>CM064328.1:83019895-84269895 GCA_032595735.1 Pelochelys cantorii
GGCTTGGGGAGGGGGGGGGGGGAGTGCTTGAGTAGCTGACAGGCTGGCTGTGGTAGGAGTTGACACCTAGCTGGCACAGGTAAGACTCCCTTGCATTGGTGGCATGTAGCAACAAGATGACTCTTAGCCCTGCCAAGCAGCCAAGGGAATTCCCCTTCGCTTTCAGCAGAGCAGGGAGAGCCATGCCTCCCTGCTCCCTCCCCCATTACTTGAATGCCTGAGAAGTGATGGGAAAATATTTAAGTGAAGAAACTGATTTAATAAATATAGAGAGAGGACAGAAGATTAGGCATTTCCCCTTGGTTAAATCTTCAACCAAAGCCCTGAACCAAAGGTCCATAATGGTACAATCAAAACTTATGTAAAGTCTGAGCCAAAATAAGCTTCACCTTTCAGAAACATTTCTAGAACAGAGAGAGTTTTCAAGAAAAGCATGGACTTGCACTGAGAGCCTTTAATTGTAATTAGGGATCTTAGATCCTCGCACTGCTGCCTCTGATACAGAGGCAGCAGTGCGAGGTGGCAAGCAGGAGCTGGTCCGTGAAGGGAGCCAGTTTAAAAACCAGCTCCCTGCACAGACTGGCTGCAGTGCAAGTTGGCAGCAGCTCCTGTCCGTGGACAGAGGTGGTCTGTATGCAGAGCAGTGAAGGGGGGCAGGCGGCAACATGGGTGGCGGGAACTGGCTGCGGGAACTGGCTTTTAAGTCGGTTCCCCCCCAGCACTAGCTCCTGCCTACCTCCCCCCCCTTGCTGCCTTTGTAAGAGACTGCAAGGGAGGGGGGAAGGAGGCGGGTCCATGGAGCCGACATGCACAGAGCGCCAAAAGCCAGCTCCCTGCACACATCGACTCCAGCTTGCCCCCTCACCTGCTATGCTGCTGCCTCTCTATCAGAGGCAGCAGCGCGGGTGTGTGTGTGGATCCAGTGCTGGAGGGGAGCCTTTAAAGCCAGCTCCTCATGAGCACTGGCTCCCGCTCCCCTCCTTGCTGCCTCTGATACAGAGACAGCGGGGGGGGGGGGTGGGGAGAGGGAGAAGCAGCAGGGAAAGTGCATGTAGTTGATAAGATTAACTGATAAACCAATGCTTATCAGTTAATCATGTACTGGACTACACATTGACATCCCTAATTGTAATATGCAAGTTAGGCAATGCTTTGATGCCTCTGAGGAGACAGGGAGGGACACCTGCCAGGGGGAAAAAAAAAAAAAAAAAAAAAATCAACTCTGAATAGACTAAAAGAAACCACTAAAAATGTAAAAAGTATCCTCCACTGTAATGAAATTCTGTTAGAACTTGTTCCTTTATTTGGTTCATTTACTTTTCCAAAACAAACATGTCCTTTGGTCTTCTCCTCAGCACTGGTGCAAAATTTGACTGACAAGCTAGCTAAAAGTTTTCCTTTGCTCATTTTACTAGATTGTTATGATAGTTAAGTAGCTAAAAGCATGTGTGCACATCATTTAGAACAGTGGTTCTCAAACTTTTTGTCCTACGGCCCACCCTGCTCAATGCAAACCTTTCCGTGGACTACCAGCCAACCACCCAGAATGACAAAATGCCTTCACTTATCTCTAAATTCCTTAAACACTAAATTATTCATATTAGGTTACTGGTGCTATCACATGAGGGGGTGTACACAACTGATAAAGGAAATATTATTAATCAAAATAAAAATAATTAAACCGATTAAGTGCTTTCAGTTTGTCATTTTAGTTTACTAAACTTTGTTTTAAATAAAGTAAAATATGAATTTATGTCCAACACAGAAGGTTTCAATGTTGTTTTCATTTATGGGAGGGGTGGGGAACCTTTTTTGGGTTGGGACCACTGATTCACAGAAAAATCAATCAGGGCACACAAAAGGGAGAGGCAATGCCTCCCCAAAACCTCCAGCTCTCTCTGATGTGGCTCCCAACTGGGACACTTCACTCCCCTGGTGCTCCAGCCCCAAAGGGGGGAAAAGGGCAGGGAGGACCAAAGTTCAGGGCTTCTCATTGGCCAGATTAACTCTTTTGAGGTCCCACGGTTAACATATTTTGTGAGCCTTCTTAGTTTCTGCTATGAGACCAAAAATGAGGGGCTCAGTGTTCAGGACGGAACTGTCAGGGAGTGGGGTAGGGATGGAGGTGTAGGAGGGAGTTAGAGGGGGGCTGGGTCTGGATGGGAGGTAGGATGCTGGAGTGGGATGATGGTGGGGCGTCTGGCTGGAGAGAGGGTACAGCAGTGAGTTGAGGGTGGGGGGTCTGGAAGGGAAGAAGGATGCAGGAGCAAGGGGGGTACAGGAGTACGCTGAGGGTTGGGGAGTTTGGAAGGAATGGAGGGTTCATTAGTGGGTTAGGGGTAGGGTGTCCAACTAGGAGCAAGGGAGGGTACAGAATCTGGCCAAGAGAGAGGGTGCAGGAGCAGGTTGGGGTTAAGGCGTCTGGGAAGGGGGAGGGTGAAGGGTCTCAGTGGGGAGGTCTGAGTGAGGTGGATGGGGTGTGGGGTCTGGGTATTAGGGCCATGGGGGGCCATTTATCTGGCTTCATGTCCCCCTGTCACTCATGGCCTCCTGCTGCTCCCATTGACTGCAATTCTGATCAATGGGAGCAGCAGGAAAGCCTAGAGAGCGCGCATGTATGCGCTGCTGTTGCTCCAGCTGGGAGGGTGGGGGAGCAGCGCATGGAGCCATTTGCTCTTCCCATGAGCTAGATCCAGCAGCGAGGCTCAGGGCTTTCTTCCTCCATCCCCCAGCAGGAAGCTGGTGCTGGTGCTCAAACCCTGTGGGTGGGGGACTGCGAGGCTGGAGTGCCAAGGTGTGCTCCCTGCTGTGGGAAAAAGTGGGGAGGCTGAGCTCAAGCCACTAGTGGTCTGCAGACTGCAATTTGAGAACCACCGATTCACAATGGTACATGGAGCAGGCTGATATTTAAGCTGTCTTCTGAGAACAGTGCGTGTGTCCTATAAGAATCAGCATGAACACTGACAAGAGATTCAATATGAACATCCTGAAGCAACATCATTTGCTATATATTTGAGAGAGTTTGTCCGACTGCTGTTTTGCGTGTTTGTCTGTTCAAGAACTCCTCCTAAATGGTAAGAGCTAGACCGCTCCGTACATCATTTGTAAAGGACATGCACATACACTTTAAACCAAGGTAACAGTTTGGTTGTGCCAGGCAAATGGGATGTGCCTGGAATGGGACTGCTTCTCATCAAACCTAACAGAAAAAAGAGACAGAATCATCAGGCAGGTGAAAGGGGCTGGCTGGGGGTGTGTCCCCAATCCAGGACTGCTCCAGCCCCAAGGCTCCCAGCCCCCTGGGACCTTTTGAGGGAGGGGGAAGCATCCCTCCAGATTTATACAGGGACATCGCTGGCTGTTCCCCTTCATCAGGGAGCTAAGGGAAAGTGCAGTTTGCTGTATTCCTCACTCTGGCTGGGGAACACGGGGGGGGCAGACGAACCTAGACCTGCCCCAGCCAGGGGACATGCACCCCTCCCATGGCTGTGCCTACTTGAGATGCAGCAGTCAAGTAGAGTTGTTCTCACCAGGCCCCAAGGTGCTGCTGTGAAAGAGGTCAGGGTATTCCTCTCTCCCTGGGTAGCCTGCATACTGAAACCCTGATTCGCAGCCCCATTGCAAAGCAATGATTCAAATGAAGCATGTACATTTTCATTTTATTTTCCGAAAAACAAAAATTGAGTTAAGGACCTAAGCAACACTGGGTAAACGTCTAGTACAATATAATTCAATGGTAGAAAATCTGAAACTCTTGTTATCAATAGGGATGTGAATGGTTCACCCATTAACTGGTAAGCATCAACCTTGCTGGGTGATCCTTACTGATTATGGTTGACCAGTGGGGGCTGGAGCAGCACACCATCCACCGCAGGTAGAGGGCTGGTCCAGCTTGGTGGGGCCTAATGTGAGCAGGGGTGCGCCAGCCCAGCCAGAGCAGCCCCCGACTGTGGCAGGCAGTGTGCTGGGCTGGCGCGCCTCCTTCCCTACAGATTAAGCAGTTAACTGATTAAACGGGATTTTACATCCCTAGTCATTAAGGAGGATAAGATGCCACTTTAACTGGAACACTTACACTATGCCTGCCTGTTTAATTTTCTTCAGGCTATGTGCATCTTGTACCATATAAATGTTTTCAATTCTTGGGACCCAATTCTGATCTGGAGTAGTAATATGTATCTACATACGCCCAGGACTGAATTCAGAACAAATTTTCTTTACACTGTGCATGCACAGCCACCAACCCAGAGTGCTTGAACATACAAAAAGGCATGTCATTGATGAGGACTGAGGTCAGAAGCCCTATTTTACCTTTATTCATGTATTCTGTGACAATGTAGATTGGCTCTTCAGACACCACAGCATAAAGCTGGACTAGCTTGTCATGCTTTAGCTTCTTCATGATTTGAGCTTCTTCTAGGAAGGATTCTGGGGACATTGTGCCAGGCTTCAGAGTCTTTATTGCCACTTTCGTATTTCCGTTCCATGTACCTACAAACAATCCACAGATATTTGTTAAATTAAACATCCTTCTGTCTGGTAAAGAAGACTAATTTCTAATGTTAAGTGCAGAGTAATTTACAAAGACACCGATATTACTTTTATTTTGAAAACTGCGTTGTTTTTTTGCTTTTTATTGTTTACATTTCTTCCTATCAATTTAGTCCTTTTTTGTTATGGCAAAATAATATTTTTTGTTTTCATCATCAGTACAGGGCCTGACATCTCCATCCTCACTCAGGCTCTGACATCAGTGGAAGTTTTGCCTGAATAAGAACTCTTGATGTGGAAATGAATACTTTCCCCCCTGCTTTATAGGACAGTATCAATGATGTCAGTGAAGCTTCAGGAATAGGGCTGGTTAGGTCATTACTGCTACATAGCCAGCACCGTCCAAGAAGTATGGCTGTACCAAATGTATAGCCATGAAAAAGGCCATGAAAAATGTGTCATGGACTGTGAAATCTGGTCTCCCACTGTGAATTCTGTTTTTTTAATGCTTTTTCCCTATACTATATACATTTCACAACATTTCTCAGATTGTGGGTCCTGACCCAAAAGGCCATTATGGGGGGTTGCAAGGTTATTGGGGGGGGCAGTCAGAGTATTGCCACCTTTACTTCAGTGCTACCTACAGAGCTGGGTGATCAGAGAGAGGCAGATGTTCGCTGGGCACCCAGCTCTGAAGGCAGCACCTCACCAGCAGCAGCATAGATATAAGGGTAGCAATACCATACCATGCCACCCTTATTTCTCTGCTGGTACTTTCAGAGCTGGGTGGCAAGAGACTGGTGGCTGCTGAAAGCTCAGCTCTGCAGGCAGCGGTGCAGAAGTAAGGGTGGCAATGCTGCTGCTGGTGGCGGGTCTACCTTCAGAGTTGGGATTCCAGCCAGCAGCAGCTGTTCTCCAGATGCCCAGCTCTGAAGGAAGTTCCTCTCCCAGCAACAGCAGTACAGTAGCAGTACCACCTTCCCTGTCTCCGATAACCTTGTGATTCCTCCCCCTCACAGCTCCTTTTTGGGTCAGGACTCTTTCAATTACAAAACTGTGGAATTTCAGATTTAAATAGCTGAAATTATAAAATTTATAATTTTTAAAATCCTAGGTCTTTGAAATTGACCAAAATGGACTATGAATTTGGTAGGTCTCTACAGATAAAGTAGTGAAATACAAGCTGGAAAGAACACTTGCTTGACCTTTAGTTTTCAGGGGGAACGTTGCAGGGTTGTCAGAAAATTTTACCACCTGCAAAACTGTATGCATTTTATATGGACTCACTGAAAAACAGATAGAACCATACAGTACCATTTACAGAGTGACTTTGTGGAATAACAGCACATTTTTAAATGCCATGAACATGTACACTAAGGGTGAAATTCTGGACCCATGAAAGTCAATGGGAGTTTTGACACTGATATCAAGGAAGCCAGGATTTCACTCCAACTTCATGCCAAATTAATTACACATTATCTATTTATTCTTGACTTATTAAAATATCCGCAGACTCATTCTATCAACCTTTAGGGGATGCATGGTTTGTGATTCCATTGTAAAAATATTTTATCTTCTCCAAATTTCTCCAGTTTTTTAAAAACAAAATTAAAAGGTTCTTTAAAAATCCCCAGAACCTCACAACATTTTTAATTGAAATAGTTATAATTTTTTGTTACTATGATTCGCTATTTTTATATGCTATTGTGACCACCACTAGCAGTAATTTCCATTATTGGAGATATACTTATGTGTAGTATTTTGTCAATAGTTGGTTGCCTACTATTAAAATATATCAACGTTTCCCAAACCGGGCCGCGGGAAAAAAATACCGGGCCTCAGCGTGGCTGCTGGGAGGGGAGCGGAGTGGGGAGGGCTAGGAGGAGGTGTGTGTGTGTGGGGGAAACCTGCCACCGGGAAGCAGGGTTGGGGGCAGCAGGGCAGGGTAGGGGGCAGTGGGGCTGTCCAGCAGAGATCGCCCGGGGGGGGGAGGGGGGGAGAGAGGAGGGGCTGGGCTGGACAGGAGGGCTGGATGGAGGAGATCGGGACGAGAAGTCGGGGGGCGGGGAGTGAATCGGGAAGCGGGACTGACCTGGGCATATGCAGACCCGGGCACACGAGTGAGTCTGGACCCGGGGATTCCATTTTGGGCCCCCCCCCCGCCATACCCTCCCTCGAGTAGTTGCGAACTGCCTGGCTGGTAGACACGCCGCATGAGCACATCGACCAGCCAGGCAGTTCGCAGCTACGGACTGATATACCTAATAATAAAAAAAACTTACCCAATTAGAAAATACCAGACATTTTATATGCCCGGTATTTTCTCAATTTGTTTCCCGGATAGAACCTCAAATACCAGACTGTCTGGTACAAAACCAGACACCTGGCAACCCTACCCCTCCTTGCACCCTCCCTCCTAGCCAGATACCCTATCCCCAATCTGCTCCTGCTCCCACCTCCTGGAGTGCCCATGCGGCGCCGGGTCCGCCTAAGCCCTGGCCCAGGCTGGGCGGAGGATGCAACCGGGTGAAACGCTGAAAATTTATTCATTTTTCATTCTTTTTTTTTTTAATATGCATTTATATTTTTGGGCTGCAAAAAACAGTACTGAAAAAAAATGGGTTCCAACTAAAGTAAAAAGTTTGGGAAACCCTGGGCTAGCCAGCTTTCTATCCATCTTACCGTCCATTTATCCAATCCATATTCCCTTAACTTGCTGGCAAGAATATTGTGGGTGACCGTATCAAAAGCTTTGCTGAAGCTGGCACTGGGGGCTTTGGGAGGACCAGAAACAACTGATCTGAATATTCATCATTTGCTTAATGAATATGCAAATATATGTTACCAGTCCTCCAAAAGCTCATGAATGGATTTACTGGTCCCCGTGTCAAAAAGTTTGGGAACCCCTGAAATATATTATTAATGGATATTTAGCAAAATCTGAGGGTTTTTTCCAGTATTTAACCAATTCAAATTTTGTGCTGCTTTAGGATTGATCAGATTATTACCACATATTATCTATTTGTTACTATAGACATGTTCTTAATTGTGCTTGCGTTTCTTTTTTATTTTGTTAGCTGCACTGCTTAAAACTATGAGTGCAGTATATTTAAGTACTAGTATTTGGGACAAGTATTATATTTGCTGCTGAAGTTGATTCTAACTATTTAAATCTATGACATACAGAGCCATTCACTTAAGTTACAGAAACTTTCAGGAAAGTTTACACAAATCCCCTTGTATACGCTTCTTTATTTTCAGTCATAGATTGATGAAATTTCCTATGGACATTAATGTAAAATACAGCTGGTTTCCTTTGTATCATAGGTCATTAGCAATTTTGTTACCCAAAGCATTTAAATAAATGCTCAGATTCACTGGTCTAATCCAGCTGTTTTGCACCATTCTCACAATGCAAAGCAGCTGTGAAGTCCCAGTTTAACCAACTAGTTGAGATGGGTTTATAGCTGCTTTGTACCACTGCAGTAGCACAAAAGAGCTACACCACACTGGCCCATGATTCTTAGGTAATAAAATAGCTAATGATGATGTTTTAACATACCAGAAAGCTTTTAAATTAATTTTGATAGGGCTGTATAGAGTATAATTGTAACTGGGCAAGTGACAGGAGTGGGAGCAGGATCATGGATACTGAATTGACCATTTGCAAGAATCTCTTGTTTTCAAAAGTTGTAGCCCAGCTGTGAAGACCATACTTTGTCCTCCCAATCCCCAGATTTCTGTGCTCAAGAGATATGAATTTCAAACTAAACTACTGAAAGGAACGCATGGAAAAACAGGCCTGGCAAAGTCAGCTATCTCCACATTCACTCTTATTTTTAAAATGGGGAAGTGGCTCTTTTTAAGGCCTGATTCTGTAAAGACTTGCCTGTGTGAGGAACTTTACACACCTATGTGCTTTCAGGATCAGCTGCTTAATTAACAGTTTTGCTGTACACATTCAGTATTACTTCTGCTTCATTAGCAAACTTAGTTATTTAGTCATATGAGCATATTTAAAGCAATTAATAAAATGTGAAGTAATAAATCCCTCACACCAAGTGAATGTCAGTGGAAGAAAGCAAACACAATGTTTGCCCTGTGGTGATCATAACAATCTCTCTGATCACTTCAACAGACACAGGGCAATACTTCAAACAACTTAAGTGTTTTGCTTACAAATCTGTACTCAAAAGGTTTATTTCTTTTAAGATGGCCTTAAAAGATCCATCCAAAACAAAACATATTCTCTGCCTTACCGCGCCACACTTCTGCGAAACACCCCTGACCAAGCTTCTGTTCCAGAAATAATGAATCACGTGCAACTTCCCATGCATCTTTAGCCAATCCAACAGTTTGTGGGGTATGATTCGAAGCAATCACAGTTAAGTTAAAACACAAACCATCAGGTTTCTCTATGGGAAAGGAAATTAATAAAAATACTTATAATCCACAATTATGCATGCATTGAGGAAGATGGAAGGTGATTTGTTCTTCAGTGCCATGAGGTTCATTTGCCAGCACTCACATTTGAAACTGAAGGTATGGAATTTATGCCATCTTGCTAAAAGGACATTTGTTTAATTAAGATAAGAACGTGAGCCTTGATGTATTATTAAGGCAAGGGTAATTTGTCAAAACTGAAACCTTTCAAAGGAACATATGATATCAGTTTTCTTTTGCTATAAATTACTTCAGATGTTTGCAACTAAAACTTTTCAAAGTCAGAGACATGTTGTCTAAGACATTTTTCCTAATTAAAAAAAAATTTGGGGGGGGGGGGGAGGGGGCTGGCCACAATGTTTTGACTTCCACCTTCCACCTTGTAATTCCCAAACAGGAAGACTATTTTAGAATAATAGTTCACTCCATACCCATCCATACTTCCCCAAACTGCCCATTTCCCAGTCTCTTGATCAACTGTAGGGATTCTCGTGGAATTTCCCAGACATCTTTGGTTTTGACAGACAGATCAGTAAGCCTTGGCATTCCTTTATGACAGGGGACTACTAAGCGGCAGCAAAGACCCGCAGCTCTCTCTGATGGAGCAGAAGTGCAGCAAACAGCAAAGAGGAAAGAAAAAAGTTTGACACATGAAACAAAAACAGTAAGCATAAAACCAATGCTACTCACAACAGCTGTTAGCAGCATAACAGAGCATATTTGAAGATTAGAAATTGAACACAAACATATTCACTTGAGACAGAACAAGAAATAATTTAGTACCTGCTTCTACTCTCTTGAAATGAAGCTGACTGCCAACTGTTTTCTTGCTTGAGATAATGCCCTGGTATTATTTCAGGTTTTATTTGTAATACTGCAATAATGCATGTTCATAATTAATCGGTACAGTATAAATTAATATATTTATCTAAAAATACCCAATGGTAACCCATAAATGGGGTTATTTATATATTTCATGTGAAACTGAATTACAAAAAAACAAGTAACAATTGTTTCAGTTTTTCTGAAAGCCACTGAGTGACAAAAAACTGGCAGGCACTTTTTGGAATTATAGGTTTTTGTATGCAGGAACAGAACTAGGAAATGCTAGGCTTGAAAGCATAAGCTGCTATAGCTTCAACTAAAGCTTTGTAGACAAGGGCTGCATATTCACAGAGAGGTGGGACCAGTAACACCCACTCACTGGTTCATTACAGCTGCTCCTTTTTGAACAGATTAACACTACTTCTCATTGTAAAACACACAGAAAACAGGTTAGCAGCAGATAGGATTGGAACAGGAATGACTCTGTTCACACAATTTGAGGCTTCCCATTCTATTAATAACGATCATTATGATTTTTATGTTGCTGTAATAGCACAGTCCGCTTCCAAAAACATATTGGGCAGATTACTTTCACACTAACAGAGACAACAGTAAACAGCAAGGTGCTAGACCAGGGGTCTCCAACCTTTTTAAGCACAAGATCACTTTCTGAATTTAAGTGCAATCCAAGATCTACCTCAGACCCAAATACCCTAGCCCCGCCTCCTTTGTGACCCTTCTCTGAGGCCCCACCCCCTGCTTACTCCATCCTCCCTCCCTCTCCCATCCTCCCTCACTTTCACCAGGCAGAGGCAGTGAGTTGGGGTGCAGACTCTGGTCTTGGGTTAAGGGATTTGGAGTGCAAGAGGGGCTCTGAGCTGATCTTAGGGCAAGTAATTGGGTGCCTGAGGTGGTTCTAGGTGCAGGCTCTGGGAAGGTGTTTGGATGCAAGGGTGCTCAGGGCTTGGGCAGAGGTTTGGGGTGTAAGAGGGGGTTCATGATTGGGGTAAGAGTTCAGGATGTGGGCTTTGACTGGGCACTGATTACCTCACGTGGCTTCCGGATGGTGGTGCAGTGGGGCTAAGGCAGGCTCACCCCTGCCCTGGCCCTGCACCACTCCCTAAAGCAGCCAACAAACTCCATCCCAAGTCCTGTTGTGCCCCCTCTCTGCTCTGTGGAGATAGGATACTGAGTAGGAGAGGGCACCTTGACATCAGAACTCCTCCTCTCCCTCCCCTGCCCTGCACAGAAAGAGGAGCCTCCTGGAACTGGGGGTGGGGAGAGAAGCTCCAAGACAAAGGGCAGGAGATATGCAGCAGTTGGGGGAGGGACAGTTGAAGTGCCAGCACTTGATAGCATCTTGGCCAAACCAGTCAGGATCACCTGTCAGAGGATCCAAGATCTACCAGTAGATCCTGATCTACTGGTTGATGACCACTGTGCTAGACCATTATTAAGATTAATTTTCTTTCATTTTTACAACATTCTCTTGTAGGAAGATGACAAGTTTGTGCACCAGAATTAAATGGGAAGGGTAAAGGCAAAACAAAGCTCTGCCTTCTCAGCTGAAACATCATGGGATAACAGGAGGTCTCTTTAGGTAGCTGAAGTGGTTTTGCAGAAAGTAAAAGGAGAAAGCTTGTATCTCTTTTAGCAGACCATCGAAGACTGCAAATCAGGGAACCTGAACCCATAAGCTAGCTTGTTTCATTTGGGAACACCTCCGCTGGGAAGGTTAGAAGAAGGGCTACTCAGTGAGGGTTCCTTTGGATGTTTGAAAGCCTCTGCCTGAGTCTGGGTGGCTTTAATGCGGAATCCAGGCCTTAATGCAGAATTTAGGAATCTCATGTCTCCTGCTCTCCTTTAATTGAGAGGAACGCATCAGTGCTGATATCCAAGGAAAATGAGTGCCTAAGAATTAGGGCTCTACCAAATTCACGGCCACAAAAAATGTGTCACGGATCATGAAATCTGGTTTCTCCCTGTGGCTATGTCTAGATTGCCGCTTTTTTTCCAGAAAAAAGTATGCAAACTGCTCCGCAATTTGCATACCTTTTTCCAATTGTTTTTTTGGAAGAGGCTTTTCCAAAATTTGGCCCGTTTACATGTCTTTTATGAACTTTTATCCTAGGCTAGGCAGATGATACCAAGCTGTCTGGAGTGTGTGTGGGGGAGTTATTTGCTGTGTGCTGAGCTTGTGTTTGTGTGTTTGGTTGGTTTGTTTGTTTGTTTGAAGGAGCTTCTAAAAGTGTGTTGAGTTATATGCTGTGAGAGCTGTGTTTCTCTGTTAATTGGTTTGTTTATTTGCCTTGAAGGAGCTTCTAAAAGGTTTGAAATCGAGAAGCCTCTGTTAATTGGCTGAGCCTCAGTCAGGGGGAGGGCCTACCAGAGCTATATAAGCCTGTGACTCAGCGACCAGGGAGCTTGTGAACAGGAACAGCTAACAGGGAGTTTGGAGAGGGAGTTTAGAGGGGGAGGTTAGAGGGCACTAGGGACTTCTGACCTTCTTAAAAACAACTCTTATAATAATCTATATTCCAGAGGTTTAAAAAAAATCCCAGTTTCTGCTTAAACTTATTCATAAGGAAAATGGAGACAGAAGCCCAGCAGCAGAGTGGGGGCTATCCTGTTTATTGCGTCGAGTGTAACATGTATGATTACCTGCCCTGTGGGCGGGTGGCGTATGTGTGCACCCGTTGCAAGGAGCTCCTGACCCTCAGAGACCGGGTTTGGGCTTTGGAGGCCAGGGTGGCTGAACTGGAGGAGCTAAGGGAGGTAGAGAGATATGTTGATGAGACTTTCCGGGACATTGTAGTACTGTCCCACATCCAGTCTGAGAGCCCCAGTGCTCTTAAGGAGGATGAAAGTCTCAAGGGAACAGAGCATTCAATGGGAGCAGAGGGAAAACATCCCGTAGTTGGGACCCTCCTCCCAGAGGCTGTTGCGGTATCCTCTCGCACTGAGGATACCCCTGAGGGGGAGGGAATGCCAGTTAGGAAGAGGCAGGTGTTAGTAGTGGGTGATTCAATTGTTAGAAACATAGATAGTTGGGTTTGTGATGAGAACCGTATGGCCACTTGCCTACCTAGTGCGAAGGTTGCGGATCTCTCGAGGCATCTAGATAGACTTATGCGTAGTGCTGGGGAAGAGCCGGTGGTCGTGGTACATGTAGGTACCAATGACGTAGAGAAGGGTAGGAGAGATGTCCTGGAGGCCAAATTTAGGCTGCTAGGAAAGAGACTGAAATCCAGGACCTCTATGGTGGCATTCTCGGAAATGCTTCCAGTTCCACGCACAGGGCCAGGTAGGCAGGCAGAGCTTCAGAGTCTCAATGCATGGATGAGACGATGGTGTAGGGAAGAGGGGTTTGGATTTATTAGGAACTGGGGACACTTTTGGGAGAGGGGGAGCCTATACAGGAAGGATGGGCTCCACCTAAACCAGGGTGGAACCAGACTGCTGGCACTAAACATTAAAAAGGCTGTAGAGCAGTTTTTAAACTAAGAGATGGGGGAAAGCCGATTGGTGCGGAGATGCACATAAATCGGAGGGAGACTTCTCTTAGAGGAGAATCCATTGATAGAGATTTTCTAAGCTATAGTCAAAAAGAGAGGAGGGGAGAGGGCAAACCATGGGCCAGAGCAGACAAACAACCGCATACAAAGGAATCCAATGCACCAGGAAAGGGCAGACAAATAAGCAGTGGCAAATTTTTAAAGTGCTTCTACACAAATGCTAGGAGTCTGACTAATAAGATGGGTGAACTAGAGTACCTAGTATTAAATGAGGAGATTGACATAATAGGCATCACTGAAACCTGGTGGAATGAGGAAAATCTGTGGGACACAATCATACCGGGATATAAAATATATCGAAAGGATAGAGCAGGCCGGGTGGGTGGTGGAGTGGCACTGTATGTGAAAGATAATGTAGAATCAAATGAAATAAAAATATTAAGTGAATCAACATGTTCAATAGAATTGCTATGGATAGTAATTCCATGCTCCAATAATAAGAAATTAGCAGTAGGGATATATTACCGACCACCTGACCAGGACAGTGATACTGACATTGAAATGCTGAGGGAGATTAGAGAGGCTACCAAAATAAACAACTCTATAATAATGGGGGACTTTAATTATCCCCATATTGACTGGGTACATGTCACCTCAGGAAGAGAAGCAGAGATAAATTTCTCAATGGCCTAAATGACTGCTTCTTGGAGCAGCTGGTGCAGGAACCCACAAGGGGAGAGGCAATTCTCTATTTAGTCCTGAGTGGAGCGCAGGATCAGGTCCAGGAAATAACCGTTACAGGACCGCTTGGGAATAGTGACCATAATATAACAACATTCAGCATTCCTGTGGTGGGTAGAACACTTTAGCAGTCCAGCACCCTGGCATTTAATTTCAAAAAGGGGAATTGCACAAAAATGAGGAGGCTAGTTAAACAGAAATTAAAAGGTACAGTGACTAAAGCCAAATCCCTGCAAACTGCATGGAAACTTTTTAAAGACACCATAATAGAGGCCCAACTTAAATGTATACCCCAAATTAAAAAACATAGCAAGAGACCTAAAAAAGTGTCACCGTGGCTTAACCACCATGTAAAAGAAGCAGTGAGGGACAAAAAGGCATCTTTTAAGAAGCGGAAGTCCAATCCTAGTGAGATAAATAGAAAGGAACATAAACACTGTCAAATCAAGTGTAAAAATGTAATAAGAAAAGCAAAAAAAGATTTTGAGGAACAGCTAGCCAAAAACTCAAAAAGAAACAACAAAATGTTTTTTTAAGTACATTAGAAGCAGGAAGCCTGCTAAAAAACCTGTGGGTCCCCTAGACGATCGAACTATAAAAGGCGCAATCAAGGACGATAAAGCCATTGCGGAGAAACTAAATGATTTCTTTGCTTCAGTCTTCACGGCTGAGGACGTTGGGGAGATTCCCAAATCTGCACCGTCCTTTGTGGGTGATGAATCTGAGGAACTGTCCCGGATTGAAGTGTCATTAGAGGAGGTTTTGGAACAAATAGAAAAACTTAATGTTAACAAATCTCCGGGACCGGATGGCATTCATCCAAGGGTTCTAAAAGAACTCAAATGGGAAATTGCTGAACTATTATCTGTGGCTTGTAACCTATCCCTTAAATCGGCTTCTGTACGTAATGACGGGAAGGTAGCCAACGTGACACCAATATTTAAAAAGGGCTCTAGAGGCGATCCGGGCAATTACAGACCGGTAAGTCTAACTTCAGTACCGGGCAAATTAGTCGAAACAATAGTAAAGAATAAAATTGTGAAGCATGTAGAAGAACATAATTTGTTGGACAAAAGTCAACATGATTTCTGTAAAGGGAAATCCTGTCTTACTAATCTATTAGAGTTCTTTGAAGGGGTTAACAAACATGCGGACAAGGGGGATCCAGTAGATATAGTATACTTAGATTTTCAGAAAGCCTTTGACAAGGTCCCTCACCAAAGGCTCTTGTGTAAATTACATGGCCATGGGATAAGAGGGAAGGTCCTTTCTTGGACTGAGAACTGGTTAAAAGACAGGAAACAAAGGGTAGGAATAAATGGTAAATTTTCAGAATGGAGAGGGGTAACTAGTGGTGTCCCCCAAGGGTCGGTCCTAGGACCAATCCTGTTCAACTTATTCATAAATGATCTGGAGAAAGGGGTAAGCAGTGAGGTGGTAAAGTTTGCAGATGATACCAAACTGTTTAGGATAGTCAAGACAGAAGCAGACTGTGAGGGACTCCAAGAAGATCTCACCAAACTGAGTGATTGGGCAACAAAATGGCAAATGAAATTTAATGTGGATAAGTGTAAAGTAATGCACATCGGGAAAAATAACCCCAACTATACGTACAGTATGATGGGGGCTAATTTGGCTTTGACAAATCAGGGAAGAGATCTTGGAGTTATTGTGGACAGTTCTCTGAAAACTTCCACACAGTGTGCAGCGGCGGTCAAAAAGGCAAATAGGATGCTAGGAATTATTAAGAAAGGGATAGAAAATAAGACCCAGAATATCTTACCGCCCCTGTATAAAACTATGGTACAACCACATCTTGAATACTGTGTACAGATGTGGTCTCCTCACCTCAAAAAAGATATTTTGTCCTTGGAAAGGGTTCAGAAAAGGGCAACTAAAATGATTAGGGGTTTGGAACGGGTCCCATATGAGGAGAGGTTAAAGCGACTGGGACTTTTCAGTTTAGAAAAGAGGAGACTGAGGGGGGATATGATAGAGGTATATAAAATCATGAGTGGTGTGGAGAGGGCCGATAAAGAAAAGTTATTTATTGGTTCCCTAAATAGAAGAACTAGAGGACACCAAATGATATTAATGGGTAGCAGGTTTAAAACTAATAAAAGAAAGTTCTTCTTCACACAGCGTGTAGTCAGCCTGTGGAACTCCTTGCCAGAGGAGGCTGTGAAGGCTAGGACTATAATAGAGTTTAAAGAGAAGCTAGATAATTTCATGGAGGTTAGGTCCATAAAAGGCTATTAGCCAGGGGATAAAATGGTGTCCTTGGCCTCTGTCAGAGGCTGGAGAGGGATGGCAGGAGACAAATCGCGTGATCACTGTCTTCGGTCCACCCTCTCTGGGGCACCTGGTGCTGGCCACTGTCGGCAGACAGGATACTGGGCTAGATGGACCTTTGGTCTGACCCAGTACGGCCATTCTTATGTTCTTATTTCATGGGGAGACCAGCATTTCTCCATTTGGGGTCCTGACCCAAAAGGGAGCTATGGGGGGGCTTATTTTAAGGGCGTATGGTATCGCTGCTCTCATTTCTGCATAGCCTTCAAAGATGGGCAGCCAGAGAATGGTGTTAATTGAGGCCATATCTCTGCAGGCAGCAGCACAGATGTAAAGGTGGCAATACCATACCACGTAATCCTCACTTCTGCACTGCTAATGCTGGCAGTGGCTCTGCCTTCAGATATGGGCTAGCAGCCACCTATTTCCAGCTGCTCAGTTCTGAAAGCAGCGCAGAAGTAAGGGTAGCAGTACCGTAACCCCACTTCAATACTTTGTGACCCCCCCCCAAACTGCTTTTTGGGTCAGGACCTCTACATTTACAATACTATGAAATTTGATATTTAAATAGTTGAAATCATGAAATTTACCATTTTTAAAACCTGAGAGTGAAACTGACCACAATGGACCGTGATTTGGTGGAGCCCTACTAAGAATAGACCAGACCCATTTTTTCCATGAATAGCTCATCACTCCTCATATTATGGCCTGGTTGACTGGAATTGTAGCTTCAAGTGCCCTGTTAGTGAAAAGAATGATTGAGCTCAAGCTATCCTGAGTAAGAGTTCGTATTACAACTTTATCCATAAGGCTATGTCTATACTACCAGGTTATTTTGAAATAAGTTACTTAGTTAATTCGGGAGTTATTATTTCAATTTCAAAATAAGTTTATTCCTCTTCACAACCAGGAATTATTATTTCGAAATAACGTGAGTGGTAGTGTGGATGCTTGCCTTGTTATTTTGGAAAAAGGGGAGTTATTTTGAAAAACTCCCCAGAGTAAACATGCCCTGAAAGTCAAGATATTGTACCAGAGATTAGAAGAAATGCTTTGGACCCAAGGATCCAAGTAATTATTGTTTTGTGTAAAGTCACCTGCAGCATAAGTTATAATAACTCTCTCAGGTAAGACCATAAGGAAGAGGGAAGAAGAAAAAGCAGGGCAGGGCAGGGAAATGGCACATAAAAAAGAGAGTATGGATATAACATACAGAAAAAACCCCATGAAAGCTTTTCTTAAGGCAAGCACATTTAAAAAGTCTTTCATAAAATACATTTGAGTGACTTCTTATCACTATGAAAAGCTAAAATAAGATTTTTTTAAAAAAAATACATGCTTTTATTTTAAAATATACCCATTGAAAGGAATATTGACCTTTCAACATAAATATTAGCAAAGCAATTCAAGAGCTTAGGTGTTTCAGTTGTGTATATTGTATACACAATTTGAAGCTAATCATGAAAGATAAAACAATACAATACATCTTGCACTTCTGGCTATAGGAAAAAGTATCACTTCATTATTATTATGCAGTGAAAAAATGTTGAAGGATAGATGGAATATAACCCATTGCCCCAAACGAATTACTGTAGAAGTTATCCTCTCTACTTTTTTTTTTTAAATCAGATATTACTATTTTATATACATAGAATATGGAGAGTGTTGTACATATAATACTAATTTGGTGGAAAAATATAGGCAATATAATATACATACATGTATAAGGCAGTAGTATACATTTCATGTCAAATTATTTCTCTTTAATGCCACTGTGTTTAATGACACTTGCAGGCATGGAGTCTGCTTGGTCCACTAGTAATACTTTGCTGTAACAAGCTATTTCAGCACTTGCTAATGCAGAATAAATTCTGCATTGAAATGCAAGAGCAGGGCTGCAGTTGCCCTGTGGCAGTACTGGTGGCTGGAGCCTTGAGCCCTTTAAAGCACCGCTAGAGCCCTGCAGGGTGCAGTTCAGATGACATTGAGGGCTGGCTGCCCCAAGACCCTCCCTTTCCAGGGGGCCCAGAGCCCTAGCAAAGTCGGTCATCAGCCCCGTGTGACAGTTAAATTCAGTAGCTGTGTTGGCTTACAAATGTAATTTTGGCAAAAAACCTTTACCACAAAAAATACTATGTTTCATAAAGTATTACATGAAACTGCTGTATATTTTTGGCCAAATCAACTGAGTTCTTTAAACTGGTTTCTTGTTTGTACTAGTGACCAATCAGTACACATAAAAGTTGTCAATATCAAGAGACTGTGCAGGGTGTGTGG
Organism: Pelochelys cantorii; assembly: GCA_032595735.1. Classification (NCBI taxonomy): domain Eukaryota; kingdom Metazoa; phylum Chordata; order Testudines; family Trionychidae; genus Pelochelys; species Pelochelys cantorii. The sequence goes on from CM064328.1 coordinate 83,038,480, forward strand.
AATGATTATATGCTTTTTGATTAAAATGCATGGTGCTGAAACAAGCCAATTAAGAGTAATTTAGAATAGGGATGAGAAGGACTAGTCGACCACCCGATAAACAAATGCTTATCGGACAGTCGACAGGATAGTCAGATAGAGGCAGCAAGGGAGGGAGATAAGAGGGGGGTAAGAGGAGCTCGGGGTCAGCTGCTCCGTGCAGCACTGCTGTTTTGAATGCTCCAGGGAGCGTTTCAAAGCGGCCGCGCCCGCGGAGTTTGGGGTCAGTGGGGGAGTCCCAGCTGACCCCGGGCTTCGGCGCTTTCACCTTAGAAGTGTAACAACAGCCCTAGGGCTGTTGCTACACTTCAAAGGTGGAGGCACCCTATCGACTAATCGAATAGTTGATGCAAAAATGCATCAACTAGTCGATTAGTCAATTACCCAATACTTAACTTCCTTAATTTAGAAAAGTATGCAGATCACATTTGTGCCTTGTGCCAACTAAGGGGTGACCCTTCTCAATTATTCCCATCCTGCCATGGCTGAGGGTCATATTTAATACTGGTGATCAAAAAAGTTAGTGGAAAAACACTCTTTGTATTAAAAGCGTGGCATAGCTTGAGAGGGATAGATAATGAGGTTTGAGAACCTTTCACCTTGTTGAATTAAATCCAGTTTAGAAAGGTGGTGCCAGAAAGTTGTTACTATCTAACATCTGTTTGATGGCCTGCGTAAAATATGTTTGCAGTCTGAATCCACTTTCCATTAAAAAGTGGAGACAACACAACACATCACCATAACAGGTATTAATTAGCAGAGGCATGCTGGCAGTTTTGCGCTGGGTTCAAAGACTGAATCAACATGGAGACTATACTATTTTTCCACCCTGGCATTCAGGCACAGTGGCATGGTTGTATGGGGAAGGCTACACTACAGCTGTTCATGAGCTATTTGATCTGCATCTAAACAGAAGACTTGTTCCCCAACTAAACACAAACATCTAGAGTATGATATTCAAAAGGACACAACGTTGGCGCCATTCTCCTTCTAAGGGCCTGTCTATGCAAATAATTAGTTTGCAGCAAGCCAGACAATGAATCTACACCACACTAGACTGCCAAGGACTATATGCACCCTTGCTGACATACATTAACAGTTCATCAGTTCCCTCTGATCTAGTCCTCTTTGAAATGGGACTGGATCAATATGCACTAACAAACCCCACACTCTTACAGATTCTGAATCCAAATACTGATCTGAATTTTGCTGTCGACCAAGATCTGATTTATGTGGTTCAAGCACAACTGTAGTCTAAATCCTGGTAACTGAAAAAATATTTTTGTTGAGAGAACAAAATGTATCCAATGCAAGTAGTGAGTTTAAAAAAAATGATGTCTGAAATGCCACATACTAAGCAGCAATTATTTGGATAATTATACCACTAGGAAGTTCCACTTAACCCTGTCTCATAATCATGCAGTTCACAAAAATGAGTGCACCAAAGTGCTTTGAGGATTTTAGAAAGGAAAAAAAAACAAAACAAAACAGGAGAAAAAATGAAATGTCACTGCCTATATGAACCCTATGAATGGGGTGTAAAACTATAAACAATGGGAAAGGAAGAATAAAGATGCACTACAGTGAATGAGAAACCTAGTAAAAAGACCCTTAGGACAGTGGTTCTCAGACTTTTGTACTTGGGATCTTTTTCACAAAGCAAGCCTCCGAGAGCTTACCCTCCCCCCTTATAAATTAAAAACACTTTTTTTGGTATGTTTTTAACAGGATTATAGATGCTGGAAGGAAAGTGTGGTTTGGGGTGGAGGCTGACCGCTTGCAACTTCCCATGTAATACTCTCGTGACCCCTTAGGGTCTTAACTCCCCAGTTTGAGAATCCCTGCCTTAGGACATCCTAGGGGAGAGCTCAACAGCAAATATTTTTGTTTTGTAACAGCTGAGTGTATCAGATATTTATCTGTAAAGTTACCTGAGTAATGCTGAACTAGCTGCTGAAGAGTTTCAAACTGTGCCCTAGTTGTGATATAATATCCTCCACTGTCAAGTTTACGGATCTTATAATGTTTGACATGGTCTCCTTTCATATCATCCCAATCACGAATAGACAGGGAATAGGCACCTGTTCAAAGGGGGAAAGTATAAGCAGTCATTTGCACAATTTTTTTTTGTAATAGAGCGTTAGTCACATATTATTAGATAAAAAAACCACACTGCACAGAAACGGCACATTTTATACTTTAAATAAAAACTGGTAAGCCTAATACAATTACAAAAATCGTAGGCCAAGATTTTCATTTACACAAAGTCCCCTTTACACTGGTCTAGCAGGAAACAGGGATCTTAGTGCAGATGAGAATTCACATCTTAACATTTACTAGTTGAGGTTGTTAAATTTACTTTCCAGATTTTAAGTGTCATGTTACAGTGCAAATACTGTGGCTTAAGTAAATGGCAAAACAGGATAGATGTTGAGATTTTCATGGCACTCTCTGGATATAGTGATTTTATAGTTACGTAGTGCTTTTCATGCAGAAGAATCCCAAATTGCTTTTCAACTGACAACCAATTAATAAATGTTATATGCAGTGATCACTTTGTCTACTACTGCAATGCAGCCATCTCGGAGAAAGAAAGCATGGCAACTTAGTCTATACCTTAAGTAGGAACAGAGAACTGCAAGTATGAAGCCCACTGAACATTTGTCTCTCCAAACTCATGGTAGGACTCTAGACCAGTGGTCCCCAACGCGGTGCCCACAGGTGCCATGGCACTCGCCAGGGCATTTATGTGCGCCTGCCTAGTGACCAGGGCCAGCCTGAGCCATTCTTACGCCCCGGGTCCTGGGCGCCCGGTGCATGTGCGGCCCCCACCACAGGCACGCGGCATGCATGGTGCTGCCCCCGGGCTCCCGGCAGCCCCAAAAGATTGGGGACCACTGCTCTAGACATTAGACAGACTGGAAGAAGACAGTTACCTATTTCATCACTGGTGTTCTTCCAGATGTGTTGCTCATGTCCATTCCTTATTAGGTATGTCATCTTGCCACATGCTCTGGTGTGGTAAGCTTTTCCCTCAGCTGTATCATAAGGGGGAGACTCTGGAGACCCATGGAGTGGTGCCCTCCTGGTACGGTGTAAGGAGTGCTGCCAGTTCCCCCACCCTCAGTTCCTTCTTGCTGGAAACTCCAACAGTAGGGAAGTAGGACAGGTTGTGAAATGGACATGAGCAACACACCTCAAAGAACACCAGTTACAAAACAGGTAACTGTCTTTTCTTCGAGGGCTTGCTCATGTCCATACCCCACTATGTGACTCCAAGCTGTACGCGTGGAGGCAGACAGAAGTTCACAGCCACACCAACTGCAGCTCAGCCCCGCTGCAGCAGCTTCTGAACCTTCTGCACGAGGAGACTTGTGAGAAGGGACCTTGAAGAGGAGAGAATGGGGAGGGGAGGGGAAGAAAAGAACTGGAGGATATAGCCCTGCGATACCATGTTCAAGACCCAGTGGTCTAACACCATAGTGGACCAAGCTATTTCAGTATGTTATCCCGGGGCACACCCTCAAAATGATTTTAGTTGCATGTGTGGCGTGGGATGAAGGTGGGGGCAGCTGACTTGGCATGTGTAGCCCCTGCTTTTCATGGCAGGTGACTCCTGATGCAGCTGGGTTCTTTAAACTAGAGGGTGTTGAGGCTGGAACCTTTTCCGGAGAGGACCAGGATATAAAACCCCAGGGTCTTTAGGGTAGTATAAAAATTCTTAAGACTGTATAATTTTCCAGGAAGGCTGGATGGACCCCCAGGGGTACCCATGGCACTGCTCATTGTCCCTATGGACACACAGGGAGGTGCAGTGCCATAGGCAGGGGTGGCACCATCAGGCATTGGTGCCTGTCCCTGCGGCAGAAAGCCATGATCAGTGCCAACTTCTGAGGCCTCATACTCACTGCCTAGAGACCAAAAGAGCTTTTTGACTATATTCTGCATGGTGGTGAGAACTGCAGATCTGTGAAGCTCCATCTGAGTGGGACGAGTCTCTGCCATAGGACTTCACTGATCCACCAATCCCCAATGATCCCTGATGAGAAACTAGGAATCGACGTCTCTCACCACTCACATGGTATCAGGTCCTACGGCCAGAGGACCTCTGAGACCATGAGGACCTGCAAGACGGGGAGTGGAGCCAGCGTGACTGAGAACAACGACATTGTTCACCTGAATGGTCCCAGGAGCGGTGCCTAGGTCTCGAGGATACAGAGATCCCATCTGAGTGCCCCTGACAGTGGTCGCATGCCTCAGCTGGTTTGTCTGAAGGCTCTCGCAAGCGTTGCCCAGAGTCTGGGGACTGAAAGGGCACTTGTGAAGCCTGTCTTCCATTGTCCGAGAAGTGAAGGGTTCGCGCCAGGGTGCACTAGTGGGATAGTGCTTTGGCTGCTGACTGGGGTGGAGACACGTGAAAAAAGCCCAATGGTGGCTTGCCCTGGGACTGTGATATCAACTAGGTCAGTGTTGCTGGCACTGGCAAGGTCAATATGTCCTGCATTGCCCACAGGGCCTTCCTCACAGCTCAGTGTAACTGGGATGGGAAGGGCTGGACTGCTCTACCTGAGCTGGGTCTGACTCCCAGACAGAGGAAACGAGCTGCCCATCGTGGGTCTCCCATCTTCACCTTTCAGGATGTTGGAGACCATCCACTTGCTGAAATACAGTATTTGATTTCTTGACTGGAGACGGTGAGGAGAAATGGTACCTGATTGAAGATGGCCCTGCTGGAGCACTCCCTACCAATGGTACAGCACTTGAGGCTGAGTTTGACTTGTGCTCCGGTGCCAGAGTCAGTGCCAACTCCCTTAGGAGCACCCTGAAGTGGATGTCTCTTTCTTTCTCCCTCATCACTGAGGTTTGGAATACAGCACTTCTCAATCATGGGCATTTCAGACAACTATCGTATAGGGCACTAATAGGCACAGGACGCTTCACAAGGTTTGAAGTCTGGGGATTGGGGCATGTCCCATCCCTAGGCTAAAGTCCTGTATGGGGCAACTACAAAAGCTACAAACTACCACTAAACTATATACACCAAGGGAACTGAATGAACTATATACAACAGAAAAACTGCATTTGCAGGTAACAAACAGAAAAAAGAATGATTAAAGCCACAGCAGTTCCATTGCACCACCACTGGTGGCAAGAAGGAACTGAGGGGGGAGGGGAGCATGCACAGTGTCCCTTATATTGTGCTATGAGGGTGCCACTCCATGGGTCAGAGTCATATCCATTCTGGTACTGCTGAGGGAAAAACTTCTGGCACCAGTGCATGTGGCAAGCACACATACCTAATATGGAATGGACATAAGCAAACACCTGAAGGAGAAGATATACAGATCTGTCCTTTTCCTTACCAGAGGTGACAATATATCCTACAGCGTAAAGCAGTTCTCTGACTAAAAGATTAATGACTTCAGATCAGGAGCTGAGATATCATCTCTTTATTCAAAGCTTAAAGGAGACTGTGTCCACACAGATTTGATTCAGTCTCATTAGAACCTGCACTATGATAGAATTTATGATTCTGGTACCATTTTTTATCCTCATAAATGAAGAGGCAGTCAGAAATATGTTGGTGGCAGTTGCCAATTTCAGTCTACCCAATATACGGGATTGGTCACTACCACCTCCAGCTTTGATGAAAAACCATACTGACTGGATGTCCATTAGAACTAATTGTATCTTTTGTGACAACCAACGGATTAATTCCTTTCAGTACTATCACTGGCGAAACAGTGCTTAAAAACAGCTACACAACCAGCTTTTCTGCTGGAAAATTTCTCTCCAGGACCTTCTTGGAGACAACTGCAAGGAGAAGTCAGATACAGAATTAAAAAAGGCCTTTGGTCATATTGGATGGTAACAGACTTCCTATGAGATGTTCACCACAGATATGAAAGTATTGCTCACCGGAGCTCAAAATTACGTCTATTCTGCAAAGAAAAACCTGTGTTGAGTCTCAGAGCCCAGATCTACTGGTTTAGGCGAGGACTAAAAATATTGTAGATATTCCTGCTAGACCTGGATCATGGTCTCAGAATCTCCCCCTCATCACTGAGTTTTGAGAACATCAGCATTGCTATTTTTAGCTCTCTAGCCTAGGAATGTAAGTGACTAAATTGACTAGTCGACTATCTGATAAGCAAAAGCTTATCGGATAGTTGACACACTTGTTGATTAGTTGCTTCCCCCCTTCCTGTCTCTATCACAAAGAGGCAGCAAGGGGAGAAGAGGAGGTGGTGCTGGGGGGTGCTGGCTTAAAAGCTGGTTCTCCCCGGCTCCAGCTCCATGGGAAGGGGCGCAGTGGCGTGTTCCAACTTTGAAACGTACAAGAGTGCCTACTGCGGATCTTGTGCATTTCAAAGCAAAAGCACCGCAAGGAGCCTGGGTCCCCCGCTGGCCCCAGTCGCCATGCGGCGCTTCCGCTTTGAAATGTACAAGAGCCCCAAAGAGGACTCTTGTCCGATTCAGAGTTGGAATGCCGCATGGAGCCTGGGGCCAGTGGGGAGTCCCTCGTTGACCCCAGGCTCCAAGCGGGTGCTTCCCCTTTGAAATGTACAGGAGACTCCCCACTGACCCCAGGCTCCATGGAGCGTTTCTATCTTTGAAATGCACAGGAGGGGCTCTTGTACATTTCAAAGGTGGAATGCCCCCCAATCCTTATCGACTAATTGAACAGAGAATGGAAATCCTATTGACTATTCAATTAGTTAATCAAAATTTAACATCCCTTCTGTAGCCTCAGTAATTGATCTAGACTCTGGGACCTGGTGCTGCAGGTTTTTCTTTTCAATGCACACTCATCCTGAAACCGCTGCAAGGGCTCTCCAACTTTTGTTATTCACCCTTTAGGATTAGAAAAAAATGCCACTCAGAAAACTGCCAGTGTTTATATATATGTGCGCATGATTCTGTTTCATAAAAAAAGAGGGAAATATACTCAGCAGGAAAAAGATTTTTGTTAGCATGGAGCAAAAATTATAGATTTTGGAGCTTATTTTTCTGAAGAGATTTCCCTATTGAGATAAACACATCTCTTTGAGTTGAGAGATTCTTTCTAAAAACAGTTTGGGGGCCAGGGGAATAAGCCTTCTCTCAAGCTATGCTCTGTATTGACATTTTTACATCTGAGTCCTACTCATGCAAGCTTTCTGGGTAAAGTTCTTTACCTAGATAAATCAGGCTTCTGTGAGAACAGCTGTATTTTTCTTAGTCACACTCGTTGGCTGATTAGCATTTTAGAGTATTTGGGAAAATGTAAACATAGTCTTAGGTTCCAGTCCTTCAAATGGATCTGCATGGGCAACCCCTTGAATTTAAAAGTATTAAAAACATTCGGTGCAACTAACATTCAGAAGAGATGAGAAAAGTATGGAGAAACACTGCTCTCTTCAAACCCCTTACTTATATCCAGCTGAGGTGGTAAGATGTGGACATTTTAATTGTACAGCAATAAATAATGGGTTTCACTGAATTGAGTTGAAGTGATCACAGCAGTCTGGCTAGGTGAGGTCATGCAATCCTGATGTCATTCACCAGAGAATCTTACTGACCTGTAATAATCACAAGCTAAAATTCTCTGACATGCACTGTTAATAGTCACAGAACTGGCCATCTTACCTTTGGTGGTTTCACTTTCACGAATAAGGAAGGTACCTCGTGGATTTCCAAATGACAACAGCTGTCTCTCAGCATCTTTACGGCCAAGTTTGCCAAAATACCACCTTGAAAACATAAGAGGAGGTTTGAAAAATGCTAGATAGAATGCTCCGTAGAGTCACTCAACTTGCAGAGTTCCTAAATCATAGATCATTTAAGAAAACTACAGGTCCCAGTATTCTGTCTACTGTGGTCCTCATGCTTTAGGCTTTGCCCTGGAACACAAGTGATGTACTGCTGTATAAAACAGGGTTGTAGCCATAGGTGGGCCTGAGTGGGCTGTGGCCCACCTACTTTGCATCCAGGCCTAACCCCTGCAGCCCTCCACGGCTCTCCTCATGCCCCAGCCCTTGCTCTGCTCTGCTAGCTTGCTCTGTGCTCCAGCCGAGGACAGATGGGACGTGGAGGCTAACCTTGCTCTGCTGGGGAGCAGAGTTGGGGTTCGGGGGCTTGCCCTGTTCCACCAGGCATTCCAATCGGGGAGCAGGGATGAAGGCTCGCTCCACTCCATCAGCCAGGTGCTCCAGCCAGGGACAGGGGGTGGAGTGCAGGGGTTTACCCTGCTCTGCCTGGGACTCCCAAGCTGGAGCACCTGGCTGACAGAGTGGAGCAAGCCTTTGTCTCTACTCCCTGACTGGAGCGCTCCAGCCTGGGAGCAGGCAGGCAGAACAGGGTAAGCCCCTGCACATGTTCTCTGAGTGCATCCCTGGGGCTTGCGCTCCCCTAGCCAGCGTGTCCATCCTTCCCTCCCAAAGGCTGGTTTGGGGAAAGGTGGCCCAATCCCTCCTGCCTCCTTCCCTGGCCACCTGAAGTTGGGGGCCACCCAACTGTCCTTTTTTGGCTACACCACTGGTATAAAGGCTAAATGAAGTAGCCTCTCTGAGTTTGTAGGGGTGATCGACATCCACCTCAAACCCCTGGTAAGTGCTGATATATGGTGCTTGCCAGAATTTGGACCATTGCATAGAATGGAAAGAATAAATGAAAAGAAGTTGGAACACATTTTTAAAATGTGCCACCACTGGAAAGAGAGCTGCAATCAGACTAACTTATAAGTTAACTGTATATTTTACATTTTGTGTTAAACTGCAGTATAATAGTTTATTGACCAAAAGCTTCTTGATTATATACCCATTTTATTAATTTCCAATATTTCCTCTTGAGCCAGAGGTAATAAAACTGAATAGAAGGCCAGATACAATCTACGAGGGTACTATTTTTCATGATTCTTTAGGTTTTTATGCTCTCAGTGCCAGTGTGCTAGTTTGATTTCTTTGTTCTTAGCACCAAATAATTTAAATTTGTTTGGACTCAAACCATTCATTACAATAAGGCAATTCTGTAATATGACATTTATGGTTGGTGTTTCAAATACTGATTGTTCTAATGGCATAGCATGCTGATTATGAGATAAATATAGGTCTAAAATGAAGCCATGGCCTCTTAAAGTGTCAGTCCACAGAGGCTATAGGATCTAGCAAACGATGCTTTATTGGCTGTTGTAGACTCCAAGGCCATCATACCACATTCAAAATGATGGTTGATATAATCTGTTCTGTTTTTATGTAACATAGTTGTTCCTGGGGCACTGATAAGTTGGAATGGGTAACTGTGGTCTAAAGCAAGAAACTAACTAGAACAGAATAAGGTCTGCTTCATTTGCAATGGTTTCTTCCTCTTTGTTTTGACATTGAAAAATGGCTCAGTTTGTGCTCCCTTTGTTACTAATTACCTAATTATTTATCACTGCAGCTGAAACCTGAAATAAAAATGATGTAAGTCACTTGAAAAACACTACAATCAATCAACTCAAATTCTCAACTCTCCTTCAATTACAGTGTTAATATCTCTTTAAAATGAAAGGAAAACATACTCCTCTGCTTGGATGGAGTCCACTGGAGCCACATAATTACTGGGAATGTAACCAGTTTCTCCTGTTGTCAAGGAACGTGCCTCCCACCAATCTCCTTCACTGAAGGAACAGAGGTGAGATATAGTCAAAGAGAAATTCTGTTGCAAAGAAAATTATCTGACTGTTAAAGCATGAAGCTGTAGGTAATACTAAGAATTAACAACTCACCCCTTTATCATACAGGCATTTTGGAGAGAGAAGGTGGCACCATTCTAAGTCAAATTAAGACACATACCTGTATGCACCAATTTATTTTTTTAAATTGATTATCAGAAGTATAGGCTTTCAAATTCAGCATAGTAGTATAAATGGATGTTTATTTCCACTGCAATCACCCTCAAAAAGGACTGAGTTTGATCTAGAGTGTTGAATAATTGGTGTGGGGCCAGTTTTCAAATATAGGCACTTTGAGGCCCTGAAACAAAATACCAGATCCAAATTTTTGGGAAAGTTTGAGTCATGTTAAACTCTAACCTTAACAGGACATGGAAACTCAAGACTGTAACAAGGCTCGTTTACTTGCTTTGTTACAATTCTGCAGCTTGAGAAAGCCTCTGAAAACTGGGCTCTGTGTTGCTTTTCCTGGTCCCCAGCAAAAGCAGTTTTAAATAATAAATGATGTGGCTACATTTTCAAATCATGGTGCAAGCTATTTCTCCCAAACCTTTCTAAACAAAGAAAAACAGCCCCCTTCCACACTTGTACACAACTTCAGTATATGGCAAAGAGGCATTTGCATACAACAGCAATGGGCAACCTAGACTATTGAGAGGACTGCATGAGTGGCCCTCCATCTCAGTGGGCTGCAAGACTGTCGTAACTAAGATGGTCTTCCAGCACAGGGTAGTTTTGCTAACTGCACTTGGGTACTTAGACTTTGCGGGGTGTGCCAATTGGCTGAGAGAGCTGTGCGCTCTGTTTGCATCCAATCAGAGTGCTGCTACAGTTCAGTGTTGTGTGCAACCAGCACACATCCCACTTTACATGCTCTTGCTTTATGTGCGTGTCACTTTAGTAATATCAGTAAGAAAAAAATTATGTGGACGGAAATCAGAGGACTCTGGCAATCCTGCACATGGGCAACGGTAAATAAAATGTCTTGTGGGACATTGACATAGAACCCCAAAGCGCCACATGCAGCCCATTGGCCACAGGTTGCACACCGCTGGTACAGAATAAAGACAAGAGATGGCCCTTAGAAGAAAATCTGCTGTAATTAAATGCAATAGTTTTATTTCTCAGCTTTTTGGGAACTGACTAAAATATTTCCAATCAATAAACTGTTGAAATTTATAGATAGGCAAAGAAAAATGCTGCTTGAAAACATAGTAAGTTTGACTTCAGGCTAAAAGTTTGACATATGATGACTATGTTTTAAGTTATAAAGCTTTAGCTTTCTGAATCTCAGTATCTATTGCCATTAATTAATTGTCTTATGTAGATTTTTAAATTTTCAGTTGCAGGAAAAATGAGTAAACATTGAAAAAAATATCAAAACAAATATTGATATCATCCATTGAAATAATAGTAATTCCACCAGGTCTGAATCTGTTCCATATGTAAATAAAACACTGTGGGATATTTGTTTATATCAGAAGTATTCTGACAACATGAGGACAAGGCATGAGGCTAAAGTGCTCCTAATCATACTGTAGTCCTGATTTAGGAGAACATCCCTATTCCGGACATCACTTATGCATGTATTTAATTTCAATGAAGTCACTGAAACTTAAGTATTTGCTAAAAGTGAAGCACATGCTTTCCACCAAGGAAATTAATTGTCTCAGTGCTTATGTTTTGGCACCTCACCATGGAGAGCTTTTTTTTTTTTTTTAAATTACAGATGAGATGATTCTTGATTGAGTGGCCTGAACACAACACTAGGAGCCAGATATTCCTGACTTCTAATTCCATCTCTAATGAAGGCCACTTCTACCCTGCACATAAGAGTATGACCTACATGGACTGAATCACAGAACTCACCAAAGCGTTGTGTTCTAAGCGTCCTGTGTGAACACTGCTGGTTTGAACTAAAAGGTACCTAGTTTGCATTAGCATAGTCCTCTTTCAAATAGGACTATGTAATCACAAAGGCCAGGTCTGCACTATGGCTTAAGTTACGCAATTACAGCTACGTAAATAACGTAGCTAGAGTTGATGTACCTTAAGTTAAGCATGGTGCAGTCTCCACTGCAGGAGGTCAATGAGGAAATGCTCCCATCAACTTCCCTTACTCCTTGCAACAGCGAGGAGTACCAGCTCTGACTGGGACACCCTCAGAGTTCAATTTAGCAGATCCTTACTAGACCCGCTAAGTCAAACCCAGGAAGACTGATCGCCAGAGTGTCGACTCTCCTGTAAGTGGAGACGTGCCAAAGTAGGTACTGTTTTGTTTGCGACAGTATTGTCCACTCAGGTAAGTTCTCTCTCAACACTTTGAAGCACTCTGCAATTCACACTGTGGCACAGCGTTGCCAAGCTAAAGATCTTCTTAGCAGCTTTGGACATTTTATAAAGTATCTCTAGTTCCAAATCCGTAAAATGGAGATTTATTGAAATTTATCAAATAATGAAATGCAAACTAAGCATCTTAAAGATTCCAATAAGCAAACAGGAACTATAGAAATCAGATCTGGGCAATGCTGTTTTGAACAAGTTTTTAAATTATAAAAAGATGAAATATTTTAAAGATTTCCTATTTTTCTGTGAACTAGTTTCTGAGAGAACTTGTAAAATGCTTCAGAAGGTAGCTCAAACAGCTGAATGTAGAAAAAGAACATCTCCTTTTTTACATCTTTTGAGCTGTTGATTTGTAATCTTATAAAATGAATAACAGAATATGGATTTTTGAGTGTGATTTCCCTCCCCGCATGTCTCTTTGCGGTAGGCTACAGGCAAACTCATCCATGATAATTTTTATTCTAGCAATTTTGGTTAACACTATCTAACTGGGGTACCTAAAAATGGTCATAGCCTGGTTCTCAGGAATTGCTGAGCACACACAGATATCACTGGCTTCCTAGAAGCTGTGGGTGTTCAGCACCTCTGAAATTTGGGCCACTTCTATTTATGGGCCTGACTTTAGTCAAAGTCTGGAAATCTTTTGTTAATACAATTTAAAATCCTCTATGAAATCTTTGTTTCTATTACTGTACAACAGAGATGTATTATTTATTGTTTCTTATTTCAAATGTATTATTGCACATAAATTCCACTAGATGGAGGTATTTTATCATATCCATAAATGTTACATACTGTATGTTATAAAGTGATCCAAAAAGAGAAAAAAATAAATCTCTCTCAATGTGCCAGTGAGGAAGGGAATTATATTATATTTTATATCAATGTACATCAAATCCTGCATTAATTTTAGGGAGCCATGAAAAAGTTCAGATAAACTTTATTACTGATTTGAACTTTTACCCAGGAGATTAACCAAACCTGAACCTCTTTTAGATTAAAAAAGAAATCTGTTAAATTGAAAACAAAAATTCATTTTGTGCACCTGTGGGCTTCATGATTCCTAGGAGCACTAGAAGAGCACAAAAGAGGTTTATCTTGTATCAACACCTGCCAGAACTGGAACATAAAAACAAGTATGAATTCTCACAACAAAGCCTGTTCTTGTAAGGTTTCCATCCTGATTTTCAACTTTCCAGGAGTGTGGTTAACAAGTATGTAGGGACTGTTCCTGATGCTTACTGAGCACTCTCTACTCCTAAGGCAGTCAAAGGGTAGCTGATTTTTCCTCTCTAGAAAACCTTCCTCCACACAATATGCATCAACATCAAAATGCATGCATTGCTACCATTCATGTGTGGGTGGAATCTGTTATTTTTCTCTGTCCTACAATAACTACAAATAATGTGGCTTACTGTGAGCTCCCATTGACTTCATTAAGTGGAATGTTTAAGGAATTTATAACAGTTTTTTTTTTCATTTCATGCCCTGATACAGCTTGCTTGTGTCAAGGCCTCCAAGGAACCAGGCCACGTGAAAAAAAGGGGACAATCTAAAATCTTTTGTCAGATTTTTTTTTTTTTTTTTTTGCAATTGCTAATTTAGAAGTGGAGATGTTTTTAAATTGCTGCTCTATTTACAAGTCTTATCTAAGGCTTCTGTACTTTCATCCACATCAAAGCTCTCCAGCTGCACAGTTTCATGAAATATTCCACAGAACTACCTGACTCTTCATTTTAATGCACACTGGGCCAATCTGAGCCTCAAAGTTATTCTATTAAAATTGATGGAGTTACATCAGGGATTAATTTGCCCCACTGTCATACAATAAAAAACAGAATGGGATACTTCTTTCATCCCTTCCTGTATACTTTTGGATATTACCCCATTTTTATTTCGTTTCGACAACAACATTGCCCACAACACGTAAAGCTTTCTAAAAGTTATTCTGATATAAGACTTGCAGTAAATCATGAGTACTGTAGTGTTTTAGAAGCAGATTTTAACTCCCAAATGAGTTCATGGACAGTCGCTAAAATTCATTTTAAGTAATTGACTCAAAGCGAAGTTCTAAATTACGACTGTAGAAATGGTGCATTATTACTCAAGGGGTTAACTGCCTGTGCATATTCAGAGTTACAATCTCTTACTGTGGTGTCAAAAATAAGATGTTATTGCTTTTTACTCTTTTGGCATACAAAGCTGGACTGTATTCCTTTTTGTGAATCAAAGTTTTTATTTATATATAAAATTCCTATGTAAAATATTGAAGACAATGAAATTGTAGAGGTGTTAATATAGGCCAATACTGGTTTGTAGCACTTCTATTATTGATGTGAGGCACTAAAGCTTTGTTCTTAGTTCTAAGATTGAATGTGCTGTGAATTTAAATTCTATTAGCTATGGAAATCATTGAAAAGTTGTCATCATGGAACCTTGTGGTGCCACTTTTACAGAGGCACTTTTCAAAGAAAAATTGCAGTTCTGGAAATTTTTTCCAAAATAAAGTCCTTAAAAAGCAGTGGAATACAAGCACAAGACTTAAAAAGCATATTTCTTGAATGTGTGATACATAATCAGTAAAAGGAAATGAAAGTTGATTAAGAGAATTGTTGGCATTGTTATCTTTAAATTATAAAATAGTAACTAAAAAGCATGCCACCCTCTTAAAACTCACGAGCTGTTAAGTATCTGAAATTTTTCTCCTTTCTGAAAACTTAAGTCATCTTCTGTTCTTGCTTCATAGTCATAAAGTGCCACAAAAAGAGTTACACCTGAAAAAAGAGAAGATATCTGAATAGTCCTTTCATTGTGATACCATGCAATGACGTATAAGTAAGAGGGCTCAGCTGGGTTTGTCATTACTATAGGTAATTAGGTTACCCCATTGCTTACAATTAGCAAGTACTATACATTAGTAGTTACATAGCTGAAATTATGGTTATTTTACTCAGCAACTTCAATGCTTAGTGAAGTTTATTTTAATGATTACATTTCAGGGGTGACTTTTCCCAAAGTCCTTTCCCTAAGTCAATAAGCTTCTTTAGAGCTCAGAGACGTCTCTGAAATTAGATGTACTTTATACCAAATAGATGTATTTTTAAACAATGTACTAAAATATACCATGAAATAAGCTCGTCTCAGGACTTACCTGTTCCTCCTCTTGTACGCAAAGTTCCAGTATGAGAAGAGGAATTGACACCACCAAAGACAGTCAGTCCCTGGCCTCCTGTTGCGTGGAAGTTGTTGTAGTTTGGAATTGAAGTTACACCAAAGCTCGGGTAGTGCTGTGGAGTGGGATCTGTGCCATAGCGATACCCTGAACTCTGAGTTAAACTGCCGTCCCTCTCGTCTGTCAGTTTTGTTGCTTCTTTATCCTTGCATTGCACACAGCCCATTATCTAAAATCCTACAACAAAGACAGACAAAAAGTGCTTATAGCAGTGATGTATTTCATACGCACTAGGAGCTAAGTTAGGCTTGCCACTTGTGAGCAAAAGTTCAGTTTTTGCTGATAAATCTATATTTACTTAAATCTAGATTTACGCATCTAAAAAGTGATTTAATTTTCACAAGTGCTGAGCACCTACTGACTTCACGTGGAGGGAAGGCAATACTGATGCCATTATGCAACAGACAAACATAACGAAGCAGGGTAAGAATGACGGAGAAGACATTAAGCAATCAAATACTAGAGCTATGGAAGAGAGAACTGGTAACAGAAGAGGCTGAAAAACAAAACTTTTCTGAGTTCAAATCTGTCCAGACCTCCGGGGTACGTATTATGGCAGCTAGCTCAAGGTGCAGCCTAAGCTATCCCTGGCTACACTGCTTATTTTTAATGCACCAGCTTGAACAGAGCAAGTGTCTCTGTCTGTTTGCACTGCGAAGTATTCTTGTAACTGCAATGTAGACAGACTCAACAGAGTGGCTGGAGAGGGGGCTGGAGAGAGCTGGTTATGATTCCCCAATTCTGAAGAAGTGGGCTGTGCCCACGAAAGCTCATGATACCATCTACGTGTTTTGTTAGTCTATAAAGTGCTACCAGACCATTTGCTTCCTTTTTTTTTTTTTAAGTGCAGTTAGGGCTGCTTATGAAGTGTAAATTGGCCTCATCCGACTCGAGAAATGCATCCATATTTCAAATTAGTGTCATACTGCTCTTTAGCACCCTGAAAATGCTTCTTCCTTTAAAAACATGGGAACACATGCAGCTGCGTAAGGACAAGTCGCTTAATTTATTTCTTTCCCCAACTGCATATAGAACCACCATTATCTACTATATGTTAGTATGATAGAAAGATAATGTAGAATCGAATGAAATAAAAATATTAAGTGAATCAACATGTTCAATAGAATCGCTATGGATAGTAATTCCATGCTCCAATAATAAGAAATTAGCAGTAGGGATATATTACCGACCACCTGACCAGGACAGTGATACTGACATTGAAATGCTGAGGGAGATATGAGAGGCTACCAAAATAAAGAACTCTATAATAATGGGGGATTTTAATTATCCCCATATTGACTGGGTACATGTCACCTCAGGAAGAGAAGCAGAGATAAAATTTCTCAATGGCCTAAATGACTGCTTCTTGGAGCAGCTGGTGCAGGAACCCACAAGGGGAGAGGCAATTCTCGATTTAGTCCTGAGTGGAGCGCAGGATCAGGTCCAGGAAATAACCGTTACAGGACCGCTTGGGAATAGTGACCATAATATAATAACATTCCTGTGGTGGGTAGAACACCTCAGCAGTCCAGCACCCTGGCATTTAATTTCAAAAAGGGGAATTGCACAAAAATGAGGAGGCTAGTTAAACACAAATTAAAAGGCACAGTGACTAGAGCCAAATCCCTGCAAGCTGCATGGAAACTTTTTAAAGACACCAAAATAGAGGCCCAACTTAAATGTATACCCCAAATTAAAAAACATAGCAAGAGACCTAAAAACGTGTCACCGTGGCTTAACCACCATGTAAAAGAAGCAGTGAGGGACAAAAAGGCATCTTTTAAGAAGCGGAAGTCCAATCCTAGTGAGATAAATAGAAAGGAACATAAACACTGTCAAATCAAGCGTAAAAATGTAATAAGAAAAGCAAAAAAAGAATTTGAGGAACAGCTAGCCAAAAACTCAAAAAGAAATAACAAAATGTTTTTTAAGTACATTAGAAGCAGGAAGCCTGCTAAAAAACCTGTGGGTCCCCTAGACGATCGAACTATAAAAGGCGCAATCAAGGACGATAAAGCCATTGCGGAGAAACTAAATGATTTCTTTGCTTCAGTCTTCACGGCTGAGGACGTTGGGGAGATTCCCAAATCTGCACCGTCCTTTGTGGGTGATGAATCTGAGGAACTGTCCCGGATTGAAGTGTCATTAGAGGAGGTTTTGGAACAAATAGAAAAACTTAATGTTAACAAATCTCCGGGACCGGATGGCATTCATCCAAGGGTTCTAAAAGAACTCAAATGGGAAATTGCTGAACTATTATCTGTGGCTTGTAACCTATCCCTTAAATCGGCTTCTGTACGTAATGACTGGAAGGTAGCCAACGTGACACCAATATTTAAAAAGGGCTCTAGAGGCGATCCGGGCAATTACAGACCGGTAAGTCTAACTTCAGTACCGGGCAAATTAGTCGAAACAATAGTAAAGAATAAAATTGTGAAGCATGTAGAAGAACATAATTTGTTGGACAAAAGTCAACATGGTTTCTGTAAAGGGAAATCCTGTATTACTAATCTATTAGAGTTCTTTGAAGGGGTTAACAAACATGCGGACAAGGGGGATCCAGTAGATATAGTATACTTAGATTTTCAGAAAGCCTTTGACAAGGTCCCTCACCAAAGGCTCTTGTGTAAATTACATGGCCATGGGATAAGAGGGAAGGTCCTTTCTTGGACTGAGAAATGGTTAAAAGACAGGAAACAAAGGGTAGGAATAAATGGTAAATTTTCAGAATGGAGAGGGGTAACGAGTGGTGTCCCCCAAGGGTCGGTCCTAGGACCAATCCTGTTCAACTTATTCATAAATGATCTGGAGAAAAGGGTAAGCAGTGAGGTGGTAAAGTTTGCAGATGATACCAAACTGTTTAGGATAGTCAAGACAGAAGCAGACTGTGAGGGACTCCAAGAAGATCTCACCAAACTGAGTGATTGGGCAACAAAATGGCAAATGAAATTTAATGTGGATAAGTGTAAAGTAATGCACATCGGGAAAAATAACCCCAACTATACGTACAGTATGATGGGGGCTAATTTGGCTACGACAAATCAGGAAAGATCTTGGAGTTATTGTGGACAGTTCTCTGAAAACTTCCACACAGTGTGCAGCGGCGGTCAAAAAGGCAAATAGGATGCTAGGAATTATTAAGAACGGGATAGAAAATAAGACCCAGAATATCTTACTGCCCCTGTATAAAACTATGGTACTCCCACATCTTGAATACTGTGTACAGATGTGGTCTCCTCACCTCAAAAAAGATATTTTGTCCTTGGAAAGGGTTCAGAAAAGGGCAACTAAAATGATTAGGGGTTTGGAACGGGTCCCATATGAGGAGAGGTTAAAGCGACTGGGACTTTTCAGTTTAGAAAAGAGGAGACTGAGGGGGGATATGATAGAGGTATATAAAATCATGAGTGGTGTGGAGAGGGCCGATAAAGAAAAGTTATTTATTAGTTCCCTAAATAGAAGAACTAGAGGACACCAAATGAAATTAATGGGTAGCAGGTTTAAAACTAATGAAAGAAAGTTCTTCTTCACACAGCGTGTAGTCAGCCTGTGGAACTCCTTGCCAGAGGAGGCTGTGAAGGCTAGGACTATAATAGAGTTTAAAGAGAAGCTAGATAATTTCATGGAGGTTAGGTCCATAAAAGGCTATTAGCCAGGGGATAAAATGGTGTCCTTGGCCTCTGTTTGTCAGAGGCTGGAGAGGGATGGCAGGAGACAAATCGCTTGATCATTGTCTTCGGTCCACCCTCTCTGGGGCACCTGGTACTGGCCACTGTCGGCAGACAGGATACTGGGCTAGATGGACCTTTGGTCTGACCCAGTACGGCCATTCTTATGTTCTTATGTTTGAGAGAGTTTGTTTGTGAAAAAGCGAGTGAGTTTGTCTGTCAAAGAGCTAGGACCACCAAATTTGGCATGCAGCTTTCTTTTACCATAACTTAAAGCAAGGTCAGGGATTGGTTTTGTGGGAGGGAGGAAAGGCTGAAGCTCTCCCCAGATGCACATGGAGGCACATAAAACCATACAGAAAAGAGACAGAATCACTAGGCAAGTGAAAGGGGCTGGCTGGGGGTGTGCTGCCCCCCCCCAAGCCTCCTACCCCCAGGCACTCTTTAGGGAGAGCTGGGGGGCTGCAGCCCCCCCCCCCATTTCTATGGGAACATTACTGGCTGTTCCCCTTTGTCAGGGAGTGAGGGGAAAGTGCACAGTTTGCTGCAATCCTCACTCTGGATGGGGAGTTCAGGGGGAAGACAAACCTGGACCTGCACCCCTCCCCCAGCTGAGCTTGCTGGAGCTGGAGCAGCCATGGAAAGGCACTTCCGATGACAGACGGGCCTGGGGCAGCCTGCATCCTGAA
Source organism: Pelochelys cantorii (assembly GCA_032595735.1). NCBI lineage: Eukaryota > Metazoa > Chordata > Testudines > Trionychidae > Pelochelys > Pelochelys cantorii. The sequence continues at coordinate 83,058,148 of CM064328.1, forward strand.
CCCCTTATCCCCAGCCTCACTCCAGATCAGTGACTTAAATGAAGAAAATCTAAATTTAATTGATTTAAAAACCCTAGCAATGCCAGGTAAAATATAAATCTCATTCAAAGCTTGGTATTTCATTGGAAAATTACATTTTCTTAATTCTCTGGAAATTCTCTTTACAAATTGTAAATAAATAAGAAAATAAGTTTTATTGGAAAAAAAGCTCTTGTGGGCACTCTATATACATGCTGCCATCACTGCAACTTTAAAGAGGGCAGTAAGGTACAGTCTCCATAAAAAAGCAACACAACAGGAATCATGCACATCTAGCTTTGCAGTTATGAGGATCTGGCCTCTAATGTAGAAGGCGAACAATACAAATCTTAACTAATGAATAGTGCCAGTGTGAGTGAAATTCCTAATCAAGTACAGACCCACAATGAATAGGAAAATGCAGAAATGCTCTATGAAAATGCAAAGTATTAGGAAACTGGAAAATCTCTCAAGAGATAAAAGAGCAGAACAAAATTTTTCATTTGGAAACATTTTCTGTCATGCAGGATTTATTATTTTATAAGAAGTGACATTTTCAAGGACAATTTTTATAAAAAATAGGCTCTGACAAGAGAAAGGATATCCTTCCTTTCCCTCCTCCTTTTCCAACTTTGGCACTGAAAAAGGTAGCAGGGCAGAAAAGACGGAAAAAAGAGGAGCAGGAGTACACCCCAAAAACTTCAAAACAAGAAATAAAATTTAGCTGAAAAAGGCTCTCTCCCAGCAAATTAAAAAAAAAAAAAAATCTATGAAGATAATTACTGTCTTTTTGCCTAGCTCTACTAAATATACACAAATCTTCAACTGGTAGAAATTAAAATACAGATTGAACTTCTCTGATTTGGCACTCTCTAGTTTGGCAACATCCATGGTCCGGCATGTTTTAGTTAGCTGGATGTCCACTTACCATGGGCATGGCCAAATTTCCCACAGTCCCATAAAGTTTATTTACAGCCACCAGTCCTGGCTCTCAGTGTTTGTGCTGTTACTTAGCTTTAATTTACCCCTAAATGTCTTCTAAGAGCCCAGTAAGCAGTGGAAGTGTTGGTAATGCTGCTATACAATACTGACCTCCTGTGGTTCAGCAAATTCTCTGGTTCTGCACTGGTCAGGCCCTAAGGGTGCCAGACTAGAGAGGTTCAACCTGTAGGTCTTCTGAAGTTTGTTAGTATGGGCATTGATTTATAGCAGCAGATGATCTGGCCCCACATATTTGATTGACATGTTCAGTCAGTCAATGAGAGAAAGTTAAAATTACAAATGCCTCAAAAGTAAAATTATTCAAGTGAATAATTCTGAAGGAGTGAATAAATTAGAAAATCATAACCTCAATGAATACATCTGCAGACCTTGAAGAGAAATACCTTTGCATTTTAATCATAAATATTAACAGAGGATTACTAAACTGAGTTTTCTCCAGCTCTGCGCCAGTAGCTTAGTGTATTTGCCCCCATTCTCTTTTCTTGTTGGCGTGCAACTTGTGAGTCAGAGTTGGGTGCAGAATGAAGAAAGGTCTGATGAAGAGGGCTTTTTCTTTCGTTTGTCCTTTTCAACTCCGTTACAATGTCTAGACTGCTCAAGTATAAAGACCGCCTGATTGTAGTATCTTGTAAAGTGTGACAGAGGGTGTAACATACATGCGCCTTTTCAAGCCAAATCTTTGAAAAGTTGTCCATTCCTGGCTCAAAGAAACTAACCAAGCAACAAATTATATCATGCATAGTTACATCTGGGAGACTACACAAACACATTGCTGGAAATGAATCAAGATTTCTCTGGGGTTTTCACAGATAATAAATACCTTTATTCAATATCACTGCTCTAGTTATATCAATGACCGGACTGCAAGAACTGATCTACATTACCACAGAACTGACCCACCAAATGTCAGGATTTACAGTTTTGTAAGGCTGGAAACATGTTCATTAACAACAGACCATAGATGACCAAATAAAATCTGGAATGAATTGACACCAAACTCTCAGGAGATCAACATACCACATTGTTCATCCAACACACTGCAAATTCTGGTAAATGAACAAGTTTCTGTTAGGAAATGCAGTATTTCTTGCACATACAATTTACCGGGTCATGTGGCAATTTGTCATTGGTGTTACTACCAAAAAAAATAAATAGCTTAATTACGGTTAAATTTTCAAATGCAAACAAGTTGCATATGTTTCTGGTTTGTTTTGGTATGTACAATTTCATGAGGAATATAAAAAGTTTGTACATTTTATGAGATTTCCGTAGTGAGAATTGAAAATATCTCCTGTAGGACTCGCCTCTTTCTTGTCCATGTTAATGATCTGGAATCTGATAATTCCATTGCAGGATTCTTTGTCTAGACTAACACCAAGTAAGTGTTTCTTTGCAAGTGGCAGAAACATTCTTCTTGCATAAAAATACAAAACCAATTCTGTCGTCATTATTTATACTATTGTAGCACCTTAAACTTCATTACTTTTGATTAGTATTGAAACAATCTCATATTCTTTTATCTATTAAAATGATACTACCCTACTTTTTCTTGAAGATTACTGATTTTGAAAATTATTCTAGAGAGAAGCTGAGACTAAAGAATAACAAAACCACCTACACTAGGGCGTTCAAAATTAAATTATCTATTCACAAATTCCTGCTTCACTAAGTCGGGTTTTGTTTCAATATTTAGCTCTCTCACAGCTCTTTCCCTGACACTCCTTAGATTATTTTCATGGAAGGTAGAGATGTAATCATGAATATGCATTATAATTTTAGAACTTTAACAAGCAAAGCATTTTTGAGAGTGGGGGGAGGTTATTCACGCACTTTGCTATCGGCATTTCATTTTTACTGAAAAAAAGAAACAAATGGTTTTACAAACAGGCTACAAACATTGAAAACATTAATGATAACAAAAATATTTGTGTAAGCTCTTATGCTTGCTTTCCTCCCACTCTCTGCAGCCATACTAATTGTTTCCTGTTGGAAGAGAGAAGAGCAGCCAAATGAGCTGAATCTGACTTAAGCCAGCTTCTTGGCATGCTATAAAGTTTTGAACAGAACAGTAAAAAAGCAGGTCAGTGTTATGCACAATTACATATCTCAGTTAATGTCTACATAGCAGTCTCTGTTTCATGTACATTAAACTAAAGAATACATTTAGATTTGGAAGCATTTGATTTTTTTGGTAAACGTCAAACACTAATTTCACTGTACTTATTTATACACATTGACAACAATATTTCCAATCAATAATTGTTGAAATTTACAGACAGGCAAAGAAAAAATGCTGCTTGAGAACTATTTAGAGTTTGACTTGAGGCTAAGGTTGTCTCACCTAGATTTTTAAATATTCAAAGTTGCAGGAAAAATGAATTAAATATTGAAAAATATTATTAAAACATTGATATTATCCATTGAAATAACAAAAATTTAATTTCACCAAATCTAAATCTGTTCCACATATATGTTTATACCAGAAGTATTCTGAGGTCATGGATATGAGGTTGAAGTGTTTCTAATCACACTGTAACTCTGATTTAGGAAAACAACCCTATTCAGTACATCATTCACACATGTATTTAATTTCAGTGAAGTCAACAAAACTTAAGTATATGCTAAAAGTGAAGCACATGTTTTCCACTATCAAAATTACTTCTCAGTGTTTATGTTTTGAAACTTCACCATAGGGAGCTTCTGTTGTTTTAATGGTAGTAGCAGTTACTACTATACCCTACCTGTATTTCATAGAAGATTAAGATTGGAAGAGATCCCAGGAGGTCATCTAGTCCAAACCCCTAGTCCAATCCTCTGCTCAAAGCAGGACCAAACCCAGCTAAATCAATCCAGCCAGGGCTTTTTAAAGTCTGGCCTTAAAAACCTCTACAGATGGAGATTCCACCACCTTCTTATGCAACCCATTCCAGTGTTTCACTAGGTGCACCAACTGAGATGTACATGTTAGGTTCCATGGTAGGGGCAGAAGCCCCATTTCTTCAAGGGACAGCTACTAGTCAACTCCTTACTAGGAAGGGATAGGGCTTTGGGATGTGATCATATAGTCCAATACTACAACTGTTCCATTGCTCCCTGTTCAGTCAAACTAGAAACCCTCTAGTTTCTGAAGCATGTAGGAAAGCTGAAAATTTGTCATATTTTTCACTATGGCGCAAAGGGGTCTTTAAAGGAGAAGTTCAATACTTCTTGCTTCTCAAACTAAACTGAAGCTGACAAACCATAGCCTAACTATGCCCATACTAAAAGTCATCAGAAATATTTGGAGTGGACATTTACCACAAATATATTTCTTTAGGCTATTAATGACTGTAAGAAGAGTTGTACAGCCTTGTATTGCAAATCTACAAATTTGCTATTCTTAAAACAACATCCTAGTTGCAAATGCAGCTTTCATTAGAACCGAGGAAGTACTAGATGCAGGAAGATAAGGAGCAGCTCACAGGGCTATTGATGCCATGCCCCTTATCCTCAAATCTATTGTCATGGTGATAAATCGCTGCAGCTCCAAACTGAACCTGTTCACTGGGACAAAGACACTGAGATGCAGCAGGGACTTATTCTTCCTCTCTCTTTTGGCAACTAGAGTTGACAAGGTAAATTCCATGGAGAATTTTTCCTTGAGTGGAGAAGGTGAAAAGGCCAGAGGGAGTAAATGGCTAACATAACTGCTTCTTGTAATTAACTTTTAGAGGTTGGTTGGAAATTTACTAGCAGTCAAGCTAGAGAAAGGAGTCTCCGGTTTCACTGAAGTGCAATAGGAATAATGAAAACCTGGGCTTTTACTCAGTTAATATGATAAATGTCCTCATTACTCTGCCAAAGGGAGGCACCCAAACACTTTCCCTTGATATTTTCCATTTTGCTGAAAGAATCCCAGATGGCATCATTCTGTAACATTAAGGATACTACACTGAATGAATTAATAGTAGACTTCTAAGGCTATGTCTACATTGGAAACATTTGGTGATGAAAGTGCAGTAGACATGCAAAAGTCGCCAAAACTGAACACTCACCAAACCAATTTTTCTGCCACCCTTTCTCAACATATAGTCACGTTGTTAGCTCTCCTGTTGACAGAAAGAGCAAAGCAATGTGGGTAAGCATCCCACAGCACCTTGCATCACCTTCAGTTGCTAAGCCTTGTAGGAATGTGCAACATAGTGCTAGACATTTTGGGAACATGAAAAGCATCTCGTCAACCATCTCTTTGCTTCCTAGCCCTTCTGGGACTTCCGGCTTACTTTCTTGCCACTTCAATGACAGTCCTTGTTGTGCATCAGCATCATGGGTCCCAGACTTCTCTCCCATGTTGTGTTCAATGTGCTTAGAACATCAAGCATTGCAGTACAGCTATTTATCCCCTTAGTAGCAGAGGACAAAGACTCGGATGCAGATGACAATGTAAGTGAGAGAGACAGCAGTGAAGTGGTGTTGTATTGCCAGAGAGCAGCTATGCACAGTACAGTGTGGCTTTTGGGTTACGGAAACCAGCACCGAGTGGTGGTATCACATTGTCATGCAGGTGTGGGATGAAGAGCAGTGGCTACAGAACCTTCCGATATATAAAGCAACCTTCCTGGAGCTGCATGCTGAGAAGGCTCCCGAAGTGCAGTGCAAGAACACCCAAATGAGAGCTACGCTCTCCACAGAGCGCCATGTTCCAACTGCTTTGTGGAAACTGGTGACTTCCAATTGCTGCCATTCAGCTGCAAATCAGTTTGGAGTGGGGAAGTCTACACCGAGACAGCACTCATGTAAATGAGCAGGGCAATAAATCACATTTTGCTGGATAGGACTGTGGCTCTGGGAAGTGTGGGTGACATAACGCCTGGCTTTGCTGACAGTGGCTTTCCAAACTGTTGCAGGCAATTGATGACAACGTATCCCCATTATAGCACCACCCAACATTACCTCAGAGTACATCAATCAGAAGGGATACTTCTCCATGGTGCTTCAGGCGTTTCTGGATCACTGTGCATATTTCACAGATATAAATGCGGGGTGGTCTGGAAAGGTGCATGATACATGCATCTTCAGGAACAGTGGCCTGTACAGAAAGCTGCAGGCTGGGACTTTCTTTCTAGACCAGAAAATTCCAGTGGGGCATGTGAAAATGCCCACTGCGACTTGGCTTACCTCTTAGAGTCCTGATTCATGAAGCCTTATAAGTGGCATCTGGACAGCAGTAAGGAGTGGTTCAACAACAAGCTAAGCCAATGCTACATTGTTGTTGAATGTGCCTTTGGCAGACTGAAAGGGAGATAGAGGTGTATCTATGGCAGGCTGGACCTTTTGGAGGATCATGGGGGCCGCATGCTGTTGGTTACATAATTTGCGTGATAGTAAGGGTGAAGTGTTTGCCTGTGGTTAGAACAATGAGACACAGTGCCTGGATGCACAATTTGAACAGCCAGACACTCATGCTGTCAGAGGAGCCCACAGGGTGGCCATCAATACCAGGGAGACTCTGAGGAACCATTCTGACAATGAGAGGCACTGACATTTCTCTGTGTTGGGATTGCTTCCTTACCTCAGCCCACTGCTCATCCAAAGTGAGGCATTTCCATGAAACCAAGGGATATTACAGGCTTCCACAGGGGCCAAAGCGATTGGTGTAGATTACGTCATACAAAATAAACTCATGGAAACCAGCATCACATTTATCTTTATTGACGTCTTTCAATCAGGATGCTGCGGTGGTAAAGGATGGTAAAGTTTATTGGAAGACTTCACAGTGGTGTTAACATAAAGCTGTCAAAGCCACAGCTGCTTTGATGGGGCATGGAGCATGCTGGGAAAAAAGCATTACTTGATTAGGAAAATGAGTGTGCAGGCATAGAGGGAGCGTGGCTGGTTAAAGAATTTTGCATGTGCAGCCATGGAGGCTGATGTGTGGGCATAGAGGGATGACTACTGTCAAAAGAGCTCTGCAAATGCTGACAGGGAGGCCTTTGATTCTGTTCATGCTGCATCTTTATAAAACACTTCAGCATCTCATTTTGGTCTTCCGTGAGCTTTAGCATGGGCTCAGTGACTTCTGTTCTGACTTGTATCTCCATGGCACTCCTTTCCTCTCTTTTCTCCATTTGAAGCATTGAATGCCACAACATATCCTTGTCACACAAGATCCTCCCTTGTCCTCCAAGGTTTTTTCCTTAATTGATAAGGGTCGGTTTGTGGGGAAACATGCCTGACTTTTCAAGGTTTGGTCTGGAAAAGAAACCATTCACAATAGAGTGACACTACTTTTCCTGATAAAGATTGTAACATTTCACTAACATGCCCCTCTTCCCTGGCTGTACTAGAGCAACTTACTGTCCCAGATGGCTGCTTCCCACACCGCCCTGACCCCACTTGTGTAGTAACTTACCCTGCGTCTCTTCCCTTGCTTCACACGCCACATCCAGTTGCTGAGAGTCCTTACAAACACTGAGAATTGAGAACAATTCCTTGCTGCCTGGCACACAGGTGGTCCCTGGATTGAGCCCCACTCTCTTCATCTGCTTCCATCTCTTTGTTAATAACTTCTGTCTTCGGGATAACTCCAGTTCCTGTCTCTGTACTATTGAAAGTATCCACATTCTCTTTGGGATTGGACATGGGTTGCCTACCCAGGACTGCTTCCAGTTCTTTGTAAAAATTGTATGTTTTGGGTGTAATACCAGACTGACTATTTGCTGTCTCTGCCTTCTGGTATGCCTGCTGGAGTTCCTTTGTCTTGGCTCTGCATTGTAGGGTGTCTCACTCACACCCCTTCTTGTGTGTGTTCCAGTTCCTATGGGTCACTTGCAGCTGTGAATGCACCAATTCGTCACCCCACACACTAATAAGATCCAAAAACTCTGCGGTTCTCCAGGCAGGAGAGTGTCTGAAGTAGGGTGAGTGACTGAAATGACTGCCTGTCTCAGATTTCTCCAGCAGTCCGTTTTCTTTCTGTCTGTCTCCCTCACACACACACCCCCCCCCAGCTTTCCCTGCCTTAAAGAGACAGTACATGGCATCTCTCAAACTTATCCAGTGGGCAGACAGCACACACATGCTCTGTCTCACCTCCCCACACACATTCTGTGACACACACACACACACACACACACACACACACACACACACACACACACACACACAGTCTCTCCCTCTAGCCCTTGTCTTGCCCCTTCTGCCTGAGGCCTCACCCCTGCTGGGGGCCCAGAGACGGACCCTGATGACTTACCAAAATGCGTGGAGTGGCTCCCCTGCAAAAATTATTGCCCACTCCTGATCTCTAGTATCTTTAGCTTGCCCCACTCGTTCAGTTTTCTTAGATTTACTCTGGTATTCATAGTTGTTAACAGGGGTTTTTTTTTCCATCTTTAACTTTTTTTTTTTTCAAAATTTTAAACCAGCATAATATGTGCAAAGTAATAACTCAACTTTCACTATTTATTTTTTTTAATTCTCAGAAGTTTTCAGAAGACCACTTTCATTTTGGTTCTATTAGTGATTCTACAGTTTACTGGACTCAGACAACAGTTGATGAAGATGCCCTACAAATATTAATTTAACAATTTTGAATGCCATCTATTGTTTCTCAATTTTTAGAAGGCATTTTCTAAACTTATATTTATATTTTTAAAAACTGTCCATGACTAGATAATGAGATTTTTAAAGATACAAAGAAAATTAAACAGATATATTGATATTTCTCAGCAAAAGGCCATATATGTATGCCATGGTCAAAACTTATGTAACAAAAAACAAAACAAAACAAAACAAAAACAAAAAAATCAGTGAAGGTGTTTAAACAAGATTCATGTGAGAAACAGGAACAATGAAAGATCAGCTGCATGTATTTGATTTTTGAAAGAGCTGTCCTTTAGAGCTCCAGACCCAGGATTTACTTAGCTGTATGAGCACAAAGTTTCAGCATTTTATGATTATCTGCTTGCCTGAAGCAACCAGAAGTCTGAATAGCATGAGCAGGCTGATAACGAATGACAATTCCCATCTATTGGAGGTACAGCTGGAAGATGTGGCCTAAATGAATTCCTATGACTGCATTATGCTGGCCCAAAGCAAAGGCCATTTGACCAACTGAGTGCTCCAATTATCCCCAGTTGTTCAAAAGGATCTGCAAGAAGTTTAATATGAAGGAATTTTCTAAAATGAAGCCAAGGAATATTTTAGGCAAATGAGACACTCCTAATGCCCTGAACAAACAGAACTGGTTTCTGAGCTTCAGGGAGCCAAATCCATTGCGTCATTCTTTGACACCTAAGTGGTGCCAAGAGAGAAAGTCCCCAGAGTAAGATGCTGGAATATACACAGTACAAGAGAAAGTTTAGTTTGCATCATATGCCCTGTAGAGGAGTATGGCCTGGCTTGACTGCCTACTGTTCTTCCCTTAGGCTATGTCTAAACTACATTCCTCCTTCAAAAGAGGAATGTAAATGAGGCCGATCAAAAATTCAAATGAAGTGCAGATTTATAAATCTCGTGCTTCATTTGCATAATCGCATGAGAGCGCTTTTTCCGGGAAAAAACACTTTTTTGAAAGAACCCGTAAACCTCATTTTTTCAGGAGTATGGGTTCTTTCGAAAAAGGTTTTTTCCTGAAAGAACCCCGTCGAGACTGCGGTTTCTTTTTCGAAAAACCCTTTTTCAAAAAAGCTCTCATGCTTATAATCGCGTGAGAGCTTTTTTGAAAAAGGGTTTTTCGAAAAAGAAACCGCAGTCTCGACGGGGTTCTTTCAGGAAAAAACCTTTTTCGAAAGAACCCATACTCCTGAAAAAATGAGGTGTACGGGTTCTTTCAAAAAAGTGTTTTTTCCCGAAAAAGCGCTCTCACGTGATTATGCAAATGAAGCATGAGACTTGTAAATCCGCGCTTCATTTGAATTTTCGATCGGCCTCATTTACATTCCTCTTTCAAAGGAGGAATGTAGTTTAGATGTGCCCCCAATGGCCTTTCTTTGTCTCTCATGCCTGATTTTAGTTGTGTCATGTATTTCTGTCCCTGGTCAGCCAGCATGGGAGCCCACAGATTGGAGAGGGTACATGTAAACAAAAGAAGGTAAGAAGGTAAGGGACAAAATGCTACTGGACTGGGCCTCTCCGCCAGAGCAATCAATAGCAGATATGTCCACAAATGCAGATTGGTGGCAACTAAATCAAAGAAGGAAAGATTTAGATGATAGTATGAGAAATAGTATGATTCTTCCTAATGTTAATATTCAGGAAAGCACCTCTCAGATCCCTGCATTGCTTTAATGTAAAAATCCATAGGCAAGAGAGGAACAGGAAAGTCAGTGTTCCATCTGGGCAGTTGTGGCAAAAACTGACTTCACTTGCTGTGCTTGTTTAAGGAACAGTTGTTGTGGTGGAACTGGCCTGTTGCCCAAGGGTTGGAGGTCACCTGGCAAATCCACAAGAAAACACATTAGCACAAAGCTTCTGTTTGAGCAGGCGTAATCAAAAATTCCCCAATGCAACAAGTGAAAGAAGAGGAGGCTCACCCTCCAAACTCCAACAAAAGACTACTTTGCCACTCTTTCTAGTTTCTGTAGTGTTTCCTTGCCAGATGAGTTTGTGAATGTTATGGCCTCATCTTTTTTAGAAACAGGGAATTCTTTTTCATTCTCTAAAGCATGCCAATTTTAGTAAAACTGCAGTATCTTAAAGAAACAGTAACTGCAATTGAACCTCATAGATCATTCTGGGTCATTGTAGTTTTACTTGATTTATTATAAGAATGCATCATTGAAATCCACAGCTCAGAAGGTCTGTAAGTTAGACATGTTCTGCTGCATAGTTCAGAATCCAAGCTTATAAATTGTATTTTTTTTCTTAAAGAAAAGAGGATGTATGTAAAGCTATCCTGGTAAATAAAGCCTTTGGTCTTTAAATGAGTGCACTACCTCAGTGCAAGGCAGATAGTCTAGAGATGAGAATTTATTTCCTTTATTTTAATGAGTTAATTTTAAAGCCTTATTTAAGGGTTAACACCAACAACTAAGCAAGGTGAACATAATGCTTATTACATACTTGAATTTAAGCAATGAATAGAACTCTGGGTGAAATTTTGGTTCGGAGTGCGAAGTTACATTCTAACTATACCCAGCTGTCTGTGCCACTCTGAATGCGGGACTTAAGAAGGTGGGTGGACAGCCTACAGGAGCATTTTAAGACACTGATTCTAAGGACTTGTCCACACTTGAAATGCTACAGAAGAACTGCTGTACTGCAGTGGTGCTTCAGTGGAGGCTCTATGTATGCCGCTGGAAGGGTTTTTACCATCAGCACAGATAATCCACAGGAAGAATTCTCTTTCAACCTAGCTCTGTCTATGCTAGTGATTAGGTTGGATTAAGTACCTCACTTGGGGATGTTGATTTTTCACATCTGAGTGACATAAATCATCCTATAACCCACCACATCCCACAATTTTTACAGCTGCAAAAACTGACAATTCACCTGAAAAGTTTCAGCCATTTTGTGGAGGGAGAGGGATTATGCTACTAGGAGTGGGAGCCAGTGGGTAGGGCTGCTTCTCCTTTACTCCTTGCCAGACACTGAAGCTGAGCACTGTGCAGGAAAGTGCCACTAAGCCTGAGCTACAACTCCTTGAAACATGGATCCCCCTGCTCTAGAGTTCAGTTATCTGAGCGAGTGAGAAAAAAGCGGTGCTGGGATTGGGTGAAAGGCAGACGGGAGGGATGGAGGCAGCAACCACATCAGTGAGAGCAAATGAAAAGCTGCTTCTCCTTCCTAGGCTTCTGCCTAGCTCTACTGACCCAGAAATTTTGATGCTTGAGAGCCACTTCCAGGTCACCCCTTGTTGGCTGAGCAATACCGGCCTAAATCTGCACAGGGTGCTGCAGTATAAAACCAACCACACTTGTTAGTTTTCACTGTTGCTACTAGAAACCTAAAGGGCATCAGAAGTGACAAGAAATCAGATCAATTTAACTCTCCTGAAACCCACAAGCAGAAACAGAGGAAGTTGCTGCTCAACTGCTGGTGGTGACAGAACAGACCATGTTCACATCCTACATACTATGGAAATAATGTCGGTACAAGGTAAACTTTGTGAGGTACCATTTTAAAACCTCAATTTTCTGATCAATAATATGGCACAATACATGCAGCAGCATTATATGTCAAGTTATAAACATAAGCTGAGAACATGACTAAAAGTGTGTTTTCCAGATAAGTCTGAGAAATGGCTAAATGGTTCCTCAAAGACAAAAAGCAAACTGATGCCTCAGCCAGGTGTAACCAAGGCTGATGGACCATTACGTGCTAAGTGGACATTTTGTGGCAGGAAAGGGGCAAGAATTAAAAAAAAAAATAAAAAAAAAAATCAATCTACATTTTAGCAAAGAAAGCACAGAGTTCTCCTTTTACACAGAATAATTGTTACCTTGCTCCCAGCTAGAAATGCTTCTCAAAGGGGGAGGACAGTACTATAAAATAAGGGCTGGAGACCCCAACACATCCTTCCTTCTCTCCTTGCCCATCACATGAATTGCACTGACAGAGACAAGGAAAGCAGCCGTTAGTCTCTTGAGGAGGGGTCCTAACCTGAGAGCTTGGTCAGTAACCTGCTGGAGCGTATGGGTCAGAAAACAAATTCTATTGGATTCAAAGCAAAGTTAATTTAGGTGCCTGTTGGCGTTTTATATTTATTTTTTGTGTAATTATTTCTGGCTTTTACATCTCATGCCCTGTACTCACTAAAATCTCTCTTTGGAGTAAATACTCTTGTTTTATTGTTTCCTCTAATCTGGTGTGTTTAAGTCGAAGAGTCTGGATTTTGAGTCACAACTTGTGTGCATATTATTGCCTTCAAGGAATAATGGACTTTATATATGAACTGTTCAGGACAGATTTCTGGTGTGAAAATCTGGGACTGGGAGTGTGTTGGAGTCACCCTGTGGTAATCTTTATAGCTGGTAAGAGCTATGGTGTGGCTGGCTACAGACATACACATAGCTGGCAGTGACATACATGATGGAGGTTCTTTCTGAGCAGTCCAGGTTGGAAGCTACAGCAGCAAAACATTGTAAAGGATATGCCTGGCAAGGGTGTCTCAGCTACTCTGTCTGGACTGAACCCTAGTAAGTCGATGTCTAGACTACAGGCTTCTTTAGGAAGAGATCTTTCGAAAATACTTCTTCCAAAAGAGCGCGCCCACACACAAAAGCGCAGTGCTGTGCTTTTTCAAAGGAGAGCATCCAGACTGATTGGACGCTGTTTTGCATAAAATGCCACCTGGAACCACTTCAGCCAGGGCTTTAGGTCACTAATTGCTTCTGCGTGCTGGTGCTGGAGCCTTGCAGAGACGCATGCTTAAAGGGACCCTCCCCCCGGACAGCCATTTCTCTGCTTTTGTTGCATGCTTGCCTACCTTTGAGGGACAGCAAAGCTCTTGCAGTGCCTGCTGCGGTTTCCCTGCTTTTTTGGACGCCACAGCTTTTCTCTTGGTGCCATGGAGCCAGAGCTGCCCCTGGGCATGTGATGGCCCCACATGGCCATACTGCAGTTTTTGCATCACTTTGTGCCAGCTGCCTTCCTAGTCCTGACCGAGCTCGACCCCGAGCTCATTTTGGGGACCCTCTCCCTGGGTGCGAGAGCTACACTCTGGCAACTGCAACCTACTGTGGAGAGGCGTTTCTGGAGGCTGGACACAGTTCGGACTGGTGGGACTGGCTGGTCATGGAGCGATAGGACGACCAGCAGTGTCTCCAAAACTTCTGCATGCGGAAGGCCACCTTTTTGGAAATATGTGCCTGGCTCACCCCTGCCCTCTGGAAATGCGACACCCACCTGTGGCCCGCCACCCCCCGGAGAAGCAGGTCGCAATCACCCTCTCAAAGCTTGCCACCCCCGACAGCTACCAATCAGCGGGCAACCAGTTCAGCATGGGAAAGTCCACTGTTAGGGCCCTCCTCATGGAGGTAAAGCACTCTGGGGCTGCAGTCCCTGCAGAGGAGATGGGGAGGGGGGAGTCCTGGTTAGAAGGTGGATTTTGTCTTTTTACCCAGACATTGCTCCTTCTACCCATTTAGTCCTGGATTTATTTGGTGTCTGGTCAAATGTTTTAAAGCCCTGTTTATGAGCCTTTGGATAAAGATGCAAGAGGTTCCCGGTGTGAGCTTTAGGAGCCCAAAATGAGTTTTGTGTATTCCACAGATCAGTGGGAGCTGTGTGTCACATCCTGCCCTAATAGAGAATATGAGTGTTATAGCCCCCAGCTACAGAGCTTGGCTCTTTAAACTGTAAAGATCTCTGGTGTGTCAGCCAAGATAGTGGCTATTCTGTTTGCAGGGGTAACAGCACACAAACTTGAGGAAGTGGGATTTGGAGTCACTTAAAGGCAGTAAACAGTGTCTTCTCTCTGACATTGGCTGGATATAAATGCTTAGAAACTTCACTTTAGATACAACCTGGTGGGTGCAGACACCATTTGCAAAGTGAAGAAGATACCTGTGAAGATCAAGCTAACTGAACGGAATCAAGGATGGCTGCTCAACCCAACCCGCAAGACTATCAAGTTTGGCCACAAAGAGCTCTGGCTGTCCAACTGTCCAAAGATGCCAGCTGATCCTTGTTGGGGACAGTACGCTAATAAGACTATAAAAAACCCACATTTCTCAAGGGACAAGTGAACAATTGTGATAGCGTACTGTCCTTCCAAGATCTATCTTCAAGACTGGATAGTCTTCTGAAGTTGGCAAACAAGGCTTCACTGGTGATGATGTATATCAGCACTAATAACTGCTTCAAAGGACACCTCGTGGATTATAGGCTACTTCGGGCAAAAGGAGAAGAATGTCGAAGTGATCTTCTCAGAATCTTTCCTTTCCCACAATGAACTGGCTAGGTAAGTGGTGTAGGGTAAAGGGCTTTCATTCAATGGAACAATGGCCTAACTTCTTTGGCAGTGATCCCCAACCTTTTTAAGCCCAAGATCACTTTCTGAAGTTTAAGGGCAACCCAAGATCTATCATGCGCCTTCCCTGAAATACTGTCGCCAGCACTGCTTGCTGGCAGCTGAACAGAGTCCTGTATGTGGGCCCACCAGCCGAGTGGGATTCTGGGCCGACAGAGGAGCACCTGGACACAGGGCCAGTTACTGAGTGGAGTCCTGTGGAGCAGACTGGTGCTTGTGTGTGCAGAGTCAGTGGCCGAGTGGGACCATGAGCAAGCAGCAGAGCCCCCAGCCAGGATCCTGGGGCTAGCAGCAAAATCTGCTGGGTGGTACTTACTGTGGATGGCTCCTGGATGGTGGCACAGTGAGGCTATGGCAGGCTCTCTGCCTGCCCAGCCCCATGCTGCTCCCAGAAGAAGCCAACAGGCCCTTGTGGTGGGAGACATGTGGCTCTGCATGCTGCCCGTATCTGCTGGCATTGCCCCTTAGCTCCCATTGGGCACAATTTCCCGTTTCTGGCCAATGGGAGCTGCAGGAGCTGGTGTCTGCAGGCAAGAGGAGTGCACTGGGACTCCTGCCCCCACCCCTCCATACATGTGGGGCCATGATGACTACTCCCAAGAATGGCCAGAGGTGTGAGGCCAGGGCTAGTTGATCACAATCCATTGCAGGGCCCCCAGGGTCAGCCAGTCGATTGTAATCGACTGGTTGATAACCACTGTTCTATGGGCAGAAGGGCTTGTACAGCTTGGAAGGCCTCCAACTCAGTAGAATGGGAACCAATCTTCTAGGGGACAGGTACTAGATTACTATCATGTCCTCCTGACTAAAAACCAAAAAATGAAAAGAGAACGAACGAGTATTTATTTAGCACAAAATGAATAAAGGCACCCAGGGATGAAATGAGAAGAAATTATTTAATTGCTGATACACCAATACTAAGAGCCTGGGTAACAAACAAGAGGAATTGTAACTGCTCATTTATGAACATAAATCCAACCTAGTTGGTAACTGAAACCTAGTGGGAAGATTCATTGATTTTGAAAAGATCAAGTAGGCAAAAGGGGAGGGAAAGTGGCACTCTGTCAAAAATGGTAGTGACAAGCTAGAACCAAATGATCTTTTGCATCTGGAAAAAAGCCAGACAATGTATATTCATGTATACTCCAGTCATCTGGAGTTACTGTTGGATTGGAGACAGCAGCTTCTCAAATTAAACATTCTAAAATTATCAAATCTGGATAATTTGCATCCAAGAGTTCTAGGAGAGCTCTCTGGACTGTAAATGTCAATTCTCTGTAAGCATTGGAACCCTAAGGAAATTCCAAAGGACAGGAAGAATGTTTACTCTTGTGCCATTTTTAAAAAGGAGCACTGGAATAACTCAAATAATTATAGGCCTGTCAGCCTGACTTCCCTCCTCAGTAAAAAAATGCAATGGCTGATGTGACTCGGTTAATAAAGAATTAAAGAAGAGTAATAAAATTAAGGGGGGAAATAGATCTTGTCAAACTAATCAGAGATGTTTTTATAAGATTACAAGCTTGAAGGCATTTGATGTGATATTGCATAGCTTTTTTATTCAAACACGAATGATACAAAATCAACATGGCACACATTAAATGGATCACAGCAGCCTGACAGGCCTCAAAAATATAACTGTAAACAAGAAATCAAACAGGTGGCTCTCGCGATTGGTTCTGGCACTTTGCTAGATTTGTCATTTTTTTAATCAATGGCCTAGAAGAAGATATAAAATTACTACTGATAAAATTGGCAGGTGACAAAGTCTGAGAAGTGGTAAATAATGAAGAGGACATGTAACAGCAAACTGGATTGCTTGCTAAGATGGAAACAATCAAACCATTCTCATTTCAATGTTGCCAAATAAAAGTTCATACTTTTAAGAACAAAAAAATGCAGCCATGCTTACAGAATGGGAGATTCTCTCCTGGGAAGCAGTAACTCTTTGGCATCACATGTATACATCATCTGAACATGAGTGAATAGATATATCAATGGAGAAATATTATCTTTGTATTTGGCACTGGTGTGACAGGGTTGCCAGGTGTCCAGCGTTGACCCAAACAGTCTGGTATTTTCGCCTCCTGTCCAGTAAAAAAATTCAGAAAATACTTGACACCTAAAATGTCCGGTATTTTCTGTGTGGTTTTTTTTTTTTTTTTTTTTTTTGCCAGACAGAAGGAGAAAATACCAGACACCTGGAAACTCTACGACACACTCGGCAACTGGGTGGGGGCGGTAAAGGATAGGGGGGCAGACAGGTACTTTGATCTGTGTCAATTGTTGGCATCAGTTCATCTTAAATTTCTGGAAGAAACCCACTTATTACAATTGATTGCTTTGGTATAAAACTTCTGTAAATTAAATGAATGGAATAGTCTAATTTACTTGAGCTAAAATCTGATTCACGAGTTCCATTCCAGAGATTTAAAAAGTATTATTTCATATAAACATTTAATTATATTATTTAATTAGACTCAAATTGTCAAGTTCATTAAAAGGAAAAAATGTGTTTGGCACTTTCAGTCACTTTGGTAAAAAAAGATGTCTGCTAAAATACAGTATTTCTCCATTAAAAAACCCATACCATTGCTCTGTGGCAGAAACACGACAGTAGCATTCCAATAAAACACAACATGTGTGTCATGGAAAGTTTCTGCAACAAGTGAAACTCAGCATGTTAGTAGTAAATATGGCCAGTTTCAGTAAGAATGGAAAAGCTAGGTAAGCATGCTGATGACAATCTCTCCTATACCTTGATCAACAGTTTCCTGAGACACTAACTGTGCAATTGGCAATTCTTTTTCAAAACTTGTGGTAAGCTTATATCAGTTTCCGTAGAATGTAAAATGGGTCAGATCACAGCCTCAGAACTACAGATAGAATTATGCTGCATCACAGAGGCCCAGTGACTATCTTGTATGTGAGTGTCTTGTCAAGAGGATGCTTTTCTAACTGTTGGATCCCAGCACTGTCCATTTTTATCTCAATGGTTTTTGTCCACTCAGAATCTCTTCTTTTCCCTGGATGACTCCCATTTCCTCAGTAAAGCCCAGGTGATTCAATGTCCTTTTATGTATAATCCTGGGTTCTAAAGATTTGTTAGTCATCTTAAATGATACGTTATTTGCACCCAGACACCTGGGAATAGGCAGGATAGAAAAACCTAATTTACTGAAAGAGACCATGTGGTCCTGGCAAATTTCCTAATTCATAGATACATGATCTACACAGAAATGGTATTTTAAAGAGCTCTAAAATATGGCAGAAATGAAAAATTCCATATAATAAAAATAATATTGAGGTTAATTTTTGACTCCCAGACACAAAGAGAAAGGGAACTAAATGGGAGCATGCAAGACTAACCTTTGTAATGCAACCAGACTAAAGTGAGAATAGGCACAGAAGCTAATGCAATGAAACCCAAGAGTAGCTGTTTTGCAAATCTCAAGAGGCAACACTGACCTGAGTTGGCTGCAGTTTCTGACTCAATTGTCGTTTGAAGTATTCCAGTCTGACCCTCAAGTGACAATGCTGCTGGAGGACATACTAAGACACAAACACAAGCAATTGTTTCACGTAATTCTTTTAGATGCAATCAAATCCAACCTGTTGATGCAAACAGAAGTACTAAAAGGGGAGGCTTTATCTACTCCTAATTTAAAACATGACTGAGTGGGGCTCAAACAACAATGTTAATATCAGAAAGGGAGGACTAACATTATGTTGCATATCAGTACGCAATCATAAAACCACATTCCCACATAGAACAACAACAAAAAAACCCCTAATATACTTCTGTAGTATTTTTTGTTTTGTAATTTGGATTTATAACTCAAGCTAGTATGAAAGTGGTCCTTTTCCCATATTATACATATGAAACATGTTCTTTCTCTATGGGATGTTAATGTAAAATCCCAGACTAGTGTCTATCAATTCTTTAGAGCTGCAGCACAGAGATACTACTTAACGATTATTGCATCTTCCCCCTCCCCCATCCCACTGTCCTTTTAAGGTTCCAGGGACTGCAAGAATGAGCTAAACCCACTTTCATTAGTATAACCAGGATCAAACACTGTCAACAGTGGTTTATATAAATGGTCTTTAAATACCTCTTACAGTCATGTAGATGGTATGCCAACTCCTAGCATGTCAAAGCAATGCAGGCAACTTTATTACTGTGATGGGATTAAAGAAACTAAGATCCTTAGTTTCAGATCTAACTAAAATAGGGTAATAATGAATAATTCAAGGAAATGATGACAAACTCCAGCTTCAATTCCAAATGGCATATACTTTCAGATGTGTGTATTATGGTGGGGTGTTAAGCAGCCCAACTTTAAATTGTGCTACTTCTGTAGATTTCTGAACAATTCTCAAAATACGTGTGTAGTTAATCTGTATCACTACCACCACCATCCCTTACGTGCCTCCTTTTCCCTTGGTCATTCTTTACATTTCTTCCTCCATACTTGTGATTTTCCTTCCCTTCTCTCCTGTTCCCCAGTTTTTCTTCACTCAAGATCAACCGATTGAAACTGTGCTGAATCATACAATCATAGAATGCTAGGGCTGGCAGAGACCTCAGGAGTCATCGAGTACAACCCCCTGCTCAAACCAGGACCAACCCTAACTAAATCATCACAGCCAGGGCTTTGTCAAGATGGGACTTAAAAATCACTAGGGGTGGAGATTCCAGCATCTCCCTAGGTAACCTATTCCAAGTGCTTTGCCACCTTCCTAGTGAAATAGTCTTTCCTAATATCCAACCTAGACTTCCCCCACTGTAATTTGAGACCATTGCTCCTTGTTCTGCCATCTGTCACGACTGAGAACAGCCTCTCTCCATCCTCTTTGGAACCTCTCTTCAAGAAGTTGAAGGCTGCTATCAAATCCCCCCTCACTCTTCTCTTCTGCAGACTAAATAAGCCCAAATCCTTCAACCTCTTCTCATAGGTCATGTGCTCCAGCTCTCTAACCATTTTGGTTGTCCTCCGCTGGACCCTCTCCAATGCGTCCACGTCCTTTCTATAGTGGGGGGCCCAGAACTGGACGCAATACTGCAGGGCTATGTCTACACTGCAGGCTTCTTGCGCAAGAACACTTGTTCTTGTGCAAAAACTTGAGGAGCGTCCACACTACAAGCCTGTTCTTGTGCAAGAAAGTTTACAATAGATCATCAGAAAAGAGGGCTTTTTGCGCAAGAGTTATTCCTCTCCCCACGAGGAATAAGCCTTTTTGTGCAAGAGTTCTCGTGCAAAAAGGCTCGTATGGACGGGAACAGGGGTTTCTTGCGCAAGAAACCCCTATGGCTAAAATGGCCATCAGAGCTTTCTTGTGCAAGAGAGCGTTCACACTGCCATGGATGCTCTTGTGCAAAAGCACATCTCTTGCGCAAAAGCACATGGCAGTGTGGACACGCTCTGGTGCAAGAACTTTTGCACAAGAACTCTTGCGCCAAAAGCCTGCAGTGTAGACATAGCCCAGATGTAGCCTCACCAGTGCCAAATAAAGGGGGATAATAACTTCTCTAGATCTGCTGGCAATGCTCCTCCTAATGCACCCTAATATGCCATTAGCCTTCTTGGCTACAAGGGCACACTGTTGACTCATATCCAGCTTCTCATCCACTGTTATCCCCAGGTCTTTTTCTGCTAAACTGTTGCTTAGCCACCCTATCCCCAGCCTGTAACAATGCTTGAGATTCTTCCGTCCCAAGTGCAGGACTCCGCACTTGTCCTTGTTGAACCTCATCAGATTTCTTTTGGCCCAATCCTCCAATTTGTCTTGATCACTCTGGACCCTATTCCTACCTTCCAGTGTATCCACACCTAGTCCCTGCTTGAGGGAGAAGATGGAATGAGTTTCTGCCTTTTGTCAATGCCTTTACAGGTTGAACCTCTCTAGTCCAGCACACTCTAATCCAGCACATTGGTCTGGCAGGATTTTAATTAGCCAGATATCCATTTATCATGGGTGTAGTCAAGTTTCCCATGGTCCCATAAAGTTTGTTTACAGCCACCAGTCCTGGCTCTCAGTGTTCTGTGCTGTTATTTAGCTCTGATTTACCCTTTAATGTCTTCTATGAGCCCAGCAAGCAATGGAAGTGTTGGTAATGCTGTTAGACAATATTGACCTCCCGTGGTCTTGCATAATCTGTGGTTTGGCACTGGTCAGGCCTGGAGGGTGCCGGACTAGAGAGGTTCAACCTATACAAATCTTTTCCGTTCACAATTTCATTGTCTTTAGTGTAGCTTTCTTGAACCATGAAAAATGACACTATATATTTTTTGTGGTTATTCTGCAGAGCATGGTTTTAAATGCCTCAATGAAAAAAAGTGAAACAGAAGAGTCTCTGACTTTCTTTGGATTTCCACTAGTGCATTTTGTACTTTTTTGTGCTTTTTCTCTTGTAAGTTCAGCACTGAGCCTAACCATGACACTTTTTTTTTTTAAGTGATACATATTAGTTCATCTGTTTTCTTTGTAAAGTCTTTTGAATTCTTTGCAGAGAACAGGAAGGATGTGGGCTCCTTTTCATATTCAAATCAGGCAAAATAGTCTTTGCTTAGTTCTTGCAATGCAATGCTTATTTTACATTTAAAACATGAGAAAAGAGGCGGAAAATACACTCTAGGTAGACTACCTTATTTTAGACCTATATAATATTGGGGAGAGTAACATAATTAATTATGGAAAGTATGATCAAATAATTTGCATAAATGGAAAGCATCCAAGTGGGTTTGACCATAGTACAATTGAAAAATGGCTTGAAGACTCAAGGCTAAATATGGAAACAATCTTTACATCTGCTGAAGTTATCCACCTCCTGCCTATGACCTCAACCATTAATTTTATAAATACACCACTGCAACAGAAGCATGGTAGGCATTTTACAGGCAAGTAGAACAGTTAAGTACCTGCCCTTTCAGAATACAAGCTCTGAGCAGACAGCCAAGGGATGGGCTACAACAAAAAGCAGGTGACTATTTTTTCTTGCATTTCAGAAATCAAGTGTGTAAGCACACACTATTAAGCTTCTTCTCACTCCAAAGTGGATAGTATACTCACATTGTTTAGAACATTCCGCAGCTAAAAATACAAAATCTACTGTTTTATATGCCACGTTAAATCCTGAGGGGATTTCCCCCCTACCACCACCAGGAATGGAAGAGTGTGGGGATTCATGGATAGGCGTGGAAAAATGGAATGGGGAGAATAGTGTAAATGGAGAGGGAATGGCTTTGGTGAAGACCAAGGGAAGCTGAAGCAGCAGGCAGGTAAATCAAAGCCATGTTGGGAATTTTCTGGGGCGCGGGGGCGGGAGAAAAACAGATACAAACAGCAGCTTGCGCACCTATGAATTGCTGCATTACAAGTCAGCAGTTAAGTGCTGCTGGCTGTGTGAGAAGGGGTATGTGCATGATAGAAGAGGTGAGCCTGATAGGAGAGGGTCTGCTGAGTTAAAGCATTAATAAATGAAAATGCTAAGAAAGCTTTCTGCACATGGCACTATATCGTCTAGCAGTTAGAGCAGTGGACTGGGAGTCAGGAGACACTGGGTTATATTCAGAACTCATTGACTTGCCAGGTGATTTTTGCTATGTGACCACCCCCTCTCTGTACTTCAGTTTAACTATTTAGAAAATTGCATACGCATCTGCCTCTGCACAAAACATTGTGTAAAAGGCACTGAATACTGAGGCTATGTCTTTACTGCCAAAATGGTGGCTTTTTATCATGAGATAATTAATATGCATTAGCTATCCCTATGTAAGCCTTAAAGAAGATACAGGTAGTTCTTATCCTAATGCAGCTAGATGAGCTCAACACTAAACCCGGCACCTGTGGTTGACCGAACAGATAGAGCAGGGTAAAAACTATTGCACTTCATCTCTTCTAGGATTTCAGCTTCACGTGAAAGAACAGTGAAATAACTAGCCATGTCACTGTAAAAATACACCTCTTTTGATAGTGAAGATACCCTGAAAGTGCAAATCATTATCAGTGTGAATGACCTAAAAGCACATTTCCATAAATGGAAAAATCAGGACAATTTTGGAACAAAACAATGCTACAGTAAAAAGTTATGATGTACAGCATCAGGTGTGCAAAAGGGAAGAAACAACAGTGAATGCAGCTGTTAGAAAGGCTGTTGCTATCTTCAAATGAATAGCTTTCACTAAACCATTTGATTAGTAAAGCAATAACAACATGGCATGACCTTTTGGCAATGCCAATGACATTTAATTTTAATTGATTTTTTTTGTGTATTTTGTGTAGACAGCTAATCATACGAATTACCCGCTGACTTTAAAGTGATCAGACTACTGATGGGAAACCACAGTGTGTTCATGTGTGCACATTTGCAGTGCTCTGCAGAAAAAAGCTCTAGAAATGGATTTGAGTGGAACATCTCTGTTCACAACCATTACTCTAAGGCAGGGGTCTCAAACTCTTGGCCTGTAGGCCATCTGTGACCCAAGCAGTTCCACAATCTAGCCTGCACACAGCTGCTGGCACACGAGTACCTGCAGCCCTGGCTATTTAAGGGACAAAAAGTTGTTGAATACATACATACAAAGATGCACAATAAACACGAACCAAAATATGTCTAGGAAAGAGTACTGCAGAAAGGGATCTAGGGGTCATAGTGAACCACAAGTTAAGCATGAGTCAGTGTGACACTGTTGCTGAAAAAACAAAAACCCCAAACACATGATTCTGGGAGGCATTAACAGGAGTGTTGTGAGTAAGACATGAGAAGTCATTCTTCCATTCTACTCTGCACTGATTAGGCCTCAACGGAAGTACTGTGTCCAGTTCTGGTCACCACATTTCAAGAAAGATGTGGAGAAATTGGAGAAGGTTCAGAGAAGAGCAACAATAAATGATTGAAGATCTAGAAAACATGAGCTATGAGGGAAGACTGATAGAATTGGGCTTGTTTAGTTTAGAAAAGAGAAGACTGAGAGGGGACATGATAAAAGTTTTCAAGTATCTAAAAGAGCGTTACAAGGAGGAGGGAGAAAAATTATTCCCCTTAACCTCTGATGATAGGACAAGAAGCAATGGACTTAAATTGCAGCAAGGGAGGTTTAGGTTGGACATTAGTAAAAACTTCCTAACTGTCAGAGTGGTTAAACACTGGAATAAACTGCTTGGGGGGTGGGAGGGACGGGTTGTGGAATCTCCAACACTGGAGATATTTAAGAGCAGGTTAGACAGACACCTGTCAGGGATGATCTAGACTAGGGAGTAACAGTATAGTTGATTAACAGATAAGCAAAAGCTTATAGGTTAATGATATAGACTACACACATTACCCCCCCCCCCCCACCCTTTGCTAGCAAATTTTTTAGCAGGCTGGCCAGCAACCCAGCTCAGTTCCAGCTTGCATTGGGTCCTGGACCTATCCCCGTTACAGCTCTGCATTTAAAGTGTATTAGAGGCAGGCAGCCTGGTTCAGTTCCGGCTTGTGCTGGGTCTGGGAGCTCAGACCCCTCCCTCCTGGACAGGGGCTGCCCAGGGACTACAGAATAGTCGACTAACCGATAAGAATTCATGAGGTTAATCGACTATTCAATTAACCGATATTTAACATCCCTAATCTAGACAGTGCTTGGTCCTGCCGTGAGGGCAGGGGACTGGACTTGATGACCTCGAGGCCCCTTCCAGTTCTAGGATTCTATGAATATATCCAGTTCAGTGTCACTAATTCAATTAACACGACAGATAGTTCTATTACTCCTAATGCATTTATCAAATACAGATTTAAGTATGTTCAAAAATAATAAATGTAGTTGTTGATTGCAATGGAAATCAGATGCATAAGAGATGTAGGCCCTAATCCTACAAACACGTACACATGCTTAACTAAGTCCACCGAGTTCAACTGCATATGTATTTACAGGACTGAAGTCTTACTAGATTTTTTTATTCCATTTCCCAGTGGGGCAACACAAGATTATTCCCCATTTAGAATAGGATTTTTAAAAGGCACATTCAACTGTTTAAATCAGTTGACGAGAGATGTTTCAAATCACATTAGCTATCTAAAAAAAAATCCCCATTTAGCTAGTGTCAAGGCTGATTAGTTTACAGAGACCTGCTGAGTTATGCAGGTCATCACAGAAGCAAGCAATATCTCAGACAATTTTAGAAGTCTCAAGATGCTATCTAATTTTTTTCTACAAAACAATGTCAATTTTAAGATGAGCTTTCTTGAAAGCTTGAGGAAGAATGGAAAATCACTTATCCCACTGGGAAAATGCAGGTGAATGGTGTTAAGGTACACAGTAATGCAATTTCTCGCATACATTGCATCTACTCCTTTTTGATAATCATAGCAGGCTGTGACTACACTATGAGCTAGGGTGCAATTCATCTGCTTGTATATATAGACTCATGCTAGCTCTCCTTGAACTAGCAGCATAACCATTATAGCATAGGCTCAGCCATGCTCAGTACATCTCCACTATGGGTTTGTGATCAGCTATGCTTCCACTGCCACTACCAGGGCTACTCTAACTACACTGTTGCTTATACTCTCATTAACTCAATGACGGCTAGTGAGAGTATGTGTATACAAGGAGAGGAATTCGAAGAACAGCTAGCTAAAAGCTCAAAAAGAAATAGCATAACTTTTTAAAGTACATCTGAAGCAGGAAGCCTGGAGCCAATGAATGATAGAGGTGCTAGAGGAGCACTCAAGGAGCCACTGCAGTGAAACAAAATGAATTCTTTGCATCAATGTTCATGGCCGAGGACGTTAGGGAGGTTCCCAAACCTGAGCCATTCTTTTTAGGTGACAAATCTGAGGAACTGTCCTAGATTGAGATGTCATTAGAGGTGGTTTTGGAACAAATGGATACATTTAACAGTAACAAGTCACCTGGACCAGATGGCATTCACCCAAGAGTTCTGAAAGAACTTAGATGTGAAACTGTGGAACTAACAACTGTGGTTTGTAACCTATTCTTTATATCGGCCTCTGTACCAAATGACTGCAGGATAGATAATGTGATGCCAATTTTTAAAAAAAGGGTTCTAGAGGTGAGTGTGGTAATTACAGGCCGCTAAGTCTAACTATAGTACCGGGCAAACTGGTTGAAACTATAGTAAAAGAAGAATTGTCAAACACTTAGATTAACATAATTTGTTGGGGAAAAGTCAACATGATTTCTATAAAGGAAAATCATGCCTCACTAATCTACTAGAATTTTTTGAGGGGGTTAACAAGCATGTGGACAAAGGGGATAGTGTACTTAGATTTTCAGAAAACCTTCGAGAAGGTGCCTCACCAAGTGCTCTTAAGCAAAATAAGCTGTCATGGGATAAGTGGAAAGTCCTCTCATGGACTGATAACTGGCTAAAAGATAGGAAACAAAGGATAGGAATAAATGGTCAGTTTTCAGAATGGAGAGAGGTAATTAGTGTCCTGCAGGGGTCTGTACTGGAATCTATCCTATTCAACATAGTCATAAATGATCTGGAGAATGGGGTAAACAGTGAGGAGGTAAAATCTGCAGATGATGCTAAACTGTTCGAGATAGTTAAGCCCAACGCAGACTGTGAAGAGCTTCAAAAAGATCTCACAAAACTAGGTGACTGGGAGATAAAATGGCAGATGAATTTTAATGTTGATAAAGTATGCATTACTTTGCAATATGCATTATTGGAAAAACATCATTCCAACTACATATAGGTTACTAATTTAGCTACCACCACTCAGAGATCTTGGAATCATTGTGGATAGTCCTCTGAAAACATCCATTCATTGTGCAGCAGCAGTCAAAAAAGCAAACAGAATGTTAGGAATCATTTAAAAAAGGATAGAGAATAGACAGAGAATATTTTATTGCCTCTGTACAAATCCATAGCACGCCCACATCTTGAATACTGTGTGCAGATGTGGTTACCTCACTTTTAAAAAGGTATTTTGGCACTGGAAAAAGTTCAGAAAAGGGCAGTAAAAACAATTGGGGCATGGAATGGCTACCATATGAGAAGAGATTAATAAAACTGGGACGTCTTAACATGGAAAAAGAGACAACTAAGGGGGGGGGGGAGAGAGGCGTATAATAGAGATCCATAAACTGACTGGCATGTAGAAAGTACATAAGGGAAAGTTATTTACTTTCTCCCATAACACAAGATCTAGAGGTCACCAAATGAAATTAACGGGTAGCTAGTTTAAAACAAACAAAAGGAAGTATTTCTTCACATAACACATAGTTAACCTGTGGAATTCCTTTCCAGAGAATGTTATAAAGGCTAAGACTATGGCAGGATTAAAAAAAGAGCTATATAAAAATTCATGGAGGATAGGTCCATTAATGACTATGATTTCTGTAGCCTCTGTTAGTCAGAAACTGGGAATGGTGACGGGGATGGATGACTTGATAGTTACCTGTTCTGTTCATTCCCTCTGGGGTACCTGGTATTGGCCACTGTTGGAAGACAGGATATGGGGCTAGATGGACCTTTGGTCTGACCCAGTATGGCTGTTACGTTCTTATGAATCACACCCTAGCTCATAGTGTAGCTATAACTTCAGATGCATGTTATACAAATTTCTCTTTCATAGAGACAGCCGAGGAGGAGGAGGGGGGAGAGACTAGTCCAGTCACTAGTTGACTATCCAATAAGCATTTGCTTATCGGATAGTCGACTAGTCGCTTACATCGCTAGATCGGAACACTAATGTGCTTCAATGATCCTGGCTATGCAGGTGGGACTGTAATGTCTGAGGGTCTTTCAGGCTGGACTGATCAAAGGGCAGAGACTAGATGAAAAGCAGACCACTGGTTCTCCAAGTTGGTGGTTGAGCAATAGGCCAATAAGCTATATCCTTGTAAAAAATGTAAAGTCATAGAAACACAACCACATAGTTCTATCATACTGTGGAGCCTTGTTTGTGTGCTAAGCAATGTCTGACCTTGCAGGGAGGATTCAGATTAAGCTATTACATAAACATTCACTAATAGCAGGCACTGAAGCTAGCAGCCACTGACCACTTCCTCCTACAATACGACAGTGATATAAGCTCTTATAATTCTGATGTGTGCCACATGAGCAGGTCATACAGATAAGTCTTATCAGTACTCTCCTGTGTCACATCCTTATTCTCTTCCCCCAAACAGAAAAGTACTAGTGTGCAAGAACATATCTACCATCATTCACACAGACAATTCTATGAAGCTCTTCCATAAAAATAGCAGGCAGCTAGACTAGCCTAGAATAGATGATCCTGGAACAAAGCTCAATCACAAAATGATCAAACATAATGAAAGGGAGAAAATTATAAAAGATATGATCTAGACCAGAGGTTCCCAAACGAGAAACCCTCATGCCCCCCTCCCGCCAAAAAGCAGCAGCAAAGTGGGGAGACTGACTGAGGACAAAAAACAAAAATAGCAGCAAAACTTGGGGTGGGGTGGGGAGATTGACCGGGGGGGGGGGCTGGATCGCCTCATGCCCCCCCGGAATTTCTTCACGCCCCTCAGTTTGTGAACCCATGATCTAGACAGTGCTTGGTCCTGCTGTGAGGGCAGGGGAATGGACTTGATGACCTCTCGAGGTCCCTTCCAGTTCTATAATTCAAACCACATTTCAAGGGGATTAGTCCCAGATTCTCCAGAACTTCTAGATGGTCAGTCACATCAGCCTTACAAAAGCAGCACATGAAGTTTGCTGGTGGTCTACCAGTGTCACTGAGCAATTGTCCATTAAAGGACCTTAGAAAACTCTACTATTCAAAAACTGCTATGGTACTGGCCATCTGCTGCATTCATACCACCAAATAAAAGATTAAGAGATTGAGAAGAGATCTTATATAGACTACAAGATTTGAAGAATTTGCAGGATGCATGAAGAGTAGAAACAATGTCACGGGGACTATGAAGCCATATAAAAACTCCCAGGATTTATACCTGACATACTGGAAAACTAATAATGCTGATGGGCAGCCCGAAAAGGGAAAAAATAAATGAATGAAAAAAAATATGGAGTTGTGATGTTGATCAGATGGAAAGTGATGGGGAACTTACTGTTTATTATGTAAAGAAGCTTTACAGAGCAATCAAATCTAAAGAGCTTGTTGAAATAAGATAGTGGTCTGGGGAATACATTCTGGGAATGGCATCAGTCTGCTAATTGTGAGGGGTAAAGGAAGAGATGGTGGTGAGAAATTAGAATCTAGCAACAAAGTCTTCATCTTTATTTATTCAGTTAGTAGCAGAATTACACAGAAATTCAATTTGAAAAAACAGAAGTCTCACATGCAGTTGTAAATGATGGCACGCAGTGCTAGACTGCGTATCAAAGGGTAAGTCTAGACTACATGGCTCCATTGACGGAGCCATGTAAACTAGTTTACCCGACATAGTCAATGAAGCGGGGATTTAAATAATCCCTGCTTCATTAAAATAAAAATGGCTGCTGCACTGTGCCGACAATCAGCTGATCCGGCACAGCGCGGCAGTCTAGACGGGGATTGGTTGACAAGGGAAGCCTTTGTCGACCGTTCCCTTATGCCTTGTGAAACCCAAAGAGAAAAAACCCCTCATAATTTTACAGCCCCATACATATTCAGTAAAATGTCTAGCAACAAAAGTCAATTAGCCACTTCTTCAAAGAGCCTAAGGCCCCAATCTGGCAAATATTTACGTGCAAGTAGTCCAAGACAACTCACATGAATACAAATAAGCATGTGGTATAAATGTTTGCAGGTTTGGGGCCTAAATAATGGACTTATCTGACACATGAAGACATAAAATGTGCCAGAAAGGAAGAGGGCAAGGATTGACAAAAATAGGATTACAACCTTACTCTGTTTAAGTAACACATGAGCACACAAAACCATACTGAAATTATGGCACACGTCCATCAGTACCATCTCTTGGTTCGGATATTGCATTCTTTCCCCTCTGAGCTTGGCCTCTTCTTCACCTTTTGAGATTGTAAAGCTGCTTGGGCAGAAACTGTTTTTCTGTGCATCAATACAACATTCAATACTTCGGACATGACTAATGTAGCATATATAATAATATAGTTTATTTTGAGTTTTAGTCTATGATGTTAAGCTTTTTGTTTTTGTTTAAGGACTGAAGTAGGTTACTGTATCTCTGAATAGCCGTCTCATTTCAGATGAAAAGCTTTCTGTAACTCTGGTATAATGTAGGATAACTGGTGGTTAGATCCAAACCAAACCTCTCTATATAATTAGAACCTAGTTAGAGAGCCAAACTTAAGACAGTGACTACAGCAAACTAAAAAAAAAAAAGTAAATTAAATCAATTTTTGGCATTTAGCATATATTAAACTGGGTTTAATTGATTTCTTAAAAGTAGAGTTATGATGGTGCATATTTCTCCCAAAAGACAAAATAGGGTAACTTATTCTTAAAGTATCACATTTGAACCACTCAACCATTGTTCTGTGTTCTAATACCGTAAGCCAAACTAACTGTTCAGAGCAAACTACGACGAAGAATTATGAGATGCGCATAGTATCTACCATCTGTCAGTCTCCTAGTCACCACATGGAATAAATTTGCAGAGATCATTCTGCTTCAGTGACAGTGCTTTATTGTAATTATTGGATCTTTTAGATGCCCCCTTACTGCGATTAAAGTTTCTGGATATAAATATTCATTTTGTGATGTGTTAGATGTGAGGAAAATGAAAACAATAGGACTACGCATGATAATCAGAATACTTGATAGAAAAAGAGAGAGTTCAGATTGTGTCCTAAGAGTGCAGAACTAGGTGAAGGAGGGAAGGAAAGAGAATGACTTTCATAAAATATTGCAAAATAAGAGTAAGGCCTTCTCTATGCTGGAGATTTGCCCCTGTTACAGTCATCAACCACTACTGTCTGATACAAAGGCAGTAGCACGGGGGGCAGCAGCCCCTGTCTGCAGAGGGTCTGAGCTCCCCACGGACAGAGGCTGTTCCGTGGGATGCAGAGCAGCCTCTGTCCGCGGGGAGCTCAGACTCCCTGAGGACAGGGGCTGCTTTGTGACAGCCTCCCCTGACCTGGCCCCTGTGCTGCTGCTGCCGCCAATAGAGGCAGCAGCATGGGGGGCGGAGGGCAGCACTGTAGAGCTGATGCTGGGAGAACTGGCTTTTAAACTGGCTCCCTCCAGCACTGGCTCCTGCCTCTCCCTTTCCCCCACTGCCTCCGTAGGAGGCAGCATGGGTGGGGCAGGTGGGCCCGCTGACCAGCACACAAGGGGAGCCTGCTTGAAAGCCAGCTTCCCACATGTATCGGCTCCAGCCTACCTCCCTCACCCTCTGCACTAGTGTCTCTATCAGAGGCAGCCGAGTGGCAAGAGGGGACGGAGGGAAAGAGGCAGATCCGGTGCTTGTGGGGAGCCTAGGCTTACCGGTTAATAATGTAGTCGTCTGCATGATGAAATCCCTAACTCAGTGGGGCACATATTAAAAGATAGGAAATAAACTTCCAACTTGTGGTGAAAAGGCAGAAAGAGCAAAAAGCACTTGACAGGCATATCCAGTCCAAGGCATATGGCAAAGTCTGTCTGCTTTAGGAGACGTTATTGTGAACTGGTAATTTGGCCAAGTGAATAGGAACAGGCATCACAGAGTGGATCAAAATGTAACAATATTTTACATTTCAGCATACACCCAAGATCTTTATGTAGTACAAAGTAAGCTATTTTAGAAAACTGTGGGAGAAGTTTTTACAATATTTTTTCAGTTCCACTGTCTGTAAAAGCTCATGAATGAAACAGAGTAATTGAAGCAAAATGGTAAAGGTATAATGAAATGAGGAAATACAAGCATAAAGGAATTATTAAAGACGAAAAGTTTAGTAAATAAAGTCTCCTCTAAGTCAGCATGTTGTGAAACACCTTCTCAGGCTAACTACAAACAAATTGCTAATAGAAAGGTAGGATTCCCAAGCCCCTAATTGTGTTCAAAACTGTAACAAAGTGTGAGTTATTATACTCGACAGCACTCATTGCTTCTTTGGTTTAGTTATTTCTGGCATCTTTCCAGGATTGCATGCAATTCAAGCCTTGGAGTAGTACAGATTTTCAAACTAGGTGTTTCCTTGACCAAGTCATTGGGCATTGGGAAAACCTGGATAACAGACTACCAGGTTAGATTTATGAGAGGTAGATATCTTGTCCTCCTGGCATTCTCACCCACCTGAAAATGGGCAAAGGGTGGGTGAGAATGCCAGGAGGACAAGATATCTACCTCTCATAAATGTTGTTCTTAGAGATGTGTTGCTCATGTCCATTTCAATAGGTATGCGTACACGATCATCGGAAGGTTTTAACTAACGGTACTAGGGGCGCCATTTGAGGGGTAGCCCCCCCTCACGAGTTTGAACCCCTGGATTATCTGCTTGAGGTCTGCTTAAAGCCCTGACTCCAGAGGCAGTTCTTAAATGCAACAGTTTCGGTGGCTTGTAGCTTTGCCTTTGGGGGCCGGGAGGGAGTTTGCTAAAAAAGGAGGGAAGGGCAGGGTGATTAAGAATAACAAAAGGCTTTTTATTTAGGTAACTGAAGAGAGCATCATGAAAACATTAAGTGAGTACTCCACTTAAAAGATAGGGGGGAAGTATAGGAATCAGTGTTGTGTTGCAGGGATCCCTGCTGTTAAAGGTCTCATAAATGTTCTTGGAAAAGGGGTGAACTGAGACTAATCCAGAGTTGACTGCAAAGAGTTACAAAGATCTCACAAAACTGGGTGACTGGGCAACACAAAGGCAGATGGAATTCAGTGTTGATAAGTGCAAAGTAATGCACATGGGAAAATATAATCCTAACTATAGATACAAAAATGATGGGGTCTGAAATAGCTGTTACCACTCAAGAAAGAGATCTTGGGATCCTTGTGGATAGTTCCCTAAAACATCTACTCAATGTGCAGTGGCAATTTAAAAAGCTAACTGAATATTGGGAATCATTAGGAAAAGGAACAGATAAGACGACAATAATTCATTCCTTCACTAACATAACACAAGAAGCTGACCCTACATTTATAGGTAGCAGATGTAAAACAAAATTAATTATTTTTTCCACGGTCAACTTTTGAAACTCTTTGCCAGGAGATGGTGGAAAGGCCCAAACTATAACAGGGCTCGAAAAAGAACAAAATAAGTTCAAGGATAGGTTCCTCAAGGGCTACTAACCAGAATGGGCAGGGATGGCATCCCTAGCTTCTATTTGCCAGAAGCTGGGAAGGGGCAACAGGGGATGGATCATAATGATTGCCTCTTCTGTTTATTCCTTCTGAAACACCAGGCATTGGCCACTGTTGGAAGACAGAATACTGGGCTAGAAGGATCTTTGGTCTGACCCAGCATGGCATTCTGATTTTCTTATATAGAGCTGAAATGTATTCTGCTTTCTGCTGTAACTCACTAGACCCCACTCTCCTTCCAGAGCTGAGAGCATGCCCAGGAGTCCTGATGGGATCTCTTTCTCTCCTCAGAGTTAACAAAATAAGAATATACATTAAAATTTTAAGGCTAACTAGTGTCCCTTAAGTGATTTGCTACAAGACGTCAGAATACGTTAGCGTTAGAGCTGAGTGGGTCTAATACTTATTTAATTTTCTTTCTTTTATATGGGAATTTGATACAGTGCTCCTGGTAGCTACTAAGTTGTCTGACAAAAAAAGCAGAGTTTTCTAGTGCCTTTGTAGCCCTGGGATAGAGATGATGCGGGACTGGGGGTGGGGGGGGCCACGGGGACAGAAGGAATTGCTTCCCCCCTCCATTTGGTGCTTGGCTTGTAGTGAGCATGCTCATTAACACCACTGAAGCCACTGTCGTCTGTCTGCCTCCCCGTGCTCTCTCTCTTGTCTCCCCCACTCCTATCATGGCATGTACAGATGGCCCCTCACACCAAAATCTGAAATGGTGCCCCTGACCAGTACCTATTGTGTCTTTTGGGGAGTTCCCTGGAGTAGCACCTTCATGGTGGTATATTTAAGTCCCTGCCAACTTGTTGCTTATTCAGTTCATTTTTGCTGGAATACTCTGACAGAGGGGGCAAGATTTGGTACTGACATGGGCAACACATCTCACAGAATAATAGTTGAGAGGTAGATAACAGTTTTTACTTCAAGTGCTTGCTTATGTCGATTCCACTAGGTGACTCCCAAGTAGCATCCTTGGAGGACGGGTTGGAGTTCATCTGGTTGCTAATCACAGTTGTCCTTTGCCTGTTGAGTGACAGTGTAGCGAGATGTGAAGATGTGAAGGGACAACCATGTCGCAGCTCTATATACGTCCTGAATAAGGACTTGTGCACGGATGCCTGTGCTCTTGTGGAGTCAGCTGTCAATGCTGGAGCTGGAACTTGGGCTAGGTGGCGGGCCCTGATGCAGTATGTGATCCACAATGGAATGCGCTGGGACAAGATGGGAAGGCCCTTCATTCTCCCAGTTTTTGCAATAAAGAGCTGTGGTGATTTTAAAAATGGCTGAGTGCATTCAATGTAAAGGCTAGGCTGGGCCTGACATCCAGGGAATGGACGGCTCACTCTTTATTGCTGGAATAGCATTTTGGGAAGCACTAGTTCACATGAAAAAGTGAGACCACATTAGGTAGGAACATTGGTTGAGGATGTAGCTACACCTTATCTTGTAAAAGACTGTATTGGGTGGGGGGAGTGTCAGAGGCGAGGGCTCAGAGCTCTGAGACCCACCTAGCCACCTGGCCGCCAGGAAGGCAATCTTCCAGTAGGACAAGGGGCATGTCACAAGGGTTTGAAGGGAGGTTCTATGAATCTAAAAAGGACCAGGACAAGGTCCCACTGTAGAACAGTGTGTCTGACCTGGAGTTATAGTCTATTCAAACCCTTAAGAAAGCTGCCTAACATGGGGTTACGAAAGTTCAATCTGCCCTCAGCACCCAGGTGGAAGGCCAAGATGGCAGCCAGGTGGACTCTAATGAATGAAATAGCAAGACCCTGTTGTTTCAGGTGTAACAGGTAACTAAGCACAGCAGGGAAAAAGGCTTGTTGAGAGGGAATATGTTTTTGGAGGGACCAAATTGAGAAGCACTTTTTGCCACGTATGTTGTGCATGTGGAAGATTTTTGGCTACCCAAAAGGACTTCCCTAAATGACTCTGAACACTGCAACTCAAGCAAATCAGGAATGGAGTTTCCATGTCATGAGGTGGAGGGATTTCAAGTTGTGGTGCTGTAATTGATCATGGTCTTGCAGGATGAGGTCTGGGAGCAAAGGAAGGGCCATTGGTCTGTCCACTGATTGGTTCACCACTGAACCTGTGCTGCCAGGGCCACATGGGTACAACAAGAATGACTAATGCTTTGTCCTTCCTGATCTTGATGAGGACCTTGTGCATTAACAGGAAGGGTGGGAATGCATACAGGATGTGGCTCAGCCACAAGAGATTAAACACATCCATTACAGAGCCAGGGCTGCGGTTCTGGAAGGCGCAGAACTGGTGATGTTTCCTGTTGCTTGAGGTTGTGAAGAGATTCCCATGGGGATGACCCCACCTCTGGAAGATGGAGAGGGCAATGTCTGCTCTGAGTGACTCATGGGTGTTTAATGAGTGGCTGAGGTCATGGGCAATTGGTGCAGCTGGGACTGGGGAAGGGCAGGCCCTCAGCCCCACTTACAACCCTACCCCCTGAGGCCCCACTCCCTACCATGGGGATGGGGGGGTGGAGGAGGAGCAGCATGCTAAGTGCGCATGTGTCCCCCCCCCCCACGACAGGCAGGGGAAGAACATGCTCACATGCCCCCGCATTCTCGGAGCAGCGGGGAGGGAAGAAGCCACGTGGCCTGAGCCTCCCTGTCCCCAGAGCAGCGGAAAAGGAGGCAGCCATGGCCTTAGCCAGCCCAAGCTTCCCCGGCCATGGGAGCAGTGGGGAGGGAGGAGGCTACATGGCTCTAGCTTCCCTGACCCCAGAGCAGCGGGAAGGAAGGCGGCCACAGCCCAACCCTCCCTGCCCCCTGAAGCAGTGGGAAGGGAGGCGGCCACAGCCCAACCCTCCCTGCCCCCTGAAGCAGTGGGAAGGAAGGCGGCCACAGCCCAACCCTCCCTGCCCCCTGAAGCAGTGGGAAGGGAGGCGGTGGCGTGGCCCGAGCAGCCCTGGAGCACAGGGAGGGAGGGAGGGCGCTGGGGGCAGCAACACTCCGCCCTCAGAACATCTACAGCAGGCGTTCTGAGGGCAGAGTGTGGGTGGGGCCAGGCTGGTGGTTTGGGAAGGCAGTGCCTTCCCCTGCCTAAGACACCGGATACCCATGGTTGAGGTGGTCCGCTAGGTCATTCTATGTGCCCGGCAGGTCAGAGTCCTGTAAATGGATGTGATAAGCTTTGCAGAAGTCTCAGAGTTGGAGTCTCGGCATAGGGCACCACCTCTCCACCCCCAATGCTACATGAAAAGTGGTTCCACACTCAGTGCTGAGGTAGCTGGCATTGTCAGTGCTGTGATAGACAGTGCAGGGGCATCCGGTGCCATCACTGGTACCACAACGGACTGCAGTGCCAGGGATTGCATAGGCTGGCCTGGGGACGCAGATGTCACGGCTATCAGATCCTGTGCAGTCTCACGTGTATCTGATGTGGAGAGAAGGTTGAGGCCTTCTTCCACGTCTACTAGAACCGGAGAGTTCAACTGCACTACTCTGGCCATCCTCAGCAGGCTGTTGAATGTCAATGGTGGCAGGACTTACTGGCCAGACAGGATACACATTTATTTTAAGCAATTACATAGTTGAACTTCTCTTTATTCAGATTCTTTTTACATTTTTATGTTAGCAAATAGAGAAAGACACATTTTCTAGTTTAATTTTTCCATTTATAATTTCTGCCAAATTCTATTAAGATGTAAATTCAAATTAATTTAAAATGCACAAAGCCACCTTTTTAATTAAATAAATCTGCCTTAAAAGTGCTGGAGAGATGAGAAAAGGTTTTGCTTAAACCAGACTGATTAAACAAAGGCAGTTTCATCTATAGTAAGTGAATTTGGACATCAGGTCCTTCAGAATTTTAGAACTAATAAATCTCACACCAAGTTTTTTAGATTAAAATGAACCTTCCTGCTTTTTTTCAACTCCCATTTGGTTTCTTAACTTGGAATGCATAGTCATGCACAAGCTGAATAAGGTGAAATGAAGAAAATATGCCTTCTCTGTACCTACAGAACAGTCTACCATTGTCAAAAACTGGCTTAGCCCTTCTATATAGTCAGGTGACTTTCACCAGTTCAGTAGTTTGACTTCCTTTAAAACTTGGTAGAAAATATGTACTACATTTTTTAAAATTAATTTAAAAGACGTTTATAGGATTATAAGAAGTTTAAAGTACACCTTGCCATAGGTTGACAATTTAATTTTTAATAGATTAAATTAGTATTTTTTAAAAATAAAGCTATTTAATTTAAATACCAAAATCAGGTAATTAAAAAACCCTGATGTTGAATATTATCAATTTTTATCTGTCCTGATAAATGGTTGCTACTCATTTAGCCACAGGGGTTGCTTGAGAATAATGGAGGATGCTTTAGGCAGTATTCCCAGTTCCAGTTGGCCTAAATCATGAGAGACCAGCTAGGAATATAATCTAGCTCTGAGTGTAGCTCCGTTTGCTTTTGTTTTGTTTTGTAAATGGATATTATGATACAGCTTTTCAGACATGTTAAAAATTCCCCACTAACATATGATCTTCGTAATCTTTTTCAGTGTCTATTCCTGGCCATTCTGGATCTCTTCCCAGGTTTTCATTTTTCTTTGATCTTAGCAAACTGATTAATATAAACTTCTTGTTCAAAAATACTCAGTCTTGGTCATCCAAAGGGGGAGTGGGAAAGGGATACCATCATCTTCTCCTGAATAAATGTTCATAATTCTCACTTCTCACACCAAAGAAGAGATTACCAAAAAGAGGAAAAGAAAGCTAACATAATATAATAGTGTGCTTAGAATGTAGGAAGCGAAAGATATTTGTGCCCACAAATATTACCACACAGTTTTCTGCAGAGATATGATGACCAAATGCAAGGTTTAGGAATCCCAAAATACATTTCACAAAAGGCACTACTAATCTCTTAAAATAAATCCCATAATTAGGTAAACTTTTTTGGAAATCTTACAATACAAACTTCTGCATTTCATCTAGTTTTGTGGACCTCAGCTATACCGGACTGGAAAAAAACTAAGGGATGCAGAGGCTCATTGTCTATAATTGGTCAAGAATTCATATGCTGTATTGAGTGGAATTAATACGGACATAAATCAGAGTATTTCAGACAAAACACAACACCCAAATTGAACTGATTTATTGCTGCAATCCTATGAAGCATAATACTCAGCTGTCAAAAAATGACCAATCCATGTGTGTGCAAATAAGCTTATTCCAACCAGCAGATGGTCCCTTCTCCACTCCCCTCCCTTTCATAAACAAGGCTTACTGTCTCAGATGGCACATCTACACTTGGAACGGGAAAGCATATTTCCAGCTGAAGGAGACATAGCCATGCTAGCTCTGACTGAGCTACCATGATAAAATATATTGTAGCCATGGCTATGAAAGATGCAGAAGAGGCTCGCCTGCAGACCTTATATACCCTGAGACCTTATATATCCACCTAAGACAGTAGGTATGTTTTGGTAGTGGGAAGCTAGCTTTTTGTGACACCAGTGTTATGCTTCTCCTTTTATGACACTACCTGTGATCAAATTTAAAATTACACTTGCAGTACAAAGTGCAGACATAGCTGTGATCTGTTGTAATAATAAATGTTGGTGGGAGAAGGTACAAAAGGGAGACAAAGAATAAATTGGTCTAAACCAAAAGGGCCTACTGATAAGATTTAAGAACTATGTTAAAAATATTCTTGTTAAAAAACAGAAGATGTTCAACAGGAAATTAATAACCCAGTAGTAGTCTGTTGGGTATTAGGCCTGATTGATAGTTAGAATAATGAGGGGGGATTAACCCTTTTTGGATTATTAAAGCTACCATGAAAAAAAAAAAAACTCAGCATTGCTCATCTTATTTCCACTCTTCTCAACCTTGGGCCTCAGCTGGAAAAAGCAAGGTGCTAGCTCCCTCCCTTCCCCGAATGAGGGTGCTGTGACACCGTGTCCCCATTTTTTATGGAAATGTGTTTTGAATATGAATGTGCATAACTTGAACATGCTTTATGCAAAGTGGGGCAAGTAACCTATCATTCACAAGCTTGCAATGCCCTAAATGTATATATTCCTTCTTTTATGTGAAGTTAGAAATATGAAGTGGAAACCTGTTTATTAATCTAGGTCTTCTAGTGAAAGCCATTAAGGGTACTTAAGGAACTTAGGGTACGTCTAGACTACAGGCTTTTGTCGACAGAGGCTTTGTCAACAGATACTGTCAACAAAGCTTCTGTCGACAAAGAGCATCTAGACTACATCCAGTTTTGTCGACAAAGCAAGCCGTTTTGTCGACATGAGTGTAGACGCAAAGGACAGTGTAGATGCAACAACACCTTCTGTCGACAGAACTCTGTCGACAAAAGGCATTATTCCTCGTAGAATGAGGTTTACCACCGTCGACAAAACTGCAGAGTTCTGTCGATGTTATGTGGACAGAACTCAGCGGTAGTGTAGACGGAGGTATAGTTTTGTCGACAAAAGTCCACTTTTGTCGACAAAACTCTGTAGACACACCCTTAGTGTCCTGGTGCTTGAGTCAGGGATCAATGAATAGTCTTGTTTCCTGTAAGTCTAAATTGTGTTTGGTGCTACAAAAACGTGAACAATGCCACCTGGTGCTGAAATTCATTTTGAAGATGGGATTTTTCCACAGAGGGAGGAGCATGGAAAAAAAGATTTCCCGCCCTAGGGAAAATTCTATTTAAGGAATGGGAAGCAAACAATAATTGTTTTCAGTTGGCTTCACAGACTGCTCCCTACTTCAAGAAAATACATGAAAGGACTGGGAAAGAAAAAAATTCTAATGAGGGGAGAACTGTTAGACCAAGTTCAGAGAAAACAACTCTGATTTGGAGCATTTTACCTTAAATAAGGACTAGCGTGCTAAATTTGTAACAATTTCTTTAGTGTAGTAGGCTTAGCTGATGTGTTCTGCTTATTCTAGCTTAGTAACTTGCTTGGATCTGTCGGACATCACTTGCAATTGCTTAAATCTTACTTTTTATACATAAAAATCACTTTTGTTTATTATCAAACCCAGTGTAAATAACCGTTTCCTAGGAAGGGTAGCCACGGGGAACAACTGATGTGCATATCTCTCTTTCATTGATAAAAAGAGCAAACTCTATGGCTACGTCTACACTGGCGGGTTATTGCACAAGAATGGCCATTCTTCTGGAAAGCGTCCACATTGCCCAGCCGCTCTTGCGCAAGAAGATTTACAGTACGGCATGGTAAGAGAGGGTTTCTTGCGCAAGAGCTACGCTCTTTTTTAACAGGGGTAAGCCCTCTTGTGCAGGAGCTCTTGCTCAAGAGGCCAGTGTGGAGGCTCCACAGGGATTTCTTGCGCAAGAGAGCGTCCACACTGCCATGGGCGCTCTTGTGCAAAAGCACAGCTCACACAGGGCAGTGTGGACGTTTTCTTGCACAAGACTTCTTGCACAAGAACCCTTGCACAAGATGTTCTTGTGCAAGAAGCCGCCAGTGTAGACATAGCCTATGAGCTTTCTCTGGGTAAAAAACTCTTATACAGAGTAAGACTCCTTTGGGGGTTTGGTCCCTTTGGGGGCTATGCTCCTGGGTGCTGTCAAATCCCTATAACTGAGCCCTCCCAGAGCTGAGCTGTAATCAGTGTCTGTCTTACTCTGCTGAGGGCCTGTTACCCCAACTCTATGCCTTTGCTGGGGGAGACCAGAACTTTTGGCCCAACAGGACAGGGTGGTGAGGTGCCCCAGAGAGCACATAGGTGGGCTCAGAGGTATCATCTGCACTTTGGGTGGCAGTCTCATGGAGATCTCTATAATCCAACCAGTCACACATGCATCTCACCTTCCCTGACTGGAAGGCTGAGGGAGCAGAGCAGATGGAAGAATTTTCTCTTACTCCAGTTTAAGAATATTGTTTTTTTACCTGCAGGTCCTAAAAGACACATATCATGACATCCTGTCCTCAGCTCATCAGTGGTGATTCCTGATTGTCAGAAACACAGAGACCGTAAAGTCCCTTCCCCTTTCTATTACTTTCTGCCCTTCTTTTCTTGTACCCTGTCTTTCACTGTCTTGGCTTTTCACTGAATCCTGCAATCAACTGCATTGCATCAGCACAGTGAGACGAGACAGTCATAGTATTGCTCTATCTAAACAGAAAAGATCCAGACAGATGATGTCCTTGACTAGTGTGAAGCAGGATCCAAGCAACAGGAATCATGGTTGGCCTGCCGGTCAACACATCGATTCACAACTACCAGCTGTTCAGTGTTCCAAAAACAGTCAGCGACAGCAGTGTCCTACCCCCAACTGTTTCTATTGTCTATCTTAAAAAGAGAAGTGAAAACCCCTTTACACATTATGATTGAGTAAAACTAGCTCTTTCCCTTTCATCAAAATGAAAATAAGAGACTAATATTTTGCTTGCAAAAGATTAGTGACTTTCATAGATTTTGATTAAGTTTGTTTTGCATAAGTAGTCAATTTAAGTTTCAATATAAATGCTGGTTTTGATTTCTGGTTCTTTCTACTGATTGAGCCAGAAACTTTCAACTTCAGAATCAACACTTTCAGGTCATCTTCACAAAGAAACCAAGTAAACCAGTACCTTTGTAGAAATCTGCCCCCCTTAAACTTTGTATTACTATTTTAATGTTGGATAGTGAAAATTTATAACACCTTTAATTCTTATGACACTTGTGGTCAATACAACAGACCTCAACTAAAACTCCAACAGCAGAACAATGTATTGTAGTAACTTCTGATGGGTTGTTTGTAGGGACTGAACATCAGGTCCTCTAGACCTGAAAGCATGAGCCTCTACTGCTGAGATAAAACATGTATTTTAAGCCAAGGGCTTCAGTGAACTCAAACTTCTCTATGGTCCTCCAGAACGTGGTGGACAAAGAGACACATTGTGTAAGTATGGATTACACTTGGAAAGATTAAGTGGGTAAATACAAAAGGAAGATAACTAATTTTATGCAAGGACACTGTGGTAACAGTTGGAAGGAGAGGTGTGGACTGGTATGAAAAAGACTGAAAACAGAAAGTTAATATACAAAGAGCATTTCTCTCTTTTGTACCAATCCGGATACTTAGATCTTCCCTTAGTAGTAAATTTACTTGGGAGGGACTACAAGCTGATGACTGTTTCAGCACTTTTCTGCTGAAAGCTGCACTAAATTACACTGGTCAAATATATAAAAGCCTGGCAGATATCTGTACTGACATCCAGAAAGGAGCTTTACTGAGTTCTTATTAAAAAAAAAAAAAAAAAAAAAAAACCAAAAAAAAAAACCCGACCATTGGTCACCCTGCCCAGAAAGATACCACCAGTCTGGTTGATTGGGTTTTAAATTCATCTGAGACATCCCCCCCAGCACTGAAGTACACTTCTCTAATCAGCTCCTTAATCCATTATGATTTTTTTTTAATTCAGAGACCAAATGACTTTTCCTAGGACCTCGATGCAAGATGACTAACCTCTGAGCCTCTTAGCTCAGCTGCTATGTCAAGATAAATTCAGAGAGCTCTCTTGATGGCCAGCATTGCAGCCTACCCTTCTTGTAAATCAGTGGATTAGATATTAGGAGCTGGAAACAATATTTATTTCCCCAAATAAAACATAGAAACTGTTCATGCTCTGAATTCAGGCAGAGCCCCACAGACAAAATATCATAAGGACTCTTAAAAGATAGGACCAGAAGTCCCCTGACTTTTCTGCCTGAAAAAGTGGCCACAAAGAAACACCATGAGGTATGAGCAAAGGAAATTGAAGTAAGGGGCTGTGAGAACAACAAAACGCTAGAGACTTCAGCCAGTTGTAGCAGAAGAATGGAACTAGCATGCACTCAAGTCCAAAGGTGCAGAAGCGGTGGCAAGCAGTGATCTACTCCAGAGCTGTAGAAGCAGATATAGATGGGAGGGAAACAGCAGGAGGAAAGAACCTTTTCAAGATTTTGGTGGGTGAAGGGCCTGGATGAAGGTAGGAGAGGGTTGTTCAGTATGGAGGTTTCTGTGGAAGGGAAAGATGCTTGTCTAAGGTGGAGTGCGGTCCTAAAGGTTCTGTTCTGAATAGATTAAGAGCAAAGGCGACAACCCTTGCACTGTGGAGAAGTTAATGGCTCTGATGAAGAATATTAGGGAAGATGAATATGGTACTCCTAAATAATGAGCTTAACTATTGTTAGGCAGTGTCACCTATGACCTAGTCCAGGGGCAGGAAAACTTTTTCTTGTGTGTGGCCACTGACCACAGAAAAATCAGTCGGGGGCCACACACAAGAAAGAAAAGCACCCCCCCCCGGAAAAAAAACCCCAACCCTCACTGACTTTGGCTTAGTAGGTGTGACAAAGTGGGAATTGTAGGGATTTTATTCTCTTTCTTACATTGCATGTGATTTCTATTGTCCTGTAGTAACCCTGTGTGTGCGTGTGCATCATTTTCTGTGGGCATTGCGCCAATACCTACTTGGGGACAGGTATTTTGGGTGTGACTTCCAATGAGAGAGGATACTCCAGCCTCTCTCCCCGACACAATGGCAGATAGATACCCTTTGTAAGAGCCCGGGTGACACCTTTTGCCCAGGAAGTGGGACAAAGACTGGAGAAGGAGCCTGAGTGTAGGGCTGGGCCCAGAAGTGGGGAGTAAGTCAATCTTGGATATCTGGGAAGACAGTGGGAAGGCGTAGGCCCTGGCCCTTTCAAAGATGGATTGTACTGACTGCTTCTGGTTACTTTGCTGACAAATCTGTTCTACACTGTGTCCCCGTTACCCAATAAATCTTCTGTGCTATCTGCTGGCTGAGAGTTTCCTCTAACTGCGGATAGGAGAGCAGGGCTTTCTGGCTCCCCTGCATCTTGGTGACACTAGGTACCTGTAAAACTGGTTCCTAGGATATTTAATATGTTTTAAAATGTTTATTAGGTTTTCTCTGTAATGT
Source organism: Pelochelys cantorii (assembly GCA_032595735.1). NCBI lineage: Eukaryota > Metazoa > Chordata > Testudines > Trionychidae > Pelochelys > Pelochelys cantorii. The sequence goes on from CM064328.1 coordinate 83,102,214, forward strand.
TTTTATCTTAAGAATAAGCGTGCTAGCTTAGAAAGAGCTGTGTGATTAAATGTAACTGTGAGCAATACATTGTTCATAGTTTTTGGAGAAAAAGCAAAGCACAGGCAATGACAGCACGGCAGACTAGGTATATCACAGGAAAAGGCAGGAGTGATTGCAAGCTTACCACTCCTGATCAAAAGGCAGGGAGACAAGAGTTCCCTGCTCTGACACAGATGATGGCTGGAGCCCTATCTGGGCATTCTGGAAGTGGACCATATAATTGCATGATACAGGTGTTATTTTGAAACGGTGACAGTTACCATGAACTTTTTTTTTTTTAAATAGATCTTTATGATTTCCCTGCTTTAGGTTTTAGCTTAGAGAGCCTTTGAAGTACCCTACAACAGCTACAGCACTAAACAGAAGCCATTCAATAAATTAAGTGGTCAAGTGCGCTCTTTGCCTTAGGGCCTGGTGTGGTTTTTTTAAAAGTATCTCATTATCCCCTGAAAGTCTTCATTAAAAAACAAAACAAAACAAAACAAAACAAAAAACAAACAAAAAAAAAACACCACACCAGCATTAGTGACTATGCCTTTGTAAAGTTAGATTTTCCCCCAAGTAAGTTTGTTTTTACACTGGAAATGAAAAGATTTAAAACAGCTTCCCTCTACAATCATCACTGCAAAACAAAAAAAAGCAATGAAGGCAGCACCACTTACCAGAATGTCCCCCCCAACTGAAGTAAGTTGATATTCACCACATTTCTTCTAAAACAGGCCCTGCAAACACAAAGAGGATTGATCAGTGACTGACTTATTTTCACAACTAAAACAATGTGAATTATATGACAGTGCTTTTCCTACTGGCATCTTCCCCATCCTCCATTTTTAGGCAAGAGGTAATTGGATTTGATTTTTCACAACTCATTTCTGAAATCCATCAGTTCATCTCACAAAACATTAAAACGATTATAGAATCCCTTCAGATCTGCTCAGACAGATCACTGTTACAGACTGCTGATCATTTAGATTTCAGCAGCACAAGATAAAGAACATACAGCGGGCAGTAGCAGTAATGAAAATGTAGCAATTATTTTAATCCCACCTCCAGAAGGTTGATAAACCTGATGATTTCTCATGGGTAAAGAAAAGGAACTGATAAACTGGTTTTATAATCCTGCAGTCTGTCCTAAAATTTTAATAGATTTGAATTCACACATAAGAGAAGAAGCGTTGTCTAGAAAAATCAATCTTTAGAATTTGTTTGTATGTACAATGGAGTGCAATTAGCAAAAGGTTAAAAAACTAAAACAAACCAAGACAGACATACATCATAACAGACTTCAGGAACAGTCTGAGAAGCCTGAAGAGAAACACTGACAAGTGCCACTGTTTTGCTAAGACTGACTAAATTTCAGATGACAGCTATTTTCCCTCCAGCTAAATCATTAGACAGACTGACTCACAGTGTACACTAGCAGCAATGTCAAAATCAATTTTTTTGTAAAAAAAAAAAAAATTGCTGGAGGCGAGAGAAGCTGTGTTTTTGTTATACAAATTTGGGGGCAAGAGCACTAGCATGGACTCAAAACTGAGGGGAGGAAAAGGACTCTGCCAACAGTACCTCATGGTTTAGTAAGTGGAAATGGACATGTATTTAACTATCCATCTAAAGTTAGTTCTAGGTTTTTCCCCTACATCAACAAAATAATAAATGATATAAAGCAGTTTTTAAAAAAGACATTTGAAATGTCTTTGTCTGAACAGTGGGGCTAAACAGGGAGATGAGTTTTCTCATTCCTTCTTTAAGCAGAAAGGCTTCAGAAGTGCAAGCACAGATGCCACATGCATGAATTCAGATAAAAATGGCTGTGTTAGAAGAATTTGACTGAATACCAAAAACATATGGAAAAAGGTTTCATAAGAACCAAAAGCAAAGAGAAAATATGCTTAGTCTGCAGCCCAAATAAAGAATCTTCTAAGAAAGTGAGAGTAGGGATCCGGATTTTTCAGGGTAGAGGTGAGCGTGCAGTTAAAGCTGAGTAATTCAACAATTTTGCACAAAAATTAAAGGACTGAATTACTGATCCAACAGCATTGCAGAGGCTATTGTGGTGACAGATTATTACACCAGTAACCTTCCCAAAGTTGTGGTGTGCACATGTATTTGGGGGGGGGGGCAGGAGAGAAGAGCAGAGATTTTTTTCCCTGGATTGGATTACCTTTTTCAGATCAGATTATCTGATTATTTTTGCAAAGAAGCATCTGAAGGAATCTACAGTAGGGGAAAATCCTGATAAAAAGTGAGTCTCCAAATCCAAAACATCACCAGGGGAGGAAGGGGGGAGAGGAGGGGAAGAGTTGGATTCTTTCTACATCACAGGGGGTGAGTGTTGGATCCTATAATGAGAATGGGATGAGAAACAGGTGTATATTACCTCAAGTCTAACTGCTCAGAGTTTGATGTTGTACATAAAGGTTTGGCATTAAGGACGATCAGGAACACCAGAAAAATAATAGTTGAAAATATTTCCTCCAAAGTATTAGGGGCAGAAATACTTGCTAGGGATCTTGAAAATAAAACAGAGGGAAGAGCCAATTTCTGTTAGTTTGGTGGTAAAACGATCACCAAGTTTACAGCTAGAGGGAATTCCTAACAACACTAAAAATGAATGCATTTTCTGAGACTTAGTGAAGACATTTATAATTCCAGTCCAGTCTACTTCCCTCAGTTTCTAGGAATTTGGACTGAAAAGAAAAAAAATTAAAAAGCATACTACTTCCACAATTTGGGTAGCAGAAGTACCTGAGGCAGTTAAAATTTTCAGAGGAGGCAGGCTTTTGGATGTTCTTGAATAGTGAATATCCCAAACTGGGATGTATGGTAGAATTACCTTTAAAGCTACGTTAGAGAAAAATATGGTTATTCCAGTTCCTTGCTGACTTTGCATCGTTGCCTCATAATTATGGATGAACATTTGTTTGAGTTTTTTTTAATCTATTTTGTATTTTGTCTGAATGAAGCAATTTTATACTTTATTCTGCTAGTAGTAAAAACATTTTTAAAACATCAAAAGACAGAAATTGGGACCTTCTAAACAAAAGAGTGAACTTCTCCTTGCAGGCTTCTAAGTCTTTCAGAAACTGACCTTCTTATCCTAAAGAGAGATAGAGAAGAGTCAGCCAAAACCTAGTAAATTTCTCATCTACCAGTGAACCAACAGGGGCCAGAAACAGAAAATAAGGGGAATCCTGCACATCTAACAAACAGAATAGGAAACTAAAATATCACCTCCTGTATAGAAAGTCTCAGAGAGGTAGCTGTGTTAGCCTGTAACTTTAAAGACAACAGGAAGCCCTGTGGCACTTTAGAGACTACTAGTGTTCAGGAAACTGGGCACTTTAGCATGCCTCTAGCCTACCATTCTAAAAACTCTTTAAAAAAAAAAAGTCAGGGACTTTGTCAAGTTTATCATTTTGGCCTCATTTCAGGAAATAATTAATATGTGTCCAGCCCATCTCTTTAGTTAGAGAAGAAACCTGGCATTTGGGGAGAACAAACAAAAGAGATGTGTTCCCTATAAAGAGAAGCAACAGTTCTGGTTACATGAACTTTGTAACCAAATGACAGTGCAGTATAGATGGTTGAACAATGGCAGGCTGAGAGAACAAGACCTTCCCAATGATTTATGTAAAATTTTAAATTTCTAAAATTTAAGTTTAGAACCTACTTAGAGGACCTATTTGTAGTGCCTGTATAGACAGACTTCATAATTCTCTACTTCAATAATTCCAAAATATCAGTCCCTTTAATTGAAGGCAATCTGAAATAGGATTCTGATATTGTTAATAGTTAATCACTGACAGACACCTTTGAGAAGAACTAAACTGACATTGGTAGAGGCAGGCACAGAAAAAGACAACTATTTGAATACAAGATTTAATCCCCAGACATTTTTGGTCTCATTTCCCAAACAGTACTGTAAGCAAAGCTGGTCAGGAAATATTGTTTGGTCCCATTACATGTTTCAGTAAAATTGTTTGTTACATATTTTTGGGTTTGTTGAAAAAAAATTAAATCGCTCTTCCCCACAATGAAATTTCAGTTTTGTGATTTTCAGTGAAAACTGAAAAAAAATACATAGACAATAATGGACATTTCCATTGGAAAAATCATTTCTGAACAAAAATTTAAGGGCTTTTTTGTTTGAAAAAAAGATTCAAATGACAATTTTTTAAATCAGATTTAGCCACAAGGAGGCTAGCAAAGGCCAGTGCGCACACACAGGAAAAAAAATAATATTCAGAAGGGTACTAGTTCTACTTGTAGGTATGTAATATGGGGAACCCAAGAAAGCTTTAGTTACATTTCTTTCTTCACTTTGGAGAAAAGACTAAGGAAGAGAAAGGACACTGGGAATAACACACTATTTGAAAGGCAGAGATCCCCTCTAAATCACACATTGAAAATAAAAATGAATCTAAAAATGTACATCTTATAGTGCACTAAAACAAACCTTCTTTATGTAGTATTTTAATAGGAACTATTCCTGAGTATGTGGTATCATGAGCTTTCGTGAGCACAATCCACTTATGCCCACAAAAGCTCATGATACCATCTACACGTTTTGTTAGTCTCTAAGGTGCTGCAAAACAATTTGTTGTTTTAAGTTTTTTCAGTGACAGGCTACCCCGGCTACCCCCCGAAGCTTTTATTCCTGAGTATGCCAGTCTCCTCAAACAAACAGCAATAAAAAAAACGTTAGCACAGAACACACCACTGTATTTTGTCTGTTCCGCTTATTTTTATTTAATTTTTGCCTTTAAGTGTCTCATAGCTATTTCACCTTTAAAGTAAAGCTGCAAAAGCTGGATGCTAATATAAGAACAGAGAAGTAAAAAACATAAATGTAACGAAAGTTAACATGCGTAATAACATTTTATTTAGCACTGGTATCTGATATAGCTTTAATACATCATTTATAGTACCAAACAATGGAAACTATTGTATGGCTTGAGCCAAGAGATTTGTAGAAGTCTGGTATAAAAATAATTTTTGAAATTATAACATGTTCTGTAAAAGACAGAACCTTTTGATGGTTATAGCCACTGTGATGGCCACAGCCCACTTTAGCGATATTTCCTGTTTCATAAGGCCACCTTCACTTGCCCCCTAGTCTAGTTGAAAGCTGAGTGGGGATTACGTCTAGACTGGCATGATTTTCCGCAAATGCTTTTCACGGAAAAGTTTTTCCGTGAAAAGCATTTGCGGAAAAGAGCGTCTAGATTGGCACGGACGCTTTTGCGCAAAAGCATCCCTGGCCAATCTAGATGCAGTTTTGCGCAAGAAAGCCCCGATCGCCATTTTAGCCATCAGGGCTTTTTTGCGCAAAACAAATCTGAGCTGTCTACACTGGCCCTTTTGCGCAAAAGGTTTTGCGCAAAAGGACTTTTGCCCGAACGGGAGCGTCAAAGTATTTGCGCAAGAAGCACTGATTTCTTACATTAGAACGTCAGTGCTCTTGCGCAAATTAAAGTGGCCAGTGTAGACAGCTGGCAAGTTTTTGCGCAAGAGCGGCCGCTTTTGTCGCAAGATCGCGCCGGTGTAGACACAGCCGGGGTGTAAAATCCTGTTTAATTAGTTAACTTGGTAAATGTTAAGTTTGACCAGTTAAGTGATTAAACAGGAAGGCAGGCAGGGAGAGGGTGACATGAGGGCAGATGAGGGCTGCTCCAGCCAGGTTGGAGCACCCACCGCCTATGGGAGACCACGTGGAACTGAAGCAGCCCCTGCCTGTGGTGGGCAGAGAGCTGCACCAGCTCCCACTGGTGAACCAGTTAACCATTAACTCCCCTAAACTAGACATCTGTCATCAATAGTGGGCACCGAGTTAATTCTAGTATTAACAATGGAGGAAGACAGATCACTGACTTGACATTAAAATCAGGTACGTTTTTAGCACATGGAAAGACTCAACTTCAGTGAGCTCTGGATCAAACCCAAAGGCAGCAAGCTTAAAATTACTCAAATAAGAAAAAGCGCAGACAAATTAACTACCAAACTCTGAATGCTCCATCAGAAAGGTTCATTTTTGTTTTAATGAAAATCACCACCAATTGTCAGTTAGTGCAGTGATGCCAATGTGATTTCTGTCACTGCTGATCATGCAGAGACAAGATGGGTAAGGTAATATCTTTTATTAGATCACTTTCAGTTGATGAGACATAAAAGCATTTGAGCCACATAGAGCAAGGCAAGATGGTCTAATAAAAGATGTCACCTCACCCATCCTGCACCTCTAACATCTGGGATTGACACAATGAAAATACACTGCATACTTCTGGTAATGGTAGCTGATTCCTAAGAGCGAGAAAAGACTTCTGACACCACAACTTGAGAGAGATCCCTCTAGCTTATCTGCTGGAGAGGATGGATGACCTTATTAACCACTGGACTGGGCCTCTGACACTGCCCTTCTTCTGGGTGCTTGGATAAGTTTCACGTGGGATGTCGCTTAATCCATCTGTGCTATCTGGAGGAGGGGGGATATTCATCTTTCCTCACACTGGTTTTAGGAGGGTGAATTTCCTCAAGTTTGTGACATGGTCAGATATTACATTGATGAGAACCACAGAAAAGTCTCTAAATAAATAGTGACTAAATACGGCTCTTGTTAATAAATAGATATTATTTAGCCTTTCTGGGTACCTCCAACAATCCAGTCAGACTCTCATATTTGCTATGTCACATGATCATAATTAGGAGGGTGCAAACACACACACACACACACCCCCACCCACCATGTGCAAGATTAAAAGCTTATTTCTCTAGCACTGAGAAATCTGGATCAGTATCTGCAATTTGTGAAGGCTTTAGTGTAAGATTTGGATCTACACATGAATAAAGTGGTGTTCACTACTGTGCTAAATACACTAAGGCTTGTACTAGGGACGCTGGATATCAAGTTGAACAGAACACACAGCTAGTGAACTTATTATACCCAATTCATACAGAAACTATATAACTTAAATTCTGCCTACATAAAAGCAATCTAGTACCATACAATACCAAACTATACATAAAGGATTCTTGTCCCATGAACATCTGAAAGGTTTCCATCAATAAAACCTTTTTTTTTAAATCAAGGCAACGTTTAGGTTAACCAGAGAAACAGAAGCATTGCTGTTAGCTTAAAGCCATTCTTTGATAAATGGGAGTTCAGATGGCAAGCACGTAATATGAAAAAGTCCAGTCATCAGCAGGGGGAATCTAGAGGCAGCAAACCGTGAGCTCCCAAGGGAATAGACTCCCTCAGTCTTCCCCCGCTGTGACGGACAATACCCTGGATATTACCAGACTAATGCGTCAAGAGTACACACTCACTTTTGATGGTTTTCCTCTCAACGGGGATGAAGTCAGAAAGAGGGCAGTGTCTATGAAGTAGGGTAAATACAGTATCAGACTTTCAAAAATCCAGTGTCGTCTTATAATCATTTTGTACCACCAAACTTCAAGAGATGAGCAAAGGCCCTACTGGTCCCTACTGCACCCCCCAAGAAAACAGAGACAGAAATCGTGTTTATCTCCAGCACCATCTTCATAATAGCTAAGCTCTATATGAGTATTCTCATGATGCAGGCCTCATTTTGGAGAAACATCTCTCAAAGTCTACAGCTCTTCCCAACTGCAGTTGTGGGGATCCACCACTCTTGCAATTGCAGCAAGTGTTTACGCACAAAAAAACTTCATGACAGTATTTAGGTATTTTTAGATGTGTTTAATTCAATCCATTATCATTTAAAAGAGTGTAAATAACTTTTTTTGGTTTTTTTTATATAATCTCCTGTCACATCCAATCTATTCTTTTACTGCCAGCATATGCTTCTTTACCACCTGGGGCCATATCCTACATGTGCCTGCACCCTGGCCTACCCCTGCATATGCTTCCCTGTATGGACCTTCTTTTTCCTCCTGGACATGCTCCTTGGCTCTCTACTCCCTTGGATGCTTCTCACATACTGATGGCTTCAGCCTCACTGGCATTCCTGCTAGTGCTTCAGCTGATGGTGCACATCTTCAGTTCACCTGGCTATCTAGTCCCTGACTTCTTTTCTTCTCTACCTACGTGGCAGAAGCTAATCTGTTCAGTTACTCTTACTGTCATCTATTTTCATTGCAAGAGCCACCCTGGACATGGGCTAAAGCAGCTGGAAGCATGAAAAAACTGACACTGTGTGACTGCCAACTTTCTAGGGCTGCTGATCCAGGTGATGTGCAAATGTTTGCAGATACATGGCAGAGAAGGCTGAAACGTGTACAAAGATAGGAAGACAGAAGTGCTAAGAGCCAGGAACAAGAAAGGTAATGAAAAACACACAAATGAATAGACTGGAATGCCTCAGTGTGAATGAAACTGAAGATATTGTAGATTATACAGAGACACTGAGACTGTAGCTGCAATCACAGAGTGTTTCTAACATCTGCCTTTTGAAGTATGACAAAAAGCCCCATATTCTTAAAATCCCCCTGCTATTCATTTTTCCTTGTATTTTCTAAATGAAAAAAGCCCCCATATTTTAGCTGTCTTCTTTTTAAATTATTGAGAAACAACATAAAGCACACATGGCTCATGCCATCAGATGTCCGGCTTGGCAGTAAGTTTAGGTTCTCTCGAGCAATCAAAGGAATTGGACAGTCTTCAGAAAAAGCTACTGTGAGGTTCGAGAATATGTGCATTTAGAATGGTCTAGCCTATAGTTTCCAGATGTTCCTCCCCTCAGTTGCATACTCATAAACATTGTGTATTTCTCAAATAGTAGGGAAAGGATTTTTATGAACCATGGGAAAAGCGCTTACATTTTTACACCCAGGAAACAGGAGTCTTATGCAAAACCAGCCAGCCAAATACTTTTTTATGAATGGGACCCACAGTTCTCAAAATAGATCAGAGAATAACTCTCATAGCTATCTCTTGGAATGTTGCTGGGATACTGTAGATGGTCACGGAAAAGGACAGTACTCTACCAGAGTCATTAGGGCATGAAAATAAAGGGCATTTTACCAGTGAATTGAGCAGTGTTAGAAGTATTATTGGTATTACAAAACCACCTAAGATCCTCTGATTACCACTATGTGAGGCACTGTACAAACACAGAGCAAAAAAAGACATTCTCTGTCCTGAACAGGTTATAATCTAAGGCCTTTATCCTTCCACAAGTTCTGCATGCATGGGACCCTGGTACTCACAGAGTGCTCATTGCAGAATAAATCCCCAACTATGCATCACTTCCTGCATCCTTAGGATATTTTTGGATCACAGAATTACAAAGAGTTTCTAGTAATCAGGTATGTTCATAGTCACCTCAATTTTTAATATTTATTAGCATTTCTATTTGAGCGTTTATTTGGAAAAATTCTATTTTACCATAGTAGAATCTCAAAGTATGCTACAAAATTAGGGATGTTAAAATGTGGGTAACTGTGTAAACGTGTAACCGCTGAAAACCTCAGCCGTTACACAGTTACACCCACCCACAGCTGGCTCCCCAGTACACAGCCAGTACACGCGGAGAGCCAGCAGGTTTTTTAAGGCATATCCCCACATGTACTGGCTTAATGCCAAAGGGGGGATAAGGCAACACGGTCAGTTCATAAAGTTAAACTAAAGCAAAGACATTAAGGGGCTTGTCTGATGTCACAGAGGAACTGTGTGCCAGAACTAGAAATAGAATCTAGGAGGCTTAGCTTCCAATCTAGTCCCATGCTCAAATACACTAGCCAATCTAGTCTTCCCTTCCTGTAAACATAATGCTGAAAACTACGTTACTTCCAGAGAATGCAAACAGAAAACTTAGATACATCAGATTCTCCTGTTGGAACACTGCAATATAACACAATTTCACAGAATTCAGAACAAACATGAAACAGAGAGAAACAGAACGACATAATTCAACTCATCTCACTTCAAGGTGGTTGTTTGGAAAACTGATACCAATTGCAGGCTTTGCTACAGAGACTTCCAATCCTGCAAGGAAACATAGCTAAGATCCCCATTCTTAAAGTACCAGGTTGCAATGTCAACAGAGTCTTGAAAAACCACAAACCATTTTTCAAAAATTCTCTTAAATACTCATACCTCCTCTCAGTCCAGAGTTTCATGTGCTGTCCTGTTTTAACCCCTAGACTTTCTGTCCTGATCAAAGTAGAACTTTTTTTCATTCGTTGGTACCCACAACTATATGCAGGTTGCACATGGTTCGTATCTTTGGCAGGTTCAACTGCTCCCCAACAAGGAGAGCATGGTCAGAGGCTACAGCTATATTTTGCTCTGTTGGGAGCCTGGGCAGGCTGGACGGAAGATGGGGGATTAACGTTGCATGAGGTTGGTGGGTGAAGCACTGGGACTAGCAACACTATATGATTTGTGGTGACCAACTACATCCCACAGTAGACACAAGAAATGCTCGAAGTATGACACTGTTATTTAAAAAAATATCTGGACTGGAATAGAATAGGTCTGACACGTACTTCAAAACTTTTCCCATGAAGTCCAAGGAAAAATAAAAAAATATAAGTTATTCTTTTTCTATAACCAACTACTAATGTGGCGTATCAGGCATAGTAAGACTAGTTGAAATTTAATTCTGTAAAAATGCACAATTTGAAAATTCGTTTCTCTGTTAAAGCTCATTCAAGCAAAAGAATGTTAGTACAAGAAAAATTACAGCAACATGACTAGACCACATAAAAAGGCAAACTGCATTCCCAAAACAAGTTAAAATGTGTCATTTTTACTTAACTAATTGTTATATCACAGCCACTTAGGCTCTGGCAATATGGGAAAGAGCAAATGAAGATTATTTAAGAAAGCACTTAAAAAAAATCACAAAAAGACAGCATGATATTGATAGCGGTTTCATTGCAATCTGGAACTTGAGCTCGTTACTCTTTAAAGCGGGGATGGAGAACCTATGGCCTGCAGGCCAGATCTGGCCCATGGCTTGCCTTGACCCATCCTGTGAAGCTCAGGTTTCCCCACTTCCTACATCAGGGTGAGCTGGTGCTAGTCTGAGCCTTGGCAACCCTTTTCCCCCGTGGGTGGAGCATCAGTTCCAGCCCCCTGTTCCCCATTGTGGGGAGAGGAGCCCTGAGCCTCTTGGGCTAGACCAAGACAAGCTGCAGGGGCTGCATACTACCTGCATGCTCTGTTTGGCAAGAAGGAGGAAGTGGCTTAGCATGGCAGGGCAGAAAAGTTCTGTCCCTAGGCTGCGCGCAGGCTCCATCCTGACACTCCCATTGGCTGGGAATCACAGCCAATAGGAGCAGCAGTGGGGAGGTGGTACCTGCAAATATAGTAGTGCAGAGCCACTTGTGCCCCCTGGGAGTTGCATCAGATAGATGCCCCAATTTCCTGCTTCCTCCCTCCTCGGCCCCACACCATCATGCTGTTCCTCCACCCTACCTCCTGCTCACACCCTGCACCCCCACCCCCAGTCTGCTCCCTGGCAGCCCCCACTCCTCCACACTGAATCCCTGATTTCTGGCCCCACCCCAAAGTCTAACAGAGCCTCACAAACTCTATCAGCCTCAGGTCCCCAGAAAAAAAAAAGCTAATCCAGCATTAGGGGGAAGCCCTGAGCCTCGGCGCTCCCCCACCCCGTGGGGCTGGAGTACAAGCCAAGTGAGATGAGCGTCTTTTTTCTGCATCTCAGTTGGGGACTGCGTCTGTGAAGGTTCTTTTTCTCCTTCTTACCTGTGGGGCAACATCAGTGAAGGATTTTTTTTTTTTTTTTTTGCTTTTCACTTGTGTCTGGCCTATGACCAATTTTTCTGTGGCTCAGTGGCCCTTGACCCAGAAAAAATTCCCCAATCCTGCTTTAAAGGGTCACTAAAATAATTGTCTAAATTTGTTTTACCTATTATTGTTTCAACTAAGAATACTGTAACTAAAAGATTGAAAAAAATAGTTGATTTTTCTAATTTTACTTTGTGCATTAGACTAGGGACGTTAGACTTTGATTAATTGAATAATCATGTAACCGCACAAAATCTTAGTGGTTACACAATTATTCAATAGTCCCCAGGGCCAGGGCCAGGGCCAGCAGCCAGTGTGCTTCCAGCCCCACTCCTGGGGGCCCCTGCTATCCCACACTGCCTATCAGAGGCAGCAGTGCAGGGGGTGGGGAGGGGTGCAGGTGGCTCTGTGCGCGCTGATAGGCACAGGGAGTAGGGATGTAAGCAACTAATTGACTAGCTGACTATCTGATAAGCAAAAGCGTATCAAAGAGTTGACACACTAGTCAGAAAGAGGCCGCAAAGCGGGGGGCAGAGAGGAGGAATGCTGGGGGGAGCTGGCTGACAAACTGGTTCCCTCCAGCTCCAGGGGTGCAGCGGCAGCATTCCACCTTTGAAATGTGCAAGAGTCCCCACTGTGGCTCTTGTACATTTCGAAGCGGAAGTGCCATATGGACCCTGGGGCCACCGGGGACTCTGAGTCCGCCGCTGGCTCTGGGCTCCACATGGCGTTTCAAAGTGGAAAAGCGCATGGAGTTCAGCTGGCCCCAGAAGAAATGCAGAAGAGCCCATGCTGAGGCTCACGGCACTTCCACCTTTGAAATGTAGCAACAGGCAGGCAGGCTCTACCTACATTTCAAAGGGGAAGTGCCCTTATTGACTAGTTGAATAGTCAATGGAAATTCCATCGACTATTAGATTAGTTGATTAATCTAATTTTAACATACCTAGCAGGGAGCTGGCTTAAAATCCAGCTTCCTTTGTGTACTACCTTCTGTCTGCGCCCCTCACCCACCTCGCTGCTGTCTCTAGAGGAGGCAGCAGCATGGGGTGGAGTGGGAGGGGGGGGGGACGACAAGCGGCTTCGCTGGATCTAGTGATCATGGGGAGTAGAGATGTTAGTCAACTATCCAATAAGCATTTGCTTATCGGATAGTCTGTTGACTAGTCGATTCTCACCCCTTGCTGCCTCTATGAAATAGAGGCAGCAAAGCGGGGGGGGGGGGGGGGGGAAGAGGGAAGTTGTACTTCAAAGCAGCAGAACCGCACAGCTGAGCCGAGGATGAGCTGGGCACTGCTGCCACTTTGAAACCCCAAAGTGGCATTTCAAAGGGACAGCCGCCGCATAGCTGATCTGTGGCTCAGCTGTGTGGCACTGCCCCTTTAAAACGCAGAACTGCCGTGGAGCCCGGGGTTAGCTGGGGACTCCCTGGCTGATCTCGGGCTCCGCACAGCATTTCCTCAGAACCTGGGGTCAGCTGAAATGCCGCAAGGAAACAGGGTCAGCTGGGAAGTCCCCAGCTGACCCCGGGCTCCGCATGGCATGCAGCACAGCATGGAGCCCGGGGTCAGCGGGCGACTGAGTCCCCTGCTGACTGCAGGCTCCATGACACTGAAATGCACAAGAGCCCCTGCTGGGCACTCTTGTATATTTCAAAGCAGGCACCTGTGTGCAGCCAGGAGTCAGCAGGACTTCCCTCTGGCCCCTGGATGTACAGGGAGTTCCTCATTCCTCCTTTGAAATGTACAAGAGCCCCAGTGGGAGGAATGCAGAAGTGCCTATCAACTAGTCCAGTAGTCAATGGAAATTCCAGCTCCTGCCTCCCCACCCCACCCCCGCCCTGCTTAACACAAAGTTAAGTTACATTCTTCTGCCCCAAATGGCGGTGGGTTTCAGCCCTGCCTCCCAACACTCGGTCTTTGGGCATGGCTCAAGTGAATAACAGCAAGGCAAATCAGCCTCCTGGAAGCAATACATTAGTCTGGAAAGGTTGAGAACCATTGCATTGGACAGTAGTTTGTGTATAGCAAGTATCTCTATTTGGCATACAGCAATAGAAGACAGAAAAAACAGCTTTAAACAAGAACAGGGGGTTCTCAAGCTTCTGACAACAAAAATTACTACAGGATCCTAGGAGGAGGACCTATTCTGAACTCACCCGAGTCCCTCCACCTTGGGCGGGAGGACCAAAGCCCAAGCCCAAGGGCTTCAGCTCTAGGAAGGGGACCTGTAACCTGAACCTACCACCCTGGGATGGAGCCCTGGGACTTTGGTTTTGGCCCCAGGCAGTGGGGCTCGGGCTCTGGCCCCAGGACTCAGGCTTTGGCTTCTGCTCCAGCAAGTCTCATGTCGCCCAAGAGACCCACAGTTTGAGAACCACTGAACTAGAAAAATGTTGCTATAAAAACTACTGTATCTGGCAGGGGGAAGGACCAGAGGTAGATATAGTTCTTTAAACTACGTTAAGCTTCATTTTTTAAAAAAATAGTCTAGATTTTGAAGAGAAAACAGTCACAGCATTTGGACAATTTTTTATTCCAAAACAAAAGCCCTGTTCAAAGGCTTCCAAAACACTCAAACAAAATGAAGAAACAGGAAAAAGTTTTCAGTACAACACACAAACTGCAAATGAAAATATTTTGCAGTGACATGCTTCAGTACAGAATTCATGGATGAGTTTGTACATTATATCCTAAAATACAGTTCTTCCCTTAAAAATAGCCATCCCATGGGCTATGTTAGTATAAACCTGCAGATGTCAAGAACATTATTTTTCTCGCAATTGAACTACAGTACTTTATGGGTTAAAAATATCATACTATTTTCCTAATAACTTGCTCTAAAACAACAAACAGCAGCAGCTCCTTCCTTTTAGTTCATTACATTAAATAGTGAAAAAACAAAAAGTGGTATTAGTGGCATACAAAAATAAAGTTTACCCTCCAGTAACCTAGAACAGAATCTGGCCTATTGTTTTCTGAACATTTCAGATGTGTCATTGGTTTCCTGCTTAACATTCTTTTATCATTACTACATAACTGTATAAAGTAAGTCTTGTCTCTAAGGGCAACACATTTGCTCACATCCTTATAACAGATTCTTTACTCTGCTCTTCTTATGTTCCTGTAACTCCTCTTACTACTGTCAATAGGAAATTGGCACATGTTGAGAGAGCAGAAAAATCAGTCAAGACCTATTAGAGTAATCAAGGCTATGTCTCAATTAGATAATATTTCTTCAAGTTTCCTATTGTTCCTTCCACTGTTTCAGCATGTATCAGTGGGCTGCAATTAGCCATCTTGTCATCTAGACCTGCTCTAAGCACGGTTAGACAACAGTGGTTAAAATAGGATACATATTCAATATCCATCATCAGCTGTGTAGAACAAAAGTGGAAAGTTTTAATTCACAAACTGTGAATACGAGAGATTCAGAATGGTTTTGCTTTAGCTTTATCCCCTTTTCTACATGCTGTGAATTGCAACACTTTAAAACACCCAACTTAAAAAGCTAAAGAAAACTAAACATGGTTATAAGGGCAAACTTCTTTTCTGTCCTCTACTACTGAACTGACCAAGAACACTAGTAAGTTTCTTCCACAGGTTGAACCTCTCTACTCTGTCACGCTCAGTACCTGACCAGTACCGAACCAGAAAATTTGCTGAACCATGGGAAGTCAATATTGTCTAGCAGCATTACAAACATTTCCACTGCTTACTGGGCTCTTACAAGTCATTTAGGGGTAAATTAGAGCTAAATAATAGCACGGAAAACTAAGAACCAGGACTGGCGGCTGTAAGCAAACTTTATAGGACTGTGGGAAATTTGGTCACACTCATGATAAATGGACATCAGGCTAACTAAAATCAAACCGAACTACAGAAGTTGCCAGACCAGAGAGGTTCAACCTATACTTTCAGTTGAAGCATGGAAAAAAAATTCTATAATGTACTGTTAATGATTTACAGTACAAGGCAAAGCAAAAACAATTGTATGAAATGTTCATAAGGCCCCCCTGCTTTGCTGCAAGTGTCTAGTTTGGACTTAAACAGGAAATGTCACATTCAATTTTGACCTATGATCAAATATATTCAGCCTCTTTGAAATACAACACACACCATTCATGCAGTGTACTAAACAGGAATTCCAGCTGCAGAATGTGGGTTACCAGAAGCAGAAGATATTTGAGAAAGAGCATTCAGAATAGAGAAAAATGTATTATTTGCAGCAGTGAAGACATTTTTAGAGTCTGAAAGGCTGCATATTGGAGAATATATCAATAAAATCTGTGGAAGTACATACCCATACACAAATTCTAAGACAACAGCATAAATTAGCCAGAGTCACAATGAGGCAGAATAATTTGGTTTTTACATATAGACAGGATTCTGAATGAAATCTGTAATGACACTCAGCAATGACATCAGCACAAACTGACATATCTTAAATTATTTTTAAAAACAAAATACCATATATGAAAGTTATTTCTTGATCACAGAGGGTCTGACCTAGCAAAAAAAGTCTACAGCTTCCCAGGTTCCATATGTTCTTACAGGCCCCAGAGCTTTTGCAGCAGGACATAGTATGATGCAGAAAAGCCCTTCACAGCTGGCTGAACTATAAAAAAACCCTACCTTCATGCTAGAAAGCTATTAAACAGAGGAAAGCTCTTTTCTGAGCTTCCTCTCCTGTGTTCCCCATATTCTCATTCATGATGTTACAGTTCCCCTCTCCTAGCCCACCTGTATGAATGTGCAGGTAATCATTCGTGTAGTAATACAAGCAGGATGTGGTCTCCCCCACTCTCCCACCCCCAAACACCCCCCCACAAGGTCAGGTTAGCCTATTTGACATTTACACAAAAAGCACTTGATACGTGGGTGCATGAGTGTCGCTCCTGTTCGCACCTGCTTCTTTAGCCACACACTTACTATTTGCTTGAGTAGTGGCCTGCATAATCTCCATCCTAGAATATTAAAGGAACTGGCATATGAAACTGCAAACCCAACATAAAGGATTTAATCATCCATTTAGGGGTTATGCCCAAAGTGAGGAGTATTACTGATATAGAACTTATTTTTAAGAAAAGAGGAAAAAAGTGATCCAGGAAACTATATACCCATTAGTTTTACCCCAGTTGTATGCAAGATCTTGGAACAAATTTTAAAATGGAAAGTAGTTAAGGACTTAGAGATAAATGGTAATTGGGAAAAAATATAATACGGTTTTATAAAAGGTAGATGGCATGGCGCCAGACCAGCCTGATCTCTTTCTCTGGGAAGATTAGAGATTTTCTAGACTGGGGTGGCCAAACTGTGGCTCATGAGCCTCATGTCACTCTTTTATAATTCAAGTGCTGGTCTCTGAGTTGTTCCCGCCCCATTCTCCACGTAATAGACCAGGGGTGGGCAAAAGAGCCTCCATGGGCCGGATTCGGCCCGCCAAGTGGACTGATTGGACCCACAGAGGCTCTACTGCTCCCCCTACCCCTAGGCCAATTAGGGCCTGGGGGGGGGAGGGGAAGGGAAAGAGTACACAAAGTTTCCTCTGCCCTGCAAGGAGCACGCGGTACTTCTAAGTGCCACGTGCTCCTCGCAGGGCGGGGGTAGGGCAGAGGAAATTTTGAGTGCTTCTTCCGCCCCCAAGCCAATCAGGGCCTGGAGGCGGGGTGGAGGCGGGGGTGGGGGGAACTCCCTACCCCCACCCTGCGAGGAGCACACGGCACTTAGAAGTGCTGCGTGCTCCTGGCAGGGTGGGAGGAGGCTTCGTGGGCTCCCTTGCCCCCAGGCCCTGACTGGCCTGGGGATGGGGGAACATGGGAAGTCTCCTCCCACTGCCAGAGGCATGGGTGCTTAGTGGGAAGGGAGAGCAAAGGGGCTCCCCCACTGCCAGACTGATCATGGTCTGGGGGTGGGGAAGCCTGGAAGCATCCTGGCCCCACCCCTTCTGGTGTGGCTCCTGGCAAAAAATTATTGCCCACCCCTGTACTAGATGGTTTGGGAGAACTCTGGGCTTATGCTCTACAGCAGGGTGGTTACCCTGAGCCTCACCCTGCCCCATGGGGCTAAAGGCCCCAAACCCCCTAACCCTATATGGTAGAAGCCCCAACCCCCATCACCTCACCACAGGGCTGAAGCCCCAAGCCCCAGCAGGCAAACCCCAGCTCTCAAACTTTGAAGGTTGTTTTATGTGGCACAGAAGGTTAGTAAGTTTGACCATCCCTGTTCTATACAAAGGAAATGAAGTTGATTTAATCTACTTGGTTTTCAGTTAGGCATTTGATAGTGCCACGTGGGAAATTATTAGTTAAGTTGGAGATGATGGGGATTAATATGGGAGATGAAAGGTGGATTAGGAACTTGTTAAAGGAGAGACTACAGCTGGTCATACTGAAAAGTGAAGTATTAGGCTGGAAGGAGGTTACTAGAAGTTCCTCAGGAACTCTTTGGACCAATCTTTCTTAAAATTTGTGTTAATGATTTTGGCCCAAAAAGGGAGTGTGCTAATAAAATCTGTGGGTGACAAAGCTGGGAGATGTTGCCATTATGCAAGAGGACTGGACATCATACATAAAGATGTAGCAGCATTGAAAACTGGAGTAATGGAAATGGGATGAAATGTAATAGCGCAAAGTAACACACTTACAAAGTATCAACAAGAATTGTTGCTATAAGCTGTAGACATAGCAGACAGAAGCAACAGAGGTAGAGAATGACCTGAGAATATTGGTTAATCACAGGATGACTAAGCCACTACTGCAATGCAGCCATGAATAAAACTAAGCCAATCCTAGGCTTATGAGGTATTTCCAGTAGAGACAGGCACATGTTAGTACCATGATACACAGCACTGGTGAGATCTCATCTGTGCAATTCTCATTTCCCAGGTTTACAAAAGATTAACTGAAACTGGAACAGCTGGAGGAAAGGGCTGCTAGGATGATTAGAAGAACTGAAAACCTACCTTACAAGAGGAGACTCAAAAAGCTTTATTTGTTTAGCCTAACAAAATAAAGGCTGAGGGGAGATCCAATTGCTCTCTATAAATATATCAGAGGGATAAATAACTCCTCTTCCTCTTTGGCATTTAAGTCAAGTGCCAATGTGGACACAAGAACAAATGGATATAACCCAGTCATCAACAAGTTTAAATTTGAAATTAGATCTGTGGCTGATGGGTCTTGCTCACATGCAAGGTCCAACTGACGGCCATATTTGGGGTTAGGAAGAAATTCTTCCCATGGTCAGATTGGCAGATATCCTGGGCCTCCCTCTCCCCCCACAGCATGAGCTTGGATCACTTATAGGTTTGAAACAGAGCAGTGGTGGGCAATAATGGTCCCACGGGCTGGATGCAGTTCACCAGGGTTAGCCCCTGAACTGCCGCCAGTGCTTTTATTTATCTGCACCTATGAAGGTATGGCCACTCAAAGCTCCTGTCTGCCATGGATTGCTATTCCTGGCCAGTGGCAGCTACAGGAAGTGGCACAGACTGGGACACTACTGCCCACAGCTCCCATTGGCTGCGAACGGTGATCCGCTGCTGATGGGAGCTTCAAGTAGCTGTATTTACAGAAGTGCAAGTAAAACATGAAATGTCGGCAGCCGACCAGGGGCTAAACCTGGCAAGCTGCATCTGGCTTATTGCTTAACCCTGAACTAGAGTAAACGTTGAATTCTCTATAACTTGAAGTCATTAAATCAGGATTTGAGGTCTTCAGTAATTCAGCAAGAGGTTCTGGGGCTATTACAAATGTGGGTGGGTGAGTTTCTATGGCCTGTAACGTGCAGGACGTCAGACTAGATGGCACCTTCTGGCCTTAAAGCCCATGAGTGAGTCTAAGATGACATTTCCTTTATAAACCTATATGAGCATCAAAACATTTCAGTTAGCCAGAAAGTGCTTTTGTCAAAAAGTCTTCTATATTTAACTGACTGGCAGCATATGGGCAGGAAATGCACTGAGCATCATAGATGAAGATGAAGGGGAAAACAAAGAGGCAACCTAATAAGGGGAGCTCCAAGCTATAGAGGGTTTTACTCCTGGGCAAGAATCTTTTGATTTTAGGAGTCACAAATGGTTATTGATAAACTCCTTGAGTACGCAGTGAGTCTTTCAAGGTTTGAGTAAGCTTCAGAGGTAGTCTTTCAGCAAAACCAAAAAGCAGTCCAGTGGCACCTTAAAGATTAGCAATTTTATTATGGCATAAGCTTTTGTGAGTTGCAGCCCACTTCATCAGATGCATGAAGTGAAAGAAATAGAAACAGTGGGGATACAGAGATCGGAGTGCTACAGAAGAGCTAATTCAATCAGGGTAGAAGTGGATAAGAAGGTTTAAGTTGCTACAGTTTGAGCTAGGCTAATTGGACACATTTACAGAGAAACAAGTAGTAGGACATAAAAAAAATTGAAGCTTTTATTAAAAGAGACATACATATTACAGAGCTTGAGAAAGAATCTGTATATATCTGACTGTCATGCTTACATTATCTACAAATGAAAGTACTACAATGCAATTTAATTTTAAAATCTCAGATAAAAGACCTCACTCAGCAAATTGTGCCCTAGTGAACCCCCATCCCCCTAAAAATCCAACAAGTATTGCTTTTACTTTTAACAATGGAAAGAACTTTTAC
The DNA here is from genome assembly GCA_032595735.1 of Pelochelys cantorii. Taxonomy (NCBI): domain Eukaryota; kingdom Metazoa; phylum Chordata; order Testudines; family Trionychidae; genus Pelochelys; species Pelochelys cantorii. Next base: position 83,122,629 of record CM064328.1, read on the forward strand.
AGAGATCAATTATATGATTCCAACAGCAATTTGATAGTTTTATTATATAGATTTCACCCTCAACTCTCTTTTGAGGGTTGGGTAGGGGCATGAACAGGGAAATGCTGAAGTCCAAAGAGGCACGAACTAAATTGACAGGGACACACTAAGTATTTTGTAGGATTGGAACAAAACCCCTTTTGTAGATTTCATTTAGTGAAAGAATTTATGTTAACACAGTGAGTTGTTTATAGCAACTTTCCATAGACATCAACTGTCCCTTGGTTCCTGTCCTTAGAAGCTGCATTTCATAACTTGAGAAATCCTCTTTTAATCAAGAAGAATGGGAAAGGGTGGGGGCTGCAATTCCGTGATGCCCACACCCCACCACCTCCAATTATACCAGACATAGGGTCTTACTGTCCTGTCAACACAACTGCACTGATGTTTGAGTGCGGATACAGAATAACGCCATTCTTTTGCAAATTTAAATCATGAGGAGTGAGTTGCAATTGTGAATATATATATGTGATCATTTAAAACTTTCAGGGCTATTCATGCTGGTGACATCCCGGAATAACACTCACACACACACACAAAATGAAGGCTGTAGGTAACACTAAAACCAACACGCACTATGAAGGGTTACAGTAAAACCCATTAATGATGTACAATCCAGTTTAATTGGTTAACTGGTCAACTTTATGTTTAACAGGTTAACCAATTAAAAGATTCAGGGGGTGGGGGGGGTCAGCCCCACCACCTGCCAAGGCTGGGCTGGAGCACTCTCCTCAAAGCCACCCTCCCACCGCAGGCAGGGGCTGCTGCAGCTCTGGTGGAGCAGCCCCTGTCTTCACAGTATCTGCACTCTGGATGATCGGAGAAGCCCTTGACTGTGGCGGGCCCCCCATGGGGCTGGAGCAGCTCCCTGCCCGTGGCAGACTGGCAGCCACTCCAGCCCCCACCCATCAAGGGTAATGCTTCTCAGTTAGCCGGTTAACCTTTCACATCCCTAAAATGTATAAGCATTTAAAAGTATGGAAACAAAAACTGGGGTGGGGAAAAAGGTATGTATTCAAATGTCCTCGATACCTCTCAAATAAATGTACATTTTTAAAACCACATTTATTTTTCCCCTATGTGCATTTCTGAGCTACAAAAACAAACAAACCCATCCTCCCTCTTATATCTACTCACCCTGAATCATACACATTTTGAACATAAACTATAAACACTGACAAAACACTAATGATCCACTTCACAGATCATCTTCCACTTCTCATGGCCACTGCAGGTTAAAGGAACATCAACATTTGACTATTTACCCTAAATATACAAATTGAAGTCCACTACTCTTCAGCCTGAATTCAAAACTATGATTAAGAAACTACACATAGTGTAATGCATCTTTTTACGTGCATTAGAAACACCATCATTTCCCCACTCATACGGGGGCAGAAAACCTAATTTACCCACCTCCACTTTACAGATTAATAATGCCTTAACACCTTTCCTATTAACTTCTATATGAGAGTCCAAGGCCCCATCTTTCAGAATCAAGATTACTTTTTTCCATCTTTAAACCACAAATATGCTCAACAGAAGGAACAAGCCCTCACAGCATCCCATTCATCAAATCAGGCTAGCACATGTAACAGTTACTTATGAAGGAGACAATGAAGTTGACTTGTTTGCAGAATGTATTATGGTCCCGTTTTTCAGTCAAGGATTTAAAATATTTCTGAAGTTCTAAGTGTATCCTTGTGAAACAGGTGGTGGGCAAGTTTTAGGACAAACTCAGTACTGTTTTTAGAATAATCTGTAGAGCCCTGCAAATCTGCAGATATCCGCTTTATATCCACGGGTATACACATCTGTGTATGTCAATGCGGATATCTGCGGCTCCTTTTTGTGAATACAGATGCAAACTGGCACAGTCGTATCTTTTTGTAAGCATTCAAAATTAATGAAAGTATCCCAACATTCCTTATGCATTCAGCTTCCCATTGGGATCATAGGGAATTCTGAGCACACAAGTGCCTGAACCTGCGAGAAGCTGTCTGAACTCAACTTCCACTTCACATCAATAAGATGGGATGGCACATCATAGGATGAGTTCCAACAAATATTCTGACGCAAGGAACAATAAAATAATTTACAAAAAATATTTTGCATAGAGGAAATATTAATTTATTAGTAATAAAAACCACGGTTGGAATTTGTCAAGCTTGCTTTTTTTTTTTTTTTTTTTTTTTTTTAAATAAAACACTGCATGGTTTTTCTTCTTTGTTCTCCATGTAGCAATAAGCAAACTCATCTGACTTTTAAATATTACTGGAAAGTAAGCTTCCAGATTAAATTTAAACTGGCACCTCCACCAAAAAACAAAAACATAAAATACAAAAAAACCAAACCTTAAACCTGGAGAGGGAGAGTGGAAATCACACTTCTATTATACTACCTTCTCTTTCTCTCTTCCCAATTCTCCTCAACATAACAGTTTTCCACCCACTGTTTATCCTGATTTTCTCCAGTGTTTATTTTTTTTTTTTGCTATCCAAGAATGTTTATCTGTATTAAGTGTTCTGAAAGCAGACTCCCAGCACTGGCTCTGTCATTTATGACAGCTGTCCCTCCCCCCTCAAAACAACAAAAAAATAATTGTCAGTGCCAGTTATTCACAGCGTTTATTTTTCAAAATTAATGCTATTTGTGGCCCAGAGTGAACCAAAAGAAGGAGGCTATTCCCTTTTTAAAAAAGTGCATTAAATTCAAACTAACACAACCAGTATGTAACATGGGGGGGGAGGGAGGGAGAGAACTGGACTGAATCATAGCAACTATTTGTTTCATAATCATCATTGTGGACTTTCTTAATAGGCAATTCAATAACCAAAATAAAATTCATGCAGTGTCTTTATTTTCCCCCTTAGCTGAAGCATTTCCATGTACTCTGCCACAGTTTGGCACTGCAGTACTCCATACACTGTCAGTGAGTGTCTATAACAGATCATCTCTGTAATGTTTTTTATTTTACAGTATATTAGTTGTGCTTGCTTTACTGCCTGATTGTAAACTGAATTGGGAAACAACTGTACCTCAATGAATAAAAAGTTTGTTTAACCAAAGTGTAGCTGGAGTTGCTTAGCACTGGGGATGAATATACCAATACACCAGCTGATGTATCTCACAAAGATGGCTGTACTACATCTTCTACACTTACTTGTATTGCAAACATAATAAACTACTACTTTGGAAGCCTGCAATTTATCCAAGCAAGATTTTCTCATTAACTCAAAATAAATCTTTTAGATTATAGTAGATTTAATTTGTCTATCAACAAAGTTTAAATAAGTCTTAATGCATTTTTCACAGCTCAAAGGGTTTTTTTGGGATGGGGAGGAGATTTGAGGATCTATATTCTGCATAGACATTCAAAACCAGAAACTCTTACTAGTATTTAATATGAAACTGTAGACATACCACCCCATATATAGCATTAAATGTAAAAAAATATGACTCCTGCTGTTTGCCATTTATACTGAAATTTGTATGAAATCTGATGAACAACTTTAATCTCAAGGATTAAATTTCTGCAAATGCCAGACTACTGAAGACATTTTAAACCAACTCTTCTGTGCTATTAATGCATTTGACTCTGCCACACTGATTTCATGCTTTTAAATATGTATGTGATCACTATAGCAATCAGTTGTGCATATTTTCCCCTCTCCTACAGGTTTTTACATCATTTATATTTTAGGGCTCAAATTTAAATCTACTGCGTCAGCAAATTCAAAGTTTCTGCCAGAGTTCTATTTGAATCCAGAAATCATAGTTCTTGATGTCAATGGTTACAAGGAGCAGCCTCTTGAGCAGGGCAAGAACAGATGTTTTATATTAAAGGGCAAAAACTACCAAAAATCTCAAGATATACCAATGTGGAAGTACTGCAGATGCAAGAGGCCCAATTCTGCTTTCTACAGATGTTAATGGCAAAAATTCCCCATCGTTTTTATGAGTCAGGCTCAGGAAGTGAATAAGTCACCTTGAGCTCACAGATTTGCTGCCAGTCCCCCACCTTTTTATAACAGAAACATTAATTACAAACATCACTTTTAGAAATCACAACCACTTTCTTTCAAGACCTCTATATGAAACATGACAATATAGACAAAACCATAGACGGATATTTTCAAAGGCACAGAGGGCAGTTCAGGCACTTAACTCACAGTTGTTTCTCTGAAAATCTCCTAAATAAAACAGGAACAAGAATATAGTTAGACAGACAAGAGGACCCAATTTACACTAATTTTAGATATTTCAAGAAGCTCTCTTTTTACAACTAAGTTGGTTCTGGTTTCTAAGCTACAAGGTAAATTACAGAACCACGAAGTGCAACAGGAGCTGAAAAGGAAGCTCATGGAAGGCACATCAGTTGTAGCTCAATACTTCTTTCCAGTGCAAAAGCACTGGATAGCAATTTAAACTACAGTTAACCATGAGAGTTAACATTTCTTATAAGCACACAGAGGACATTGTTCTTTTATGTAGCTATCTCCTATGGAATGCTGAAGAGGATAAAATTAGCATTCAAAACAACCTCAACAAATGGAGAATTGGTCAGAAATCAACAAGATGAAATTCAATCAAGAAATTACAGAGTATTGCATTTAGGAAGGAAAACAAAATCAAATGCACAACTACAAAACGAGGACTAACTGGCTAGGTGGTAGTACTGCTGAAAAGGATATGGGGGTTATAGCAAATGACAAATTGAATGAGAGTCAATGTGATGCATCAATGAATAAGCTAATATTCTGGGGTGTATTAAAAGAAGTGCTGCATGTAAGGTACAGGAGATTAGGGATGTAAAATTCCATGTAATTGATTAACCAGTTAAGCATTATGTTTAATCAGTTAATCGATTAAAGGGGGGCTGGAGCGTCCCGTCCCCCCACCCTGTGGGGCACCCAGGCCTGCCATAGTCAGAGGCTGCCTGTGGGGTGCCTGGGTCCACCATGGACAAGGGCTTCTGCAGACAACCGGAGCAGTTCCCGGCCCGTGTCAGGCAGGGAGCTGCTCCAGCCCCCATCGGTTAATGTTTAACCAGAATCGGTAAGCATCACCTGTTATGGGCAATGCTTACCAGTTAACCTTTCACATCCATATAGAGGATAGTTGTCCAGCTCTACGTGGTATGGGCAAGGCCTCAGCTAGTGATCGATTCTGGGCAATACACGCCAGGAAAGATGTGGATAAACTGGAGAGTCCAGAGGAGAGGAACAAACACTTATGACAGGTTTCTCATAGATAACATGGTTTAAGAAATTGGGTAGTTAAGTCTGAGAAGAGACAACTGGGGAAGGGACAGACACAACAATTTTCAAAGGGTACGTCTACACTAGCTCGTTAGTTCGAGCTAGGTAGGGTAATTAGGGCAACCGGAGTTGCAAATGAAGCCCAGGATTTAAGTGTCTTCAAGCAATTGAATCCCGTAGGATATCAGAAGCAGGAACAAAAATAAGTCTATAGAGCCTCGTTTGGATACCATATGGCAGTATTACATAAAAGTATTTGGGGTGCAACTTTTTCATAGGCAGTTTGGAGTGGTTAATATTCAAAAGTCTATTTCAGATTACAGAAATCAGCATAACAGAATGATGCACCTCTGTGTTACACCAGTTTTCTTCCAACATTAGTCCACTAAAGTCAGTGGAGTAACACTGATATAGTGTTGAGGTAGGGTGTCTCGTGGCTTGACTAGTTCTGCACTGCACTGCTGTAGTACTAGACCCCACCAATGGGAGGGGTTCACCCATCAGCATAGGTACTCAAGCTCCCAGAGAAGTGGTAGCTAGATCGATGGAGGAATTCTTCCACTGACCTAGTGCTCTCTACAAAGACACTCAGGAGTGTGGTTATTTTCATATCCCTAAGTGAAACAACTGAGTTTACCTAATTTTCTAAGGTAGACTAGCTCTCTTAGTAGAACTTGGCTAACATAGTTAGCTAACACAGAAGTTCAAAATGATACCGGAGACATGGTCAGTTCTTGGTACACATGTACCCAGACACACAGAATCGAACACAAAAACATTAACCCAGCCCCAAGTTCAGAGCCCTCTCCCCCTTCTTGTTTCTGGAGCAGACATATTTTATGGCATTTTCCTGCAGTAGAAGCAGGACCCCAAGTTGCTACAAATTCCTGGCTTGCCAGGAGCAGAGTAGGTGCTCTACCCTGCCACACATTGCTTTTAGTTTTCCTAAAAGTATCTATGGAATCACACTTTAACAAATACAGAAAACAGTGAGCCAATATACATGAAAACAAGCAAAATGGCAAATGAAGGTCTATATGCTCAAGCACTGCACCATAGCAAAGGGATGCAAATCCCTAGGACCAGCAAGGGGAGAGGGAAACATTTAAATGTGCTCTCCTCTGAAGATGCTGCCTGACCCTTGGATTGTGCAGAAATGCATCATTTTCAGGGCAGGAGACCTCTCAGCTAGTATACTCACTCTGGTCCATGGCAAACCTAGGGACAACTTGAAAACATTAATGTTACTCAATGCTGTTAACTCCAACCCCCCCTCTGCAGACCTGCAGAGCACCATCAAGAGCTAGTGACCATAGACATCAGTAGTTTCCTTCTTACTGCCTTGGGTGGGGCCATTTGACTAGAGAAGCCGGTCAACAACCCAGATAAAGGCAGTTCAAACTACTGATTAGCGCTAGAACCCAGGAGTCAGAGGCACAGGTCAGAACCAGAGTCAGATGTTATTAACCAGAGCCAAACAGGTCAAAGCCAAAGCTCAGCACTAGAATCAGAAAACACAAGTCAGAGTCAAGGGTCAGGGCTGGAGTCAAAAGCCAGGGAAGCGGTCAGGGTGGGAGCAAGGCTGACAACAAGGCAGGCACAGAAATAATTGGAACATTACACAGCCAGTGACGAGGTGCATGCCTGCTGGTTCCCTCCAGCCAAATTGGGTGGGCCTACCAATTGGGCAGTTCTGCTGTAGTTCATCGGTGTTCATTAATCTGCCTAGACATTGAGATAGCTAGTCCCAGAGCCAGCGGAAGGCCCTCATTCCTGACACTCCATCTGTGGAGCTGGCCTGCATTCATGCTGTTGAGGACCAAGATGTCTGGCCTCTGCTCAATTTTTGGACTGCACAACCTATTTCCTCACCCTTACATTAGCCCTGTGGGCCAAAGTATGTGTGAGGGAAGTTAAAAGAGTAATAAGAACTTTCTTGGTCCTTGCTTTAATTTTTCCATTGCTTCCATCCATACGCTTCTCCATAGAAAGAAGAACCTGGGTTTTGTATTCTTCTGGATTGCTAGCAAATTATAATGATTAGCACCAAATCAGTATAGGGATGTAAAATCCCACTTAACTGGTGAACTAATTAAATGCAATTCACATTCCTAATCAGTATCAGTAACTACAAGAGTCAAAGTAGGTTAGGATTTAAGAGAAACCCGCAGTATTACAAAAAAAATTTAATTATTCCAGAATACCCTCTGTTCTAAAGATGAATTCATTTTTTATGAAAACTATGGCCCTTATTAGGAAATCTTCAAGAAATAGAAATGATTAACAAAGGAAGACATCAAATATGTGCCCCACATTTACTAATTTAACCTGCATTCAACGTACAATCAAATCACCTAACTACAACTGAGTAGCAATTAGATTTATGCATAAATCTAAATACTAAAGATTGCATACTTTGTAATCTGATTGTCATGGATAACCAAGCAATACTCAGGCTGCAAAACACTAGTGTCCATCCACTTTCCTCTTTCCGTACAAGTTGTGGGTGGATAAAGATGTTAAATTTAAATTAATCAACTAACTGAATAGTTGATGGAATTTGCATTGACTACTCTATTAGTCGATAAGGGTGCCTCCACCTTTGAAATGTAGCAAGAGCCCTATCAGCTCTTGCTACATTTCAAAGGTGGAAGCGCTGCCAGGTCCCTGCTGCACCCCTGTTCCCTCCACGGAGACAGTGGCACCCACTTCTGCTCCCACCCTTGCTGCCTCTCTCTGACAGAGGCAGCAAAGGCTGGGGAAGTGACTAGTTGAGTCACTAGTCGACTATCGGATAAGCATATGCATCCCTATGAGTGGAGTGGAAGCAAGCCAGAAGCCATGCTGATCTCTGAGTGCTTGGGGAGGGGAGAAGAATGTGACTCATCACTGGCAAGATCAGCATACATGGCTCTGTTTTAAATCTCTGTAGGAACTCTGAGGATTCCCCAGGACACCCCACAGAACATTGTACCAGCCTGTAGTCTCATCACCTCAAATTGTGACCATCACATCTCAAACCAAGCAGAATCTGACCTGGTCAGTACTTGAGAATGAGAGTTCCATCACCGGTGCTGCAAGAAGCGATATTGGCAATACACTAACATCCACTTCCCTGAATCAGATGACAGCCAGGACTTAAGCACAGTGAAAGAGCTGGTAACAGCACCAATCTCAGCTTTCATTAAAGAATACACAAACCTAATTTTCCATTGCTAAAAATATAGGGTAAAATGACTGCTAGGAATTAAAGTTGGGTTTCATTTTTCCTAAAAACCTATCAGTGATTTAGCCCCTCCCCTGCCCCACTACCTTAAAACTACCCAGAAGACACCTTCAAGGTCCGTGAAATCCACAGCTTGTGCATCTTCCCAATATTTTTGTCTCCTCAGATAGTGAAGCTACCCAGCCCACAACCAATGTTACTGTGCCTCACTCTCTCTGTAAGGTAGAAAATAGCCAGCAGTTCAGTAGAACGAATAGAAATAACTGTGGTGAAAGAAATACAAGAGTCTGCTATTTCCAAGTCTTTAAGCCTTCTCCCCTGGAATAAGCCTTCTCCCCTGGAATAATTTTCTAACACTGTGTCACCTGCATAGGTTCCATCACAAGTAGCTGAGTGCTCCAGCCCCCAACAATTAACCATTAAGAGTGAGGCTTACCAGTTGATTAGTTAACCATTCATATCCTTAATAGATGTTGATCTAGCTGATAGATGTTGATCCAGCCTGCTCTTAAATATCTCCAATTGTGGAGATTCCACACTTCCCTAGGCAACTAATTCCAGTTCTTAACCATCCTCACAATTAGAAAGTTCATCCTAATGTCCAGCAAAAACCCTCCTTGTTATAATTTAAGCCCATTGCTGTTTGTCCAATCATCAGAGGTTAAGGAGAATAACTTTTCTCCCTCTTCTTTGAAACACCCTTTTAAGTACTTGAAAGCTGCTCTCATGAGCCCCCCCCAGTCTTCTCTTTTGAAAACTAAACAAACTCAATTATTTATAGTCATGTTTTCTAGATCTTTAGTAATTTGTGTTGCTCTTTTCTGGACTTTCTCCACATCTTTCCTAAAATGTCATGTCCAGATACAATACTCCAGTTGGGACCTAATTGGCGCAGAGTAGAGCTGAAGAATTACTTTTTTTGTGTCTTGCTCACAGCACTCCTGTTAATGCATCCCAGAATCATGTTTGCTTTTTTTGCACTTTTTCCTCACACTATGGACTCATATTTAGCTTGTGGTCCACTATGACCTCTAGATGCTATAGAGGTAAGTAATCGCTTTCAGGCTCTCTCCACAGGCTCTGCGGTAGTGAATGCTTTGGAAGGGACCTCACAAGGAAGAAACCGCAAGGGAACACCATCTACTGGAAGGCATGGGATGCGTAGTCCTAGGGATGGGGGTTCCACGACCACCACCCCCAAAAGAAGACGACGGGTGTTGGTGGTCAGGGACTCCCTCCTAAGAGGGACTGAGCCATCCATCTGCTGTCCGGACCTGGAATCTCGAGAGGTGTGCTGCTTACTGGGAGCTCGAATTCAGGATGTGACTGAGAGGCTTACCAAGCTGATCAAACCTTCGGATCGCTACCCCTTCCTGCTTCTCCATGTGGGAACTAACGATACGGCCAAGAATGACCTTGAGCGGGTTACTGCGGATTATGTAGCGCTGGGAAGAAGGACCCAAGAATTCGGAGTGCAAGTGGTGTTCTCGTCCATCCTCCCTGTTGAAGGGAAAGGACTGGGCAGGGATCGTCAAATTGAGGAGTAAATGCGTGGCTGCGCAGGTGGTGTCGCAGAGAGGGCTTTGGTTTCTTCGACCATGGGACTCTGTTCCGGGCACAAGGATTGTTAGGAAGAGATGGGATCCACCTAACGAAGAGAGGAAGGAGCATCTTCGCGGGCAGGCTTGCAAACCTAGTGAGGAGGGCTTTAAACTAGGTTCGTTGCAGGACGGTGACCAACACCCTGAGGGGAGTGGGAAAGTCGGATACCGGGAAGGAATGCAAAGAGGAACGAGCAAGAAAGGAGGACCCCTGATTCGAATGGAGAAGATGGGGCGATCAACTGGTTATCTGAGGTGTTTGTACACTAATACAAGAAGCCTGGGCAACAAACAGGAAGAACTGGAGGCCCTGGCCCAGTCCAAGAAATATGATTTAATTGGGATAACAGAGACTTGGTGGGATGACTCGCATGACTGGAGTGCCGTCATGGAAGGGTATAGACTGTTCAGGAAGAACAGGCAGGGGAGAAAAGGAGGAGGAGTTGCACTATACGTAAGAGAGCACTATGATTGCTCTGAACTCCAGTATATAGAGGGAGAAAAGCCTGTTGAGAGTCTATGGGTTAAGTTTAGAGGTGCAAACAACAGCAGTGATGTTGTGGTTGGTGTCTGCTACAGGCCGCCGGATCAGGTAGGATGAGGTAGATGAGGCTTTCTTCGGACAACTGAGAGAAGCTTTCAGATCGCAGGCCCTGGTTCTCGTAGGGGACTTTAATCACCCTGACATCTGTTGGGAAACCAATATGGCAGTACACAGGCAATCCAGGAAGTTTTTGGAGAATGTTGGTGATAACTTCTTGGTACAAGTGCTGAAGGATCCGACCAGGGGCCGTGCGCAGCTTGACCTTCTGCTCACAAACACGGAAGGAACTAATAGGGGAAGTAGAGACAACCTGGGAAGCAGTGATCATGAGATGGTAGATTTCAGGATCCTGACCAAAGAAAGAAAAGAGAGTAGTAAAATACACACCTTGGATTTTGACTTCCTCAGAGACCTGATGGGCAGAATCCCCTGGGATGCTAACATGAAGGGGAAAGGAGTCCAGGACAGCTGGCAGTATTTTAAAGAAGCCTTATTGAAGGCACAGAAAGAAACCGTCCCGATGCGTAGCAAGAGAGGCAAACATGGTAGGACACCGGATTGGCTTACAGGGGAAATCCTTGGTGAACTTAAGCACAAAAAGGAAGCTTACAAAAAGTGGAAACTTGGACAAATGACCAGAGAAGGGTTTAAATGTATAGCTCGAGAATGCTGGGGGGTTATCAGGAAGGCGAAAGCGCAAATGGAATTGCGACTGGCTAAGGATGTGAAGGATAACAAGAAAGGTTTCTACAGGCATGTTAACAAGAAGAATGTGATCAGAGCGGGTGTGTGGCCCCTACTGGATGAAGGAGGTAACCTAGTGACCGATGATGTGGGGAAAGCTGAAGTACTGAATGCTTTCTTTGCCTCTGTATTCACGGACAAGGTGGGCTCCCGGACTAATGCGCTAAGTGACGCAAGATGGGATGAAGATCGACAGCCCTTAGTGGGTAAAGAACAGGTTAGGAACTATTTAGAAAAGCTAAACGTACACAAATCCATGGGTCCAGACTTAATGCATCCGAGGGTACTGAGGGAGTTGGCAAATGTCATTGAGGAGCCTTTGGCCATTATCTTTGAAAAGTCGTGGAGATCGGGAGAGATCCCGGATGATTGGAAAAAGGCAAATGTAGTGCCCATCTTCAAAAAAGGCAAGAAGGACGATCCAGGGAACTATAGGCCGGTCAGTCTTACCTCGGTTCCTGGAAAAATCATGGAAGGGATCCTTAAGCAATCCATTTTGAGGCACTTGGAGGAGAGGAAAGTGATTAGGAATAGTCAGCATGGATTCACAAAGGGCAAGTCGTGCCTGACCAATCTGATTAGCTTCTCTGATGAGGTAACTGGCTCTGTGGACATGGGAAAGTCAGTGGATGTGATATACCTTGACTTTAGCAAGGCTTTTGATACGGTCTCCCACAATATTCTTGCCAGCAAGTTAAGGGAATGTGGACTGGATAAATGGACGGCAAGATGGATAGAAAGCTGTCTAGAAGGACGGGCCCAGCAGGTAGCGATCAACGGCTCGATGTCAGGATGGCGTCAGTTTCTAGCGGAGTGCCTCAAGGTTCGGTTCTAGGACCGGTTTTGTTCAATATCTTTATTCATGACCTGGATGAGGGGATGGATTGCACCCTCAGCAAGTTTGCAGATGACACTAAGCTAGGGGGAGAGGTAGATACGCTGGAGGGCAGGGATAGAGTCCAGAGTGACTTAGACAAATTGGAGGATTGGGCCACAAGAAATCTGATGAGGTTCAACAAGGACAAGTGCAGAGTCCTGCACTTGGGACGGAAGAATCCCAAGCATTGTTACAGGCTGGGGACCAACCAGCTAAGTAGTAGTTCTGCAGAAAAGGACCTGGGGGTTACAGTGGGTGAGAAGCTGGATATGAGTCAACAGTGTGCCCTTGTAACCAAGAAGGCTAATGGCATATTAGGTTGCATTAAGAGGAGCATTGCCAGCAGATCCAGAGATGTCATTATTCCCCTTTATTCGGCTCTGGTGAGGCCACATCTGGAGTATTGCGTCCAGCTCTGGGCCCCCCCACTACAAAAAGGATGTGGATGCATTGGAGAGGGTCCAGCGGAGGGCAACCAAAATGATTAGGGGGCTGGAGCATATGACCTATGAGGAGAGGCTGAGGGAGTTGGGTCTGTTTAGTCTGCAGAAGCAAAGAGTGAGGGGGGATTTGATAGCAGCCTTCAACTTCCTGAAGGGAGGTTCCAAAGAGGATGGAGAAAGGCTGTTCTCAGTAGTGACGGATGGCAGAACAAGGAGCAATGGTCTTAAGTTGTGGTGGGAGAGGTCCAGGTTGGATATTAGGAAAAACTATTTCACTAGGAGAGTGGTGAAACAGTGGAATGGGTTACCTCGGGAAGTAGCGGAGTCTCCATCCCTAGAGGTGTTTAAGTCTCGGCTTGACAAAGCCCTGACTGGGTTGATCTAGTTGGGATTGGTCCTGCCTAGAGCAGGGGGCTGGACTTGATGACCTCCTGAGGTCTCTTTCAGCTCTATGGTTCTATGATTCTATGAACCCTTTCTGCAGTACTCCTTCCTAGACAGTCATTTCTCATTCTGTATGTGTGAAACTGAGTCTAGTGCTGTTCATTTATCCAATTCTTTAGTGGGCTTTGGGACAGGGGAGTGAGTAAGGTGGTTCTGTGTTGTTGGGAAGTTGGGAGATTGTAGGTAGTGATGGATAACTGCCAAGTTACTGGAAAGGAGTTTTATATATCTTAGGGTTTTTTTCTTCCTGATTTGACTGTTTCCTTTCCCTTAATAAAGATTCCTTTGTTTTTACAGTTTCAGAGAAAGTTGGTTTTCCCAGATTACTGGGGATGGGGGAATCAGCTAGTTTACTTAATAATCGAGAGAGGGGCCTGGATATAATGAACCTGTTCCTTTTTATTTCTGTTAGTCACCTGCCAGAGTTTATTTCACCCACAACAGTTAAACAGTGGGTGAAATAAAACATTCCATCAACTGAGGATCATGCAGGTTTCATTAAGCGAAAGCCATACTGACACTTGAATATCCAACAGGACTTTTCCCTCTTTATGGCGATGTGTTTAGTGGCACGATGCAGCAATCTTTTGATCCAGCACAGCAAGAAAGCTGCTTAACCAGGAGCACGACAGTGGCAGACAGATCAGTCCTATTCTTAGATAAGTCTAATAAGTGAGGCAGGCTTATGCTTTACTCAGGGCAAATATTCTAACTTGCTCTTTAACAAATCACACTGAGTCTTATCCATGTTATAGGTGTGTGAGAGTCTCCTAATCGGGGTTTCAGATTGGTTCCTGATTTAGCTCCCCCACTCTAACAGCCTTTCCTGAAGACTCCTGTTAAGATTTCAAAAAGTAACAAGTGATTTGGAATACCTGAAATGAGACTCTTTTAAAGGAGCTTGATTTTCACAAAGTGTTGAAAACCACCACCTGAAAATCAGGTCCTTTGGGGGGGGGGGTAGATTGGGCACACAGCGTCACTTTTGAAAATCTTGGTCCCCCCCCCCGGGCCACATATTTATATGTCTGCATCTTCCAGTAATAATCAGTGGTTCACTGTCACATGGAGGATGTAGCTGTTGAGGTCCCACAAGAATCTGTCCTGGCTCTGGTACTACTCAATATTTTCATTAATGATTTGAAATATGAAGTGGAGACAGTGCTATAAAATTTGTATGACACCAAGCAGAGAGGGGTTGCTTCCCATGGTTCCCCTTGGCTGGAAACGGTGAACTGGAGCCAATGGGACCTGTGAGGCTCCATGGCTACAGACCCTTCAGGTAAACAAAGTGGCGCGGGCCCACGAGCGGCTTACCCAAAGCAGGCCCACGACCTAATTTGAGAAACGCTGTTCTAGGATATAATATATGAGAAATAAGGTTAGGGATCTAAAAGGTTAACTGGTGAACATCACCCTAAACGGGTGATACTTGCTGGTTCCAGGTAACCAATGGGGGCTGGAGCAGCTGCTGTGGGCAGGGGACTGCTCTAGTCCCGCAGGGTGCCCACCAGGGATAGAGGCTACTCTCATCCTGAACAGTCCACAGCAGTCTGGGCGCCCAAAAGGCAGGGGGTGCTCTGCTGTTTAGAGTAGCCTCTGTGTGTGGAGAACTGGCAGCAGCCCCAGCTGGCAGCAGCCCCCAGCCTGGATCCCGCATTAGTTGGTTAACTGGTTAAACATTAGATTAACCTAACATTTAACCGGTTTACTGATTAGTGAGGATTTTACATTCCTAGAATCTAGATGGTCGATGGTTCTTGGTCCTGCCATGGGGGTAGGGGGCTGGGCATGATGACCTCTCAAGGTCCCTTCCAGTTCTAGTGTTCTGTGATTCTGAGAATACTTTAAGTATCTCTGTAGGTCTGTCTCCCATCCCAAGGGAACTACTTGTCCTAGTCCTACCTGGATGTGCCACCCACTACCCAGCCCAGATTCATAAGTCAGCTTAGTAAGGAGTCACAGGAGCACTTAGTACCTTTGAGCAGAGTCTGTTTGCAAGTGAACTCTTTGCAACAAGGTAGAAAAAGTGGTCTCTCCTCACAGAGGTCCTACCTCCCAAAAATGCAACTTCATGTATAGTTATGAGCTGAAGTATCACTAAAGGAATTGTGAGTAGGTGGCCTATGCAAATCAGGTTCTCTACAGCAACACTCTTCCCTTTTCCTCCTCAGAAGGAATACAGAACTCTTTCCCTCTGCAGCTTCTGGCCATACTTATGCAGCAAAGAGAAACTACCAGAATTATCATAGGAAAGAAGAAAGCTACAACTGGAAAATCACGAGGCTACTCTAGAAATAATTCTAATGAGATGCTGACAGATTCCTGCTTAAATGCCATTTTTGTTAGAGTGGGTAGGCAAAACAGACGGAAAATTTAGTGAAAGTGTCAGAATGAAAGCCATGGAGACAGATGCCCTTCCATGTACATACAGAACAAATATAGCATAGGCAAGGGCAACAGAAGTGTACTCACTCTGAATTAACCTATATCCACTTCAGCACCACTTCAGCAATGAGCTGGGAGTAGGGTTACCAGATGTCCCAATTTTATAGGGACAGGTCCAGTATTCAGAGCCGTCTTTTACATAGGCATCTATCACCTCCCAAACTTTGTCCCAATTTTTTCACAATTTCTAGGTCACCCTATCTGGGATCAATTGGTTTAGTGGAATTGGTATCAACCACGATTTAGCTGTAAGTGCAGACAAGGGCAAATCATGGTCAGCACTAGCTCTGCTAAGCCAACTGCTGAAAAGGTATCATTTCCAGCACTGACAGGACCCAAGTTTCCATGCTGATCTAATCTTCAATGTCTGTTAAAAACTGCCAACAAGAATGGTAATCAGTGCCAATTGTGGGTGTGTTTCTGTGACATCTGTCCACCCAAAGAGGGAAACCTCAGGTAACATTCTGAACAGTCCAGGAAATAGCACCTCCAACTATTAGTAACACACAAAACCTTCACATTTAATTTAAATTTACTATCCAATTATCTTGTTAAAATTTTTATACATCTTCCTTATAATGGTTTAAAGAACCCCCACAGGTTTCATATGAAAGACATATTTCTTTGAAAATAAACTAATTGAAACCAAGAGATAGACACCATCAGTTTTGTACTTGTATTCCATTTACTGAGTTTCCATTTACAGATAAACTTGGTAAAGTCTTATAGAATAACCATGTTAGAAACTCTTCTTGCATAACAAAGGAAGGCTAAAGGTAAACAATAAGAACGGCCATTTTGGGTCAGACCAAATGTCCATCTAGCCTAGTATCTTGTGTTCTGACAGCAGCCAATGCCAGGTGCCCCAGAGGGACTGATCAGAACAAGTAATAAAGTGATTACATCCCTTGCCGACCACGACCAACCTCTGGCAAACAGAGGCTGGGGGAACCATCCCTGTCCATCCTGGCTAACAGCCACTGATATATGTATGCACTGTAAAAAAATATTTAGTATTTTGAAATTCACCTCACACAGGTCCAACTCAATCCTACTTCTTGTTCAGCTAATCACTAAGTCAACCAAGTTTATCTACATTTACAGGAGATAATGCTCCCTGCTTTGTATTTACTATGTGAGCATAGGCATTCACATGGCAATGTTGTAGCTGGTGTTGCAAGGTATTATGAGCCAGATATGCTAAACTTTCGTATGCCCCTTCATGCTTGGACTTTCAGGCTCAAAGTTTACATTTTTTGTTTCTAAGTGTAATCGTATAAAAAAAAAATCTACATTTATAAATTGCACTATAATACTGGTATGTCCTGAAAGCCACACAGCAAGTCATTCCTGATTAGAAACCAATCGCCTTCTGGCTCTCACACCTGTAATTCTGAAATCACAAAGGTTCAGCTGGAGTTAGTTGTTCACTCCTCAGAAGAACCATTCATAAAACAAGCCAGTCACAGGAAGGAAGGAAGAGACCAGAGAAATGATGTAGTTTCAGAATCCCTGGATTTCTTAAATATAGAAATGGGTGATATAAACTCATCTCTATTTGGGCCTAATCGGGGCAGGAATTTACACCTGTATGGTGAATAAATTCAGTTTGGCCTAGATAATCTGCACTTGTTTGGTCCCCTGAGCAACGAGTCATATCCAGTTGAAGAGTTCCCCATGACAGCCCTGTGTTTCAATTTCATCTTTAATTTTGAGGACCACTGTATTGGTCTGTGTGTCAAATGGATGTTGGAATGGGGAAAATAAATATAACCACTTATGAAAGGACTGATAAATAGAAATAGTATTGTATTTTCAGGGTTTCTATTTCTATGCAACCTACAGTCATACTAGCATCCTCAAAATCAGTGAGTTCTAGGTGTCATGCATGTTCTAAGGCATTTGCTCATTTATCAGTGACAATGTAAACTTTTTACTTTACCCCAAAAAGTTATATTAAATCCAGTCTTAAATATAACAAAGTCGTAAGATATTTGGAAAGCATGTTAATAGTACAACACACAACATTTTAAGTTAAATATTTCACCAAGGATCACATCTAGCATAATTAATGTTTCGTGATTCTCACACTGTAAGGTGAATACAGCAGCACTGTTGAATTTTCATGCTAGTTTAGGTGCTGCTCATCTCGGTTATATCTACTTACTCAACTCTCATATTTTAAGGCATCCGAGTACTGAAGCAGTATAGAGTGAATCACGCATCCCAGATAGCAAGTGCCTTTAATTAATGTTGTATGAAGTCACTATTAACTACTAAAAAGGATTTTGGTTATAAGAATTGTACTCTATCACATCTGCTATGGGACAATTACACAGCACTGAGCACTAACAAAAATACTCAGAGACTAACAAAAATATACATAAGGATTAGCACCCCTAAAGCCCACCATCACATTCACTGAAAACTTGATTTCGTCACTCTGAAGTGATCCAAGAGTAAATAAACGCTAAAGAGGCCAATTACATATAGTTTAACATGTGCTATACATCAGTACAGTTTGGACCTCCCTGGTCCGGTGTCCATGGGACCTGACCAGCCCCAGATGAGGGCTTTTGCCAGACCAGGGAAGGTCATTTTTAGCCCTCTGGCCACTAGCCCCCCGCAGCCGTGACCCGACCCTCAGCCTCCCAGCTGGCTCTCCCCTCTTGCTGGCCTCTGCTGCCCTGGTGGGCAACCCTACCACCTTTGTTTGCCCAGCTCCTGCTGTAGCTCCCTGCAGCCCTACTACCATGCATGGGCTCCCACTGCCCTGCCAGCCTGCAGAGTTCCTAGGTACTAGCTCTCCACCGGGACTCTCTGGTCCTGGAACATCCGCAGTCCGGAAGGACCAGAGAGTCACAGTTTAGACAGTTTCAGCCTGTACTTCCATACAGAATTCCACCAATTATTCATGGATCATAAAAACAAGGAGTAGTCCTGTGACACCTTAGAGACTAACAAAAATACACATATATAATACAGGTTGGACCTCACCAGTCCAGCACTTTTGGGACCTGAGCGGTCCGGGATGAAAAAATTTGCCAGACCAGGGCAGGTCCCCTGCCACCAGCCCCCTCAACGTCCCGCCCCTCCCTGCTGCCAGCTCCTTTGGCCCTGCTGCCGGCCAGGAGACACAGCTGCCCTGGCCCCTCTACCATAGCTGCTGCTCCAGCGCCACTGCTGGCACAACAGCTCGCAGCCCTGGCCTTGATGCTGCGGCACCAGTCCCACTGCCGGCCGGCCCCCAGTCCCAGACGGGCTTGCCCTGCTGGGCTGTCCCAGCAATAGCCCCTCTGTCAGGCCAGTATGCAGCCCTGCTCAGGCAGCCATGGCACAACCCCGCTACTAGGCCTGCACGCATGGGCTCCCTTGGCCCCAGCTAGGTTGTCGGGCTGCCTCTGACCTGCTACCATGGCCCCGATACTGCTGCCGAGCTGCTGAGGCCCTGGCCCCACCACCACCAGCCTTGCTGTGCACAGGGCTCTCAGCAGTTGGCCCTCTTGCCCCAAGGCACTCTCATTCAGCAACATCCAATGTCCTGCCAGACCACAGATGTTGCTGAACAAGAGAGTCCCAGTTTAGGGAGATGCAACCTGTATCAAGAGCTTTTGTGGGCAAAACACACTTCTTCAGATGAGATGATCTTAGATAGCCTTGTCTGACTCAGAACTTTATAATTACACTATTCAAAAAAAGTACTGATGTATTAGTATCTATATTCACACAGTTGTGGTAAAGCAGTGTATTTACACAGTCAAGTGATTTTACAATACATTTAGAAACAGATTTCTCATCTGAGTCACCTACATTATACAATGTTTTGTGAAGTGCGAGTATCAAAGATCATGAACCTCAGATTTTGTGGGTTACTTGAAGTCTACTTACTGGAAAACAGATGTCTAGATATGAACCTATGATTTCCCAAACCTATTTAATGCTTACTAGAATGGTAAGGGAATAAGAAAATATGGATTTTCCTGATAGAAAGCAGCTGAGGAAAATATAGAAACAAATACAATAATTAACTTTGACCAAATGGGAATAATCAATTTA
This sequence comes from Pelochelys cantorii, assembly GCA_032595735.1. NCBI lineage: Eukaryota > Metazoa > Chordata > Testudines > Trionychidae > Pelochelys > Pelochelys cantorii. Next base: position 83,142,312 of record CM064328.1, read on the forward strand.
CAAGTTTTGTAAATTAAGCCTTTCCAAAATTGGTTTCAATTATTAGTTTCTCTCTTTCCCTCTGCCCCACCTCCATGGGGTTCAAACCTGCATCTTATTTTAGCAAACTCCCATTGCCTTTTGAGTCCCCCCCCCCCCCCGCCCCGAGTGATTTTACTACAGGAGTAGACCCTAGTATAAAACAAGCAGTAAACTGGGTTATGTATATCTCATGCAAACGTTGCTCTGAAGGAGAAGTAAAACATGTCAGACACCAAAAAGCACAGTGAAAATAGTACAGTAAAATCAAATTCTAGATTAAAAAAAAAAAAAAAAAAAATCACTCAAGTCTGTTCTAGAGTTTCCCAAGCTGCAGACAGATTTTTTTCTCTTGATAATTGTACCAAATTTCCACAGGAAAGGAACTGCCCATCTGCAGCTGAGCTCTTTCAAAAAACACACCCAAAGATTTCACTTCAAATCTATTCTTCAGCAGCCTGTGATGTCACTGCATATGCAGGTGCTAACATTCTAGACAAAGAGCAGTTAACTGTTCATGTAAAAAGTACAAACTCCCAAATTAAATCAGACTGAAAATAGCCATGTGTACAGTAAAGTCTTGGTTATCCGACCTAAACCGGACCGGAGGATAGTCGGATAACCGGAAATGTCAAATAATAGGGACGGCAGCAGCGGCAGCTAGGGGTGGGGGGGTGGTGGTTGGTGCGCGTGCTGCCCCCTCCCCAGCGGATTCCGGATGCCGCGTCCTCCCCCTTCCTCTCCTCCCTCCTCCCCCGGGCCGCCCGGACATGCCCAACGCATGCCCAAGGCCCCGGCGCTCCTGCCACTCCTCAGCCCGGTGTTGGCCCCTCCCCTCGCCACACACCGCTCCCTCCCCTCCCCTTCCTGCCTCGGCCCGGACTCCCCGCTTGCTCCAGCCGGGAGCCGGGCTTGCTCCACAGGGGTGCAACTCCCTCCCTCCCCCCCGCCCCCCTCCAGCCCGCAGAGTTTTGGGAGGGGGAAGCAGGTCCGGGCCTGCTCCTAAAAGCATCCTCCCCCTTCCTCTTCCTCCCCCGGGCCGCCCGGATGTGCCCAAGGCCCCGGTGCTCCTGCCTCCCCTTGCCACACACCCCCCTCCCCTTCCCTTCCTGCCTCGGCCCAGACTCCCTGCTTGCTCCGGCCGGGTCCAGGCCTGCTCCTAAAAGCAGAACCACTAATGCGGCAGGAAAGCCAGGATTGGGCCCCGAGCGGGATACAGGCCCAGCATACCCGAGCGCTGGGCGAGTCTGCAGCGCGGGCGTGAGCTGCCCCAGGCATGGGGTGGGGAGGTAAGGTTGCTGAGCCCGCGCTGCGTGCCATTGTGGTATGAAGTGTCCCTGGAACCCCTTGCCGTCACATGACAGCTGGCACTGTCGGATAAAACGGAAGGTCAGATAAGTGAAAGTCGGATAACTGAGACTTTACTGTACTTTCTATACATGCTGCTTTTAAAGAACTGCTGAGGGAAAGGATTATGACACCATGCTGCTCTGAGAAATTCTGCTCTGAAGGCCTGATCCAAACCCAATGAAGCCAAACTGAAATTTTTCCACTAATTTCAATAAGCTTTTCGCTCAAGCCCCAAATTTCTATAGTTTCTTAAAAAACAAACAAACAAAAAAAAAAACCACTTATAACAGAATAGCAAAAAATCCACAGTAGGCTCTTCACTAAAACTGGTGGTTTAATAGGCTGTCTTGCATTTTCCAATAACTTAAAATAAGCAGCTATGGCTTTATGCTTCAGCACCTAAACTGTCATATAAGTTCTAGCCAAATGTGAACTCTGTGTCACTGATGCAATCTTCAGGGTGTTCCTCTGCTTTACATGAAGACATACACATGTTCTTTCACCTCTAAACATGACTACATACATTCCTGAATTTTTAGCTTCAGTATGCAGAGAAGTATGCAGACACAGGGGACTCCTTGCATTCCTCCCACAAACTCCCTGTGTGCCACCCTCCCATCCCTCTCTATTTTCAGGAGCTACCTGCAACTTCTGCATGCCAGGGTCTGTGTCTCATATGTGCATGCATCTATTCTCTTCCTTCCCTTCTCTCACCCAACTTAGTACTCTATTTGGGAGACACACCATTAGAGTGTCAGCATGTTGGGAGTCTAGAGAGAGATGAAACAGGGGTATCAAGTATCAGTAGAAAAGCTATTTTACCTCTATATTTGGCTCCGGTGCGACTGCTGCTGAAATATTACTTCCAGTTCTGGGGGCCTACAATTCAAGAAAGATGTCAATAAATGAGAGAGAATTTGGAGGAGAGCCGCAAATTAAGTCAAGAGCAGATACATTTTGAAAAAAGAGAGACATCATTGGAGAACACTGGCTGCTCTGAGTTAAACTCTTAATTTATGTTACAGTGTGAGGGCTTCTAATGTTAAAAGTTTTTTACTCTCTGGGGTATTAATTTAAGTACATGCTTGCAACATCTGCCATGGGTCATAACAACTTCTTAGCATTAACTCCTGTGATAAAGTAACTCCATTTCTCTTTTGCTGAAATCAAACTAAGCAGAACTCAATGGCGTGTTTATCAGTCAGATATTTTTGCAGCTTTTAACAGTTATTTATTTATAGCACATATCCTAAAAAGGATTTCTCAACTGAAAGAGGATGAAAATTAATGTACTAAAACCACCAGAAAAGAAGTGTCAAAAGGTTAAATTACTCTTTATTTTGCCTCATATTAATTTAGTGAAATTTACACATCAAATTATATACTCATTAACTACTTGGAATTCAGTTATGTTTCATTGTACAATCATTGAACATCTCTTTTCAGTTTAAAGAAAATCCACATCATCTCAGACACACACACTAGAAGCCTTTAAAAACTGAACTCAAGACATAAAACACATATCCTATTGAAACGGTTTAAAACCCCACTTCTGGAACTAAAAAAAGAGACTACCCAGACAGTGTACAACAGAAAGAAGTTTCAAAACACATGGCTTAATCAGTGCAAGAATTACAATTTATAACATTTTTCATATAAATAGTATGGCATTTCTATTGTAATTACCTAAAAAGAGGAAGCAATTCAAATATATCTGCTAGAGACTACTTTATGTAATAGTCTTTGATTTTGGAAGAAATCTGTATGGTCACGTTACATAAATTAGGGCCAATTCTGTAATCATACTGACTCGGGAAATCACATTAAGTAAAAGGAGATTTGCCTGTAGGTGGCCCGCAAGGATCAGGCCTTTATTAGTGAAATCCTGGAAAATGAAGATTACATGCCAACATTATTCTGAACAGAAAACTGATGGTCAAATTTAATTATGAAAAGTCCTCCTGGGTTTTGCGTAATGAAATCTTTCAAAGCTTTTACTGACTAGTGCAGATGCCAACATAATTTTTAATTGAATTTAGCCTTAAACATCATGTATAGCTATTGTTAGTAGGGATGTTAGATATCGTATTTTAGTAATTGTGTAGCTGCAAAAATTTTTAGAGGTTACACAGTTACTAAAATACTCTCTGGGGGTGAAGCTGGCAGCCAGTACGCTCCTGGCCCCACTTCCAGGGAGCCCCCCCTGTGCTGCCGCCTCTGATACAGAGGCAGCAGTGCAGGGTGGCAACAGCCCCTGTCTGCAGGAGGCCCCAGCTCCCCAAAGACACAGGCTGCTTTAGCATCCCACAACCTTAACACAAAAAGCCCAAGCTTGTCCACCCCCGCCTTCGAGAGAGGCAGCAAGGGGGTGGGGGAAGGGGGAGAAGACAGGCAGCACCTCAAAGCCAGCATGCACGGAGAGCCAGTTTAAAAGCTGGTTCCTCGCATGTATGGGTTCGTTCCCTCCTGCCCCACCCCTCACGCTGCTGCCTCCCTATCAGGGGCAGCAGTATGGGAGAAGGGGTTTCTGCAAAAGCCGATATGCATGGGGAGCCGGCTTGAACACTGGCCTCCTGTGTGTGTACCGGTTTCCTCCTGCCCCCGTCATACTCTGTGCTGCTGCCTCTCTATCAGAGGCAGGAGTGCAGGAAGTAAGGGGGCAAGACAGGTGGCTCCGCAGGATCTAGGTCTCAGGGGAAACCGTCTTAAAAGCCAGCTCTCCCTGAGCACCGGCTGCTGCCTACCCCCTGTGATGCTGCCTCTGTGGGAGACAGCTGGGGGTGGGGGAAGGCAGCTCTGTGGGAACCAGCACTCATGGGGAGGGCAGCTTAAAAGCAGGCTCCACACAGGCATGAGTACTGGCTCCCACCCCCACTTACTGCCTCTGATACAAAGGCAGCAAGGAGGTGAGGATTAACGTGTAGTCGTTTGGATTAACTGATAAGCCTAGGTTTACCAGTTAATCGTTTACATGGCTATAATACGCTAACATCTGCTAGTAGTACTGAAAAGAGCACTTAAATATATTTAAGAAAATAAATGTTATTGCTGCTTGCTTGTGGCTGATGTCATACCCATGTCAATAATGTCCCTAGTATGCTGACAGTTTCTCTTTGCTTCATTTGTAAATTTGACTTGACAGTAACAAGACAGCACACTTCAGATCCACTAATGCACTTCTAGGTTATTCTTAACTACGACTCTATCCTGCACTTTTAAAGCACTACTCAACTGTACTGTAATCACCCAGAGATGTGCTTATTGCCTTTTATGCACACTGAGGTACAAGTTATGATCTTGAGATGCTACCCCATAATTACATGTCTTAAAAGAGTTACAGTGTAAATATATGTACTGATTTATTATGGAGCAGTGATTTTGAGTGTGTGCTAGAATGTAAGGCTCATCTTGCTTCTCAGGAACAATGTATATTGGAATGAGCCTAAGAAAGGACAAGTGAGATACCTAATTATCAGAGTCAAGATTGCCCAAATCATGAGCAAACTCAAGACAACCGCCCAAGTAGGAAAATACAAGTGCTTAAGAACCCAGAGGAATTTCCTAACATATTCACTACTTACGAGTTTGTGATTCTTTACAAAACCAAGCTAGATAGCACTCTTGCGCTAGCTTTCTTCCACACAATTACACTTCACAGTCTGTAGGTTATATAGGAAACACAAGTCTTGCCTTCCAACAAATACAGAAACAAAACACAACATGCTAGTCAACAAGAAGTCTTTTAATTTTGCCTCATTGGCTGCTCTAGTTTAACCTCTGCTTACTCACAGAACGGGTGCATATCAGGCTTGCTCACCCATTGGCCCAATCAATATACCTTCCCCTTTACCTAGAGGTACTACTTAAATAGAATGACTAGTTAGGGACAGTCCCGTATTTAAGTCCTCCTGCAGGGGTCCCCCCCCTTTTTTTTTTAAATAGGCCAACTGTCCTGTATTTTCTGTCTCTTCCCTCCCATCAGTACTGGTGGATCCTACTGCTGGCTGGATTCTTGCTCACCAGCTGCCCACCCACCAGCAGTGAGTGGGGTGAATCCAGTGGCTGACAAAAGGGGCAAAGTGTCCTACCTGGGTGGCTAGGCAAAGTTGCAACATTCAGGGTTGACTGCTTCCTCTGCTAGTCCATCAGTGCAGTTCCTGCTGCCTGCCAGCTCTTGGCCAGCAGATTCCCCATCCTGCCCTATTTCTAGTCAGCACCAGAAAAACACAGGTGATGTCATTTCTACCCTATCCCTGCCTCTACCTCCCCTTCAGCTGGAAACAACTAATATCCCTTCTCTCCAGCACAGTGCCAACAGGCTGCTGCTTGCTACATTCTGAACCATGACAGAAATCTGGGGAGGGAGCGTGCATCCCTACATACCCCCCACGTGTTGCCTTGAGAAGATGCAACACCAGTTGCTGGTTGAAGAGGGTCCGTCCTGGGGGCCCAGCCAGGAATGGAGGGTGGAAAGGACTGGGTAGGGAAGGGTGGGTCAGGTCGGTCAATCACTCACATCCCCATACAAGACGTGTACGGGAACGTGCCAGTCACCTCTCCCCATGCAAACCTTAAATGGTAGGAGGTAAATCAAAAGACTCCAGCTACACAGTATTTCTTTTTAACAGGGGCTCGGTCAACTTAAGGTTAATTTGAACATTTGTACTCCATAGTTCTGATTGATTGCCACTGAACTTGCTTGGAGTAGGAGTAATTTACCAGGTGCCCCGTACTCAGCACAGAGAAATATAGTCGCCCTATAGTTCCCTCTCCATACCCATTCCATCCTTGGTGGACCACAAGGGTGCTAACTGTTATGGGACACAGTCAACATCAATCTGGTGGATCAACTAACTTCAGACAGGCTAAAGCAGAGCTACGCAACTGTGGAAGCCATGTGGGCCACACTGATACTCACAGGACATGCTGAGGGCTGCACCTTAAGTGTGGTTGCATATACATGTAAATAGACATGCAAATATATGCAAATAGCTTTTTTCACACTGACAGGCATGAATACAAAGATTAAGCCTTAAGCTGCGGTGCTGAACCCAAATGTGGCCAGTGTGAGCCAGTCAGCACCTCTCAGGCTCTGCCCACAAGGCTAAGCAGCCTGCACCTCCCACAATGCCCTGGCGCTCCTCGGAACCTCCTTCTTGGGGGCTAAAGATGCCAATACCCTGTACCCATCTGTTCCAGCCCGTCCGTCCCTTTGCAACTTTCAATGCTCACCCTGCCTGGGAGATGTCCCGCCGTTGTGGAGCATGTTCTCAGTGGAGGCCATGTTCAAAGGATCCCAGCTGCAGGCCACATGTTGAGCCCCATGTAAATGCAAACCGCACCACGGGCCGCATGGTCTACAGAATAGCTGTTAGTGACTGAAAGCTGTTGCCATCTAACAACTTTTTTTTTACTAGAGCTTCATGAAGGATGGACGTTCTGCTGCACAAAGGATTGCAAGAGCTCAAAGTGTGGCTTTATTCCAAACCCCAAAATTTAAAAATTCCCTGTGAAGGGAAATTCCTCAACAAAATGTTTTTTTTTTTTGGGGGGGGGGGGAGGGGGGGTCACCTGAAACACTGCTTCAAAAAACTGAAATGTTCCATTTTGTTTTAATCTTTTTTTCTTTTGTACTGAAACCTAACATAATACAAATTAAGTAACTATCAAACAAAAAAATATCATTCAGAACAAAAAAAAAAAAAAAAATCAAAGCTTGTTACAACAGTGTTACAACCCTCTCTCCCAATACAGAATTCAGCTAAAATGGCTCAATTCACCAAGTGTTTTGATGTAAGTGGAATTACATTTTCCGATGAAATATTGTTCTATAGACGGACAGTCCCTGCCCTGAATGTTAAACTATAACCCTCTCATCCATTCTCATTTGTTTCATCTTGTTTTAAACTAGTTTTTTTTCACAATTACACAGATCACCTAGGTATATAATTTGATGGTCCTGCAGTAGTGGTAGTTGTCTGGTTTTGTTTTTTAAAATTAAAAGAACAAATTTGAAGGTGTGCAGCTCTGCAGTCCATTAATCCAAATCATCCCAATCCCTCTACTTGTTTCATTTTGCTATGTTACTACAGCTCAGCACCTCTGGTAGCAAAGGTCTTCATACTCCCTTTGCAGATTGCTGTGGTGGTGGTGGTGGTGGTGGTGGTGAGGAGGCAACTTTCTGTTAGAAGTTAAGTGTTCTTATCTGGTTTTGCTGGGAACACATGGAAAATTTGTCAGAAGTCATTAAATTTGTAAGCCACACCTATATATTGTACCTGCAGACTTTCTGCTCCCCCTCAATGACTGAAGCTAGTTGTACAGGTTGAACCTCCCTGGTCTGACACTAGGGATGTAATAGTATAGTCGATTAGCCGACAAGAAAAAGCTTATAGGTTAATGCTATAGACTGCATGCATTTCCTTCCCCACCCTTCGCCAGTACATTTTTTAGCAGGCTAGCCAGCAGCCCAGCTCAGTCCCTGCTTGCACTGGGTCCTGGACCTACCCCACTGTGGCTCTGCATTTAAAGAGAATTAGGAGCCAGGTGGGCAGGTAGCCCAGCTCAGTTCCAGCTTGTGCTGCGTCTGAGAGTTCAGACCCCTCCACCCTGGACAGGAGCTGCCTGGAGACTATAGAATGGTCGACTAACCGATAAGAATTCATGAAGTTAATCGACAGGCAAAGGCTGAGTCCACAGCAGGCCCAGGCGCCATGCAGGTAAGGGCTGTGGGCTACCCTGGCCCACCACAGGCAAGGGTTGTTCTGGTCACACAATTAAATGGGATTTTACATCTCTGACACCCTCAGGACCTAACCAGTCCCAAACCAGGAAACTTGCCAGATGAAGGCAGGTCAATACCAGCCCCTCTGCTCCTGACTCGCCATGCCATGCCATGCCGTGCCGTGCCGCGCCGCGCCGCGCGCCCCCTCCCCCCCGCCAAGAGCTCTGCTGCTCCAACCCACAGGCCTGCTGGAGCACACGGGCTCTGGGACTCCATTCTTCCCTAGTCTAGCAACCCAGCCTGCTGTTTCCCTCCCCACCTACCCATGAATGCTCCAGCCTGGAAGTACCCATGGGGTTACTGACGATGCCACACATACATGTTGCTGGATTAGGGAAGTCTGTATAAGAGAGGTTTAATAAGAACTCCAGTATGTTTATGCAGGAAGGAAAACACTTTGGCAAAGGAGAACCTGCCTTCAACAATGTTAAGAGGGACAGTATCAAATACTAGGATTTTTACTGACTTCATGCTAGCAAGACCAAAGCTAAAGGTTCCCATGAATACCATTTCAATTAATAGAGATAAAATACCTTAAAAAATAAATCTGGACTTGCTATGGCACAGCTAGTTTGGTGACCAAGGTTTATACAAATTATGAACTACAATTAAAAAAAAAAAATCAATTGAAAAAGATGCTCCCTCTTGGAGATTCTAAAGGCACATTTTTAGCAGTTCATCACTTTTAGGCTACGTCTAGACTACAATATTTTATCGGAAAAAAGTACGCAAATTGCACTCCGCAATTTGCGTACCTTTTTCCAACAGTTTTATCAGAACAGGCTTTTCCGAAATTTGGCCCATCTACATTGGGCCAAATTTTGGAAAAACCTCCTCTTTTGGAAGAGCTCTTCTTCCTCATGGAAGGAGGAAGACAGGGCTTCTGAAAGAGTGCATCTGCTCTTCTGCAAAAAAAAAAAAAAAAAAAAAAAAAGCAAGCAGCATAAGAGCAGACGTTCCCTGGATGCCCCGTAGTCTAGACGTAGTGAAATAGTACACCGATAGTGTTCTTTCCCACCACCTACATGTTTTTCCCGAAAACACAGAAGCAAAACCAAACCATTTTCATGTACTTCAGTAAGATAGTCAAAATTTGGAGGGGAGATTAGGGAGCCGATAATTCCTGGATAAATTTGTATGAGGTCCATAAAACCTAAGCACTGGAAGTCAGGTTAGAAAGTAAAAAAAATGTATGATCACAGTACTGTCTGTATGATTACAGACTCTGGAGCTGGTGAAATACATACATAGCACAAGTACAGTTTTGTCATTTTATCAACCAACTCTCAAACTGCTAAAAATATTTTTAAATGCCACCCATAAAAATTACAGAGTACTGTTATTTTTGCCCTGTAATTATTTGTAAAGCTATATAAGCTTCTCTCTGAAAAGTGTTTTTGAAGTTCTGGCCACAATTTTTGTTTATAGGACTACAGGAATTAAAACCATTCTATCCAAAGCAAGATCATTTTTGGAAGCACTTGGCTTGCTTCTCAATTGTGTATCCAATGATTCTGTGATTGATCTGAGACAGGTTATTTCCTCTCAGCACCACACCGTTTTTAGAAGCATTTTGAATCAGACAACAGTATCAGATAAGTTTCTATTCTCCCAGTTATGAACATATTTGCATTTTAAACCTCTTGCAGCATAACAGACTGATCTACTATCCTAAGTTCCATCTCTGCAGATCAGACAGTTTGATTCTATTTTCAGTTTCACTCCTGAAACCACAGTGAATCCATGGAGCTCCACGGGTGCATGCAAACAAAGGAAGCAAAAGATAAGAACTAATGATGGCTCAGATGATGCTTCCCGATGGAAAAGCCTACACAAAGGAACAGAATTAAGAAAAAAATATATAGCCACAGAACCACAGAAGTGGTTTTAGGCCAGAGTGGAGGAAGTAGGGGCTGTATCCAACTAATCTATGTCTCAGAGGTAGCTGTGTTAGTGTGTTTCAGTAAAAACAAGGAATCCAGTGGTACCTTAAAGACTAACAATTTTATTATGGCACAAGCTTTTGTAAATTGTAAATCACGTCATCAGTGAAAGGAAAAGAAAAATAGTAAGGATAAAGAGATGGGAAAGTTACATCAGAGCTAATTCAATCAAGACAGATGTGGATAAGAAGGTGAGAATATCTAAAGTGAAAAATTACTTATGTTAATGAGCAAGTTGTTCCCTATCCAAACCCATTCTGATGGTGGCAAATTTGCAAGTGAACTCCACCTCAGCAGCTTCACTTTATAACCTGTTTTTGAAGTTTTTTTTGCTTGAGTGTGACAACTTTCAAGTCTGTTTCTAATTGTCTAGGGAAGTTAAAATATTCTCTCACTGGTTTTTGTATGTTACCATTCTTGATGTCTGATTTGTGTTCATTTGTTGTTGAGCAGAAATAGCCCCGTTTGTCAAATATACATGGAAGAGGTGCACTGCTGGCACATGATGGTATACATCACATTAGTATATGTGCAGGTGAACGAGCTTTTGATCGCATGGCTGATGTGGTTGCTTTGGAGCTAGGACTTGAAATTTGATGGCAGGTGGAAGAAGAAGATTACCTTTGTGCCAGGAACATACCTGTCATTTTCTAACTTGTGTGTCCTTGAAATTGCAAACTTAATGATAAAGAAACTGCACTAAAGTATTTACTTGACTATAAGGTAAAACCCAATAGTGAATGCTCTTTTAGTGAAACTCCATTTCAAAGGCAACAAAACCTCTTACCTTGCCCATTGTTTCTCAGTACCTTTCCACTTTAGTTTTAAGGGAATGGGGTGTGATCTGGGGTGGGGAAAAAAAAAAAAAAAAAAAAAAAAAAAAGGGCAGAAGTAGGATTACTGGGATTAGATTTCCACTTCAGCCTTTGATCATAAAAGGAGTTACTGCACATCTTCCTTCTTCAATAAATTGGGTATACTATCTACATCACAGAAGCACTTAAAGGCTTAAGTGAATGTTCTTGGAAGGCTTTGAGATTCTGAAATGAAGTGTGAACACTGAAATAGTTTTAAGTATTTGTGCAAAAGTTTAAATGCTATATGTACAGTTTTTAACCACACTTCAAAACATTCTGGCTTCAATTCTTTAGGGATTCAAACTATTTGCACAAAATGTATTATGCAATATTGCACAGCATCTTTGTTTCCATTTGAAAAGGCATATTTTCACCTTCGTGCACAAGAGAATTAAACAGTAAGCTTCATTTGCCATTAATGGAAGTAGCTGTAAAATCCTTAATGAGATTAAGGACCTATACATATTTTGTGCTTTTAGTGAAGCAGGTTCAATGAGCAAGAATTTTCAATCACATGCACAAATATTTGCATATTTCCCCATAGTTTTATCTTAAGTACATTTAACCCTCTTTAACTGGTGTAAACACTTTTCCAGGAGTCTATAGCTCAGTCATTGACGCATTCTTATTATTTTTCAGTTTGAAAGAAAAAATAATGGGGAAACAGCCAACATTTCAAAGTCTTGCATACAACTTTTTAAACCAGGGTCACCTGAACAAATATGAAACCCCACCCAAACCCAAGTCCCTACCCAGTGTGGCAGATGGTAATTTTTATAGCTACAGCCAATCCTGCAGATGCATGTATTGGCCTTCCATTTAAGTCAGAGGAGACTTACGCATTAAGGCCAGAATTGGACACCTACTTTTCAAGCAGGAAGACCTATCATTTTTGCTGCATCCCCATAGCAAAGTTTAATCATAATAGCAAGAAAATATTCTCACTAGAGGTAGCCATAATTCAAGATTTTGAATGGGACAATCTCACTAGTTACTGCAATTCAAGAAAGAGTAAGGGCATTGTTTCAGAGCAGCTCATGAAAAGCATAAAGGCATTTAGGCTCTGGAACAGCTGCCCCTCACACAGTTCATTCCTCTGAAAGAACTGCTTGACAGTTAAGCTAAAACTTGAGAGAGGCACAGAATTAGAGTGAAGGGCGATTTTTTTTAAATTCTAATTGTAGGCTAGTGTCACAGTGCTTCTATGGCAGAGCTATACCTGCCTCAGCCATCTCTCCGATCTTTTATATTATGTCTCATTTCAGCCCTCTCTCATCTCCTGTAATTGCAGATTCACTTTCTTTAGGTGAAAACACTTGTTTTGGGGAAAGTTAATCCCACTGGAAAATGAACTAACTTAAATTTGAGTGTGAAAAGATTGCGAAAAGATCATTAATTTAACCATTCTAGAATGGTTAAATTATGCAAATATGTGATGACATTTGACTATGTGGATTTAATTAAAGGGATTCATGTACTAGTGCACTGTTTCTCAACCGGTGGTATGTGTACCCTTAGGGGTACGCGAGAGAAGTCTGGGGGGTACATCAACACGTGAAATTTGGCAAAAAATGTCCAGGATTTTGTCCTGCAAAGGGGATCAGGGAAGGAACAGTGGCAGATGTCTGTCAAATTCAATGTTCAGAGCCGCACACCCGAACATTAACAGCCTCTCTGTGCACGCACCCCAATGCCTGGTGGGAAAAGCACGTGGCTGTGGTGGTAGCGGCTCCGGTGAGACCCAGGGCAGTTCCAAGTTGGGGGGCGGGTGAGTGGTGGGGGAGGGGGCAGTTGCCTCCGGGCGCAGTTACCTCCGGGCTGGGTGGAAGCGCATAGCCTCACACGGTGACCCGATACTGACAGGCCACTTACTCCCTGCAGCCAAGGCAGGGCTGAGTGGTGGGAGTGGGCACTTCAAAGGTAGGGTTACCATACATCTGGTTTTCCCCGGACATGTCCTCATTTGCCCATGTTAAATTGCCATCCAGCCGGCTTTTTTAAAAAACACAAAAAATGTCTGGGATTTGGGGAGGAGGTGGCGGCACCTGTCTTCAAGGGAACGTTCAACTGTCTTTCAGAGCCACGTGCCTGGACAGTTCATAGCTGCTCTGCGCACGCCTCCCAGCAGCTGGAGCGCATGGCTGCAGCAGCGGCTCTGGTGAGACCCAGGGTGTTGTTAAAATAATCTGGGGCTGCCTGGCTCTGGGAGAGGGGTGGGTGCATTGGGTTAGAGCAGGGGAGCTGGGAGTGCTTGGCTCTGAGTGAAGGGTGAGAGCATTGAGTTAGACAGGGGGTACTTAAATTTTTTTAAAAAGGGGTACTTTATTAAAAAAAGGTTGAGAAACATTGTACTAGTGGACATGTTGTGTCATATGCATGTGTTTTACCATCAATAAATAATCAGAGCACATCTCCATACTTCTGGTTCAGAAGAGCAGGACTTGCCCTTACCCTGGAACAATTTTGCCCTTTTATGGCCTGTTGACAATTAGAAGGTATAGAAAGAACTCTGTTTTCTACAGCTAGGCAAACTTTCTTTGTAATGGCAGCTTTCCCTCCAGCTTAGACTGAAACGTAAGCAACAGTTTTGAACCTTAGTGCTATATATGCTGTGATAAATGAATTTACATATTGATGTGTGTAAATATAATAAATTCCAAGTTGCTAGCTGTTTTAGGTAATAAGTTAGAGATGCAAGGGATCCGTTTTAAAAGAATATTTAAAAACATTTCATATTAGCTACTAGAAGTTTTACCCGGCATTGCTCAGATCTTTAACTCAATTTTTAGTTTTTGGAAAAGTGAGTGAAAATGTACATGCTTAATTTAAATCATTGCTTTAGGGTGGGGCTGGAGAGGAGTAGTTCGGTATGCAGGCTGCTCCAGGAATAGAGGGCTACCCCAACCCTCTCTCTCTGCAGCAGCTTAGGGCCAGGAAGGAAGTGCCTCTCCATGGCCACTGCTGCTTCAGTGAGAACAGCCAGGGGAGGAGTGCATGTTCCCTGGCTGGGCTAGGTACAAGTTCATCAGACCTCTGCACTCCCCAGCCAGAGTGAGAAATGCAGCAAACTGTGCACTTTTCCCTCGCTCCCTGACTAAGGGAATTGCCTGCAACGTCCCTGTACAAATTGGATTGGGGAGGGGAGGGGGGGACTCAGCAGCTCCCTGTTCTTCCCAAAAGGCACCTAGAGGGACTGAAGCTGGGGCAGTCCTAGACTGGTGATTCTGTCTCTTTTTTGTACGGTTTTATGAGAAGCAAGCCCATTCCAAGCACATCCCATTTTCCTGGAACAATAAAACTCCTACCTTTCTTTAAGTTATTATAAGAGGAAGCTGCATACTGAATTTGGTGGTCCTTGCTCTTACTGTTTAGGAGGAGCTCTTGAACAAAACAGACAGACAGACAGACAAACTCAAATATACAGTAGAGATGAAATACCTACAAAAAATTTCAACTTTTCTGTAATTGTGCATAGCTCTGGCATGGTTTCAGTTTTTTTAAATCTCTTGAAGCTGCCATCTTGCAGATCACAGAGGACAGTGGGCTGTTTGTATTTGCTCCCCATGCACTGTTCTGACACCTTCAATATCCCATCAGGTCACATTCCATATGCTTAACAGAGGGGATTCCTCCCCAATTCAGGTTGCAATATTATTCCTGCTATCTGAATATGAAGTCCAGTTGACATGTGTTCTGAAGTCTGGGAAGGCATTCCCTTTTCACCCACAACAGCATCCATTCCCCAGTAGATCCAGAACACTTTCCTTCTGTCTCACTCTCCACTGACCCCACAACTTTACTTTGTTCTATGCCTACCTACCAATTTAGTAGTGTGACTGCCAAGTATTTTAATTCCCATTTAATCTCCCATTCATTGAGTTACAGTGCTAAGCACCTAATCCCTTTAATCAAACATCTTTTGAAAACATAACCCCGCTGAAGTGGACAGAAAGAGAGCTGGAAATATTTCAAAATTTCATACTGCTGCAATTGAATGATGGTATAGCAGCCCAACCCTGGATCCAAAAGCATTTTACATACATCAGTTTTCTAAATAGCTCTTAGAAGGCAGACAAGAACACTGTCATGACTTAATTAACAAAAGGTAGAAAGGCGGAACACAGCAGTTGTTTTTACCACAGGAAGTGAAGGTGGAACACAGCATCTCAACAAAGGAAGTGAAGAACACTATTCAGCTGAAGCAGCAGGATATACATGGTGTAACTGGAACCTAACCAGGACTCCAGGTTAATGTCAATGTTCCCTTTTTCTCTTATGTGAAGAATGTCTAATTCGGTGCTACACTCATAGGTATGACTTTCATCCTTTAGGACAAGATGTTCTCCATTTACCCATCACTTAGGAGTTCAATCCATCTACAACTGTCTTCTCCCTTTATCTCAATGTTGCCCATTCCATTTCTCTCTTCCTCCTTCACTCTTCCTCTTCCTCCATTGTCATTCAATCTCTCTATCATCCAATTTCACAGGTTTTTTTCCCCTCAACTTAGTCTCACTTCTTGTGCTCCATGGGCACACACACACATGGTCTCTCCCCCTCTTCTTACACACACTGAGAGGAGCATGAGAAAATAAAAGCGGTATCAAGTTCTTCACTGCTGCTTTCCTCTCTTAGCCCAAAGCACTGATCCAGGCCAATATTCCTGTTTGTAAGTGGTACTATGTTCTGTGTCAAAATCTGATGTAGCTGCAGACCTAAAAATGAAAGTGTGTTTTTAGATGAAGTCCTCATCCTATGAGAATTACCTCTATAGGATTGTGTCATCATAAAAGAGCGTGGTATGTTACTACCAGTACATCTACATCAGCAATTAACCCACTTCCTTTTTCCTGCAACCTGGGAAATGGGCAGCTTTTTCTTTCAGTAAATCTAGTTATCACCACAATACTTTAAATAAATTAAAAAAAAAAAAACAACAAAAAAAACCCCACCACCCACACAAGTCAGTCACTCCACATGGCAGTTTAACACATATTTTGGGTGCTGAATATGTGAGTGCCCATGACAGGTGCCAAGATTAAAAGCCTTGGCGAATTAAGCCTTCTGTTCATCCACTGAACAGTTACAGCATAGGCAGCATCCCTACAATGCCCAGCTAGTGCCATTCTTCTCAACTGGAGAAGGAAAGCCAATCCAGTTTCCATGCCTAATCACTGCTTAAGCTCTCTGCTGAGAGGGTGAATCAGGATTCTAACTGATGTGAACTGTTGTGGTCTTCTTTTGCAAATCGGACTGCCCAACACATTTTCACACAAGCTAATGAACAGGAGGAAAACTTACTATCCTTTGACTGTGTATGTTGCATTTGTAAATAATGGAGGTATGTAAGCAATTTGCTGGTTTTCACAATATGGAGAAAGACAGGGTTTTTTGCAGGCAAGATTCGCCTTTCAACATCGTAAGAAGCTACAGAAAGCTACACAGGGCCTAAAGAAATAAAAGTCATCTCTAGAGTCTAGATCAGTGATTTTCAAACTTTTTTTCTCATGACCCAGCTGAAAAAAATTGATTCCCACAACCCATCATAATTTGACTAGTGTGGGCTCCAGTGTGGGGCTGAGGATGAGAGCTTTAAGGTACAGAAGGGGGCTCTGGTTTTGAGGGTAGATCGGGGCTGGGTCAGGAGGGGCTTACTTTGAACAGCTCCAGGTCAGTGGTGCAGCGGGGGTGCTAAGGCAGGCTTCCTGCCTCTCCTGACACTGCTGAACATGCTATGCCCCAGAAGCAGACAGCAGCAGGTTCCCAGTCAATGGAGATGTGGAGCTAGTGCTCAGGGCAGCAGCATGGCACAGAGCCCAGTGCACTTCCCCCACTCCCCACCCAGGAGCCAGTCCTACTGCTGGCCACTTCTAGGTGCAGTGCAGTCTGGGGGTGCCAGGATAGGCAGGTAGCCTTCCTTAGGACCCCCCCAGTGGTCACCTGATCCCCTGTAGCAACAAGACCCAGTGCCTGACATTCCATGACCCAGTACTGAGTTGCAACCCATATTTTGAAGACCACTGACATAGATGGTCTCACTTGTTTCTTCTTCAGGGGATGTTGTGAAGGCCAAAAGTACAGAAAATAAATTAGTACTTAGGAAATAATTAGCTAAATTCATGGAGGATAAGTTCACCAATGGCTATTAACCAAGATGGGCAGAGATGTACCCCCATGCTCTGGGTGTCTCTAAACTTCGGACTGCTAGACACTGGAACTAGATAACTATGGATGAATAATTGCCCTGTACTGTTCATTCCCTCTGAAGCACCTAACACTGGCCAATTTGGAAGACAGGATACTGAGGTAGATGAATCATTGTTCCAACTCAGTATAGCTCTTCTTATGTTCTATAGGACCTGAAATTTTCTGGGAAGCCATGTTACCGCTAATCTTTCCCATCAATATGTAGATTTTTTCCATCCATGTGTGGAATAAATTTATGTGCACTGAGGAATGTGCAACATCAGCAGAAACTAAAATCTAGCTGTGGGTGCTCTGCTAATCAGCTAGACAACATTGGAACCTTTCCTCTGTGGCCGCACAACATTGGAATCTTTCCTCTGTGGTGAGCAGAGCAGTGTCCTGATGTCTTTCACGTAACTAGGTTGCTCAGAACCAAGTTACAGTGAAACATTTATTCAAACAGGCTTAACTAGGCTCATCTAATGAAGTGCGTTCTGCCCACGAAAGCTCATGATACTATATACTAGTTAGTCTCCAAAGTGTAATAGGACTACTCGCTTTTAAAGTTACAGACTAACATGGCTACCCCTCTGAGGTTTAACAGAAACAGAGAATAGAAGGCTCAGAATATTGTTAAGGATATTGTATTTTCAACTTTAGATTGACGATCTAGCTATGGAGTAGGCTAGTAACAAAAAACTTACTTAACTTACTAGGATATATTGGCCCTTTAGGAACTAACTAGGCCAAAAGCACCCCTCAGCTCCTAACTGATCCTTGGAAGTCAATACAATACTGGTGTTTGCGTTTCAGCAGTTTTACATGACCAGTAAAGGTTAAATTTGGAGTTTTCTTAGAAGGTGGACATTAGTACACTGTCAAGTAAGCCAACTGGAACCATATTCCTTTGAAGCAGCTTACAAATATCTGAGAGGAACCAATGATCCCACAGAGAGGATTTTAGCATAGGCAGCTGGAAGGAATGAGTTCTGGCATGCTCTGGAATTTCCTCCCACCCCAATTAAGGAAAAATATATTAAAAATTAATGTAAGCCATTGAATGAGGGCCTAACGAAGGAAAAACCATATAACTAAAGTTTTGTGAGCTTAAGATTGCAGGTACCACCCAGGAAGTTGGGAAGACTTTAGCAGAGTGCTGTCTTATTTACACAAGGAGAAGCCTGAAGCTACCATGTTTGGATTGTCAAATGTTCAGTGCTATTAGTTGAAGCCCATTTCTGCAAATAACCAAAAGAATTGGTGATCCCAATCACATTCCTAGCCCAGATCTACACTAGGGCTTTATTTTGAAATAACCCCCTTAGGTCGAATTTATAATTAGAGCAGCTACACTACTCTTACTACGCTGCTTATTTCAAAATCTGTACTCCTGCTTTTCTCAGGGAATAATGCTTATTTTGAAATAGCATTTGTGTGGATGCCCTGGTGCTGCTATTTTGAAATAACTACTCCCCAGTGCTTCCTGGGGCTCTAAGTCGAGATAGCACGTCCTCATTAAGGGAGCCTGCTTCGGACTAATTAGAGACTTCCCCATAGTGGGGACATGCTATTTTGATTTTGTAAAACTGCGAGTTAAGTCAAATTTAGTTATTTTGAAATAGTTTCCTAGTGTAGACATGCCCCAAGTGTAAAGTGGTCTGTCATGACAGAAGATACTCTTGTTTATAATGTCAGAGCTATTGCAGTTCTTAACAGTAACTACAGGTCATGATTCAGAATGTTACATTTACTTAAGAATAAATTAGGATGGCGTTGTGAACTGCAGCAAAAACTCAATCAAGTTTCCAAATTCCAGGTTTTGTTTC
This sequence comes from Pelochelys cantorii, assembly GCA_032595735.1. Lineage (NCBI taxonomy): Eukaryota > Metazoa > Chordata > Testudines > Trionychidae > Pelochelys > Pelochelys cantorii. The sequence goes on from CM064328.1 coordinate 83,161,276, forward strand.
AACATTTTCATTTTTATTTTTCAAAATGATTGTTTAAAAATTTCCTTTTAGTTTTCTAAAAACAGCAGTAAGTATTATTATAGGCTCAAAATCAAAACAGTGTTTTGTTTGATCAACTTTTTGTTCAACCCAAAATAAATTTCTTTTATTTTTCTAAATTGCCAAGGAACTGAAAAATCCATTAGTACTAGTCTGGGTTACGAGTGATTGGGGTCTGTCTGTCCCTACCTCCAACCTTCCCTACAAAAAGTTTCATAGAAACAGATATGCCTCATATTTTGGTGTAAGGATTCTGACCAGCTCTTTAAGGGTATATCTACACAACAAAGAAGATTGACGTTGCTGCTGCCAATCTTCCAGGATTTGAATTATCAGTTCTAGTGAAGATACCCTAATTCAAATGGAGAGGGGCACTTTGGTCAATGCCGGTAGTCCTGCTTCCATGTGGAGTAAGAGAAGTCGAAGGGAGAGTGTTCTTCCTTTGACTTCCTGCAGTATGGACAGTGCCAAAAGTCGAGTTAAGGTACTTTGACTTCAGCCATGCAATTAATGTAGCTGAAGTTGTGTAGCTTAATTTGACCTTCTCCTATAGGGCAGACATTCCCTAAGTGTTGCGCAAAATCTTACAGTGTGTAAATCTGCTTTTACACAACGTTTAGGCAGTTTGTTACATGACTCCAGCATCAACACCTTGGCAATCTTGCTTAAGAGCATCTTTCTGAGATCCTGATGCAAGCACAGTATTTAATAAAAAATGTATGAAGAATGGCTCAGTCTAATCTCTCATTCACATGCTGTTTCAGCAGACAGTAAGTCTGTCCAAAGTAAAATCACAAAATGATTACAGCATTCTTCTGAACTGCTCCAATGAAACAAAGTAATCAGCAGTTAACCAGTTTATTTTATATATATTTTTAATATATGTGAAGATAAAATATGCAGCCTTTTGGACTCTTTCTGTATTTTGGGTGGTGTTTTCTCTAGCTGCAAAGAATAGAGGTTTCATGCAATGTCAACATCTGCAGCAACTAAATGATAAATGTTAAAAAAAAAGAGGAAATGGCACAAAGTAGATTACAATATCTACATTATAATGGACACACAGAGTGACAATGGAAAAGACTGATATTCTGTAGTGTCTTGCAGGAAATCAGTCACAGGATGTGCCCATTTGAACCTAGGGCATTAAGTCCAATTCTACTTGCATGCTGAAATTCGCATGTCAAATTTTTTACACTTAATGTCATTTAGAAAGTGCTGTATGACTGTATTAGGCAGCACTAGGCATAAGCAGACTAATTGCTTAGGTCCCAAGCAGCTCAAGGGGCCCCTCTATTCACTTTTTAAGTATGTGTTCTACCAGAAGGCCCCCAATGGGCTAACACTGCCTCTGAGATGCAAAACCTTTAAGATACAGTAATTGTATTTCTCCAGTGTCTCATTCACTTTGCTCCAGTAAGCAATACACTACAAAATCCTTAGTGGTTGATACAAAGGCAATTGGATGTATCCAACAACTCAATAGCTACATCAAGAGGCTTTATTGTAACCTTTTCTCCGAGCACAATATAAACCTTGTTACCCACAGAACTTCAAAATGTCATCAATAATAGCCTAGATGCATGAAGTACAGTCACTAAGTTGACTTTTATTGTCTTGAATGCTAATTGGCAAAGGGCATGTTTTTCTTCTTACACAGCATAACAGGTTTTAATCAAACCTCCAGAGATTTCTGATCCAGAAGTTTTTATGTGAAACCCAAGTCCTGTAGGCATAATATTATTTTACAGGTTTAAAATTAATTAATATTGTACTATAGCAAAATTGTCAAACAAAACCAACCATCACCCCTTTTCCAAATCTCCCAAAACTTTTAGACACAAATATTCCTTTTCCTCACAGTAATTATATTAAGGCCTTTTAGCATTAGAGCCAGCAGCTTGACAAGTCTGACGTGTTTAATTTTAAAAGTACTTGAACACTAGAAAATGTGGTTGGAGAAAATAATGGCAACAGGCAGCTTAGTTATATATTTCTTTTACTCTTAAAAAAAACAACAAACACCCCCAAAACCAACCAATCAAAAACAAACAAACCCAGGAGTATAATAGATTGTAGTATTTCCAGCTACTGTGCAAATGCATTTTCACTATATCTATTGTCTTTAAATTTTATTGGGATAAATAGCAAAAAGCTAAGCATATTAACTATGAATTAAAATACAAAGGGCACTATTTAATAAGTGATTTAGTAAATCATATTTAATTTCTTTTCCACACACATTCTCTAGGTATCTCAAAATCTTGGGAAATGAACAGGAAAAATTCATTTCACAATACTTCTAACAACTCTGTGATTAGAAACCCAAATATACAGCTGCATCCTTTTCCCGTGAGGCTCTAGTTCAGAGCAGCATAGAAGTCTAACAACTTAGCTGGGTTTTTTTGTTTGTTTGTTTGTATAGACAGGCCCAACTCTGTTTCCAAAGGAGCACTGCCACTGATTTTTAATGGAAGAGGAACTTGATGCCGAATTCCCAAGCAAAATTTCACTGAGAATGTGTTCAGGTAACTATCAATGACACAATCAGGAAAGAAAATGATTATGTAGTTAAAGAAGGTATCGTAATGCGTACACACAATGAAATCTTTATTCTAGCATTTCCTGAGTGCTTGACTTTTTTTTCTATATGCGCCAAGTGTAAATCTGTATATTAATCATTACAATAATCAGATTAGCCTAGCCTGTATGCAGGAGTACTCCTCTGTCTTCCCTATTCCATTTTTGTTAGCCATAGAGACATTAAGATATTTTTAATCATCATCAGTGGAATGCCTGGGGTTTGCTTTTTTTTTTTTTTTTTTTTTTAAACAGAAGAGTTCTTCAGAGTCTGATCTTCGGTATGTATGGTAGATATTAAAATGGGAAAAAATCCTAACCCCAACCAAATTAAAAGATATAAAGTTGAAAGAGTACGGATACATTTTAATACCCTTAATATATTTGCAGAAGGTCTCATTCTTCCTGTCAATAAAAGAAAAACCCTTTCTAGGCTATTGCAATGTCACAGAAACCCAGTTTTAGGTACAGCTGACTGTTTTTTTACCCCACAGCTACAGCTACATCCTGCCTCTTCAGAAGGAGTGCAGAGAAACGTCCACAGACACCCACGAACAGAAAAAAAACCTAAATTTCCATTCTGAATAGATTACACCTGTTAGCCACAAATGGCTCTCTAATCACACAGAGGCTAGTTTGTCATGTTTGTCACAATTAGTGAATGCAACAGCAAATGTTAAGGTTTCACACCCGCCCACTTGCATCAAAAATTAGTGCCAAGACCTCTGCCTCTTTCTGTCTAGTGTATTACCTTATACAATAAGCAATATAAAACCTTACTTCTAAATTTTCCCCTTTCTTTTTTTCACGGTTATTTTAATGTGATGGAATTATTCTATTTACACACACACACAAAACCAGTGTTAGAAGAATGGAAGAAAGGCCATACTGGGTCAGACCAAAGGTCCATCTAGCCCAGTATCCTGTCTGCCAACAGTGGCCTATACCAGATGCCCTAGAGGGAGGGATCACAACAGGTAATCCTCACATGATCCCTCCCCTTTCACCCACTTCCAGAGAAAAAGAGACTATGGATACCATTTCTATCTATCTGGGCTAATAGCCATTGACGGGCCTAACCTCCATGAATCTATCTAGCTCTTTTCTGAACCCTGTTAAAGTTCTAGCCTTCACTGCATCCTCTGGCAAGGAGTTCCACAGGTTGACTGTGGACATTAACTTTGCAAAGTTAAGCACTCAAAAGTTAAGAAGTGTCAGAATTAAGACTTTCTGTGCAACCATGATTTGGCCCCCTGGTGCCTACTGCATTAGGACACAGGCTTTAACTGCATGATCACAGACCATTACACGCACATGAACCCTGCCTTATTCAATTCACATGAGGCGCTGCTCCGGGAATAAATCCAGGTTCTATAGTGGAAGAGCCTTTTCTGCAGGTTCCATGCTTTGCCTGTTGCAGAACAAAGGAAGTATGAAGTAAAAGTTGCAAGGGACTGCAGGAAGAGAAAGGAGTGTCTCATAGCTGAGGAAGCTGAATGTGATAGTGGAATATGGAACTCTACCCGTCTCTGCCATGGTGCTCATGTTTGATTTGGAGCAATGCTAAGTACTCACAGCCACATCTAAAGTCAACAGGAGCTTGTGCTCAGAATATAAAGTGTTATACAGTGTTAAGAATGCTGAAAAAAAGTCTTATGGGCCTCAAATCGGGCAGATTAAAAAAACTAACAGATCCTTTCAACCATCAGATCCCCAATTTTAAAATGGGGATAGTAGCCTCCCCTCTCCTCACAGTAGTGTTGAGAACTTGAATTCATTACATTTGTGAATAATTCAAATAGTGTAGTGATGAGAACCATAAAGAAATTAACAGTTCTGTCTTCAGAGCGGGTTTGAAGTGTGCAGTAAATAAGGTTGGGGCAAAACTTTGAATGCAGAGAAAAAATATTTGATAGTTGTTCATTAACTGAGCGTCATCCATCTTGTGCACTGAATGAGGCAGGTGTCCTATAGAAAAAACAGCTTGTCATTAAAGTCTGTATCATAATGCATGTGCAGAGCAAGGCTAAATAAAGGATGAATGGACAACCTTAATTCTGGCATTTCTAATTTCTTCCTTACTTTGCAATCAATCTTTTTTTAATACTTTTTTCCTATGCTCTTCTGTTTTTTAAGACAGCAAACTGAAAAAATAGGAGTACAAATATGTAGCAACACCTTCATGGTTAATCAGATGGATTCATTCTCACCTCAGATAGCATCCAATTCTAGTGTCTTTTCCATCTTCAGGCTACTTGTTTGAGTCTACTCTCCCTGCCACCATCACTGTCAGGTAGACTCAAGTTCTTGTTCTCTCTGCTTCTGCATTAGGCAGCGTGAGAGATACAGATTTCCTGCTCTCAATATCAGTGCCAGCAGCAGCCAAGGGAAAGTCCTCGGTCCCAGGATGGAGATTATTTAGAGTTGGCAAAATCTTCAGGGAAATTAGTGATGAAGTTCTAGCAAATCTCACTGAGCATGTGCTAACTGCATTTTTTCCAAAGGCATACAACACAACTACGTTTGGGCAGATTTTCACAAGGATAGCAAACAGCACACCCTTGACATAGAAGTAGGGTAACCGGGTGTCCAGTTTTCAATTGGAACACCTGATAAAAAAGGGATCCTGGCATCTCTGGTCAACAACACTGCCGAATGGGCCATTAAAAGTCCAGTCAGAGGTGCTGTGGAGCGGAGGCAGACTACTCCCTATCTGTCCTGGTACTACATTGCATCCTGGCAGTGGCTAAGAGATCCAGCTCCTAGGCAGGACCACCACGGATCTCCGTGTGCTGTCCCCACCACCTTGAGCACCAGCTCTGCACTCCCATTGGTTCCTACTTCAGAGCATCCACCTCATCCTGCACGCCAACCCCCAAGCCTGAGCCCCTCCCCAAACACAGCCTGCTCTTGCATCCCAAACTCCTCATCCCTGAGCCCACCCGAGCCCAGAGCCTGCATCTCCAGCCTTCACCCCCTGTACCTCAATCTCCTACCCCATTCCAGCCCCATCCCACAGCCCTCACCCCCCAGCACCCTAATCCCATGTCTCAACCCACTGCCCCCTCCTGCATTCCAAATCCTTCATCTCCACCCCCAGCCTGTAGTCCTCGCCTGTACATCAAACCCCACATCCCCAACTCCACTCCAGAGTCTACACCGACAGCTGGAGTCCTCCCCATCTCCTGCACTCCAACTACCTGCCCCAGACTGGAGCCCCCTCCTGTACCCAGAGCCTGAACCCCCATTTATAGCCCCAACATCCTGCCCTATCCCAGTGAAAGTGAGGGTGAGGGACAGCAAACCACTGATGGAGGGGGAAATAAAGTGAGTGGGTAGCAGGGCCTCTGAGAAGGGGTGGGGCTAGGTTATTTGATTTTGTGCCAGTAGGAAGTTGGCAACCCTAAATAAAGGCCACCCCTTGCCAAGGGGCATATAGGAGCTGTTCAAAGAAATAAGATTATCAAAACTGAACATGAACATGGACAAAAGTGTGTTTTTCTCTAGCCTCATTCTTGGAAACAGCTGACCATTTTGGCTGTATTTCAAGAGCAAAAATAAGTAAAATAAAGATGCCTCAGGAAGACATGCAGCACATATGATTTCAGATCAAACGATCAAGTCATAAGAACAGCCATACTGGGTCAGACCAAAGGTCCATCTAGCCCAGTATCCTGTCTTCCTAATAGTGGCCAATGCCAGATGCCCCAGAGGGAGGGAACAGAACAGGGAATCATCACGTGATCCCTCTCCTGTCATCCATTTCCAGCCTTTGGCAAACAAAAGCTAGAGACACCATTCCTACCCATCCTGGCTAATAGCCATTGATGGACCTAACCTCCATGAATTTATATAGTTCTTTTTTGAACCCTGTTAAAAGTCCCGATCTCCACAGCATCCTCTGACAAGGAACTCCACAGGTTGACAATGTGTGAAGAAAGACTTCCTTTTGTTTGTTCTAAGCCTCATACCTATTAATTTCATTTGGTGACCCCTAGTTCTTATTCACTTTCTCCACATCAGTCATGATTTTATAGACCTCTATGATATCCCATATTAGTCTCCTCTTTTCTAAGATGAAAAGTCCAAGTCTTTTTAAACTGTCTTCATATGAGACCCATTCCAAACCCCTAATATTTTTTGTTGCCCTTTACTGAACCTTTTCCAATGCCAATATATCTTTTTTGAGATGAGATGACCACATCTGTACACAGTATTCAAGATGTGGGTGTACTATGGTTTTATATAGAGGCAATAAGTTGTTCTCTGTCTCATTCTCGATCCCTTTTTTTAAATGATTCCTAACTTTGTTTGCTTTTTTGACTACCGCTGCACACTGAGGCTACGTCTACAAGTTTTTTTGGCAGAAAATATGCTAATGAGGGACTGATTAGCATAAGTCGCAACATCATTAGCATATTTGCTGCCGTTTCTTTCTGCGCAAGGGAGTTTTTGCACAAACAGAAGCAGTGTGAACGTTTCCTTTTTGTGCAAGATCCTTATGCCTGCCCTGGAGAAGCATAAGGATCTTGCGCAAAACGGGGTTTTTGCGCAAAAAAGAAATGTCCACACTGCTTCTTTTTGTGCAAAACCCCCTTGCACAAAAAGAAGCAGCAGAAAATATGCTAATGCTGTTGCAACTTATGCTAATCAGTCCCTCATTAGCATATTTTCTGCCGAAAAAACTCGTAATGTAGACATAGCCTGAGTGGATGTTCTCAGAGAGCTATCCACAATGACTCCAAAATCTCTCTCGAGTAGTTATAGCTAAATTAGTCTGCATCATATTGTATGTATAGTTGGGATTATTTTTTCCCCCAATGTGCATTACTTTACATTTATCAACATTAAATTTTATTTGCTATTTTGTTGCCCAATCACTTAGGGTATGTGTACACTTGCACCCTAGGTTGGACTAGGGATGCAAATACAGGCATTCGAAATTGCTAATGAAGCGAGGATTTAAATATCCCGCGCTTCATTAGCAAGATCTCGCCGGCACGCTAGTTCGAATCACAGCTAATTCGAACCAGGAAGTGCGCACCGGGACAAGTTAGTTCGAACCAAACCCTTTGGTTCGAACTAACGTTACGCCTCAAAAAACGAGGAGTAACGTTAGTTTGAACCAAGGGGTTGTTTTAGAGCTAACGAGTCCTGGCGCGCACTTCCTGGTTCGAATTAGCTGTGATTCAAACTAGCATGCCGGCGAGATCTTGCTAATGAAGCGCGGGATATTTAAATCCACGCTTCATTAGCAATTTCGAATGCCTGCATTTGCATCCCTAGTCCGAACTAGGGTGCAAGTGTAGACATAACCTCAGTCTGGTAAGATCTTTTTGAAGCTCTTCACAGTCTGCTTTGCTCTTAACCATCTTGAGCAGGTTAGTATTATCTGCAAATTTTGCCACCTCACTGTTTACCCATTTATAAATGATCTGGAGAAAGAAGTTGAATAGGATTGGTCCCAGTATGGACCGTTGGGGGACCCCACTAGTTACCTCTCTCCACTCTGAAAACTCACCATTTATTCCTACCCTGTTTTTTTAACCAGTTATCAGTTAAAAAAGGACTTTCTCTCTTGTCCCATAACTACTTACTTTACTTAAGAGCCTTTGGTGAGCAAGGTGGTTGCCTTGGGCCCTGTGCTGCCCAGCACCCACCTGCCCGACTGCTCGCTCGCTGCCCTGGCTAGGAGTTGCCCTGCCACACAGTGCAGCCAACCACAACATGCTGTCTTGGCCCCGCAAACTCTTTGGCCGGGCCTGTTGGTGAAGGGCCTGTTGGTGAAGGACCTTGTCAAAGGCTTTCTGGAAATTTAAGTACACTATATCTACTGCACCCCCCTTGTCCATGTGTTTGGTGATCCCCTCAAAGAACTCTAGTAAATTAGTAAGGCATGATTTCCCTTTACAGAAACCATGTTGACTATTCCCCAGGAAATAATGTTCATCTATGTGTCTGACAATTTTATTCTTTACTATAGTTTAAACTCATTTGCCAAGTACTGACATTAGACCTACCAGTCTGTAATTGCCAGGATCACCTATAGAGCCCTTTTAAAATATTGTTATCCTATTAACTATCTTCCAGTCATTAGGTACAGAAGCTGATTTAAAGGACAGGTTACAAAGCACAGTTAATAATTCTGCAATTTTTTATTTGAGTTCTTTCAGAACTTTTGGGTGAATGCCATCTGGTCCCAGTGACTTGTTACTGTTAAGTTTATCAATTTGTTTCAAAACCTCCTCTAATGACACCTCAATCTGGGACAATTCCTCAGATTTGTCACCTAAAAAGAATGGCTCAGGTTTGGGAAGCTAAGATCCTCAGCCGTGAGGATCAAAGCAAAGAATTCATTTAGTTTCTCCACAATGGCTTTATCGTCTTAGTAGTTAGTAGTATCATCTACAATAATCATATTAGGGATGTGAAATCCCAGTTAATGGGTTAAACCTTAGGTCTAACCAGTTAACTGGGATCCTGCTGCCATATCCCTTCCTCCACGCTGGACTGCTGCTTCCCTCCCCCATGTACAGGGGGGCTGGCTTCTGCTCCTGGTGCCTTCACGCAGGCAGCTAGCTCTTGCTCTTGCCCCCTGCCTGCAGAGAGGGGTCAACTCCCAATCCCAAAGGGCTGGAGCAGCCCTCCACCTGCAGTGCACCACAGGCAGGGGGCTGCTCCCAGGTACCAGTTAACCAGTACCCATAAGGGTGATGCTTACCAGTAAGGATGATGCTTACCATGTAACAGTTACCCGTTCACATCCCTAAATCATATAATAGAAATTTACGGGTCATTTAATCCATGTCCCTATGCTAAATTATTCTTGTAATTCAGTTTTATTAATGCTTACTCCAATCAAATTTTAAGACTCCTGAGTGGCTGTGCTTCCATTTTTCTAATATTCGGCCTAAATTTTCCTTATCACTTTTAGTTTGAGAATTTTCACATAGCGCATGAAGCAAGACTATAAACCTGGTCCCAAAGTTTACAGCCAAGCCACCTGAAAGGCAAGGTATACTGGTTCTACTTATGTGTATGCATAATCATAGTTAACCTTCAGATGCCTGGATAGTACATGACCAAGTTCCATCACACTGTGAGCTGTACCTCCAGCAAAGGAAAATAAACCACTGATGTAAACATGACTCATCTATCAGGTATATTTCATATTAAAATAAGAATCTTCAGATTGGCCATAATCCATGATTTTGTGCAACTCTACGCTGCTGTGGTCAGAGAAGCAAAGTTTATCAGTATCTATCCCTCCACCCATCCTCTCCTATTTCAACATTCCTACATGTTTTGTGGTTGCAGATCTGGCCTGAATAAACACTGCTAGCTTTCACCGTTTCTATATCTAGTATTGTCATAACAAGTGTCTATTTTAATCAAACTGAGATACTTGGGAGACATATAGGCATGTCGATCCCCAGAATGCTCTTACTGCCCAGAGCTATTTCTGAATGCTGCTGATGTCCATATCTGAAGAGCGGACAGTTACGGGTATACATGTGTTCTGAATTCTTCTCCACACTATTTTGAGTATATTTTAAAAAAACTAAACACTAACACAGGAGCTTATTCAAGTCTTAAAACACAAACTCTCCCAATGTTATATCAGCACTTCTATTCTTTCTACAGCAGAAGCAAAACAAACAAAACAAAACAAAATACGTAAGTAATGGTATTCACTTCCCCTTAATGAAGAGAAATGTCTACACTAAGAATGCTTTATTAATATAATACTTGCATACTAAACTGCTAAACCACTGGCAATGTTGCTGCAGCTTTATACTAGCAAAGCTGTGCTTGTCTATCCCTTCCCCCAGCTGCACATGAAACAAGCTACAAAGATACAAGACTGTAGCACATATCAACCTTGAGTGTAGCTGATCTTGCGCTCAAGCAGTGGTGAGCAACCTGTGCCCCATGGCTCACACAGATCATTAGGACAAGCCACTGGTGGCTAGTTTACCTTGTGTCCATAAAAATGGCTGCCCGCAGCTCCCATTGGCCATGGTTCACCTTTCCTGGCCAATGGGCATGGCAAGAAGCGGCAGCCAGCACGTGGCCACAGGGAGCTGTGGGTGGCTGTACTTGCAGACCAAAGGTAAACAACCTGTCTGGCAGCCTGCCAGCAGCTTACTCTGACGAGCTGTATGTGGCTGTGGGCCACAGGTTGCCCACCACTACTCTAAAGCAAAAGACTTTACAGCAATGAATGACAGAGCAGCTCACATATAGTAAGTGGCTGCAACTAACTGATTTTTTTTACAGGGATACTTACAACCAATACTGACAAGACCAACCAAAATTTAAAAACTGATTAGCTTCACTGGTGGAAACATCTGTGTGGATACTTCTTTGTCTATAAGAGAGGGTTTTTTTAAGGCTAATTTAAGTTATTTGGGAAAATATTTAAACTAAATCAAAATTAGCAGCTCAACCTGAAATATAAATATTGACACAGGCTTTTGCACTGGTTTAACTAGGTAAGTGTATAAAACAGATTTGTTTTAAACTGTTAGAACTGTCCCACGGAGACAAGGCCCAAGTGAGACAAAAATGGGCTAGATTTTTAGCCCACAAAACACCACTTTAGTGAAAGAAAGTGAAGAAACCAGACTACCTCCAGAAACTTGTAAGGTAACAAGCAATTCATTCACCCCAAAAAGACTACAACAAAAAATATGTTTTTTTGAAATGCTGGGTTCCCCGACCCATTCATTAAATTTCAGGAATAGATGGGGAATCTCTCTTCTCTCTTTCGGTTTTCCTTCTGTACCAAGGGGATTATTTTAGTTGGCAAGCATCATAGCATAACCAGTATGCAAACCAAATCTGAAGAAAGGTGCCACTGCAGCTAAAAATACAGAGCAAGCATGAAAGTAGGATACTTATGGTCTAAGGCCCCAATCCAAGAGTCCATCCAGCAAAACTAAGGGAAAGTTTTGCAAAATTAAAATATGCAAATGGAAATCCCAGCCTAGGCTGGAATTAAAGATTCTTCCCTCCTTGCCTTTCCCTACACAAGATGCTAAATGCCTTTAACTGCCCACTGAAGTTAAATAGGTACCACGAGTACCCAGCACCACAAAAGGACCAGCTAAATAACGTGGCATTTCCTAAACACAACAGTGAAAAACTGCAATTGAGTCTTCTTCAGAAAATTAAAACCCAAATTTCAGGAAATTAAGGAAAAATGTTGAAACGAACACTAACCTAATACCTTTTGAATATTAGCCACGTGCCTTAAAGTTGTTCAGGTCTATTACTCCAAATGCAAAAAGGCCCAATTCTGCTTGCATTTAAGTTATCTATGGCAAAAATCCTGTTTTCAGGAACAAATGTAGCCTATTAATACTACTCAAGTACTGCAGCTGGCTGGTGGAACAAAACTGTTAGCTTGCTGGGCACACTCAGAAGGCAAACTGCCCAGTACTTTTTTTGTACCTTCCACTGATTACTGGTAGTGGGGGGATATGTAACAGAACCCTGTTCATTTCTTTTTAAGAGGACAATTCTCCCATCTGTACACTCAGAGTGACATAAAACCAAAGAAGAACATTCAAATAAGCCCAGTGACAAAGGGACCTCCATTGACACTGTTTCCTTGTGCACTGACTAGACATAGTTTTTGCATGTCTTCTAATAACAAGCCCCTATGTTGGTAGTGGTGGGAGGCTTTTTCTTAGAGAGACACTGAAACCCTCCTTTTTTGTCTGAATTTTTTAAAAATCTAATTCAAATTGAGTGTCATTTGTCACATTTAACATATTTGATTCAGCAAAATAATAGCCAAAGCACATTTCTGACTATTCGAGTTGTATACATGTTCCAGATGTTTGTGTGCACACAAACATTTTGGACAATTTAAAATTCAGATTTTTTCCTGCTTCAGTGCAGGAGTGTACATATTTTTATTCACGGGGGAAGCAAGAGCAACCTTCTGAGCCAATGGAGAAACACCTATTTTCTTTTAAATAATGCACTTGGGTTTGCTCCCCTGCTCTTGATTAATTAACAAGCAGCAGTGCCCCTGACCTTATCCACTCTTTTTAAGCTACTTGTTTGCCAGAGTAACAGCTATTTACAGAGAAAGCACTACATTGGCCATGGCCATCTGCCAGCATTAACAAAAATATTTGTAGGCTCAGCCTCCATTACATCACTTTATGCACACGCATTTTCAGAGCACTATATAAAAGTCAAGCATGCAGGACCCGTTGGCGACAAAAATGAATCTAGAAACCAGTGCTCCAGAGTATGTTGAAAATGTACATTATATGCTAAACATACCTAAACCCGAAACTGGCAGAACTTGACTTTAATAAAATTTGAACACTGAATCCTTTATTGGAAGGTGATGGAGACAGTTTCATTGCTCAGTAAGAAGAAGAAAAAAAGAAGCTGAGCTTTTAGCTGGCAGTTTATATAAGACTGAGCAACAAATGCTAAAATCTAAAAGACCTGACTTTAAATAAATGCCACCTTCAGTACCGCAAGCCCCAAGCATTCACAATCATGAGTCAGGCCCCACAAAAGTAATATTTTAAGAATTTTTTTTAAAAAATCCTCTGGTATTATAGTAATTGTGATGATTGTAGAGAGACATTTCAACACATGCATTACAGCTAAAAACTTAAGAAAAATGAAAGCTGATATTCTGAGCTAATAACATGTGTTAAAAACAAAACAACTCCCTTCCCTCCCCCCTGTGAGTTCATGATCATTTCAAATTGCCAATGTTGACTCTTTCACTACTGGTAAGTATCCAAAACCGAGTATTTGAACAGTTTTAAGATTTCCTACCTCTGAAACTTTGTTAATGATATCAAGTGAGAAAAAATGAAAAATACTGCTATGGTTCAGTCAGCACAGCCCGCCAATTCTAGGTACAAGAGCGCAGTTAGTAAAAAACTACCCTTTCCTGAGAGATTGTCATAACCAAGACAGCCTTGTGGCCCACTGAGATGAAAAAGAGTCACTCATACAGCCCACTCATTAGCCTAGGTTGCCCATCACTGTTCTACAGAATTATGACGAAGGCTATTTCAAACACTTCTATAGACTTGAATTGGCAGAACTTTATATAAAGAGACCAGCTGATTAGGGAAAGGTGAAGTGGACGAGCAAGAAGGGTGCAAGCACAGAGACAGACTTGCTACAACTAAAGGGTGTGGGGTCACTCAGGACACAATGAATTTGTCAGAATTAATAGTGGGGAATGGGAGGGAAAAACAGTGGCAGCAATAATCAGAATAGAATGGGGATATAGAGGAAGTCCTTCGGTGGGATAGAAGATAATATTGATTTCTCCCTTCTCCCGCCCACAAAACCAAAGCCAAGTCAAACATGCTCTTCACTACAGCTGCTTCCTTTCATGCCTGCCTGAGTGCTCTGGGAATGAAAGAGGATCTTTAATTATTGGGTAGAAATAGGGAGCAAAGGAGCAAGCAAGCCCCCGAGGAACAGCACTGATTCAGCACAGCTTTCTCCAAATCACTTTTTATAGGATGTATGAGGAATGAATAGGAAGTAGGCATAGAATAACAACTACCCATGCTTGTAGGATCTCTTTCTACCCAAGGTTCTCTGCGACAGCAGGTTCTGTAGCCTCTCATAACTGACCCAGACCCCCAACGGGGGGGGGGGGGGAGGGAGGGGAAGGGGATGGAAGAAGTGGGCAAAGGGGACAATTGCCCCGAGGCCCAGCTTTTCAAAGGAGCCTGGAGCTCCCAGCTGCTGCCCCTTTGAATTGCCACAGGAACACTGCTCTGCACAGTCTGAGGGCTGGGGGGTCACCACCACATTTGGGGCAGCACTAAGGACTGACTGCCTTCAGCCCCTCACCTTCTGCCCAACGGTCTGCCCACCCAGGGGCATGGAGCAGCCCCCACACACCTTGCCCCCAGGCCCACTGTGGCTGTCAGCCCTGCTGCAAATAATCTGTTAAAATGTTGATATATTACTGTACTATTATTCACAATTAGGGACATTGGTGCTACATGCTTGTTAGTTTGAATCTTCACATCTGTTACTGAATGTGACATTTCAAGTAGCTTACTAAGTATCCTATTTAATAACTATCACAGGTACATAAATAGAACACACAATGCTTCTATTGGTAGATGATGTATTTTCTTAGATGTATCATCTTATTTTATTCGGTCACTGTGGTACTAAATTGTTGCCTCAGTTTATATTACTGTATTCTGCAAGAAAACTGCTTTGTGCAAAAACGCCAAGATTATGCGCTACACAATATTAAAAAAAAAAAACCCAATGTTTCCAGTATAAAGTTAGTCATTTTATACTGACTCTGGCATGCTATCCACCCATTTAAATATCAAGACATTTTAAAATACAGTAAGAAAAACTTCAAGTGCACCGATAGCTCAGATCCTCAGCTGGAGATAACTGTTAGAGAGTCATCAGCTTCAGTAAGCTAAGACAACTTGTAACAGAGGATGTCTCTCAAAATGCCTGTTTAATTCGCTAACTTAAAAGTTAAAAAGAAAAAGCAGTATTTTACAGGAAGAACCCCATAACAGACCTCTAATAAAATAAAACTCTTCTTCATTCTAGAAACAGACCCCAGTTATACTAATGTAGTTAAAGAAAAACCACAATGTGAACAGTTAAAAGAAAATGTAAAATAAAATAAAATGCTCATGATTGTAGGTGACATTCTTTAAAGTGACACTTTTTTCAGTAGATGGTTATACAAATCACTTTCCATGTGATTTTACCATTTCAGTCATCCTAAACTAACTTAAATCTGCTATGTGGTTTGTCTGGTATTTCCTCTGCACATTTTCTCAGCCAAAACTTGTATTGTATATTAATAATTCAATGGCACTATAAGAAAGTTTTTACTGTCACAAGTTTGGGGTGACCAGATTACTCGCTTAGGAAGACTTGTATGTGAGCAGAAATAGAAACTCTGAATCATCACAGTCTTATTTTGTTCCTTGTTCTTCTTAAAACCTGTTTTTTTACCTTTGCACACTGAACAACATTAAATCCATGAATCATTTTATATAATGATTGGACATTTATAAAAATTGTTAAATACAAGAACACATATATGACCTACATAAATTTACTCAGACAGAACAATGCCTTTAAATTGCATTCCCATACGTAGTATATCAAAAAACAAAAAACAAACAAACATTCTCCCTCTCATTGTAACATGGTTTGAAAAAAGGATGCAATAATGACTAGAAATTAACTCTTGTAATTATAGTTCAGAATCTTACCATGTTACGGTCTTGTGATCACAATTCTGGGCCATTGTTAAAGGTGCAACTTCCTGTGAGTATTACAGTAATCCCTCCTTCTGGGGGTAGAATACATTGAGGAAACACCTATGTATTCTTATGCCTCAAACTAGACTTTAAAATAAGTTTACTATCAATCTCTGCAAGCTCCATGGAAACTTTTTAAAGACACCATAATAGAGGCCCAACTTAAATGTATACCCCAAATTAAAAAAAAAAAACAAAACAGTAAGAAAACCAAAAAAGGACCACCATCGCTTAACAACCAAGTAAAAGAAGCAGTGAGAGATAAAGAGACATCTTTTTAAAAGTGGAAGTCAAATCCTAGTGAGGAAAATAGAACGGAGCATAAACTTAAGTGTAAAAATATAATAAGAAAAGCCAAAAAGGAGTTTGAAGAACAGCTAGCCAAAAAATAAGTAATAGTAAAATGTTTTTAAGTACATCAGAAGGAGGAAGCCTGCAAAACAACCAGTGGGGCCCTTGGATGATCAAGATGCTAAAGGAGCACTCAAAGATGATAAACTCATTGTGGAGAAGCTAAGTGTATTATTTGCTTCAGTCTTCACAGCTGAGGCTATTGGGGAGATCCCCAAACCTGAGCCATTCTTTTTAGGTGACAAATCTGAGGAATTGTCATTAGAGGAGGTTTTGAAACAAATTGATAAACGTTAACAGTAACAAGTCACCGGGACCAGATGGCATTCGCCCAAGAGTTCTGAAAGTACTCAAATGTGAAATTGCGGAACTATTAACTGTGGTTTGTAACCTATCCTTTAAATCAGCTTCTGTACCTAAAGCCAATATTTTAAAAGGGCTTTAGAGGTGATCCAGGCAATTACAGACTGGTAAGTCTAACATCAATACCGGGCAAATTAGTTGAAACTATAGTAAAAGAATAAAATTGTCAGACACATAGATGAACATAATTAATTGAGGGAAAAAAATCAACATGGTTTCTGCGAAGGGAAATCATGCCTTACTAATCTAGTAGAATTCTTTGAGGGGGTCAAACAAACATGTGGACAAGGGGGATCCAGTGGATATAGTATACTCAGATTTCCAGAAAACCTTTGACAAGGTCCCTCACCAAAGGCTCTTAAGTAAAGTAAGTTGTCATGGGATAAGAGGGAAGGTCCTCTCATGGATTGATAACTGGCTAAAAAAAGACAGGAATCAAAGAGTAGGAATAAATGGTAAGTTTTCAGAGTGGAGAGAGATAACTAGTGTGGTCCCACAAGGGACCATACTGGGACAATCCTATTCAACTTATTTATAAATGATCTAAAGAAAGGAGCCAACAGTGAGGTGGCAAAATTTACAGATGATACTAAACTTCTCAAGATAGTTAAGACCAAAGTAGATTGTAAAGAGCTTCAAAAAGATCTCACAAAACTAAGTGATCAGGCAACAAAATGGCAAATGAAATTTAATATTGATAAAGGTAAAGTAATGCACATTGGAAAAAATAATCCTAACTGTATATACAATATGATGGGGACTAGTTTAGCTACTCAAGGGAGAGATCTTGGAGTCATTGTGGATAGTTCTCTGAGAACATCCACTCAATGTGCAGCGACAGTCAAAAAAACAAATAGAATGTTAGGAATCATTATAAAAGGCATAGAAAATAAGACAGAAAATATTTTTTGCCTATATATAAAACCATGTTACACCCACATCTTGAATACTGCGTATAGATGTGGTTGCCTCATCTCAATACACACACACACAGGCATTGGAAAAGGTTCAAAAAAGGGCAACAAAACTGATTAGGGGTTTGGAATGGGTCCCCTATGAAGAGAGATTAAAAAGACTTGGACTTTTCATCTTAGAAAAGAGGAGACTAAGGGGGGAATATGACAGAGGACTATAAAATCATGACTGGTGTGGAAAAAGAGTGTAAGAAAAAGTTATTTACTTATTCCCACAATATAAGAACAAGGGGTCACCAAATGAAATTAATAGGCTGCAGTTTAAAACAAACAAAAGGAAGTTTTTCTTCACTCAGCACACAGTCAACCTGTAGAACTCCTTGCCAGAGGATGTGGTAAAGACTAGGACTTTAACAAGGTTCAAAAAAAGAGGTAGATAGATTGATGGAGGTTAGGTCTATCAGTGGCTATTAGCCAGGATGGGTAGGAATGGTGTCCCTAGCCTCTGTTTGTCTGGAGACGGATGACAAGAGAGGGATTGTGTGATGATTACCTGTTCCGTTCCCTCCCTCTGGGACATCTGATATTGGCCATTGTTGGCAGACAGGATACTGGGCTAGATGGACCTTTGGTCTGAGCCAGTATGGCTGTTCTTATGTTTATGTTCTTAAGTAGTGTCTTCTAAATTTTAACATTTTGTTGTGGTGCACAAAGAACATTCATTTATCTTTTTCAGATCATTTCTCTCAAAGTATTTTTCAAAGCAATAAAGTATGTTTATTTTGTGTTATCTCCTCCTCCAAAAATACGATACTGGATCCACCACAATAAAAAGGCAAAGATTGTCATTACTTTCAACAGGTGCAGGATTAGACTTCAAGTTTTGGATAAAATCTGTAGTTTTATTTAATAAGAAACTAATTAACAAACAAAACAAAAAAACCCACTAAATAGTTCTACTGAACTATATTGGCCATAAAAGGATAAAATATATCTTTTATAAGATGTAGCTTACATGACACGTCATTAAACAGTTGACCACAAAGACATCATTTGGCTGGCTCGTTTGACAAATTCTTATGCATGGAAAAAATATATCCCTACACAGTTGTGTAAATGAATGCTCAATGAGATCATCATGAATATTACATACAAAGGCCTTATACCATCCACTATTCATTAATTGTGTAATAATACGTATAAAAATTACAAGATGAACTCCAGACAGGAATTGGGTTGAAGGATAAATAAATACAACCGTTTCTATTCTATGTACTAAAGCACAAATCAAGTCACTCTACACTTGAAAAAGAACCCAATCACCCTATTACCATCTCCTATTTCTACCTTTTATATGTAGCTGCTCTCAAATGCACGTAAAATAAATTCTATTATTCAACACGTGATGACTAAACAGACATAATGAGGTGCACAGTTCCCCTTATGTTCTCTTTAGTTCATAATTTCTTTTGTTCATTTTGGCATCTCTGCCTGGATGTTAGGACTAGACACACTGCTCCAGTTTTCAGCATGCCAGTAATTCTGGCTTAAGTGAGTAAGGCTGGCAATTCTACCTTGTCCTCTAGCTCCCTTCATTCATAAAAGGTAACCACTCAACTTCAAGCAGAAGGAAAAAAGATTTTTTTTTCATAAGATTTCTCTCTTCTCAGTCAGCCTGTTCATTTAATTTTACCACCAAGAAAACGCCTAAATAATAGCAGTTGGAAATCAAAACTAAGCACTAATGTGTGCTTATGCAAAGAACATGCAGCCTGTTATTAGACATGGAAGGATTAGATTTTTATCAGTAAATGTTGCCAAATATTAATTTTACCATATACCCATAAACCTATGAAAAAATGTTTTTAATGATAATAGAAATTTAGAGAGGCAAAGACAGACATATGCTGCTTGAAAATTTTTTACTTTGTATATTTTGACATGTAATGTTCACAATGTATGTTTTAATGGATTTCAAGCCTTAAATTTTTAAATATCAACATACACTCATTAAATTGTCTGACTCCAGCCTACCCCATAATTTTGAACTGAAAATGTAGAGAGATAAAAATCTAAAAAGGGTACTTAAAATAGAACATTGCTATTATCTGCAGATTACAAAAAATAAAAAAAAAATGAGTTCTGCCAAGCCTACTATAATGCTAGGAATTAAATCAGTCTCTTGAGCTTAACAAATTCCAATCATGGGCCCTATAAATTTTCAGCTAGTGAAGTTGATAGGATCACAAAATTTTTCAACAAGAACTATTGCAATCATAATAAAATGGATCACATGAAAGCTCTGGGTTTTTTTCTTTGTTTTTGTAGCTCAAATGTTATGGGGGGCCCCACTGTTGAATAAATAAAAACATTTCTCCCCATTGTGCAATACACCTGCAGGATCATCTCTTATCTGAACATTTCTGCAATACTTTGCAGCAGAATCTTCTTGTCTCAAGGATTTTGGTCAAAACCATAATACTATTTGAAAGCCTTGTGTGTTTATAGTTTCAATTCATTTTTAATTAAAAGATGACACTCTCAGCCATGTATTTAAGTCGTCACATCAAAACATAATAGAAGATTGGATGATTCAAGATATTTGAAATGGCTTCAAGTTTATGCTCTATCCTTTTCCCTCAAAGCCACTAGTTCAAACAGCACATATTGTTAAGTGACTGAAAATTTTAACATCTGCTGGCTGCCTGGCTTCCTATGTGAAGAAAGATTTGTAGTTTCAGACCAGGTTTCTAGTGGTCAGTTTCCCACTGCACAGCTGGCACCAGCATGATCTGCATGAGCATGGACACCAACCTCCTCAGCCTCACATTTTTAAAATCCACATCTTTAAGCTTCTAGCATAAGAGAAATTTCAGATATTTTAATAAGCGTTGACAGAGTCTTTATGATCCATTATATACTGTAACCACATTATGTGCATTATTAATCTAACACAAGCCATTTACTCTACATGTGTTCCATCCAGAGTACAGTATCCTGTAAGTAGCAGTATGGCCGAGTGCACTTGTTTGGATCCGAACTTAACTTTTTTTTTTTTTTTTTTTTTTTAAAAGGAGCATTTTGGACTCCAAAGAGACCACTGTCTCATAGCTCTGCTTCCTGAGTTCATCCAGGCCCTCAAAGTGCCACAAGAAAGGAAATTCCCCATGATTTTTTACCTTAATATTTTGCAACCCATACCAGGACAGCCCAGGCTGAGAGCTCTGCTTGGCTATGCTGCTGAGTGCATCTGGTGTTGAGGCAGCTGTCATCTGTGCCTCCAGGGGGGCTTCAGCTGGACTTTGGGACTAGCAGTCAGATGCAGAGCCAGCATTGCGGGTGTGGGGGTACGCGGAGGGAGGAGAGTGAGACCCTCTCCCTACCTGGAATGACTCTGCAAGGCTTCAGTGTCCAGAGAGCTGTGGGTCAGCCCCATGCCTGATCTCCTGAGACAAGTGCCACAGGGTGAGATGCAAAGAGGGCAGCTGGCACCCGGAGCGGTGGGACCTCCCAACTTTCTTAGTGCCCAAGCCTGGTGAGGGGGAAGTGATCCTAGTGGGTGATCAGTAGGTGCCTCATGCTCTGGTTGTGTGGTAGCATCCCTCAGCAAGGCACAGGGCCACATACCTGCTGGGAACCTCCTCGGGGCCTGGATGGCCTATGCAAGAGGGCTGAAAGCTTAAGAGTCTGTCTGGTCTACTCCTCTCCCTTTGGCTTCCCAAATGTGCAGACCCAAGTTCCCTGACTCCTGAGCACAATATTCAGCAAGGGAGATTCAAGGGGATGGAGAATGTTCCAAATCAGAGAGACATAGGGTGTCCTGATTTGTGCCCTGACATGATCTGTGACTTTTTACAGAGCAGCTGCATGAGTCTTAGCTTATTCATAGGGAATGGGAAGAGTGAGATTGCTCCTGTAATTGTTTGTAATGCAGATGGGTATGATGGAGTTATTATATTGCAACCAGGCAGAGAGAGGAGTGTGTTTCCTTTACTCTCTCTGATATGTCCCCATGAGCACTTTCTGTTGAGTTCCTGAACTTTCTTTAAAGTAACCATATTTCACTTCATGACGAAAGACCTAGGCCCAGCATCTCTGAAAAGTTGCCTAACTCTCCAGGATGAAGATCATGATCTACAACTTTGCTCCTCAGGCACAAGGTAATTTTCTACCAGCAGGGTAAAGCTCATTTGTGTGGGAGACAGAGCTTCTCAGGGGCTGGCTCAACACTGTGGCACACAACTCTCAGAGGAACTATGAGCCATCACAAACCTCAGCAAGTACAGCTGCAAGCTCCAGGGTTCTGCTTTTACCCACTGTTTTATTTTGTATTTTTTTGTTTTATGTTTTATTATATGTATACTTGTATCCTTTTTGCCCAAGGGCTACCACTGCTAGCGGCAGCTACTTCCATCTGCAACTGAAACTTCTAAACATTGTAAATAAAACCTGTGCAGCTGTGTCAAAGGCAACTTTGTGTTGACCTGTTTTTTACAACTGTTCCCTGTGGGGGCCTGCAAATGTTTAATGCCAGGCCTACAAAAAAATTAATCTGCCCCTGATTGCAAAAAGCTCTGTTACTCAGATATCCAAACTAAAAATACTTACAGGGGGGTTTCATAAATAACTAACAACATAAACAGTGCCTTCACACTAAGAACCTTAAAGCATTTGTAAAACAAGGATAATTTATCCTTCTTTGTAAAGTGGAAAAGATGGAAGCACAGAAGTTAAGATAATTCAGCAAGAGTGTTACCATATTTGAATTTTCAAAAAAGAGGATGCTCCTGAGAGGGAGTATATCTGTATCAGTATCTACCAACTCACGTTGTATTAATGTGTTATATAGTATATTATAGGGTTATATAACACATTAATACAAAGTTTGAGAACCCCTGTGATACCACAACCCCTCTCTAAGTTGCTCGCGACCCCCTGGGGGGGTCGGGACCCACAGTTTGAGAAATGCAGCATTAATACAATGTGAGTTGGTAAATACTGATACAGATACACTCCCTCTCAGGAGTGTACTCTTTTTTGAAAGTTCAAATATGGTAACCCTAACAAGACATCAGTTAAGAAAGGAAGAGCAGCAGACATGTCGCCCAAAATACCCTTTCCCTCGTATTGCTGCCTACTTGTTCATGTATCTCCATCCAATGGGAAAGCAAAAAAATGTAAGATAGAGACCCTGTTTTATCATGTTAACAGATTAGATAGTGAGAGAGATTGCCAGAGGCCTATCTACAAGATTGACTAAAAACCAGGTAAAATGTTATTAACCTAATCAATAAAAGGATAGACACTATTAGATAAAGAGTATAACTGGAAAGGTAGAACCCTTCATTCCTAGTCTTAAACTACCCAGTGCAGATGTGGTTATATCAAAGCCACTGTTTCTTAGTGAGATATGTATAAAAGAAAAACCCAGCCATAGTTACAAACATTCTCACTCTGAACAATAATGGAGTTAATAGCTCCAACACATTTGCTGTAATCCCCACAGTCAAGTTACAATAGCAATGATGTCAGACCCATTATAAAATGTCATCTCTCTCCTTCCTGTCTTATACTACATGTAAAATAATGACCAGCTGAGGACAACGTATGGGGAATTAATTAGTATAAAGAAAAGCCTAAGGAGAATTAATGTGAATCAAAACTGAACGTATAAAATACTGACAACTTTTACTTCATGCTTAACACTCTCCCATGAGTCATAGGATGTTGGCTGATAAGTTCTCAATATCAGCCTTCACTAATATACTTCTGAAACAATGTTTCCAAAGCAAGAACTACCTTGACAAATGAAGACCTGACAAATGCTAACAACACAAAAATGAGTAAGAATGCAAGCATGTCAGAAATATTCAACACATTTTGAGCAGTGCTAATTTATTCTTTTTTTTACTAGAGAAAAGTGCTGTAGAATAGTGGAAGCAGCTTTCCTTGGTTTCGTTCTTTTCCTTTTAAATATCTAGGCATTTATACCGTGTTCTTCATAACAGTATCAAGGGCCTCAGCACCAGTGTTATCACATTTACTGTTAACCCCAGTTTTTGCTATCTTGACAGTATGGTCTTATAAAATGCCAAGATGTGCTATGAACAGTAGAGAAACAAAGTGGCATAATTCATTTTTTTGCAAACTGATCATATCTTGGAGTTATTTTGGTACAAATATTGTCAATTAAAAGGAGGGATTTAACATGTCACAAAATTGACTGCTGATGTACATCTACTCTCCTTCTCTTTATTTTGATAGTAGTTAAAACACAGACTAATGATATTTTATTCACTCCAAAGGTCCAAACACCTTATTTACCTCGCACTAGAGGATTTGCAAAATATTGAAAGCTTAATTTAGAGCGCTCCCTTCAGAGCTAAGCTAGTCCACCCACAGCAGATGCTAGCTGGAATTCCATTGAGACAAACTTAAAAGAAGACTGCCTGCATTTGGATCCTATATCTTCGCTGATATACACCAGAAAAAGTAGATTTGGGGAACTAAAATATTGTATGTTGCAAGTTACCCTGTTGCTAAAGGTCAGGCAAGAGGTATCCAGCTGTCATAAATGGAAAAAAAAAAAATCAAGAGCATTTATAAACTGGGTGATTATCTGGAAAATAGTATCATGAATTGCAAATGCATGCTCATACAATATAAGGTTTGTATGCGTCAATTTGGAAGGACTACATTACTCACAAGTCATATAGCTCAAAGTGAATCCTGCAATGTATGGGAACTTGTTTGGGTTAAGACTTTTATCATCCCAAATACTATGTAAATGTTACATACACAAATATTTGAGAAATTTTCTTTTTCTGAAATGGCACATAAGCCATGAATTGCATTTCACATCTTAGTAAAAACAACAACAACAAAAAGCAGTCATGTAGCACTTCAAAGACTAACAAGATAGTTTATTAGGTGATGAGCTTTCATGGGGCAGTCCCACTTCTTAGTTTGTGTTCTTAGCAGTTATGGGCCATATTCACTGCTAGCAAAATTTGACTGAATTTCATTGACTCAAAGTTGCATTCACTTAAATTGGTACAATGTGGTCCTAAAACTATGCCTGAACAACAACAACAACAACAAAAGTTACATTCTTTGAAGTATCCATCATGCTAAAATAGAAGGGATGAAGCAAAAGGCCCATTTGTCTTTATATTCTGGATCAGTGGTTTTCAGTCTGTGGTCATCACATCCCTATGGGGTCCAGAAATTATGTTTAGGAAGCCACAAAAGGTGACTATAAAAATAAAATTTCAGACCCCAGAAAAGGCATTCTGTTGGGATTTTTTTTTAAATCAAAATATGTGAATACCCCTCCACAGGTCAAAACCCAGAGGCATAGCTGTTATCATAGAAGCTCACAATTTAGCACCCTTATAGGGATGTGAAAGGTTAATGGGTGATGCTTACCGGTTCCAGTAAATAGTTGGGGGCTGGAGCAGCTTAACCAGTTCACTGATTAATCAGTTAACTGGCTAAACATGGTTAAATAGGCTTTTACATCCCTACTTTCTCACAGTGCATGAAATGCCATGCTGAACACATGCAACATTTATAGTTGAACTCTATTCAGTAAGTTTTCAGTCCAAGACTTCTTCGGTAGGGATCTGTGGATCATAGGCTGAATTTCTAAAGGAGTCCATCCGCAACTCCATTCATAATATTTTAGGGGTCCACAAGTGGAAAAAAAAAAGTTGAAACTACTGTCCTAAATAATAAGCCAATTAACAGATTTGTGCAGTCAAACCAGCTAGGTTTTTACACAAGTGGAAACTTTGAAAAAAAAAATCTATTACAATATGAGTCTACATAAAAGTAGATGCTGAATCTTTCAAATAAGAGATGAAATTGCTATGAAACTGGATTTTTTTTCTCTTTTTTTAAAAATTAGAGGGTCTTTTTGTAATGTATCTACATTCTTCAGTCATCAACACTACATAAGTTTTCTTTTTCTCTGTTGCTGCTTTTCAGCACCTTTATATCTCGTCATCATCTCTTCATCCAGGCATCTCCTTGGCTTCTCTAATGCTTCTCTGACTTTTTTTTTTTTTTTTAAAAAGGGTCTCCCCTACTTCTTTGCCCACTATGCTGTTACTGTAAGATCAGCTTCAAAACAATTTTCAGACACTTCATTACAAGGGACATCATTTAACAAAACATTTTAAAAAGGGCTTCTAAGGCCGTCGGCTTTAAAACTGACACTTCATGAGTCATCTGAAGCATAAGCTCTGTGATTTAAGATTAACATAACTTTGTTTTCAAAATGAGAGCCCTAGGTTTTAACTAGCACTTATCTTTTAGTGCTATGCTACAGCATTTTCTTTACATGGTCCTACAAAGTTCTTTCCAGTGCTATCCTAAAAAACAGTATAGTGCAAACTGCAATTATATGATGTGAAGCACTCTCCCTTGACTGCACAGCTCATTGGACACCCACCTGTTTCAGAGATAAGCATGCCACAGAGTAGCAATTTCCCAACCTCACTCTTTCCAGCCCCTTTACAACTACTGCATGCCCACAGCATGGAATCAACATGGATTTATGTAGACTGAAGAGAAGAGGGAGTACACTGTGTTGGCTGTTTTCCTCCCTTTCTATCACTTATGGGGATTTTTCCTACTCACTTCTATTTGCTTGCCTCAGCCCTCATAAGTGCAGATCATGGTTTATTTTATTGCATTGGGTGTCAGCATGAAGCACGGTATTTAGTAAACAGAGCTGCTGTTTGATTCAAGATATTTTTGTGTAATTCATTTGCTTATTGACAAAACCCCTCATTATTTGTGTAGCAAGAGAAATTTTTTAGATACAAGGCTTTGCTGGAGTTAATGTCATCCTCTCAGTTTTAAAGAAGGTTTTATGTTAAATAAAGATCTTGGGTCCATCTGTGTGCTAGCCTTTTAGTAGACTCACTCCCTGAGATATGCTTCCATAGTTGTGATAAGCAGTGTCTGAGCTACAATTCCATTGATATGAAGAGGTATAGGTTCCTGGCCTCCCAAGTTCTTCAACTCGCTTCCTCTCCTATTCTGAAGTTGTCCAAACAGGATATTTTGTGAGGCTCACTTTTATGGGCACTTTTTGGAGAGGGGGAACACATAGCAGGAATGTTGATTTAGACATGGAATTCAAAGAGTAAAGTTAGTTGGAAAAATTAGTTCCATTTAAATTGAAACTTTTCAGAAGATTTATTTAAATTGTGTATAAGTTTTGTTTTGGAACAATAAAAATCAAAGTTCTGACAGCAAAATATCTTGTTTTGGCTTTTTTGGAATGAAACATTTTTATTTTTTGTTGTGAAACATAACAAAAATGTGAAATAGTCAAATTATACATTATAAAAGAAAAGAGCCTCCATGTTAGAAAAAAAAAAAAAAGGGTCTCAACAGACCTGGAAGTGGGGGAGGAGGAGGGAGAAGAGGGGAAGCTTTGTGATTTTCCTCTGTGGAGAATTTTGAGAGGCTTGTTTTGATTTGAAATGAAGCTAGATTTCAAAATCTGTTATAAAATGAATGGTCATGCTTCAGCCAGAGCTACAAAGGAGATGGTATATTTTTGCTTTGCCACAATGTCTAATTAGTTTCTAAGTTACTAGTTTTATGTTTATGGCATCTCTTCTGAAGAGAGACACTTAATTTTACAAATAAATATTCCCATTGACTTCAGTGAGACTGCTTCCATGAGTAAAATTAAGCAGATACACAAGTGTGTAAGAATCAGGTCTTCCATTTGACGTAATAAGTGTCAATGGCACCTAAGCCCAAGTTCTCAAGAGGATACTGACTCCACTTGAAACCAAACACATATTTTAGACCTACAAGGTTTTGAGAATCTGGGCTGTACAGTCTAGGACAGATGCTTTTTGGACAGTTGCTTGCCCCCTTTCAAGAACTTTAGTGCCTGCTGACTTGAGTTAGAGTTGCAAGTGCTCAGCATCTCTGAAAAATCATATTCTAAATAAGTTGCTGACTTGCAACATATACATGCAAATCCTGCAAGCATTAACAGAGGCAGACCCTGGTTATCTGCAGGCAGAATCAAACCTAGGGCATCTGGAGCTTAGTGTATGAGCCCTAAAAGCCAGCTAAAACTGTGAAGGAGACTCATTATTTTCTCTGTAAGTAGTCTCAATGTTACTAGATAGTATAGTTCATCACATCCTGCAGGTGCATAAGTTACCCAGCCCTTATTCACAGGCCTCCCATTAGTCCATATACAGACTTCGGTGTCACGCTAGAGTGTATGTAGCACCAGTTTTATAACTTTCTCACAATTGAAAATGTGAGATATACACAACATTAAATCATTATGGAGGGGCTATGTAGTTTTAACTTGTTTAACTGAATTTTTATTAGACCATAAATCCATTGCAAATCATATCATGCTTGTGTTCATTTTAACCTAGCTCATATGGCCACTGGCCCCAAAGGTCTTTTTAATACTAGACTCCACATGTGCACATTTGGAAAACGTTACTCAGATGCTTCATGCAGTATAACTGTTTAACAATTACAACTACATTAAGACAATTGATTTTACAAACCTCTTTATTTTACCCTGAAATTGTATATTTATTAACTGCTCTTATTGATATTAGATTTAAAAAAAATTATTAACAGTAAACTTTATCTGCACTTTACCATCATATCTATAGTATTTTCACTGACAGCTATGCCGAGCATTTTGTTTCATCTCTCACTAGTAAGGACTGTATTCATCCAATCTGAAAACTGTTTCCTGTTAAGTTATATTAAAGTTTTATAATCAAGCAATATCCCTATGCCATTACACGCTTAATCAAAAGATAATACATCATGACTTGAGTTGTGTGGCCAGAGCTGAGGGTGCATAATAGTGCCAAAGTTAATTACCTCGCAGAAGACACCCTGATGAAGGAAATCATTGCTATTGCACAAATATGCTATTGAAATGAGTTCACAAACTGACACTTTCTAAGTTATTTTAACATTAGTGCTTAATATAGTACAAAAAAACACCCCACAAGAACAATTTGAATATTCTAGTGAGCTTCTCACGTGAGTTTACAGAACAATAGGAGTGAAATAAGATTAATCCGCATTATAACTGAAAAAGGAAGCTATTAAGCCATATTACTTTTAATGAAAAAAATAACTGGTCACTGTCACAACAAAATGTAAAGGATTCCCTTCCCCCTCCCCCAGAACAACTTGGCAAGACACTTTGTTTTTTAAAGTTATCCTGATTTAAATTTCAAACATAATTGACATCCATCAGGTTCAACTATTTTTTTCTTAGAATGTGCATTAAGCATTAAAGGTTTGAGTCGATTATTCCAAGATATTCTGCACTTCTGTCTTGAATAATTTCAACTGAGGGCGGGAATAGTCATGGCTGGGAGGAAGACAGACATACATTTTTGGTTCATTAAAAAAAACACTACTGTTAAAAAAAAAAAAAAAAAAAAAAACACAAAACCCTAAAATGGTTATAACAGAAATATTGAAGCCATTTCCCCTCTACATATTCCTCCATTTATATTTTGCTTTGTTCATTTAACAGAACTTTATACACAGTTTTCTCTGTGTGGGTTTGTCATAGCAGAAGACTGAAAACATATTAAAAAAAACCCCAAACTGGAAAATGTGATTGTAAAACCACAAAATTCAACATGTGAATGTAGAGTTGGAAACTACTTTCAGATCGTTATTAAAATGGTCTTGATTTTAAGTTGACAATTTAATTTACTGTTTTTTATCCATGGGGGTTAGACAAAACCCCTAACAAACCCACTTCCTCTACAAACATGTAAGCAAAAGATCTTCACCTGCAGTTGTTCAGAGCACTGGCAAGGGAGTACCAGTTAAGAGATATTTAGAAAACTGGAAAGTATGACAGTTGTTTGAGTGGTTGGAGGAAGGACGTGGGAGTTAAGGAGGCAGCATACAAGCAGGAAAGTGACAAGGTCTTTACAAGCATTTTCAGTATGCCCTGTGTGTCTCTTACAAACCTGCTGTATTATTAATCATTCTAAGAAATTGAATGTATCACACTTACTGTGGAAAAACTGCAGTGTGGTCCCTTGCACTTGACCAAAATCTGTTCCTTAGGTATCAGCCCCATCTCTCTCCCTCCCCCACCACTACTGAATGGACGAGGCTATTATGTTCTCATTTTAGAATTAAAGAAATCCACACAGAGCAGCAAAAAAGCAAGTTATTGAGGCAGTAGAACCCATTAACAACATTATTAAAGAAACTTTCGCTGTATACAATATTGTAGCTCTGCAGATGCAGCAAAATGTTGGCACCCATGGTGTGGCATTTGGTATCTTTCACTAATCTAAATGTGGCTGGAAAAGAATTGAGAGCAGATCAGCAGCCTCATCTGGGGAGAGAGAAGCCCCAGGGAACTGGGAAAAGAAATGAGAAGCAAACCTCCTTTCAAATCCTACCATGCTTGGGCATTTTGTGCCTCTCTTCTTTCATTACTGAAAGGGCCCTTTGTCACATACACAAATCCTATCAAATCTGAGAGGGACAGAGGGTCGTTTTATTTATTATTTCTCCCTCCCCTTTTCTCTCCCTCCTAAACTGTTGCAAATAAAGCCCAGTGATGAATCCCAGTTACCTTTTTCTAGCTCAGTAACTTAATAAAGCCTGTGCCTGTAGCTCAAGAGTTAAAACGGGGGTGGGGATAGAAATGGGACAAAAACCAAAAACATGCAAATGGTCCAAAGCAGGAGAAAGGCAGCATGGGTCAGAGCCCAGCTATACATGAGCATCAATTATTAAATGATTACATCACAATTCGCATTTAGCTCCTCGAGAGAGCTCCAGAGCCACAAAACATGAAACAGAAACGTGAACCGATCCAGCCGCACAGCACCACGGCTCCCCCCCGCCCCGCCAGCCAACAAGCCTGTTATATTCTGCCAGAACTCACTTACCATCGCCCGTCAACCTCACCATCAGCAGGGTCACAACAAGCCACCCCGTGGGCCAACCCTGCGCAGCCCACATGATCGCCCGAAACAATAAAGCTGCTGTTTTTCGTGGGGGGGGTCAACCCAAGTAACAAATGTTACAGGGGAAAATACATAACATAGATGTAAGGCTGCTGCAGCCGCAGCCTCCCCCCTTCCCCTCCTGGCATCGCTGCCCCGCTGGGCTCCAGCAGCCCAAGCCAGGGGGCTCTGAATGAAGGGCACCTGCAACAGCGATGCCCGCACCTCTCCCGAAAAAGCCTCCCGCCCACCCAGCCCCACACAAAGGAAACCACCCAGCAGCGGCGCCGCAGCATCCCCGCCTCCCCCGGGCTGCAGCCGCAGCAGGGACCCCGGGGCTCTAGCTCCCTTACCTGGGCTGGCGCCGCGGGGCCAGGCTCACAGCATCCCCCTCGCGGCAGGGGGGCCCTCCCCAGGCGACTCCTCCCCGCCCGCCGACGCCGGCCGGGACCACGCGGGAGCAGCAGGGAGCGGCGGGTCGAGCGCGCAGGCACCGAAGACTCCGGGAGCCGAGGAGGCGGCGGCGCGCGCGGGCTGCAGCCGGGGGAGGGCAGGAGGGAGACGGGCGCGCAGGGGCGTCGCTCCGGCTCGCTGCGTCCTCCTCTCCCGAGCGACAGCGGCGGAGCCCAGCTCCGGCTCGCTCCCCCCGCCTGACAGATGGCGCAACCGCAGCCGCACCCCCAGCCCATTCGCCGGAGCCGGGTCTCCCTCCTACTCCACCGCGGGGGCGGCCCGAGACTGGCAGCCCCAGCCGGCCTATGGCGAGGCGCAGCGTCGGGGGGGGGGGGCTGCCGCAGTTATTGGTAGAGGCGGCGGCAAAGGAGGAGCCAGAGTGCAGTGTATTAGATTGCCCCACCCACCACCGCCTTGCAGCCGGGTGGGTAGCCTAGGCGGGGTGGACGCTTTGGGAGAGCTGGAGCACCAGGCACGGCGCCCTTCGTATGCCGGGTGTGCTCCCCAGCAGATCCCTCCCCACACGCCTGGGCTGGCACTGGGCATTTTCCTTCTTGACGTGAGGGGGTGGGGAGCAAAGTTCGGAGAAGGTTGGAGCAGGGGCGCTGCACCTCCTGGCTTGAAGTAGTCATAATAAACACCAAATATAGGGGTTCCCTCTTCAGCACCCCGCTGTAACACATGTGCCTGCACCCCTGGGTTGGAGGTTCCAAACTGTCCTCTCCTCCACTGCAAAAATGCAGGGACTGGGGAGTGGGGCCTTGGATAGGTCCAGCCTAGCTTTAATGGCCCCCTTCCAGTCAAAGCTGGATTCTGGACCCTCACAAATGGGGAGGGGAAGGATGAGGGGTTGGGTTAGGGCTCATCCCTAATGCTAATCTTTTGCAGTATGAGGTCACAGTGTTGTCAGCCCTTGACATGTTATTGCTCTTAAAATAGTTGGTGTTTTTCTGAAAGCAGGAGCCCCTGGAATCTGGTGATTATGTGAGACCATTGGTTCCCATTTATTTCTAAAATTAGCCTCTTGCTTCGTGGTGGCAAATACGAAATAAGTGTATCCTAAAGCTCAGAAATAAAAGAATGAAAAGAAAATAACTATTCAAGCAAACAATTTAGTACATTTAATGGCTTGGGGTTGACAATATATAAGAAAATACTGTCAGTAAAATGTACAGTTCTCACCAGAACTGTGGTTTTTAACCATTTTCATTTGTTTGAATTATTATTAATGGCAAATATTTAGCACTTACATAATGCCTTTCATCCAAGACTCTCAAAGCACTTTACAATGTTGGATATTACTAGGTTATGAACTCTTCCAGACAGAGTCTGTGTCTACTTTTATGTCTATACAGCAGGTAGCACAGTGAATGCCCCCTTCTCTTCCCCTCCCCACTCTGCTCTTGACTGGGGCTTCCAGGAAGTACAATAGTGTAAATAAACACACAAAAATTTGTTTTAGTTGAATAAGGACATGCTTCATCAATCATGGAAATAACACATGAGGGGGAAAGTCTCCTGTGTTTCTTGTATTTCCTCATTGCTTATAACATTGACAGGGACACTCCAACATTCCATACGGCTTTCACTGCCACCTCCAACACCTACAGAAAAGCAGTATGTATCCCATCTTCAAACTTGTGTTATAAAACAAAATCTTAACTGTAATGTCAGTTGCTCTTGTTTCAACAGATGAGTATATCTGATTGCTACACATTCCTTACATATGGGAGGTTATTCTCCCTTAAAGTTCCTGAGATCATCGTTAAGATTCTCTGACAGAGTGTGACAAAGGAACAAGAAGGGGTGAATAAGAGAGAAGATCTGTGGAAATAATTTATTTTAAATTTGTAATATATTTAATAAGTCTGCACCCTCTAAATGTTTCCTATTGGCTTTCTGATATATGACCCAGTGAAGCATTTGATCTTGGTGATTTATGATATTAAAAGAATTTCTTGATGGAATTATAGTCTTAATATGTTCAACTGGGGGGCTTATTTCGTATCAGGCTGCGCACAGCAATGTGATTGTAAAAAGAACACTTCAGCTTCCTGGATTTCTGTATAGATGATTTTTGTCTGTTCATTTTAATTTTGGACCTTGGTGTGCACATATAGTGACTTTGTATGTGGAGCTACTTTCAAAACCAATGGGAGTTCTTAAGCACAAAGTGGGGGTCACAGCTGAGCAAAACATTTTGAACAAAACTATTTTTGCCATAAATTGCAGATGTGGGTGGATCAACCAAAATATTTCACAAATTCATGTGGACTCAAACTGATTTTTTTCCCCAGAACTGCAAGTGAACTGAAAAATCAGCTATTTGCACAACTTTATGTATGGTCTACAGTGCTGTTGCTTAAGTTATAATTTCAATACAGGAACACAAATCATCAAAAATTCTCAGGATTTTAAGTGACAGTTCAAATTCCCCCCTGGTCTCAGTTAAGACAGGATTTAAGATAACTTTTCTACCATTAGGCTTGGTCTATACTTAAACATTTTATGAGCTTAGTTATGAATAAAGTGCATGAAACCTCCCCCCCCCCCTTCCCCAATCCAGTCTATATAGATATACCCTAGTGTAACTGCAGTTGTACTGGTAAAAAAAAATCATTTTGGGTTTATATAGACGGTTTTTGCAAGTATAGTTTACACCAGTTCCCCGAACAACAGATGCTATACTGGCAAAAAGACTTTGTTGCTACTAGAGCTTCTGTTGTTCGGGAAACTATACTTGAAAAAAAACCTCTTTGTATAAACTCTGTTTCTACTAAGAGAGTTTGGCGGTATAGTTATTCCAGGAACTTGTTTTGTGCACGCAAGCAACTGTTGTAACACATAAAATAGATGTATTTTAAAGAATTTATAAACATTAACAAGGATGTTGAAATAGTAGAAGAGAAACAAATACAATGACAAACAGGAAAATAATAGATGCAATCTGCATAGTGGCTCTAAATCAGAGTTAGTGTTGGGGGAAGTGTGGAGATGCACAATCTCAGAAATATTGAGAGAAATCCTGACGCTGGTGAAGTCAATAGCAAAATTCCCATAGATTTCCAGGAAGCCATATTTCATCCATTGTGCCTGAGGCAGGCACAGTGCTTCAGGGAAAGTGAGGTTATTGTTGCATCTTTTGAAACAGGGATATGTGCAAGGGAGACAAACACAGATATGGGTGCCACGAGTCAGTGGGACCACCTCAGAGGCTAGGCAGTGGTAGGAATAACATCTTTTCCAGCTCTGGGGCCACAGCAAGGAAGATCCAGGTTCTTGGCTGCTAGGGGAGTGCAAGCCAGGTGTTCCAGAGGGAATGAACAGAGCAGGTAATCATTAAGTGATCCATCCCCTGTTTTCCATTCCCAGCTTTAGAAAAGAGAGGCTAGGGAAACCATACCTGTCCATCCTGGTTAATAGCCATTGATGGACCTATCCTCCATGAACTTATCTAGCTCTTTTTAGAACCCTGTTATAGTTATGGTCTTCACAAAATCCTCTGGCAAGGGGTTCCAAAGGTTGACTGTGGGTTGTGTGAAAAATGCTTCCTTTGGTATGTTTTAAACCTACTGCCTATACATTTCATTTGGTGACCCCATAATTCTTGTGTTACAAGAAGGAGTAAATAGCACTTTCTTATTTACTTTCTCCACACCAGTCATGATTTTATAGACCTCTGTTCATATTTCCTCTTAGTCATCTCTTTTCCAAGCTTAAAAGTTCCAATCTTATTAATCACCCCTCCTATGGAAGCCATTCTCTATACCCCAATCACATTTACTGCCCTTTTTGGAACCTTTTTTAATTTTAACTTTTTTTTTAGATGGGGTGACTACATCTGATGATAGCAAGAAGAAGAAGGTCTGGGAAAATGTGGGACCCTTACTGAATGGTGGAAGCAACCTAGTGATGATGATGTGGAAAAAGTGGAAGTGCTCAATGTTTTATTTGCCTTGGTCTTCACAGACAAGGTCAGCTCCCAGACTGCTGCACTGGTATGATTGTTAGGCTCAGTGGGTAGTGATGTCTAGTTTGCAGATGGTATCAAGAAGAGTGCCCCCAGCGCTTGTCCTGGGGCCAGTTTTGATCAACATCTTCATTAATGATGTCAGTGATGGGATGGACTGCACCCTCAGTAAGTTTATGGATGACACCAAGGTGTGGGTAGGGGTAGATTTGGGTAGGGGTAGATTTGTGGGAGGGTTAGGGATACGGTCAAGAGTAATAATCAAATTGGAGGATTGGGGGGGGAGGACATCTGGTGAGGTACAACAAGGACAAGTACAGAGTCTTGCACTTAGGACAGAAGAATCCCAACCACTGCTACAGACTGGGGGCCGAATGGCTAAGTGGCAGCTCTGCAGCAAAGGTCCTGAGGATTACAGTGAATGAGAAGCTGGATATGAGTCAGTGTGCTCTTGTTGCCAAGAAGGCTAACAGCATATTGAGCTGCATTAATAGGAACATTTCCAGCAGATTGAGGGAAGTGATTATTTCCTCTGTTTAGTACTGGTGCGGCTACATCTGGAATATTGCATCCAGTTTTGGTTCCTCCCACTTCAGAAAGGATGTGGACAAATTGAAAAGAGTCCTCCAGAGGGCAACAAAAATGATTAGGAGGCTGGGGCACATGACTTATGAGGACAGGTTGAGGGAACTGGGCTTATTTAGTCTATAGAATATAGTTCCAGAAATGTGGCCTTGGGTGTCCAAAAGTTCTGCAGCCAGTGCTCATTGTACCATACCTGCATAACAATGAAGTACTACCAATCAGTGCTTGTGTCTTAGGCTCAGAACTGGTGCTCCACCATCTGTAGCTGCTCCACACATGCCAACAGCCACCTTGAATTATTTCTTTCCATTTCTCAAAGCACGACAAACTGCAAGGAATCATCATATTCCCCAATGCTCATCTCACAGCTCTGAACACACTCTGGGATCAGGTGCATTGTGTTTGTAATGCTCACAACAATATTAAAGAGCAATGCAGGATCCATGCTTCTCACAGAGATGGAAGATGCATAGGTTTGCAGGGCTTTTGAAAAAAGGCACAAAACATAATGGGATGCACTGCATCATGGGAAGTTGAAACCATATACTCAGTCCCCTTGCATCATTGGCTTTCCCCCACGAGGCACTTCAAAACTTTTGCAGAATACCCTTTGCTAGATAGTGGCACGCTGCAGCCAGCTAGCCACTCATGGCACCCTTTTTTATCCTTAAGTTTATAAGAAAACTGAATGATATATCTGTCTCTAATGACACAGTATCGAGACGGATAAATGAGATATCACAGAACATCAGTGAACAAGTTGTGGATGAAATAAAGAAGTCTCTTGTTTGCCATACAGTTGGATGAATTGACCAATGTCGCATTAT
Source organism: Pelochelys cantorii (assembly GCA_032595735.1). Lineage (NCBI taxonomy): Eukaryota > Metazoa > Chordata > Testudines > Trionychidae > Pelochelys > Pelochelys cantorii. The sequence continues at coordinate 83,197,678 of CM064328.1, forward strand.
GCTCTCAGCTATTGGTGTTCGCACGATACATGGTTGAGGGAGACTTCAAAGATGAGTTTCTTTTTTGTAAGACTCTAGATACCACCACAAAGCCTCAGGATGTGATGGAAATTGTTAACAATTTCTTTGAAGTACATGGTCTGGATTGGGTAAATCTTGTGGGTGTCACCACTGATGGTGCACCTGCCATGCTGGGCTCAAGATCGGGCTGCCAAACGCTGGTGAAACAGCGAGCTCCAATGATAACCAGAGTTCATTGCTTCATTCATAGGGAAGCTTTGGCGTCAAAAACATTGCCTGATCAACTGAACGCCGTTTTCAAAGGGTTGGTGAAAGTGGTGAATCACATCAAATCATCGGCTCTGAACACCAGGCTGTTCAAAAGATTTTGCCTGGACATGGGTTCCGACTTTGATGTGTTGCTGTTCTACACTTGTGTACGGTGGTTGTCAGCAGGGAACGTACTCAACAGAGTTTTTCAATTGAGAGACGAGTTGGATTTATTTCTCCAGGGTCAAGGGAAAGAGGAATTCCGAAATGTGCTGACGCAGTCAAATTTAGAACTTGCGTATCTTGTCGATATTTTTGGAATCTTGAACAAACTGAATCTTCAGCTGCAAGGGAAAGGTGCAAATCTGTTCTCTCACCAAAGCATCATCAAAGCTTTTCTTGACAAATTGGAACTCTGTATCGTAAGAGTCGAAGGTAATAATTTGGTTCAATTTCCATATGTGGATGCCATGCTCGGGGAAAAGGAAGCCATTTGGACGCAAATTCTCGATCATTTACGGAAGCTACGAGACAAATTCCAATGATACTTTCCGGAGGTAGACAGGACAAGGGATGGATTATCTTTTATCAGGAATCCATTTACAACAGATGTTAATAGTGTTCCAGAGGATCTGCAGGAGGAATTCTTGGATCTGAAAAATGATTTTGCGGCTCAAGACGTGTACCAGCAGTCTACCATAGAGAAAATTTGGGCCAGCGTGACTGGGAGTTACCCAAATCTGTCAGCACATGCAGTCAGATTTCTTTTGCCATTTGCATCAACATATATGTGTGAGACTGGATTTTCGTGTTTCTTGCATGTTAAGTCCAAACAGAGGAATCGGCTTGCAGTGGAAAGCGATATTCATTGTGCATTATCAAGTACCCGTCCAAACATTGAAAAGCTTGTCAGTGAGAAGAGAATCCAAAAATCTGTTAATAAAAAATAGATTTCAAACCAAAATGTTCATTGTCTGCTCTTTTTTATCATGTCTCAAAAAGGAGGTAGTCCATGAAAATTTTTTGATTGGCCTGGTGGTCCGAGGACTGAAACAAGTTGAGAACCACTGGTCTAGATGGTGTTTGGTCCTGCCATAACTGCATGAGAACTGGACTTGATGACCTCTCAAGGTTCCATCTCGTTTTATGATTCCCAGCAAGATTTATAAATAGGTTAATTCTTTCTGTACATTTATCTTGAACATAGCCGGCATAATCTTTCCAAAATAATTTAGTATCAAATATTAGAATCTTTTACTATATCTGTTTTTTCTCTATACACTTAGGCTACGTCTAGACTGGCATGATTTTCCGCAAATGCTTTTAACGAAAAAGTTTTTCCGTTAAAAGCATTTGCGGAAAAGAGCGTCTAGATTGGCATGGACGCTTTTGCGCAAAAGCACTTTTTGCGGAAAAGCGTCTGTGCCAATCTAGACGCGGTTTTGCGCAAGAAAGCCCCGATTGCCATTTTCGCCATCGGGGCTTTTTTGCACAAAACGGTTCTCAGTTGTCTACACTGGCCCTCTTGCGCAAAAGCATTTGCGCAAGAGGGCTTTTTCCCGAACGGGAGAGTCATTGTATTTGCGCAAGAACACTGACGATCATACATTAGATCATCAGTGTTCTTGCGCAAATTCAAGTGCCCAGTCTAGACGCAGCCATACAGTTTACATTCCTCTGTAATTTTCTTTTTTGTATAGATCACGCCTGAACTTGAAAGCCTCACACATTTCCCTATCAGAAGTGTCTTGTAACATTTTAATGATTCTCTTTTCTGCCACCTCAGTATTCCTGTTCCTACTCCACAGAGCACTAGCATCTGTGAATAGAATGGCACCTACTTGTTTTGGAGATTATTTACCATTAGATTAATTAAGGTCAGGCTTATAAAACTTCTTTGTGTTGCACCATTTTTTAAAATTATATTAGTCAATATAACTTCAAATGCTGACCTGCCTGGTCCTTTTACTCAAAAAGTCTGTAATTCACCAGTATATTCCCCCCCTTATCTTTAGTGTACCTACTTGGTATAACAAACCATCCTTCCACGGCCTGCTATATGCCTTTTAATATCTAGAACAACAGGTATCTTGAAACCTTTGTTCCTTATACTTTTTGTATTTCAGTTTCTAATTTAACAATGTGATCAATGATGCATCTTCCTCTTCTAAAACCACTCTGCACCTTATCTCACAGACTCATTGACATTAAGGTCAAAGGGGACCATCATAATCATCTAAGTCTGACCTCCTGCACATTGCAAGCCACAAAACCCCACCTGCTCACCTCTGTAATTGACCCAGAACCTCTGGCTGAGTTACTGAAGTCCTCAAATAATGATATAAACCTTCAAGTTACAGAAAATCCACCATTTACAGTTGTTTAAACCTGTAAGGGTTTGTCCCATACTGGAGAGGAAGGCAAACTCCTCCTCCTCCCCCCCCCCCCGCCCCAATTGAGATCTCTGCCAATCTGACCTGGGGGAAAAATCTTTCCCAGCCCTAAATATGGCAAACAGTTAGACCCTGAGCATATGGGCAAAATCCACCTGCTAGACACCTGGAAAAGAACTCTCTATAACTCAGAGCCCTCAGATGCAGGTTTCTCAATCCCATCATTTCATGGGCATCCTACTAGATTTCAAGCTGCTTTTCAACCACCATGGTAACCGGCAAGCCATTCAGCTCTGTCAGAAAGCATGGCTCCTGTACTGCTCTTCAATAGTGTATTGTGCTTTACATAAGCATATAAGAGGATCTCACTGAGGGGCTTCTTGGCCAAGGGAGGCCTTGAAGAAGCCTTTTAACAATGAGGCACAGTAATGAATGTTGTAGTGTGATGAGCCTGGCATTGATTGCACTATGCTATGAGCCTTGTAATGATTGCCATTTGTGCCTGACTATAACAATGCGCACGTGCCTATCACTATTGTCTGTGAATGTTAGCAGCCGTCACCATGTGAGAGTCAATAAGAAAGATAAATTCCGTTTTCATAATAAGTAGGTTTTTATTTCACACCCATGCAAACATATCTATATAATGCTCAGGTAAACTTTAAACATGCAAGGAAAATATCTTTAAAGGGGAGGGAAGAGGGAATTCACAATCATATGCAGCAACAGAGCACTCACAACTAGGTGTCTGTAAGCCTACCATTAGATTTACTCTCCTGCAGGGTGAAGTGCCTTGGGTTCTACTGTAATCCTGGAAGATACATGTGGGGGGAGAGCGAGGAGGAAGTGTAGGGAGGGATTCTGGAATGCTGCTTCTTTTCTAATTAAGCTTTATATGATTGGAGAAGGGTTCAGCCAGAATTAAAACAAACCTCAAATATTTGAATTTGTTTCAGATATTATTTATATCTTTCTCTATTGATTTGTTGTAGAATGCTATAACTCACTGCAGTATGAAGTGTATAGAAAACTCCTTTGTAATTCGCTCCCTCTCCTTCCCCACAATGATTTCTCTTTATATCAGGACTTGTGCCACTATGCAAAGAGGAAGGGATTTGACCTCCTTTGCCTATGATTTCTTTATAGCTGCTAGCTTTCTATTGTAAATACATTTAGTACTATAGTACTTCTGCAATTGAGAATTGAGGCAATAGATTCAAAAGAGCATATCAGAGCAAAAATGACTATCGTTGCAGTGGAAAGACAGAGATTTTTAAAATTGGAGGCACTTGTGATGGGGTGCAGTCACAGAAGACCCCTTGGGATTGTTCCCAGGTGTGCTGATCATGCCACTGATATCCACCTTCTTGCTCTCTGGGGCTCCTCACCATGCTGTCCTGCTAGGCCAGATCCTCTGCTCTCTGCCTGACAAGGCACAGAGTTGGGGTTACCGCCTCCCTGAAAAACAATGCAGACACTGGACCACCTCAGCTCTGGGAACATGCAGTTCTAGGGTGCAGCACCCTGGAAACCAACCACCAAAAGGGACCAAAAACTCAAATAAATCCATCATTCTCTGTGTAAAAGTTTTACACATGGAAAGCTTGTGAGGATGTTCTCCCTCTTTATCAATGAAAGAAAGATGTGCACATTAGTTATTCCCCCAGGTAACAGTTATTCACACTGGGCCTGATAGTAAATAAAAGTGTTTTTATTAAGTACAAACAGTAGGGTTGAAGTGGTTGCAAGTGAAAACAGACAAATTAAGTTACTAAATTAAAATGAAAAGAAAAAAATTAGCTAATTCTAATTAACTAAAAAACTTATTGCAATCAGATTCTTCCCCCAAGAAGCTATTTTTATTTCAGGTATACTCTTCAGGTCAGAGATTCTTTTACTCTGACCTTGGTCTTCAGCCCTTTGTATCCTTTCTGGGTTTTCCAGGCCAGCTGAAGACAAAGGGCTGATAGCTTCCCATTGCTTTGGCCCAGGGCAGATGCTTTTGTTCTGCATCTCCTGCCTTTATTGGAAAAATATCAGGGTGAAAATGGAATCTCAGTACCAGGTGGTAAGGTCTCATGGCTTACTAGTTCAATCACCTTTGGACTTACGGGACAAACAGGGCTGTTTACAAGTCATTTAGGTGATCACAAAGTTATTAAGGCTGGGGGGGGGGGATGAAAGCCAGTAATGGCTTTCATTAGCATATTTAAAACAATAAACAGTCTCATACTTCATATTTCTAACTTTGCATATAAGAATGATACATGCACCAAAATAGGATGTACAGCTCCAGCAGACTGTACCATTAAACCTGATAGGTTACATGAGTTATTTTGTCTAAAGATCTTTGAGTTATGAATGCTTATATTAATAAGACAAACTTCATAAAGCATGGGGGGGGGCAACCATCACAGCACTAGTTCAGTTTTGAGACACACAACCTCCACCTGTCCACCCCTCCTTTGACAGAGGTCAGAGTCCAAAGGATACCACTGTGTTTACTGTGGAGGTAGTTTCAAGTCATATTGTTCTGATTACCAAAGCTCATTCCAATTCTGACAATTCGTAATGTAATGGAAATACATTATCTGTCCACATGACACTGACTCACTTTTAATAATGCTATACAGAGTCATGTAACACTGCAACTAATTTTAACAGAACATGTTTACTAAAGTAAAGATGTCTTGAAAACTGCTTTTGTTTTAACACAAAAACCTTTCTCAAGAGAAATAACCTTCTTTTCTTTAATGAATAATCTACAGTAGGCATACCCTCTTTTCCTACAGCTTGAGGCTAAACATCCTGATCCCCATCCAGATTTTCCCCCAAATGGAACTTCCACCCATATACCACCACCCTGACCCAAGCCCCCACCTTTCCCCACAGCTCCCATCCTGACTGCTCTCGCCACCACCCTGACCCCAGCTCCCTGCTTTGTAGAAGTGGTATGTTTGTGACTCTACACCACAGTGACTCTTAGCCTCTCTTGCCTTCTGGTATGCCTGCCATAGCTCTTTGATTTTTACAAGCCTTTCTCCAAACACTGAGCATTCTGGCAGTAGATGTCAAAGTTCTTGAAGCTGCAGTGGAACTGTGCCTGCCCCGTATTTCCTCTAATTTTGTATGTTCATGTGAGGAATGAATTTTGTTATGTGCATCGATATGGAGGTGACGTGTTGGGGTGGGAATGAGGGACTGGAAGTGTGAGAGGGGGCTTAGGACTGTTGCAGAGGGTTAGAGTGTGGGGGGTGAAGGTTCTGCCTGGGGGTGAAGGCTCTGGGGTGGGGTTAGGGATGAAGAGTTGGGGTGTGGAGAGGGCTTAAGGCTGGGGCACAGGGTGGCTGAGTTGAGGAATAAATGATCCCACTACATTTTTCAATATTAAAGTAAAAAGCTGTTCTCCTTCCGGTTCATATCATGACAGTAGTCTCTACATGAGGTCTGGAAGTCTGGATGTACAGTAGAGGTTCAGTATGTCATCAATTTTACACTAAGCAGGCTCTCCTGCAATATGTGGGAAACTAGCAAACAACATTTGATGTGATATTTACACCTGGGTCTGATGGGAAGGGAGGAAAGATGCTAAGAAAAAGACAACAGTTGCTGAGATCTGGTCTCCCCTTGCCAAGGCACAATCCCAGCCCACTGAAGAGTAAAACAGACACTGAACCAGTTCAGCTCAGGGAAGGTTCAGCTATAAGGAACAGCACTCAGAAAACCAATTCCCAAAAGGAACAAAACCCCCAAATAAATCCATCTTTCTCTGTGTAAAAGTTTTACACAGAGAAAGCTCATGAGGTCAATCCCTGTTATCAATTAAAGAGAGGTATGCACAGTGGCTGCTTCCTCTCAGGTAACAGTTATTTAAATTGGCCTTATTAATAAACAAAAGTGTTTTTATTAAGTATAAAAAGTAGGATTTCAGTGGTTGCAAGTGAAATCACACAGATCAAAGTAAGTTACTAAGTTAAAATAAACAAAGGATGCCAGCTAGTTCTAATCCACTAAGAAACTTGTTACATGCAAATTCTTATCCTAAACAGCTGTTCTTATCTCAGGTAAAAAGCTTCAAGCCAGAACTGATCTTTACTCTGCCCTGGGTCTACAGCTTTTTTTCAGAGTTCTTTGTTGCCAGGTTTCTTGGTGTGTATCCTCTGGAGAGTGGGGAGTGGAGAGGGGGGGGAGGCAGTTTCAAAAGCTAGCTGAAGACAAAAACTGATTGCTTTCCTTTCCTTAAATAGACTTCCCCCAGGGTGGGAACCCTTTGTTTAGCACTCCCCATCCTCATAAAAATGTACCATATGCAAGGTGGATTGCAATTCCAATTGGTATGGTCACATGTCTTTCTGGGACCAACCATAGTTTGGGCTTACAGGACAAACAAAAGCATTCACAGGTCCTTGGTTTGAGTACTGAGCTATTATGTTCTTAAAGTATCCCTAATGGCTCTCATTAGCACATTCAGAATTAAAACCAGATTAGACTGCATATTTTTAACTTCACACACAAGAATGATACATTCCCAAAAATAAAATATGCAGATTCAACAGACTGTAACTTTAAAATTAATATGTTACATGGTGCATTTTGCATAAAACATCTTTGAGTTATGCATATTCATATTCATAAGCCAATTTCCATAAAGCATGGGGGGCCATGACACTAGGTACACAAGCACAGTTAGAAAAACTACCCTATCGCAGGAGACTGTCTTGGTTACAGCAATCTTGTGGCCCTCTGAGATGAAGGAGGGCCACTCATACAACCAGCTCACTAGCCTATGTTGCCCATCGTTGATGTAAAAGGAAACATTGAAGTTCGAGTTTCATAGAGTTAAAGGCCAGAAAGGAACATCAGCCCATCTTGTCTGATCTCTGATATATCACAGGCAGTTCATTTCCACCCCCAATACCTTTATTTAACTTTAGTTAAAACAAAGCATTTCAGCCCTAGGAGGCTACATTGTGTGCCACTTGTAAAGAATGGCAGAGACCAAAATGCCATGTCAATGTGAATCTTTCCATTAATTTCACTGAAGTCTGGATTCGGTGCAAAGTGCCTGAAAAAGAAAATGTCACACTGGAGATTAGGAAACAAATTGTGGCAGTGACTGCAATCTGTTACTCACACATCAGGAGCAGAATTTGTCTGTCAGTGTACCGTAAGTGTGCTTTGAGATCCTCTGAAATGAGATATCTTATTACGACTTTAATTATTTAGCACTGGATTTCTTTTGAGAGAGAAAGAGAGACAGAGTATTAAATCTCATTCCTCAGGAGAAATAGGAGTTTAAGTCAAGAAAATCATTGACACTTCAAACAACAACAGGAGAGCTAGCATTCTTTAATGAATTATTTGGCGACATAATATGACAGGACCCAAAAGATTCACACTTTTAATTTAAACAACAAAAGTCTTCAAAGAAAGGAAATTGAAGTTGGTGACTGAGTTTGAATCTTGAACGAGGAGCCTTAATTGTATCTTCAATGTCTGTTGTTTTGGTTTGCTTTGAAGCTTGTGGAACTTTGACAATTGTTGATATGGCGCCATTTTAGACATGCTAGTACATGTTGAACCACTCTCGTCCAGCACCCTTGGGACCTAACCGGTGCCAAACCAGAGAATTTGTGGGGCCATGGGAGGTCAATATTGTCTTTCAGCATTACCAACACTTCCACTGCCTACTAGGCTCTTCCAAGACATGCAGGGGTAAATTAGAGCAAAATAACAGCACAGAACACTGAGAGCCCAGACTGGTGGCTGTAAACAAACTTTATGGGACTATTGGAGACTTGGCCACACCCATCATAAGTGGACATTCGGCTAATTAAAATCATGCTGGACCATGGCTGTTACTGGATGAGAGAGTGCTGGATTAGAGAGGTTCAACCTGTAAAACATTTTTGACAGTGAAGTATGATTTGCAGTAATTAATGGTTCAGCACCTCTCAGATATTACCAGTCTAAGGGCCACATCCTCAGTCTCAATATGGCATCTTTGTACTGCTCTGGTGGTGCAGAGGTCATGAAGCCAGATTAACTGATTCCCTGGGAATTCCCCCACAACAGGGAGACTCCCATGGTGGTTCAGTGCTGGTATAACCTTTCTAGTAATGTACCCCATGACTATAAAGAAACACTGTCAATTATAGTAAGCCTAAAATAATACCTATGTCACACCACAACTGTGACTTACTATAAGAGTGACATTGTAAGTGTGATTACTATATTCATTTGCACTGCCCTTCTGAACCCATATGCATTTCCAAAGACTATAGCTGACAAGATTATAGCTGAGAAACACTACATAAATAATTCCAGGATGCTCATTCTCTCTGCAATTTCATGCATATAATGTTTTTCCTCTACTATGCCTTGTCTGCTCTGGTTTTGGGCTTACACTTTCATAGCACTTTGCATTTTCTAAGTGCTGCAAAGCATGAACTGATCAACCTTCATGAAACACTATGAAATACGTAACATCCCAGAGTGTGCAGCTAATATAATTCTTGTACATTACTATTGACAGTGTATTCAAAAAATGGAAAAGACACAACAGGCAAAGTGATGGTCAAGATAGAATAAAGAAAATGCTAGGAACTTTTGCTCCAAAACAGCTCATATCATATTAATAAGCTTAACATTTTATCTGTTTTGATAATATCCTTTTCAAGACTCTAAGGGTGCATCTACACTGCACTGAAACTTGAAATAAGATACACAATTTGAGCTATGCAAATTCCGTATATTATTTTGATGCTATTTTGAAATAGTTTATTTCGTCATTTGGTGCAAAATTTCAAAATAAAGTGCTATTTTGAAACGTCCCTTACTCCTCGTAGAATGAGGTTTACAGGGACGTTGGAATAGCGAGCCCAAAATAATGGACTTGCTGTGAAGATGTGGGATAGCTATTTCAGGATACTCCCATATCCCAAAATAGTGTTGCAGTGTAGATGTAGCCTAAGTGATGCAAGCCATATTTTTGTGTTTTAACTGTAACAAAAATATACATTTTACATGTATATAATTTACATTTTTAAAAGATTCCTGAGGTAGAAAATAAATCGTAACAATAATAAGTGAGACATATATTTAATGGATTCTTATGTCTGGAAAAAGTAACTAGATTCTAATTCTACACTTTAGGCTGTAAGAATAAAAGAAAACAAACATCAATTTTAAAAAGGTGATTTCTCTAGTGCTCTTTTAATTAAGTACAGTTTTCAAAATATCTTAATACAACATCTCAGGTCTTCCCTGGACACTTAAATTGGCACATACACACATAAATGTCTTGTTTACATGCCTCAGTGCCAAAGTGGGTCACAAGGGCCTAATACACTCCCTTTTGAAGTAAATGGGCATGTCTTTCCATTTACTTTAATGGGAGCTGGACAGAATCCCAACTGTAAGCTTTGGATAGTTTATTAATGAACCAGTATTTGAAAACAGGTTTATGTATATTTATCAGACCTATTCAGCCATATTTTCATATACACCAAGGACTGTTTAACTTGCTATTTTGTTGTAAGGTGTCCTTAGTGTAAATAAAAATAATAGTTTTAATAAATGTTTGCTTTGATTAACTGCATGCTATTTCTATTTCTCTTTCCTAGACAGCGACGCTATTTCAGGATATCGGAAGTATCCTGAAATAGCTATTCTGCGTCTTTAAAAGCACCTGTTATTTTGAAATAGATTTTGAAATAATGGGCTCAGTATTCCAGCATTCCTGTAACCCTCATGGAATGAGGGCTAAGGGACATTTCAGAATAGTGCTTTATTTTGAAATTTGGCACTGTGTAGACAGTGCCAAAATTCAAAATAAGCTGTTTCAAATTTAGATTGAAATAAGATATGCAATTTGCAAGGCTCCAATTTGCATATCTTATTTCGACCTACGGGTGCAGTGTATATGCACCCCTAGTGATGAACTGAAGGGGTTTTTTTTTCATTCTTGAATGGGCCACAAATTCCCACTCCAAGTAATAGAATGGTTTGTAAAAATCTGGTGCCATCAAAGTGCAACTATTTTTGAATTGTCCCCTGAAAGTTCAGAAATATCTTAAGCCTCACAGATACTTGGAAGGCATGGGGAAAGTGTAGCATATACGTTAGAAAACACTAGCGGTTGAACCTCTCTAATCTAGCACTCTCTGGTTTGTCAGCATTCATGGTCTGGCATGATTTTTGTTAGCCAGTTGTCCACTTATCATGGGTGTTGCCAAGTTTCCTGTGGTCCCATACAGTTTGTTTACAGCTACCAGTCTGGGCTCTCAAGGTATGTCTAGACTACATGCCTTTGCCGACAGAGGCATGTAAATTAGACATACCGACATAGTCAATGAAGCAGGGATTTAAATATCCCCCGCTTCATTAGAATAAAAATGGCCGCCATGTTGTGCCGGCTCAGCTGTTTGTCGGCACAAACCAGCTGTCAAACGGGGATTGGTTGACAAGGAAAGCCTTTCCCAACCGATCCTGTAAACCTCGTTTCACGAGGCATAAGGGATCTGTCGCCAAAGGCTTTAGTGAGCAATAGAATTGCGGCTAGACTGCCGCTTTTCGTCACCAAAGCTCCGTGGTGACAAAAAGTGGTGGCCATTTTTATGCTAATGAAGTGCGGGAGATTTAAATACCCGCTTCATTAGCAATTTCGGTATGTCTAATTTACATCCCTCTGGCGACAGAGGAATGTAGTCTAGACATACCCAAAAGGCCTAAGATTGTGAAAATTCACACACCTGTTGAACTGATCAGAGCTGGGTTTGGAGGCTGTGACAATACCTATTCCAGCTGAGCTTTTCAAAAGGTTTAATTCTGTTTCTGAATTAAAAATTTGCACTATTTTATTTTCCATTGTGTTGATGGCTTTGGATGATAAATAACAGCAGCGAATGCCTCATTAAACTGTTTCCATACTGAGCCACATTTTTAAATCCTGAGAAGCTCAAGACTTCATGAAAATTTTTGTGAGCAACTATATCTCTAGTATGTCCGGTAAGTTAGCATGATTAAATGCACTTAGCCATTTCAGTGCCCATTTATACACATGACCAGCCAGCTTGCACACACAATCGTGATAAAAATATGTATTTGACACTTAAGTCTCGACATGAATTCTGTTAATGATTTAGGGCTTAGATAATTTGACTTTATTGTATTCAATTGTAAAACATTTCATCCACATTAAAAACAGCAGACATTTTTGCTTTTGTATGGGCTCCTCCACCTGCCTCTGAGTAGAACTAAGAAAATAAGAACATCAGAACAGCCATACTGGCTCTGACCAAAGGGCCATCTAGTCTAGTATCCTGTCATCCGACAGTGGCCAATGCCAAGTGCCCCAGAGGGATGAACACAATAGGTAATCATCAAGTGAGGCTTGTGTAGATGTCGCCCATTCCCTTCTGACAAACAGAGGGTAGGGACACCATTCCTATCCATTCTGGCTAATAAGTATTGATGGACCATTAGTTACCTCTCTCCATTCTGAAAACTGACCATTTATTCCTTCCCTTAGTTTTTTTGTCTTTTAACCAGTTATCAATCCACGAGAGGACCTTCTCTTTTATCCCATGACAGTTTACTTTGCTTACAAACCTTTGGTGAGGGATCTTGTCAAAGGCTTTCTGGCAATATAAGTACACTATATGCACTGGATCCTCCTTGTCCACATGTTTGTTGACCCCTTCAGAGAACTCTAGTAGATTAGTAAGGCATGATTTCCCTTTACAGAAACCCTGTTGACTTTTCCCCCAACAAATTATGTTCATCTATGTGTCTGACAATTCTGTTCTTTACTATAGTTTCAACTAATTTGCTGGGTACCAATGTTAGACTTACTTGTCTGTAATTGCCAGAATCACCACTAGAACCCTTTTTGAAAATTGGTGTCACGTTTGCTATCTTCCAGTAATTTGGTAGAGAAGCTGATTTAAAGGACAGGTTATAAAAAAAACAGTTAATAATTCCACAATTTCACATTTGAGTTCTTTCAGAATTCTTGGCTGAATGCCATCTGGTCCTGGTGTCTTGCTATTGTTTAGTTCATCAGTTTGTTCCGAAACCTCTTTTAATGACACCTCAATCTGGGACAATTCCTCAGATTTGTCACCTAAAAAGTATGGCTCAGGTTTGGGAATCCTCTAACATCCTCAGCTGTGAAGACTGATGCAAAGAATTAATTTAGTTTCTCTGCAATGACTTTATTGTCTTTGAGTGCTCGTTTAGCATCTTGATTATCCAGTGGCCCCACTGCTTATTTAGCAGGCTTCTTGCTTCTGATGTACTTACAAAACATTTGGTATTACTTTTTGAATTTTTGGCTTGCTGTTCTTCAAATTCCTTTTTGGCCTTCCCAATAATACTCATTTGACAGAGTTTATGCTCCTTTCTGTTTTCCTCACTAGGGTTTAACTTCCACTTTTTAAACAATGCCTTTTCCTCTCTCATTGCTTCTTTCACTTGGTTGTTAAGACATGGTGGCACTTTTTTGGTTTTTGAATTGGAGGTATATATTTCAGTTGAGCCTGTATAATGGTGTCTTTGAAAAGTTTCCATGCAGCTTGCAGGGATTTTACTTTTGGCACTGCACCTTTTAATTTCTGTTTAACTAACCCTCATTTTTATGTAGTTCCCATTTCTGAAATTAAATGCCAGAGTATTGGGATGCCGTGGTGTTTTTTCCCACCACAGGGATGTTAAATTTAATTATATTATGGTCAGTCTTTCCAAGCAGTGCAGCTATAGTCACCTCTTGGACCAGATCCTGTGCTCCACTGAGAACTAAATAAAAAATTGCCTCTCCTCTTGTGAACATGACTTTGCTCTCTTTAGGAGTGTTTCCAAGAACCATGTATTTGCCATTTGCAGTACTTGTAAGACCCATAAGTAGCATCATAAGAGGGGACTGATTCTGCTCTCATGTGAAACGTGCATCAATCTAACCCAAGGAGGACAATAAACCAGAGGCAGTTCACTAGGGTTAGCTCCTGGCAGACTGCCATCACTATTACTTCTGCATCTGCAGGTACATCTGCTTTTCAGTCCTGTTGGCAGTGGGTGGGAGCTGTGGGAAGCCTCACGGACTGGGACACTGCTTCCCACACTTCCCATTGGCCAGGAACAGCGATCTGCAGCCAATAGGAGCTGCAAGCAGCTATACTTGTGAATGTGCAGGTAAATAAAGTGCTGGCAGCCTGCCAGTGGCTAATCCTGGTGAACTGCGTCCAGTCCGTGGGCCGCTTATTGTCCATCCCTGGAACCTTCCTTAATTCACTGGAACTACTCCTGTTATACACTAGTAGAGTTTGGCCCTGTAAATTCAGAAGACAGGCAGGGGAGTCCCTAGAAATATATAATCTATTTTCTTTGCTATTTCAGGCCCCAGTTTCTTATTCATTCAGATTCTTTTCTGAGGCTATGTCTACACTGCAGGTTCAGGGAACGTGTTTTTCCTTCCGCTTTTTTTCGTGGAAGAGCAGACGTGTTCTTTCGGTGAGCCCTGTATACCTCATACCTCATAGGAATAAGGGCTCCTCTGAAAGAGGAGGCTTTTCCACCATTTGGCCAAATGGCAGAGATGCCTCTTTTGGAAAAGCAAATCTGAAAAAGCTACGCAAATTGTGGAGCACAATTTGTGTAGCTTTTTCCGAAACAAAAAAGCTATAGTGTAAACATAGCCTGAGTCTCAAGATTTCATTTAGTTTTATTTTTTCAGTAAAATATTTTCATTTTATATTTTTTTTATTCTGTCTACTCCTGTTTTCTAAGTGGCACATCTGATATATTATTTGGCTTTTCTCCCTTTCCCTCCATCTTCACATTTGTATGTTTCTCATTTTCTTGTTCACTCTGTTTCCTCCTTCTTCCCTCACTTAATTTGGAGTTTTATAAACAAGGCACTCATTGCTTGGAAAATCAGGGCCAATTTCTAGACCTGAGATGTGAAAGCTACAGCATACAGAATGGAAAATTTCACAATTCTATGGCTCCAGAATCCCTAAGTAGCAGTAGGATTCAAATCCCCAATGCATCTTGGTTTACAGAAGACAGATGCTTTATGCCATGGAAGCTACTGCCAGATATAAAGTTGAAGAAGGTCCAGCCCTGGATTCTTTTATGTCCTTTTTCTTACCACTGTGGTTTTTTCCAAGTAAAGGGATTTGAAAACTGCATGCTAACAGCCCCACCCAAAATAGAGCTAGCATTGCTGATGTGAAAAGTTGGAAATCTGTTCATGATTTAGCATTGTGGAAGGCACTGAATCTGGTGTTGAATGTTGTTGAATTAATAATCAAGAAGATACAACAGGTTTATTTAATGGTATTGGAGGAATGTATTAAAGGAGAAGAAATTAACTGGAATTATGAAAATGCCCTTGTCACTATTACTCTTGAGAGAGAGATTCTGGTGAAAATCATCATTCCTTCCAAAGAAGAAACAAATACTCTGAAATCCTCAAGAGTAACATGGGGAGTGATATGCTGAGACCAAATAATCTAACACATGACCATGTTCAGTATTTTCTTTATCTTCAAACATTTACATCCAACTTACATTGTTCTTTTTTATACATATTTTCTGAGAGCTTTATTCAGTTTGTTTGAGGGGTTTTTTTTTAAGTTTTGAATTACTTTCCAAAAAGATGCAGGCTATTTTACAGCACATTCTTAATTCTCTCTCTCTAAATTTCTGAATAACTTATGCGCATCCTTTGATAATGCCCTATTCCAATTCCATTACTGTGATATATTCCAGAAACTGTTAAATTCTGATAGAGATATCTCCCTTTTTTCCACATCCTATGAGGCTTACTAATCTGGCCAGTAAAATGGTCATTTATAGCAGCAGCATTATGTAGAACACAAACAGTGCTTCAGACTTAGGTACCACTTCTTCTACACCACCACTCTCCTCAAAGACTATGACTAAAATATTTGATCGGATCATCTGCAACCTTCCACTAAGCAAATTTATTGACATAGGAACCAAATTCCAAATCTTTCTTAACACTAAAGATGTTCTCTAGCTGAAATAGATCTCACTGTTATGAGTAAGGAAATGGACTCCCCCAGTAAATAGTTTCTCAGAGGGTGCATCTTCCATGGCAAGATGACTCTTAGTTCTATCCCCTTCTTTATTTCTTATTTTCCAGTATCTTCTTTCACTTTTCTCCCTCTTCTCTTGACCTACTTTTATCCATTATATCTGATATTCCTCCTCAACCATATAATAATGAGGCAAGGCCTACTGGAGTCCATTGAGTATATCTGTACTACTCCAGCCTTGTATGTCAGGTAGGTTGCTCCCAGCTGGGATGAATCCATTCAAACATAAGCCACTTTCAACATAGGTCAGGTCTATACTAGAACCAGCTTGAGGTACACAACTACATCTATGTAAATAATATATCTAGAGCTGACATACCTTAAGCCAAGCATGGCGCCATCTCCAAGCTTGTAGGTCAATGAGAGAAAATGCTCCCATTGACTTCCCTTACTCCTCGTGAATCAAGGAGTACTGGCGTTGACCAGGGGCACCTTCAGCATTTGATTTAATAGGTCCTACTAGACCTGCCAAATCAAATGCCAGAAGATTGATCTGCAGCACAGTAAGCATAGATGTGGCCTCAGATAAAAAGCTTCTTCCTTTAAGATAGTGCTTGGAAAAATTTGTCTGTTATTTATGATTATCATCATAACCTGAACCAAAGGAGCAGAAACCCATAGTGTTAAACATTGTACAGACAGTACCTGGCCACAAAACTGGGTTCCCAGGAGTGATGTATGTAATAATTTTTCTACATGTTCTTGGTGTCCAGTATGCTGTACTACAATAAATATACAAATTAGGGGAGAGGCTTTAACATTTCCAGAAAAATGCTATCCCCTCGCCTATTTAAGGCCTAGATATAATAGAAGTTGGAGGAAGCAGAGATGCTACAGGAAATAAATCCATTTGATGAGTCTTTGAGACTGAAACTGTAAAGTGTATATCCAAGAGAGATGTGACAGATGTGCTATATTTTTAGAAAACCAGAAACAGCAGTAAAAAGCAGTTCCAGCTCCACGGAGGGCACCAACCACTGTTCCCTCTAATTTTTTCCATCTAAGTGCAGACTGTATTTTGTTATGTGCATTGAGACATGTGCACCACCAGTAGAAACACATGCTGCCAACTGTATGCATTCTGCTAATCAGCTAGGCAGCATATGAATCTCTCCTTGAGTGGCCTCAGGAGAGGCTCAACTTACACAGGGAACACTGCCACTAACACTCAGGGCTTCCGGTCTGTGGCTAGTGTCTGCACCATGGATTGGTTCAAATTAAGCACAGGGCCAAATTCATCCTATAGGCTGGAGGTTCCCCACCCCTGACATTGACTTCATTTAATCCTGTCCCTCCCCAAAGTAAACAGCATGATCACCAGTCATGCTTAACAAAATAATTCTTGCATCTAATACTGTAGCACTAACTTTCTAGTAGTTCCACATGTTTAGTACATGAGGGGAAAATAGGAAATCAAATGGTGTGTACAAGTTTACCATGAAAACATCTGGATCCAAAGTCTTTCCAACAGGCAAGTTCCTAATGACCTCATATGTTTCCTTCAAAGAAAATCGCTTATTTAGGGCCTTTGTGTTCCTGAGAGATCTGCAGGAAGTTCAAATAGGAAAGAAACCTCAATTTATTTTTAGTTATGGACAAAGCTTCCTTCACAATAATACGCATCTCAATCAAACAATATAAACTGCTTCTTGGAGCTAAGTACCTGTGATGTATTTTAACAGGATGATCAGCAGATCTAAAATAACTATATTTCAGTCTTTAACCAAGAAAATCCATGGTTTTCTTATTTCACTGGTAATTTCCCTGGCAGGGGTTTCTACCCATGCAGGCATGAGAATATTTTGTGCAATTCTGCTTTAGGAGTGCCTCTGTATCAGTGTTTGGAAAAGTACAAAAATAAACTGCCACCTTGCTGAGTGCCCAAACTTACTAAGATGGACAAATCTGCCTTAAAAGAATTGTTTTTTCTAAAAGAAGCTCTGTTTGTGTGGTCAGTTGCTGGACAAAATTCCGAGTAAGAAAGCCTTCCTTTTCTGAATGTGCTCATGTCCAGGGCCCCAGAGAGTAATGAAGACAGGAACAAGGTGTGACTGGGAAGTCATTCCAATGTCCACATCCGCTATCCAAGAGCCTTTATTTAAGGGAAAAGATCTACTCATAAATGTGTATTTTGTGAATTGGGTTAAAGGGCATAGACATGTCCTACAGGTGAAGAAATCCAAAGTTATCCCACAAACTAAATGCATACAGATATTGACACATCCGTAGACTGTCCAGGTAGCACATTTAGTGACAATGACTGCTCCAACATCTGTGGGCATAAAGGACTAATGCTCCCTGTAAGCTGATTGCTTGGATGGCCACCCAACAGAAATGCAAATGAAGTCTAGCTGATAAGCAGAGTGCCCACAGCACCCAGAGCCAGCAGCATTGTGCACAGCTGCACATGCTTTAGTGCACATAACAACATTTATTCTGCACATGGATGGAAAAAAATTAGAGGGAACATTGTAAAGGACCCAGATAGGGTGAAACCAATGACGTTTTGATGCATAGTGTGGGTATGTAAGGATTTAGGGATCCTATGTAGAAATTCATATCCTCTTATAAGGCAAGACAGGACGTTCAAGCTCAAGAGGAGGAGGACTAAGAGGATCCAGAGCTATGGAGACCCGTCTGCTGTTCCACCCTTGGAACCAGGGGATGGGAAGGGTGAAAAGTGGCATGTAGATAGTTTTCAGTCCTGTGGAAGGAGTAATAGCAAAATAATTGTTTCGCTCTTGCTCCACAGGATGAGGGAGGAACGATTTTTGCTCCCGGCCATTGAACATCTCTTTGGGTTGTGAACTGGGTTGAGAATAGAGAGCAATAAAAATAAATAGTGTCTGCTTTATCACTGGTGGGAGGAGAAAATGTAATATAGACAGAGGCAGTCGCTCAACCCTGGTAAAAAGGGGTTAACTGCAGCTTCCCTTTCTTCTCCCCTGAGGAGCTGTACAAGTAGGCAAGGCTAGAGAAGCAGACTGCTGGAAAGAAAGAGGGGGGAGATTGCCTGGGAGGAAGACAGAGCTCTCAATGATGCTTGAGTCTCAGGAAGTGGACATTTCCCTTTGTAACTCTGTGCTTGCATTGCCTCATTTTGATTTGTGCTTAGAAAGATTGTCTCCTCCAGAACAATGTTTTGCTTCAGCTCAGTCATCCCATTGCCTAACTGCTCCCAGTTACAGTGATTACATCTACAAATTAGGTGTTTGCAAGTGTTAATGCATGAGCAGAATGACATCAGGGAACCTGCATCAGCAACTGGAGTTGGGAAGATGTAAATGAATGGTGCAACTTCTTAAGTACATGATAGGCACAGTATACCACGCTAATAGGTACTATATAGAAAAAATTATCTCAGTGATCTTGCTGAGGTGGAATGAAATATACATGACACTCCCTAATCACTTCATATATGTAAATGGAATTTTGTGGTCAGTAGCCTGACAACAGTCTCATCCATGGTCAGAATTATTTTTTATCTCAGCTGCTCTCAGTCCCTCAATCCACTGGGTGTTATGTAACTCTAGGAACTTCAGATACAAATTTAGGTATGTTGATCACATCAGGCCTAGAAATTGAAAGAATCTTGAACAAAGTTATCATGGGAGGAAAAGCGGGGTGTTATTGTAGTAGGGGATGACTAGCAAAGAGATGATAGATGTATGGCAGATCACTGGGAGGTCAGCTGCTGAGTGCTTCAAGTTAGCAAAGAATATTGAAAGCATCTGAAAATTCTGTTTTGATGTCACCAATATTCAGAAACAAATAAATAGCTGTACTTAGGAACCCCTTTCTAGAAAAGCAGTTTGGGGCTATTAGACACATTTCTGTTTCTGAAAGGTCTCTAGGTCCTTTGGAAAGGCCTTTACAACCATAATAGGCTCCACACTCACTTCAAGCATTTAGGACATTTTTGCAAGGAGACAACAGAAAGTCATCTGCTTTTTTTTTAATCCTTTCAAATCTTTCTTGATCAACAGCTCATGAAATTTATCTGACAATTTGCCTAAATGCCATCCTGCCTGTCACATTTTACCCTAACACCATGAATGGGAAACAATAAAAAAATTAATCAACAAAGTTACTCCTCTGACATCAGTGGAATGACACCATGAATGAATTTGACCTAATGGAGATAGTTAGATGCTTGGCATATCTGGGTCTTTGTTCTCTCCTCCCTGCATTCCTTCTCCTCTTCTGTTTTAATCCTTTACATTTTGTTTAAGTGTTTCTTCCATAGTCATGCATGGTTATTTTTGAAGTGATTATAGACAGCAGTTATCCCTGAGGCTATGTCTATACTGCAGGCTTCTTTCGGAAGAAGCTTTTCCGGAAGAGATCTTCCGAAAGAGAGCATCCACACTGCCAAAGCGCATCGAAAAGGTGATCTGCTTTTTTGAAAGATAGCGTCCAGACTGAATAGACGCTAACTCATATGTAAGCTGTGATTACTGTGGGCAGAATGTCCACCAGGGCATCTGTGCTTTTTCCTTCTTTCCTCTTCCTGTGAAAGAACTCCTTCTTCCCTGTCCACACATGCCTTTTTCCGAAAGAGCTCTTTTGGAAAAAGGCTTCTTCCTCATAGAAAGAGGTTTACCAATGGCAGAAAACCCCCTCAGTTCTTTTGATTTTTTTTCGAAAGAACGCGATTGCAGTGTGGATGTAAGTGAAGTTTTTTCTTAAATGGCTGTTTTTTTAAAAAAACTCTGCAGTATAGACATACCCTGAGTGGGTATCAGGGGCAATGGGAGCTCTGTAAAAGTGTGTGTATGTGTGGGGTGACACTGGCACTTGAACTATGGCCCTGCCCCCATGCCAACCCTTCTCTCTAAGCCTCCCCCTTCTCTAAGGCCCCATTCCTGTGCCTCCTCTTCCTCCCAAGGCCCTGCACCCCATTCACTCCTCTCTACAGTTTCACTCCTGTCACTCGCCCTTATGGTTAGTAAACAAGTGGAAGGGCATAGTAGATGTGATGGGCCCCTGTCCCCTCCACCCCAATTCTAGTGCTCCTGGTCGGCACCCTCCTCTTTTTCTCCATTGTAAAGTTTTTGAGACAAACAACAAGTTGTTTGGCTGCAATCCTTTATCTGAAGAGGGAAATAAAAATTGTACTACCAATGACATTTCTCTCACATCTGGCAGTTTGGCATTGGCATTCAATGAGTGCATTCCAGCCTCTTCCAAAAATCTTTGTGCCTGAAATGGGTGGCCAAATATACAAGCAGATTTAATCATTAGTGTAAGCCCCATGTGTCTTACCTGGCCTCACTGACCCAACTCAGCAAAATATGGTGTGAGAGGGAGCAAGCAATTGCTGTGGAACTCTCAGGGTCAAATTCACTGGTGAAATAAAGAGGGCTGCACAGTTATAAGCTAGGTGTAATTTGGTCAGAAAAGTGTGGGAATAATAAGGTAGTATACCTTACTCTGATTTTGTATTCTGTATGGGCTCATTGTTGAGCCCCACAGGGACCCCTTGGCATCACTCAGCCCCAGTGTGCATATGTGTGTAAAAAGTTGGCATAATTAGTCCTATGCTATACCTGCCCAGCCTCCAATGTAAAAACTATGTCTGGATCTCACTGTTCTCTGACATTCCCTAGTTGCTAGATGGATGGTCCATCATAGCTGGGGTGTAGTTTAGAATAGCCCAGCACAGCATGTAGCAGAGGGTTGGTTGTAAAGGATGCTAAAAGCTCAAAAATGTCTACACACTCTTTTGATTATTTTCAAAAGCTCACAGTCTCCGAGCTAATCCTGGCAGAAGGGGGCACACCTCCCACTGACATCACTGAAATTGCTCTGACTCTCAGCAGTCCTCAGTTTGGTTCATGTTGTATGTTCCCTGAATGGTGATGCTCTTCATTCTTCAAGCCTAGTGTCTGTGACTTTACTCATGGTTTTATTTTCAGTCACAACAGCTCATTCTTTTGCATTGCTGTAGCTCACATGAGTAGGCAAGAATGACCACAGCAGCTTGGAGCTCCAGCTCAGCTCTAAGAAATTTCACATCCTAGTCTGTACTAGCAATATCAGCTAAGCTTGGGTTAAACAAATGGCATAGTCAAAGCTGCGAGGCTCTAAAGGCTCACCCTGCTTTTTGTGTGATTTAAGGTTGAATTATGTATTTTTGCAAGGGAAGGCTGCCAATAGTGTGGACTAGATACAAGAAAGGCACAGAAAGGGGCTGTAAACATGCCTCTCTCACAAATGTCAGTGCACTTAAATAACCAGCAATAACCCTGTTCCAGTACTGACTCATGCCCTACTTCCCAGTCCACCATCTACCTGCACCCTAAACAGAAAAAAAAAATACATAGACTTTTTTAAAGTGGACAATTAGAGAATCTTCTAGGGACCAGATTAGGGCCACCAAATTAACCTTCATAACATAGTAATCAGTCATGCCCTTTGAACATTGACTACTGTGTTTACATTTCCAACTGATTGGTGATGTTCATCACCTTCACCAGGACCTCCACAGGAGAGAGGTAATTATATTGGTACCACTGTCAGAGTAAGGTGTGATAATATTATTGCCACAATGGTGGAAGGGTAAGAAAAGAGGGGTCAAGGAAAGGTTGGAATATTTTCAGAAAGACCCCTTCCTCCAATGCCATCTGGGGTGGTGATGCTGGCAGTGGCTGCCTAAGGTTAGGCAATTAAGGTTGTGGAATTTGTGATCTAAAAATATAAGGAACGGTTCTGGTTCCTAGGAATGATAATGTATTTGTCATCTGAGGAAGTGGGTTGTGCCTATGAAAACTCATGATACTATCCCTGAGGGTACGTCTACACAGCAGGGCTAATGTCGAATTAAGCTACGCAACTTCAACTATGTCAACTGCATAGTTTAAGTTGAAATAGCTGAACTCGGCTTTTGGCACTGTCTACACAGCAGGAAGCTGAAGGAAGACCACTCTTCCTTTGACTTCCCTTACTACTTGTAAAATGAGGGTTACCATGAGTCGGAGTAAGAAGTCCTTCAGCTTGACATTATTTCGAAATAAAGGCTTGTAGTGTAGACATGCACTATGTTATTTCGGAATAATGTCAGTTATTCCAAAATAACGCTGCTGTGTAGACATACCCTGAGTCTTCTCCTTTGAATAAGTCAAGATGATATTGCAGCCGATGTGTTTACATCACAATTTACCATCTGGACCATAGCCATCAGGGGTAATGATGGGTGAATCTCAGCAGCTGTGGAGGTTTGAGTTGGATAAGCACTATAAATTGCATATAGACATCTTGAACCTTAGCCAAGCCTCTTGAGTCCACAGTCCTGGGTTGGGAATTCCATGGGAACAAACTCTGAAACTTAAAATATCAAAGATATATACAATCATAGAAGGTAGAGGTGGAGAAGTGCTAGTAAAACACAGGATTATTCAAAAAGGAAAATGTCTCACATGGCTAAGTGTCTGCAAGAGTAGGCCAATAATAACAGCGACTATGTTTCTTTATTTCTAATCTAACAGTGATTTCTATTCACATTGGAACCAAAAATACCACTAAAACAAAGACATCTGTTTTGTGTTAGATGTCGCCTCTAAGAGGAAGTTCTATGTATGAAGATGTAGTTGAATCAGCCCTGTCACCACTTCTGCTTTCAAACCAGATGGAGTAAAAAATTTCAGACTTGCCCTGAAAACAAGCAGGTAAATCGCCCCCCTTTCTTCTCTCCCAACTCCCAGCTTTTGAGAACAATGTAGATAAATCCTGAATCTGAGCCCCATTTTCTGATTTGGATACAACATCTAATGCTGCATTTATAACAGCTGCCTCAATATTCATTTCACATGACATATCCTGATCTGATTGCTCAAATGCTAGTTAGTCTCCCACTGTGTCTTTGCAGAAATGGAAAGCCGGGGGGGGGGGGTATAATTGAGTGGCATGCTAGAGAAAGCCTGTGCACCGCTAGCATATGCAGGAATGTTTGTTTGAAAGTGTTACAAACATTCATTGATTCCTAGCGAAATAATGGGATTTGATTTGGGATGTTGGAGTCCAGAAGTGGAAGGGCTGATTAATGCTGAATTATATACTGTAGATTACAATGTGTAGCTCAGCAAGCAGTATTCTGCTCTGCTTGCAAGCTCCCCTAGTGGTACAGAGTGCTATTTAGATGAGTCAATTGCCAGGCAGATATAATGCGACCCTAATTTTATCCTGAATGTGAAACACAGCAATAGGCCTGTCAGAAATGCAGATGGATCTTAAATTTGCAAAATCTCCAGAGTAAGGACAATTTCTTCATTTGCTTGAACACTGCATAGCGCAATAAAGGACCCAAATCACCAATGCAATTGGGAGCCCTGGCTCTACAGAAATAGAAACATAATAATAATTAGATGAAAAAGCACTGTCTTAATTTTTTTTTTTACAGCTGTGATGGGAAATGGTGCAAGACTGATGCATGCTTTTTTAAAACAGTATGGTGGTAATGAAGACATAACTACAAGCCAAAGGACTCCTTGCTGATGTGATCTTGCCAACAGAGAAGGAGGTGAATTTGGGTGGATTTCACCAAAAAGACTCCATTTACACATCACTGTTCCTGTAGGAGAGCTGCCTTAGTTCTATAGGAGTGCTCATAAAACTAGGTATAGATGAGTCTCCAGGGTGTGATGTTTTGCAAATCTCTTAGGCTAGGTCTACACTACAGCTTTTTCCGATTTTTTTTTCAGAAGAGGCTTTTCTGAAATTTGGCCCATCTACACTGGGCCAAATTTTGGAAAATCCCCCTCTTTCGGAAGATACCTTCTTCCTCATGGAATGAAGAAGACAAGGCTTCCAAAAAAGTGCGTTTTCACTTCCACAAAAAAAGCGGAAGAGCAAAAGTGTTCCTTGGCCCTGCGAAGTTTTTCCGGGATACCGGAAGTATCCCGGAAAAACCTCACAGTGTAGATGTACCCTTACTGTGTACTGGGTTTGCAAAACTCATTTAAGTTTGTGGCCATTTTTTCTTTGTAAATTAAAGGGTTGCTTTCAATTTAGAAAAATTGGATTTGAAACACATTTCCTGACCAATGTTATCAAAAACACTTTTGATAATTAAATCTGAGATATTTTAAAACTCTGATTTATTTTTCTCTGTTTATGTTCTGTGCTTTGCTCTCAGCATGGACAATGAAAGTCAGTATCATTTTTTTATGGACAGTTTCTTTGTAAATGTCTCCATGCCACAATATTTGTGTTGCAAACATGACACTGTGGTGGAATTAACCCTCTGCCCAAACATAACCTTTGAAACATTTATTATTTTCCAGTTTAGCAAAATGTGGGGCCAAATGTGAGCTGACAGTTGCCTTTCAAATTCTTTTCTATTGAGATTCTTTTATTTGAAATAATGTTTTTCTAGCTGAAGGGAGACATGTCATCCTCACCAGATCTTGGAGCACCGCAAAGTGACATTAAAGTTGCTGAAAAACAGAAACTGAAGATTCCTCCAGCAAGAGGAATCCTGTGCTGGCATAAATCAGGTGTCAGCCATTTTAGTCCCCTCTGGGGCAAGATGCATGCCAGGACTGACTGGCGGTGCACAGTGCTAAGGCATGTGCTTCATTGATCCCTGACTGCAGGCAGGTGAGGCTAATGATCAATATGTACCTCTAATCCCAGTCTGACATAATGCTTTCCCTATGGCACTGTTCTAGCCAGTATAAAAGCAGCACAAAGACTCTAGTGCCTCTCCTGGTGATGGGATTGCCTGGTGCCAAGTGTGGGGAGGGAAAGGAAATCTGGGCCAACCTTACTTTGTCGGGTTCTGACTCAGGGCCTTTCAATACCAGTTACTCTGTTACAGGGCTCAGATCTCTGTATTCACCACTATGTCCCTTTGGTCACTTCCTTTGTTCCAGCCCTGATATCTCATTGGCTGTTACCAGCTCACTGTCACCTTTGGTCCTGATGGCTGGCAGATTTTTCTGCAATGTAGTGGGTGCTTGGTCTCAGCAGTCTGGAGTCCTGGAGGATTCTCAGTAAAAACCTGCAGCACAGGTCTGCTCTCTTCCTCAGCCAGCTGAGATTGAGCTGAGCTGCTTTCTTTTATAGGCTCCCTCCACCAGAAGTATGCCCAGCAGGGGCAAAAGGGGCATGGACCAGAACAGTTGGTTAACCCTTGCATCACCAGTGTGGGGTGAGTACATCCTATGATAGGCCCCAAATGCATTTGAGTCAAACTTCCAAACTGTTTGTGCTGTTTCACTGAGTCTGAAATCAGACAAAAGGGAGTGTTGCCCATGCCTGCTTAAAATGTCTCTAAATCATAGGAAATAAATAATAAAGTGGAGTTGTTTCTATGTATTTTAAGCAAGGCTTAATAACTGGGTATTATCTTAACTGATTCATAAAAGGCAATATGTCAGTTTTTTGCCCAATTTAAAATCCAGGCTTTTCATCAAAGATGCTAGAAAAATATTACTATCAAGAATTGATAACTTGCCTGACACACATCAGATTGAAGGAACTGAAGCCTCCCTTACACTTTTCAGACAAAGTCATCTTATCCACTCTGCTGTTCTCTCAAGAAGCACCAATAATATTATTAACAGCTGACTCAGGTTTCCACTTGTGGTTTCATTTGCTATTTCAACAGCAGGATTTCACACTCTTGATCACAGAATGATCCTTAGCCACTTAGATGGGATTGTAGTATTCAAATCTACGGAAGCACTCTTAGATGATTTCTTGGCATACATTTATTTCTGAGCCTTGTAGTACTTAATCATAAAGTACCAAAGAGCTTTATCTAGTAGCACATCCTCTCTTCCGTCTTGTAGTTTGCCCTTGCATCCTCTCAGTGTAGCCTTGGTTTTCATTGCTATACAGATATGAAACAGGATCCATCTTCTGAGGTCATTGCAGAGTACATATACACATTTAACCCCTGACACAGTGCATCCAATAATATGATGCACTATATCCAAATCTGGATGACATGTCACTACATGAAACTGAATGCAAATAAAATAGAGGTCTTATTGTTTAAATTAATCAGGGGAGGTGACTGTAGGATGCTGTTTCTTTCCTGTGTATCATTTTTGTCCATGTGCCTCAGCTTTCATCATTGACCATGAGATACCTTCGGTCTGGATTTTCCACTGCCTTGTATATTGGGTATTCAGATATGTGCAGAATGTTAGCATTCAGATTTGGGAGCATTTTTATCCCACTATAGTCAAGTGTAAATGACTGGACAAGGCGCAGGGTAATGGTTAAGGAGAGTCCCATCTTGCAATGTCCACTATGGAGCTCTGAAACAAACTTTTTGTCAAATCACAAATGTTTGCAGTATTGAGACTGGGTTTGATGGGAAAACAAGCAATTGCTCAACTTCCTTTTTATTTCTTCACACAATTATCTATATTGATATATAAAATAATTATTTCTGTCTGATCAGTACACTGAATTCCAAACAAGTCCATCCTTCACAGCAGCACTTTATTTTTGGATTTTTAATCACTACCATGACTTTCAGTAATATGGCACGTCACCTTACAGATTTTTTCATACACCCCACTAATGGCAGTTTTCCAGAGTACTTCTGCAACTTTGTTAATATTCACAGACATTTTCTTATACCACTACGCAGCAATATTTATGTCATGTCCACAGGCATGAACAATTTATTTCAGCTCTTCAATGGCTGGTTAGTAGTTTTGCTCTGATCTGGGGTATTAGCTTCTTGATAGGTTTGGAAAGCGGGTTCTCATTCTGTCTTTTAAAAATTGATTTTGATTTGATAGGGCCAAATTAGTTTAATTAGAGTAAGAACTGCTGTAAACTGTCACTCTTTGCAAAATCTGTTTAGCTTCTTGTTGGAGATTCAGATAAACTAAAGGGCAGTGGGTAGGACCTACACTTTTGCCTTGTTACTTTGAGACTTTATTTTTGGGGTCCACTCTACTCCCCATCAGGATTCAGCAAGGAGGCCTGTTCCCTCAACCTACAATTGTATTAGTTGAAGTCAGCCAGGCAGTTCTCTCTTTAATCAAAATGAGGATGGGTTCATGCCTCTTTCTGCTGGGCTTACTGACCTAACAGCTTACCAATTTAAAAAGCACCCTGAGAATTGCCTACATGTGATGCACCACAGTGTATGACTGGATGAATGAGGAAAACCACAGTTATTGCCTAGATACCCCAAAGGATGGCAAGTGAGGGGAACCCAGGACGGGAGGGTGTGAGCTAATAGTGTGGGAGATAAGATCTTCTCCTGAGCATGAAGTTGAGGGAAGGGGATGGGAAGGAGCCAAGGGAACAGCCTCTAAAAGTTTAACTTTGTTTGGACGAATGTCTGAAATCTTGGGTGCCTATCCATGCACTTTCAGAATCACTCGAGGTTTGTCCATTGCTCTCTGTCTGGGCATAATACCAAATGCCCATTTTAAATATAGGTGGATACTTGTGCGTTTACCATGTGTAGATAGGAAGATGTTCTATTTTTAGATAGACATGTTAGCTTTCTACATAACTGCTAATTGATAATGTGATACTATAGTGAAAGGTGTGAAATTGCTTGGTGCATTCTTGAAGGGAGTCCCACTTTCTGTCTTACAAAATACCCTTTGTTATCTTTACAACCCATAATAAGATATACTGGATGGCTGTGTGGTGGAATGAACTTCTGTAATAGATGTAACTTTTTTCTAAAAACTTTTAAAAGGAGCTTATGCTTGGCTTTGATTTCATTCTCAGCAATTAATCTCTAAAGCTTCTGCATCTACAAATAACAACCAAAATGAATTAGGAAGTTAGGTTTTTGAGGAACATGGTTAGGATTGATCATAGAGAAAAAAATCACTTCCTTTGCCTTTATACAAATCTTGTGTCCCACTTAGATTGACTAAGATTTTTTCACAGGGAAGGGAGCCTAGGAAAGGAACATTTCATTCTCCACATTCACCTTGTTCCATCTTTATGTCTTCATCTTATTTTCCTGAAACCTTCCTTCTTTTGCAACCCACTCATTCCAGTTTGCCTGTTTCTCACCTCAGGTTCGCTGCTAGCTGCCCTTTTATTCTTGCTTTGGCCCCTCTGTTCAATAGCTTTTGAAGAACCCCTTTCTGTTATCCTTTCCTCATCCCCTCATCCCCTGTCCTCCTGTTCATCTTTTATATTTCCCTTGTGTGTCCCAATTTTCAGCATTTTTAGGCTTCTGTTGTGGGGAGAGGGGTGGAGGAGGAGAACATGGAATTCAGCTGACACAATGTTAATTCCTGTCAGTGGCTGAACTGGGAAAGTAGTATGAACATTTCAATGAGGTGACTGGAGAAGCTGCTGTGGAGGGGAGAAGCCAGCCAGCAGGGTCTCTTCCCATTTGTACAGTCTGAGGGTAGGCAGAAGAGAAGGCAAAGGGAAGAAGAAAGGGGAGCAGGAAAGCCTGTATTCTATCATTCATCCGTTGTTTATCCAGGTAAAGAAACTGGTTACTTATTACTTTAAGCCAGCCAACTGGCCTGGTTCCTGGTTTGATTGAATTAGCACAGGGCTTTTTAAAAAAAACCTTCTAATCCTAGCGTCTTAACTATTTCTCTTAGGAAACTCATTTATCAGGTTTTGCCCTAGCAAGGAACTGTCCCATTGCCAACAGAAAGAAGCTGTTCTGCAGTAGGGATTCTTGGGTCTGGATGATGTAAGTCATGCACTGAGTGGTTTTCTACATACATTTTTAGCAACCAGGTGCAGAATGAATTATGTGCCAACAACAGGACAATCTGCATCTGGCCAGTGGTCCTGGGCCAAAGAGCAGCTTCCCATCTGTATTGGAGGAATTTTCTGTTATGAATCCTTGGATAAATGTGTTTCTCTGTGTGGATTATTAGGGTTCTACAGTATATATGTGTAAAAAAACCCAAACAAACCAGAATCTCCCAAACTACATAAGTTAAAACTAGAATTGGCTGTTAAATGAATGGTATTTGGAAAGGATTAATTCTGCCAAAGATAATTTTTGTTTATTGACAAAATAGAACTATAGGGCTAAATTCTGGTGCAAGTCATGCCAGTGAAAATCCAGAGTAACTCCATTCAGTATTACTCAAAGCAGATTCTGACTCCTAGTAACTGTACATGTACCAGATAAACCCAATTGTATACCATAGAGTTGCCAACTTTCCAAGAGCAAAAAAGGAACACCCTTGCCCCACCCCTGCCCCAAGGCTCCACTCCTTCCCCTTCTCTGAGGACCCAGCCCCACTTGCTATATCCCTCCTCCCTCCATTGCTCACTCTCCCCTACTCTCACTTTAACCAGGCAGGGTCAGGAGGGTGGTGAGGGTTCCGGCTGAAGGTGTAGTTTCTGGGATGGTGCTGGTGATGTGGGTTTGGCATGCAGGAGGGGGGTCAAGAGGCTAAGGTGGAGGGTTCAGGGTGTGGGCTCCAGGAGGGAGCTTGGGTACAGGAAGGGGCTCCAGGTTAGGGTTAGAGAGGAGCTTACCATGGCTCCCAGGAAGCAGCTGCCAGGTCCCTGTGGCCCTTAGGTGCATGGGTAGCCAGGGAGGCTCCATGCATTGCCCCCACACCAACAGGTGCTGAACCCACATCTCTCATTGGCTGCAGTTCCCAACCAATGGGAACAGAAGAGCTGGCACTCAGGCGGGGGCAGCATACAGAGCCTCCCTGCACCTAGGAGTCACAGGGACCTGGTGGCTGCTTCCAAATTCCAAGCCCCCACTAAGCTGCCAACTGGACTTTTAATGGTCCGGTCAGTGGTGCCAACTGGAGCCACCCCAGGTCCCTTTTTGACTGGGCTTTCAGAAAACTGGCACCTGGCAGCCTTAATTAGGTATTAAAGAGAGGTGGAGAGCCAAAGCTCTGTATGTGCTCGGTGTTTGCTGGACTTCAAATGGGAGTCATCAGCCTGTGACAAGGCAGAGCTTGCTAGTCCACCTGACTTGAGGTAGAAAGTGCAAGAGCAACCAAGGGAATAGGAACATCGGACAGAGGACAAAAAGAATTCTCTAAAATTGCCTTCCTCAAACCCATTCTGAACATTGCTCCTAGAGACACAGTCCTGACTTGTCACTTTCAGCACTCGACCCCTCTTTGTGTCTCACCACTGGCTCCCCCTTTGGCACCTCTCAGCAAACACAGTTTAACCCTGCTCTGCCTATCAGCTCTATTTTCTCATCATCTCACAAACTCCTCATTTTCCTCTTCCTGAATCCTAACCTTGATTGTCCACTTCTCCCACAAGAGCCCTTAGACTTTTTCATGCTGTCCCAGACAGGCATGTAACGCTTCTCGTTATGATACACTGAGCTGCCCTCTTCTCTGTCTGTAAACTTACTTGTGCCATGATACTGACAGCACCATTATGGGCCAACAATGAATAGGCAGGTGGTGGGCTGAAACCGCTGCTTATTCCGCAAAACGCTGTCCTGCCACTCTACCCATACTGCATTTGGTTGTTTCATTCACTGTTCACTTATTGTCATAAACCTAAATGTGAGCTTCCGTGGTATCCTTTTGTAACTTGCTGGTACAGTGCTTAGAGTAACACAGCCCAGCTCCTTGACTGGAGCTTCAGGTGCTACTGTAACACAAATAAATAATAGCAGTCATAAAGCTAATGATGAGAGGCTAGTGAAAGTGAATCCCTCCAGTGCCTTTGCTGTGCTCCATACATAATACAGTGCTGTGTCTGGGAATGCATCACAATCTAATGGTTTGCCCTGCAAATCTTGTGGTGATTTCTTTCTGCTAAGAAAGTCAGCAGGTCTGTCATTGGATAAGTCATGGGACTATCAGGGCTTTTGTTTTTCTCATGATAGCCTTCCTTCCCTCGCTCCCCCTTGCCTCATGCGAGATGCTGCAGGGTCTGAGCTCCCTCCCTTCCACCCTCCCCCTTCCCCCCACAGGTAGTTATTTAGGTTCTTGGAAAGCATTATACGAATTCACACTATGTGCCTGTCATCAAGCTCTGTACACACAGACATCTGTTTCCATAGTAACTAATGTACTTCAACAAGTAAGGAAAAATCATAGAACTTGAAAGATGAAAGAAAAAAAAAGCCTGACTTAAAAATAAGCAGTGTATATAAAATACATGATGGCGCTAGAGGTTTTATTGTACTTATTTTGAAGACTTGCGGTACTTGTGAATTGCCTCATACCTCATGAGAAATACAGTCATCCTGAAGTCTTGGAAGTAAAAACTAAAACTATAGCCCACACCATTACATACATACAAGTCATGTAACATTTGTTCTATATTTACTCACATGTGCATGTATGCATGGATGCAAGAACAGAATGAGTTTTTGTTGTGTATTTTGCAATGGATTTGTCATAAACAAGATTGATGAACCAGCCTGTGAGTGTGAAGAAACTTGCATTCGTCCTACATTCTATCTCTGTTCACAAAGTGTAGCAGCCAGGAACAATCTCAATCTGTCATAAATGTAACAGAACTTGGACAGGGCCACTCTAGGATCTTCCAGTGTGCCTAAATCTGTCACAAGTGCTACCATCAGTAGGTATAAAAAGGCGTGCTGGTGCTGGCTTGCCTGTTCTTAAACACCCGTTTTGGAAAGGCATTTTATAAAATCACTATCACTAACCCTTCTAGGCTTGAATCAGAGAGAACCCTGAGTCAAAGGGATCAGATAAACTAAACAGAGATACAGATTCTCCCCTCCCCACCTCTGCACAGCTCAGAGAACAGGGATGGTGTTCAGAGGTGCATGATAAATGAATTTATGACATTATTCCACAATTTATCACTCATCACGTCCACATGCTTTATTGTTATATACTTGCATAGTCCATAGACCCCTGTGTTAAGAAAATGTAAAGGTTCAATGCTCAGAAACCATGAATTTCCAGTGATAAGGATACATATCTAACTTTGCAACAGCAGTTACAGTGTATTCAGAAGTCTGAGTACTTGCACCATTAATTGCCTGACTGAAGGGCCAAATCACGTAATTATAGATGAAAACACTTGGATTTGCCCTCACAATTCATTTTACAGATGCAAAAGCCAGGGCATAAATTTTGAAGGTGAAAGTTGCACCCACAAACAGAGTGGACAGGAAATATCCCCGAGAAGCATAATAACCGCAATTCATATTATGTGTGGTATACAAATAATTGATCAGGACATTTATTGTACACTGCATAGCCAGAATGATGAATATAGTAGATAAAATAAAAAAAATCAAAGCATATATGGGCATATAGTCAGAGGTTAAATACTATCTGCATTGGGGCTAGCTAGATGAAGATATTCACCTACACCTAGATCCATGTTCTTTTCCTTGTATGAAATTAATCAAATAAATAAATAAATAAATAAATAGATAGATAGATAAATAAGGAAACATACAATGTACATATATATCCATTTCCAACCCCGGTACCCAAGCAGGCCAGAATGATAAACTGGTAAAAGGACACAACACTATACAATCAGCACAATCTTTTCCCCTAAGGAATAACCAGAGCTGGTCTTAGGGGCAGGTGAGCTGGGCGGTCATCTGGGGCCACTGTTTTCAAGGGCCTGCCGACAGAGTTGGTCTTAGGGGTGGGCTGAGACTGCATTTCGGCTCGACGTCCCAAATCCTCCACCCAGGTTTCCCTGGTTACTCCCCGACCCTTTTTTTGTCCGGTATCTTTTTTTTAAACCATCTGGCAACCCTACGGGTGAGCTGGGCGGTCGCCCAGGACTGCCAATTGGTTAGGACCGGCCCTGGGAATAACATTTAACAGGAAATCCAAACAATTTTAATGGAAGCAAAATCAAACAGGCAGAAGACTCCCGAAGGCCGGGATTCAGTGCTAGTAGTAGAATCCTGCCGCCTTCCCAAAGGAATTCTCCCGATTCGTTCTCCTCAGCAGCCTTGCTTTGCCTGGGCAAGGGGAAGGAGCACCGCTGAAGTGGAGTTAATTTTTTGTTTGGCTTGGATTGGGAACTCTTGCATGCTGTCAAAGGAAGACTGACAAAAGGAAAACAAAGAACAAGAAGGCAACACCACCAAAGAGTATAGAGGTATAAAGTTGTTGAGAAGTCCATTGTCACTGTTTACTGATAGCAACAGCAATATGCGATACAAATCTGCACAAAGCATGCAACAACATGCACCTTCTCAGCAACTCAAAGGCTAATGCATTATGCCCTCAATAAAGAAACTGCACAGATACACAAGTGAATATGGAAAATATGATTCATATAATCTCCAGAGCAAGGGTTTCTCCATTCAGTATTCTTGAAAACTGCAGGTCACTCATTACATGTAACCACACTGCTACAGCAGTGGCTATATTAGGCTAATGCTGTAAACTGTGTTGTAGTAGATAGGAGCTAACTGTTAGGCTTCATCTCATTCTAATATATCCATATTTTTCTGCACAAGGATGACAGAACCCTGTGCATGTTAATTCTCAGATGACACAGAGTTAGAGTTTTATGAGATTTATATTTAAAAGGAAATGCAGCAATTCTCCCTTTTGTGGATGGGACTCAGATGCCGTACTGGAGCTCCCCCTGCCGCCCACATGCTTCTCTGTTCTGAGATTTTCTTTATACAACTGTCACTGGAAAACCACATCATGCTGCTATTCACTGATGGAATATAATTTCCTATGCCTTGTCAAGAGGAGGGTCCATAGATTAGATGTGTAAGAGAAACTCTAAGCTGTGTTAATACTAAGACATAATTACTGTAGCCTTTGTCAAGGTGTTATATTAAGATTTCCCGTGTCAATTTGTGGCATGAAACATAAAGTCACAGAAAGAACAACAGAAAATTGTCAGGAACCACAAGAGAGCCTCTCCCCCCAGCTCCCTGTGTTGGTGCAGGGCCAAGTAAGCCTAGACCATCCCTGACAGTTTTTTGTCTAACTTGTTAAACACTGTGATTCCATGGTCTCCCCTAGAAGCCTATTCCAGGGCTTAACTACCTTTATGGTTAGATTTTTTTCCCTAAGATCTAACCTAAATCTGCCTTGTTGAAGAGTAAGCCTGTTATTTCTTGTGCTACTTCAGTAGACAGAGAGAACAGTTGATCTCATCCTCTTTATAACAGCCATTAATGTATGTGAAGTCTGTTATCAGATTCCCTCCTCACTCTGTTTTTTTTGGCAGACTAAACTTACCTAGTGTTTTTAACCTTTCTTCAGAGGTCAGTTATTATAAACTTTGATAGGTTTTGTTGATTCTCTCCAATTGGTTCACATCTTTCTTAAAGCAGGTGCCCAGAAGTGGACACAGTCTAGCTGAGGCCTCACCCGTGCTCAGTAGAGAAGAAAAGTTGGCACCAAGGCCTTACAGATAATGCTCCTGTTAATACACCCCAGAATGATATTAGCCTTTTTTATGACAGCATCACTTTATTGATTCATATTCAATTTGTGACGCATTATGACCCACAGATCTTTTCAGCAGCATGGCTGCCTAGCCAGTTATTCCCCATTTTGTAGTATCTTTGATTTTTAATTACTAGTGTAGTTCTTTTCATTTATCTTACTTGGATTTTATCTTGTTGATTCCAGACCAATTCTCCAATGTGTCAAGGTCATTTTGAATTCTAATCCTGTCCTCCCGAGTACTTGCAACCTCTCCCTGCTTCATGTCATCTAACCTCTGTGGGACTCTACTAAATATGTTCTCCCAGTTTGACAGCACACTGTTGACAGCTACTACTGGAGTACAGGTTTTTTTTTCTCAACCAGTCATGTACTTACTTCAGAGTAATTTAATCTAGATGACATTTCCATAGTTTGCTTACAAGACTATTACTTCTTAATTTGCTGGCTAAGTGTGCATAATTGAAAGACCTGCCTGGTCACTCAGCCATAGATTTAAAAGTAGCCATTTTTCTACAAAGGAATTTCACTAACCAGTTATAGAGAGAGTCTGCAGAACTGGAATTCTTCTATGGATTTGACACCTTTACTTTGGGTTTGAACAAAGACATTAACTGGTTGGCACATTACAAAGCCAATTTCTCCTGACTTTAACATCTGCATTTCCACAGCAAAAACTATGTATGGGACACATCCAACCAACTTAATTAGCCCCATTAATACAGGTCTTATAAGTGACAGGTATATCTATCTATCTATCTAGGTTTCTATTGTAACCCCCTTTTTCCTCCCTGGGTTACTCAGGAGCAGATAACACTCACATGTGTGCCTGGGCACCTGAAGTTTTTAACATAAAAGGAGATCATGAGTACCCCAGTGGTGATGTTGTTTAGTTGCACTTCTCTGGATTCAGAGTCCCAGACTTTTGCTTGTGTGGGCGCGCTTGAAGGTCTGCAGCTGGAGTGGAGACAGCACTGTGCAGATTCTGTGTGTGTTAGTCCAAGCTGAGCAGCCAGCTGCAAAATACCTCTGCCTCTGGAACAGGCCCCACCAAATTTCAGCAGCTCTGGTTCCCTGGGCAGATCACTCTGGCTCTCACTGGACCCAGAGTCAGTTTGTCTTTTGTGCTCCTTCCCAGGCAGCACTTTTCCAAACAGGCCAGTTACTCACAGTCACCTCCTGTGTAGTTTTATGTAAGCTCTTCCCAGCTACAGGCACAACCAGGATCTCTCCCCTCCAGGGACAATCAACAGCAGCCCCCAAAGCAGCCTGCTAGATCCAAGCTCCAGCAGTAACAGTAATAGGCTTTAGCTGCAACACAAAAGCTCCTGGCCTGGAAAAGGCTCCACACCAGCAGCCTGGCTCCTCTCTCCAAAAAATGGAGCCTAGCCTAACTCTCTGTCTGCATAGCCTGGAAGAGGCACCGTTCCCCCCTTTTCCCAAGAGCTCATGGCAGTTGTAGTCTCTAGGGCTAGATTGCAGCACAAAGGATCCTCCCAGTAAAAGTCAGACTCCCCTTTAATAAGGGGACTACACTATTATTTCCACTCTAATTCATCTGATGAAGTGGGTTTTACCCATGAAAGATTATGATTCTATATATTTTGGTTAGTCTCTAAGGAGACACAGGACCACTCATTGTTTTGGCATTATTGAATATAATATATTCCTCTCTAAACTATCACTGGAAAGATTTATAACTCAAGCATAACTTGGTAATTTCAATAACTTAGTGTTGTACAGGTTGAACCTCTCTAATCTGGCACTCTCTGGTTTGGCAACATCTGTGGTCTGGCATGATTTTAATTACCCAGATGTCCACTTATCATAGGTGTGGCCAAGTTTCCTGTCATCTCATAAAGTTTGTTTACAGTCACCAGTCCTGGCTCTCAGTGTTCTGTGCTTTTTTTTTTTAGCTCTAATTTACCCCTTCATATTTTCTAAGCCCAGTAATCAGTGGAAGTGTTGGTAATGCAATATTGACCTCCCATGGTTTGACAAATTCTCTGGTTCAGCACCAGTCAGATCCCAAGTTTGCCAGACTAGAGAGGTTCAACCTGTATATACAAGCTATATTTACCCGCCAGTAGTTTTTGATATCTATTATCAATATTCACATGAGTTCAAAGTCTCTACTGCAC
Organism: Pelochelys cantorii; assembly: GCA_032595735.1. NCBI lineage: Eukaryota > Metazoa > Chordata > Testudines > Trionychidae > Pelochelys > Pelochelys cantorii. The sequence goes on from CM064328.1 coordinate 83,234,925, forward strand.
AAATAAGTAACTCTTGAGCTCCTCTTCCCTAATTAGAGTCAGACTGCTAGCTAACATAGGAGATCTAGACATGAGCTGAGCTCCTGTTCTAGCAACTGGGGAGTTATGCCAAAAGGAGAGAGGTTGGGAGTGGGTGAAGGTTGAATAATATAATGCTCCTAAATAGTCATGGCTCTGTTTTGTTGCCATACAGGCTATGTCTGGACTGCATTGCTTTTTCAGTAATAGAGATGTAGCCATGTTACTCTGGTCTTGCTGAAACAAAAGACAGGACTATGCAGCACTTTAAAGACTAACAAGATGGTTTATTAGGTGATGAGCTTTCGTGGGCCAGACCCACGAAAGCTCATCACCTAGTAAACCATCTTGTTAGTCTTTAAAGTGCTGCATAGTCCTGTCTTTTGTTTCTTGCTTTTTCAGGATACTGGAGGTATCCCGGAAAAGCAACGCTGAGTCCAAGGAACATGTCCACTTTTTTAAAAAAGATTTAGAAAAAGCGGATGTGCTCTTTCGCCATCCCTGTAAACCTTGTTCTATGAGGAATAAGGGATGTGCTGAAAGAGCACTTTCTTTCAACATTTGGCACCATGTAGATGTGCCAAATTTCAAAAGAACCTCTTCTGAAAGTAAATTGGAAAAAGATACTTTTCTGATTTAACATTGCAATGTAGACCTTGCCAGAGGGCCAGGAACCAAATAGTCTTGTTTTTATTTTGCTCTCACTCCCCTCCTAATTTTTAGTGAGAAACTAATTGTGTGAGGGGAAGTCCAGATGAAAATCTCATTGCATTACTTGGTGTTAAAAGATATTTGCAAGACTCAGAGAAGCACTTTAAGTATTGTGGAGGAAAGTTAGTCTAATGGTTAAAGTATTGTACTAGGTATTTAGAATACTGGGGATGTCATTTCTTGCTCTGCCACGGACTTATTGTATAATGGCGGGCAAGTCATATACAGCTGGATTTTTCAGAAGTGATGAGTACTGGAGGTACCATTAAATGAAATATGAATGGGATTTAAATCCTAGCAATGGGGTAGTAGGCTGGGCTTTCTGAGTGCCTTCCTGAGCTGAGGGTAACCTGAAGAGACTGCCTGATTAGAGCTGATGAAGTCAGCTGCAGATAAGCCCTAAAACAAGGCTGGTTCTTCTCAGCCTACTTAATAAAAAGGATGTATTGTTCAGTAGAAACCAGAAATAGGAGATCTATAGGCATATAAGATTTGAACCAAACTGTCTGGTTTTGATGTTAAATCCATTAAGAGGGTCACATTTTAACACCTCCTACCCAAACTTAACATTGCAACTCAATCAAGTTTGCAAACACTTTTAAAGGTCAAAGTAGCAGGTTTATGGGAAAAAAGACCTTCAAGAAGAAGAGAGGTTTTTCATCTAGTGACTAGTTATTGTTATTTTGACCATTCACTGTATTTTTTAGTTTTATTCTGAGGCAATGCTATGTTTAGCTTGGATACATACAAGTCAGTAGTGAGTGATGAAGGAACTAGTTAGATTCCTCAGATGTTCGCTCCTAGACTTTCTGAGGCCTGGAGAGGATGGGATTCCAGAGAGCTGAGTTCAAGTGCCACAGACTTACTGGATAACCTAAGGCAAATCATTTAGCCTTTCATTGATTCAGTTCCCCATCTGTAAAATGAGGACATCAGTGCTTCCCTGCCCGCCCCTCCCCCCCCGGCCCATGTGTACCTCTTTGGGCAGGGACCACCTCTTACTATGTATTTGGAGAATGCCTAGCATACTGGGACCATGCTCACAGTTGGGAGTTCTAGGTGTCACTGCAGTACAAATCATTAAGAAAACTATTTTTTTACATACACTTCTGAATACAAAGTGTAATACCTGATTTGAGAGTCAGGTGACCTCCACTGAAATGCACCTTCAACCTTACATGTATTTTGATTAAATGAAGATTTTTGTTTATTAATTTCCCAGGCTTTTTATAAGAACACCAAACATTTACATTGTCTGGTGGTCATCATTGCCTCAGAATAAAACTGGCCTATGAAGTCTACAAAAGTGGAGCTTTGACAAATAAGACGAAGCTCAAGAAAGCAGGTGTAACTCACACACCTACTGGGTGTGGTTCATTGTCCCACGTACAGCACTTAGACCATTTACAGAGGGTGTGTCTATACAGCAAAGTTATTTTGGAATAACAGCTGGTATTCTGAAATAACTATGCAAGTGTCTACGCAGCAATTCTGTTATTTTGAAATTATTTCAAAATAACGGATGTCTTATTCCGACTTCTGTAAGCCTCATTCTACGAAGAATAATACCTATTCCAAAAAAGTTATTTCTGAATAGGGACTGTGTAGATGCTCCACTTCTGCAATTTTGAAATAGCCGCTCACCTGGGCCATTCTAAATTATTCCTCCTGGGGCTCTCAATTGAGATAGCACATCTACATTAGGAAAGCCTGCCTAGGATTAATTTTGAGGCTTGCTTGCAGTGTAGACGTGCTATTTCGAAATAAGCTATTTCGGAATAACTATTCCGGAGTAGCTTATTCCGAAATAACTGTGCAGTATAGATGTTGCCAGAGAGAAAGAAAGAGTTTGCTCTATAGCCTCAGCTGAGAGCCAGCTGGCTTTTAGCTCAAGTGGTCAGAGATATAAGTGGGGGACTCCTCTGGGATTTCAATTGAGATGTCTCTGAAGCTCAGGATTCACTTCCTCAGCTAGGGGAAGTATGTAACCCACCCATCTATTGTCCCATGTAGTGGCACTTAGCTGACTGAGAGAGAAAGGCTCATGCACTGAGGTTCCAGGTTCGGTTCCATCTGTTAGCATTATACAGGCAACTTAAGGCAGAGGTGAGATTCACTTATGCCAGCTGTGGAGTTTAGAGTAGAACACTTGATGCTCTAGCATCCACTGCAGCTGAGCGGCTGCATCAGCTCTCTGTGGCTTCTGCTTAAAGTGGAAAAGCAGGGCTTGGAACTGTAGACAACTAAGCAGCAATGCCAAGCACATCCATAAAGTGGTGCAATACACTGTCAGCATGGAGCCAGTTTGGGCATAATAATAAATTGTGAAACAGTACACTCTCCTCTTTTACACACTCCATGGTACATATGTATTGGGAATAACTGACACTGTTCATCTCTTACTGTCATTATTAATCCAAGGCCCTTCATGTCAGAGTCTTCGGGGGAGATGTGATCATTCACATAGCTGCCAAAAGCCTTAGACAGAATCAAATCTGCTTCCAGAAGGCCATCAATTAATGGCAGATACACCCTTAAATATCTTCCTTTAAATCAAGCATTTTTAAAAAAATTACTTTTTCATTTATTTTCCTGTTACGATTATACAACAATATGAAAGATGTGAGTATTGCACAATTATTAAATAGCAATCCTGAACTCAGTTCTTATGGCTCATTTGCCATGTTCAGAACACTGTACAAACAGTAACTAAACATTCTCCCACAGCCCGGAGGCAGAGAAGCATTACCCTCCCCTTTTGCAGATGTTAAAACTGAGACAGCTAGGTTAGCGCTTATGTATATTTCCCTACACAAAAAGCAACCATGTAATTGCAATCAAAATTATTTTATTTTAGAGCCAGGGGAAAACCAAAACAAAACAGGAATCAAGTCTCCATGAAAAAACACAGTTTGGGGCTCCTTTCTAACATGGTGCATCGACTGACTCATAAAATGGCAGCTGTCCCTACAGACAGCACACTTCTTAGAAATAATGGCACAGTGCAGAGCAAATACACTTTCTAGTTGAAAATGCACATACACCACAGTAACTCTCTTCAAAGAGGTTGAAACTCATGGAATAATAATCCTACGCTAGCTCCAACACTGACTTCTTTGGAACAAGTTACTATGCTATATGCTATTCTGATAGTATTAAGGGGATTTAAAGTGGGAGGAAATGCCATGTTGAGAAAATTCCCTGCGCAAAGGGCTTCTCCAGGAGATGCAGAGCTAGCAAAAGGAATTTATATGAGCCCTGTTCTCAGCCTTCAGTGTGAAGGGATGGGGGTGGAATGTACAGCACAACAATTGTTCCCTGCATCTCAGGGACTATAAGGGGCCTGGGGAAGTTCTAACTTACATCAGGGCTGAGCAGGCCCTAAAACAGCCTCAGAAAATGGGAAGCACAAGGGTGGCTTTAAGTGCAGGAACAGAGGAATTAATCCCAGAAGGTCCATAAAGTATTTCTGAACTGGCACCTGATATCAAAGTAACATATGCAAAAAACGGTGGTATATAGGCTTGTGCTGGGTTCTCTAAAGAGACTCTCATGGTAAACTGCCCCACCAGCATATATTCCCTTTTCAGCTGAGTAATTGCCATGCAAACCTTATAATCGGTACAAATATTACTTCATGTAACACCCCAAATCATTTACATGTCTCCATCTCAATACCAAATAACATATGGACAAATACTGTGTTGAAACTTTTAATGTATCGCTGAGATCCTACTCCCTCAGCTTACTATGAGTTCAAAATAACCCTAACCATTATTAAATAAAAATAAATATCAAATTAAAGCCTGAGCTCATTTGGGGAAAATCCCAAAGGACACAGCGATTCCAAGGCCAGGCAGCACCTCTGTGACCTTCCAGTCTGATCTCCTGTGTAACCCAGGCTTTAGAATAATTCCCCCCAAATAATTCCTAGAGCAGATTTTTAGAAAAACATCCAATTTGCATTTAAATATTGTCAGTGAAGGAGAATCCACCACAGCCCTCTGGCTAGAAATCCTAAGGCATAGTGACTCTGCTCATGGTCATTATTATTTATTGGTACAGCAGGAGCACTTAGAAGCCTCTTCAGGAACTTATTCATTGCTCTATAACTTTGATTGCAAACTTGATAATAAAAAGTAATACACTACTGTGGACTTTTCACTGTGCTCTGCAGTTTGGGGCTCCAGAGCACTATTATTTAAACTTGGTTTTCCTTCCCAGGTTGGCTTTTGTCTTTTCATTGTGGGCTGGAAAATCTGTACACAGATTGTTTTACTGAGCATCAATTAATCCAAGTTCCTTATTATGCAAAGCTCTATTATTGATATGTCACCAGGCATTGTATGCTGTCCTCTTCAAATCAAGGCTATACTAGATTTTGTGAGCACGTTACATAATGAGAATCACAAGTTTTGGATACATTTGATGCAATTAACATTTAAGATGCTCCTTTGTCTTAAAAATTACTTCTTCTGGTAAACTGCCTCACCAGCCTATACATACATACATACTACACTCTCAGAGTACATCTACACAGCGCTTGGTCCTGCCGTGAGGGCAGGAGACTGGACTTGATGACCTCTTGAGGTCCCTTCCATTTCTATGAGTTTATGATTCTATACACAGCAACATTATTTTAAAATAACTAGCGTTATTTCAAAATAACGTAGTCTGCATCTACACAGCAGGCAGTTATTTCAAAATAATGTTGAAATACTGTCAAGCCGGAGGACTTCTTACTCCAACTCCTGTAACCCTCATTGTACGAGGAGTAAGAGAAGTCGGAGGAAGAGTGCTCTGTTTCGAAATAAGTGCTGTGTAGATGCTCCCAATTTTGAAATAAGCTACGCAATTGATGTAGCTCAATTTGTGTAGCTTATTTCGAGTTAAGCCCTGCTGTATAGACATACCCTCAGAGAAAGGTTTAAAGTCCATGAACTGCCCTTAATTTTCAGCAGAACTTCTCTGGAGTTGCTTATGGATTAAGGCAATATTTATTGGACTGTGTTTATTGTTATGGAGACATTAACAACAAGGGGAAAGGAACACAAGTCAGAATAGGGAAAGAACAGGCTAAGAAAATGTGTGGTGTCTCCACCATTGGAGGTGTATAAAAAGTAGTTAGACAAACACCTGCCAGGAATGGCCTAGGTATAGTTAGTACTCCCTCTTCATGGGGGAAAAGGAGGCTGAACTAACTTCCTTCAAGATTCTTTTCAATCCTACATTTCTAAAATTCTGTACCCAATAATCCCTTATTTAAATGTATGTTACATGCAGTTAGGAAACTTTAATTTTAATTCATGGTTCACAGTGTAACAGAGCCTGCTTTGCCTGTAGCATGTGCTTTATTGTAATTGTGATCTCTGGTGTACAGATCTTATTAGGTGTATGCTTGACATTCATTGTTTACTGAAATAGGGCATTTTTTACCTCATGAGAAGGCTGAGATAAGACTGTGATAAGTGGCTTTTTTTGTGTATTTTGGACATGATTAAAAGAAAGAAAAAAAAAAGAAAAGAAAAAGGAAAGAAAAGAATGCTTCCTGTCTCCCTGACAATCAGTAATACAGAAGTGACACAAGGGAATGCCACAGCCAAGTCCTGAACCTGGAATAGCCCAAGCCACATGTTGAAAACTTGCATTTTTTTACCTTGATTTAATTCTGTGAGGAAAATAATAGCTAATATTATTTAGCCCATCAGCATTATTATTTGATTTTTGGAACTGGATCTAGATTACATATATACGAATATGTTTTATAAGGCTGCTTGGAGCCAGCAGCCTTATAAAGAAGGCAGCCATAGTGAACTGAGTGAGCAGCGAACAGGGCAGCAGCCAACAGGAGAGTTTGCCTGGGAGTTCGCCTTGGGAGGAGCCCCACAGAGGTTGATGTTTTTCTTTCTTTTTGTTCTCTTCTTTTTTCCTCTCTCTTATTCCATTCAGGCTTCGGGGAGCAATGAAAACAACATCTGAGGATCCTCTGAAAAGGAAGACAGCATGGATAATGAGAGATCAGCTGTTGTGATGTGCACAGCATGTGCCATGTTTTTCTTCCTCCCAGAAGATAGAAGTGATTTTATCTGTGCTAAGTGCAAACTGGTCTCCATATTGGAAAAGAAGGTGAAAGGAGTAGAGGCTCCAGGGCCGGCTTTAGGAAGTGCGGGGCCCAATTCGAACAGTTTCGACAGGGCCCTGGCAGCCAGGATTTTTTGTTGAGCAGAAAAAAAAAAAAAACCCACCGCACACAAAAGTTTCGACAGGGCCCTGGCAGCCAGGATATTTTGTTGAGCAAAAGAAAAATAAAAAAAAACGAGCACACACACACACACACACACACACACACACACAAAAAGAGTCACAGCCCCTTTAAATCCCCAGCTACATGGCAGAGTCCTGCCTTTCCACCAAACCCCGGGGCCGACTCCCCTTCCCGCGGTGCAGGGAAACCCCTGCGCTTGATTCACCCCTCCTGCGGCGCAGGGAAGCCGCTGTGCTCCTCCTCCGGGGCCAACGCCCCTTCCGGCAGTGCGCCCGGCACGCCAGCACACTTCTGGCTTTAGGGCACAGGGCTCTCTTAGGCGCGGGGCCCGATTTGGGGGAATCGGGCGAATCGGCCTAAAGCCGGCCCTAAGAGGCCCAATATCAAGCCTACATGCCGTCAGAGAAGAATAAGATTTTCTGGATAGAAGGCAGCATTTGATACTGCAGGCATAGCATGCTGAAGAACCAGTGAGGGCAGTACAGAATGGGGAAGAAAATTGGCAGCATGTAACCTCCAGGAGAAGAACGACAACTCAGGTATCCCCAATCCCAATGGAGGTAAGTAACCACTTTCAGGCTCTCTGCACGGGTACTATGCTGGAAAACACTTTGGCAGAGACCTCTGAGGGAAGGGATCTGATGGAGACTCCATCCATCAGAAGGCAGGGGATGCATAGTCCTAGGGATGGGGGTTCCATGAAGGAGACGGGTAGTGGTGGTCGGAGACTCCCTCCTAAAAGGGACGGAGTCATCCCCCTGCCTTCCAGACCAGGAATCTCGAGAAGTGTGCTGCTTACCTGGAGCTAGAATTCAGGATGTGACCAAGAGTCTTCAGAGACAGATCAAACCTTCAGATTGCTACCCCTTGCTACTTCTCCATGAAGGCACTAATGTTACTGCCAAGAATGACCTTGAGTGGGTCACTGCAGATTATGTAGTGCTGGGAAGAAGGCTCAAGGAGTTTGAGGTGCAAGTGGTGTTCTCGTCTAGCCTCCCTGTTGAAGGAAAAGGTCCAGGTAGCGATCATTGAATCTTGGAAGTAAATGCATAGTTGTGCAGGTAGTGTTGGAGAGAAGGCTTTGGATTCTTTGACTATGGGATGCTCTTCTGGGCACAAGGATTGCTAGGAAGAAATGGGATCCGCATAATGAAGAAGGCGAAGAACATCTTTGCAGGCACAGGCAGCTTTAAAAACCGAGTGAGGAGGACTTTAAACTAGGTTCGTCCGGAGACAGTGACCGAAGCCCTGAGGTAAGCAGAGAGTGGGATACTGGGAAGAAACACAAGGAGGAAGGTGCAACAGAGAAGGTAGGGAAATCAGGTAGTTATCTAAGGTGTCTGTACACCAACGCAAGAAGCCTGGGAAACAAGCAGGAAGAATTAGAAGTCCTGGCACAGTCAAAGAACTATGATTTGATTGGAATAATGGAGACTTGATGGGATGACTCACATGATTGGAGCACTGTCATGGAAGGGTATAAACTGTTCAGGAAGGACAGGTGGGGGAGAAAAGGTAGAGGAGTTGCACTGTATGTAAGAGAGCAGTATGATTGCTCAGAGCTCCAGTATATAGAGGGAGAAAAGCCTGTTGAGAGTCTTTGGGTTGAGTTTCGAGGCAGGAGCAACAGAGGTGATGTTGTGGTTGGTGGATGAGATAGATGAGGCTTTATTCAGACAACTGACAGAAGCTTCCAGATCACAGGCCCTGGTTCTTATGGGGGACTTTAGTCACCCTGATATCTGTTGGGAGACCAATACAGCAGTACACAAACAATACAGGAAGTTTTTGGAGAATGTTGGGGGCAACTTCCTGGTACAAGTGCTGATGGCACCAATCGGGGCCATGCACTGCTGCTCACAAACAGGGAGGAATTAGAAGGGGAAGTAGATGTGGGTGGTAATCTGGGAAGCAGTGATCATGAGATGGTCGATTTCAGGATCTTGACGAAAGGAAGAAAGGAGCTCAGCAAAATGCATACTCTGGACTTCAGAAAAACAGACTTTGACTCCCTTGGGGAGCTGATGGGCAGGATTCCCTGGGATGCTAACATGAAGGGGAAAGGAGTCCAGGAAAGCTGGCTGTATTTTTAAAAATTCTTATTGAAGGCACAGGAACAAACTATCTTGATGCGCAGTAAGAAAATCAAATATGGTAGGCGACCACCTTGGCTTAACAATGAAATCCTGGGTGAGCTTAAACACAAAAAGGAAGCTTACAAGAAGTGGAAACTTGGACAGATGATTAGGGAGGAGTACAAATATATTGCACGAACATGCAGGAGTGTAATCAGGAAGGCCAAAGTGCAACTTGAATTGTAGCTAGCAAGGGATGTGAGTGGTAACAAGAAAGGTTTCTACAGGCAGGTTAGCAATAAGAGGGTGGTCAGGGAAGGTGTGGGACCCTTACTGGATGAGGGAGGTAACCTATTGGCAGATGATGTGGGAAAAGCTGAAGTACTCAATGCTTTTTTTGCCTCTGTCTTCACATAGGTCAGCTCCCAGACTACTGCTCTAGGCAACGGAGTATGGGAAGGAGGTGGGCAACCCTCAGTGGAGAAAGAACAGGTTAAGAACTATTTAGAAAAGTTGGACAAATACAAATCCATGGGGCTGGATCTAATGCATCTGAGGGTGCTGAGAGAGTTGGCAGATGTGATTGCAGAGCCATTGGAAATTATCTTTGAAAATTTGTGGAGATCAGGGGAGGCCCTGAATGATTGAAAAAAGGCCAATGTAGTGCCCATCTTTAAAAAAGGGAAGAAGGACAACCCAGAGAACTACATACCAGTCAGCCTTATCTCAGTCTCTGGAAAAATCATGGAGGGGATCCTCAAGAAATTCATTTGAAGCACTTGGAAGAGGCGAAAGTGATCAGGAATAGTTGACATGGATTCACCAAAGGCAAGTCATGCCTGACCAGCCTGATTGCCTTTTATAACAAGTAACTGGCTCTATGGATATGGGGAAGTTAGTGGATGTGATATACCTTGAATTTAGCAAAACTTTTGATAAAGTCTCCCACAGTATTCTAGCCAGCAAGTTAAGGATGTATGGACTGGATACATGGACTGTAAAGTGGATAAAAAGTTGGCTAGATTGTCAGGCTCAACAGGTAGTGATCAGCAGCTCAATGTCTGGTTGGTGGTCAGTATCAAGCAGAGTGCCCCAAGGGTTGGTTCTAGGCCTGGTTTTGTTCAATATCTTTATTAATGACCTGGATGAGGGGATGAATTGCACCCTCAGCAAGTATGCAGATGACACTAAGCTAAGTGAGAGGTAGATATGCTGGAGGGCAGGGATAGGTTTCAGAGTGAATTCCACTGAATCACAGTGAGCTCCTGCAACAAAACAAACAGTCACGACAAAAAATCCTGTCTCACAAAGGAGATTCAATATTTTGATTCCAGGCCTATAGGGGTGCATCTACACTGCAGGGACGTTGGAATAGCGAGCCCATTATTTCGAAAGATATTTCAAAATAATGGGCATACTGTCAAGATGCGGAATAGCTATTTCAGGATACCAGAAGTAAAAGATGTAAATGTACCCTAGGGCTTTGTCTATGCTATGGCTTTTGCTGGAAGAGGCAATGCAATGCAAATGAAGCGCTGATTAGCATTTTCTCGTGCTTCGTTTGCATAATCCATTCTGAGCCGTTTTTGCACAAGGGGTTTTTGCGCAAAAATAAATAGTGTGGACATTTCCTCTTTGTGTAAAAAAGGGTTTTTTGCACAAAACGGACACATCTACACTGCTTGTTTTTGCGCAAAAGCCCCTCGGAATAGATTATGCAAATGAAGTGCGACAAAATGCTAATCAGTGCTTCATTTGCATTGCCTCTTCCGGCAAAAGCCGTAGTGTAGACATAGCCTAGGTGTCCAAAGATCCTGAATTAGCTGTAAATAAAGCTAGACAACTCCTCAAGATTTTTTTGAATATTGAAGCATAACCTGCCTTGATTATATTTTTGTCAGTCCATCTTAATAGGTATTTCAGTTCAGTACCTACTATTATTTAAACATAATTAATGAAAGCCAATAAAAAGGAATGATAATATATGCAGTCAGAAACTGAAGTGGTGGCTGACAGGTTTATATATGAGAATATGCAAACCTCACCTATAAATTGGTTTCAGGATAGCAAATTTATGAAAATTTGTGGAGGAGGACACCAGGCTGCCTGCATGTGTAAAAATACAATTCAATGCAATCTGCTTCATTCTGGAAAACATCTAGTATTAATGCTGCTGAAGTGTTCCAAAAATAGAGGAGCTCCATCGTTAGCCTTCTGAGCATTTAAATAGCAGAGACATTGTTACCCAAATGATATCCCCTAAAAAGGGATTTTCACACAAACTAAAAAAAAAGACATTTAAGCAAAAAGCCATTTTCACTGCCTGTAATTTTCTGTATTCTCCCAACCCTCACTGAAATAAAGCCGTCCTCTCTCCCCAACCGATTCTTAATCTAAATGTGAGATTGTAAGACTCAGTGTTTATGACAATAGCTTGTTACCACGGAGACAGTTATGTCATCATAAATTTAGCCCTATGATATTACCTCCCTAGCTGCAGAAACAAAGAGGGAAAGAAGATGTGATATGAATGAGACCTCTTTTATTCAGAAACATCTATTTTAAATCTCTTTGGTTAGCACATTTGCAGCCCTTTAATAACAGGAACTTCAATACAGACTGCGTACCTAATTACATGCTACTTTGTTCTGCCATTTCAACTGCTTTGAATGTAACTTTTGAATGCAAGAGCTCCTTTTACTGTGGAATGTGTTGGATTCCCTGTATCCTAACACAATAGTGTGACGGTTTCTACTATTTCAGGCCACTGCCCTACTGTGCAGTGTTATTGTGTCCTCTGATTTGTTTTGTAGCAGAAATCTTAAAAAAAAAAATCCTGAAAAAGAAAGATCTATTGTGTGGATGTGTGAGAGTGAATCCTTTTGGGATTCTAGGACATCTCCTGCAATGATCTGACACATGCTATATGTCTAGTCCTCAGATTACCTTGGTACAGCTGAAGAATCCTTTGTACGGTTACACAGTTACCCATTTGAAATACATATACTGCAATATCCTCAATCTCTCAAGGTTACACACACATACACACACACGTGTAATATAGAAGTGCAGTTACTTATGGAGACTAAACAGCAAAAGGTCTGAAAGAAAAACCCATAAAACAAAACACAATCCCCATCCCCACCCAACAAACCTCCTAACTGCTGCTAGGCACCAGAAGGTACAAAGCCATACACATGTGCAGGCACATGCATATCTTCACCCTGAGTTCTGAGCATTGAAATCTTCACCCTGTACCTCTGGGCTTGTAGGTGCTACCATTGCCTGACTATTTCGAAATGCATTTTGTGTGTAGATGTGTCATTTCAAAATAAGCTATTTCAAATTAACTATTTCGAAATAAGATATTTTGAAATAATACTGTAGTGTAGACATACCCTTACAGAAAAAAACAACAAATGGTCTGGTAGCACTTTATAGACTAACGAAACATGTAGATGGTATCATGAGCTTTCGTGGGCACAGCCCACTTCTTCAGATGACCAGAGTATTAGCTGGCACGTTTTGTTTATTTTAGATTAGTAACTTGCTTTGACCTGACTATTTTCACTTGCACTCACTTAAATTCTACTTTTTATACTTAATAAACACACTTTTGTTCGTTGTCAAACCCAGTGTAAATAATTGTTACCTGGAGTGGTGGTGGAAGGGGGCGGGGAGGAGGGAGGGGGAAGCAATCACTGTGCACATCTCTCTTTCATTGATAAAGGGAGTGAGCCTTCAGAGCTTTCTCTGTAGAAATAGGATTTATTTGGGATTTTGGTCCCTTTTGAGGGTGATACTCCTGGATGCTGTCACATCCCTACAGCCGAGCCCTCCTAGAGCTGAGCTAGTTCCGAGACTGTGTTGCTCCGCTGGGGGACTGTTACCCCATCTCTGTGCCTTGGGTGTGGGACACCAGAGTTTCTGGCCCAGCAGGACAGGGTAGTGGTGGGGCGCCCCAGAGAGCAGGGAGGCAGGCTCGGTGGCATGATCAGCACACTAGGTGACAGCCCCAAGGAGACCTCTGTAATCAAACTTCTCACAAATAGGTCTATGCAGGTTATAGTATTGAAGCAATATCCCTACATTCTATCTTCATGCATTTGCTTTTTTCCTTTAGAGAGAAGTCATTTCACACATCTTTTTTAAAATCTTTTTATGGATTGCACCTCATTTCATTTCTGCAATTTATTAACATTACCTTATATCTCAAGTGTGTCCTTTGAAGCATCATCTTGTGATCACTCAGTTTTTCTATCATTCCCAAACTTTTTTACATCCTGCACTCACTCCAGGAATGAAAGTACTCAAAGGGAGAGAACCGGTAGCTCCTTCTATGATCCTTCTGGGACTTGCTCATCACCTCCACTCAACTTGACACTGAACCATTAAGAGTTCCGATCACCATTTGATATTTCAGTCAATTGTCTCTTTCACGATACGCTACATCTGCTGAATTTCTGTCAGTTACAATACTATTTCATTGACTCGCTCCACCTTTTTATCTGAACCCTGTACAGTTCTTTAAAGATAGCACAAAGTGGGCCCTACATGGCAGTGCTTTCATAGGCCTCCTTCTCTCTGGCATGAATGTAGGGGATGCTTGTTCATTGCGTTAAGGGTTTTTATTTGTTGCTTTTTCCCGACCCTGCCAAAGAAGGAATGAAGGGCTGAATCCTATTGACTGCTAAGCACAGTAGAGAAGTGCAAATGTTCAGTAAAGGACAACCCTTGTTCCAAATAAGATGAAGGTAGAAGTGGAAGTGGGCAGCATTTGAGTTTAAGGTGAAGGGAGAAAACAGTATATGTGTTTGTGGGAGACAGATCTGAGGGAGAGACCATCAGAAAATGGAACTGGGGAATAGGAATCTCCTTTTACACTTCATCCTTGGCTCTGGAAATCCTTACTCTGGGCTTGGCCTCAAAGTCCCAACTGCTTTCTGGAGAAACATCTGAGGACAGAGTAACATGTTCATTCTTTGTTTCTTTTTAAAGGTATTCAAAGAAACTCTTATTATTTCTTCAGCTGTATACATAAGATACTTGCCACGCTGCAGGAAGCACAGATGTCTGGCTAATCCTCATACCATGTGTGGTTTTCTGTGTCTACTGAAGCCAGCTAGCAAAGGAAGAACCCCACATATGGAAGGCTATAGCCCTCTGCTGCATAAAAAGAAACAAATATTCATGCGTATAGACACAATATTTGATGATGTGTTATTTGGCAGGGCAGACATAAAGAGATGCTGCTAACATTCTTGGAAACTTTCAGTCACCAAATGTGTTTTTAGATAAGATAAGAACCATTGACTGAAAAAAGAAATGCAAAAGAAAGAATGTCTGCTTATCAGTAAGCAGCATGAGCATGGGGAGATGGTTTGGCAAGAGTTATTAGTATTACACTTCTAGTTGATATTGTAGTGATCAGTGAGGTATAAAGGCAGAAATAGAGTTGGTGCAAATACGCACATAATGGTACTTTGCTTCATGACTTTGTGAGTTTGCCAGTTATCCTTAACACCTGAAAACAGCTTGCTTGTTCCACTTCATAAATGTTGTTCTTTTTTGCATATGCAACAATTAACTAAATAGAAAGGAATACAGACTGCCAATTTTTTCCCTAATAGCACATCTTTGTCATGTATAGTTATTTATTTCCCTGTGTTTCATTACAAGCCTCTGAGTAAGTAATCTAATCAAATGGCCTTTTTCCAGCTCATGAAATTTAAATTGCATTAAGTATCTCTGCCACAGAATCCCTGCTTTTCTTTTCTATAGTCTTTCTTGAGGAGTATAAAGCAAGATTATATTGCTGATTCAGCTAACGGGTGTGGGGAGGGAGAGGAAGAAGTCTTCATATTAGTGTATCTAATCTGTCAGTGGTCAAGAGAGTTCAAGTAGGTGGCTGTCTCAACAAAATAAAACAGGAGTTTGTTTGTAGCATCAAAGAATTTTTTTAAAATTTTGTGGAAATATTGGTAGATGTTTTCACTTGCCAGAAACCACCACAAAGCTATTAGAAAAGACTTTCTAGTCTCTAAACGTAAAGCAAGGTAATGTTTCAGTTGTGCCAGGACAATGGGGTGTGCCTGGATTGAGATTGCTTCTCATAAAACCACATACAGAAAAGAGACATAATCACCAGGCAGGTGAAAGGGGCTGACTGGGGGCACACTCCCCACCTCCTGTCAGGGACTGTCCCAGCCCCAAGCCTCCCACTCCTCAGGTGCCCTTTAGGGAGGGTAGGATGGGCTAAACCCCCTTCCCACCGTGATTCATACGGGGACATTGCTGGCTGTTCCCCTTCATCAGGGAAGGAGGGGAATGTGCACAGTTTGCTGCATTCCTCACTCTGCTGGGGAGCACATGGGGAAGAGGAACCTGGATCTGCCCCAGATGGGAAACATGCACCCTTTTCTGGCTGTGTTTGCTGGAGCGTCAGTGGGCATAGACAGACTCATCTCACCTGTCTCCAAGCTGCTACGGTGAGAGAAGGCTGGGGTAGTCCTTTTCCTCCAGGGCAACCTGCATACTGAACCCTCGTCACCAGACCCACCCCAGAGCAATGATTTTATTTTCCAAAAAACAAAAATTAACTGAGTTTAGGACACAAGCAAGGGCAGATAAATCTTCTAGTGCTGCGTATTTCTCTTTCTCCTATCTTGATGTTAACAAAAGGGCCTGGAATTGGATGGAAACCTCACGTCTCTTGAGACTGACTTTAGTGCTGTAGGAAATTACTTAAATCTCTGTAAGCTGGAAGCATTAACAGATTTCAAACTGTTGATCTTACAAGTAGCATATTAAGACAACTTGTGCCCCGAGGCAGGATAACGTGTCCACTTTGAGTCTATATCCTGACAGTCATCAGTAGAAGGAAATCCAGTGAAAGGATGAACTTTTCCTAAGAGGTGGCAATGTCAAAGCTATTTAGTAAGGAGGTTAATTGAGGCAGTATATTTGCAGTGTTTACCAAATTATCAGGCCCTCTCTGAACACTTCAGCTAGAAAGCATCAGCTTCAGAATATGCCTACCACCTGGAAATAAGATACATGACAGAACATCAGTTTTTCTGTTTTATAAACCTCTGGGATTACTGGAATCCTAAAACAGTATTCTGAACAAGCACCCCTTGGCCCTTTTCTCCTTATTAGGACCTCACAAAACAAAATCCCATTGCTTTAAAATTAATTTATCTGCAGGGCTGGGGTGTGGTCCCACAAAAGATGAGTATTACTGATTATGGGAACTGATAGAGGCCCACTACCCTACACAGAATGGAAGAGCAGAGCACTGGGCCTGCTGTGATTTCTCCAGTTGGGAGAATGGCTGCCAATAGGGGGAAGGGAAAGGGAGCAGTTGTCCTGGGGACCAGTGTTTTAAAAGGGCCCAGGACTTCAGATTGCCACTCTTGCAGCTGCAGCAGTGGAGGCACCCTGGGCCCTTTAAATTGTCACTGCAATCCAGTGTTCTCTCTTAGATTTCCATCTATGGGCTGAGTAAGTTTTGTCTTGTGTACAATAATGACGTCATGTGTGCTTGTTTGGATGTCTGTCACCATGGCACCCACCAGTTACTACCATTATTTATATATATACATTTAAGTTGTTATGGAAGAAAAAATACTAAAACAACGGATAATTAATAAGGTGCATGACCCTGCACACATACATCCTGAAAACCACCCAGCTGCGGGCCCCACCCTGTTCTCGCCCTGTCAGCTGTACGGGACAGGTAGAGTGGCCGTGGGGGCAGGGTTGCAAAAGCACACCCACCGCTGTCCAGGAGATGTGCCCACATCCGTAGCAGGGCACCCTGAGCAACACTGGGGAGGAGATTGGCCCTGGATCCCTGGCCATGTTGGAACAGGGAACCTTGGGAGGAAAGGCTTGGTGCCCCCCTGCAATGCAGAACCGTGTGAGCCTCCCAGAGTGCCTCCGGGACATCCAGGCCCTGGACTGCTGACTGCTGGGCTGCCCAAAACATGCCCACAGCACTGCTGTGTCTGACCTGCTCATGCCACACACTTACCAACACTTCTCCCTCCCTGCAGGGAGACGGAGTTACACTGCCACTACGGTGCCAACCGAAGAGGCTCAGCTCCTACTTGGCTGGGCACAGTCCATGGGCTGGCTCTCCAGGCCCTGCCCCAATGATTAGATCCACACGGTGCCTGGCGCAGGCAGTGGCTGGGGAAGACACAATGTGGGGCCAAGCACCATTTGATGGGGAGCAGCTCTCTACATACCACAGGCACTAATCCAAAGGGAAATCAGCTTGTCCTAACAACAGCTCAACCCTCAGCTGGCCCTGCTATAAAGCAAGTGCTGATGGTCACTGCAGGGCTGGGAGAGGACCTTCAGAAACACAGGGCGATTTCAGAAACAGCATGCCTCATGTGTCTGGATGTGAGACAGGGCCGAGGTGCTATTTTTAGTACCACGGTCCCGGCTCCAGCGGCCATGGCCCCAGCCACTCTCAGAGGTCGGACCGTGTGGTGGGCGGCTGGCCCATGTGCCAGGACCAGAGCTGGGGCTGCTGTGCTATTTTTAGTACTGCGGCCCAGGCTCTAGCTCTGACAGTGGCTGTCCAGCTAGTCCGGGTGGGGTAGCCACCCGCCATGCAGCCCTGCTCCTGGGAGCAGCTGGGGCGGCGGCTGCATGGCTCTGCTGAGGGGGGTGGTCAGGACTGAAATTCTTGGTGTGCACCTGTGGCACCTGTGAAGGCTGGCTGCCCCTAGTCTTGCCCCTTCTGCCCAAGGTCCCTCAGCCAAGCCACCATCTCCCAGGGTACGTCTAGACTGCAGGCTTCTTTCAAAAGACAGAGGACAGGCTGTTGAGAGTGTGGGTTTTTTTTTAGAGGGTTTGGAGCAGGATGGGGAACAAGGCCAAGTCCCTTTCTCCCCAAGGTGGGTGGACTGACTGCTCCTGGTTCCTGGCTAACAACATGTCTGTTTTATGCTGTGTCCCTGTGAACCAATAAACCTTCTATTCTACCTGCTGGCTGAGAGTCACCTCTACAAGCGGATGGGGGTGCAGGACTGAGTGACTTCCCATACCTCAGTGATAGGGAGTCAATAGAACAGAGGAGCTGGTGGCCAGTGTAGGTAGCATAGAAGTTGCTTGGTTGTTCAAAAGGGAATGGTCCTCTGGCAGAGGGCTCCGAGGAGTAGCCATTATTCTACAGCTGTTGACAACAATTCGTTGCAAGCGGGAGGCTTACATTTAAAAGAAACATATAAGAAAAACAAAACTGTTACTGAATTTTTTACATTATTTGTAAATGTTATAATATTGATTAGAAGGCTAGTCTTACTAGTCCTCTATTAACAGGGACTAGCATGAACAGTTACGTTCTTGATACTATGGATGCTGAGAGTGTGTTGGCAAAGGATGCAGCTGCTGTTTGTAAAATAACACTTACTGCTTGCAGCAGGCAGACTACATCTGAAACTAACAAGCAAACATTATCCTGCTCAGCTTTAGGCTGCCATTTCCATGGAAACAGAGTATCTCGTTCCCCTCCTCCTTGCATTGGTAGAAGTCATAAGTACCTCAGTGGAGATACTCCAAAGTAAAACTGGGATGACCGGATAGTCAAGCCTAAAGATCATTTTATTTAGGTTTTTATACCTCACTCACTAGTATCCGAGCCCCTTCATGGTATCAGAGAATCCAATATGAGATTGGCAACCACAAAGAGAACATTTTAAAAGAGCTTCTTGAAACATTATTACATTGGCTATATGCAGGATAAATCTTTATAGCTTTGGGATTAGATTCTCTGTTATGTTGCTATAACTTGATCAGTGAAAAGAGTCTGAAGAGCTGGTTGCTAAGAATATTACTGGTGTCAAGGAATTCATTGGGTAATGCACAGTTGGCATAACAGCTCTACATTCATATCTCTCCTTTTCAACACTCACTGTAAGGGACCGCCACACATCCGGGAGGGACACTGTTCTCAGATTATTCTCAGCTACTTGAATGCTCAGTTGGGACTACAAACAGTGTAGGGAAGCCTTGTTTCCGTGTATCAGGAGATCAACATAAAGACCCGCTAAATGAACTGATGATTGTGCTCCCATTGACTCCAGTACTCCACCAGGTTGCAAGGAGTAAGGGGAGTCGATGGGAGAGTTTCTCCTGTCAACTCCCTGGAGTGGGGACACCGCGGTAAGTCCAAGTAAGGAATATTGACTCCAGCTATGCTATTCACGTAACTGGAATTGCATGCCTAAGTTTGACTTTGCTCCCTAGTGTATACCTGGCCTAAATTAGAGCAGCCACGTGGCTACACAAACTTGGCAGGGAGATCAGGGAAATGCAGCTATGACTTCAAGCTCAGTTGCTAAATATTGCTGGCTACCAAATGAACAGTGAAAGTGCAGTTTTGCAAACAGCGTCATCAGACTTCAGGAACAAACAGTCCAATGTAATCATTGTCAGTCTGAGGTTGCAGCAGCACCAAAGGGTGTAATCCAGTACATATTTATATATTGCTGGAGCAGGTATAAACAATTACAAAGCTCTGAGAGGGTTTATTGAATATATATATTTCAAAAGACTTGTAACAAATGGAAGCACTATTTGTAAAGGATTTTGCAGGGAGGGCCCAGGTGAGGTGGAATGATATCATCTTTCATAGTCAAGATCCTTGTGTGACAAGGTTATGGTTAGTTGTAATGATAAAAACTCATTTTCCATAGAAACATTGCATAATGTTTCCAGATAAACAACAGCACAAGACAGGGTGCTTCATGTATGCCAAGAAATGCAGGCAGCTTGCATTATCATGCTACTTGCGGTATGATGTTGCTTTTATTTAAAAATTTGACATTAGTAAATGATATATATTAAAGTTAGCTTATTTTCACAAAGGCAATCTTGAAAAGTATTTTTATATAAATGTTTTAAATATAGCTCTTGATGTTTGTAGTATATAAACAAAATTAAAGATTTTATTTGCTACTGAATAATCTAGTTTTATATAATCTTTAAGGCCATGTCCACACTATAGAGAAGAACGAAGCAGCAGAAATCGATCTTCTAGGGTTCGATTTAGTGGGTCTAGTGAAGACACACTAAATTGAACTGAGAGGACGCTCTGGTTGATGTCTGTAATCCTGCTTGTATGACGAGTAAGAAAAATTGAAGGGAGAGTGTGTGGACAGCGCCAAAATTTGAGTTAAGATACTTCAACTTAAGCTACGCAATTAACGTAGCTGAAGTTGCATATTTGAACTTATCCCTAGTGTAGACCATGGGTCAGAGACCTCTATAAAGATGTATAATTATGTATGCCAACTCCAGACATATATAGATATGCTGCGTATATCCCTTCTGGAGCTGCTATAGTTACATTAACAAAGATTGCATTTCCTGAGGATTTACACATATCTCTACAGACTAGGTCTAGATGTATGGAAGAAAAATCTGCTCTAGAGATCCAAAACAGCTAGCACTGCTGTTTTAACTAGTTATATACTGATCTTTCTGTTCATACAATATGTGAAGAAATTCTTCAATTCAAAATAAAAAAACCCACATTCATTCTCTTTTGAAACAATATCTGAGGACATTTGAATCTTACACAACACTGTGGGTTGGCTGAATACATTGTCACCAATATGTTTTTTTGTAAACTGACAGGGTATGTCTACACAGCAAAGTTATTTCGAAATAACAGTCCTTATTTCGAAATAACTTTCCTAGCGTCTACACAGCCAAACTGCTATTTCGAAATAAATTTGAAATAGCGGAGCGCTTATTTCGATTTTGGTAAACCTCATTTTACGAGGAATAATGCCAAATTCAAAATAGCTATTTCAAAATAAGTGCTGTGTAGACACTTATTTCAAAATAGGGGGCCTCCAGCCTTCCCAGGGTGCCCTGGTGGCCACTCCAGCCTCAACCAAGAATACTCCCCTCCCTTCCCCCATCCCCGGAACCCTTAAAGGGGTAGACTCTGTCCACAGTGCCTGTGCCAGCTCCAAGCCTGCCAGCCCAGAGCCAGCAGTCACTGTCCCTGGCCCAATGGCCCCAAAACATGAGCCAGCAAGCCACTGGCAGCCAGCCCCCCACTGCTCCCCAGGAGCAATCTGCCAGCTTCCAGGAGCCTGCCAGGGCCCAGAGAAGGTGGGTGCCTTCCTGGTTCAGGGTGGAGATCATAGACCTTATTCAGGTTGGGGGGGATGCCCCCAACGTCCATGATCTCCGCACTAGACGGAGGAACGTGACCGTCTATAGCAGGATAGCTGCCAGCCTGGCCACCAAAGGCCACATGCAAACCCAGGAGCAGGTCTGCATGACAATCAAGTTGATCCGGCGAGACCCCCCCAACCCTGAGCCCTGAGCTTCCCCTCCCCCTTCTTTCCCTTGCTTCCCCCTTCCAGCTCCCTCCTCCCAGGTTTCCCGCTCCCCTTTTCCACCCTCTCTTCTCCCCTCTCCCGCCTCTTTTCCCCAGTCTCACCAGAGTTTCATTCCCTCCTCCCCTGCCCCTGTTTTGTTAAATAAAGAGAGTTTGTGTTCATGAAAATACATGTATTTTATTTGACACCAGGAAGGGGGGCTAGGGAGAGGTAAGTGGAAGGACGTGAGGGAGGAATGAGGCACAAGCCCCTAGTGGGGCAGACCAGGGAGGCTCTTAGTGCTCCTCAGGGTGGAAGCTCTCCCACAGGGCCTTCTGGATACTGACAGCCCCCCGATGGACCTCCCGGATGGCAGCCTGCAGAAAGTGCAGCCAGGATCACAGCAACGCATCCACGAGAAGCACCAGAGTGCCCAGGGCAGCTCTGGCTCCATGTTATAGAGAGTTGTGGTGTTCCGAGTGAGGGCAATCAGAGCACGCAGAGACAAAATGCTTTGCTGTCTCTCATCGAGGTTGACAAGCAAGCAGGGAAACCTGAGAACTGGCTGTCCAGGGTGGGTCCCTTTAAGCACAGACCTCAGATAGCCTCAGGCAGCAGCCCCACACAGTAAGTCCTGACCTGGTGCTCTGCCGGAACTGGTTCTGGCCAGCCTTAAATGTGATTCAAAGTCCACTCAGTGTGGGACGCGCTATTTCAAAATAGCAAAATGCTATTTCGCAATGCATTTTGTGTGTAGACGCGTTATTTTGAAATAAGATATTTCGAAATAACACTGTAGTGTAGACATACCCACAGTGAAAAAATGCTTTTCTTATAATGCATGATTTGCAATGATGCCTGAATCATAGTCATTGGAGACAAAACAGATGTTGGAAGTCATTTAGCCCATTCTTGCATGAATGCTAGATGTCTGCCTGTCTGCCTTGCCCCTTTGTGCCACTCGGAGCATCTGCTGAGAGGTGCAATGTGTCTGTCTTGGTATGCTGTGAGCCTGGGAGTGGGGTGTGGGCAGAGGCCTCACTCACTGTCCCACCCCCAGCACAATCTCACAGCTCCCATTGGCTGGAAACCAGCCAATGGGAGCTGTCTGAAGACAGGAAGCTCTTGAAGTACTCCTCTCCCTCCTCTCAGGCTTACAACTGCTCTGAGTGGCAAGTGAAGGCATGGAAGATGGGGAGGCCTGTCTGAGAAACCTTCTGGGCTGCTGGCCAGGAGCTTCCCAGGTAAGCATCTTTTGGACAGAGCCTGCCACTGGCACCCCATCCCCCAACCCTCTGTCCCTCAACTCCCGCCCCCTCACTCCGTAACCCAAATCTTTTACCATGCCTGCCCCCCTACTTCACAAAACCCAAATCCTCTGTACCCCTGCTACTGTACTCATGCCCCTGCCCAGATCCTCCACCCCGGTCTCCAGCCCCAGGTCAAAACCCTCTCCTGCCCTAGGTCACAACCCAAATCCCTGCACTCTCTCCTGCACCCCAGTCCTCTACTCCAGGTCACAACCCCTCCTTCACCCAAACTCCCTTGCAATCCCACGCCTCCTCCATTAATATGGAAAAGTGCAGCCCTTCACCACCTACCAAATTCTTGGCGTGCTCCCCTCATCAAAAACTATTTCCCACCCCTACAATAAGAGGTACGACTACAGAACACTTGGATAATTCACACTACCTTTGATCTAGCTGTCTCGAACAACAGTATCAGTGACACTGCAATAGCATGAGCTGGATATGAATTTAAACAGCTCTCCCATGCTGCCATGGCTTCAATGCTATTGTTACTGGAACTAGCTAGATCAAAGCTATCTCAGGTATCTCTACATGAGTTGTGGTCACATCTCTGGCTGCTGCGTAGACATATGGAACTATATGCCACATGTCAGTGACAGATGCCTTTTCATTACTGTGCACATGAAAAATAGAACATCACTAACAAAGAAAAAAATGTAGAGTTTCTGAACGAAAAGGGATGCGTCAGTATTAGATTGAAGGCTACGGCATTACCTAGCTGTAGTCAAGGGAATTTTAGGCATGGGCCTTTGGAACTTCAGCAGATCCTCTCAGCTTCAAGGAGGTCTCAAATAAAGGGGGCAGTTGCCCTTAGACCCAAGAATTCAAAGGGGTCAGACTTTGCTGTTGGTACTGTGTCTTCTGTGTGAGCCCCCCTCCTTCAGGGGCACAGAGTTGAGGCCCCCCCACATTCCCAAGGGCCCTGTGGAAGCTGTCAGCCCTCCTGTGAAGGGGAGATGTTCTACACAATTAATTATTTATAGTTAATATTGACAGTTGTGCACCTCCTCTTTTTAACTACTTTCATGTTAATTCCATCACATCCACTAGTGCCAGGAAATACTAGAGAGAGAGACACAGGGCTATAGTCTGCCTTCCAACCCTATGAACTTCACATTTCAGGGGGGATACATGGTTGTAAAGGAATGGAACATTTTGCTCATTACATTAAAATAAACTACAGTAGCTTCATAAATAGATGCAGAGCCTAATCCTATAGAGACAAACGTGATTATGGGCATAAAGTTAAATATTCTGACTGAAGTCACTGTGTCTTCTTACATGAGTTAAGACGCTCACGTACTTAAGTTTCTGAAGGATCAGTCCCTAGATAAGTGTTTCTCAAAGCGGCCCATGAAATCACTGGTCGTTTTGGTGTGTTTACTTACCAGCATTGCGGCCATGAAGCCTTACAGCTTCCATTCACTCTGTTTCACTGTTTGCAGCCAAGGGGAGCCATGGGAAATGGTGGCCCGGCTCACACCTCTTCACATAGCTCCCCTTGTTTGCAAATGGCAAATCGGAGCCACTGGGAGCCACGCGGCTCCGTGGCTGCAGAGCTGGTAAGTAAACACACCTGCGCTGCCAGTTAACAGGTTTCGCAAAGTGGTTTCGTGGACCACTTTGAGGGTATGTCTACACTACAGAGTTTTTTTGGAAAAACTTCAATTACGTCCACACTGCAATCACATTCTTCCAAAAGAAATTTGAAAGAACAGAGGAGTTTTTTCAACATTGGTAATCCTCATTCGATGAGGAAGAAGCCTTTTCCCGAAAGAGCTCTTTCAGAAAAAGGTGTGTGGGGACAGGGAAGAAGGAGTTCTTTCAAAAGAAGAGAAAGAGGAAAGAGGAAAAAGCACAGGTGCCCTGGTGGCCATTCCATCCATAGTAATCACAGCTGAAATGTGAGATAGCATCCATTCAGCGTGGACACTATCTTTCAAAAAAGCAGATTGCTTTTTCAATGTGCTTTTGCAGTGTGGATGCTCTCTTTTGGAAGAAGTTTTTTCAGAAGATCTCTTCTGGAAAAGCTTCTTCTGAAAGAAGCCTGCAGTCTAGACATAGCCTGAGAAACACTGCCCTAGATAATTATCTCCAATTGCTTATTTTTCAGAATCATCAAGTTCTTGCTTTTCCAGGACATTGTTTCACTAGAGTAATTTCTTAGCTAGTATATAATGGGTCACACTTTATAATTTTTATTAATTGTTTATAAAAAATTAGTAGCAGTTTTAATAAATGTCTAATCAATTGTTATGGATTTTTATAGAATCCAGCAGGCCAACAGATTGCTGCAATCATCGATTATAACCATCTATAATGCCGTGTCTTGTTGTGCTTATAACCATCAACAACACATATTCCTTATGTCTGTAACATGCCAATAACATCTATCAATCATGTATTAGCCCTCTATACTTTTGTATAGGTAGACTCAGTGTAAAGTGTGACTGTGTATTCTTAAACTTAAAAAACAACAAATAGTCTGGTAGCACTTTAAAGACTAACAAAACATGTAGATGGTATCATGAGGTTTTTGTGGGCACAGCCCATTTCTTCAGATCACCGGAGTGTTCTGGACTTCCAACAATCCGGTCATCTGAAGAAGTGGGCTGTGCCCACGAAAACGCATGATTCCATCTACATGTTTTGTGAGTCTTTAAAGTGCTACCAGACTATCTGTTGCTTTTTAAGTTTATCATGTGTGGACTAACTCGGCTACCCCTCTGAAGCTTTTGTATATTCTTAGCAAGACTAGCTCTCTCTCTCTCTCTCTCTCTCTCTCTCTGAATATTACTGTTAACCATTAACCTCTAGTTGCAGCATATCTCAGACATGTCACAAAAACTCCCTGTTCTCTGTTTACATGGACAAATGACAAGAGAACTAACAGTTGAAACCACTGGATTTTCTGATCATCCGAGTTTCCACAGGCAGCAGATCCCTCACCTTGAAATGTCTTTCATGTGTGCAGTGCATCCTGGAGGCCCCCACTGACCCTGGTTTCAGTGGCAGTTGACAGTCATGGGTGTTTGGGAAGATGTTTGATACTGTAATGTTATAACAATTCCAGCCTGCATTTATGAGCACTCGCAGAACAAATATATAGCACTGTGGGTTTGCTTCTTTATGAGAAAGAAGTGGGTACATGTTTCCCATATGCAAGTCACAGGCTGGTGAGGAGCAGCTGCTGTTCCTTAACAACAATATTAATTTCTGGATCAATTTCTAGATATTTTCATACAATGCATGTCCTAGATTCTTCACTAGTCTTGTGATGGAGTCTCAGAGGTAGCTTTGCCATTTTTCATTTTCACATAAAAAGCTCTGAGCCTGTCAGTGTGCAACCAAAACATCTAAGAACCCTTTTGGGTGATGATCTGCTAGACATGGATTCGGAAGCAAACAATACCTTGCAGTCTCCAGGGCTGTGATTAACTAGTGTTAAAATAATGGCATCAGATGTGGCTATAGAAAACTGCAGATACATTGGCAGACCTCTGCCTGGCAGGCTGCTGCAAAACAACTCACTAGTACACTCGGGAGTTGAAGATCTCTAAAAATACAAGGCAACAAGGTAACAGGGTAAGAGAGCTTCTCTAGATCAGTTTTGTTTATAGTTAAATGGGCTTTAAGCCTAAAAAATCTGGGACTAACATAGCTTTTATCTGGAGTCAGATGTTTGGCATATATGCTCATGACAACAAGCAGGAGGTATGAAATTTTCCTTTTTTGGCTTGCCAGAAGCAGTTGCTGGGGAAACAAACACACATATCACCAAGATATTTTATGGGAGCGTGTGTTTTGTCACATATAATTTGCCATATAAAACCTGGGAGTTTTCCACAGCTCTAATTAAACAAAAAAATTAGCAGATTAATTATTCAATTATTTTTGCAAATTATTCTTCAGATAAAATTAGTTGATAAATAGTATTTGAGCAGTTCTACCATGAAAAATGGAGGACAATTAAATAAATGGGAAGGAACTTTACCTCACAAAATATGGCAAGATTTTTGAAGGATGGCACAGGATTTCACTGCAGGAGTAAGTGCCAAAATACATAATGACACTCTGAGAGGTGAAAGAGCGATACACAGAATTTCATTCAAAATGTAATCACACATGAGACACAAAGACAGCAATGCAGAGAGAAAAAGAGAGAGATGTTTAACCTTGGGGAACCACTGTGTGCAACCGTGAAGAAAAATATCTCACAGCTTTTTATTTAATTTCAATAGGAATACAAGCAGAACAAACAACATTTTAATTTCTATTGGATTAATGAGTCAATTTATTAATAGACTTCACCTGTATATCCCCTGGTGTGGGGAAGTGGAATCTGGTATTTCAGGATCAGTTACTAAAGTGTATATTTGATCTTAGTCATTAAATCCTACCATCTGCTTCACCTGGGTGAATCCCTATACTAGTGCCATTAACCATGGTTTGCTTGAATGGGGCTACATTGATATAAATGTTGACAAACACAGAGCAGATTGCATGATTATAGCCTTAGGTATGATGTATGTGCTTTGCCTTGGTAACGGGCTGCACCAGCCTGAAAAGACTAAAACTGACAAAAGCAAGACTACCACAGCTTTCAAATACAAGAATGCATCTGTTAGGTTGCTCAAAATGGCTGTTCCTAATCACTGTAATACGGCGGTGTAAGGCACCTGACTCTCCTCTAAAATCTGAGGATTACTAAAGATTCTTCTTTTTTAGATTGCATCACTATTGTTCACAGTTAGTATTCAACTCTTCACTGCCTAGCTTTTCTCACTTTGGCAAATCCCAACTCAAGCCAGGTCTACGCTAGGAGATTATTTCAAATTTACTAAGTTCGACTTTTGGGCACCTGATTTTATGAATTCAAAGTCCTGTGTCCTCACTATGGGGAAGAATCAAATGTAGTCCAAGGCAGGATCCATTACTGTGGATGCACAACCTTGGACTCAGAGCCCCAGGAAGCACCCTGGGGAGCTGCAGGAGGCCAATTACTGTGAATTAGTGGCACTGGAGCATCCACACTAATGTTATTTCGGATTTACAAATTCAGGAATAGCGTTATTCCTTGTAAAAAGCAGGACTACAGAGTTCAAATTCTGCAGCCCCTTATTCCAGAATAACGGGCTTGGTAGTGTGGATGCACTGCTTACAAATTTGACCTTGGGGGGCTAATTTCGAAGTAAGGTCCTCGTGTAGACCAGGCCTAACTGAGCAATGTATTTTTATATTACTTAAACGAGATTAACAGAACAATCCATGCTATTTCAATTAGAAAAATTTCAAAAAACTTTCTATCATGCATTTTTTGAGTGGTAGTCCTCTCTCTTCTCATTTTCCCTATTTTAGCTGCTCAATTTTTTCTAGGCACATGTTGTTTTCATTTCAGTTTTCCCTGTGGTTCAATTTATTAATGAGCTAAAGGGCTTTGCAAATGTGGGCAGCAATTTAGTAGCTGCCTTTAATGTGAATTTGTCAAAGCACTCTGCAAACATAGGAATTGCCAGCCTGTTGTCTGTTTAAATCCAAACTTCAGTAGAAGGAACCTTATGAAGTAACCCACCACATGGAATGGTTGTTCCTTACACCTGTGAATTAGCTTGGTTTCTATTAGATGGTTCCCCCTTTACTACAGAATCTGAGCATCTCAAAAACTTTAATGTATTTATCCCTCACAACACACCCGGGATTTGCTATTATTCCCATTTTACAAATGGGGAATTAAGACACAGAAAGGCTAAGTGATATGACCAAAGTCACATACAAAGTCTGTGGTGGAATAGGGACTTTAAATCACATCTTCCAAGTGCTCTAATCACTGGACCATCCTCCATCACTTTAAGATTATGCTGTGAATCATGAGTAATATCTTATCTGATCTGATCTAATTGTGCATCTTCACACTCTAAACTAAATAGGCTCAGCATTTCAATTTCTTCTCCCCCAGTACTCTTTCTAGACCTCTCATAATTTTCATCCTCCATCTGTGAGAATCTTCTATTTCTGTTGTATCATTTTCTGACATGGGGACCAAAATGGAACAGACTATTAGGACAAAGATGTGTCATGGCTTAGTTTTAATTTTATTTTCTCTCTCACTCGTATGCAGGTTCTTATGCAAGATGCCTAAACCCTGTTACTTAAGCTTTATTGAAATCCACAAAATTTCTGCTCAACTGCCACCTGTAGGCCTAAACGTACGCGGTTCATATTTTTTTGTGCTAAAAGCTTCCTAGGTTCCTAAGTTTCTGCCTTGGGAATGGACTCTACTGCATTATTGTAGGCATTTGGGCCACTGGATTACACTATAGTCTGATGTTGGTCCCGTCAATCTCTGCTTTTGAAGTTGTTCCACTTCAATTAAATAATTAAATATTAATTGGGACACAAGCAGCATGAGAATGACTCTATAGCCCAGTGGTTAGGGCATTCAATTAATGGGTAGCAGGTTTAAAACTAATAAAAGAAAGTTCTTCTTCACACAGCGCACAGTCAACCTGTGGAACTCCTTGCCAGAGGAGGCTATGAAGGCTAGGACTATAACAGAGTTTAAAGAGAAGCTAGATAATTTCATGGAGGTTAGGTCCATAAAAGGCTATTAGCCAGGGGATAGAAATGGTGTCCCTGGCCTCTGTTTGTCAGAGGCTGGAGATGGATGGTACGAGACAAATCGCTTGATCATTGTCTTCAGTCCACCCCCTCTGGAGAACCTGGCGCTGTTGGCAGACAGGCTACTGGGCTAGATAGACCTTTGGTCTGACCCAGTACAGCCATTCTTATGTTCTTATGTAGAAATTACAGTTCCTTGTTCAAAGCCCTTTGCTTTAACAGGCAGATAGAGGACTTGAACTGGAGATCTCCAAAGGGAGTACCCTAATCTCTGGCCTAAAGATTATTAAAGGGGGCTGTCTGCCAGGGCTGGCCTTACTATGAGGCAAACTGAGGCAGCCGCCTCACGTGCCAGACTATGGGAGGGTGCCACTAGGACCCAGAGTGTAGAAAATTGTGTCTGCTGCTGGTGCATATGTATTCTCTCTGCTCTAGATGCACAGAGATGGTGGAGTGCTGTGCTGGAGGAAGGAGGGCACAAGACACATAACAGGCAGGCAGAAGAAAAGGTGGCATGGGGGAATCATTCGAGCTCCCTGCCTCAGGTGCCAAAATGTTGTGGGCCGGGCCTGCTGTCTGCTTCCTACCACAGCTGTTTAGTGTGGAGTTGGGCATGGAACAGGCTTACAGGACTGGGCCTCACAAGTAAGCTAGGCAGCAGCATGCCTGTCTTCCCTGGGTGCATAGATTACAAGTGAAGATAGGCTCCTCCTTATAGCCAGCATTTAAGCTCTGCCCCTTTCATTGAGACAGAGGCCTTTGATACCCCTCTCCTCAGCATTTCCCACTGGCTGGCTTAGGTGGCTCTCTGCCCACCATACTGGCTTTGTAGACTGAATTCCAGGACTCCTCTCTCCCCGATCCTCATACAGGAGCCTGAGCACCTAACTCAGGCTTTGTGGATGATGGTGGGGCTCCTTGGTGTCTAAAAGTTAGGCATTGCAGTGCTGGATTCTTACAGAGCTAGCTCTGACAGTTTTCAAGAATCCATTTTAGAAGTGATTTTAAAACCTGCCCGACAGACTGGTACCTTGCTAAATCAATAGTGGCTACTTCTTTTCTCTATTCCCGAAAGGTGGTAATGGGAGGGCTACAAGGCAACTTGCCTGGGAACAGACACAGCTATTTGCCATGGATAGTTATTTGTTTGCTTTGGATTCCCTGGGGCTACGTCTACACTGGCGGCTTCTTGCGCAAGAACTCTTTTGCGCAAGAGTTCTTGTGCAAAAACTCTTCCACAAGAAAGCATCTACACTGCCATGTCCTTTTGCGCGACAGATGTGCTTTTGCGCAAGAGCATCCATGGCGGTGTAGACGCTCTCTTGCGCAAGAAAGCTCTGATGGCCGTTTTAACCATAGGGGCTTCTTGTGCAAGAAATTCATGTTGCCTGTCTACCCTGCCCATTTGTGGAAGAGCTCTTGCGCAAGAGGGCTTATTCCTCGTGGGGAGAGAAATAACTCTTCTGGAAGAAGCCCTGTTTTACAATGCTATACTGTAAATTTACTTGCGGAAGAATGCTCGTGCAGCATAGACAGCAGGCAAGTTTTTGCGCAAGAAGCTGCCAGTGTAGACGTAGCCCCTGGGAGTAAAGGTCATGAAACAAAAAGAGTTCCATTCTACTCTCCCCTCTCCAAGAACCTAGGTGGGCTCCATTTTAATGTAATAGCCTGTGCCACACTCAAGAGTCATACCCTTTTCTCTTCTTCCCTATTTGAGAACTATCTTACCCAGAAAATAAATGGTAGCAGCTTTCCCTCCCTGGCGTGATTCTGAAGCACTCAACCGCTCTTTGGCAAGTGCTGTTATTAGACCCAATCCAGCCCAGCTGGAGCCAATTTAGAGCCACTCTAGTGTGGCAATCAGTAGCTGCCTGGAACTGAGTCAATAAGGCAATGCTTCTGCTCTATAAGGCCCATGGAAGCAGCAGCAGCAGCAGCAGCTTGTAGTGTGCTTTATGGTTCACTGCTCCATAGATCTCCGGGGAAGTGCTTAGGCAGAGTCAATGATCCAGCCTATTTGGAGGTGCAGACTGTAGAGGGTATAATCTGGGGTGGTACCTGTGAAGTGGAGACCCCGCAGAAGCACTCTGCTAGTTTATTAGTGTTTCCTGATAAATGCTTTCTTGCTTTGACACCTGACGTTAAATTTGTCAAGCATCATCTGTGGCAAGCCTTCCCCGAGCACTCAGCTCACTGACCTGGATATTTCACTGACTTACTCGAAATTACTGAGGTGTCCCAGAAAAAATTACTGAAGTATCCCACATGACACTTTCAGGCTTTTGTGAGAAAAGAAAGGCTTTCTTTGGAGAGAAAACAAAGCAGTTCTAAAGTGTTATGGTATGTGTTGCATTGTATTTTACTACACAGCTGATAGTGTGCTTTCCCATAGAGGAACCAGCAGTCCCTCAATAAAGTTGATGGCTGCTGAGTACTGAAT
The DNA here is from genome assembly GCA_032595735.1 of Pelochelys cantorii. Lineage (NCBI taxonomy): Eukaryota > Metazoa > Chordata > Testudines > Trionychidae > Pelochelys > Pelochelys cantorii. Next base: position 83,266,715 of record CM064328.1, read on the forward strand.
AAAAGGGACTGCTTCACACAAGATGGCCCTGTAGACTTCATTGCCACAGGAGTCACTACCTGAAAGAGTAGATTTGGGTGGGGTTTTTTTCTAAAAAGGGCTAGAAACTGAGTATAAACAGTAAGAGAGACAAGGTGGGTGAGGTAATATCTTTTATTGGACCCACTTTTCTGTGTGGCTCTTATCTCTCTAACCAACTATTTATGCTAGGGCTGCACTTAGCTGTTGGGGAGCATAATGCTTTTCTGAGGCTTGCAGTTATTGGGGGGAGAATGCCACCGCTTATACCCTAAACTAAGCCCATATTAAAAAAAGGGGAGGGGGCACAGCTGCCTGGCCCATCAAGTTCTGGTGCCATTACACATGGGCCTATGTTTTCAAATAACTAGTGATTTTGGGTGCTTATTGTTATTTTTTCGGAGGGTGAGTGCTGAACACTTTCTTTAAATCCTGCCTTTGAAAATGAGTTTCCACTGGAAACTTAAAATCACTAGTCAGATTTAAAAATGCAGGCCACAACTTTTAGGAAAAAGGCAAGGAAATTCATCAGTCATCAAGCTAACCAAGTCTCCTCTCCCTTTATATGACTCTGTACTGCAGAAAGCCATGCTAATATGTGCCTTCTATAAGAGCGAAATTCACCTCAGGCAAGAAGGTTAGTGCAAAGCCTATGAATCGCTTGGCTCTGAGACAGATTTTCACAGCTTTCATGGCAGTCAGAGTGGATCTAGGGACAGAATTTGGCCCATCCCAGGTCTCTGTGAAATCTGAACCCAGTTTTTAATAACCATTCTATTCAATGCAAATCTTTCCCTTCTGGTCTAAATCCTATTCTGCCAGGGACAAGAGACAAATGGCAGGTGAGTTCTCTTCACAAGGAATCCAGCCAGCACAGAGCAAGATTCCATAAGGCCAACTAGCCAATATACTCTATGGCAGGGGTGGGCAATCATTTTTGATGGGGGGGCCATTTCGTCCAGGGCTGCACTCTTCTATGTGAGTGAAGGAGGTGCGGGGTCTGGGATGGAGACTGGGTGTAGAAGGGAGCTTGGGATAGTGGATTGGAGTGTAGGAGGGGGTGTGGGGTCTGAGAGGGAGTTTGGGTGAAGGAGGGGGTTGTGACCTGCGGTAGGTAATTGAGATGGGAGGATGGGTGCAGGAGAGGATTCTGACCTGGGGGAAAGATGTAGGAGGGGTTGCAGCATTTGGGGGCAGTTGTGACCAGGAGCAAGGGTACAGGACAGTGTGCAGAGGGTTTGGAGTGTGACCTGGGGCAGTGAGTTGGGGTGCAGGAGGGAGTGGGGTGCCAGAGGCAGGCTCTGGACAGAAGGCACTTAACTCTCGTGACTCCAGGCCAGCAGCCCAGCAGGATCCTCAGGCAGGCTCTCTGCCTCCTGCATCTCTGCATATTGCTCAAAGCAGCTGGCTGCTAAGGCCAGAATGTCGTCTCTGTGCCACATGTCCTTTGGGGGATGGTGCTTAGCGCGCTGCTTGTGCCCGCAAGCACAGCCCAAGAAAGTTCCCATTGGCCAGTTTCTGACCCATGGGAGGTGTGAGGATTGTTCTGGGGGGTGGGGTGCAGAGGTTTGGGTTGAAGGCTTGGAACATTGTCAGCCTAGAGGATCATGGAGGGCCATATCTGAAGGTTTGGCAGGTCAGATCCAGCCCATTGGTTGTATTTTGACTGTCCCTGCTCTGTGGTGCTTTTCATTAATAATTTCATTTGGTGCACACTGCTGGTGGCAGAGTGCTGCCGTTGTCATTAAATGGTACATACTCAGTGCCTTTATTGCACAAGCTACTTCTTAGCTGAGGCCTATCTTTCAGTGCAGTTTTGTCTTGGATTATTTACATAAAGCGTGAAGTCAGAGCTTGCATGTTTAAGAACATGGAAGAATGAAATTTTCCTAGCTCTTGATTATTGAGAGTCTAGCCAGAGTCAAGTTTGGGAACACGGCTTTCTGAGATATTTTGACGCAAGACTATTCAAGACTATTATCATGGAGGAAACTCTTTTGGAGAGAAAAAGTGTAAACGAGATATGTGGTTCTTCTGGCATTTCTGAGACAGCACAGAATACACTTGGTTTTATCAGCAGCAGCTTCCTTCAGCTCCCTGCTGTTTTTCACAGAGAAAATTTTTCTAAGTTTTCTCACAGAAAGGAGACTTGTAACAGAAAACTGAACAAGCTCCCCACTGTGCATTTATCACCTTCATTTCTAACATTCCAGGTTCATTAGAGTATTTGAGGAGCTATTTTTCATTTTTTAGTTCTTTTTTAACTGAAAGACAACTTGAAGTCTTGAAAGAGTAATTTTTAAAACTCACATCACAGCTTCATAAAAGAGAAATCTAGTGATGGATTAATCTTCACCATGCCCTCCTTAGGGGTTTTTATCTAAGTGTAATTTAAGAATACAAAAACAGAGAACTACCTGTTTGTTTCCTTCTTTTCAGAGCAGACTGAATAATAAGTGCAGCCAGAATTGTCTGGGGTTAGAACATAGAGGCTGGAATTAGAGGTGTTGGGAATGGTGATTCATCTCTGGTTTGAAGTGGTTTCCATGATATCTAGGGATTACAGTTTGGTTCAATGGCTCGCAACATCCCTCCCACCGCCGACTATGTGAACTGTTCCAGCAGCCCTGGGTTAGAATCAGAGGCTTTGTCTATGCTGCAGGGTTTTTGCACAAGAAACTTTTTGTGGAAGAGATCTTCTGCAAAAACTTCCTGCGCAAAAGCGCGTTCACACTCAAAAGTGCATCGCAAAAGCGATGTGCTTTTGCGCAAGAGAGCATCCACACTGCATGGACACTCTTGCATAAGAAAGTTCTGATGGCCATTCACAGAGTGGTCATCAGAGCACCTGTGCTTTTTTGTAATAGGCTCTTTTTGCGCAAGAAACCCGTTGAGCACCCACACACGCCTTTTTGCGCAAGAACTCTTTTTGTGCAAGAACTCTTGCACAAAAAGGAGTTATTCCTCATGGGGAGAGGAATAACTCTGCCGGCAACAGCCCTCTGTCCTTTCGATGTACTATTTTTTGTATGTGCAAAAACACGCTTGAGGTGTGGACGCTCTGTGGGTTTTTGCGCAAAAACCCTGTAGTGTAGACATAGCCAGACAGTTCAATAATTTCTATGTATTTCTGAGCTAAAGCTGCCCCCTCTACACTTAGTATTCCATCTTTCTGACAAGCTTCTGTATTGTTCTCTTTAACTTGATTGTTTTGCGGAGCAGCCTCTTCTCCCCACAGTCCAAGTAGATCCACGATTTCTTGCTGGCTCCAGGCAGGAGTGTGTCTAGTAGCTCTCTGTGTGTATGGAGCCAGCCTGCTTGGTTGCCCACCTTGGCAAGCAAATCAGGAAAAGGCATTTCAGAAATACACAGGGGCTTGAAAGAAGTAAGGGGGACAGACTTCTAGTCTCTGGGAGACCTGGGCAGTAGAATTCAAAGCTATGACCAAAGTGGTCACTGTTGTGGGAAGGGAGGAACAGTGGGACAGATGCTGGAGCACTGTTAGGGTGGACACGAGTAATGCAATGTCTACACACACACTGCCTCATCCTAAGCAGGGTGACTGTGTCGCTCAGGAAGGTGGTGGTATTATGTCCCTGAGTGCTTAAGTCAGTGGGAGACAAAATATTGGTGTAGACACATGCACAACTAGGTTGACAAAATTCAACTAGCATCAACCTACCTTTGTAGTGTAGACAGGGCCGGCTCAAGCCATTCCTGTGCCCAGGGCAGCAGGCGCGCGATGCATGCGCAGCTCTGCCCCAGGCGCAGGGCACATGGCGCATGCGTGGCCCCGCCCTCCGGTGCGCTGCGCACCTTACAGCTGCAATCGGGTGCGCGGTGCCTGATTGCAGCTCTAAGGGGCACCGTGCGGGCCCTGGGCACGCGGTGCCTGATGGCAGCTCTAAGGGGTGCCATGTGGCCCCCAGCCCCAGGCGCGCAGCACCTGATGGCAGCTCTAAGGGGCGCCGCGCGGCCAGGTGTGCGGTGCCCCTTACAGCTGCCATCAGGTGCCCCCCATAGGTTGGCACCCCGGGCAGCTGCCCAGCTAGCCCCCCCTTAATCCGGCCCTGAGTGCAGACCAGGTTTTAGTGGCATCTCTCGTGTTGGGGCCCCTTTGTATTGGCTTCCTGCCCAGCCACTGCTGTTCTGCTATAATACCCACACAGCCTTGCAGGCAGCTGTAATATCCAGCAGTCACACCCCGTTCCGCACATGGCTTTGTCCACAGTTCTTGGGAGTTTCTCTCTGCTGCTCTTGGCTAGCCATGCCCTTCTGCTTCCCAAGAGCCCATTCATTTTCCGGGTCAGGGTCCTCCTACCTCTTGCCTGCCTGAGAGGGAAGGGACTGTGCAGTGGGAAGGGGGTTGCTGAGGATCGTAAGTCTCAGCTTAGCAAGTTCATCACAGTACATAGACAAAGTCCCACCTCAGATGTGTGAGCATGGACTCTTCTTGCCAACAGGGGGAATTGCACTGTAAGGGTACGTCTAGACTACATGCCTCTGCTGACAGAGGCATGTAAAATAGGCTACCCAACATAGTCAATGAAGCGGGGATTTAAATATCCCCGGCTTCATGAAAATAAAAATGGCTGCCGCGCTGTGCCGGCTCAGCTGATTGTCGACACAGCGCGTGAGTTAACATGCGGATCAGTCGACAAGGGAAGCCTTTGTCGACCGCTCCTGTAAACCTCTTTTCACGAGGCATAAAGGAGCTGTCGACAAAGGCTTCCCTTGTCAAACGATCTGTGTCTTGACTCGCGCGCTGCGCTGACAATCAGCTGAGCTGGCACAGCACGGCGGCCATTTTTATTTTCATGAAGCCGGGGATATTTAAATCCCCGCTTCATTGACTATGGCGGGTAGCCTATTTTACATGCCTCTGTCAGCAGAGGCATGTAGTCTAGACGTATCCTGAGTCCAAACAGTCCAGAGACACAGGATCTTTCCTTGAATCCATACTTACAGCTTCTCTCAAAAACAAGCTGTTAGTGTCACTGTCCATGAGGGCTTTTCCTTTGATGAAGGCGTGAGGAATGCATTTTGAGTCTTTGACCGCCAATCAACACACACAATGACCAATCGCTTCGAAATTCGCACTTTACTGGTAAAGTTTTTCATCTGCATTCCATAAGGCTTCTTTCTCATTGGACGTTTTGTTTAATTACAGGCGGATATACAAAGTAAATGTTTTTGACTACATTATAATGGGATACAGATAAATGAAAACAATGCAACTACCATCTCACTACTGTTCATGATATTTAAACACCACTAAAACTCATACATTTTACAATAATTTTGATTTATATACTAATACACAAGTGAATTTGCCTGGGGCTATGGAATGAACTGTCACCTAGGGCATGTCTACACTAGGAAATTATTTTGAAATAACTAAATTCAAAATAATAACTCCTGAAATAACAAAATCAAAATAGTATGGCCCTATGGGGGAGCCTCAAAATTAGTCCAAGGCAGGCTCCGTTATTGTGGATGTGCTACCTTGACTTAGATCCCCAGGAAGCACTAAGGAGTTTGAATGACTCAGGGGACTAGTTATCTTGAAATAGCAGCAGCAGACCATCTACACTACCACTATTTTTCTAAATAACTATTTCAAAATAAGTGCTATTCCTCATGGTAAGCAGGAATACTTTCTGAAATAGCCAACCTGTTATTTTGAAATAATGGGCTTGGTCGTGTGGATGCTCTGCTTATTATTTCAAAATAAGGGCAGTTATTTCAAAATTCTCCCCCCCAGCTGAGAATTTGTCATGCTGGCAAATCTCACTTCATATTATGCCAAATCCACAATGTCTCCCCAAAGGGTCTGAGGAAGTCAACTATGGGTTCCACCAGCCTGTTAGCTAAATGTATTGATTCTTCACTAACTATCCCAGCTGCATCATAAACTAACTTGTTTACTGACCTGATAACCCTGCCACATCTATTGAAAGTGGGCATTGCAGCAGAAGGCAGGACTTTTTGGGTTAGGCATGGTGAGGGGTATCTTAAGGATCCCTTAGATTCACACATAGGCCCATGCATTTTTTGTTCTTGTTCTAGAGGCTACAGAGCACTGGGGACAACTCCCTCCTGTACGCTCCCTCTGTCTATGAGTTTAGGTGTATCATCCCAGCCTTGTCTTTCTTCAAGGAAGTCTGGGAATGCTGGCAGACTCCTCATCCCAGACTGGTCTCACTGGTGGGATGGATTTGCCAGTGACAGGTCTAAATGGTTCTCAACCCTGCATACATGTGTTACCTTATAAATATCAAGAATGTCAAGCCTCGTCTTCTCCAGTTTTCCTAGAGAGTCTCTTGAATATCTCAGGCCAAGGGTGTTGTGAAATTTCACATCTTTTAAATAAAAGAAACAGGAATGTTGAGACTTTAACAAAGATGTTGTTTATAAAGAATTCCAGGGTAGATAAAGAGATAGGATCAAAAATGTAATTAGACAGAATTAGCAATGTGGTCAAGACACTACAGTGCACAAAATTAAAAACAAAACAAAACGCTGAAACCAATCAAACTCTCAAACCTTTTTGGAAAGTTAGGTCTGATACATGGTTTTGGTTGGAAATCTTTCAGATTTCCGTGGTCTTCATAGGGTACAAACAATAAACAGACAATTTGGTAGTTTTGGCAAAGTTTCACTTGGATTTATTCAGACACACACACACACACACACACACACAGAAGCACAGAGATTTTTATGAAGTGAAATTATGGTAATTTCACACCATTTCCCATCAAACACAAGACATTTTCCATTTAATAGCTCTTTACCTTTTTGAACCATAAGGGCTTACTCTTTGAACCCTAAGATGTGGGGAGGATATTGGCTTTGTTCTCTTTTATCCCAGCCTTTCCTTCCAGGAGCTTCATTTGAGAAAAAGGAGCACCCCCATCACTGTTTCCCTTTTCAATAGAGGAAAGAAGGCAGCCTTCCTTTTATGAATGATGGACTGACACAGTATGTGTGTGTGTGTGTGTGTGTGTGTGTGTGTTGGGTAGGGGGGGAGGGGCAGAGGTATCAGGCACTGCAGCTACCTGCATTCATCCTACAGTTGCCATGTGAACAGGGAACTGTTTGGGGCTTTCTGCTACTAACTCTCCAGTTGCAGCTGATTTTCTGGGTGTGAGGGAGGGGGCAAGACCTGATAACAGAGAGCAGTTTTCTCTGATAGGCCACAGGGTAGGAAGGGTGGTCATAAGTTTCAGGATAATGAGTTGGAATTAGCTCAACACAACAGTCCTTGGCCTGCTCCGCTCCCAGCTCTTTTCTCTATGGTAACATTCCCTTGCCACAGACCCAAGGAAACTGGCCCCACTGGCTGGTGTAGAACAGCCCAGCCTATGTATTGAGGATTAATGAGCATTCTCATTAAAAAAAGAAAACATTAGAAATTTCCCCTATAGGTTGAAGTATTGAGGTTGCCTGTCAAAGTAAAACTGTGCCAACGTAATCTGAATATAGAAGTGGGAGAACATCAATATTTAGGGTAGATACTTTTTCAGAAGGTTAATAAAATACATGCTAAAAATGAAAAGATACCAGAACTGATGGTTTGTTTCTGAATTGGAAAAATATAACTCTCCTTTTTCTATTTCCTCCCTATCTAAAGCAGGTTTGGTTCAAGAACTGGCTGTAATCTTGTTTTAGTTTCCAGCAGGAATGTTTGTAGCTGGCACACAAACTGAACGTGTGACTAATATGGGAGTTTTGGAAGCTGCATTGCTATTTCCTTCTATACTTAATAATGGAACCCTTTTGAGATTCTTCTGTGTCTCTGTTGAAGCTTCATGTGTTTCCTGAAATGCATGCTTAGCTGCCATATTAAAATATTCCTCTCAGACGAGAGCAGCTGACTGTATGTTCCTTAAGCAATAAACAGGCCAAGCCTCACTAACTCATGGCTGCATAAAAAAGCTGGTTGAATCAGTAACTGGCTGGTTCATTACCTCTACATAGTGCGATGAGGAAAGCTGTTCCAATTCTTTAGTTAATCCAAGTGTACTTTGCCACAGTGCTATTAAAGAAGATGTTCAGTCTCAGTTTCGGATTCAAGGCAGTCATAAGAACATAAGAATGGCCATACTGGGTCAGACCAAAGGTCCATCTAGCCCAGTAGCCTGTCTTCTAACAGTGGCCAGTACCAGGTGCCTCAGAAGGGGTGGACCGAAGACAATGATCAACCAATTTGTCTCCTGCCATCCTTCTCCAGCCTTTGACAAACAGAGGCCGGGGGCACCATTCCTTACCCCCTGGCTAATATCCTTTTATGGACCTACTCTCCATGAATTTATCTAGGTCTTTTTTAAACTCTGTTATAGTCCTATCCTTCATAGCTTCCTCTGGCAAAGAGTTCCACAGGTTGACTTTGCGCTGTGTGAAGAAGAACTTTCTTTTATTAGTTTTAAACCTGCTACCCATTAATTTCATTTGGTGTCCTCTAGTTCTTATATTATGGGAACAAGTAAATAACTTTTCTTTATTCACCCTCTCCACACCACTCTTGATTTTATATACCTCTATAATATCCTCCCTCAGTCTCCTCTTTTCTAAACTGAAAAGTCCCAGTCACTTTAGCCTCTCCTGATCCAAACCCCTAATCATTTTAGTTGCTCTTTTCTGAACCTTTTCTAATGCCAAAATATCTTTTTTTGAGGTGAGGAGACCACATCTGTACACAATAATCAAGCTGTGGGTGTATTATAGTTTTATATAGGGGCAGTAAGATATTCTTCGTCATATTTTTTATCCTTTTTTTAATAAATCTTAGCATCCTATTGGCTTTTTTGACTGCTGCTGCACACTGCGTGGATGCTTTCAGAGAACTAGCCACGATAACTCCAAGATCTCTTTCCTGATTAGTTGTAGCTAAATTAGCCCCCCATCATATTGTATGTATAGTTGGGGTTATTTTTTCCAATGTGCATTACTTTACATTTATCCACATTAAATTTCATTTGCCATTTTGTTGCCCAGTCACTCAGTTTGGTGAGATCTTTTTGAAGTTCTTCACAGTTTGCTTTGGTCTTGACTATCTTGAACAGTTTAGTATCGTCCGCAAATTTTGCCACCTCACTGCTCACCCCTTTCTCTAGATCGTTTATGAATAAGTTGAATAGGATTGGTCCTAGGACTGACCCTTTGGGAACACCACTAGTTACACCTATCCATTCTGAAAATTTATCATTTATTCCTACCCTTTGTTTCCTGTCTTTTAACCAGTTCTCAATCCATGAAAGGCTCTTCCCTCTTATCCCATGGCAACCTAATTTACACAAGAGCCTTTGGTGAGGGACTTTGTCAAAGGCTTTCTGGAAATCTAAGTATACTATATCTACTGGATCCCTCTTGTCCACATGTTTGTTAACCCCTTCAAAGAACTCTAATAGATTAGTAAGACATGATTTCCCTTTACAGAAACCATGTTGACTTTTGCCCAACAAATTATGTTCTTCTACGTGTCTGACAATTTTATTCTTTACTATTGTTTCAATTAGTTTGCCTGGTACTGATGTTAGACTTACTGGCCTATAATTGCCAGGGTTGCCTCTAGAGCCCTTTTAAAATATTGACGTTATGTTAGTTGTCTTCCAGTCCTTGGGTACAGAAGCTGATTTAAGGGATAGGTTACAAACCACAGTTAATAGTTCCGCAATTTTACATTTGAGTTCTTTCAGAACCCTTGGGTGAATGCCATCTGGCCCTGGTGATTTGTTACTGTTAAGATTTTCTATTTGTTTCAAAACCTCCTCTAATGACACGTCAATCCGGGACAGTTCCTCAGATTCATCACCCACAAAGGACGGTGCAGGTTTGGGAATCTCCCTAATATCCTCATCCGTGAAGACTGAAGCAAAGAAATCATTGAGTCTCTCCGCAATGGCTTTATCGTCCTTGATTGCTCCTTTTGTATCTCGATCGTCCAGGGGCCCCACTGGTTTTTTAGCAGGCGTCCTGCTTCTAATGTACTTAATAAACATTTTGCTATTATTTTTTGTTTTTGGCTAGCTGTTCCTCTAAATCTTTTTTTGCTTTTCTTATTACATTTTTACACTTAATTTGGCAGTGTTTATGTTCCTTTCTATTTACCTCACTAGGATTGGACTTCCACTTTTTAAAAGATGCCTTTTTATCTCTCACTGCTTCTTTTACATGGTTGTTAAGCCACGGTGGCTCTTTTTTAGGTCTCTTACTATGTTTTTTAATTTGGGGTATACATTTAAGTTGGGCCTATTATTATATCTTTGAAAAGTGTCCATGAAGCTTGCAGGGATTTTACTCTAGTCACTGTGCCTTTTAATTTCTGTTTAACTAACCTCCTCATTTTTGCATAATTCCCCTTTTTGAAATTAAATGCCAGAGTGTTGTACTGCTGAGGTGTTCTTCCCACCACAGGAATGTTAAATGTTATTATATTATGGTCACTATTCCCAAGCGGTCCTGTAATAGTTACCTCCTGGACCAGATCCTGCGCTCCACTCAGGACTAAATCGAGAATTGCCTCTCCCCTTGTGGGTTCCTGTACCAGCTGCTCCAAGAAGCAGTCGTTTAAGGCATCGAGAAATTTTATCTCTGCATCTCGTCCTGAGGTGACATGTACCCAGTCAATATGGGGATAATTGAAATCCCCCATTATTATTGAGTTTTTTATTTTGATAGATTCTCTAATCTCCCTTAGCATTTCAATGTCACTATCACTGTCCTGGTCAGGTGGTCGATAATATATCCCTACTGTTATATTCTTATTAGAGCATGGAATTACTATCCATAGTGATTCCATGGAACATGTTGATTTATTTAAGATTTTTACTTCATTTGATTCTACATTATCTTTCACATATAGTGCCACTCCGCCACCTGCATGACTTATTCTGTCTTTCCGATATATTTTATATTCCGGTATGATTGTGTCCCACTGATTGTTCTCATTCCACCAGGTTTCTGTGATGCCTATTATGTCAATATCCTCCTTTAATATGAGGTACTCAAGTTCACCCATCTTATTATTTAGACTTCTAGCATTTTTGTAGAAGCACTTGAAAAAATTGCCACTGTTTATTTGTCTGCTCTTGCCTGATATATTAGATTCTTGTATATGTGGTTGTTTCTTCTCTGATCTGGCCCATACTTTATCATCTCCCTTCCTCTCTTTTTGGCTAAAACCTAGAGAATCTCCATCAATGGACTCTCCTCTAAGAGAAGTCTCCGTCTGATCCACGTACTCTTCTGCACCAATCGGCTTTCCCCCATCTCTTAGTTTAAAAACTGCTCTACGACCTTTTTAATGTTTAGTGCCAGCAGTCTGGATCTACCTTGGTTTAGGTGGAGCCCATCCTTCCTGTATAGGCTCCCCCTCTCCCAAAAGTGTCCCCAGTTCCTAATAAATCTAAACCCCCCCTCTCTACACCATCGATTCATCCATGCATTGAGACTCTGAAGTTCTGCCTGCCTACCTGGCCCTGCGTGTGGCACAGGAAGCATTTCAGAGAACTCCACCATAGAGGTCCTAGATTTCAGTCTCCTTCCTAGCAGCCTAAATTTGGCCTCCAGGACATCTCTCCTACCCTCCCCTATGTCGTTGGTACCCACATGTACCACGACCACCGGCTCCTCCCCAGCACTACACATAAGACTATCTAGATGCCTTGAGAGATCCGCAACCTTTGCACCAGGCAGACAAATCACCATGCGGTTCTCCCTGTCATCACAAACTTAACTATCTATGTTTCTAACGATTGAATCACCCACTACTAACACCTACCTCTTCCTAACAAATGATGTTCCCTCCCCCGGAGAGGTATCCTCAGTGTGGGAGGATACCATAACATCCTTTGGAAGGAGGGTCCCAACTATGGGATGGTTTCCCTCTGCTCCCATTGAATGCTCTCTTCCCCTGAGCCTTTCATCCTCCTTAACAGCACTGGGGTTAAGACTGGAGGTGGGACGGTACTACAGTGTCCCGGAAAGCCTCATCAACATACCTCTCTGCCTCCCTTAGTTCCTCTAGTTCAGCCACCCTGGCCTTCAATGCCCGAACTCGGTCTCTGAGGGTCAGGAGCTCCTTGCACCGGGTGCACACTTACGCCACCCGCCCACAGGGCAGGTAATCATACATGTTATACTGGACGCAATAAACAGGATAGCCCCCACGCTGCTGCTGGGCTTCTGTCTGCATTTTCTCCTATGAATAATTTGATTATAGACGTAGTTTTTATTTAAATGTTTGGATTATAAAAGTTTTACCTTTAAAGAAGGTCAGACGTAACTAGTGCCCTCTTACACGTATAAGAATCAAGGTCATGGCAAGAAGGGTTGGGGACAATAACACAGCCCTTCTTAGCACCAGTACGGGTGGTGAACTTGTCTGTCTCCAGCCCATTGTAGAGGATAGTGGTTGTCATCCCATCATGAAGTGGCCTGAGAATGTGAATGAACTTCAATGGACAATCAAACCAAGACAGCATCTTCTATAATAATGCATGATGGATGGAATCAATAAATGCCATAAGCAATGGCTGGAGTTGTTCTCTGCACTTCTCTTTGGATCTGTCAAGCAATAAGCATGGTCCTTGATGACAGTACAAAATTGCACTGAGAAAACAGCTTTTGGAAATGTAAACCAAGTTATGACAGATGCACCAGTGCTGAACTATTTTGAGGTGAAGAGCCTAAGGACTTAGTCAATATATGCTCACGTAGGCTGTTATCCATCTTTTTTGCATGATCAGCTAGAAGCATGTGCTTCTAATGCTCTGGTTAAAACACAGGAGAATATGCTTAGATTGAAAGAGAAATGCTGGAAACTAGCTTTCATTGTGAGTAGTTTCATAAATTAGTTTATGGGTTGTTTCCACCACAACTGATTTCTGCCCATAAATACTGGAAACCCTATTATGGAAGCAATTGTGCAAAGCACCACCTACACATCAGAAAACGATTTTGTCATCGCAAAAGTGCTGATTCTATGTGATAAAGGCCTGGGGTGAAATTCTGACCCCCAATAAGTCAATGACAATATTCCTATTGACTTCAGAAGGGCCAGGATGTAAATCCTGGGAAGGAGTTTCTTATACAGACATGTTTTCAAAAGTGGCTATTAAAAGTGAAAGCTAGGAGCTACAGGAAAAGACATTTGAAGGAATGATGATTCAGGTCATACCCATTTATTAAAATTTTGAGAGCTCAAAAGAGAAACAAAATGATCCAACCTTACAAGAACTAGAGAGAATATTTCTTGATGGATGGCCAATAGAAAAAGCTGAGGTACTTTCAAATGTAAGTACTTCAAGATGAAATTGCTGCATATTATGGGACTCTTAGAAAAGGATATCATGCCATGACCCAAACACATTGAGGTTGGAAATGTTAAGCAGAATCTGCAGTGCTCCTTTGAGTAGTGACAACAGTAAGAACAGAATCCAAGATGTCCTGTCCTGGCCAGGAATTAATCTGCTCTTGGTGCTAACTCATCCAAGGATGAAATTTGAAAATATAGTAAAGTTGTCATTAATGCTGACTGTGTTCCTTGAGGAAATATCTGAATGTCATTGGAGCGTGGCTGTCATGAGCAGGGTGGTTTCATTACAAAACCAGAATTAGTAAACAGTGTGCAGGAAAATTCCAGAAGAAAGCCAAGTGCAATAAGTTAGAATTGCATACTGTGCATTTATTTATTCACCTATTTATTTTTGTGAGTGAGAAGTTATACACAGTAGGTTTAACCATGCTGCACATAAGGCCGGTGTCAGTAGGTATGCTCAGAGCCTCCTTAACTCTGCACAAAACAGCCAGGTGTGGGAGGACCTCCCTTATAACACTGTAGTTAGGGTATGCCTACGGTGTGGGAGACTCCCTTGTTCAAGTTCCCCTTTGCCTGCTGAGAAGGGATTTAGACAGGAGTGTACAATAACAACTTGGCTATGAGCTAGTCTGATGTAGGTCTCTAGTCTAATTCACTTAAATCATTGGATAATTAAATATTAATTGGGCCAGAAACAAAATCAGAATGATTCTCTAGCCCAGTGGTTAGGGCACTCATCAGAAAGGTGGCAGATGCTTATTCAAATCCTCATCAGGCAGGGGGGGCTTGTCAGCCGACGGTCAGGGCAGTGTGTGTGTGTGTGTGTGTGTGTGATACACCCAAGTCTTCAACTGCTGGGACACAAGGTCCTGTCGCAGCGGGCAGCCTAGGGGAGGCTGAAGGGCGCCCAGAGAAGTTTAACGTCCGTGTCTTTAACCGCTAGGATCAGATCCCTTCGTGGCGGGCAGCCAACAGGCTGACAGACGCCCCAGAGTTTACAGGGAGAGCTTATTACATCTCAGACTTTGACTGCTAGGATACAGGATCCCTTCGCAATGGGCAGCCTAGGGAAGACTGAGAGATGCCCCACGGATCTGTCCCCTGGAAGCGACATGATCCAAACACTCAAGCTTCTCCCTATATCTGTCCCTTATGACCGGCTGGAGTTCTTTTAATTATGTTTGGTTCTGTTACAGCAACAGGAGGAGTTAGGTTAAAGCTTAAACAGTTACAGGTTTATTAAAGAAGCTTATAAATCATATGGTTACAATGGCTATTGCTCTATTTCTTAACTGCTAGCAAATATAGATCTTAAAAATGGTTACAAAGAAAATAAAGATAGAAAATAGAAATAATGGTACCAAGTGACAGCTTAATCTTTAAAGAGCTCTAAGTCTATGTGTACACTTAAGACAAAGGACACATCCAGGTACAATTTTTACTCCCTTCTGTGCCTCTCGACTCCAGCGTATCAAGCCAGGGCTGGTCCCTCAATTCCTAGGAAAGACGAATACGAGGTGGGCGTCCCCATAGAACCTCGGGAGGACAGTCACCTAACCTGACGAGCAGATAGATGGTAGATTGACGCTCAGAGTAAGTGTGCTGCTGGACCCATCTTTATACCCATAGGGGCCCGTATCCTGTTTCTTATCTAAGATGCCAAATT
This sequence comes from Pelochelys cantorii, assembly GCA_032595735.1. Lineage (NCBI taxonomy): Eukaryota > Metazoa > Chordata > Testudines > Trionychidae > Pelochelys > Pelochelys cantorii. The sequence continues at coordinate 83,281,720 of CM064328.1, forward strand.
GTGTTGGTCTGTCTTTGTGACACCAGTTCTTACAAGGGAGTTTCAACTTAATTTACACTTGCAAGAAAGATAACTAAATTGTAAGTACTGGACATTCTTTACTGGGCGGGAGATTCCTCCTCCCGGACGAGTGTGTGTTCATATCAATGTGGGTTTCAGTCAAGGGCACTCCTCTGCAGCTTCTAGGTCAGCAATTGGCGTATCTCTGTTTACAGCCATCCAGGGTCACAGCAGCCAGCATATCTGGACCTCCTGTCTATGCTTCAAAGACTATGCTGATTTTACTGCTCTGTGTGCCCTGTGTGCTCCAGGCATCTCAGAGAGGGGCAAGCAAGATGTTACGGGGGGGGGGGGGTCTTGTCTGGCTACAGGGCTGGGAATTGGGAGTCTCCGACATCCTGGGTGAATACCTAACCCTGGGGCTAAAGATGACTACTGCTCTCCTGGCTGTTTTGTATGGAGTTAGGTCCATTGAGCATGGCTACTAAATTAGGGTCCCCCATGCAGCTTAGGTGGCTTCATGTCTATCTTCCCAGGGTTTCTGTATTCCAAGTGGAGATAGGTGCCTCTCTACAGCCTGGACTCAGGTGTCTTTCTCTGCCAGAGGGGTGGGGCTTAGAATATACCCCTCTCCTGGGCATCTCTCATTTGGCAGGTCCCTTCCCGTGTGGATCTCATTCTAAAGTGTCCATTTCTCATTCATTGTATGGGGCGCCTAGCTCGGGCTCTGTAAATTGCAGTGTTGTTCTGTGATTTGCTAAGTGCCTAAAAGTAAGGTGCAGTGTCACAATGCCTAATTAGATTACAATGTAAACACAGTAATTAAAACATTGGCAGCTGGTCTACACAGGGACAGCTCAGAGTACCAGTTTTCCCAACACTATTCCACTAAATAAACATAGCAATAGACCCGCTGGCATTGTGCATGGTACAATGTATAGCATGTACTATACATTTTGATATTTCTATCTCTAATCGTCTCACCCCATTAGGCATTGTGCGCTGCTGAGGATCAGGCTGCTTGCACTGCTTCAAGAGAGATATATTACTGGAGTTCTGTCCTTTAGATTTTAAAATGATAACATCTACACAATAAGGCAGGGGTTCTCAAACTTTTTGACATGGGGACCAGTAAATCCATTCATGAGCTTTTGGAGGACCAGTAACGTTCATTTGCATAATCATTAAGCAAATGATGAATATTCAAATAAGCTGTTTCTGGTCCTCCCAAACCCCCAGTGCCAGCTTTAGCAAAGCTTTTGATACGGTCACCCACAATATTCTTGCCAGCAAGTTAAGGGAATATGGATTGGATAAATGGACTGTAAGATGGATAGAAAGCTGGCTAGACCAGGGTTTCCCAAACTTTACTTTAGTAGGAACCCGTTTTTTTTCAGTACTGTTTTTTGCAGCCCCAAAATATAAACACATACAAAAAAAAGAATTAAAAATGAATAAATTTTCAGTGTTTCACCCAGCTGCATCCTCCACCCAGCCTGGGCCAGGGCTTGGGGGACCCGGCACCACGTGGGCACTCCAGGAGGTGGGAGCAGGAGCAGACTGGGGGTAGGGTATCTGGCTAGGAGGGAGGGTGCAAGGAGGGGTAGGGTTGCCAGGTGTCCAGTTTTGTACCGGACAGTCCGGTATTTGAGGGTTCTGTCCGGGAAACAAATTGAGAAAATAAGTTTTATTATTATTAGGTGTATCAGTCCATAGCTGTGAACTGCCTGGCTGGTAGATGTGCTCATGCTGCGTGAGTGTGTCTACCAGCTAGGCAGTTCGCAACTACTCGAGGGAGGGTATGGGGGGGGGTGGAAAATGGAATCCCTGGGGCCAGACTCTCGTGTGCCCAGGTCAGTCCTGCTTCCCTCCGGCTGATTCGCTCCCCCCAATCCCCCCGCTTCTCCTCCCGATCTCCCCTGGCTAGCCTTGCTGCCCCTGTCCAGCCCTGCTTCCGGAGGCTGGTTCTCCCATCCTCCTCACGATCTCCCCCGTCCAGCCCCCCCCGCCCCGTCCCCTGGCCAGCCTGCTGCCCCCATCCAGCCCTGCTTCCAGAGGCTGGTTCTCCCGTCCTCCTCCTCCTGATCTCCCCCGGCCAGCCTCCCCTGTCCAGCCCTGCTTCCGCCCTGATCTCCCTGATCCGCCTGCCTGCCCTGATCTCCGCTGGACAGCCCTACTGCCCCCAACCCTGCTTCCCGGTGGCTTGTTCCCCCCCCCCCCACCTCCTCCCAGCCCACCCCGCTCCCCTCCTGGTAACCACTCTGAGGCCCGGTATTTTTTTCCCGCGGCCTGGTACTGGGCCACGGCCCATAGTTTGGGAAACGCTGCAATAAGGATTTAAATATAAGATTTAAAAAAAAACCCTCTCTGCTTCAGCAGTTAACTTCACAAATCAGAAGTTTGTCCAGCCTGACCTCAGTTAAGACAGTGGAATCTGCAGGAACAGCTTTCTGGCACTGAACAAGGTGTTAAAACATATTCTGAAACATGACTCAAGAAAATGAAAGCAATTGGTTGAAAGTCTGAGCATGAAATTGGTTATGTATGAAGTGAAGGATTTCAAGTATGAATATGTGTGTGTTCTTGCATGTGCTGAGGAGAGTAGGATTTGCACAGGAGACAAGGGAGAGCTTTGTGTACAGTGCTCACTCTGACACAGCTCAGCCTGTTCTCTTTCTCACTTCTGACTCCATAGGAACATGCAGTGGCTCTTCATTCCCACTCTATTCATCATCATATATACACAACAGGTAAGCTTTCTCGAAAGATTTTCCCCTCTCCCTTGAGTGTTTAAAAGTTTTAACAATTAAAACGTTGTAACAAAATAAAATGCACTCAAGCAAATGCCGGGTGCAGAATAGAAAGCAATTTTTTACCGCCATGTATTTTATTTACCATTTATTCATTGCACAGTTATAATTTTGACATTTTCCTCTCAATTCAGTTCATTGCTAAGATTAGGTTTTTGGAGGGTTTTAAATTCTCAGCGACCTCAATTCTCACTCTGTGAGTTTTTAAGTGGAAATTCTTGTCTGACACAATGTAATTAAACAGCTTTCCCTCATTCATATTCCATGCACTGATTGGGCTGCGGGGCTCCATGAGCTGGTTTTGCAAATTAGCAAGGAGCTATGTGTTATGAAACTGTTTCTTGAATAGAGAAATTTTGCTCCATCCACTCGTTTCAAAGGCCAGCTCCATTAAAAAAATACCTTTCAAATGTGTTCTTTTCCTCTTCTGGAGATGAAGTTAAATCTTCAAGTGGATGGTTTTCAAAAAAAGTACACTTTGGTCTTAATTTATTTATCTCATTCATAACTTGCTTAATCTAAAAAAACTACCCAGCAAGAGCCTGCCACACAATAGTCTCCTTTCTGAGTCTGTCCATAGGATTGGCAAAACATGTGCCGCAGGTTTCTGTGATGTGGACACAATTGTTATATCAGACTAGGGAAAGAAACAGAACAATATATTTGGTTTGTCAACTTTACAGACAAGTTTTAAATTTTTATCCTAACTTGATAGAACTTTGAACATTTTTTAAGTAAACAGTTTTATTCAATGGCAGCTGAGTTTAGCCTACCAGGATGTTTTTTCATAATTTGTTTTTCTTGCTGTGAAGCTTCCAATCTCTGAGTTGGTCTGTCTTTCTTTGCTCTGCACATTTTGACTTATAATATAAAAGCTTAAATAGCTTAATGGAAGCAATATTTGTTGGACCAGAGAGTATGAAGGAATCCTGTTAAGAGTACACAGATACATTGTGAAATAAGATACACTTGATTTTAAACACACAGACAATACAGCGTTTAGTTCAGAACCTAGCCAAATTTTACAAGAAAGATAATTGTTTTGAGAAAAAAAATTTCAGTAAATGTTGAACTGTGCTGATGGGGAGTTTCCTAAAGTAATCGTCCAGTCACTTACATTGACAACATTTAAGAACTGTCTACCTTACATCTTTCTTCCAGAGACAGCAACTTTATGAAGCTTTAATAACACACACCAAAAGTACAGACTAATTTAATTATCTTGCTGATTAAAAAGTTAACAAAGTTGTTCCTTAAAATATCAGTTATAAGAGCTAGTGATTTATCATATTACTATTATGTTTGTATGGAGAATGAATGAAAATAAATAATGGAATGATTAAAAATACATTTATTAAACTATGCCTGGTACACAACACACCCAGCTGTGAGGTATGGCATAATATTTCAACTCCCATAGCAGTTAATTTTGTTGAAGAGGTGTGTATCTTAAAAAATAGTTTTAGTCAAATGACCATGGAAGTCATGTTGGAATCTAGTAAAGGGTTATAGGTTATAGACTTCAAAGTGTGGTGGAATGTTCGAAAAATGATAGCTAAAAAAATGACTATAAATATAAAAAATCAGCAGGGAAACAGCATTAGGAAGAGTCACTTATTCCTTGTAGAGAATTGGAATTCAGTTACGCTGCTGGTTATTGTGGTATGCAAAGCAGAGTTCTGCAGCAGCTTCCAGCTTAAAAAATGGGAATTTGTATTGAATTAAATAGGAAAATGAATAATATAACTAGTACAATAATACTTGCTACTTTGATATTGTATTCAGTGTCTTCAGAGACTGCTAAAGTTTGCTGTTAATGATGGGATATATTGCACAACAGAATTTGTTTGGAGAAAAATAAGTTGATCGCATTTAGCTGGGTGCTTAGATACTCTGAAAAATGTGGAAGATGGATTAGATTTTTAGCACCTATGTGGTAGCAGAGGCTTTTGTCAGTGGGGAATGCCCATAGCTTATTTTCCTCTTTCTCTTAATGGGCAAGGTTGGAGGTTTCTTTAAGCTGGTGGAGCTGCTAGTACTCTCTGTTCCGAAACCCATTAGATCGTGCTGCCCACCAGCTGCTCTGTTGGTCTCTACCCATATCAATCTATTCATCACTGCTAAATAAGCACATTAAGATCTAGGGCTTTATTTAAGAGCAGCAGTGAAATAATTAAGGTTTATGTTTTAACATTAATATGCCATTGAAATAATCAGAAACAATGCACTGGTCTCAGAAAAGCTCAGTGTAGACTTCAAAAAACAACAGTACTGGCTCATTTCTGGAAGGTTCTCTCTTCAATCACAGGCCAGAATCTGCTTTCCTTTAAAGTGAAAACTTAAAAGCCAACACAGCAATAGGAAAAGTGACCTGCCTTTTCTTCCTTCACACACCAACAACCAAATTATCAAGCTGTGAGTGCCAAATTTTTAAATACTGGCACCAATGTAAGTGGCAGAAAAGACACCATTCAGATTCCACATTAGAGGGCTGACAATCTATAGATTAGGGCTGTGTACATTTGGTAGAAGTTATCAGTAGTCTGAAAACCTACAACACTAATTTTAAAACCTTCACCTGATTCTAACTACACAGTTTTATTCTGTTGAAAGAAGAGACAGCTTAATTCTCTTTGGGTACATCTACACTGCACGGCTATTTTGGGCTACCAGAGGTATCCCGAAATAGCTATGCCATGTCTACACAAGCTGCCCGTTATTTCAAAATATTTTTTTAAATAAAAGGTGCACTATTTCACCACTATGGTAGACGCACCAAATTTCAAAATAAGCTATTTCGAAACAGATTCAAGATAAGATACGCAATTTGCATAGTGCAAATTACATATCTTATTTCGAGTTTAGGGTGCTGTGTAGATGCACCCTTTGAAAAACCAGGTCAGATTTGCTGTAGATATAACCCTCTTCAGAGTGCTAAAGCTAGGGTTGAGTTTGGACTATTGTTTCTCATGTACTGCCTCATTGTATTTTACTTTTTCAGCTTGTAAAATTTTACAAAAGCTTCAGTGGCTTTATGAAATTCACTTCTTTCATTCTTATTAAAGTTTATGGTATACTAGCTATGCTTAAAGTCATCCAGCCCTCAAAAATCAAACCATATGTAAGTTTTTCTGCAGGGCACAAAACAATGGGCATCAAGAAGAAAAGCCTGAGGAAAAATCTGCAGAAGTCGGCGAAGTCCATCAGCGTAAAGAATTTTGTCACTGGCCATGCAAATGCCCACATGTGCCAACCTGCTCTCCTGGGGTGAGCCTGGTAAAGGATGGTTGCGGATGTTGTAAAATATGTGCCAAGCAGGCAGGAGAGATCTGTAATGAAGCAGATACTTGCGACCCTCACAAAGGACTTTACTGTGATTACTCTGCAGACAGGCCTAGGTATGAAACAGGAATATGTGCATGTAAGTTATTCTTTCACTATTATTGAAATTTCAAGGGGATATGGCTCTCTATAGTCCGACTCAAAAGAAAAAAATCTTTTGGTTCAGGCTGCACAGTTCCTTTCCTGTGTATCACATCAATTCAGACATCCTTGTATTCACTCATTTACCAATAAGTATGTTTAAGGATGTAGTTGCACCATTTATACATCATCAGTCAAAGTGGACCATAAGGTGCATCTACTCATTTATAGACACATTTGTGAGTAGAAACAAAGCAGCCAATAAATACAATTTCTCACAGGTAAAAGCTGTGTGGGAGTGGGGAAAGGACAGAACTCTCCTCTACAGCACTTTAGCAATGGAAGTACTGGGTGCAGTATATAGCGCAGGCAATTACAGTAGTGAAGAAAAATCCTGCCTTACCACTTGGTATCCATTTACTGCATTTTATAGCTTGTAGATGGGTTATTTTGCTCTTTCCCATTTTCAGATATGATAGCAGTAGGATGTGAGCTCAATGGAGTGTATTATGCCAATGGCCAGGCCTTCCAGCCTAGCCCACTTTATACATGTCTCTGTATTAGTGGTGCAATTGGATGTACACCTGTATTCACCTCAAAGTCAGCAACAAACCAGTGCATCCTGGTCAAGGGCAGAAAAATGTCAGGACATTCCAACTGCGATCCTGGACAACAGAAAGAGCTACAATCAACAGGCTACAGCATAATGCCAGGTGTGCATAACTAAATGGTAAACTATTTTCATGCATAATACATTTTTAAACTATAACTTTATTTATAAAAAGAAGTGGTTAGATTTTCTATTTACTGACATCTTGGAGACCCTTCCTATCAATAGGAAATGGACGCTTCTAGATTTTGGCTCAGCCTCATTGGTTATTGACAAAATCTTCAGTCATTGCAAGGAGAAACCGCCAACCTCCTTCTCTATTTTAGATTCACTCTATGAGAATATGGAGCAATTTATAATTTCTTGGCTTCTAAATTGTAATACTGTCTGGTTCAAATTATAATTGCCATTTCTTGGTGAAATCATTTGTCTTCTGCTTCTAAGATTAGAAGGATAAAATAAAACCAAGGGTAGCTTGAGGCTCAAGAGCACACCAGACTCAAGTATTACAGATATACAGGAAGGAGCATGCAAGCAGGCAAACCAATCCAGGTTATAGCAAATTTATACACACATGCTGGTGGTTAGCATCACAAAATCTGAAATTCAGTTTGGACAAGCTTCCAAGAAAGCACAGGTGCTTATGCGAGCTATCCTAAAAATGGAAGCTCACCCACATCAAACGATACATTTGAAACTTAGACCAGCCTTGAAGGATAGCAATTCCTTTATACAGAACTTATCCAAAGTTTGGAATAAAACCATATGCAGTGGGAAAGGCACTCAGTAAAGCAACTGAGTTCAAGTGAATGAACTGCACACTTTTAGAGAATGTTAACCTAACTAAGGAGACACAACCATCTGGAATGCTTGCAACTAAAACATTTAAACCAATTAAAATGCATTCATAAATTAGAACTATAATGCCATATACTTGCACAGCAGCAAGATGTTGTTTCTTCCTAGCACTTTAATAAAACACTTTTATTGAATGAATAGCAACACTCCAACGTGTGCTCTGAATTCAGGAATTTGGATAAACTGTGGAACACAATGAGAGTGCCTGAAAAGCAGCTGCTTCCAAGCTGGCTCAGTTCACAGGACTGAACATTGCAGCCACATGTTTGCAGGGGCTGGGAAGTATCACTGGTTGCCATACATGCTGAGGTTCCAGGCAGTTCTTCAGCTTATACAGAACCTCTGACTGGCTGTTTTTCCCCAAGACACAAGTGAAGGGGAAAGGCAGTCAATGAAGAGCAGCATTTTTGCCCCATTGAATTGTTGTGTTTTTCATCCAATCTTGTAGAAAGATCTGAAGATCCATAGAGAGTTGGAAGATCTAAACAGACCTAGAAATTGCTTCCAATCCTTTGCTGGCACATCCATTGAAAAAATTTCCCCATTTCTCAAAGCTTTTCTGGATTTCAGTACAATGGAGATCAATCACCCTGTTCTACAGGGCTCAGTGCACTAGGGATTCCATTTCAAGAACCAGGCTTTTAAATAGTCATTTAAAATTTGTTTCAAAATGGATGTTCTTGCCTAAACAATGTAACCAACCAATGGTTTAAATTCAATTTGTACGCAGTGTGCATGAAGTCATGCAGTGGCTTGTTAAATCTAAGACTGTTTTAATTCTCTCCCCCTTTGTTAATGCTGGTAGCAAATGCTAAGCTTAATTTTATTGCTTTTACTGTTCTTTCAGCTGCTTTCCTTAAGCATTCTCTGTTTAGAGAATTTCTAAACAAAGATTATCTAGATCATACATAGAAAATGTACTGCATACAAGCAACTATGTAACCTCCATTTATTTATTGCAGATTTGTGCCAGGCTTTTAATCTGCTTCATGCACTGAGATCTTTAACCTGCTGTCTCCCTTCCAGGTACCCTCATAATTCTGGCCTACCTTCTTAAGTACATGTGCAGATTTCAAACCATGTGAACCCTTCTTGAGTATGTTGCCAAGATTTGTCACAGTGATTTTAAATCTTATTTTATACCCTTTACCTATCTGTACTTCTATTAGGTAAAGGATTAGATTTATTAGCACCAGATATTTGGAAGTGACTTGAAAAAAAATTACTAATAATATAATAAAAGAAAAGTTACATATCAAGATTTGTTTACATATGTTCATATAACACTGCACAGCTGCACCTGGTCTGCAGTCTACAGTTTTTAAAATGCGTTCTTCACATATAGAATATTCGATAGCAGTTCTTCACAAAGGATTTCGGGTTCTCATAACATTAACCTGGAGGGTCACAGAACATACAAACAATCATGTTGAGAGTTTTCAAAGCTGCCTCAGATTTGAACCCCAAATTCCAATTTTAATGGAAATTGGTGTCCAGATTTTTTAGGCAGCTTTGCACATTCTTAGCCTCACCTTTCAGATATACTGAGAGAAACCACGTCAACAGAAATCAATGTCTATAACAATAATGCGACTTTAGGTTATTTTTAGTTGTTCTTTGTCTATCTTGCTGTGTTGCAATATATATAATATATCGTTCTGTCTCAGGTTACAGCAGTCTACCGCTTGTCTTGAAGGAGAAGTGCTTAGTACAGGCAACTTCTTGGACACCTTGTTCTAGAACCTGTGACATAGGTATATCCAACAGAGTGACCAATGAGAACAGTAAATGTGAAATGAGAAAAGAAGCGAGATTGTGTTTGATTCAACCTTGTCAGTCCAATATACTGAAGACTATAAAGGTAAATTATGATGAAAAATATCTTTCTATTATCTCTGTTACCTGAGCCTTCCTGAAATACAAGACTTATCTTGTCTTTATCCCGTAGCAGTGAACTACAGAAGTAGATTTTAAAGAAAGTCACAAATCTGAGGATCATTACTGGTAGCTTGCTGTCTTATTATTCTAAAAGATAAATCTCAGTCTGACTGAGGCAAAGAAAAGTAAGAAAGCTTTAAAAAAGTAGGTAGTGTTTCAAATGTTACTTTGTAAATGCATACCAATCTTTGTTATTTGTTCTGTTGTTTCTTTGTACATGAAGTTTCAAGCTTTGTTTTGTTTTACATTTAAGATTCCAAAGGGAAAAACATGTCAGCCAACATTCCAACCTTCCAAAGCAGAGAAGCTAGTTTTTTCTGGATGCTCAAGTGCACAAAGCTACAAACCCACTTTCTGTGGTGTGTGTCTGGACAACAGATGTTGCATACCTAACAAATCCAAAATGATCACTATACAGTTTGACTGCTCCAAAGAAGGCTCCTTTAACTGGAAGATGATGTGGATCACATCTTGTGTTTGTCAGAGGATTTGTAGTGATCCAGGAGATATATTTTCTGCACTCACGTTATTGTAAGTTATACCATGGATAGCAGTGTATCTCCAGGATGGCAGCACACTCATAGTTTGAAGAGTTAGCTAAAGAGAAGACCCTTCCACCAAAACCAAACCAGTTGGCATTCTTCTGTTAAATACTCTGAGAACATAGTTTAAAAACAACACCTCTGTGCATAAAAACTGGCACATAAAAATGTAAGACTTAAACTGTTTGAAAGCCTAAGTATACACGTGAGGTACACATCAGTTAACACAGGTACAGTCATGGTGTGAAAACTTGTAATTTAAAAAATACACAGGAATGCAAGGATGAGTTTGTTCCATATTTATACAAAAACTTGTAGAAATAAGTATTTTTCTTCATCCTCAATAGAAATTTAAATTAAAGAAACACCCAAGCAACTAAGTAGAGAAAGGAATCTTAACTTTTCTGCTATAACATTTAATCATTCTTGATTTACCAGATAGCTAGTCTTACAGCTACTGATACACCATTAGAAAAAAAAAAATCAATCTTTTGTGAGCTAGAAACAAAATGTAGCATATTATAGCATACAATTACAAATTCATTTTAAGCTCAGATTGATTTGTGTAACAATTCTTGTATTTTACATTTCAAGATGCAGTGAATATAAAAAATATATTTGCACAGGTACAAATAAAAATATTTGTCAAGATGTAGGTTAGTTCACTTTATCGCCAATGATAAATTTCTAAGCTTCAGTTTTAAATATATACAATTTGCCTTTTCATAGCTGTCACAAGTGAGGAACAATTTTATAAAAGGAACAAACACTACGTATACAATGAAAAGTAACCTCATGATCTTATGCTGCAACCACCTTTGTTTCCATTCTCTCCTCATGTATTTTGCATACTATTTATCCTAGACTGCTTTAGTCTTGGGGATAGAAAACCCATGGGTGAAGTCCTGGCCTCACTGAAGACTATAACAAAACTCCTGGTGATTGTAATAGGGATAGCTTAAAATTCTATGTCTTGTCATACAGTGCCAAGTGATAGCAGAACTTTTAAGCGGTTTCGCTGGAGTGACTTTCAAAATGCTTTTTTCCTAACAAGAATTGCATCGACGAATATTTGTCTTGTGTGTTTCTGGCCTCATACATTGAAAGTTAGAATACTATTTATGTATGGTAATCCTGACAATGGAGCTCTCTTGAAAGAAACCTGTAATTAAACAAATGTCATTTTATGGGGCCATATGTTGTGGCTTAATGCTGTTTTAAGACAAGAGTCATGCTTGGCAGACAAATTCTGAATATCTGTATATTTTATTCTGTAAAAATATAGGAGTTATTGAGACAACTGTTTATAAATATAGTCTGATCATAATAAAAATCTCTTTAATTAAATATTTAAAATAGACTGCTATTTTAGTTAGGTTCTTTTCAGAATACAATCTTTATTCTCCAAACAATCAACATTATAAGTACATATGATCCCAGTTATTAGATCCTCATAATTAGTGCAAACCTCAGGTTCATGAAAGGCAAACTATTATGATGCAATAGAATAGTATTGTACTTGATGCATTCATTTTGACACATTATTCCTGATATTGCCAGTGCTGATATCAACCTGGACAATTTTAGTTCAATTGCATCTAAATACAATGATGTGACACATGTGATAGACTATCATTTTGAAAATAAACTTTCTAGGATATTAGAAACTTAAGAAACAAGACTCACTAGATACTTCTTTCCATCTCAGAAAAGGGACAGTAGGATTTCCCTTCCCTCATGTATCTTATATTAAGGGAGACTTTTTTCCAAAGCAGGAATCAATTTAATTTAGCTGAACCTGGTCCAAGAAGTTTGCCAATTCCATTTTGGGTTGTTATAATTCCTTCTACCTATTCTCTTGACAGACATGACCACTGTTTGCCCTGCTAGCGTGCAGTGTATGTTGATCCCTTTTGCACAGGCTGAACACTTGATACCACACTCCCAGTCAGCCTGTGGTGCCTATGAAATGACTAGTCTTAGCAGTTTCACAAGCCATCCAGTTAACTTAGGTGATTTGCTATTCTGCAAATAAAAGCAATTCTTCCTCTGTTACGTAGCTATCTTCAGTCTCGAGGGATCTGTTTTAGGCACATCTTTAGTGGCATCTAGCTGACTATATTCCTCTATGAGATCTGACAAGGATGATATAGCTTCAGAGAAACAGCTTTGCTCCATCCCATCAACGTGCAGGTAATGGTGAAGATGAGCCTATAAGGATATACACAGATTAACTATATTCCTTCCTGTGCACAAGGAGTTAGATTAACCTAGCATGATACACATTATTGTTTAGCCTGCCTTCAGAGGGCAAGCATGGTCATAAATGGACTGAAAGATTGTCTAGATTCACTAAATCCTTTGCTGAAATGCTACTTAGTAACTTCCTGTCGCAATACTCTGGGGCATGACCACACTACAGCTGCTACAGCAATACAACTACAGTGCCATAGCCTCTTCCTACATCAAATGAAAGGGAGTTTTCCATTGATATAGGGAATTCATCTGTCTGAGAGACAGTAGCTAGGTTGACAGAAGAATCCTTCCGTTGACCTTACTGCATCTTCACCAGCGATTAGGTCAACTTAACGGCGGTGCTCAGGACATGACATTTTTTACAACCCTAAGACATGGTCTACACTAGAGCAGAAGGTTGCCTTAAGATACACAACTCTAGCTACATTAATTACCTAGCTGGAGTTGACGTATCTTAAATCCATGTTCATACAACGGGAGGTCAACAGGAGCAAACACTCCTGTTGGCTTCCTTATTTCTCATGAGGAGTGGGAATACTGGCAGCGATGGTGCCCTCTGAGTTCGAATTAGTGGGTCTTCACTACACCTGCTAAATAAAACCCTGGAAGATCAATCGCAGTAGTGTCGATCTTCCGCAAAATGTAGACATGGTCTGAGTGACATACTAGGTCAAGCTAATATTTAAGCGTAAACAAGATATAGACTTGTATAGAATGATATCCCTCATTTTACACATTGGATGCTATAAATTCTGTGTCTTGGGGGAGTAAGGAGGGCGTCTTGAACAATGCTTCTAGTCAGAGCAGTCACACACCTCATCCGTCATTCTATTTTACTCTAAATAAAGATCATTAAGGACACTTGTTCCTTTGTGTAGCAGCTTGTTGAAAGGATTCACCAATACATAGTCAAGAATCGTAAGTTATGTCTATACTGCAGCAAAGGATGATTACTGGAGTGTGAACTGCAGACCATACCACAGAGCTGCACACTAGCTATCCTGTGTGGATGCTACTAGCATGAAGTAAGTACCTAGTTCATGTTAACACCATTCTAAACAGAGAACACAAACTAATTTGGCCAGCAGCATCCACATGGGACAGGTAGTGCATGACATTTGGGTACACTCTTGCAATTCACCATCCAATAGTCCACACTATGGCAGTGTAGGCAAGCCCTTATTGTCATTTCTGACCAAGCCCTTTATATTGAAAGCCATGTGCCAGCTGTAGTTCAAAAGTATTTTTTTCAGTACCACGACAGAACAAGGTACATGGGAGGAAAATAATAAATGTTTTATTATTGAAATTCCTGATTTGTGGCTTTTACCCAGGAAAGCTTATGTCCCAAGGTGACACATGACTCCTGGTTAAAATAAAATTTAAAAAAAACCTGAGTCATAAAACAGTTAAATTTTCTATCATTTGCTTCGACAAAACCAAAGGTTTGTCATGGCAAAGGAACAAGAAAACAGACCCGACTTAATTAAAATGTTTTAGGGTATATTTAGAAATGTTACACTTTCTAACAGGTTCCCAGCTAGTGGGGAACAATTCAGATACAGATGCATTATCAAGATATTTATTCTGATGGCAAAAGAATACTAATAAAAAAAAATACATTGTTACCAGAAAAGGTAGGTACTCAATACTGCTTTGCATTAAGAGTGCAAAGTTTTTTGTATTTAAATAAAGCAATATATGCTTCCTGTAATATAACAGGATTAGTACCAAATTATATTTTTAGGACAGCTTTGTTTGAGCTTGCACTGAAATCTGCTTTTCTCCTCCACTCCTAATAAACAAATGTTTTGAAGATACTACTGCTACTTTAAAGTACATCAAGATGTTATGCTGCTTTTCACAATACCTTTTTCTTGTAGAGCTTCATGAATCTGTCCTTGAGCTCTATAAAGGTTGGTTTCACACAAGTGTTGTTTGCTAATGCCAACAGTGAGTGAGAATGGCCCACAGGAGGTATGGAACATAAGCCAGTTTTCCAGCCCTCTTGATTCCATGAGACAAAATGAAGGGAAGGCTTCAATCTGCAATGTATACATTCATAGCTAAAATATAAGCAAGCAGCAAAGAGGCATAGCACAATGTTAACAGTTCTTTTTACTTTGCTAAAACAAGCCATCTCAAAAGCACCTGCATCTAAAATTTCAGGAAAAAAAATTATAATTAACCTTTGGCATTACCCTTTCAGACTTTATAACACAAAATTAGCAGTTTAATTAATTTAACTTTAAAAACCACAGGAGAACACTATTTATAAAATAAACTAACAAATTATTATTAAATGTCACTATTAAAAACAAAGCTACCTTCAAGAGATCGGTATCATAAAACACTTCACTCATGCCGTTTCTCAAAAGAGGAAGCTTATCTGTAGCCAACTAATTGGACATAGTATAATACAATATGCTGTTTGCGGTATTTATTGTATGTCAACAAAGTTTAGAATGTAGGCCATTCGCTGGTGTTGGAAGAAAACAGTTATCTTTCAGTTGCTGCAGTCTTCAAGATGCTTTGTTCACATGGATTCCACTTCTAGTGCACATAAGACTGGATTCCTTTGTCCATTCTCTTGGAGTTGATCAAGTACCTTAGATGTCCTTGCACCTGAGCATATGAGGGCATAAAGGGTGAAACTGACCCAACTATCCTTCAATTCTTTTGTTAATAATGAATCCCAGAGGAGGACTCATAAGGGAAGGATGACAGATCCTGGAGTCATGTGGATAATACATCTCAAAGAACCACAGCTACTGTAATGTAAGTAACCATTCTTCAGTGAGTGTCCACATGGATTTCACTCTAGGGCTATGTCTACACAGCACTATAGTCCGAAATAACAGTCTGCATCTACAAAGCAAGCAGTTATTTCAACATTATGTCAAAATAGTGTTGAGCTGGAGAACTTCTTACTCTGACTCCTGTAACCCTCATTTCTAGGAGTAAGGAAAGTTGGAGGAAAAGTCCTCTAACTCAGACTTCCTGCTATGTAGACAGCATCAAAAGATGAAACAAGCTATTTCGACTTAAGGTACACAGTTGACATAGCTCAAGTTGCATACCTTATTTTGGCTTTTTCCCTACTGTGACTAAGCTGTCTTTTTCCCTGAAAATGGGAACTAAGGCTACATCTAGACTACATGCCTTTTTCGAAAGATGCTTTCGAAAAAGAGCATCTAGACTACAATCAGTACTTTCAAAAAAGCAAGCTGCTTTTTCAAAAGAGAGCACCCATGCAGTCTGGATGCTCTCTTTCAAAAAAGCGCAGTTTGCATTACATAGCACCTTTTTTCGAAAGAGCACTTTTGAAAAAAGGCGTTCTTCCTTGTAAAACGAGGTTTTTCGCGGTTGAAAAAACTGCCACGTTCTTTCGATTTACTTTCGAAAGAACGCGGCAGCAATCTAGACGCAGGTAAAGATTTTTTGAAAAAAGGCCACTTTTTTTGAAAAATTGCTGTAGTCTAGACACACCGTAAGAGTCGTACTTAAAAAACACTGCAGGACAGCCCCACTAAAATGGGCATCTACCAATCAATAGTGACTTGTGAACATGTGGACTGTGGCTGCCTTACTTATTATCAGTAGGGACATTCCTCATAACCATACTACAAGCTGACTGAGCTTTAGTAGAAGAATGTAGTCAACTGGTTCTAACTTAGATAGCTTGTAACGTGTTTTTATGTTGCTGAAGAGCAATTTTGGTTTTAAGTGTTTTAAAATTTTTACTGCACAGTTATATTCAAATAGGGAGAAGTCAGACAATAAGCAGGACTCTTACTACATCAAGTGCAGGAAGTTTAGTTTCCCCTGGCGTTAAGTGAAGCTCGCAGGAAAAAAACTGGGAGATAAATTGAACAATTCTCTCACAAAACATCTTTCTGACAGATCTTCATTCTTTCTGAAGATTTTTTTAACACAAAATACAGGTAACTATTTGGTTATCGCTTAATCATAACCACAGATTTGGCGTGGACACACAGAAAGGGTCACTACTTACAAAGCTTTCTAAACCTATGTCATTAGGAAGCACAGAGTAGCATCTTTAAGCTCTTATGCACATTTTCTGTTTGTCAGTAATATTATTTCCCTCTCTCAAGTGCCTACAATTAACCTTTTTGCAAAATTTATTGTTGAAACTTTTCTTATCTTATGAATTAGGGATATCACTATGACCATTTAACAGCAGCATCTGTAATACATATTGTGCACAAAGAAGCCATAAGTATAGATCATACCTTTCAATGTTCCTGCGAAGATCTGAAACCTGTACATTTCCTCGAACCAAAAGTGCACAAGCAAGGTACAAGCTATGCTTTGGGTCTGCTTGAATCAACTGATGATCTTTGCTGAAAGCATCTGAAAACATCTGATCTAATCTAAATTAAGAAAAAAAAGTTATCTACTTTTATTAAACATGTTAATATTCTTCACTGATTCTATATCTTATAATTTAATAACTGAAATTCATCCACTTCCTTGTTGTTTATAAATTAGACTGTCAAAAATATTCAAACAGTAGTACAAGCTGAGTGGCCTATTTCAACCTACACCTTCTTATGGCCATCATTATTCGCTTGTCTTGTCACTCTTCTTAAGAGCACCTTAGCATACAAATTACACCAAGTTCAGAAATTGTGGATAAGGGAGAGTAAATTATATGTTAGTAACTTGTTGAGTATTTCACTCTCACCAGTCGTGTCCCAGAGTTGGTGTAACCTGAAGTTCAGTGGGTAGAAATGGCTCAAGTTACAACATACTTCCTTAGACTTGCAGAATAGGGATTTTTTGTCTCCGATCTTTGACCTTTCCAGTTTGTTTGCTTTTCACATTTGACAGCAGTCTGTGTACTGTCAGATTCCCTTTTGTGTGGTTCTTTCACACAGCAAATGGGAAGAGGAAAAAAATTAAAAGAAAAGGAAGATGTAAATATAAAGCCAAAGGTATTGGCTGATAAACCTGAACACAGTTTATTTATTTATTTATTTTTTTTGAGAATTAACGAAAATGTCAAAGTGTCCCTTTATATCAGTTGTGGGCAACCTGTGGCCCATGAGAGATTTTGTTTACTGTTGCCCACGTGCAGGGTTGCCAGATAATGGTGGTTTCCATCCACATAGTTTTTTCCCCCTACCGGTATTACTAAAGTGACATGTGCTTAACGCAAGGGTTATGAAGTGAGGTGGATGTTGATTCCATACATTAACTGTAAGAGCTGTTCATTCCCTTTGCATCCCAAGTGCTGCTATGGTTCAGTAGGCACATCCTGCAAATTCTAGGTATGCAAACAGTTAGAAAAACTAAACTATCCTGGGAGACCATCTTGGTTACAACAATCTTGTGGCCCACTGAAATGAAGGAGGGTCACTCATGTGGCACACTCACATATCTACTTTGCTCCTCACTGCTTTACATGGACCATCCTTGTTTCCTGTGTACATGTTTGTGTCTCCCCACCACCAAACCACTTCCAACTTTATTTCTTAAACAGTTATTTGGCACTGGGGGGAGGATGGGGAGGAAGGGACATTCCGACTCCCGACCCCCCCCCCCAAAGTTCAAATAAGATTGGTTTCTATCAGTGGTTCCCAAACTTTAGTACTGGTGACCCATTTCACACAGCATACCTTTGAGTGTGACAACTCTACCTTATAAATTAAAAACAATTGTTTATATATTTAACTATTTTAAATTCTGGAGGTAAAGTGGGGTTGGGGTGGAGGCTGACATTTGGGGACCCCCGAGAGATCCCAAGCACCAGTTTGAGAACCCCTAGTTTATATTATCTGTGGAAGGGATCTTATGGGGAACCAAAGCAGCAAAGCTCCTCTCTTTTAGAATCTGGAAATATCACAAAGGGGCGGAGTCTTAGAAAGAGAGGCACATTAAGCATGCAAAGTTTTTAATGGTAGATAAAAAAACCTCCATCTTCACAAGTGCCCTTCATGCTTTCTTTCAGTCCCGCAGTACTCCTTTAAAATGTTCCTCCGTGTGGCTCCCAGTCCCTAGTACACAATTTGTCCCCACTTTTGTCCTCTTCCCACTTACCACACCAAGAATCTATTAAAGAAGCTGAAACATAATGATTCCCTCCATGTGTCCCACTCCCGACCAACAGTAGGTAAATCTTAGATTCCTCTAAATCCTTCTCCATACCTCATCCTAGAATATCAACACTACATTTTCCCTTCGTCTTCCACTTTCCCATTTATCTGTACACAGGGACCCTCCACCAGCAGTACACTCTCTTTTATCATTGCTCTGATGGTGGGATTTAATTTTTTCATGGGAAGTAGAAACAACCCATCACAAGCTCTTAATGATACATGTCTTTGCAGTTCCTTCACTAAAAGGCACTTCTCTGAAAGGCGAACAAAAACAGATTTTGATTTTGTAAGACAAGCCATTGTGGAGACTGATCTTAAATAAAACACCACTAAGAACATTTTCAAAACGAACCTAAGGGCAATTTTGAAATTACTATAGTGCTTTTAAATTTCTTTTTCCACAGGCTTCAAAAGAAACTTTTATCCTAGGGTTAGGTACAGAATATCCAGTTTTATTTTTGTGGAAATTGGAAGAGTTAAAAATAGGGCTTAAACCAGAACTCAGCATAGCCTCCATTACTTCATAACGGTCTGTTTCACCTACCTTCTAGAAGGCACATTAACATCAGCCAACGTATACAGAGGAGTCAAGCTGGAAACCAGGTAATGAAGTCGAGGAAAGGGAACCAAATTCATGCTGATTTCATTAAGATCCATATTAAGGGAACCTTCAAACCTAGCAGAACTAAAAGTTTAATAGTATTATTATTTTTTTTAAATTAAAAAATTTTAGAAAAAGTTAAGTAAGAGTTTGATATGTTACTCTTATATCCATAATTTTCCTAACTGTTCCCTACAATGGACTGCATCGTGGAGATGAAATGTAAAGCTTTTAGTGTTCTTGAAGCCACGCTGGTCACAGGATATGAAACACAAAGGTGGGTGAGGAATTTATTTTATCGGACCTATTTCTGTTGGTGAAAGAGGCAAGCTTTCGAGCTCCACAGAAACAATCTGTTCCACCTTGTCGTTAGCTGTGACACTGAGTATCTTTCCAAGACCTGAAGAGCTCCTCTGGTGACCCTGAAAGCTTGCCTCTTTAACCAACGGCAATTGATTCAATAAAAGATTAACTCCCACACCTTGTCTCTCATGTACTATAATGTCATTTTACCAACTGCAAACTCGGTGATTCAATCTCTATCATGGCACTTACTGTTTTTTCATACACTTGTACCAATATTCTTCACCAAGCCCCACTGTTTAATAGTTAAGATATTGCTCTACAGCCGTGGTCACCAACCCGTCAATCGCGATCGACTGGTCGATTGGGAGGGCTCGACCAGTCGATCACGAGGTGTTCGGGGGCCCCCCCCCAATTCCCCCTACCCCCAAGAAGCCCCACTACCTACCTCTGAAAATGGAGGTAGTGCCAGCTTCCCGCGGGATGGAGGAAAGTCCGGCAGCTGCGCGCTACTTCCGGGGTTTCCGGAAGTGTGCTGCCTGCTCCCCTCTTCCAGGTCTGTGGCGCACGGGGAGGAGGAAGGAGTCCCAGAGGAAGGCACGCGCCGGGGCTCCCCTCCTCTGCGGGGGAGGAGGTAGGAGTCTGGAGGGGAAGCGCGCGCGCCGGGGAGGAGGGAGGAGTCCCGGTGGGGGAGGAGGGGAAGCGCACGCGCCGGGGCTCCCTTCCTCTGAGGGGGGAGGAGTCCCAGGAGGAGGCTCTTGCCAGAGCTTCCCTCCTCAGATGAGGGGGCGGAGGGGGGGAAGGAGGAAAGAAGGCACGTGCCAAGGATTCCCTGCCCCAGCCAACACCCTGCCCCCTGTTCCTACCGGCACTTTGCTCCCACTGGTGTCCTGGCCCCTGCCCCCACCGGCACCCTGTCCCTTGCCTCCACTGACACCCTGGCCTCTGCCCCAGCACCGACTAGCACCCTTCCCCAGTACCATGTCCCCTGCTCCCACCAGCACAGTTGGGGCCACATTAGTGAGGCTTTGGAGGAGGTGGTGGTGTTGTGGTTGTGTGTGTTTTTTTTTTTTTTGCATCTCACTTGTGTGGCCCCAACTGACTTTTCAGTGACCCCTGACTCAAAACAGGGTCTCATAAATAAAAACAATGCTGAAACTTTTTGTGTTTGACATATTTTATTTAAAAATGAAGCCTGGCCAACGAACCCCCATCTGTCCGCAGCATCATAACACTCCTGCACCCCCCCCCCCCAGATTTGAGCCCATCATACACTGGAACCCCCTGTCCTGAGCCTTTCACATTGCCAAACTCCTGCACCCCCACATCCTCAGTCTTTTGCCACAACACTCCTGCACTATCCACACACCACAAATCTGTGTCCTGAGCCCATTATACTCCTAACCTCCCTACCCTGAGCCCCTCCCATCCCCCAACCCAAACTCCTGCACCCTCACATCCACAAGCCTGTGGCTTGCTCAGTACCCCAACCCTCCATCTGACCCCAACACTCCCAGCCTGGAGCCCGCTCCCTGAGCCAGCATCCCCTCCTCCACCTCCTCCTGCATCCAAATTCCCTCCCAGAGCTTGCACCTCTCACCCCTTCCCACACCCAAAGCCCTCATTCCCACCCCAGAGCCCACACATCCTGTCTCAACCCAGTGAGGGTACAGCTAGACTGCAGGAGTTTTTCCGGGATTCCAGAGGTATCCCAGAAAAACTCTTCCGCATCCAGGGATGCGTTTGTTCTTCCACTTTTTTTAGACGAAGAGCAAACAGGCTCTTTCGGTGACCCCTCTATTCCTCTTTCCACGAAGAATAAGGGGGCTTCCAAAAGAAGGGGTTTTTCTGACATTTGGTCCAGTCTAGACGGGCCAAATGTTGGAAAAACCTCTTCCTACAGAAGAATTGGGAAAAAAAGCAGCAGTATAAGGGTTGGGGATAGCAAGTGATGGAGAGGAAGAGAATAGAGAGGGCAGGGTGGGGCTTCAAGGAAGGGGCGGGGTGGTAGATCTTGGCTTGTTCTGTCATTTAAAAAGTGATCTTGGGTGTAAAAAGGTTGGAGACCACTGCTCTACAGCAAAGTGCAGTTTGTCTGAAGATAATCCTGAGGTGTAATTAGTCCCAATGGGAGTTCTGATAGTGATTACTTTTGCATATAACAACTAGTATTTTGGGGATAGCAGGTATATTCATGAGTTAGGATGTTAGGGAGCAGTTTTTTGGCTAATCATATAGTCGATACAATTTGTACTGATTACATGATTAGTCGATAAGGGGAGCCACTCTGCAGAGATGCAGCACGGGTGGCTCCCGGAGCCAGCATGAGCTGGGACTGAGCAGTCCCAGCTTGCGCTGGCTTTGGGACTGCTGTGTTGCTGCATTAGAAATGTAGTAAGAGCAACCCAGCTCTTACTACATTCATAATGCAGAGGTGCAGCAGTCCTGGACCAACTCGAGCTGGGACTGCTAGGTCCTGGCTTGGCCCAGGTCCAGCAGCCCCTGTTCACAGTGGTCAGGGCAGGGGCTGCTTTATGGCAGCAGCCCCCATCCACAGGGGGCCCCAGCTCCATGCTGGGACCCCAGCAGCCTCCCCTACTCCCTAGTAGGGACACCCAAGTGTCCTAGATCTGAACACCTTAAAATTCTACTTGCCTGTGGGGAGTAATCCTTTCCCTCAATGGGTGACTAAATCATTTTCAAAAAATCAATCAAACAAAAATAGATCTTTAGGACAAAGGATGGATAAACAATTTTTTTTCTTTTTAGCCAAGAGCAAGTTTTCTTGTAAAGCTAGGCCAGCAAGTTAGAAGAGTATCAATCCAAAGAATTCACATGCCTTTAATCATCTGTATCACAGATTCAGTAGGAGGAATCCTAAAGTCTGGGGGTGTCACTGAAGTCAATGATAGTTTAGCTACTGACTTCAATGGGACAGGGTTTCTTCTAGTCTTCCTGGGTATGTCTACACTTACACCCGCTTTCAAGAGAGGGATGCAAATGCAGACATTTGAAATTGCAAATGAAGCGGGGATTTAAATATCCCGTGCTTCATTTGCATAATCGCGTCCGGCGGCTATTTCGAAATAACAGGCGCTGTTTAGTTGCAGTTATTTCAAGAGAAAACCCTTCTTTCGAAATAACTGTTAAACCTCATTTTATGAGGAGTAAGGGTTATTTCGAAAGAAGGGTTTTCTCTCGAAATAACTGCATCTAAACAGCGCCTGTTATTTCAAAATAGCACTATTTTTGAAATAGCCGCCGGATGCGATTATGCAAATGAAGTGTAGGATATTTAAATCCCCACTTCATTTGCAATTTCGAATGTCTGCATTTGCATCCCTCTCTTGAAAGAGGGTGCAAGTGTAGACATACCCCCCATTAGTAGTTTCCTTATGCTAAAATTAAGCCACTTTGTCAGATAACCCATCAAATGGATTCATTAGACCAGTGGTTCCCAACCTTTTTTATACCAGGGACTGGCAAACCTATTCATAAACTTTCGGTGGACTGGTAACATTTTATTTGCGTATTTGCATTGTTATTACACAAATAATGAATATGGAAATATGCAAATAAAATGTTACCGGTTCACCAAAATATGTATGTCCAGCCCCAGGCCCTTCATACACTCCAACCCTGACTCCTGTGATCCCCCATATTATGTTATTCAGGCCCGGTTGCCGGAGTAGCTGCCCACCAGGTGGCCTTAACCTCGGCTGCTTGGGCAGGCCCCAGACCCACCCTGTGGAAGCAGCAGGCCCTAGCTTCCCCCACCATCCAGCCTCTGCTGCTTCCCCAGCACCACAGCCGGTCCCATGTGGTCCTGCGAGCCAGGCCACATAGCGGCTGCCCCAGTAAAGACAGCCTCACTGCAGCCCCAGTGCCAGTTGCAGTACACCCGGCTGCCAGCTGCCTCACTCACCCTGCTGATGATGCATGGGGAAATGGGTGAGAAGGGAATTCCCTTATGGGGAACCCCAGTGGGCAGGGTTAATAAAAAGCTGGGGACATGGCCTGGTAATGTGCTGTGGCCTGACAGGCAGAACTGCTGCATTAGACTGCTTTTACAAGACCTGAAAGTTGCTTATTAACTCCTAATTACAACTGCTAACTAATACCAAACTGAGAATCAATCATATTTTTGGAAGTGCAGAATGTCCCTTGTGCATCCATCTCTCACAGCATTACTTGCATACAAGAATACACAGTAACTTTACCTTGTCAAGTTCAGCAACAAGTTAGCCACAATATTGTTCATTGCATCAAATGGCTTCTCCTGTTCCATTTTGATACTGCCTGCACTTGAGGTTAATAAGCTATTTTGTTTCACAGTTGATCCTAGCTTCCCAGAATTGGTCATCTGATGAATTTTACTAACTATAGAAAATAAAGACTTGGAGAGAAAACAAATGAAACAAAATAAAACAAAAAGGTTCCAAGTAGTTGTGCACAGAGCATTCAGCATTCCTGTTTGTTTCTGTTAAACATAGGCTCTAAGAACAAAAATTTAAGCAGAGTAGCTCATGTTTACATTTGTGTCTTTGAAGTCTGCTTCACTGTTTGGTCATTTGCAATTGGCTAATGTATTTGTGAACCACTTTTCTTCAAATGTATGAAGAAAATATGAAGTTTAATTTTTATTCAAATACAGGAAAACCTGTATTTGTTCTCATGTTCATATAATTCAGAAGACAGTACAAGAGATTTATTTTAAAATTTAAAAAAAATCATTTTTGCATGGGGAAAATATTGTTTATAAACCAACAGACATATAGTTAGAATAAGGATCTCAAAAAACAAAGATTTTTGCAATCATTCACTGTTTATCTTAAAGCAGACGCAAGAATAAAATTGAGTGCTATAGACCATTTCTGTAAGCAAGGAAAAAAATACTGGGCAATTTTTAAATGAGTCCCAATATAAGCATAACATTTAAAACAACCATCCAGCCACCACCATATTCACCCAAAGTAACAAGGGACCATAAGCTTCTTTTTCAAAAAATGACTTATAGTGCTTAAGAGCCTACGTCACTTTGGTTCTTTTAGAAAATAAGTTTTATAACATTTCAGGAAGAAACACTTCTTATATAATGTTCAGCATAAAAGAAATTGGCAAGAATCTTGATACTCTCTCTTACTTCATTTTCAATTGGCAGCACGCAGTCAGCATGTTCATTAAGTTCCTTCATAGCCAGAACACTATTATATGGAGAAGTAATGACATCATCTTCTCCAGAAGGATAAACTGAAGTAACAAATCTATATACTTCTGGGAACTCATCCTCAAGCACATTTAGTACAAAAGTACCAAGACCGGATCCTGTCCCTAAGAAAAGAGTTACAATGAAAAGAGATAATGCTTAAAACAAAATCCTGAATTATTTAAAATACGCTCTATCTGAATCACAGGATTTCTTTATACACCACAGGACAAGTTTTCATAAATGCTAAGTCAGGTATCTCAAAACACTCAGTCTGCAGGCCATGCCAGGCCAAAGCAGTTTCGCAATTCAGTCCAGCAGTGGGCCTGTCCAATCTCATTCCCCAAACCTCATCCATTTTCTGCCATTGCACTGCTCCCTCCCCAAGGATGTGGCTTCTGGGACAGCGTGCCATGGCGGGAGAAGGCAAGGTGGTGGTGGGAATGGTTGGAGCTTGGGAATGGACAGCCTCCCTTCCCCCGCTGGACTGCGCAACTGCACTGGCCGGGGATGGCCCGCAGGCTGAGAGTTTGAGACCCCTGGGCTAAGCACTCAGTGATCACACTTGGAGTTAGTAGAGCTGGACAGAAAAAGGATTTTTTCTTAATTCTGAATTGGGATAAGAATTTGAAATTTTGAACATTTTCACGCACCAAAACATTTGAAAATTTTTTTTGGGGTCACTTGAAGAAATGCTGAAACAATTTCTAAAACTTTTTTTCAAAAATATTTTGAAATGGGAAATCTGTCAATTTATAAGGGACCCTGGTCAATTTTCCAGCATTGACCATTTTAAAATAAAGACTGCATGCTTTTCTAAAAGATCTGCTATAGCAGTGGTAATCAACTGGTCGCTTGGATCGATCGGTCGATTGTGGCAGCCAGCTGGCTGGACGATTGCCTCTCTTTGATCCAGCCCAGGTGGAGCATGGTGCAACTTCAGCCAACTGATCACCGTGGCCAGCTGGGCTGGAGCAAAGAGGGGCAGCTGCCTGGGCTGCCCCTCTGTTAACTTGCTGGCTTAGGGGTGGGAGAGAGGCGCTGCTGCCCTGCTGGTGAGTGTGCTGGGGGCACAGGGATGTGGGGGCAAGAGAGGAGGGGCAAAGGAGGATGCAGGGGTTGCACTGAGGGACACGGGGGGGTCATGGGGTTGAGGGGAGTGAGGCTGGAGCAGAGGGAAGATGTGAGGGGGGATACAATTCGCAGAAGCTACACTTTCCTTTACTCCCCACTTCTTTGCCTCCCTCCCCAGCTAGCTATTGGGCTGCATTTTCATCCTTTCACCTTTTCTCTGTTACTCCCCCATCACCCTTCCACTCCCTAACTTCTTCTCATACTCCCACTCACACCCTCCTGCCACCAAACTATCTTCCAGACCCTGCTCTCTTCACCCTGCCGTGCACCTCACCTCCCACTCAGATCCTGCATCCCAATCCCACTCACAGGTAATCTTGTCTCGCACACTGAGCCCCTCATTTGTGTCCCGTCCCCTCTCAGAGCCTAAGGGGGTCCACAAAATCCACTGACTCTGGAACCCCAGAAGAGTAAATCTGGCCTATGGTAAACCCTGAACCTCAGTCCTCCGTGTCCCTTCCCCTCACCCTGTGGGGGCTGGAGTGCCAGAATAGTGAGGTGCTTCAGTTGGGGGGCCACATCAGTGAGGGTTGGGGGGTTTGGGAGAAGTTTTTTTTTTTTTTTGCTTCTCATTTGTGTGGTCCCCAAGTGATTTTTTTGTGGGTCAGTGGCTCCCGACCCAAAAAAGGTTCCTCACACCTGCCATAAACAAAGAAAACATTGAATCCTTTTGTGTTGGACAGAATATTTTAGTTTATCAAACTTCATTTTAAATAAAGTAACATGAGAAACTTAAAAACAACGAATAATCTAGCAGCATCTTAAAGACTAACAAAACATGTAGATGGTATCATGTGCTTTCGTGGGCACAACCCACTTCTTCAGATGACTGGAGTATTAAAAGTCCAGATCCAAGAATAAATAAGGGAAGGCGGGGGGGGGGGGGGGAGAGAAGGAGGGAGGGGGGAGAATAGTGAATTAGATTGTTCAAGTTACAAGAGGCTGATAAGAACAATTTGCATCTCTATAAGTACCTATTGTTAGGTTGGTTGGTTGAAGTCATTAGGATGCAGAAGGCAGTGTGCGAGCCAGCTAATATCTTTATTCATTCCTCTCTGATAGGAATCAAACCTGTAAATGAAGTTACATTCCAACTGTTCCCTATGTTTTTGGCTTGTGGAATTGGCCTGAAACAACCCGGTGACTTTGAGATCCATTAATGAGTGCTCAGGCAAGTTAAACTCTTCTCCAACAGGTTTCTGTGTTGCCTTTTCGGATATCTGATTTGTGTCCATTAATTCTTTCCCATAGAGCAGGGCTACTCAACTCTGGAAGCCGTGGAGACCACAATGATATTCACAGCACATGCTGAGGGCCGCAACTTAAGTGTGGCTGCATATACATGCAAATAGTTTCTTTCACACTGATGGGCATGAATACAAAGATTAAGGCAGGGGTTCTTAAACTTGTGATACCACGACCCCCCCCTCCATTGCTGCAACCACCCTCTTAGTTGCTCGCGACCCCCTGGGGGGTTGGGACCCCCAGTTTGAGAAATGCTGGATTAAGGCAAAACTACACAACATGCAGGCCCTATTTAAGTCGGTTTGGCTAATATTAATAAAAGGCAACATTTACCTGATTTCCACCCATATGAAAGCACTTTTAATGAACAATGACAGTCCAGGAATTTAAATACGAAAACCCATATAAACAGAAGACCATTATATTGACTACTTTTTTGTTTTGGCTCCCACCTGCAGGCCACATGTTGAGCCCCACATAAGCCCAAACTGCACCGTGGGCTGCAAACAAATGGGCTGCATGTGGCTCGCAGGCTGCATGTTGAGTAGTCCTGCCATAGAGACTGTCCAGTCTGGCCAATATACATGGCAGTGGGGCATTGCTGGCATTTGATGGCATAGATCACATTGGTGGATATGCAGTTAAATGAGCCCCTGATGTAGTGGCTAAGGTGGTTGGATCCAGTGATGAAATCGCTTGTGTGGATGTTTAGACAGAGTTGGCACCAGGGCTGATGGCAGGGGTTGATTCCTAGAGGGTTGATTCCTAGAGGATTATGATTGAAGTGTGCTGCGTAGTTACTGTAAAGCATTTGTTTGAGGGTAGGGGGTTGTCTGTAGGCAAGGATTGTCCTTCTCCCCAAGGCCTGTGAGAAGGACGGGTCATTTTCCAGAATAGGTTGTAGACTGTTGATAACATGTTGGAGGGGTTTAAGTTGTGGGCTATAGGTGATGACAAGAGGAATTCTGTTATTTTCTCTTCTTGGCCTGTCTTGAAGTAGTTCATGTCTGGGTACTCTTCTGGCTCTGTTGATCTGGGTACTCTTCTGGCTCTGTTGATCACTTCTCCAGGTGGGTATTTTAGTTTTAAGAATGCAATATATAGATCCTGTATGTGTTTGTCTGTCTCTGTCTCTGGGATTGGAGCAAATCTGGTTGTATTTTAGGGCTTGGCTGTAAACAACAGATTGAGAAATGTGTCTGGGATGGAAGCTAAAGCATGAAGATAAGTGTAGCAATTGTAAGATTTACAGTATAAGGTGATGGAAATGTGTCCATCATGTAATTGTACTGTAGTGTCAAGGAAGTGGATCTCTTGCGTGGACTGATCCAGGCTGAGGTTGATGGTGGCATGGCAAGTGTTGAAATCCCTGTGAAATTCTTCAATGGTCTCTTTCACCTGGGTCCATATGATGAAGATGTCATCAGTGTAGCGTAAGTAGAGTAAGGGTGCTAGGGGGCGAGAGCTGAGGAAACGTTGTTCAAGGTCAGTCATAAAGATGCTGGCATATTGTGGGGCCATGCAAGTGCCCACGGCTTGCCGCTGACTTGAAGATACAAATTGTCTATGAATTGGAAGTAGTTGTAGGTGAGGACAAAGTCACAGAGCTCTGTAACCAGGTGTGCAGTTGTATCATCAGGGATGGTGCTCCTGATAGCCTGTAATCCGTCTTCATGTAGAATATTTATGTAAAGAGCTTCTACGTTCATAGTGACCAGGATGCTGTTTTCAGGCTTAATCTGTTTAATAATTTAAATTACACCGTTCTCCCCAGCTGCAGCACTAGCAAAATGGCTTGGGTGTAATTATTTAATTAACAGTGAGTTTCCATTAGCAACAGGTAGTCTGTGGAAAGGCTTGAAGAGGGCAGGGCCTCAAGAAAGGGATGGGGCTTTGGGGAAGGGATGGGGTATATCCTGGCTTGCTGTGACATTTAAAAAGTGATCTTGAGTGTAAAAAGGTTGGAGATCACTGTGCTATAAGTTCTATGTCCTGTATTATATAGGAAGCCAGATTACATGATCACAATGGCCCATTCTGGGCTGGGAATCTAAGAAAAATGCATCTTTTCTGTAAAAAGTTTATTTTGATTAATTGGTGTTTTTCCAGTCACACTTTTAGTTGAAAAATTCCAGGCTAGCTCTTGTACTAAACTTTTTTTTTTAAATATCCTCAAATGTTATACCTAGTCTACTCTGGAACATTTTTGTGACAAGTCCATGGCTCTTCTTAGAAAGTTATTCTATTGTCTAGCTAACTTTACTGTTAGAAACATGACTATCAATATTTAGAAAAAAAAAGTAGTTTTGTCCTTTTTTTAGAATTAGAATCTCTCACACTGGGGGAACTCCTGGGGGGGCTGCAGGCCCTGCTGATCATTTCCTCTCCCTCTCTCCAGGGGCTAAGGCAGGCCCCATACCTGCCCTGGTTCTGCGTGGCTCCTGGAAGTGGCCAAAAGGTATCTGAAAGCCCTATGTGCATGGCTTCTCAGCTTCCAATGGTTGGGAACCATGACCAATGGGAGTTGCACACCAAGGGCAGGGTGAAGAGCCTCCCTGGCTGCCCATTCACCTAGGAGATGCAGGGACTTGGTGGCTACTTCCTGGGAGCAGCAGTAGGTGCTGCTGGAACCCTGCACCCCAAACCTTCTCCGGTACCTCAACCCCTGTCCTAGTCCAAAGTGCCTTCCAGTACCCAAACTCCCTCGTGGCATCCCCCAACATCCCAACCCCTCTCCCTAGTCTGGAACTCCTTCTACATTCCAAATCCCACATCTTTGGCTCCACTCCAGAGCCCATACCTTCATCCAGAGCCTTCACCTCAAACCTCTACTCCTTTTTGTGTAAGTGAGCGAGGATGAAGGATAGTGACAGAGGGAGGGGAGATAGAGCAAGTGGAGAGTGGGACCTCAGTGAAGGGGTGGATCCAGAAGTCCCTCAAATTTTAAAAATAATTGGGGTCCTTGGGTTACTAAAGTTTGAGAACAGCTGTTTTAGAACACTCAAATATTGTATCTGATCAATGTGCATCTTTACTTAAGCCTAAAATGTAGATTAAAGTAGCACAATAATACAGGTTAAAGATTCAGTTTAAGTATAGATACATATCCATAACAAGTTTTTTTTTGCCATTATAATCAGCAAGATGACTGCAAGTGGTACATTTTGGTATTCAGATTTATTTGTTCTTCAGTGACTTCCTTGTTACTTTTGCTTAGTTTGCAAGATTTTCCCCTTTTCTCTACTGTCAACAAAGTTCAAATCAGACACTTGAAAATTAAGCCGTGGATCTTTTGCCCTGGACAGCTAATATTTTGGAATCTTAACAGCTGGTAATTTCAGTTATGAGGTGAGAGGATGAGAAGACTATAATTGCTTTTCTGCAATGCAGAGAGTAATAATAAGTAGGTTCTCTCAAACTAAGCATGTTAAAAAGAGACTATGCAAAGACACATGGAATAGAGGTGGCCATTTTCATAGTCAGTTTTCAGATCCTAACCATTTAAACTATCTTCTCTTAATGTAACAGCACTGAAATTGTTCAAGTTTAGTGCCATTATTCTAACACCAAAGTTGTCATTGCACAAAGTTCCCCTTGGATACATTTTAAAAAAGGTACTCAGAAAAAACTTTATGTATGTTGATAATACTAGGTAAAAAAGAAGAAAACATTGTGGGAGCAGGATAGTCTGGCAATCAGGGTTCAAACAACCCAAGTGGAGAACATAAGATTTAAATTCAAAATCTCATGAAAGGAAACACTTTATTCGCCTTCAAAACCTTCCTTAAAACTATGCTTTTCAGTGACATCTTCAAAAAAAACTTGGAGAACCATGAGGTGCTGGTGTACCTAGATCTATTGCCTAGCATGGTGACCAGCATGTTCTCCCTCCCACATCTGTCTGTAGTCTCTGGTATTATACTTGGATCGTACGATCTTTGGGGCAGGGACAGTCTTTTTGTTCTGTGTATACAGTGCCGAACAAAAAGGAGCCCTAAGCATCAAAAAGGAGCTTAAGGTGCTACAATAACACTATTACTAGCAATTTGATTTAAAGGGTATTTGCTAATTCAAAAAAAAAAAATTCCTAACCATGTGTGACAGGGTGAACTGGGCCCTGAGGCTTCCTGCTGGAAGCTTGTGGCCTTGCTACACCCTGCCCTACAAGAAAAGGACAATAGAGAAGTCATCTCAGGACGCTAGAGTGGCTGCAGAGAAAGCGGCCAATCAGGGGCCAGGAAGGCTTACAAAAAGGAGCTGAAGAACAGAGTTGCAATTAGTATCACTGGAGTCTTCAAGTTGTGCAGATTGTGAGGCTGGATGGCTAAGAAAGGGAAAGTCCTGGCGGCATCATTCTCTTCGAGTGGAGAACAAACTGAGAAGGACACTAACAGAGGGCACTGAGATGGGCCCCTCTTAAGAGTGCACTCCAAAAGGGAATGAGTGATTCACACTGCGCTGTGTGACATGGCTGGAGGACTGAATAGCCGAAAAGGCTGTCAAACTGAGGGAATGCAGGCACTCGGTCAGACAGGGGTGCTCACAAGAGGGGAGTGCTACGCCATCACACCATGCTACCAGTGTCTTAGATATTAAACTGAATTTTTTTCAAAATCTAGTACCTTTCGCACTTGCAGTATTTGAAAACATGCTAACAATGGAAAACACTTACCTCCTCCCATTGAATGAATTACAAAAAAACACTGCAGACAGTCACAGTGCTCTGCAGTCCTCCTCAGCTTTTCCACAATGTGTTCCCGATACTGACAGCCATATAGTTTATGACCTACAGCCCTGGAAATAAGAAAATGAAAACTTCCAGCTTTGCACATTAATTCTTCCTATTCTAGTTTGTACACATGCCTGCTGAATGGTTCAAAATCTGTACTCAGTATTTTGTTCTCAAAATAAATATAAATTAATTTAAGAGCGGCCGTACTGGGTCAAACCAAAGGTCCATCTAGCCCAGTATCTTGTCTACTGACAGTGGCCAATGCCAGATGCCCCAGAGGGAGTGAACACAACAGGTAATTATCATGTGATCCCTCTCCTGTCATCCATTTCCAGACAAACGTAAGTTAAGGACACCATTCCTACCCATCCTGGCTAATAGCCACTGATGGACCTAATCTCCATGAATTTATCAAGCTCTTTATTGAACCCTGTTAAAATCCTAGTCTTCACAACATTCTCTGGCAAAGAGTTCCACAGGTTGACTGTGTGCTGAGTGAAAAAAACCTTCCTTTTATTTGTTTTAAACCTGTTGCCTATTAATTTAATTTGCTGACCTCTAGTTATTATATTATGGGAACAAGTAAATAATTTTTACTTTTTCCACATCAGTCATGATTTTATAGACCTCTGTTATAACCCGCCCCCTAGTCTCCTCTTTTCTAAGCTGAAAAGTCCAAGTCTTTTTAAACTCTCTACATATGGGACTCATTCCAAACCCCTAGTCATTTTTGTTGCCCTTCTCAGAACTTTTTCCAATGCCAATATATCTTTTTTTAGATGAGTTGACCATATTGGCATGCAGTATTCAAGATGTGGGAATATCCTTGGTCTTATCCTCTATCCCTTTTTTAATGATTCCCAACATTGTTTGCTTTTTCGATTGCCACTGCATACTAAGTGGATGTTTTCAGAGAACTATCCACAATGACTCCAAGATCTGTCTCTTGATTAGTTATAGCTAAATTAGTCCCCATCATATTGCATATATAGTTGGGATTATTTTTTCCAATGTGCATTACTTTACATTTATCGATATTAAATTTCATTTGACATTTTATTGCCCAATCAGTTAGTTTTGTGAGATCTTTTTCAAACTCTTCACAGTCTGCTTTGGTCTTAACTATCTTGAGCAGTTTAATGTCATCTGCAAATTTTGCCACCTGTTTGCCCCTTTCTCCAGATCATTTATAAATAAATTGAATAGGATTGGTCCCAGGACAGGCCCTTAGGGGACACTACTAGTTATCACTCTCCAATCTGAAAACTTATAATTTATTCCTACCCTTTATTTCTTGTCTATTAACCAGTTATCAATCCATGAAAGGACCTTTCCTCTTATCCCATGACAACTTACTTTACTTAAGAGCCTTCGGTGAGGGACCTTATCACAGGCTTTCTGGAAATATAAGTATACACTTTATCCACTGGTTCCCCCTTTTCCACATATTTGTTGACACCCTCAAAGAACTCTAGTAGATTAGTAAGGCATGATTTCCCTTTACAGAAATCATGTTGGTTTTCCCCCCACCAAATTATATTCATCTATGTGTCTGACAATTTTATTATTTACTATAGTTTCAACTAATTTGTCTGATACTGACTTCAGACTTACTGGTCTATAATTGCCAGGATCACCTCTAAACCCCTTTTTAAATATTGGTATCACGTTAACTATCTTCAGTCATTAGGTACAGAAGCTGATATAAAGGATAGGTTACAAACCACAGTTAGTAGTTCCACAATTTTATATTTGATTTCTTTCAGAACTCTTGGGTAAACGCCATCTGATCCCGGTGACTTGTTACTGTTAACGTTTATCAATTTGTTGCAAAACATCCACTAGTGACACCCCAGTCTGGGACAATGCCTCAGATTTGTCACCTAAAAAGAATGGCTCAGGTTTGGGAATCTCCCTAGCATACTGAGTTGTGAAGACTGAAACAAAGAATTCATTGAGTTTTTCCACAATGACTTTATCATCTTTGAGTGCTCCTTTAGCATCTTCATCGTCCAAGGGCCCCACTGGTTGTTTAGCAGGCTTTCTGCTTCTGATATACTTGGAAAACGTTTCGCTATTACTTTTTGAGTTTTTGGCTAGCTTTTCTTCAAACTCTCTTTTGGCCTTTCTTATTATATTTTTACACTTAATTTGACAAAGTTTATGATCCTTTCAATTTTCCTCACTAGGATTTGACTTCCACTTTTTAAAAGATGTCTTTTTATCTCTTACTGCTTCTTTTACTTGGTTGTTAAGCTATGGTGGCACTTTTTTGGTTCTCTTACTGTATTTTTAAGTTCGGGATATACATTTAAGTTGGGCCTCTATTATGGTGTCTTTGAAAAGTTTCCATGTTGCTTACAGGGATTTTACGTTTCTCACTGTGCCTTTTAATTTCTGTTTAACTAACCCTTCTCATTTTTTGTGCAGTTCCCCTTTCTGAAATTATAGTGTTGGGCTGCCTGAGGTGTTTTCCCCCACCAAAGGATGTTAAATGTTATAATATTATGGTCACTACTTCTAAGCAGTCCAGTTATATTTACCTCTTGGGCCAGATCCTGCACTCCACTTAGAACTTAATCAAGAATTGCCTCTTCCCTTGTACATTCCAGAACCAGCTGCTCCAAGAAGCTGTCATTTAAGGTATCAAGAAATTTTTATCTCTGCATCCTGTCCTATGGTAATATGTACCCAGTCAAGATGGGTATAGTTGAAATCACCTACTATTATTGAATTTTTTATTTTGATAGCCTCTCTAATCTCCCTTAGCATTTCATAGTCACTACCATTGCCCTGATGAGGTGGTCAATAATATATCCCTGCTGATAAATTCTTATTATTAGAGCATGGAATTGCTATTCACAGAGATCCTATGGAACATTTTGGCTCATTTAATATTTTTATTTCATTTGATTCTATATTTTCTTTCACATATAGCGCCACTCCCCCACTTGCACAACCTGTTCAATTGTGATATTGGAAACTGGAATGTTGTACAAAATTATGATAGAGCATAACAGAAGTGCTGCTTACTTTTTTAAACTCACAAATAGGAAGAAAGGGACTATTTTTCCTTCAACCTTACGATCAGTGAAAGTTAGACATCCACATTAAGGGGGAAAGGCTACCTTTACACTATTTAGTATGCCTGTTAGTCTTCATTTGTTTTTAATATGGGAACCCTGGAGTTTATAAT
Source organism: Pelochelys cantorii (assembly GCA_032595735.1). Lineage (NCBI taxonomy): Eukaryota > Metazoa > Chordata > Testudines > Trionychidae > Pelochelys > Pelochelys cantorii. Next base: position 83,316,696 of record CM064328.1, read on the forward strand.
TACAACCATGATAAGTGGTAATACTTAGGTCTTTTCCAGTACCACTTACTGATAAATGACTAACACTACTGTGTTAAGAAACTCAATATTACGGAATTCTCAACTGCTATGTTGCTCCTAGTTTGGGATATCTGTTTAGAAACACTCCATTCTTTCGCTGAGTATTAGAGATGTACTAAAACCTCAGAGAAAATTTGGACATTCACTCTGTTATCTACATTATTTTGAGTTTCTTCTCCCTTTTTTGTGACTTAGTGCATAGGCTAAAAGTCCAAAGTTCATTTGCTCCTATTACTGACTCCTCACTCACTCTCCATGCAAGGTGAATGATGTCCCAAACTAGATTATGATCTCCAGTAAGGAATGAGCACCATGAGAATACCTAAGACAACAAAAGATCCTTTTCTTCATGCAAGTAGGCCCAGTAACAAAAAACAGTGAGGGCAATGAAACACAGAAGAAATGTTATATTAGCAGAATGATCCATAGAACAAAACACTTTTCAAAGTTCTCCTTAAGGTGACAGAAATTCTAAGATTTACTGTTGATGCAGTTCCCACCAGTTCAACAGAATCTACTAGAAAGACATTACTATCATTTCCCTTCTCAACTGCAACCTAATTAGTAGCTAAAATTGTTTTATGAAGAAGAGTTTATTCTCACCAGTTGTTCCCTGAACCAGAAACATCTGTGATGAGCTGCTTGCTATCAAATACATCTCTCAATGGCCCCTGCAGAATTTCATTCACTACACCCTCCTCCATGTCAATCAAGAGAGCCTTAGAGAAAGAAAAAATTTAATTCAGTCAGTATGCCACTCTTTGAAATCGTTACACAAAAAAGATATGCGAGTACTTGCAAGATAAAAGGTATCTTGTGCCTTTAAAGTTTCAGGCATAAAGATATTATTGAAAAAGATGCATTATGACTGAAGCCAATTTTAGAAAAATTCACCTTGATCTTTTTGTCAAAAGACAAAGTTTAATGAAGCATTATTTCAGTGGCTGCAACTTTTGAATGCTGTTCAAAATTTGAAGAGTTAAATGTATAATATGCTAAATATTTAGTAAAAATTGGCGTAGCTTTTCAGAGAAGCTTTTTCTTAAAATTTCAGTTTTAGTTTGAGAAGCATGTCTGAAATTGTGCATTTAAAATGAAAGGTAAACACAACATTTAAATCATGAACTCTTTATAGTCAGAGTATGCAATGTATCTGAAATTATCTTCTATTGATTGTCTTACTCTTGCTTTTAAAGAGAGGATTTTTCCTTTGTAAATATCAACACCATCACCACCAGTTCTGGAAAAGGGAGAAATGTTTTATCAGATCAAAATCATCATGGAAGTGATATAATATTATTAAAATTCTCTTTACTCCTCATTGATCTCTGCTGTCCACAGAGGTCTGGCCAAATGCAAAAAACTAATACCACAAAGCACTCCCCTCAAACAGATATAAAACATTCTATACTAGCAAAGTCTTCAAGGAAATTCCCTAAGTTTTTACAGGATCCCATCCCACTGATAACTTAAGAACAACTTCACTTGGAAACAAAGATAATCAATATTTATTGGCCACACTTTTCAGTTTCATCTCATACTTGATTCATGGGGTCAGTTCCATCAGAAGGGGAGTGTCTAGACTGCAGGGTTTTTTCGAAAAAAGTGGCCTTTAATTAGACAGAAAGAACGCAGCAGTTTTTTCAACTGCAGTAAACCTCATTTTACGAGGAAGAACGCCTTTTTTCGAAAGTGCTCTTCCAAAAAAAGGTGTTCTTGAATGCAAACAGGGCTTTTTCGAAAGAGAGCATCCAGACTGCCTGGGTGGTCTCTTTTGAAAAAGCATCTTGCTTTTTCGAAAGAAGCGATTGTAGTCTAGATGCTCTCTTTTGAAAGAAGCTTGTAGTCTAGATGTACCCAAGGTGTGGGTAGGGAAAGATGGTTCCAAACCATTTCTCACCTTACCAGCATCGAGAGGCTCCAAGTACATGCGTCCAGATACAACAATATGAATGCCCCCCAACAGAGTGTTTTATCAGCTTGGGTTCACTAGAGCATACAGTGTTCTAGCTAAGAATGTAAAAATTTGTTAAAAAGGTAACTCTGTAATTGCTAAAAAACCCCTTACTAGTTACATGCAGCAGGCTCTGCAGTATAAAGTTTAAATATGTTTTTAGAATGGGTGGCATAAAGCTGGCCTTAGACTACTCAGGAATCCCTAAATATCAGGGAAAACGTATGTATTCCTGCAAATGAGCTTTCTAGCTGTTTTCCACTGCCTCTGAAGTGCAAAGCAGCCAAAAGAATGACCTTACTCCCTCTCCTTATGCCAGGGGTGGGCAAAAGGGCCTCTGTGGGCTGGATCTGGTACGCCTAGCAGATTGATCTGGCCTGCGGAGACCCTGATGCTCTCCTGTCCCCAGGACAATCAGGGTCTGGGCGCAGGGGGAAGCACAAAGTTTCCTCTGCCCGGCCCCCGCCCTGCAAGGAGCACACAGCACTTAGAAGCACCACACGCTCCTGGCAGGGTAGGAGAAAACTCCGCAGACTCCCCCACCCCCAAGCCCTGATTGGCATGGGGGAGCATGTGAAGTCTCCTCCCACTGACAGGGGCACGGGCACCTAGGGGGAACCTCTGGGGGCAATGCCTTCATATGCTCCCCCACTGCCAGAACAATCACCATCTGTAGGTGGTGAAGCGAGAAGTATCCTGGTCCCACCCCTTCTGCCTGAGGCCCTGCCCCTTCTGGCACAGCCTGGGGCCATTTAAAAAATTTCTGAAGTGGCCCCCTATAAAAAATTATTGCCTACCTTACACAAAGGACGCAGCCAAATATACATCTGATAAGCAAACAACCTCCCTTAGTGGGTTTACCCAGGCCAGAGGGACATAGCCTATTAAAAATAAACATTTTTCAATTTTTCTCCTACTTCTGTCTTCAGAATCTGACTTTTTTCACTTGTCTTCACTGCCCTCAACACCAACTATCCCTAATGCACCAAGCACCCTTTCACAAATATTTTCTAAGTTCTCCAAAGAAGCTTTTTAATTTTAATGTGATAAATAAAAAAAAGCATACTATGTTTTTGTCTAGAAAAACGCTACACTGCACTACATTAAATTGATCCTGTGGTTACCCAGGTCCACAATAGGAATATAAGGGAGTAGTTGACTAGGCTTATTGGGGGAAGCAGAAGCTGATGTTGGGGGGAGTTGGTGTAAAAGCCAGTTCTCCCTAGCACCTTCTCCAACGTGCTGCCTGTCCCTGGGGCCCCCCGGGAGCTGTGCATTTAAAATGTAGTAGGAGCCGGGTGGGCAGGCCTGACACAAAGGCCTGCTCATGCCGGTCCAGAAACAAACCCTGCTGCGGCTCTGCAATTTAAAACGCAGGAGGAGCTGGGGGGCAAGTTGCCCGGCTCCTACTGCATTTTAAATTGTAGAGCTGAAGTGGGGTTTGGTTCCGCACCTGGCACGAGTGCCAGAACTGACCCAGCTGCCTATTGACCAATTGAGTATATTGACTACTCAATTAGTTAAATACCCACTTCTTAACATCACTAGTCCACAAAAGTACATAGTTGTCTAAAGTGGCACTATGGCATCTAAGTCCAACATTTAGGTACCAGCGAGACCCTCAGACTCCCTGCTCAGCTGCCACATTTCTTTATAGGTATTTCAAGTCCTTTGTCTCCAAGTTTCCTACATTAAAAACACTACGGCACCCAAGTTTCTGCCAGTGAGCATGCACATATCCCTCATTCTAGGCGCCCATCTCACACCTAAGCCCCACTGGGATCCTCAACCCAGATCCTGCCCTGCTGATGTCACCTGGTAGGATTCCTCATAGGAGGCCGAAGTGCACACAAATCATCCAGCAGTCCAGCCTTTGGTCCAGTGGTCTGCAAACTCACCTGAGCAGTGGGAGACCTATTTTCAGTTTCCCCGCTGTGAAAAAGAAATTGGAACTTCTACCTCTGAGCTGAGTCCACTCACCACTGGGCTTGAATCCTGTTCTCTAGCTTAATGCATCAACATTTAGGCTCAATGGAATACCTTCACCCAGAGAGATCTGCCCCAGAATAACCAATAGCCCAGTGGGGGTCCCATTGAGCTCAACTCTATTCTGTCCTAGCCTAGAGTCCCCCTGCACCAAAACTCCCTCCCAAAGCCTGCCCTCTGAACCCCTCCTGCACCTCAACTCCCTGCCCCAGGGTCAGCTCAGAACCCACTCCCACACTCCAAATCCTTTCGCTCAAGATCAGAGTCCGCACCCCAGTCCTTTGTCCCAAACCTCATAAAAGTGAGTAAGAATGGCGGAGGGAAGGAGGATGGAGTGAGCAGGGGCGGGGCCTTGGAGAAGGGGAGGGAAGGAGGCAGGGCAAGGGTGTTTGGGTTTGAAGTAGATCCTGGATTGTACTTAAATTAAAAAAGTGATCTCATGCTTCAAAAGGTTGGAGACCAATGTGATAGGCTGACCAACCAAACGTGCGAAATGTGTCACTATCTTAATACTGCCAACATTACTGTTCAGGTGCTGTGTGTTAGAGTGCAAGTTGGATAAAGTGGAGTACTTTTGGGTATATGCTGGAGATTTAAATAAAGCTTATAGGGAGTCCTGGAGAGAGTTATCAACAGAACTGTAGGCAATATAAAAGCATAGAGGAACATAAACATTTCTAGCACCCATGCTTTTAAGGCTTTTGGTAGATGGGGTATTTTCGGATACAAACTTAACTGTCAGTGAAAATCTTTTTTTCCCTTTAAATAATTTCCTAGCCTTTTTTAAAGAGCATTGGCATATCTCAGTAGATTATCATTCAGAGTCAATGAGACGAGGAGCTGCAACTACTTGGATGAAACTGGATGCGCTGTTCCTAACTGTACTGGGTATGCATGTCTCCTGCCTGAAGAAAGAGAGGCAGTTTTATGACTCAGTAAATTCTTTGGGTCAAACATTGTATTGCCATCTAAAAGTTATCAAAAGTAAATACAAAACCAAGCCCTACCTGTTTAGCAGCGACAGCATAATCTGTCAGTGGGAGGGAACTTCAGTGAAGGAGCCTGTCACAACTCACTTCCCAAAACATTACAGCCTCTTCTGGACTTTGGGAAACTGCATACAGTCAGGAAGAGCTACAGCAGCAGCAGTCCCATTACCTGCATTAGACTTGCAGCTTTGCTTATTGCTCTTTTCCTTTCCTGTCAGTATGAAGCATACCTCTCAAACTTCAAATGTACCAATGGGGGTCACTGGCAAATGTGATGGTTGCCATCTTACATTCATCAAGTACTGAATTTATGACCTCTAGAGCAAAAAAGGAGTGTCTTCAAAGTTTGTGCTAAAGAGCCAAGGCCTTTGGCAGGGAAGTTATCAAAGACTCACATTTTTTGTGGACTGGAAGAAGGGATGGAGGAAATAGGAAGAATATGAGAGATACACAATATATAAACATTGACCACAAGCAAACTGCACGACAACTGACATAGACAATTCACACCATAAAGACTTATGAATTTATACATTAAAAATACAACATCTATTTTAAATTTGTTTTTTTTTCCTGTGTGTAAATCACACGCAACTATCCTCCTTGATTAGATCATTGGCAGGGTTTGAATCCCTTGAACTTCAGCTCTCTAGCACAGACCATTATTAGTTGAACTACAGGCTTAATTGTTATCCCCTTTCTAGGTCAGCCACTGAAGGACTGCAAAGATGTTTTCCTAGTGTGTTACAAAACCATTCACTAGTCAGCAGTAGAACATTGGTAATCAGGTTATCCTACATTCTGGCTTTGGGTGTGCAGTGTAGTAGGTAGAGACAGGATAGCTCAAACTTGTTTAACAACTCTGAAATGCAGTATGGTGCAGTGTGTAAGACTGGGGAATGTCAAACAAACAAGGGACCTGTGTCTTCAGTGATCTTGCATAAGGTCTTCGCTGACTTTTTAATAGCCAGGGGTGTGTTCAGCAGCTCCTCACCATCTCCCACATTAGGATTCATGATCTAGTCAGTAATGAGGGTAATGAATTGTATGGGAATTTAAACAGCATTCAGAGGTTAGAATGGAGCTGCTACGTTCCTTTTTCTCCAATTTAGGATCTTCCCCCAAGCTACAGGCTTATCTGAAGAGGCACATATGCTCTTCCTATCTGAGTGGGTGATGGCATTTGTGATGCAGCAAATGTGTCATAAAATTAAAAGCTGGTGGTTTCACCTTAACATATTTTCTGTTATGGCTAAAAAGTTATAAAACAGTCTATGGATAAACACTATGGGTATGTCTAGACTACATGCCTCTGCCGACAGAGGCATATAATCTAGACGTACCCTATATGTATAACTGGTATTCAAGAAATAAGCATGTGAGGATCAGCAATGTGGTCATTGGATGGGTAGCAGCATGTTTTTCATTTGTCCCCCTTTTGCAAACAATCTAAATTTTGACTCATTGAAACAGTACTCAAAATGTATAGTTTGTATTTTGAGTTTTGCCATTTCAATGAATTCTTTACAAAATGAAGATTTAAAGCTACTTGTTAAAACTGAACTTTGTAAGACAACCGTAACTATCTTGTAGCTAGTGATTTACCAGGATTAGTCAGAAAGCTGATTAATAATGTTACAGCTAAATACAATATATGGTAAGCACCACCACTGTTCTATCCCTGCAAATTACACAGGATGTGGCTAAGATGCAAATATGTGAGCGAGTAGCAGGGATATGTGATTGGATAAGTCTTCTTTTCTTAAACTCTAGCTACAAGTCTTAGTGCTCATGCTAGAAAAATTCAGGTGCATTTTTCAACACCTGCCTAAACAGACTGTGCTTCTTATATGAATTCTTCTTGCAAGATCCCAATCAACACTCACAAACCATAATGAAGAAGTCTGCCACTTAAATATGACTATGTGGCTGAAGCAGAATACATTTTATTTTAAAGGAAGATTAACACACAGTCATAACTGACAGCTCCTTTCGAGCAGGAGAAGAGTAAAAAAAGGAGAATATTTTCATAGACTTCGAATAGCAAAGGATCTATAGATAAAGAAGAGGAGGACAGACACAACATACGGAAGTACAAGATGTTAAGATCTCTTTTTAGGACAATTAGTAGTTTGACCTGAAATACAGATAAAACTGAAGTTTATTCAAGGCAATAGCAGACAGAGATTGCTGAAGGTACCAAAATCAATTACTGTGATAAATTTCAAATAGGTTTCTTGATTAAAAAAAAAAAAAAAATCTTACCTGGTATCCACATTTCTAAAGAAGCTGCTTAATGCTTCATCATAAATTCCTTTCTAAAAAACAGGAATGTTGCACAAGTTAAGTGAGCAATTATAGGGATTCTCTGTGCTATTTCTGGCTAACACTGTACAACAGTATTTAGTTAACACATATACACAGAGCTTTGAAATAATAAAAGTAAACAATTCAGTCAATAAAAAACATTTTAGTCAACATAAGATTTAACAAATATCACAACCAATATTAAATTTTCTTTTTTTTTGCATTTCTGAAGATTTTTGTATTTTATGAAAAAAGCAATGTATTTATTAGATAGCAACAGAATGAGCTGAACTGTTTTACATGTTGTACTTGTTATGGCAGCATAGCTGGTCCATATCTACTATACAGCTGTCTACTTAAGAGTGGGCTGAAAATAAAAGCATGTTGCTGTATACAATGCAATACCTAGAAATGTAAGATTTGCCATACTGAATCAGATAAGTACTCCATCCAGTCCAATAGGCTGTCACAATTGGTGCCAGTACTAGTTGCTTTGGAGGAAAACAGCCAAAAGGACTGTCCACCACAATCTTTAAGAACACATTGAAATTTTCTTCAAAGAATATCTGTACATTCCTTGCACACTGGACACATTTCCATGGAGGATCCTTAGCATGCTAATTTCAGGGCCCATTTATCTGTTACTCTGTCCCTGTGCTCAATACAGAAATGAAGATGGGACTTTAGTAAGGATGTAAAATCTTGTTTAACCAGTTAACTGATTAATTGGGATCCCGTGAATGGGAGGCCACTCCAGCCCAGCTAGAACAGATGGGCAGCTGCTGGCTGCGGGGCTACTGGTTCTGGTCCAGTAAGCCTGTTGAGGCTGGAACAGCCCTCTGCCTGTGCTGGGACACAGGATGCTCCCAGGAACCGGTTACTGGTAAGCAGCACCCAGTAAGGATTATGCTTACAGGGTAACCGGTTAACCATTCACATTCCTAGACTTTAATGCACTTTTACAGTCCCTTGTATTTTGAATCCTGCCAGGGGCCTACTCGGATAAGGTAAAAAAAATAAAAAAATACCAGGATTGCTCTGATATATACTCAGGCATGCACAAAGTAAATCCAGGCTCCAGCTTAGGACAAGTGCCACTCACAAAGGCCCAGAGCTGCTGCACCAAAAGACTAGAAGTCCTCTCTCAGTCCCATCTGGCCAGAGCACAGGAGAGGGAGACTAGGGCATGTGCCACCCAAGCCTCATGCTTTCTTGGAGAACCATGGTGAGCTGTGTTCACACCCCCTGCCTGCCCCCTCATCTTCAGTCCCACCCAAAGCTTTCACTCCTAGCTGGAACCCAGGTTATCTCTAGGTGGGTGAGAGGCCCAAGCCAACCGTCCCTCCCTCTGCTCTTCCCCCCACACTCTTGTTTCCTGCAGAGATAGGCTTGAACCCTGCTGCTGGCACCAGAAGCCTACTATTCCCCTGAGCCTATCGCTTGGGGGAGGGGCTCGAGGGAAGAGCTAGGGGCCCCAGTCCACTCCGCAGGCTCCCAGCTGTGCCACTCTACTTTGTGTGCTGCCAAAGAGTGCAGGGGCAGGCCTAACCCCTGCTGCTAGCATCAAGTCTTCCACTAATGCCAAAGCCCACCTTAGGCCCCCCAAAGTCCAGGACGGTTGTCCGAACTGGCCTATGGGCAGGGTGGCTCTTGCTGGAACCCTCACTCCCAAGCCCAGCTCTGAGTTCCCGCCCATCACTCCGCAGCGGCCCGAGCAGACTCAGTGCCCTGCACTGGCGGGGTCCCTCCCACAGGAAGCTTTTTTTTCCCCCGGGCGGCCCAGTTCATGGGAAGTTTCGAAGCCGGCGCCAATTTCCCCCGCGACCTGGGACGGCGGGGGGAGGGAGGCGCAACTCACTGCCCCGAAATTTCAGAGACCCGCGACATGGGCCCCTCCCCCCTTGCCCTGCGTCCAGCGCAGTAGCCGCCGGGCTCCCGCTCCTCAGGCTGCCCCAGAGACAGACGCTAGGGCGACGGAGGAGACGCCGCGCGGAGCCGCCCCGGGGGGAAGGAGGCGGGACTAACGGGACCCAGCAGCGCCCTGGGGGGAGCGGAGGGGAGGGGCGGGGCTCCCAGGCTGCTCAGAGCCGGCGGCGCGGCGGCCCTATGGAGCTGCGGTGGCACCGTCCGCGGCCCGGCAGCTCGGCGAGGGCGGGAGCCGCTCGCGGGGCCGTTACCTTGTTGACGGCGGCGTGTTCCCTCAGCGCCAGGTCCCAGAAGCGGCAGCCGATCTGGTTCCCGCACTGGCCCACTGCAAAGCGGGGAGAGACAGGGCTCAGCACGGCTGGGGCTGGGGGGGGGGAGGGGGAGGGGGCTCACACCGGCTTACCCTGTACCACCACCGACTGCGTCATGGGCGCCGCTCCAGGGGCCGTTACGAGGCGCGCGCGGGCAGCAGCCGCTGAGGCTCCACCCCCAGCAACCGGTGAGGTGCTAGCTCTGCCCACTCCAAATCTGGGTGTCGAAAGTCCCGCCCCTAGCGTGGCGGGCGCGTGACGCTCACCCCCAGCTCTTCCACCTGCCAGGCTCGGCGTGGACGGTACCATCCGCGCCCCCGTCCCCGCCGTGGTGAGAGTATGCAGCGACTTCTCTCCCCGCTCATCGAGTTCCTTCTCAGCAAGTGGAACGCTCCATGCGAAGGCTGCTGAACGTGGGTGGGCACAGAGAGGGGCGGAGCCACATGTAGCAGATCCATGGCTTAGCTAGAGTCTTAGAGCAGGAAGAGACCTCAGGAGGTCATCAAGTCCAGCCCCCTGCCCAAGGCAGGACCAATCCCAACTAAATCAACCCAGCCAGGGCTTTGTCAAGCCCAGACTTAAAAACCTCTAGGGCTGGAGATTCCACCACTTCCCTAGGTAACCCATTCTACTGCTTCACCACCCTCCGCGTGAAATAGTTTTTCCTAATATCCAACCTAGACCTCCCCCACTGTAACTTGAGACCATTGCACCTCCTTCTGTCGTCCCTCACTACTATGAACAGCCTTTCTCCATCCTCTTTGGAATCTCCCTTTAGGAAGTTAAAGGCTGCTATCAAATCCCCCTCACTCTTCTCTTCTGCAGACTAAACAAACCCAAATCCTTCAGCCACTCCTCATAGGTCATATGCTCCAGTCCCCTAATCATCTTGATCACCCTCTGCTGGACCCTCTCCAATGCATCCACATTCTGTAGTTGGGGGCCCAGAACTGGACTCAATACTCCAGCTGTGGCCTTACCAGAGCAGAATAAAGGGGAATAATCACTTCTCTGGATCTGCTGGCAATGCTCCTCTCTTGGCCTGGTATAGGCTGGTACTTTTTTGTTGCCAAAACCTGCCAGTTTTGGCAATAAAAAACTTCCACCCCTATGAGATACTTTTGTCTTTTCCCCTCCCTTTATTGTCGATAAAAAGCCAGTATGGACTCTGCTGGGTTTTTTTATGGCAAGAATTGGCTTCCAACAGTATCCCCAATGCCTGCCCTGATGGCTGTGCTCCATGTATTGTGATCTCTGCTGACCTGCAGGCATGCATCCTCCCCTCCCCCCCACCCCTTTCAAAGTGCAGGGAGGTATCTGACAGCTGAGTAAGCTGCTCTGTTTGGGGAACAAACAAAGAAAAAATCATTGGAATGTTCCTGTTTGGTCCGGCTAGGAACACAATGGCAGGCAGACTGCTGCTGCAGAGGGTGGGCTGGAGAGATTTCTGTGCTGCTTTGATATTCCTGAGCATAGAGAGCTCACAGAGCTATGAGTGAATCTCTAGAAGTGCAGGGATCAGCTCTGCCTTCCCACAACATTGCACTGTGGGATGGTTATCTGCATTGCTTTGCTCTGGGTGCTAGCAGTATGGCCATGAATATCAACAATGGGAGGCAGAAGAATTGGCTTGACTGCTTTTTGCTTTTGGCAACTTTTGCATGTTGACAGCACTTTCATTACCAAACCTTCTCAGTGTAGACATAATCCCTGTTGACATTTGGGTGCTCTCTGAGCCCTAGTGATCTGGCCCTTCACTGGCATATGCCACTGACTCCAGACAGAAAGATACTGTCACTGGAAGTTGGAGTGGAGCAGTACAGAACATGGCACCATGACAGCCTCTACAGAGATGAAACTAAATAAAAAACTTAAAATCCGACCACAGTGCTGTCCACTGAATATGGCCAAAATAATCATAGGGTTTATACCCATTTTCAACCTTTCGAGATTAAGCAGCACTTCGGTACAAGATGTTGCCATTAAAATGAAAAATTATGAGCTTGACCATTGGCCTACAAACATTGTAATATGCAAAGACTCATGTCAGACTTGCTTTAATTGTGAGTCAGGCACCAGTAGGTGTTATAATATGATGACCATACCTTCATATACATCAAGGCCTGAATGCGGTATTGGCAACCCCAACACTATGAGTCAGCCTTAGCAGTCCCCAAATAAGGAGATTGCCCCCAAAATCATGATTAAAAAATTAAATTGTGATTTATGGTCTGTCTTTTGAACCCAGACAAGTCATTTGCTATGGGAAAAAAGGGGGGCATTTCCCTGACTGTTCGTAGATCTATGTGCCCCATTATGTCTTCCTCTTTTTTCCCCTCTCTGTAATGGAATGGAAAATACCTTATTTAAGATAACTGGAGCCATACCTGGCAGAGATTTAAGGATCACATAATCAACACATCTGGTGTGTATAAACAAGAGCTGTGACCAGTCCATATCTGGCACAGAACTATACAACATTGTTTTAGAAGTGGGAGATGAACCCATGCCTTCATATGGACACTATAAATCATTGGAACCCTCAATGGAAAATGGATCAAGTACTGCTGACATGGCAATGTCTTTTGGTAAGGTTAAGGTGATGTAACCCAATTGATAAGTGTGTTCCCCGGGGGAAAAACCTTGGTAGTAGCAGATACTCTGTCACACAGCCCGGCATTGCTCTGACTTACCTTAATATAAAGTCATAGGTGTGAGCTTCCCCTCTAGCTGTAGGGTCCTGCCCCTCCTGCTCCTCATCCCAAACTCCCCACCTCTTCCCACCCCTGTTCTTCCCCTGCACTGCTTCAATTCCACCCCTTCTCTCAAGTCCTATACCGCTCCCCCACTGCCTCTTCCCCCCGAGCATGCCCTGTGTCTGCTCCTCTCCTTCCCAGAGCTTTCTGGGCATCAGCTACAGAAAGAAACTTCAACAGACATGCAACTTCAGGAAGTTCTACATTACTTTTGGGGTAGCTGGCCCACGTATGTAAAGGACACTAAGGAAGTGGCATGAGACTATTTTGTGCACAGAAGCTAGCATTCTCTGGGTCCTGAGGGTGCTTAACTCCCACTCTGTCCCCCCCATCTCCTTTCACCAAATCCCATTCCTTTCCTCAAACCCCACTGTGCCCCAGGTTCCAGCCACATCCCATTCCTTTCCTTAAACCCCCTCCATCCCACCTCTTCTCACCCCTTGTCATGATCATGAGGGTTAGCCAGCAGCCTGGGAACTAAGGGGTTAACCTTACCTAAGTCAGGTAGATTCAGCCAATAGGAATGTAGATAGGAATTTCAAACTAGGACAAAGGAATGTTTGGTTTCTCCCTCCTTTCTCCTGGACAGTTTCTCTCCATCTACTGAGGGGGACAGACAGAATGTCTCCCTCCAAGAATAGACTCTTCACTCTTCTGTAAGTAGGGTAAAGTTTAGATAAATCAGTTAGGTTTTATTGTTTTATGGTTTGGGAAATGGGATCTGATGTGTGTGCATTTAAAAATGCTTTTTGTTCTCTTTTGTAACTAAGCTCCTGGCCCATAGTGGGTTTCTCACCATGAGTATATTACTTTGTTACTTTTCCATCTAGTCATTATGCTTGCAACAGGAATATTGTGGTGATAATAAAAGTTCTTTCTCTTTTCTTTTCTTAACCTGGCATTGGTTAATTTTTGTGTCCTGGTTTGTACTTTAGGGGTGAGATTTCCCAAGTGATCTCTCCCCTGATTTTCTTATCAGTACTTGCGTGGTGGCAGCGGGATTTTATCCCCAACATCTAGGTTGTTAAGATTTTGGGGGGAAGTTTTATACCAAAGCCTGGTAGATAAGGTTTTGGGGTATTTTTGCTGGCCCCCACTCCTGCATTTATCGTGCCAGAGTGGGGAAGGAGCCATGACACCCCTACTCTATCCAATACTACCTTTCCCTTACCTCTTCCTACCCACTACCACCCCCTTCCCAGGAGTGACCCATCTCTGCTCCTCTCACTCCTAGTGCCTCCTGCATGCTTCAGAACAGCTGATTTAAGCAGGTGGGAGGTTCTGGGAGGGAAGAGGAGTAGTGTGGTAGGCAGTGCTTTTTTTTGTTTAAAAAAAAAAAGGGTGCCAGTATTCTAGGGGAAAAGTTGTTGAGCTCTGACTAGAGGTGCCGGTACTGCGTACTGGGCAGTACCATCACAAAAAAAGCACTGGTGGTGGGTAATTAAATGGGTCAAATGAACTCATGATTAAAAGCAATTACGTGATAATTCCAAATTATATGAGAGGAGAAATTCTAAACCTAATCCCTGAAGGACATCAAGGATTAACTAAATACCTTGAACAGATTCACCAATCAGTGTGGAGGATGGGCATCAGTCAGGACTAAAGAATAAAATATTTGCATGTGAACATTACAGAACTAACAGAATAACAAAGCACAAAGAATCTTTAATAATAACATCAATACCAGACAGACCCTGGAGGAGACTAGCTGAAGATTTATGTGAATTCAGAAGACATCATTACCTGGTAATTGTGGACTTCCCCCTCCCTCATACCCCTCCAGGTACACAGAAATAATGTACTAGGAAGATATAAAATATAATCGAGAAATGAAGAATAGTATTCCACTACAACTAGTGATGGTCAATGGACCAAAATTCACTAAGCAGAATTTAAGTCATCTCAACAATAAGTGATCTTGATCATATTACAGCAGTCCACATTACCCACAAGTGAATGGAGAGGTTCAGAAAGTTGTACAAACAGCCAAGAAGATGCTACAGCAAGTAGATCTGTTCCTCTATTTGATTCCTCTTCTGAGATATAGAGCAACATTCATATACCAGGTACTGGATATAGTCCAGCAGACCTCTTGATAGGAATGCAGTTCAGAACTATGGTTTAAACTTTAGAAAAGAAAGTTAGGCATCAACTTACCCCGTGTCTGGGGTTGCTCAATCCCTCCCCTCTGTCCCAGGCCCCACTCCCAATGCACCTCTACTCCTAAGCACCCACTTTGCCGCTTGCCACCCCAATTCCATTTCCGCCCTGCCTCTTGGCGCCTTCTCCTCCAAACATGCCTTGTTCCCAGTCCCCCCTCCCTCAATCTAATTCTGCACCTGTTGATGGGCAAGAGATGATTGAGGGGAGAGAGGAGAGAGCTTAGTTGCTAATTTTTCTTAGCGGGTTCTTTGGGGTTGGAGCACCCATGGGGCCATTGCCTATGAAAATAATCTATCTTCAAAGTGGCTAGACATGAAGAGAGTAGGCAATTTGGATAAAATGTCAAAAAAGAACATATTATGAACCCTTTTACAACAGATGCCACTCAGAGAACTGCCAGATCTAGAAACTGGTGACCATGTTATCTCAAACTGGATGGAGAAAAAGGACAGACAACTACAGTTGTCATAAAGAAAAAGAATTCAGTGCCCAGATCATATGTGATTAAGACGAACAAGTGGAGAATTTAGCAGAAAAAGTTGACATCTACAGTTTTTTCCTCAGAAAGAACAATCCACAAAACTAACTCTACTGATGGTGAATACAGAACACAAGACAAAGATTCCAAACCAATCAAAGCCAGCTATAGCTGTTAATGGACAGCCAGATGACCAAGTTATTATGTGTTTGGGTCATGTAATTGGAAAACCAGTATGGTTCAGACACTTAACAGACTGATGTATACTGAAGTTCAGTAACAGTGTGAAAGTATAAATACTGTAAGTGATAGGAATGTAAAAAGGGAGATGAAACTCTCTAATCCAGCACTCTCTGGTCCAGCAACATCTATGGTCCAACATGATTTTAGTTAGCTAGATGTCCATTTATCATGGGTATGACCAAATTTCCTGTGGTCCCATAAAGTTTGTTTATAGCCACCAGTCCTGGCTGTCGATATTCTGTGCTGGTTTTTAGCTCTAATTTACTCCTAAATGTCTTCTAAGAGCCTAGTAAGCAGTGGAATGATTGGTAATGCTACTAGACAATACTGATCTCCTGTGGTCCAGCAAATTCTCTGGTCCTGCACCAATCAGGTCTCGAGGGTGCTGGACTAGAGAGGTTCAACCTGTAATGCCATGGTCACCAACCAGTCGATCGTGATTGGCACAGCCAGTCAATCACAAAGCAGTGTTCCCAGCCCCCATTTGTTCCCCCCCCCCCATGAGGAGCCTGTGCTGGCACTATAGCCTCCTGCAAAAACAGAGCTAGCTCCAGCTGGAGCCAGATCTGGCACAGCGACTTGGGACTTCCCCTCCAATGCCGTAGGAAGGAATGAATGAATGAAGTCAGGCAGGCAGCACGGGGAAGGAAGGGAAGACAAGAAAGTACACACTCCTCCCCTGCCCACAATAGTGCGCGCTTTCTAGTCTTCCTTTCTTTCCCTGTGCTCTGGGAAGGCTGGGAGGGATAGAGGAAGAGGATAGGTAGATAAATGGCCATGCAGGATCCAGAGCGGCTGGATTTCTTAAAGGAGCCACACGCGCGACTCCTACAGCACTGCCTGCAGATCCTGCCCCAGATATCCTCTTCCCTAGAGACCCCCAGGTACCGGCCGAGCTGCCCCTATCCCTTCCCCTTCCCCTTCCTGCTCTCCTCTGTCCAGATCCCCCATCAGCACCTTGTCTCCTGGCCAGACCTCCACCAGCACCCTGGCCCCAGGCTGGCACCCACCAGAACCCTGCTGTTGCTCCCTGTCCAGACCCCCACCAGCATCCTGGTCCTGCCCAGACACTCACCAGCACCCTGCTTCTGCCCCCTCTCTCCTGGCCAGACACCAACCCCCAGCTTGCTCCTATACCCTATTTTCCACCCAGATTCTGTAACCCCCGTCCCTATCCCACTCACTGGCAGCCCTGTCCCGCACACTGGATCCCTCGTTTTTGGTCCCACCTGAGAGCATAAAGGGGTCCAAAAATTCACTAACCGTGGAACCCCAGAAGAGTTTATCTGGCCTGAGGCCTTGAACCTCAGTCCTACCTACCCTCCCCATGGGGCTGGAGTGCCAGGGAGTGAGATGTCTCAGTTGGGGCCACATTGGTGAGGCTTGGGTTTTTTTGGAGGGGTTGGTTTTTGCATCTCACTTGTGTGGTCCCCAACTGATTTTTCTGTGGGTCAGTGGCCCCTGACGCAAAACAGGTTCCCCGCCCCTCCCATAAATAAAAAAAAAATGCTGAAACTTTTTGTGTTGCACATAATATTATATTTAAAAATGAAGCCTGGCCAACAAGCCCCCAACTGGGGCCAAGCATAACACTCCTGGCACCTCCCACAGACCCCAACCCTGAACCCATCATACACCTGAACCTACTGCCCTGAGCCCCTCGCATCCCCAAACTCCTGCACCCCTACATCCCCATTCTTGATCCATAACACTCCTGCACCACTCTCACAGCAAACCTGTGCCCTGAGCCCATCATACACCCAAGCCACCTGCCCTGAGCCCCTCATGCACCCCCAACCCAAACTCCTGCACCCCCACATCCACAAGCCTGCGGCTTGCTTCAGCATCCCAACCCTCCACCTGACCCCAAAACTCTCCAGCCTGAAGACCCTTCTCCTGCACCCAAATTTCCTCCCAGAGCTTGCACCTCTCACCCCTTCCCACACCCAAATCCCTCATTCCCACACCAGAGCCTGCACCTCCTGTCTCAACCCAGTGAGAGTGGGTAAGCGCTGGGGACAGCAAATGATGGAGAGGAGGGGAATGGAGAGAGCAGGGCTTCAAGGAAGGGGTGGGGTCTTGGGGAACAGATGGGATAGATCTTGGCTTGCCCTGACATTTAAAAAGTGATCTTGGGTGGTAAAAGTTTGAAGACCACTGCTGTAGTAGAATGTTAAACTTTTTTACTGTTCAGCCACTAGGTGGCACTGTGTAAAATACGTCGTTTAAGCTAACCTGACACACGTATGACAGAGCATTACAAGATCTTATGATGAACACCTCTGGTGTGTATAAGGAAGCTCTCTGACCATTCCATACCTGGTACACAAGTATATGATACTCTCCCTTCCAGACTTTTCAGAATATACTGTAATCACATATAATGTTTTATATGCTGACACAACTCCCTGCCTCATTCCCCTCCCCCTTAATTTTTCTGAAATGATGCCTTGGCATGTACCTTAATTTGGAGCAGCCTACACAGTATGTCAGTCTTGATGGTGTCAGAGGAAAAAAAACAGTCTTCCCAAAGAGATTGTCTCCTGCAGTTGTGCTAGCATAAAGATCCCATAACAACAACACTGGAATTATTTTGGATGAAAGATTTTCATCCAAGGTAGCTGCAACCTTTCACACTGTGAATGACCGAGGAGCAAACTGAAATCTGGAAAAGCTTCTACCCTAAGAAAAGTCACTTTTCTGAGACAAACACCAGTATCTTGGAATGAAGAAGGGTTTGAATCTGGATTGGCAATAAGTGCAGGCATCCTTTGACCCAGATGAGATGAAATGGTTCTTGGAAAGGTTGAGGGGCCATACTGAGAGTGGGGGCAGATACTGGAAATGCTAGGGAAACAATTTTTTCTTCTATCCCAGTCAAGTAAAGAGTCCCTGGAATAAACAACATCCTCTGGGGCTATAGTATTTTTTTCCTTGACGGCCTCCCTTCTTTGGGCAGACATGGCCAGAAAGCCAGAGGGGCTGCTGGGCATCAGTATTTGTGTAGAAATACAAGGCCTTTCATTCAGGTGGTCCTGAGCTCCTGCACGTCTTTGAGGAAGTTAAATCCTGTACACCCATAATGCAGAGGAAGTCAGAGAGGTGAATCGCATGGATAATTCCTCTCTAAGATAGGTGTAAGGGGAAAAGCTTGTGGTCCTATATACTTCAAAAGGAATAAATCAGCTCCCTTCAGCTCAATTAGCTTCTGATAAATTAAGATAGTGTAAACTGAATATTAACATTTTTGTGAATTCTATTTTAACTGTGTTTTTTGATTTATGAATGAACTCCAGGTAGCATTAGTGTATTTTTTAAGCATGTAAGATGTAGTTTATACAATATGTAAAGATCTGACTAAGCGGGGAAAGTGATCATCATTCTTATCTACAAGCACACTGAAAGAAAAGCCCACACACTCAGGACAATTTTTGTTTGGGCCCAGAGTTCAAACACCTCTTTGGAGTGGAAGTGAGCTGGAAGAACATTCTGAGTGTCTGCATACAAATAAAACACATAGTAATGAACATGTAACACCTGTCTTTTACAAATATTAAATAAACAATAGTGTGGTCTATGCTTAGGAGATGGCAGGATCTTATTCTTCGCTGTACCTGCCTGGAAGCAGCCGACAAGCAAGGAATTTCAATTAACACCTATGAGGAAGTGGGTTTTGCCCATGAACGCTCATGATACAGGACTACTCATTTTTTTTTAAGTTAACACCTATGCTGAATTTGCTTTTCTTTTCCATCCTGCATTAAAGAGCTAGAAATTAGCAGGGTGGGGAAGGTTTATGGCAATTGGTTGGACTAGGGATGAAAATCTGGGTTATTCAGGTTATGTTTAACCAGTTAACCAATTAAATGGGAGCAGGTGTGGGAGGGTCACTTCATCCTGGCTTGACTGGAGCACCCACCATGGCTGAGCTGGAGCGGCCCCCACCAGCAATAGACCTCTGAGGGCTGGAGCAGCCCCCTGCCTGTGGTGGGTGGGGAGCTGCACCAGCCCACCGGTTAACTGATTAACCATTCACATCCCTAGGGAGGATTAGGACATCAGGGAGTCAGATTTTCTAGAGGACCTGAGCAAAATGTGGTACTTAAAGCCAATTAGCCGAGTGCTAGTACCTGTGGGGCTTTTCCTTCTTGCCTCTTAGTGGCAGCCTACAGGGTGTGCTACTAAGTATAGTGTCAGAGAAAAAATTGGCATACCACACACACCAATGATCTCGCAAGGGGGTAATTATTACACTTGTGTGATGGTGTTTCTCCAGATACTTTGGGACTAATTCTCCTCTGGTGTACACAAGAGTAACTCCGCTGAAGTCAGCAAAATTATTTGTTATACTGTTGTAATCAAGTCCCAGTCCTTGTGCATTTGTGTGTGTATACTGAAAAAATTAAAATTTAGATGAAAAATATAATCAGAAACTTTAAATGTTGAAAATTTCAAATCAGCCCTTACATATACATGTTCACACATGCTTTGCTTCCTTAGCCAGTTTGCTCTAATATTGTCTCTAGTTTATGTAAAAACTATTATGTATATAAAAATAATAAGTCCTGGTTCACCTCATGCTAGGCTTCAAACTAACATATGAAGTCAGAAGAGAAAATTTCTACAGCAGAGTTCCACAAATTCACCTGGAAGTGGAAAGAAATGGGTTCTAATTTTTTGTATTGTTTCCAGAAATTCTATGACCTGCATACTTCCATTTTAGCTCAGCAAAGAATAAATGAGTTCCATGCAAAAGAATCTTGCACACAGTTATTGCACAGTTGCAAATCTATTATCTAGCTTTATTCTTTATGAATATTAACAATTCTTTTCACGGTAAACCAAAGATGGTGACCTAGGGCATTTGAATGGTATGGAATTAAATGATTTAAAAGTCTTCCTGGAATTCAAAATATTGTAAAACATTTGTCTTTATTGTGCAATCCATCAGCATTTTCATGTGACAGCGTGATAGGGCTTGCTACAAAAATACTGTACGAATTGTAAGACTCGTTCTTGTGGTTTAGTAAGAGCATTGTAGAGACAACATTCTTTATTTATTCTTTACGTTTTTTTGTTTGCGCACACAGAAATTTCAAGTGAGTGACCCTAAGCATAATTGCTTTATCATATAAAGACCCTGGATGATATATTTTCATTTCCCTCAGCCTCAGTTATGGAATAGAACATGGTTACTTTTGCTTGTTTTTTTCTTTCAGTGCTGTAAAGAAGTTTGCAGTGTTAACTGCTGTGTGGTATCAGGCTGTTGGACATGTGTTGATGCTCACAGCACCACTGACCAGAGCTGCTTTACTGAAACTCACTGGCTTTCCATCAATCACAAAGTCACGAATGCAGCCAGTGAAGGAGTTGCGTGTGGTTAGGCTGGATGTTAGAAGGGACTCTGGAAGAACCAAAAGAAAAAAGAGAATTAGAACCAATGTTGACAGATGTGTCATTTACAACAATTCTAAATAAAGCTGGCTGAAAACTAGGGACATGATTTTGAAAATAATTTGAAGTTGTTTCTATATTGCAGGTTTGAAATTGACCCACACTCTGTTTCTAGAAATAAAGTTCAAGATGTTTTTTAAAATAATTTCAGTGAAACTATCAAAATTATTTCTGAAAATTTTTCTTTTATTAAAATGTGAGTTTTTTGGTAAGACCAGTCCCAGTTCTAGCAAATTTCTGGGGGTACGTCTAGACTGCATCCCTCGGTCGACAGAGGGATGCAAATCAAGCACATTGAAATTGCTAATGAACCAGGGATTTAAATATCCTGCGCCTCATTAACATAAATATGGCCACCGCTTTTTTTCGAAATGGAGTTCTTTTGAAAAAAACTGGCAGTCTAGACGCAGATCTGTCGAAAATAAAGCCTTTTTCGACAGATCCTGTATTCCTCAAAAAATGAGGTTTACAGGATCTGTCAAAAAAGGCTTTATTTTTGACAGATCCATGTCTAGACTGCCGTGTTTTTCCGAAAAAACTCCATTTTGAAAAAAAGTGGTGGCCGTGTTTATGTTAATGAGGCATGGGATATTTAAATCCCTGCTTCATTAGCAATTTTGATGTGCCTAATCTGCATCTCTCTGTCGACAGAGAGATGTAGTCTAGACACAGTCTAAGGAACCAAATCTGTATCTCAGGTACACACAGGCAACCTCAAATATTTTTATTGTTCAGATTGATTTATAAAGAGACACAAAATCAGTATTAATATAATACTTGCCTTTTATATAGCTCTATTCATCAGTAGATCTCAAAGATCTACCAAGGAGATTAGCATGACTAGCCCTATTTTATGGATGGGGAAACGAAGACCTAGAGCAGTGGTGGATAATCTGTGGCCTGTGGTCCATAAGTGGACCACTGGAGTTCTATGTGCGGCCCACAAGACATTTTGTTTACTGTTGCTCATGCACAGGGTGGCCAGATTTTGCTGGTTTCAGTCCACCTAGTTTTTTTCCTACTGGTATTACTAATGTGACATGCACATAAAGCAAGGGCATGTGAAGGAAGGTACATGTTAACTGTATACAACATTGATTGTAAAAGCCATGCGCTCCCTCTGCATCCAATCAAAGTGTTGGTACAGTTCAATCAGCATACCCTGCAAATTCTAGATATGCCAAGAACTAACCTATTCCAGGAGACTGTCTTGATTACAACCATCTTGTGGCCCACTGAGATGAAAAAGGGCCCTCCTGAGGCCCATTCACTAATCTAGGCCCATTCACTGACACAGAGACATAAGGAGCTTGTTCAAATAGCCACTGGCAGAAATGTGACTAAATGCCAGGTCTTCTGAGTCCCAGTGCAGTGTTCTATTCACTAGGGTGCCCTATGATACATCTTGGGTGTTGTCAATACAATATAAAAACTGGAATAACCCTTATTCTGCGGCATGGTTTTGTATGGGGCTATCAATCAATCATGGTTGCAAAACTGCTTGATTTAGTAGCATGATTATTACAGCTGGTCATAAAGTGGAAAAAATATTCTCATTTTTAATCAAAATTTGTTTTGATGGCAGCTTTCTGATCAGCTGTAGCAACTGCCAGAAAAAATTATTATTGAGAGCTAATCAGGGTTGCTTAGTACTAGGGTTGAAACACTTAGATCTACAAAGGGACATATACACACACTGCCCAAATTTAAGTCTAATTTTGTAATTTCTTGTGATCTAAACCAGTGTTTTTTAAAGTAGGCCATGGGCCTGATTTGGGAAAGTCACTAGTGAGCCTGAACCGCTTTGTTTACCTAAAGGGTCTGTAGCCACAGAGCCTCGTGGCTCCCATTTGCTCCAATTCACCATTTCCAGCCAAGGGGAGCTCGGAAAAGTGGTGTGGCCTGGATCACCACTGTCCACAGTCTCCTTTGGCTGGAAACAGCGAACTGGAGCGAATAGGAGCCATAAGACTCTGTGGCTATAAATCCTTAGGTAAACAAAGCAGTGTGGGCCTGCAAGCAGTTTTCCCAAAATGGGCCCGTGGACCACTTTAAGAAACATGGATATAAAGAGACACAGAAGTGTAAATGTGTTACCTATGTACTGAATTTACATTCAGAGTTATGCCTTGTTTGTTGTAGTGAAGTTCATTTTTGGACATTTCTGTTGCAAGGTGATATCATCATAGAGTCAATATGTAACATCTCTTTAGTATTTTATCACTAATGTAGAATGATGACCACGTTATAGTACATAGCAGGGTAATTTTCGCAGGGATTGTTTAGACGTTCTAAGACAATGCCAGTTTAGAATTAAGGAGTGAGCAGGCTTGTGCACAAAGCTGTGGTTCCTTTTAGACTCATTTCCTCCCACTCCTAGGCTGTCTCTAGACTGATCGCGCCAGTCTAGACACAGCCCTAGTGTTGCATGAATGAGAGCATCACATTCTCAAACTACTAATCCAAGATAAGGAATATAAATATAATACTGTATTGTTAATACTATTCTTGATTGGCATTCATGGCACATAGAAATAATACTACATGTTACCAATGAGAAATGCAGATTTTATAGAAAATGATTTAAAAGTCAAATTACATCCTGTTGTTGACTACAGTTTGCATATGAAAGCACAGCAGAGTACTGAATAATGGAGGAGAATATAGGAATCTTGGGTTGCACCACACAGGTGGTCTGAATCACAAAGTCACATTGACAGACATCTGCGCATTAGAAACTGACATTCAGAATAAGAATTTTCATGTTTTATATTCAGCTTTCAAGGGAATTGTTGCTTGGAGGATTAGAAAGCAGCATAGCATCAATAGAACATGGAGACAAAAGCTAGGTGGGAAATGGAATTTCTGTCCCATAGAAAATTTCACATTAAAAATAAAGTTCATTCCAAATTGGAACAAAAATTGGAAACACAACTTTTTTTTATGGGGCCCACAAGCCAGCTCTCTAGCTGCCCATGTGACTCCCTAGCTGTCTTACAGGAAGCTTGGAATGTTCAGATTCCATCCAATCAACATTTTCTGATGGAAAACTTTTTTCAGAAAATTTTAAACCACCCTTCTTCAAAATTTGGAATAACGTGAGGAAATCAGAGAGCACAGAGGAAGGGTGATTTTCATGATCTAGAAGAAAACTAAACTTTTGTGATTCTGTTTTAAACTGTGTTGGCTTTTGGTTACAAAGTTGTCAGAATGGTGACAAGTCTTACCTGGCACACCTCCAACAAACACAGGCTCCCGGTCGTCAATTGCTTTTGGATTTAAAGGTCCTACTACATGGTTTACCTCGGAGTCCACATCTAGCTGCACCACATTAGAGTCTCTAATAACTGGAATGCAAAGCAAAATCTTGTCAAAAAGAACTTCAATTAAAATACATCACATGTTGTATGTGGCATATGAAAATATCTATTTGGGCTGCTGTACAGTATGGGCTAGACTGTTTGTGGCCCTTGTATAAGCTTCCCTTGGCTTACAGGATGCATGCACAGGACATGCAACTGTCCTTGGTCATGGACTGCTTCTTCCATACAAATTTGCTCTGAGGACTTTTCATGCCAAATGCTGGTGAGGAGTTGAAGGTACAATCCCTTCTCCCTCTGCTCTGGCCCATAAGAATAGACAGTTATGGATGGAGGATCAGGTTCCACCACCCTTCACAAAGGTAAGATCAGAGACATACACACCTGCAATTCTGTGCCATGTGCCATCGCAGAGACTTTGTTTTGGCGTAACGGAAGTTGAAAAATCTCTGATTCCATTATTCAGTTTCACTATAACCTGGGGAAAAGCCAATGTAATACACAGTGTAAAATCTTTTCTTTATTCCTCGCCCACCACTTCCCCTTTTCTTTTCACCTTGTTGCACTAATGCTACATTCCCACTTTAAACATTTATAACTTTAAAAATGATTGTTTTTAAGGATTAGTGTAAATGAAATTGGTTCAATGAGGAGTTCCAAGGCACCTTAAAGAGTTACAGATGCATCTGACATAGTGGGTTTTTGCCCATGAAAGCTTATGCCCAAATAAATCTATTAGTCTTTAAGGCGCCACAGGACTCCTTGTTTTTGCAGATATAGACTAACATGGCTATCCTTCTGAGACTTGTCACTAATTCTTAAGAAATCTTTAAAATGAACCATGTGTCAAGCTTCTAATTTCAGCAGTTTTTGCAACATTTGTATTCTGAATGCGGGGAAAGATTTTTATTTTGCTTTTTACCCTCACTTAAAAAAGAATAAACCTCAACCAATTTCATTCAGATTTACAGAACTGATGCCTTATTGATTATTTTTGTATTACTTAGCGCTTAGCACAGCACAAACACTTACTAAGTGATAGTTCCTGCCCCCAAAGAGCCTACAGTCTAAATAGACAAAACAGACAAAAGGTAGGAGAAAAGAAGTATTGTTCTCTCTGTTGTTTGGTTAGTCCAGGCACACAGAACTTAAACACACTACCCAAGGTCATAAAAACATCTGTGGCAGAGCTAGGAACTGAATCCAATTCTCCTGAATCTAGTGCCTTAATCACAACACCATCTTTCTCCAGGAAGGCTGCAATAGTAGTTGTTGAGTGGCTCTCAGCCCTGTGGCAGAGTGCAAGATTCCTTTTTTAGGACTCACAACTCATGCATGTGCTGCCCTTTACTTGGCCTGTACAAAGGTCCAAAAATAAAGTTTATTTACACTGTAACTGGAGGTGTATTTCTAGCTCACGCAGACATACATGCACTAGCTTTGATTGAGCTAGTACACTAAAATAACACTGTAGCTACAGTGGCATAGACAGCAGCTCAGACTAGCTTCCTGAGTACATATGTAGTTTCTTGGACAGGACTGCAGGTGGGCAACTAGCATGAGCAGCCATAGTTGCACTGCTATTTAAAAAAAACAACAAGGAATCCTGTGGCACCTTTGAGACTACCAAGATGTATTAATTATTTATTAAGACTCGTAAATGTGTTGGTCTGTAGGTACCACAGGACTCGTTGTTTTTGCTGATACAGACTAACACGGCTACCTCTCTGAGACTTGCTATTTTTAGTGAGCTCGCTCAAAGCCAGAGCATGTATGTCAGCCTGAGTTGGAAATTACATGTCCACTGCTGTGTAGATGTACAGGTATAATATTCACGGGTTGTCCAGTGAAAATGGTCAGAAGAAATCACTCAACTTTCATTGTAGAGGAAAGACCAGTGAGAATTAGGGAAGATGTTTATTTTGCTCTCAACTGTACCAACATATGAAACTGCAATAAGCCTCATCCTCTTTGTGCCTTGGGCTTCACTCGCAAAATCAAATACAAAAAGGGGAAAATGGGCTATTAGCCTAACAAAGAGGTCAGGTGAGCTGATGGTAATAAACTAAGATGGTTGATGGTTTAAAAGCAAGTGAAAAGGGTTGTAGTTTATCTCATGTAGAAGTGTCCGTCAGT
The DNA here is from genome assembly GCA_032595735.1 of Pelochelys cantorii. Classification (NCBI taxonomy): domain Eukaryota; kingdom Metazoa; phylum Chordata; order Testudines; family Trionychidae; genus Pelochelys; species Pelochelys cantorii. The sequence goes on from CM064328.1 coordinate 83,342,782, forward strand.
AAAGGAAACAGAAAACGGTTTTCGCAAAAACAGCATTGATATGCACTTAATGAAAACAGAAAGAACATCACATGAGAAGTATACAGTGCCAGGGGTGGGTAATAAGTGGCCTGCGGGCAGATGTGATTTGTCAGAGTTAGATCCTGGAAGGCCATCAGATGGTTTGTTTACCTGAGCGTCTGCAGGTACGGCTGCTCACAGCTCCTGTTGGTTCTAGATTCTTGGCCAATGGGCACTTCCCAATGGGCACTTCCCAGTGGGAAGCAGTGCAGACCTAGCCACTGCTTCCCACAGCTCCCATCAGCCGGGAATGGCAAACTGCTGCCAACAGAAGTTGCAAGTGGCCATACCTGAGGATGCTCAAGTAAATAAAGTGTCTGGCAGCCCAGCAGCAGCTAACCCTGACAAACTGTGTCCGGCCCACAGGCTACTTATTGCTCACCTCGATATAGCCATTCACTAAGGTGGTAACTGCATGGCCATTTTGGTGAGAGGCAAAGGGCTATATTCACCTATTCCTTTCCTGGAGAAATTGGAGAAGATCCAGAGAAGATCAACAAAAATGATTAAAGGTCTAGAAAACATGAGCTATGAGGGAAGACTGAAAGAATTGGGTTTGTTTAGTTTAGAAAAGAGAAGACTGAGAGGGGACATGATAGCGGTTTTCAAGTACCTAAAAGGGTGTTACAAGAAGCAGGGAGAAAAATTATTCTCCTTGACTTCTGAGGATAGGACAAGAGGCATGGGGCTTAAATTGCAGCAAGGGAGGATTAGGTTGGACATTACAAAAATCTTCCTAATTGTCAGGGTAGTTAAACACTGGAATAAATTGTCTCGGGAGGTTGTGGAATCGCCATCACGGGAGATATTTAAGAGCAGGTTAGATAGACATCTATCAGGGATGATCTAGATGGTGCTTGGTCCTGCCATAAGGGACTGGACTTGATGACCTCTCGAGGTCCCTTCCAGTTCTAATATTCCAAATATCACACTGAACCAATGATGTATAGATCCATATGTTAACAGTGCCATGACAGCGACACCATATGTAGCTGCAAAAGGCTCAGAGATTAACGTCCTGTTAATTTATAAAGATCAAAATTTGTTACAGCTCTATCCTCTGTGCCTCAATTTCCCATCTTAAAAGTAGGAGAAATGATTCTCCAAATCTTTGTCTGTCTGGGAGTTTCTCTTAGTATGTATATACATTGCAGCTAGCACTATGGAATCCCACTTTTGGTGGGGTCTTCAGGTGTTACTGTAATACAAACAACAAGCAATAAGAGCAACAACTCTGTAGAGACTTAATCTCAAGCCCATGATTTTCAATTTATAGTTTTCTGTAACTCTGGAGTCCCTGATTATCAGCCCAATAGTCATGTGAGAGCACTCTTCACGTGTCTTCCAAAACAAGATGAGGACAACTCAGATGTCTCTTAACATACAGCAAATAAAAACATTCTAACTCACCAAGAAAATGAAATCAAATCACGTTCCTTGTTACTGTTATACATTTTTAATATGCAGATGAAAAAAGCAATGCCAAAGTGTGAGTGTTCTTTCCTTTTATCTGTACATTAAATATTAATTGTTGTTGTCAAAAAAGTAATTTGCTTTGATATTGGATGATAAATATTTATGTACACTAATAGAAGTATCTGGGTTGTATTTAACCTCTTCTTGTTTAATGGGATAATATGTTTAGGAGAGAAAGAAGATTCAAGGAATAGTACATTTGTTAGACAAAAGCTGCATGTAGCATTGAATCCAAGTACACTATAGAGGAAACTAGTCATAATAGCTAAAAAAAAAAAAAAAAAAAGTGACCTTCCTTATACCTGTCCTTGTTTCATGTGCATATTCAGGTACTCCCCATTCACACTGTGACCATGCATTAGGATTCCTGAACTGCTTCGGGGGCGTATTTCAAAAACAACTTCAAATTTCAGGCCTAAACTGAAAGATTCATCTGAGGGGAGAAAAATGAGCAGTTATTTCTATATCCAGATTAATTATGAAACTAAACATCTGCTACCTTGCAGCATACTGTTCCATTGCTAACTTGTGGTTTTAACATTATTACAGATATTTTAGTCTGAAAGATACTTTTTGATAACAAAAGGGAAGGTAGAAAATCGAGAACTTCTATACATTTTGCCGGCAGGGCATTATTCTCTCTTATTCAGCCTCCTAGTGTGAAATTGACAGGGAGTGACATTCTATACTTTCTAACTCAAGCCATGTCTATCCATACAGTGCCACAGCAGCATAGCTGTACTGAAACTACTAAACCGCTGCAGAACATTTGGTGAACATGGTCTATTCCACCAGAAGCTCTCCAGCCAACATAGCACTGTGTACATGAGTGCTTATGTTGGGGCAACTTACGTTGTTCAGGGAGTGGAATATTTACATCCCTGAGTGCCATTACTTTTGCTGATTTAGGCTGCAGTGTAGACATAGCCTCAGGTAGTAGGAGTTTTGCTTGAATAAAGACTGCGGGATTCAATAGCAGTAACCCCCAATTCCAAACCTGTGGCAGGTCATATAGCAGATCAGAAACAGTGAACAATCTCTCCTACTATTTTCTTGAGGTGTTGTGGCCCAGATTAATCCTCTGCTGGGCCCAGTGCCTATTAGGCACTGTTTGTCATAAGACACTTCCCAGAATATTGTTCCATAGGCTTAAATAACGTCAAAAACCCTTTATTATATCATACTGCTAATCCACTTAATAGAATCATAGAATCCCAGGGCTGGAAGAGACCTCAGAAGGTCATTGAGTCCAGCCCCCTGCCCAAAGCAGAACCAATCCCAACTAAATTGTCCCAGCCAGAGCTTTGTCAAGCTGACACTTAAAAACCTCTAGGGATGGAGATTCCAACACCACTAGGTAACCCATTCCAGTGCTTCACCACCCTCCTAGTGAAATAGTTTTTCCTAATAGCCAACCTAGACCTCGCCCAATGTAACTTGAGACCATTGCTCCTTGTTCTGTCATTTGTCACTACTGAGAACAGCCTCTCTCCATCCTCTTTGGAACCTCCCTTCAGGAAGTTGAAGGCTGCTATCAAATCCCCCCTCACTCTTCTCTTCTGCAGACTAAATAAACCCAAATCCCTTTGCCTCACCTCGTAGGTTATGTGCTCCAGCCCCCTAATCATTTTGGTTGCCCTCCGCTGGACCCTCTCCAATGCGTCCACATCCTTTCTATAGTGGGGGGCCTAGAACTGGATGCAATACTCCAGATGTGGCCTCACCAGTGCTGAATAAAGGGGAATAATAACGTCTCTAGATATGCTAGAAATATTCCTCCCAATGCACCCCAATATGCTATTAGCCTTCTTGGCTACAAGGGCACACTGTTGACTCAGATCTAGCTTCTCATCCACTGTAATCCTCAGATCCTTTTCTGCTGAAATGCTACCTACCCAGCCTGTAACAATGCTTGGGATTCTTCCATCCCAAGTGCAGGACTCTGTATTGTCCTTGTTGAACCTCATCAGATTTTTTTGGGCACAATCCTCCAATCACTCTGGACCCTATCCCTACCCTCCAATGTATCTCTCCCCCTCGCTTAATGTCATCTGCAAACTTGCGGAGGATGCAATCCATCCCCTCATACAGGTCATTAATAAAGGTGTTGAACAAAACTAGCCCTAGAACTGATCCATACAGGAAATCTTTTCATATGCCTTTTGAGTTACATATTATTTTGTCACTTAAAAATTCAGGGGCCGATCATCAGTGGGTGTGAATTTTTTTAGCTCCATTGACTCCAATCAATCTTTAAGAATTTACACTTCCCCATAGTGAAAAGAATTTTGATGTTAGTTAACTTGTAAAATATAATTTTTTTTTTTACACACTGGCATTCTCCCCACCAACATTAGCTAAAGGATATATCCTGTTGCTGAATCATGATGTCTACTGATTCCCTACAGAGTGATGACTTAATTTAAAAAATTCTGCAGGTAGATAGTGAGAGGAATATCTAACCCTTTCATCCACATGTATTACTGTGAAGTACAGTAAAAAAATCCAGTCTTATTGGATAAATTTGTTCAGTTGCATATTACCAAGAATTACATATCCTCCTTCAGATGAAAAGTATGTTCCTGCTTCTGATGGGCCTTCAAAGCAAGGAGTCACACTGAATGTCTGAGAAACTGAAGTGATTGATCTTCCGTTGAGCTGTAAATTGCTGAGACAACCATTAAAACTGTAGACCGAGTTAATCTGAGGAGACAAAGTGAATGATTGTTAAATAAAATGCCCTGGAAGGAAGGAAGTTTGTCATCTTTCCCTCTGTGATTCAGTGTTCCAGCTGCGGTTGTTTATGGATTCCTATGTTCTTGTTTCTCTGTTGCACTAGGTAGGGGAAAGAGAAGGTAGAGGTTGGGGAGGAACTTAACTATGTTTGTGCTCCTCTTACTTTGGGTCCTGCCTGTCCCCTCGTGTCAGTCAGACCAACTTCAGATAAGCTATAACTTTGTGCTCTTTGCATGGCCTTCACTGAGCTTTGAGTAGCAACTGAAGTGATTGATCTTCCGTTGAGCTGTAACATTGCTGAGACAAGCCATTAAAACTGTAGACCGAGTTAATGGGTGAGGAGACAAGGGTGAATGACTCTGTTCCATGAAATGCCCTGGCAGGAAGGACTACCTTGGTCATGTTCCCTCAAGTGATTCCCCAGGAGGAATCCAGCTGCGGTTGCTTCATGGATTCCTATGCTTCTGTCAAGTTTCTCTGTTGCATAGTCAGCGGGACTCCAATGTAGAGTCTGGGGATGTACTTAGGCTATGATCTTGTGCTCCTTCTTACTTTGGGTACCTGCGCAAAGTTCCCTCAGTGTCAGTCAGACCAACTTCAGATAAGCTATAACTTTGTGCTCTTTGCATGGCCTTCACTGAGCTTTGGTAAGCAACGAATAGCTAGAGCACAGCAGCAGCCACACCCTCTCCCTTTGGGTGAGGACAGGGTTACTCTTTCCATGAGTGGCAGAGCTACTACCTTGGTATGTGCCCCCAAGGATTCCCCAGGAGGAATCCTGGTTGCTTCAGGTTTTGCTTTGTCAAGTTTTTGTTCTTCAGCACTCTCCAATGTGTCTCGGATGTACAGGCATGATCTTGGTCTTCATGTACCTACGCAAAGTTCTCAGGTATCTGACACAACACAAGTGAAAATTACTGCCTGCTTAAAAGCTTCAAAATTAACATGTACATCACTGACCTTTATTCTTTATGCAGTGACTAACAATCAATAAAAGGTATGCATTTGTCTTTGCTTTTCCTTACTAAGGTCTACACCCACCTACATACCCCCTCTTACCCAAACTACTAAAAGAAAAAAATTCAAATATCCTCAAAGCCAAGTTATTTTATTACCATCTGAGAAGGAAGAAAGTGAAGGTGGGTGTGTTATTGATATCTCTAGTTTTTAGAGTATTAAGGAGGTTCTCAGTGTGATGGGGATTATAGAGTATATTAGACTAGAAAAAACACAAATAATGTGGTTATAATCAGTGACATGATGCAAAGAGTTCTCAGGGTATCACAGCACACTTGGTTCTTTTGCCACTGGATAGGCTGAAGTGATGCATTTTTGCCAGATAACACAGATTCCTATGCCATCTGCTTCTTTCAGCCTGCATAGTAGACATGGCCAGAGGAAAGGGATGTGACTGCTACTTCTGTGGGCTCTGTTAATCCTTGACTGCCATAATAAGCGCCTGGCTGATTTAGGTTTTACTATGGGGCCAGTCTTGTACATCACCAGCCAAGGATCCAGGAACACAGTGTGACTTAACCTACCTTTCAACCCCTCCCCCGGTTTGTGCTGTGTGGTTTTCAGTCAGACCTGAGAATCAGGGTCAAAATGTACATTAGTAATGTCATAGATAATATATGTTTATTTTACCTGGATATTTTTTACAGCTTTTCCTGGAGCCACACCCCCTATATAAATTGGTCCATTGACTTGCCATGTATTATTCACAGAAGGAAGACTTTCTTCCAATACTCGGAGACCATCAATTATCAGACGACCAGTATTTTTTTCCCGAACAAATATCACCTTGAAAGGGAGAACATATATTCAGTGATAGTTTCAGCTATTGAAACAAATGATAATGAATCTGCTGAGGAAGCATCACTGTATAGCAGAAGAAGATGAGAACATGAGATAACAGGAGGGTATTAGAGAAGATTGTCTCATTCAAAATTTACAAGCCTGCTGCATACTTGCTGTTTTAAAAAACTGTTAACCTTCTCTGTTGGACAACTGTCTCTTCCCGCATATAGAAGGCTGGTAATGAAACTTTTGTCTTCACATTTTGAACCTTACCCACCTTGTCTTTCTAATATTCCAGGACCAGCATGACTACAACAATGCAAAGATGAAATGTACACATACATCTATATTTTATATTATATATACAGTTCACATTTAAGATTCCCTCACTGCCCTCTCAGCTCCTTTGTCAACACTACTTCAGATCACACAGCTTTTTCTTCCGGCGCTAAGCCTTTCCAAATCTTGCTTGGCTTTTTTCTTGGTTTCATTGTTCCAACCAATTCTGCCTCTTCCACTTGCCTGAAGGATAGGCAATAGCTGGATTACTGTAAATGGCTAAATTCCTTTGCCTCCACTTAATGACTTGGCAAAATACTCAGATCTAAATGGTGGATTTGAAAACATTAGTAGAAATATCTCAGAATAGGAAAGTACATATGGTTAAGGTCAAAGACTAATATACCCAGGGAAATAAAGTGTCAGATCAGAATGTTCTCTGCAAAAGTTTCTCTGACATGAATTATCATAACATGAATTACTTTTTTCAACTTACATTGTGCCAAAGCCCATCATTGTACTTCTCTTGGCTTTTAATCCTTAGTTTCTGATGACCAACATTAAACATAAAAATAAGCCGGCCATGGGCAACAAAAAGGGTGATGAAGTTGTCTTCCTCTTGATCAGAGACATAAAAGATCATCCCATGGGATGAGTGAGTTTTCAGACTAATGGAGAACTGTGATCTGTTAAATAACAAGATGCCATATTAGTAACAGAGCATCTGTAAGCTGACCGAAGGCACCATACAGAGAAAGAAGAATTGAGATCTGTCCCCTTATGCCAGATAAAGTGTTTCTTGTTTATGCAAATTATTTTAGAGATACATTCTATATGGTTGTTTGATTGAAAAGCAGAATTGATACAAAGTAGAGGAAAATCCATCCCACAAAGAACTCACCTTTTGAAATCCAAACCCAAGGGAGTGATTAAAACCAATACAGATCTATCACTAAGAATTATATATGTATTTCTTACATGCTGTGACAAAGTGCTGGGCTACAACAGCTGATTCTACACTCTGATCCCTGCAGCTTCTATCCGTTGCCCTGCATACATTTGAATATGGGGACTTGATGGAGTGAGGCTAGATGGAAGAGAGTTAAAAGCTAATTCCCTTATTCAATCAGGGTACATCTACACAGCAACATTATTTCAAAATAACTGGCATTATTTTGAAATAATGCTGAAATACTGTCAAGCTGGAGGACTTCTTACTCTGCTCCTGTAACCCTCATTGTATGAGGAGTAAGGGAAGTCAGAAGTAGAGTACTCTATTTCGAAATATAAGTGCTGTTTAGACGCTCCCAATTTCGAAATAAGCTACGCAATTGATGTAGCTCAATTGGTGTAGCTTATTTCGAGTTAAGCCCTGCTGTGTAGACACACCCTCAGAAGAGACCAAAGCACAGGAAGAAAGTGGGAAAAGGGGGAAAGAAAGGGAAAGAGTTTTTAGTTGGCAAAACCAAGGCCACAGGTGATCTCTCCCCTGCTGCTCTCAGAAGCCTTAGAATATTGGTAAAGCCGCTCTATAACCTGCAAAGGTGGGGGATGTGAATTTTATAAATAAATCACTGTGTTTCACCTGAAGAAAGTCTACAAACTGTTTGGTTGGAAAGAGGCTGGAGCACACCACGCCATGGCACATCCCTGCAGCATTAAAATAGATGGTCTAATTGCCAAATGTCATCTACACTAGGGCTTCCAGTATGGCTATGAAAGGAGAGTTAGGGTTGTGGAGGTCTGAGTGTTCACTAGTCCAGTTGTATCCCTTGTGGTACAGCGGTGGTGGTGCTGAGTTCCTGCTCTTTAGTCCAGCCTGGCAGCTCTCAGGATATTCAGTTGTATTTGTTGAAATGCTTAATGCCATATACACTTGTCCACAAGGAGATATTTTAAAATGTCAAAGTCATGGGTATTTTTTACTCATTGTTAAAATCATGAACCCCATGGCTTCCAAGTTAATTTCCATAAACAAATTAATATATATACAACATTAGTACGGAACAGAATTTGGGTTCTATTTTGTTGCTGTCTGTCTCTCATGCACTACATTTTGAACGTCAACATCATGGTTACAATAGTTGTCTGCAAAACAATGTATTGAAGTAAACCACATTCAATGGTTTCATTGTGAATCAGTAAATGTCATTCTTCCCTCTGAGCCAGTGACCCAGTATGCTGTCAGGGGCCACTTTGTTGTTGAGTCTGATGGTTTTTACATAGAATGTTAAACTAAGATCCCGATCCTTTGTGGTCATAGACTATCATACGGCACTTTCTGTGAGAGTGTGAGCATTGCAATGCAATCTGAATACATCATACGTAGGGAATTACCTTCATTACCTACAATCCCACTGCTATTTGAATAGGACACAGTATTCTTTGTTTCATGTCCTAATCCACTGTGCAGTGTTGCTAGGCAGCGGCAACGTTCCACCCAAGAGGTGACTGAACTTCAGAGTCTGAGGAAGTGATTATTATAGAAATATGTTCATTTTGGGCCATGCAGTTCTCCCTGATGTCATTATTGCTTATGTGTACAGAGAGAGAGAGAGAGAGTGTATTGTAATACTGTAGTCTCAAATCCTGCACTGCTTAAATAGGCTCCTATAGAAGTAAATGGGCATTTTTACTAAGTATTATTGATTGAGTCCAGACTGCAGGACCAAATCTTTTTGCATTGTGACATGGGAGGGATGCAGCTGGCTTTCCAAGTCCTGCTCTACACTAGGGAGTTATTTCGAAATAACTCCCCTTCTTTCAAAACAACAAGCGGAGTGTTCACACTGTCAAGCTCGTTATTTCAAAATAACGGACTGGTTACTTTGAAATAATAACTCCTGCTTTCCATGAGAAATAACGCTTATTTTGAAATAGTTATTTTGAAATAGCGGTAGTGTGAATGCTCTGTTACTGCTATTTTGAAATAACTATTCCCCAGAATCATTCAAAATAATTACTCCCCTGTGCTTCCTGGGGCTCTGAGGGGAGGTAGGATGTCCACATTAATGGAGTCTGCCTTGGACTAATTTTGAGGTTTCCCTGTAGTGGGGACATGCTATTTGGATTATTATTATTTTGGGAATTGTTATTTCAAATTTAGTTATTTCTAAATAATTTCCTAGTGTAGACATGCCTAAGAGGCTTAATATATTATTATCGGTATTATTGCACTAGCATTCAAATTGCATAGGTGTCATACAGACATACAATTTCTCAAGACACAAAACAGCAATATAGCCCCTGAAAGGGATACAGCGTATAAAATCACAATAACCAAGGTCATGGCAGCAAGTACATCTTGTTAGTTCCCAGTTGTTTGTTTGTACTGCTCTTTTCCCGAGTGTACATTTCTTTTATTTCTCAGTTCACTATGTAATGCTTTACCTGTCACTGAAATCCTTTGGTATGTGGTCAAACTCTTGTCGGCTGTTTGCTATCCCTCCAAACTGGTGTGCATGTTCAACTGCTTTAGGGTTCTTGGACAACTGGCAGTCAGGGTCTGTTTTCACACCCATTTCTTGATCTACATTTTTGAGGTCAGTTGCCTTTGAGGTTCTTTCTTTATCTTTTCCCACCTTCATACAAAGAAAACCATTAAACAAGTATTTAAAGCGGGTGTGGATGTGATGAACAGCAACAATACTGTTCACCAACTGACAGGTAATCTTTTGTATGGCTTATAAAAATAACTAGAGAGGTTCCAAATCTAATCACTATATCTGTCCCCAAATAATTCTAATGTATTTAATTTTCAGCTCCATGCCCACCACTAATGCAGAAATACACTGAGTTTCTAACTGCTTAGCCAGCATAGAACAGCAATTCACTTCTTATGCATATGCCAGTCTGAGCCCATTGTGGCCATCTTCCCCGTTTTTGAGGATGTGAGCTCTGCTGCAATCCAACATAATATAATGGGACCTCATTTGCAGAATACTGGACTAAGGGACACACTCATTTACACTGATGCCCGTTGACTATACTCAGTAGAGCTGCAAAAATTAGCTCAGTGCTTTCACAGTCTTAAGACTAAAGAGGAAATAGGAATGGAAACATTCTGTCACACTTTTTAGGAGACCTCAGATATTTTGTTTTCCAATTGTACTAAGTAGGATAGAATATGACTGTTTACTGAAGCTGAGGTGAGTGCAGCCCTGTAACTGTCCAGCAGTAGAAAATTTATGGTGCATTATCCTTTTTCTTTTATATAACATCAAACCAACCTCCCCCCACCGCACAACTGCCCTCCCAAACTAGCAAATTATACAGCAGATGCCTTTCTTATTTTTTTGGCTAAGAGAAAAGTATAGTATGAGGACATTTATTGACTGAGCTTTAAACACCCATCACCTACATCCAGGATGAGCCATCCCAAATGGATGATGAGGGACGATGAAGAAGACAGACCATGCAGACCGACAAGGGACCAGATCAGGGGAAGCATTAGCTTATTTTACTTGATGGACTATGATCACTTCTTTTGTTGTTTCAGGAAGACCACTGGATGGAAGAGGATGCAGGACAGACTGCACCACAGGGCCCCCAACCCATGGACTTATGAACTATACCAGAGACAACACTCTGTTTTACTTTATGGGTGGTGTCCCCAAAGATGCATATGGACTAGCTTTTAAATACCCCTTACCTATATCCGGGACTAGGTGGGTTACACCTATAGCTTTTAAACCTTGTTTGCTTCCTTGTTTTCACTGTAACCCTCCTTAATCCCCGGACTCACTGTACCTTAACTTATTAAATTTGTTTTTGCTTTCAATTTGTTTCAAACATTCACTTAATAAAATGTTTCTATCAATTTAGTATCTGATAAATTGTTATTGAGAGAACTTGCAGAGGGTTGGATAAGTTCTTTTCCATCTATAACTACTATAATACTATGGTGCTCTCTGACTTTTAATACATCTTTTTGTATCTCCTTTCCCTACGTAAGTCATTGAGCTTGACATAAGGAAGTCATTTTCATCAGCAGGCAAGGTGTCAGTATCTGGTAGAGCATTTTAAAAGTCTCCTTTAAAAATGGGTGGAGCAGTAATGAACGAAGTCTTTGATGAATCTTGGAGTCTGCAAAATGAGATCATCTATTTGAAATTATGGAATATTCAAAAGGGACAAGTCCCATCTTCTGTTATTTTTCAGTGGTATCTTGGAACCACCACAATCTGGCCTGTCTAGCTCATGAGGCAGTATATGTGGACTTGTGACTACTCAGAGATCAATTTAGTTTGCCAAAGTCATTTAGTAATAACCTTTTTATTATGGCTTCCTTTGGCTTTTGAAGAGTTCTTTCCTTTCTTATGGAGAAGGGCAACTGGAGGGGAGTCAACAGGGCATCCATAAAGAGAAGTTTGGACCTTCTCGGGGTACCGCTGGAAATCTTCCACTTCAACCTCTCGATCCAACCTGTGTTTCAAAGAGGGGATAACTTTAAAAATAGTTGACTGAGGTATAACAAAAATAGCTTTTTAAATATAGAATTGAAAAATAATTAAAATATCCAAATTAAGTTAGTGTAAAATACACATTTTTTCACTTGTTATCACCAGGACAATCATAGAGATCTTCTTATTACAAGTGAAATTTTAGAGTGCTCTGTGACTTCTAATCATAGGGAAAAAATTGGGCTCATTGTATATATAACATTTTGCCCTGAGTAAGGGGTATGCATAGCTGTGCTATGCATAGTCCCCAGAAGCAGACTGACCTTTCCTCACCGGGGAAACAATCTACAAAGGACACATTCTGTTCTGTATGTTTCCCAAGTGAGCTAGCTGATGTGTATGGGAGAATGGAGCTAAAGTTCTACCTGTTCCTGCTGGTGCAGGAGGAGGAGTAGCTGTTCTGTTCTGTCTTCTCCTTGGATTGTGACCTGTGATGGGTGGCTAGTGATAGGCAAGTGGCAATCTTGTTCTTACTGATATATACAAAGTCCAATTCCCTGTAAGTATCACTGTTTTGATAATCTAATTATTGGAAAATAAATCTGACTGCATTTAAGTTTATAGTTACTAGTGCGTGGGCTGGGTGCACATACCACAGAACACTCTCCTAGCTGGCATTAGGATCATAAATCGTAGAACACTAGTACTGGAAGGGACCTCGAGAGGTCATCAAGTCCAGTCCTCTGCCCTCATGGCAGGACCCAATGCCCTCTAGAAGGGTGTTAGTTGATATCCTTCTTGGCAATCTCAGCAGAACGGATGAATGACCCTCTCACCCACATAGATGTTCCTTCAAGACAAGCACAATGGTGGGACAGTGTGCAGCTTCCACAGCTTCTGCCTGCGTTATATCTGTGCTCTTCATAAACAGAGAACTTCAATCCACAGGACTCTCAATTCCACACTGCTAACCAGCAACAGATTAACTTTTCAGAAAAAAAAATCTAAACAGGAACATTTTGCAAAATGACTTAGCTCAAGAAAGCCTAACTATGTCAACAAGGCCAAACTTTCCAGTCTGAGGTTTTGTGAAACATGGTCATATCCTTTCTAGAGTTAGAGCTGTAAATCACATTATGTAAATTTAAATTATGCTGAATATTATACATTGTGCCAAAGGAATTAGCAGGTATGGTCATAAAAGCCAATTTACATCAATACTTATTCCACTTTAATAGGTTTTTTTTAACCTCGAAGGGCAGTTTTGAGGCATTTTATTGTCAATTCAAGAAAAGGGCATTTGTTCACATTGGCTATCCAAACAAAATAATCAGTTCTCTTCAGTGTTTTCTATGCTGTCAGACACAGCCTATTTCAATGTATACTGTTGTGGATTTACTTACTTGATGAAGTAGGCATTGCTTATGCACCCAGTGAAATTGGCATATTGAGTATTGATGGGAGAGCCACCAAAGTAGAACTTCTTGGCACTTGCAGGCGTTTGCTCTGTTCTGTGTCTAACCGGATTCTTTTTGCTATGCTTTTTGTCGTCTACTATCAGCTCATATCTGCAAAGAGAAATCGTCCTTTTCACAAACTCATTTTGAAAGAGTTTATTCAGAGTTTTTACACAGTGTATGTTACATGCCAATGTTCCCATAATGCTGAGCTCAATGTCAGAGTCTTTAAATAGCAATATTTCTTTTCAAGCTATGCAATGAACAGACAGTGTGATAGCACAGAGTCCAATGGTCAAAAGCTAGTGAGATCTTTGAGAAACTCCTGCTGTTCAGAAAGCCACAGCACACTATGGCTAAGACTAAGTAAACTAACTGATCACTAGTGACAGGATGGAACCACTTTATGGGAAAGTGAGATACCATACACATATTATATCATTTTGAGAGTAATCAAATCTCATTCTGCAGCATGTAAACTAATTGCAGCAGAAGAGAAGGAAGATTTCACCTCTCTAATGCAGACTGTTTATATTTGAAACATCAGATTCAGGCTTGGAAAGATGAGATGTTTATTGGTAAAGGTCAGTAAGGGTACATCTACACAGCACTGTTATTTCAGAATAACATCCATTATTCCAAAATAACTATGCGAGCATCTATACTACTATCCTGTTATTTATTTGTAAATAATGGGTGGCTTATTTTGGCATTTGTAAACCTCATTCCACGAGGAATGACACCTCTTCCGAAAGAGCTATTTCAGAATAGCAGTACTGTGGATGCTCCACTGCTGCTATTTCGAAATAGCTTCTCCCCAGGCCATTCAAAGTAATTACTCCCCAGTGCTCCCTGGGGCTCTAAATCGAGGAAGCACATTCACATTAGGAGAGCCTGCCTCAGACTAATTTCCAGGCTTCCCTCTAGTGTAGACACGCTATTTTGAAATAAGCTTAAGCTATTTCAGAGTATTTTTTCTGAAATAGCTTATTCCAAAATAATCGTGCAGTGTAGACGTACATAGTGTTGATTTTACCCCCTCCCCCCACAATCTGACTGAAGATGTTTCTATCTATAATAATTTAAATTTACAGTTAGGCAACATAAGAGGAGTGCTGCTTCAGAACTTATTAGAGTTTGGTTTTAGGCTTTTTACTTTATACATTTTGACATCTGGGATATGTCTAGACTATAGGGTTTTTTCGAAAAAAGTGGCAGTTTTTAGAAAAAACTTCCCCTGCATCTAGACGCCACCAAGTTCTTTTGAAATTAAATTGAAAGAACACGGCAGTTTTTTCGACCCCAGTAAACCTCATTTTATGAGGAAGAATGCCTTTTTTTGAAAGTGCTCTTTCGAAAAAAGGCGTTCTTGAATGCAAACTGTGCTTTTTCAAAAGAGAGCACCCAGACTGCCTGGGTGCTCTCTTATGAAAAAGCGTCTTGCTTTTTTGAAAGTACTCGTTGTAGTCTAGATGCTCTTTTTTGAAAGAGGCTCTTTCGAAAGAGGCTTGCAGTCTAGACGTAGCCATGGTGTTGACAATTTGTGTTTCAGCAGTTATAAAACTTTAACTTTTTGAATCTCAGTGTTGACTATTATTACATAACTGTTGTTTGAGCCCACCATAGTCTGATCTTCCATAATTTTCCACAAGTGTGAACATTCAGATTGATAAAAATAAAATATTGTCAATCCTAGATATTGGTCAATATAAAAAATGAATACTGACTGGATCAATCAGATCTAAGTTCTGATCTGATGTGACAAAGCAGGTCAATATGCTCATTGCTGTATGTCAGCCCTCATGATGACTCTTTCAGGGCTAAAGTTTCAAAATGTGACCTGTATGCACATGCAATTTTGAGAAGAATTTTTCTTAAATGACACAAATTACAGCGCTCAGACATGAAAACCACCATTTCTGCAGAGAAGCTGGGTAAGTCAGGACATACGTACATAAAAGAGCTACATATCATGTACTACATGTGGTAGAATCAGAGATGCTGAACAGCTTTACCTTTCTGGAGAGACAGAGGTAATAATAAAATGGGTTTTGCCATCATTGTAGCGTTTCTCTTTTGACTGAACTTCAGTTCCCTTAGCATTTAAAACCACAGCACCATCATTTATAGAGACAGATAACATATCTGGCTGAAACACAAAGAATAGCTTGTTTCAGGAGCAGGTATAATACAGTAAGCATTAAAAGTCATGTGAGCTTTCCTGTAATATTTATTTTCCTTTTTGCTTGCCAGATATGTATATTATTTCCACATCCCCTGGGTTTTAAGTGTGTGCAGAGCAGAGCAGGTGGTAAGTGAGATTTCTTTTTATATTAGTGTCACCCTTTGAACCACAATGTTCTGGGGCAGGGATGGGCAAATACCAGTCCGGAGGATGGATCCAGTCCACCAGGGTTAGCCCCTTGCAGGCTTTCACACTGCTGTAATTACCCGTGCCTTCACAGGTATGGGGGGAATTGCAGCTCCTGTTGGCCATGGATCGCTGTTCCTGGCTAATGGCAGCTGTGATCACCCATGCCTATAGAGGCACAGGTTCCAGGGGTTAACCCTGGTGAACTGCCACTGTTTTATTGCTCACTCCTGCTCCGAGTATGGCACTGATTATTTCCCACTGATGTGTGGCACAGGCTCCATCATTTCAGCAATTTATGGTGTTTGCATTCAATTTGTGATACTGGATTTCTCTTTTACTGTATTATAGAATATAGGATATTCATACTAGTCACTGTGATCAGCCCAGCATATTTATGTTCTTTTTCCCCCAATCAGATTGCAAATATGAACTCTACATAAACCTGTTTCTTAATTCATAATTGTCTGGAGATATAAATCATTATGGGCATCAGACATTTGGGACGGTAGCCCCAAACATCAGGAATAATTAAACAGGCATCCACATTTGGTTTTAAGGCTCATGCAGTCTGATCTTGGGAGAAGCTAAATATCTGAATTCCTGTTGGAGAAGAGGGTACTTGCCAAGGCATCTCACAAGATCAGGGTCTTAATTCTTTTGGTCAAAAGCAGAGGTGATGGGTAAGAAGGTGTGTGTTAGCCTGGTGCATTGTAATGGAGTCTCTCTTAGAACTATTTATGCTCACTTACCAACCTGTAAGTGAGTTTAAGCCCCATGCTCCTTTCATTGCACACTGCAGAGGGGGAGCAGTTAGAGCAGCCTAAAGCTGCTGCTCATGGCTGCAAGGGGCCATTTCAGCACTGCTCCTTCTCACCACACAGGCATCCTATGGTAGGGATAGGATAGGGGAATCTACACCAGCTGGGGACAAAGTCAGCTTTTTGGCAAATTTGTGTCACTGGAGGGGTCAGACTGTAGCTCCACCAATTTAAATCCAAGGAGTTCTTTGCTTTGTGTTCCCTTGCATGTGTTTTTCCCTGGGAAGGGAATATTGCCATTATTATTATTTACATTGTGGTAGGACCTTGATGCTCAAATCAGGATTGCAGCCCTTTTGTACTAGATGCTGTGTTGAGACATGACCTGCATTAGTACTGTACATACTATGCAGAGTATGGCAGTTATATATGTAGGGCCAAATCCTGTAGTCTTTTAGTTAGAACATAAGAACATAAGAATGGCCGTACTGGGTCAGACCAAAGGTCCATCTAGCCCAGTATCCTGTCTGCCGACAGTGGCCAGCACCAGGTGCCCCAGAGAGGGTGGACCGAAGACAACGATCAAGCGATTTGTCTCCTGCCATCCCTCTCCAGCCTCTGACAAACAGAGGCCAAGGACACCATTTTATCCCCTGGCTAATAGCCTTTTATGGACCTAACCTCCATGAAATTATCTAGCTTCTCTTTAAACTCTATTATAGTCCTAGCCTTCACAGTCTCCTCTGGCAAGGAGTTCCACAGGCTGACTACATGCTGTGTGAAGAAGAACTTTCTTTCATTAGTTTTAAACCTGCTACCCATTAATTTCATTTGGTGTCCTCTAGTTCTTCTATTTAGGGAACTAATAAATAACTTTTCTTTATCGCCCCTCTCCACACCACTCATGATTTTATATACCTCTATCATATCCCCCCTCAGTCTCCTCTTTTCTAAACTGAAAAGTCCCAGTCGCTTTAACCTCTCCTCATATGGGACCCGTTCCAAACCCCTAATCATTTTAGTTGCCCTTTTCTGAACCCTTTCCAAGGCCAAAATATCTTTTTTGAGGTGAGGAGACCACATCTGTACACAGTATTCAAGATGTGGGAGTACCATAGTTTTATACAGGGGCAGTAAGATATTCTGGGTCTTATTTTCTATCCCGTTCTTAATAATTCCTAGCATCCTATTTGCCTTTTTGACCGCCGCTGCACACTGTGTGGAAGTTTTCAGAGAACTGTCCACGATAACTCCAATATCTCTTTCCTGATTTGTCGTAGCCAAATTAGCCCCCATCATACTGTACGTATAGATGGGGTTATTTTTCCCGATGTGCATTACTTTCCACTTATCCACATTAAATTTCATTTGCCATTTTGTTGCCCAATCACTCAGTTTGGTGAGATCTTCTTGGAGTCCCTCACAGTCTGCTTCTGTCTTGACTATCCTAAACAGTTTGGTATCATCTGCAAACTTTACCACCTTACTGCTTACCCCTTTCTCCAGATCATTTATGAATAAGTTGAACAGGATTGGTCCTAGGACCAACCCTTGGGGGACACCACTAGTTACCCCTCTCCATTCTGAAAATTTACCATTTATTCCTACCCTTTGTTTCCTGTCTTTTAACCAGTTCTCAGTCCAAGAAAGGACCTTTCCTCTTATCCCATGGCCATGTAATTTACACAAGAGCCTTTGGTGAGGGACCTTGTCAAAGGCTTTCTGAAAATCTAAGTTAAGCAAAAATCTCATTGAAATCAATGAGATTTTGCCCAAATAAAGATTGAGCATTGCAGGATTTCGTCCATAGGCTGTAGAATATGAAAATTAGCCTGACAACATGTATTTCTAAACTGTGGATTACTTTTTGGTTTTTAAGAAATGAAGCAGGAATTGATCATGAAATTCTTGTACAGTGTAGGTACCTAAACAAACAAATCAACAAACACATACTCACTCCTTCTGCATGATAGAATAGCAACCCATTGGGCTGCAAAGTCCGGAAGTTGAAGCCACCTTCAAATTCAGGAAAGAATGATATTTTTTGGCTGGATGAAATATAGCTCTCTCCATTGAAATACGCTCTGCGGGATATCTGCATGCCAAGTCAACAAAGTCACACATGTGCTATAGGAAATACTTTTAACAATGATAAAACATTGTAATAGAGTCCTCCCTTTTTTTTCAAATGCAGCTGGAACAATTTTCATATGAACATTTCAGACTTCTCCCCTGGGTTTAAACTGATGCAAATGGAGTGGTGAGTTGTGAAAACATTAAGAATGTAAGAAAATAAGAGCAGCCATACTGGATCAGACAAATGGTCCATCTTGCCTAGTATCCTGTCTTCTAATGGTAACTAGCTGATTCAGAGGGAATGAACAGAATAGGCAAGCATTGAATGAGCCAGCCCCTGTCACCTACTCCCAGCTTCTGGCATTGGGAGGCTAGGGACACTTAGAACTTGGGGTTGCACTTCTGACCATCTAGACTAATAGCCATTGAAGTCCTATCTTCTATGAACTTATGTGATTTTTTTTTCTGAACCCTGTTACAGTTTTGGCCTTTACAACATCCTCTGGAAACAAGTTCCACAGATGGACCATGCATTATAGAATCATAGAACATTAGAACTGGAAGGGACCTTGAGAGGTCATCGAGTCCAGTCCCCTGCCCTCACGGCAGGGCCACGCACCATCTAGACCATGTCTGATAGATATCTCTCTCACTTGCTCTTAAGTATCTCTAGAGATGGAGATTCCACAACCTCCCTAGGCAATTTATTCCAGTGTCTAATCACCCTGACAGGAAGCTTTTCCTAATGTCCAACCTAAACCTCCCTTGCTGCAGTTTAAGCCCATTGCTTCTTGTCTTATCATCAGAGGCCAAGGAGAACAATTTTTCTCTCCCCTCCTTGTGACACCCTTTTATATAATTGAAAAATTATTTGAAGAAGTTTTTTTTTTGCTGCTTGTTAATGTAATTGGTGACCCTTAGTTTGTTGTTAGAATGAGTAAATAACACTTCCTTATTCACATTCTCTATGCCATTCATTATTTTATAGACCTCTATCATGTTGCTTCTTATTCATCTCTTTTCCAAGCTGAAAAGGCCCAGTCTTTCTAACATCATACAGAAGCTGTTCCATAACTGTGTCATTTTTGTTGCCCTCCTCTGTAACTTTTCCAAGTCTAAGATACCTCTTATGAGGTGGGGCAATAAGAACTGCATGAAGTATTCCAGGTTTGAGTGTACCATGGATTTATATTGATGGGTGGGCAATATTTTTTGACTGGGTGTCACTTCAGAAATTTTTGACGTGGCCCCGGGCCGTCTTGGAAGGGGCGTGGCCTCAGGTGGAATGGGCAGGGCCAGGACACTTCTGTGCTTCCCCACTCACAGACCCTGATTGGCCTGGGGGTGGGGGAGCATGCAAAGTCTTTGTCCCCCCCCCCAGAGAGAACCGCCAGCTGTTCTGAACAGTTGGGCAGCTCCCTTTAGGTACCCATGTCCCTGGTGGTGGGAGGAGACTTTGTGTGCTTCCCCTGTTGCCCCCAGGTCAATCAGGAGCTGGGGAGGGGGAACACATGAAGTCTCTCCCTGCCCTCACCCCGCAAGGCAGTTGACTTTAAGGTCTGAGCCCCTTGCAGGGCAGGAGGAGACTTCACATGCTCCCCCTGCCTCCCAAGCCCCGCAAGGCAGTTGACTTTAAGGTCTGAGCCCCTTGCAGGGCAGGAGGAGACTTCACATGCTCCCCCTGCCTCCCAAGCCCTGATTGGCCTGGGGGCGGAGGGGAGTGCGAAATCTCCTCTCACTCTGCACCCATCCTGCAAGGAGTGAGTGGTGTTTAAAAGCACTGCACTCTGTGCAGGGCAAAAGGAGACTTCGTGTGCTGCTCCCCGCTCCCCAAGCCAATCAGGGCTTGGGGGCGAAGGGAGCTTGCAAAGTCTCCTCCTGCCCTGCCAGGAGCGTGCGGCGCTTCTAAGCACCGGGTACTCCTTGCAGGGCGGAGGCAGGGTGGGAAGAGACTTTGTGCGCTTTCCCCTACCCCCAGGCCCTGATTGACCTGGGGGTGGGGGGAACAGCAGCAGGGCCTCCGTGGGCCAGATCAACTTGCTTGGCAGGCTGAATCTGGCCCTCAGAGGCCTGAATTATGATATTTTCTGTCTTATCTATCCCTTTCCTAGTGGTTCCTAACATTCTCTTACCTTTTTTAATCCTGTGTAACCCAAACTGTTCTCTGTTACTTCAGAGACTAAGGGCCTCATTCAAAGCTAATTGAACCCAGGGATAGTGAAGTTCCTAAACTGAATGAATCCCTGAATAAAATCAGGGATTGCCCCTCTTTGCATACATTCCTGCCTCATGAGGACTCTGTGTCAATGTTTCTCAGTGAAAATATGAAAATAAATACCCAATAGGTATATGTAACAGAGGCTACGTCTAGACTGCAAGCCTCTTTCGAAAAACAGTGTCTAGACTACAACCAGTACTTTCAAAAAAGCAAGCAGGCAGTCTGGATGCTCTCTTTTGAAAAAGCACAGTTTGCATTACATAGTACTTTTTTTCAAAAGAGCACTTTCGAAAAAATGCATTATTCCTCGTAAAATGAAGTTTTCTGCAGTCAAAAAAACTGCCGCGTTCTTTCGATTTACTTTTGAAAGAACGCGGCAGCAGTCTAGATGAAGGGGAAGTTTTTTCGAAAAAAGGCCACTTTTTTCGAAAAAACCCTGTAGTCAGACACAGCCAGAGCTATCGGTTCCCCTGCATAGTATAATATCTACCATAATTCTTTAATGAGTTCAACAAACACAGATTTCTGCTCCTGCATGAAGTTCTGCTGATTTCAATGGGGCTCTGTATGGATGCAGATGTCTACTTGCAGGATCAAGTCCATGTAAATTATCTAGATTTACCAGATTTCTATTGTATTGAACAGAATGCTACAAGATAGAGGGTCATTTGTACCAATGCCATCCCATTAAGTTCGATGGGGTTGTAGTTGTATTGGTGAAAGCCAGGAGAGAATTGATCCACAGATTCCAAGGACTTTTTTTCTTGGATCCCTGAGTTGTTTTCTAGCCAGAAAACAAGTATGCCCTTTGATTTTTCTTCTTGAACAGGATCATCCTAGAATTATTTGTTCATCTGTCAACCGTGGTGAAATGGTACTATGGAGATTAGCTTTCTATTGTTTTTTTTTCCACATTTACCTCCTGTACTCCTCTTCTCTCAAACACTCTCTTTGTAAGAATATTCTCCTTACTCCATGAAACAAAAATGGAGTAAAGAAGGACTACCTTCCCTTAGAATACAGCACATTATGTATTGCAAACTGAATCCTAATGGCACAACCTTGGAAATAGCAGAGAAAACATGACTATTTTGTACTGCAATTCAGCATCAATGAGTTAAACATAGTTCCTGGCTTGAAGAATTTTTCTTCTCATTATTTGAAATTAATATAGTTGATGGTCATATGCAGCAGCAAGAGTTTTCCATGACCCCTTGCGTGATGCTATACTTACAAGTGACTCTTCTGGACACCCATAACTGATTCCTAGGGTTCCTGGCTCCTCTAACAAGTTGAAATCCTTCTTTTGGAATTGGAAACCCTTCATGCAGCCCTTAAAGCCAGTATTTACGGAGAGGTGTGGGCTAACACTGCTGGAAAACAATTTCAAATATCAGAGGGATAGCCATGTTAGTCTGAATCTGCAAAAGCGGCGAGGAGTCCTGTGGCACCTTAGAGACTAACAAAAGTGTTGGAGCATAAGCTTTCGTGGGCAAAGACCCACTTCGTCAGATGCATGCATCTGACGAAGTGGGTCTTTGCCCACGAAAGCTTATGCTCCAACACTTCTTTTAGTCTCTAAGGTGCCACAGGACTCCTTGCCGCTAATTTCAAATATGTTGCAATTAGCTAATCCTATTCCTCACAAATGTACTTTCCCCCTTTAGTACAAGGCATTCAGAAAGCTTATCACAAACCTCTTGCCCTGTAGATCCTGATCCCAATCCCAACTCTATCTGTAGTCAATATCTACCCATGTTTTATGTCCTCAAAGGTCAAAATACATCAACATTTCTAAATGTGAAGGAGGGAAATTGATGACTATGCTGAAAAAATCATGTAGAGAAATCCTAGTAAGATTAAATTAGCAACTGAAATTAAAGGATGTTGCATGATTTCTATTTTTAAGAAAGAAAAAAATAGGGGTTTTGATTTTTACCTTTTGAACAAATCTATGAAAGTTATGTTTCAGTTTTCTTCTATGAACTGCCTCTATAGGCAATTCCATTCTCTTCTCAGGAAATAGGACTCAACTGGCAAAACAAATAATACTAACTGGGATAACTGATTTGGGACCAGTTTCTGATTATACATACACCCAGGAGTCTTTGATTGAATGGTTTCAGGATACTAAAGGAGAGCAGAACATGGCTTTCAGTGATCCTTTTATTGTCAGGTTTGAGATAGCGGGCACAGTTATCTATACAGATTACTAGAAGATTTACCCAGCACTGCTTGGGTCCTTAAGTCAAATAAGTTTTGTTTTTCTTCATGTAAATCATTGCTCTGGAGTGGGGCCGAGGGTGAGGGGTTTAGTGTACAGGGTGCCCTGGAGAGAAAGGACAATCACAGCTCTCTCCCACCATAGCAGTTTCAGGCAGTTGAGAAGTGCCTGTCCATGGCCACTGAAGCTGCAGCAGGCACAGCTGTAGGAGGGGTGCATGTTCTCTTGGTGGGGGACAGACACCCAAACAGACACACAGACAATCTTTGAACTATATAGTAGATAGCTGTCCCTTTCTCTACCCTTGCCCCTTACTGGCCCAGTGGGGTTATAGATGTCCCAATCCCCATCTCTGGCCCCTGGCTGCCCCCCTATGGTTTTTCTTCAGTATAACTGTCCCTCCTGCCAGATTCCTCCCTTTCCATTTTATGAGAAACAATCAAATTCCAGGCACATCCTACTGTCCTGGCACAACCTTACCTATCTTTAAGCTCTGATAAGAGGAAGCTGCATAATCAAATTTGGTGATCCTAGATCTTACCATTCACGAGCAGTTCTTGAACAAATGGACTTACAGACGGACGGACAGACAGATGCACATTTCTAAAATATATAGTAAGATTCTCTCTCACATATATGTTTTTTGGTTGTGCTCATCATAATAGTATTTGAGCACCTAACGTCAGGGAATGTAAGATGTTAGAGCCTACAAGTCCACTCAGTCCTACTTCTTGTTCAGCCAATCACCAAGACAAACAAGTTTGTTTACAATAATGGGAGATAATGCTCTCTACTTCTCATTTACAATGTCACCTGAAGGTGAGAACAGCTGTTCTCATGCCACTGTTGTAGTGGCAGTTGCTATGTATTTACGTGCCAGATATGCTAAATATTTGTTTGCCCCTTCATGCTTCAGCTTCGAGATTGCAAGTTTAGCTTTTGTTTGTCTTTTTACAGTGAAAATATTTATAATAAAAATAATAATATAAAGTGAGCACTGAGCACTTTGTATTCTGTACTGAGTAGTTTTAAAGTTGTTACTTTTCAGTTTTGCTTGATGTCCCTTTGTTCTTATATTATGAGAAAAAGTAAACAGATATGTTCAGTACACCGTCTCCATACCATTCATTATTTTATATTACATACACTAAGACTATATTAAAAGAACATTATTAAGTTTGCAAAGTCAAGCACTTAAAAGGAAGGATATGGCAAAGTTAATGTTGTCTGTGTAACTTTAATTCAGCCATCTTTTCTGTATACATTATGAGAAAATCTTTAATTATTATTTTTCCATAGGATCCCCCCTCATTCTATGCCCAGTATGGACTGTGCCAGCTATGTACGTTTTCATTTTCTCCTCATTGTTCACTGCGTGGCATCAGTCATTTATTACACACTATTCACACCCTGATTAAGGATAAAAATATTCACTAATTTTGGGCACCAAATGTGAGATGACAAGAACCTAATATTTCAGAGTGTTTAGGCCTATATAGCACCTCATTTGTTCAGTGCAAAGCTCCCACTGACTTCAGTTACAGCTGTGAGTGTTCTGTACTTCTGCAAGTCAAGAATTCAGGGTCTCAAATCAGGTTCTCAAACTAAAAGATGAGGAACACAAAATCAATGACTATTGGTGGTAAGTTTGGTGTAAGTGGCTCACCCTGCTTCACAAGGCTGTTTTGTGGCCGAGGCAGGGATAGAATCCAAGTTTCCAAGGCAGCATTCAACTGCCTTAGCCATGAGACCCTCCTTTCTTTTCCATCAGTCCCCTGCCTCACTCACGGCACACCTTCTGATTTCCGCAACAAATTGAGTAGTATCCTACAGTCTCCTTTGTAACACAGCCCTGATTAATCCTGTTCACTGAAGGAGGCAAGGGTCCTATCATTATAGGAAAAGGGCTGCCATTTTTCAAAAAAGAATTCTAGCACAGAAAATTTTTACCCCACATAATTACAGTCTGGAAACTGTATAAGTGACAGAAAACATATCTTACAAAGGGAAGTGCAATAATGCAGTCGCAGCTCTGCCACCATTTCCACTATGCTGCGTCCTGCTTTATTCATATAACAAGACCTTCCGGCTGAAGCTGAAATAGGAGCAGAGAGTGTTCATGATCTTATTCCTTCTCATTTTAGGAAGAAGGACCTGTACTACTAATGGAACTATGCTTGGCTTTTGACCAATGGTTTGGGGAGGGAAAGAAAAGGCACCCTGTGCTCTTCCCTCACACCTTTGCACATATAACAGCTACATTTGGGCCTACAGATAAGCAGAAACTGATTTTAACTAAGGTTTATAGTGGGGAAAAAACCCTTTATATGAAAATATGATTGACAGTGAGATATGATGTCTGTATTCATAAACTAAAGGCATTTTGCTCAAAGTAGAACACTCATTGAAAGGAAGGGGGGTTAGCTTTTCCTATGTACATACATTAGTTTTTGTATACTCTGTAAACATTACTTTTTGTCCCAATTGTATTGCTCTCTCTTTTATCCTCTGTTGAGACTCTTTTGGGTCACATGACTCATTTCAGCCAGCAGCAGAGCTACGGCCATCTTGGATCAATGTACGAATGTCAAATATTTTATACTTAGAGCTCTAAGCAAAATTAACCCCAGGAGCTGTTTTTCATGAAGAAGCTAAGGTGGTAAAACACACCTTCTTGCGAACTATTGTGCAACAATCAGATGAATACTGATGGAACTGTCAACAAACCTGGACTTCAAGATCTCGGAAGGAGCTCCTCCTATGTAGATATCAGTGAATGGAATTGCTTTCTTTTCATTTTCCACACTTTTTATATGTTGTCTGGCCACCACCAAGATCATCTTTTTAGAATTGTGGTATATGATAGAAATCTGAAAGGAGAAATTAACAGTTCAACTCCCAACATCCAAAAGTACTGTCTTGTAGAAATTATCATACTGGCTTTGCCAATCTGGCATTTTTAATAAAAAGGAGTCTGTAATTATTAGTTGATTGTATTTTAAAAATTTAATAATTATTCTAATTAGTCAAAAAGAGGATGGTGAATCAGTGGAGAGCTGACCACAATGGCTAGTTGTGAGCTCATTTCAATATAATGATTTCTCTACTGGCCAAATCTGAGTCCCTCTTTCATTTGCTTGTAAAAAATAAGCATGGGCCAAATTCTGGTGTAAGTGGAGCACTACCATTGATTTATTAGAGAATTTGGATATATGCCTTTAAATCTGCTTTTACTGTTGAAACTTAGGGTTTAATTCTGCTGACACTTACACAAGTTAAATAGCACTGTAACTCTACTGATATCAGTAATCAGACTCCTAAATGGCACCACATAAGTGAGAGAAGAATCTTGCCTTATAGTTCAGATTTGTTAATGTCATGGTTACAGCTATGATGGCTTGAAGCAAAATCTCTGGCACCCCAATGCAGCTTCAGACTGTCAGTTTTTGAGTTGCGGAAATCCGTAAATAAGTGTCTATAATCCCAACCTCAATACTGAATTTCATCTAAGTAAATCCTTTTGTGTTGAAATGGGAGTTCAGCACTTTGTAATGCACTAGCTGCTAAAAGTGATTGGGTTAAAGCAGTGACACACATATTTGTAGTTATAGAGAACCATATTTATGAAGTCTTTCCTCTGGATATATAGTTTTATTTTGAATTTTAATATTTTTAATATTAGTATCTTGTTTTCTGCCCAGAGTTCCTTGCCACTTGATAGCAAAACTGACACATTTAGTAGTGTATAAAATCTGATCCATCATCTTTTGGTTCTTTAATTATAAGGGAAGCAAGCTAGCATTATGCTTCATTATTCTTGGTCTGGCTAGCTAAATAAAAATACTTTTACGTCTGTTCACCTCATGGAATTTTGCATCATTTATCTGGGCCTTCTTCATTGAATCCTCAAGAAGCACGGGGCCAGTGCTGAAGCCAAAGTCATAGCGCAGGCTGAGGAATCCATTCTGCATCACTAGACTGAAGAACATACTCTGTACAAAACAAACAGCATTAAAGGAAAGTATACAGGCATCACTTTAATGCAAGCAACATAGAGATGAATATATTATATGACTAGAGATGGTTGAACTATTCATTATGAACAATTTATAAACTAAAAATGGCCTTTTATCTATTTGCAAAATTATCACAATTTTCCTGGATTTATTTTTGTTAATAAATTGTTAGATAAATAGTATTGGATTTGGAATTATGGGAAAATACTTTTTTGAAACCTATATTTATTCAGTATTCTGATTTAGGTTTTCAGGCTATGTCATTGGTCACCTACCCCACATGCTACGGATTCTATTCTCGTGCTGGATAACCAAAATTTTATTGTGATGAGGTGGGCAAGGCAATATCTTTTACTGGACCAACTTCAGTTGGTGAAAGAAATGAGCTTTTCAGCTTACACAGAGTAAACTTGAAATCTTCTTTCTCTCACCAAGACAGAAGTTTATCCAGTAAAAAATATTATCTTACCCACCTTGTCTTAATGTCCTGGGACCCACAAAGTGACACCAACACTGGATATGAAACTTTATAAGCAAAGCAGCACTCAGAGAAATCATTAAGTAGTGAATTTTCAGGGAAAAAAATGGGATGCATTTATGTAAGAGAGAAACACCAGGACACAGAAGGACTAGGAAATCGAATTATCTTTGAATTCAAGTTGTGTGGAATAGAAGTAGTTTGATAAACCATATATAAACGTAAGGGAGAATGCTAGATCAATTTACATCAGCTGGGGATCTGGCCAGATGTTTATTTTTAGATTTTTCTAACATTAAGATGACTAAACCTCAGAAAACACTACAAAAAGTATAGGCCAAATTTTTAAACACAATAAAAATAAATTTTTTTTGCATGTTTATGAGCTGTTCATATAGAACATAACAGTGGGAGCTGGTTTGGTACAATCCAACCAAAAATGTACATCAACAGGACTGGTCTTCAATAGCTTATGTCCTATATGACTATAGTTTCCATCAGAAGAGAACAAAGCAAACAATTACAAAGCATATATAGTTCAGATACAATTTTGGGAATTCTGCTCAGAGGAAACCAATTGCTGATCCACTATAGAACAGTAGTTCAAATCCCTCACGATGTGTGTGCAGAAGGGAACTTTCACTTTCACAATGTAATATACATCATCAACATTTGGGGTATTTCATTGAAACTGTTCAGAAGAAGCATAAGAGAACAAGGGATAGTGTAAGAACAAATTTTTATACTCACTCCATTAACCATCAGGAAAATAAGCCCATTGTCTGTTGGTGTTCGAACTTCTATGTCAAAACGAGTCACCTGGCTGAACCTTCCCCTTCTCTCAATGTTCCTCACCAAAGCATAGCCAGAGCCATCAAAGAAATAGCTCACAGCTCGGCTCTGAGTGAAGGCCAGCTTATTCCTAGCATGGAAAAGAACACAAAAGCACACAAGAATCAGAGACCATCTCAGAGCATACTTAGCATTATGACCCTGCACTATACATCTAGGAAGTTGTTAACATTTGAGTGTAAAAGTTTACACCACTTTCTTTCTTGGAACAGTAATTCTGATTTTTTATTTATCCCTGGGAGGGACAAAGACTTTAGCCTCAGACCATTTTTTATTCCTATATGAGAAATTCCCTGAAAAATTATTTAGGGCTTTGATATTTTATCATAAGGCCATATGTTGATTTTGTGTTACAGGATCATAGATTTGTAGGTGTGGAAGGAATGCTGAGAGGCCATCTTATTCAGATCCCTGCACTGATGCAGGACCAAGTAAACTGACTATCCCAGAAAAATGTCTGTGTAGCCTCTTCTTTAAAATTTCCAGGAATGGGGATTCCACCACCTCACTTGGAAGCCTACTCCGGAGCTTAACTGCCCTTTTAGTTAGGAAGTTTTTCCTAATATCTGACCTGAAACTCCCTTGCTGCAGATTAAGCCAATTAGTATTTGTCCTGCCTTCAGTGGACCTGAATAATAATTGATCACTGTCCTGTTTATAACAACCCTTATCATATTTGAAAGGTGCTCTTGTGTCACCCCCTCAAGATTACTCATGCCCAGTGTTTATTTATATTTGTATGTCAGGAAGTAGAAAATGTTGAGGCTTATTCTTGAATAGATATTAAGGGCCACAAACCTTCATGATTATAGCCAGAGGTTTACTTTTTAAGGGTTATATAGATTGGGTCTTCAGTTATGCAATAGATGTTCTTT
Source organism: Pelochelys cantorii (assembly GCA_032595735.1). Lineage (NCBI taxonomy): Eukaryota > Metazoa > Chordata > Testudines > Trionychidae > Pelochelys > Pelochelys cantorii. The sequence continues at coordinate 83,371,863 of CM064328.1, forward strand.
TCCTACATTGATATAGAGATGTGGCTTTCCACTCACAGTACCTGCTCCCTGTAAGAGAGATTTTGGGGGAAAATTTTATATTCTAATTGCTCTCTTCAGCTGTATTAACACCTACATTTACTTCCAACAATACCAGAGTTTCAATCTGATCTTAGAAATATATATCAAAATGTAACACAAAACTGTACTTTCTGACTACTCCAGGAAGAAATCTCCCATAGATATTCATTGTAAATGAGCTCTACAGTCTCCCTTTATTTTAAGTGAAACATGTCTCATTCTCCCTCCAAATGGCTTAAAAACCACCCTTCATCCAAAGAATTTTTACCAAATAGTTCAGGAGCATATGACAAAAATGGTTCAGTTTCAGAAGAGTGAATAAGTCAATTTGGGAAAATTTGTGGTAATGGAGAGTAACAAAGAAAATCAACAACTGTAGCATAGATGAAACCAGCTGGTCTGAACCACAGTTTAAAGTTAATATTATTCTGAGATTCTTCTCAAAAAGGAAGCAAATGAAGTAGTACAAAAGCATGTGTGTTCAGCCTTTCAGTTCTGCAAACACTGCAGGGTATAAGAGAACTTCATTGTAACAGTAGAATTTTCCTCTACCTGGCACAAGGAGGCGAAGCGGTGGTGTTCATATTGTAGATGTGCTTGAAATTGTATAAACTGATTATATCGTCATTCAGGGTGACCAGTTCCAAGCAGCCAATGAAGCCAGGCAAATTTAAACTGGGAGGGAGCTGTGCGAAGAAGGAAACAAGGGCAAAAGGATAAAGTCAGCACATGTTTTTTGTTTGGGGATGTCAAATTCCTTTGTTCCTAAGATCAGTTTCATTTCTGAAGGTCAGTATTAAGCTGTCTACAAACTATAGACCTTACAGTGACACAGCTGCACTGCTGCTGCTGTGCTTCTCTGAGGTCTCCTGTGTAGTTGCCCTATGATGGCAGGAGAGAGCTCTCCTGCTGACACCCCCAACTCATGGCTGCAGCTATATTGATGGGGGACACTCTCCCACCAACATAACACAGTCCACACTGGTATTTTTGTAGATGAAACTTACATTGGTTGGTGTGTGTTTTTTCACATCCCTGACTCACAAAAGTTTTGCCGACAAAAGTGCTAGTGTAGACAAAAGTGGGTGAAGTAATATATTTTATTGGGCCAACTTCTGTTGATATGAGAGACAAGCTCTCAAGCTTATATAGGGCTCTTCTTCAGGCCTGGGAAACATATCCAGAGGGTCACAGCTAAATACAAGTTGGAACAGACTGTTTATCATAAATAGTTAACATATTTCAAGGGACCATTCAGGGTAAAGTGGCCTACTAACATTAAAATTAAGGTGGCCTCTTGAAGTTAATGACCTAGAAATGGGAATGCCGTGTCTGTGCATGGGGATAGACAGTTATGCTGTGGTCTACAAAGGAGTATTTAATGACTGTTGAAGAGAACAAAAGCTTAGATAGGACAACTACAGGTGAGAATTTTCATCATAGTTTTTAAATAAAACAGGCAAAAAGCCATTAAAAGCAAAATAACAGTGAAACTGGGTAGAACCAAAGGTCCATCTAGCCCAGTCTCCTGACACTGGTCACTGTGAGGTGCCCCAGAGGGAATGAACAGAAGAGGTAATCATCCACTGATCCATCCCCTGTAACTCATTCCCAGCTTCTGACAAACAGAGGCTAGGGACACCATTCCTGCCCATCCCGGCTAGTAGACATTGATGGACCTATCTTCCATGAATTAATCTAGTTCTTTTTTGAACCCTGTTATAGTCTTAGCCTTCACAACATACTATGGCAAAGAGTTCCACAGGCTGACCGTGTGTTATGCATTGTGCTTTTGTTTGTTTTAAACCTACTGCTTGATAATTTCATTTGGTGACCCCTAGTTCTTTAGATATGAAAAGGAGTAAATAGCACTTCCTTGTTTACTTTCTCTACAACAGTCATGATTTTATAAATCTCAATCATATCCCCCTTAGTTATTTCTTTCCAAGCTGAAAAGTTAGATTTTAGGGTAGATGGGATCTTGGTGCAATGTGATGATTTTATGACTAATCCCTAATCTGCTTTAGCCAGATTACACAATTTATTATCCAAAGACATGAAGAACAACTCTGTGCATTTGACAAGTTGTCTCTTAGACCAACAAGAAGTTGGTAAAAAAAAATATTCCTTCACCCACTTTTCTCTCTGACATCCAAAGAAAAAACATTTTCATGAAACTCTAAATGGAAATATCCCCCAGTATTTTGTGTTAATTTTATTTACATCCCTTTGTGCCCTACAGGCCATTTCATACCACAGCAAAAGGAAAAAAAGAGCACAGAAATTCTAGGAGATTCTCTCATACTCATGAAACTCATATTTGCCAGTAGCTAAAGTTCAGCAGAGATTATTTTAAACAACTCAACGATGATTACTGCAAATTGAATCTAAATTGCCTTGTTAGTGAAAAGAGAAAAAAATCAAGTTATATAAAACCAAAATGAAAGTAAAGTTAACAGAATGAATGCAGCAGTCTTCCAGTACTAAAAGAAACCTGTGCACTGTAGAACAGGGATAGGAGCAGTAAATGTTTCATCAGCACATTATCTCCCTGTTACAGCCGTCATTAATTGGCATATCAGTTGACTTTTTCCAGTCATATCAGATCTTCATTAGGATTTAGTAATTCTGCTGAGCCATCTTTGGTGCACAGATTTACATCCCGGAATAGATATTCACTGATGAAAGCCTTTAAGAGTCATTGATATTTAGAAAAAGCTCTTCCAACCAATTTTCACAGAGGTAGCAAACAATTTATAATTAATATTAGAAACAAATGAATATCTCTACCATAAATTTTACAGCATATCTACACTCCAGGAACTAGATTGAGGCCACTATCACATTTCAAATAGGACATCAGACAGCTACCCAGTGTTGATAGAGTATGGCAGAAATCATTCTTTGTTCAGCACGGCTACTAGGTGTCCATCTAGAACAATTACTATGCAATTTTTCTAATTACATGTCAGAAACTTTTACTGTAGCTAAGATGAATCTGATCAGCTTCCTGTGCTGGACATGCTGTGTACATGGCAAAACTGGTGAGTGCTGCAGATTGCAGGGAACTTGTTGAAGAGCCATAATGTGGTAAGGGACTTAAAGTTGTTTCCAGTATCCATACCTTTCCATTAATGACAAGTTTGTAAAGCAAGTCCCAGTAACACAGGTCTGATTTATTTAAATTTGAATATATACAAAGAGTTATTTGATCTACCTTAAAGTTTGGAGGAACTCCACCAACATAGAAAACGGTATTTTTGGGCTCCAAATCCAAAAGGGAGTCAGCACCAAGGACCTCTCCTTTTTTGATGAATTTTTCTTCAGCAGTGCTGCTTGGGCTTGGTACAGTTAGAAATATTTTTCCATGCTTTCCCATCCTGTTGAAGGAATTTGGAGAGAAAGAGGGCTGCATAGTCAAATCTTTAGCTTGATGGTTAGAGATAAGAAACAGGAAAAGAGAATTAAAAAAACCTGGGGTTTTTAAAATTGTTTAAACATAAGTATTTTCTCCACCATAGAAGCATCACCCATCTGGTGTTCTGTCTGGGACCAAAGTGAGAAACTATAGAGATTGGGCTGAACTCCCCTTCCACTTACAACTTGAACCTGCCCCCTAGGAGTAAATAGGAAATTCTACTGACTCCAATGGAAGCAGGATCAGATTCTCAGACTTGTGCCAATTAATAGCTCCATTGAAGTTGCACTGGTGCAAAAATAGTCCAGAAGAGATTCAGACCCAATTGCTTTTTCTGGAGTTCTTGAGACAAATATTTAGATCAGGTCAGGATCAGGAAGAAATGGAGAAAATATGTTAATTCCAAAAGAGACATTTCTGTTTTCTTGTCTTTTTCACCTTTCCCAAACTGCTTTTTTGTCCAACCAAAGAAAGTCTTTTTAAAGTCACTGTAAGCCTGAGGTGGACATTCTCCCTTTTCTTTTACAACTGATTTAAAAACTCTTTTCTGTCTTTACTGTATTTAGGACATCAAATGGAACAGATGCCATATAGGAGTGAAAATAATCAGGAAAGGGTTCTTTACTTATGATATTGTAGTTTTCAAGGGACTCATATTCCTATGGAATTCTGAATAAGATTGGCTGGGTTAGCTACCTCATCCCATAAGGTAGTGCTAGATACTACTGGCGACTGACTTGTTCACTTCTGAAATTCTCAAACCAAACTGATCTCATAAGAAATAGAGCAGCTCCATATAAACATTTTACCTCTCAACTTTGACGATACTGAAGTAAGCAGGCCAAGAGCTGATTGGCTTGGAGTCCAGTGGTATCTCCACATCTCGACCTCCGAGATTATAAATATACACCAGGTTATCATTCTTGATTGCAAGACCCATATAATCTTTTGCCTAAAACATCAGTGGGTTGGGATGTCAGAGCTACTTGATTTATTCTTGATCCAAAGAAACTAATAAATGTTAGATAGGTATAGACAAAAAGAAATATTTATGTACAACTAATAAAATGAAGTGCACATTGTTTCAGTAGATGGGAATGCAGAGGACAAAACTGTCCCAAAAAGAATGGCTTCAAATTCATTTTGGATGAAGTTACTGCCAGGTCAAATATTTCTAGGATATTTTCTGAATGAAATCTATAACATGTTATTGTATGTGCCTAGTTTACTAGGCACTATCAGTATAGGAAGTGGCCACGAGGCTTATCCAAGGGCATAGATATGATGCACCATAATCAGATCTTCTCTCAGAGAGGAATTTCTTAGTCTATATGCACAGTACATATTCCTTTAAAAATAAACAATTAAAGAGAAAAGCCCTTGACATCATCTCTCCAAACTACTAACTGGTCCAGACTGCACATGATTTGTAAGATGCATCTTTTTTTTTGTTTTTCTTTAACAGTAATAATTTAACTGTTGCTTCATAACACCTTTCGATAATGAGAGTGAAGCCCTTTCTAAGTGTCCAAAAGTAGATAGGTGGAGGGTATTCAGTGGCAGCAGCACACGCCACAGGCAAAGAAACACTCTTATCTCTAAGACCTTTGAACTGGAAGACTTGAAATCTACACTGTCAGCAGTGCTGTGCTGATTACATGTGACCCACAAAAGCCCGGCAGACAGCAGCAGTAATTGCTTCTAAACAGTTCAATACCAGCTGAGCATGGATGGCAAGCGTAGTTTACAGCAGCCAGTCTCTGAATCTCAGTGCACCAGGCAATGTAATTTGCTACTTGGGTAGAATACTTTATTGGAGCGAGGGAAAATGATAAGGATGGGATATCTTGGAATCACTAATTCACTGCATGCGTGACCAGCATCAGTCATATATTACTGTGGAAATCCTGATAGTAGAAAATAGAGAAATGTTGCTGAAAAGTCCACATACTTATTTTCATATCTGTCTTTTTTTGCCAGAAGAAAATTAATGAGATTATTCTCTTACGTTTTTGTTTCCAAGATATAGAACAAATCTGTCTGAAGATGCTGCCAGCTGTGGGTGGTCTTTTGGAAGTTTCATATACAAGCTCATGGAGGTAAAAGCCTTCAAATCATCTAGGCTGGTCTTTGGATTGACTTCTACAGCTGATTGGCCTTCAAACTTCATAGAGACTTGAATCTGAAGAGGCAAACATACAAAGTTAGAAAGTGTGTTTTAAAATGAATACATATTTAAAGAACAATCAAATATTATAGTCCCCATTGAGTTTTGGTTTTTGGACCAAATGTGGATAGCTCAGTGTAGATGGTCAGTGTTACAAGGTATACCAAGCCTTTGTGGTTTCCTGATGAATGCCCTACTGGTCCATCTAGAATAAGTGACATCTCACACTCAAGAAGGGTGCAGGCATCATCCTGTGTTATCAGTTCTCCTGGCTGAGAGGAGGGTCTCATATTCTATGATTACAGTAGGTTACACTCACTTTGAGTGCCCATTGTATTCAGGTGAAGTACTATCATTTTTTCAGCTCCCTGCACCCTTTCAGGCATTCAGTTAGACTCTGCAGGTCTACTGTAGCTTGGCCCAGTGGCCAGGTCACACAGATCAAACCCCTTTCTGGGGTACAACAAACTCAAATAGAAGTTCTTTGCCCTTCAGGACCAATCATAAAGCAAATGGTTTCTTCTTCTTCTGAGGCTTAATTCCTTCTCCAGAATTAAATCAGCAGGGTTCCTCCTGCACATGTTGCGTTGGCTAGAAAAGGGACCTGGCCTGGTTCCTTTGACTGTGACTTGGGGATAGTCTCTCCTCTTTCCACTAGCTCCCTCAGAAATAGTTTTGCTCCATTTATTTCAGCCTGCTGTGCCTTGATTTGCTTTTGCTGGTGCCCAGCCCTTCTAGCTGCTGGAGGACCAGATTTCAATGGTTCCCCAAATGTCTGGTCCTGCTCTAATGGCTGGTCTAATACTTACTGAACTTTTCCTCTTAGGAAAGGAGTCTAAAAATGAGGAGTATGGGATCTTTCGAAAAAGGTTTTTTTTTAAAAGAACCGCGTCTAGACTGTGGTTTCACTTTCGAAATATCCTTTTTTGAAAGACCGCTGTGATGTGATTATGCAAATGACGCGCGGGATATTTAAATCCTCATTTCATTTGCACTTTCGATTTGCCTAATTTACATCCCTCTTTCGACAGAGGGATGTAGTTTAGACACAGCCTTAGAGAACTGTTTCCTGGGGCAGGGTGAAACAGAGCAGTGATACTTCAGGTAGGGGGTTACAAAGATCTGGTATACCACCTCACAGTTCGAATATTCCAACCCTGTATATATGTATTCATATACTGACTTCTCAGAGATCTTTCAGATACAACTGACTATATAATTTTCATTATCACTGTTGTTATAAGGTGTTTGCCAACAAAATCTGTACACTTTTGCAGTTTCAATTAATGAAACTGGTATTAGTATTAGTAAAATACAGATTTTCTTATGTGAAAAAGAAGTTTTTAAATGAAAACAAATACTGTGAACTCACAATGGTGGTCATTGAAATTATCACAATTGCTGCTTAATTGTAATTAATTTTGGCAATTAAATAATAAATTAATAATAAATACTATTGTCGCTTTAAATGACTCTGCTACAGTGATCACCATTATTGTATTGTCTAATCAACATTATCACCATATTTATGATATTCTACCATGAATACTATATTAATTATTTGCCTGTAGCAACTTTAAGGATTTTAATTGCTACCACCGTACTGTGCTCACAGAGTTGTTAGGTAGAGATAACATAACATCAAGGTTCAGACCTCGAATCTAGCCCAGAGAAATGGAGTTAGTAAGATGCATTTGATCATTATCAGTAGTAACTGAATGCCTCATCCAAGTGTTTTACCTTGCTTGCTACACTCCTAGTCTGAGCAATTAGCTCCCTGATCCGTTGAATGCTGGTGGAAATGTTGTTTGCTGGCAATTTTTGGTCTACTGTACGCAATTTCTCCAGGAGCTGAGGGATGACCTCTGTCAGATTCTTCACTGCAATTAGAAAGGAAACTAAGAACCCAGTTCCGCACTGTATAATCCCATGTTTGCATCAGTGGAACTTAATGTGCAATCCCTTCCCACATTCTAGCATTTGTTTGTGTCATCCACCTGTTGCTTCTTCTCTTAAGCAAAGATTCAGATCCATGTGGGTGTGCCTCTGCACCTGTATAGAGCCCTACTCATTTCATCAGGGCTCTTTGTAGGTGCAGGGTCTATCTGTATATGCAACAACATGCAGGGTCAGTGCTGAGCAGTATAAGATTTTTTTTGGTGCATCTAGGTGCTACTTCAATATGAACAATAGCAGCTTTGTATTCAAGTAACACCTTCTTTCAGAAGGCCCCACAGTGCTTTACAAACCTCAGTGAATTTAACCTCACAAGACACCTATGAGTTAGATAAGTATTTCTCCCCATTTTCCAAGTAGGGAAATGGGGACACAGAGTGAGTAAGACCCAGATACTCAAAAGTATTGAGGCACCTATCTTCCATTGATTTCAGTAGAGTTAGACACCTAAATACCTTTGAGAATCTGGGCCTAAGTGATTTGTCCAGAGCCCGATAGGAAGTCTGAGAAGACACTCCTGGCTAGAGCCAGTCAAAGGCACTAATGGCAACCATTAGCAACTTCAGTATATACAGTTTGACGCCAATGATGTCATGAGACTGCTTTCTGCTGTTTTACTTTGCACAGTTCCTTAAACTGCAGTTTCTTCTATTTCCCTTCTCTCCCTGACCTGACCCCCCAGTCTCTTCACCCCAGCTTCTCTCCATCTGACCTCCCTCTTTCCTTTTCTCTATGCCTTTTTCCTCTCCCTTTCCATGGTCCCTCTCCATTTCTTCTTTTGTCTTTCAGTTTAGCTGATCCCTTCCTTTGCTAGCAACCAGCTACAACCCCACCCTCCCAAAAAATGATGGAACTAATGTGATGATGCAATCCATCCCGCTGATCACTCCGCATGTACATTATATTTTTTCCCCTATCCTTTGTCTTGATTGTTTATTTATACTGTAATCTCTTCAGGGAAGGGACTGTCCTATCAATGTCTGTCATGCCACCATCACTGTTGCCACTACCATCATCACTACCATAATAATAATTGGTAACACATATTTAACAAGTGGTACATTTTTCAAAAGGACCTAAGTTCCATTTTCAAAAATGATTTAGGCTTGTAAGAGCCTAAAACCTGTTGACTTTCAGTTAGTTTAAATTTTTCAAGCAGGTGTTATCCAGTAGTTAGAGCTGACAGTTACATCATATGCTGTGAGGTGACAGGGAAATCAACTCATTCCATATTTAATGGTGACATTTACATTTACAGTACTAGCATTTGCAATGAATATCTTTTATATTAACACCAAGTAGCGCTGGGCCTCAATGCCATGTTACATTATACCTGCATCACCAGCTGAGTCCACAGCTCTGTCATAAGCAACTGCATCATGCTCAAAGTTCTGAAGGTTCTCGGACCAGTTTTTCAGATTCTTAGCCATTGGGGTAGTAGTCTGGGTTATTGTCATAGTAGCATCTACAGCTTCTTGAGTAATGCGTTTAGACTGATCCAAACGTTGTCTAATATCACCTGTAATATGGAATCATAGGACTGGAAGGGACCTTGAGATGTTATCAGGGTCAGACCCTTTCACTCGTGGCAGGACCAAGCACCCTCTACATCATTCCAGACAGGTGTTTGTCTAATCTGCTCTTAAAACTTTCAATAATGAATATTCGCCAGCCTCCCTAGGCAATTTATTCCAGTGTTTAACTACCCTGACAGTTAGGAAGTTTTTTTCTAATGTCCAACCTATACCTCCCTTGCTGCAGTTTAAACCCATTGCTTCTTGTCCTATCCCCAGACATTAAAGAACAATTTTCTTCCTCCTGCTTGTAACAACTTTTTATTTATTTGAAAACTGTTATGTCCCCTTTCAGTCTTTTCTTTTCTAGAATAAACAAGCCCAATTATTTCAGTCTTCCCTCAGATGTCATGTTTTTTTAGACCTTTAACCATTTTTGTTGTTGTTCTTTGGATTTTTTCCAGTTTGTCCACATCTTTCCTGAAATGTGGCACCCAAAACTGGACACAATGCTCCAGCTGACACATAATCAGTGCCAGCTGGAGTGAAAGCATTACTTCTCATTTCCTACTTACAACACTCCTATTAATACATCCCAGAATAATGCTTGCTTCTTTTTGCAACAGTGCCACACTGTTGGCTCACATTTAGCTTGTGTTCCTCTGTGCCCCAGATCCCTTTCCGCAGTACCGCTTCCTAGGCTACTTCCCATTTTGTATGTCTGCAACTGATTGTTCCTTCCTAAGTGGAATACTTTGCATTTTTCCTTATTGAATTTCATCCTATTGGCTTCAGACCATTCTTCAGGTTTGTCCAGATCATTTGGAATTGTCATTCTACCTTCCAAAGCACTTGCAACCCTTCCAGCTTATTGTAAACTGCAAACTTTATAAGCATCCTCGCTATGCTTTTATTTAAATAATTGATGAAGATACTGAAAAGAACTGGACCAAGAACTTATTGCTGCAGACCCCCACTCATTATGCCCTTTCAGAATGACTGTGAACCATTGATAACTACTCTGTGGGATCCAACCAGCTATGCATCACCTTATAGTAGCTCCATCTGTGTTGTATTTCCCGAGTTTGTTCATGAGGAGGCCATGCAAGACTATATCAAGAACCTTAATGAACTTTAGATATACAACATCTACTATTTCTCCTCATCCACAAGGCTTGTTATCCTGTGAAAGAAAGCTATTGGGTTGGTTTGACATGATTTATTCTTGACAAATCCATGCTGACTGTTTCGTATCACCTTATTTCCTAGATGTTTCCAAATTTATTCCTTAATTATTTGCTGTATTATCTTTCCTGGTACAGAAGTTAAGATGACTGGTCTGTACTTCCCTGGATTGTCCTTATTTTCCTTTCAATAGATGGGCACTATATTTGCATTTTTCCAGGCTTCTGGAATCTTTCCCATCTTCCATGGCTTTTCAAAGATGATAGCTAATGGAGCATATATCTCCTCAGTCAGCTCCATGAGTATTCTAGGATGCATTTCATCAGGCTCTGGCATTCTGAAGACATTTAACTTGTCTAAGTAATTTTTAATTTGTTCTTTTCCGATTTTAGCTTCTGATCCTACTCCATTTTCACTGGCATTCATTATGTTAGGCATTCAAATGCTACCCACCCTCTTGGTCAAAATTGAAACAAAGTAGTCATTAAGCACCTCTGCCATTTCCACAATGTCTGTTATTGTTTTTCCCTCTGAACTGAGTAATGGCTCCACACTGTCTTTGGTCTTCCTCTTGCTTCTAATGTATTTGTAGAATGTTTTCTTATATGCCACTAGCTAATTTGATCTTGTTTTGTTTCTAATTTTGCGCCTACATACTTGATAATGTGTTTATATTCTTCCTTTGTAATCTGATGGAGTTTCCACTTTTTATAGTACTCTTTTTTGACTTTTAGATCATTGAAAATCTTCTGGTTAAGCCAGTGTCATCTCTTGCCATCCTTCCTATCTTTCTTATGCAGTGGAATCATTTGCTCTTGTGCCCTTCATAATGTCTCTTTGAAAAACTGCCAACTGTCTTCTTTTGTTTTTCCTGTGAGACTTGTTACTTATGGGATCTTACCTACCCACTCCCTGAGTTTGCTAATGTCTGTTGTTGTAAAATCCGTTATCTTTATTTTGCTGCTTTCCCTCCTACCACTATGTAGAATCATGAACTCTATCATTTCATGATCACTTACACCAAGCTGCCTTCCACTTTCAGATTCTCAACTAATTCTTCCTATTTGTCAAAATCAAATCTAGAACAGACTCCCACCAGTAGCTTTCTCCAACTTCTGAAATAAAAAAAAATGTTTCCAATACATTCGAAGAACTTGTTTAATAATCTGTGCCCTGCTGTATTATTTTCTCAACAGATGTCTGTGTAGTTGAAGTCCCTCAGTACCACCATATCCTGTGCTTTGGATGATTTTGTTAGTTGTTTTTAAAAAAAGCCTCATCCACCTCTTCTTCTTAGTTATATGATATGCAGTAGATCCCTACCATGACATCACATTGTTTTTATCCCGTTTATCCTTACCCAAAAAATTTCAACAAGTTTGTCTTCTACTTCCATTTGAACCCCAGTCCAAGTGTACACATTTTTAATATAAGCCAACACCTCCTCCCTTTCCCTCTGCCTATCCTTCCCAAGCATGTTGGGCCCTTCTGTAGCAACATTCCAGCCATGCATATTATTCTACCAAGTTTCTGTGATGCCAACCATGTCATAGTTGTATTTATTTACTAACACTTTGAGTTCTTCCTGCTTATTCCCCATACTTCTTGAATTAGTATACAGACATCAAAGAGACTGATTTGTTTTCTCCTAGAGGTGATAGGGGAAGGTGGAGCACTGGCCATGTGTCCCGCCCCCAGCTCTGGGAAGGGCAGGACAAACCCCCTTCTGCCCCAGGCTCTGCCTCTCTGCCTCTCCCTGCCAGTGCTCCGCCCCCAGCCTGCTCTTGCTCAACCTAACCCAGCGCTTGTTCTACCCCTCCCTGCCCCACCTCTTCCCCAGCCCAGGTGGCCTAGGAGATTATGCCAGCAACAAAAGGCTGCATTTGACACCCCTACACTTACCAGCTGCAGTATCAGGGAAGGCACTGAATGGTGGATCTGACTGTGCCATTCTGGGGTGGGAGCGGGACTGCTACAGCACTCTCCGGATGTGGAAGCAGCGTGGCCAGAAACTCCTTCCTTCACCTTCCCTGCTGCTGCTGTCAGTGAGTGCATGGGGAGGAGGGGTAGTGTGGCCTTCTGCTGCTGGCATGGCTCTTCAAGTTCCCCTGTGAGTCTGCACTGTGTCCCTAAACCCACACTCCCTGCCGCCACTGCCGATGAATGCAGTGGGTGGTGGTCATAATTAGATAGTAATGCTAAAATTGATATATTTATCTTACAACCTTGCTCTATCAATTGAATTTGCTTCATGGCTTTCATCAAGTGACTTTTCAGAGCATCCTTTCTGGCAACTGTTCCAGCAATACGGTGACTAGTGTCTGCCACAGTTAAATCGTTACCTGTGAGGACAGAACAGAAGAAACAATTGAACTCTATGATTTCAAAGAGAGCTTATAAAATTTTATCTTTAGTGCTACTATGGTGCACAAATATATTGCTGTGCATTTAACAAACACTCATTACTATAGTGTTTGCCCTGACTGAATTTAATATCATGCATTCTAGTGATGTTGGCTTCAGGTGATCTAAATTGCTAAGCAATCTTCCAGTTGATGATCCACATTCTCCTGGAAGAGCCTTCTCAGGAGAATTTGAAAGCAGCTTCTCTATCTTCATTAAAGATCAATTCTCAAAGACAGCTTTGATAGCCGCTAACTTCCTCGGATAGGTGCTGATATATTACAATACAAACTTCAAGGTAAGTTTTTATGGAAAGCACAAGGCCTTGAAAAATAAAAACAGCAATTTCCATTGTTTTATAGAAGTTTCATTATTTTCAATGACCAGAGAATTTTAAATCTTATATTATTCCTAACTAGATTTGTAGGGCTCAATCCTGCATCCACTTATCCATACGGTAAAGGAATGTGTTGATCTCTGTGAGACTACTCAGATGAGTAAAGTTACTTAAATGCATAAATGTTTGCAGGATCAGACTCTTAATCTTTTAATATGCCTATAAATGTGCCCACTGTAAATAAAAAAAACCCCAAACAAACCCACCCTAAAAAACAACCTCTCATTAGCTTGGCACAATACTAGCTACTCAATCTGTACATTTTCCTTTTTTAACACATTGGATTCTAACTTTGATCAATATATTATTCTGTTGCAGCAATGTGCTTCTGAAATCTCCTTTCATATATAGAACTATTGCATTACCGACGAAGTAACAAAACCAGTAGGAAGGATATATATTTACTAGCATCTGCTGTCTCTTGTAGTTCCTTGGCTTGATTGAGGAGCCTTTCACTTTCATCTTTATGGTAAATGATCTGAGTATCAATTCCAACTACAGCCTACAAATTCATTTCAAAAAGAGAGTTAGAATCTGATTGATGAAATGTATCTCTTTATTGTGTCTGCTGTTAGATGACATAATGTTTCACACAGCCACCAACTACAAAATTGCTGCTGTCCCATTTTCTCTGCTAAAGTAAAAGGTAGGTGATTGGATGAGAAAAATGGATCAAAAGCAAATTTTCTATAGGCTGCAACTGAAGTTTAAAGAAAAGTGTTTCCTTCAGACAGACAAACTGAATAATAAATTCACAGTATAGCACAAATATCGTCAGGGGAGCCGATAGCCTTGCTGGGCCCCTGGGCAAGGTGAGAGGGGGCCTGGCTCTGCACTCCCAGAAGGGACAGGGCCTTGGGTGGAAGAGGTAGAGCTGGGATAGCCAACCATCAGCACTGCCTGGGTCATGGCACGCTCCCTGCCCAGGCCTTAAAGCTGCCCTGAGAGTGATTTAAAGGATCCAGGTGACTTAAATACCCTTTTGAATCACTGGGCCTTAGGATACTTGCTACCTTTGCCTCCCCATGTCAGTGGGACTGAATATCATCTATATTAGGCAATTAGCAGGTGAGGCCTGTCGTTGACTGGGCAAAGTCATTTTGCATAGATTACACTTATAGGAAAGTTGAAGAAATTAAATATATGCAATAGAAATTTTTATGAATGTGCTTGTAAAAGGGAAGTAAAAGAACAGTTTTAAATCTGTAGGATTTCAACTTCAAACATTATTCATTTTGTTGAATAATTACCATACATAGTAAATTTGAATCAGAAACTCGTAAAGCTTCCATTAATCTTTTCATAACTAATTTGAATTAATGTCATGATTTGTAACAGTAAAAATTTTCCTTGCACTAAAACAACAGTTGAATAGGCGTCTCGATTTTAATTTTGTAAGCAAATATTTTTAATGAACTATAATAATAATAGTCATGACTATCTTGCACAAACAAACCAACCTACAAACAAACCAACCCACAAACTCACTCTTCAAAATATATAATAGACTAAGATGTGGCTCCCAACCAATAGTCATGCTATTCAGATTGTGGGGCACTATCCCTGAGAAGGAAGAAGTAGCCTTATCAGTTCCCCGCTAGGGAGATCATCCCCTAACAGGGAGGAAGAATGGAGCAAGCTATGGGATATATATAAGGTGCTCTTTGATTCTGGAACTTACTTTCATTGAAGCCAATGACAAATGCTTCACTGGCTTCAATGGGAACAAAATTGGGTAAAAAAGGAGTGAGACCCAGAAGCTGACTCTTCTAAGATAAGGGAATGGTTGCTTGTTTTTAGATGCAGGGTTTGGGGATCTGATTCATGAACTGCTGAGTCCCTCTCCCAAGTTAGGCTCTCCAGGCATGACACCTGTGGCAGTCTCTCCTCTGGGAGTTAATGACCAGAGGATGGAGTCCCTTGGAGGGGACTTAGGCAGTTAAGCTATTGTATTGAAGGATGAATTTGTAAGTGCTTCTGGGCAAGGACAGTGTCCTCCAAATGTTTTGTAAAGCACTGTGCATACTTACAATGCTGTAAAATAACAAATAACAATGTTAGAAAGTCTGAATCAAACATGGCACGAACAGGAATGGCAGCTCAGAAGTCAAATCTAATTTTCAGATACATTTTTCCTTCTGTACAGCTTTTCTAGATGGGGCAAATGAGGCCCATGGGCTTCTTATTGAAATCAGATACTGGATGTCTCATTGGGCCAACCCACTGTAAAGCATGCACATTAAAAGCTAATCTACTTGCAATATACTACGGCCTATATTTAATATTGTCTTACACTTAAGTAGTGCTTTACAACACACAGAATACCAAAGAGTTTACAAACTATTTGGGCCCAATTCAGTAATGATATGTAAGTTGATATAAGTTATAAAGTAAGGTGAACCCTATTTAAACATATACTTTCTTCCGGCTCTATGGCAGGCAAGTTACCCAACTTAGATACCTTTTCACATCTGTAGAGCAAGTAAATGATAATTTAGGAGTACTTAAGTGACTGTATGTGGATCAGTACTAGGGCAATAGGGACACATTCAGCAAAGTACTTTACCCTTGAAGCCAATGGGACATACAAGCAAAACTCTTAAGCATGAGTGTAAGAGAAGGCACTAAGTATATGCTCACATCAAGCATATGCTCAGCCAACTTTGTCAAATTCGGTCTTAGTCTAATCAGCACCACCTTCTGCATTGCTTCTGATTTATCACTTCAATCCCTGCTGAAATGCAGCCTTGCTGGGGCAAAACCTGGCAGCCATTTAACAGCATACACCAACATTACACAACAGTTTAAGACAGGAAGTGAAGAACACCACTACAGCCTTTTGAAACTACAGAGGAAATTTGGAGTAGCAGAAGTAATTACAACCAGTTTGGAATCTGATGAGGCAACAGGGGAGAAAGCCCCTGTTCTTGTAAAATAGGGGTGGGTAACCTCTGGGCCATGGGCTGGATGCAGTTTAACAGAATTACCCCCGGTAGGCCCTCAGAGGCTTGCAGCTCTCAGTGGTTGTGGTTCATTGCTCCTGACCGGTGGGAGCTGCAGGAAGTGGTGTCTCACCCTGCACCACTTCCCACAGCTCCCATTGGTTGGGAACGGACAACTGCAGCCACCGGGAGCAGTGAGTGGCTGTACCTGCAGATGCTAAGGTAAACAAAGTGTCTGGCAACCTGCCAGGGTCTAACTTTGGTGATCTGCATCCAAAGTTCTCTATCCCTGTTGTAAAAAGTGCTACATTGACAAATGACGAAGAGCTTGGTTTTAATTCACACCCAGGAGCCCAAAGTCTTATACATTATGTTGGGGTCCCTGATTCATTGCAAAGTGGACATGAACATTATGAAAACTACTTACATCACTGACTCTGCGTGTTGTATTTAATGCCAGTAATGCAGTTTCATTAGCTTCATCAATATAAGTAGCAATATTTTCATAGACGTTTGAGGCATTTAATGCTTTTTTTACCAACCCATTTGTATCAACACTGTGTAAATTCCTGTTAGAAGCGGGAAAACAAATGAAAAAACCCTCAATTTGTTTACATCTTTCTTGTAAAAATCATAATACACATGCACTTTGGGCATACTACTCTTACATCCATTCATTCCCACTGATTCCCATCGGATTACTGTGGGCTTGCTTAATGGACCAAAACAGCCAGGGATACCTTTAATGTATGCAACTGGACCAATTCACCTTGACACCATCCATTTGGTATTTAAATTATTACAGGTATAATACAATCACTCTGAGTGAAAACTATAGCAGAGTCTCTCTCTTAATGTACCTGTAAGGCAATTTTTGTATGTAAACATCTTATTCACATGAACATTTTATTCTTATGAACTATTTTTTGCAATTTTACATCTGCCAGTAGCATATTATTTCTCAGCCATCTATTTTTTTATTCCTCTGTTACTTTGGGATTATTAAGAAATGATTGAAATCATGTAAATAAAAAACAAAAGGAATTTAAAAAATATTTTTGGCATTTTTTTCCCCCAATAGAAATGTTAAAAAAATGAACAAAATATTGACCAGTCTAGTTAAAAGACTTTTTCTCAGATCATTTTCTAATCCCTGGCACATATGACTTTACAGTAATTTGTTTAATGTTTGTTTATAATCAGTATATGTAATATCACCTATCTCTTTGATGCTTTGTTTGCCCCCTCTATCTGTATGACAGGTAGCCCTTAAAATTAGCGCAGTACAGTGTGCTGTAGTTAAAATTTACCAGTCCAATTCGTCAGCAAGTCTTTGAAGCTGTTGTGCATATTCCATAGCCTGCTGCACCAAATCGTCGTCAAATCGAGACAAATTGGCTAGTTTCTCTTGTAATCCCTTTTTAGCGCCATCTATTTCTGCATAGAACCCTGATACATTCTAAACAAAATATAGAAGGATAGAAAGAAACTGAAAATGGTAACAAATTATCTTCTTAACTCTTTAACAGTGCAGAGTTTTTTCAATATATGGGGTAATATATATTTTAACTCATATATATTTTAATAGATGAATAGGAAGTAAAATGCACATGGGGTCAAGGTGACTGAATGGGAAGAGTGTGAAGAATGAGAAAATAAGCCAAAAAATCACCAACTCCAGAGAAGGACAATAGATACCTGGGACATCAACCCATTTGAGAGATGGTCTTATCTTCCATTATCTTTGCTATTATTAAAGCCACAATGATTAGCTGAATCACTTGAAATGGTGGCTTAATAGGTGGGATAGAAGAGACAAATATTCCACGGAACTGCACTTACAGGGCTCACCCCATCTGGATCTACAACACAGAATGAGGGGTGGAGTGGGATGGGCTTATACACCTCATTTACAATCCCAGCAGATGACAACCACAGGCTTACTACATCTTTTGCATATTTCTGGTTACAGCTGTAGCCATAGGGAAGTCTTCCTGCTAGTATAGTTCCTAAGGATTGACTCTCTTGGGATCTGCTAAGTTGAGGACATATCCTGAACCCTTTTCTATAGATGGGCACAATTTGGCCTGCTCATGGGATTTATGTGTGGGAAACCTCATAGAGGTTTCTTTGAAGGAAAAAAAAAAAAAAAAAAAAAAAAGCACTTTCCTGTGCCTCTTCTTAAATTAGAAAAAAAAAATCATGATTAAAGGTGGGACTGCTTACAGGTAAGGCAGCATGGACTCAGAAGACAGAAACTGTGACTACCAACAGTTCACATGAGTGTTCTGTATAATGTCTACAGCTGAGGACAATGTAATGTCTCTTTGCTTAGTCATAGCTCTTTTGGACAACAATAAAAAATGCTTGTACAGAAGGTCAAACATAGATCTACAACCATCTTCTCTACAATGTGCAACGTACCAACTTGTTGATCAACAATAAACTATAGCAGCCCCAGTGCACAAGACACAAGGATAGAACAGTATGGGTGTGTCTAGACTACATGGCTCCGTTGACGGAGCCATGTAAATTAGTTTATTCGGCATAGTCAAAGAAGCTTCATTAAAATAAACATGGCCACCGCGCTGTGCCGACGATCAGCTGATCCCGTATGCCTCGTGAAACGAGGTTTACAGGATCGGTCGGCAAAGGTTTCCCCAGCCAACAGATCCGCGTCCAGACTGCCGCGCTGTGTCGGATCAGCTGATCGTCGACACAGCGCGGCGGCCATGTTTATTTTAATGAAGCACGGATTATTTAAATCCCCGCTTCTTTGACTATGCTGAATAAACTAATTTACATGGCTCCATCGACAGAGCCATGTAGTCTAGACACACCCTATAAGTTAAGAGCCTCTTCTAAAAGCAAATGAGCTGCTTGACACTCATGTTCATGCCACTTCTCTTTCTGCAACTTGTTGCTTTTATACTTACAATTAGGAGAGAAAAACAAACTAAACATCTATTGTATGAAATATCTGCTAGGTAATTGGCGTACAAATAGAGCCACATGTACATATTTCTGTTTCAGCTTTTTGTTAAAAACAAAGTAAATAACTAACATGAAAAATAGCCACCAAAATTTTCACTTTGGTCAAAAGTTTCCATTTCTATAAAAATGAAAACTGATTTTTTGGTAAAATTCTTCAGTGTTTGTTTATCACTTCCATCGATGCTCTTCCATCGATTTACCTTACTCTTCTCATCTGGGGTAGAGCATAGGGTCAACTGGAGATCGATCTGTAGTCAGTTTGGTGGATCTTCTCTAGACCCACCAAAATGACCACTAGTGCATTGTTCTCTACTCCCTTGACCCCAGCTATATAGTAGATACATAGCCTGAGAAATGCATGACAAAAGGTTTAACTCTAATCTCTCCTTAACAGAGTGCTCTTAAAATAACATCATATTTATGTGGCAGTAATATTTCGTTACCAAGATTTTGACTGTGGCATAGAGGCAGATTATTATTAGGTTTTATTGAAATATTTGTCACTACTTCAGCAATGCTATGTAGAAATTTCCCCCCAAGTTTGGTACTTTGACTATATGGCTGATTGCGGGGGTGGGGTGAGGTGGGGTGGGGAGAAGTACAGTATTTAAACATGTCTTACAATCAGTCACGCACCTTTATCGCATCACTTAATTTTGTGCTGAATTGTTGTGGCTCAATTAAAGTGTCTATGGCACTTAGCAGAGTCCTGTTCACACCATCAGTTTGCTCCTTCACCTTTTCCTGTTGCTGCTGCAGAAAAAAATAAATCCAAATTCAGAAATATTTTGTGCATTGCTAAAATGTAGTGTTAATGTTCTCTGCTATTTTGTTAATATGAATTCTACAGATATATTGGTAAAACAAATAATCAGCTTTTTTTTCTCAATTAATGTTAAGACAAGTTTTGCTCACTCTTCTCAAATTGCATATTATAATATGATTTTTTTCAGTCTGGTTTGTCTTCATGGAGGACTAACACCTTTATTTACAAAAAAAAAAAAATTATTACAATTTGAGCAATTATTGGAATGAGCCGTCCTTGCTACACCAGCAGACCAGTGTCCTGATAGTATAAGGACAAATAAAATATAGACTTTTCATAGTGGCATGTAGACTAGCTTGGACTGGAAGGTTTTTTTTCTATGTACAAATTAGAGATCTGTTTTGCATGACAATAATAAAACTAATGTGAACGTTCTATCCCATACAACATCTGCTTTAATCGTGGAATGTAATGAAACTTCAAACAATGGTGAAATGGAAAGAACAATTATGACCACTTCCAACATACTTCAGGCTTCACTTCATGAATATGAGATGAGCTGCAGATCAGTTTCTGCACAATCATTATAAAACAAAGGAAGAGAGAAACAAAGACTACTCTGTACATAAGAATCCTAAGCTTTTCATAGAGCAATTCACAGAAACAGAATGCCTGATTTCATATTCAATTAATAAAAGAAAACACTGGTCCTTTGCTACATGCTATTTAGCAATAATGAAAGCCAGAAAGAAAGAATAAAATAATAATGTGATTCACTGCACCGTTCTTCTGAACATTCATTTAAAACAAATACTGATATCTGGTGTTTCTTTTCTTATAACATCTCCCAAGTCCACCTGTTCCACTCAAACTCTTGGACTGGCCTTAGAAATCTCCCTTTTACCAAGATATCTTCTATTTTCTGGAGTTCCTGCATCTTACTTTGCCCATTTTATCCATTACCAAATGTTGTGATTTAAAATCTTCAACTCTGGGTACCGTGACCAAGATGTTGACTAGTTTGGCTACCCATGTTGCTTTTCTTAACTTCCTCATCAAGTTCAAGTGGCCAGTATTGCCAACTCCAAGAGTTCAAAAAACATTAGTTGGAATAAATCAAAATTAAAAAGTTCACCACATTGGCCTAAAAATCACAAGTTAACCGCCCCCCCCCCAACAAATCATGTGTTTTAGTTGCTGTCTGTTTTTTGAACTCCTCTGTCTACTCCCCAGTACATGTGTGACAATTACAGGGCAAGAATTCAATGCTAAACACTTTCAAACTGGATGCACAAATCTGTAGGCAATAGCTCCCTTTTGTGACTGCTCCCTGACTACTGCCTTTTCTGATGCCTACTTCCCAGAGGTCTTGCTGTTCCCTGGCTCCCTACTGACAGCAATCTCCTCTCTCAAGTGTGTGACAAAGGGGGCTTTCCTTGGGATTTTATTTCTTATTCCCCCTTCCTGGACTGTGCATGGTACATGTGTGAGAGAAAAATGGGGATTTGAGCCTGCAGCTGCCACCAAGACTGGTGGAAGGCAGTAATGCTGAGTCTGTTCTAAGGTGCTGTTGAACACAGGGTCACTCTGCTACTGCAGACAGCAGTTACCCTGGCCTCTCATATGCCTCTCATGATCGAACTCTGAAATGACAGATGGCTCTTACACACATTCCCAAGTGACCTGTATGTTGTTATCATAAGATTGTGAGAGCCAAACCCAAATGGGCCAAAGATCACAAGAAAATCATGAATGCTGGTGACACCGAGGTTCTCGTCTCCACTCTCAAGACATCATTCCTGTTTCCACACTGTTCTTTGCACCTCAGTGATGCTGCTTTTTACATATCTGCATGCTCCATCCAGATGGCCTCACTTTCTTTATTCAAATGCCTCTTTAAATAATATACTATGTGTAGAATGTATTTAAAATAATTAAATCCCTACAATGTAAAATGGCTATTTTAACCTGAATATGTGTGTGTGTGGACACACCACTGCCTTCTAAAAACTGTTTAGTTTTCTTACAGGACTTATAATGATAATACTTAAGGAAATTATCCTCTGGTTACAGTGAGGAGGACCTGTGCTTTTGAAAACAGGGACATCTACACTGTGTCTTGATTACCCCAATTAAACTCAGAGTAACCATGCTGTGCAACAAAATGTGAGCTATGAAATCCTTGCCATGGATTTGTGGCACTATATCTTAGATATATTTAACCTGTCAAGCCTGTGTCTTGTTTAGCATCCTGGGGGAGAGACCACGTCTTCATCTTTTGTAAGTTTGGATAGTAGCTGACTTTTATTAGCACTTACATCGTTTACATCTACACTAAAAGTGCCAAATTCATGCTGCAGTATGATGGACCAATGTACATTTTTTACTGTGGTCCATGGAAGTTAGGGTCATATGAAGAAACAGAAGCACAAAAAGGAAGAGAACTTATCTAAAGTGACACACTTTTATCAACTTCAGAACTGGGAATAGAATCCAGATGTCCTGACTCCTATTTTTGTGTGAAATGCCTCTCATGATCAACCCACATCAGCATCGACCCATAATACAGATACTTGCCCTTGACAGAAGAAGAAGAAAAGCTTGACACTGTTGTTTCCGTAATTGTACATTTTTAGAATCCAGCATTTAAAAAGTTCTTGTCATCTGTCAGGGAAAATGTGTGGCTCAGATACACTTACAATATACATGTTGCTGCACAGTACCTCATTTTCTTCAAGTTTGGCCATGTTTTCCTTATTTATATCCTCACTTTGCCTGACATAGTCACGAGCCTGGTCCAGAGCCTCCTGTAAGTCTGACAGCTTCATGTTATAGTCACTGAGTTGGTCCAATACAATGGGAAACAGAGATCTGGTCTCATTATACCTCAGCTGCCACTCTTCTACCTGCCTTAGCACTGGAGAAGAGTCAGAGGTTATTGATTAATCTTTCCAAATTCCTTTGTTCTCTCTTTTCACAGCAAGAGTTACAAATCAAGCTACATGTGACTTTTTAACAACATCAGGGTATGTTCTTTCTGATGGAGTTTATGTATATCAGCATCAGAACAACTTTATGACCTAAGCTGCTGTCTTTAATCAGGGAGCTAAGTAAAAACACAGTTGCTAGCAGGGAACATGGGTACCCACCCATGACACTTAGCTAGATTTAGTTTCTAACTATTCTTCTGAATGGGAAAAATTATCTAACTAAAATTATTTAACTTCCTTATCATAAAAATGTCAAATTACAATGATTTATTATAGAAACGAGCAAGATTATTTTTATTTACTTAAAGTCTAGCTAACTAGTTCATACACTGATTTTCTGCATCAAAGAATATTTATTGTCTTAACCTTTAAAGTGCAATATTCCCCAAACCACTTAGTTCAGGCTGGAAACAGTATTGAGCTAACTGTGGATCTGATTCATTGCTATGTGGCTCCAGTTTTTGTGAGTGAAATCAGTGGAGTTATTGTGGCCTACATTTGTATACTGCAGCTGGAGGTAAAATTCTGAGATGTAACATACAGTAGATTTGATTAAGCTAGTGCACTAAAAATAGTAGTGTAACCATAGTAAGCATGGGTAGTGGCACATGTTAATCAACCTAGTACACACCTATACACTTGGACAGGATCGTACTCAGTTGGCTGGCTCATGATACTATGGCAGCTATTTTTTGCTTGTTTGTTTACCCCAAGCTAGTTCTTGTACACCTACTTGTGCTGTAAATTATTCATCCAACTGCAGTCTAGATATATCTGTAATGGTGAATCAGGCCCTGTAAATTTACATAGCCCTTAATCTGACAGATAATGGCTTACTCTAACTTTTCCCATTTTTTCATGTTTGTTTTTCCTTTTTCAATCAGCATTCTTGGGAAAGTGGTATAGTGGCATGTCTTAATCACCTTTAATCCCTTGTTTGAGCAGAGATTACTTAATCTACTGCAAACTCCACATGGAGACTTTTAATATGCTTGTCATGGTAGCATGTGTTCTCTTCAGCCATAGGCAGTTCAGCTGGTGAGTGACTAAGGCCAGCATCTATGAGCTAATTCTCCATTTGGGTTCAGCATCACTCATTACCATACTCTGATTACATTTGGAACATTGCTACCCTGTTTCTTTCCACATGAATATACACATAGATAGATGGAGATATAAAACTCACGCTCTTGTGCTGTCTCGGCCTCATCATCAGCAATCAGCTTCTGATTGGTGAAAGGCTTGCGATGCTGGATTTCCCTCAGCATCTTCTCTGCCAGGTTCAGCTTCTGGATGATATCTTCAGGGCTCAGCTCATGTTGGATTCCATAATATTTCATCTTGTTGCTGATTTCTGAGGACAAAGAAATATCTTGTCATTCCAACATAGTTACCATGAAGGGAACTTTTTTGGAACCCTTTAATCCAGAAGGCTCTTGTTTGAATCCAGAGCAGGCTGATGGTGAGTGAAATGGGGATGATGCAGAGGAAAGCTGACACTGATATTTACTGTTTATTAACTTCAAAAATAATGTTTTATGAGACAGTCTATTTGCAACATGTTTTAGAGCATGTCACAAATGTTTCCCTGTGTCTACATATTCAAACACATTTGGTTTTTGTTTCCTGCTATACTATCTTTAGCAATTCACAAACTTCTACCACCACTCTCCTTAATATGTCAGAACGATTTGGTTGTACCTAGCATAAATGATACTGGTCAATCAACGGCAATATTTACATGTGCCAGTTCCATGTCCCTGACATCAGTAAATACCAAGCACAACACTGGGGCATCTTATGTCTGTCAATGAAGGGAAATAACAAATGCTCCATAGAGACAGAATAAAATGAAAGGCATATAAGAGAAGAGGATAAAAGAAGAAGAGAGGAAAAAAAGAGAAAGAGAGGACAGATAGGAGAGACAACAAAAGGAGAAAAAAAGAGAAATGGAAAAAGACAGAAGGAAAGTTGATAGGTGTTAGGTTTCCAAGACATATGGAGGGGCATGGCAAGATAGGCATGGTAGGGTGGAATGCAGGGATTGTGGGCATGATGCTTCTTTGGGGCCACATTAAGCCTTGAGTTCCCTAGAGTAAGACACAATAACTGTTCAACAGTGCTCTGCAATACTATATAATAGGGAAAGAAATGAAAAAGATTAAAGCTCACTACACAAAGTAACTACTCAAGTAACTGAAACAGTAGTTGGTGAATTCAAGTAGTGATGTTTGGAGATGATAATTGAGTTCTACTTAAATCCACCTCTTTTCAAAAGGTGCCATGATACGTCTACCCACATCTGGTAAGGACCTCAATTTTAGATCTCATGTGAAGAAGGACACTTCTTATCTTATAATACTGCCCCCCCAAATCTAAAGCATCCATTCAATACTGGTATGGAGGGAAGAGTGCTCCCTATTGCATCATCTAATCCACTTCCTGTAGCATGGAGATTTTGCATAAATGTCCCCTCCCCAAGAACTGATCTATATTGACCCTGACTCGAAAAGGGACATTCAAAGGTCAGGTCAAATCAATGTTTACATATTGGTATCACATGCAGTTTCCCTTTTTGGTCAGTCAGAGCTCAAGTAATGTGAGCAATGTAACTACCATTGCTGTAAGATAGAGTTGGGGCCTTTATGGCACATAGAAGCTTTCAAGTGTATTTCATTTGTCTTTTATTGCTTCTTGTAGATACAAAGTGAGAAGCTGCAGTTGGTTTAATCTCAGTTTTATGTGTCCATGTGATAGAAAGGTGCTATCAATATTCTGGCACAGAGATGCTAATCTCTGACTAGAGTATCTTTCTTCAGAGAAATTGTGATTGGGAAGATGTTCATGGTTGTCATTTGTCCCTATTACTGCTAAGAAAAATGCTTGAACATGCAAATAGTCTCTTATCCCTAAATCAAAAAGTTATTTCTGTGTCCGGGAAGGTATAAAACAGCCTGTTTTCTAGTTGTAAAGTGTGTATATTTTGGTATATCTGTGGGTGGTGAGAATACTATTATTGCTATAGGTATTACACAAAGATGGATTTTAGAAGTGCTGTCTGCATCTCTAGACACTCAGTGGACCAATGAGATGTGAGTACAAGACATGAGGTGACAGCTTGTCACAACATTTTAATATGAAGAGTCCCCTCATCACACTCTGTTAGTTTTGGAAGACCTTAAGCTTGTTATGTTCTTTGCTTGCTGTGAAATAGTATCACAATAACAGCTTATGACACCTGGCAGTAGTCAGTTTACAACGCTAAACTTTCATTCACTGAAGGCAATGTTTTCTTTGCAAGAAAGGAGAAGGAAAGACAAAATCTAAGCTCCTTTGAGGAAATGCAGGATCTGTGTCCAAACTAAACTAAAAACTTCACAACCTGATGTCAATTGGCTAGGGGTGGAATCTCTGTCTCCTCTCTTTTACTGAGTTGGAGAGAAGCGGGGAGTATGTGGAGAAGTTCTTTTCTCTTCAGCACCTCTGCTTTGAGGTTACAGTGTGCTTTTCTCTTGGGAGATGCTTGTGTGAAATTACTCATATGACAGTAATCTGAACAAAACCAAGATTCATTAAAAATGAGAGAAAATGGAGTTAAACTAAAAGAAACTTTGCTTAGTAATGCTAGAGTTACATTTCTTACCAGCTAAACTAGACAAGGCATTCTCCACTTACTTACACACACACAGAGAGAGAGAGAGAGAGAGAGAGAGAGAAAAGAAAAATTAACAGCTGAAAGTAACCCTCTGTCTCTGACTACTCTGGTCTTCTTGTGCTGCTATATAGAGACACAGAGTCTTTCTCCCTCATTCAGTGTCTTTATCAAGCTCTCCTTGAGCCAGAGCTGATAACCCATTTTTCAGATCACTTTTCTCCAACTGGCTACACACACATAAGGATTTGGACTCTCTGCTTTCTCGAAGACAGATGTGGGGAACCTCTGGTGCATTTCCTGGTCATGGTTCACTAGGGTTAGTCCAAGATGGGTTGCC
The DNA here is from genome assembly GCA_032595735.1 of Pelochelys cantorii. Lineage (NCBI taxonomy): Eukaryota > Metazoa > Chordata > Testudines > Trionychidae > Pelochelys > Pelochelys cantorii. The sequence continues at coordinate 83,398,647 of CM064328.1, forward strand.
AGATGCTTTGTTTACCTGAGCATCAGCAGGTATAGCCATTCACAGCTCCCTGTGGCAGCAGTTTGCCATTCCTGGCCAATGGAGGCAGGCAAAGCAGAACAAGTTCCCGCATCTCAACAGGAGTGCTAGGTGGTCAGAGTCGGTCAAGGCATGAGGATGCCCATTTTCCAGGCACCCCACTAGTTGGTTGAGGCCCCTGGACATGGGACCTGTTGGCCCAGTGGCTAATTCACTATTCTTTTGTAAAAAAATACAACTTTTGGGCACTTTCCCAGATCCTCTGTCATAGCACTATTTTGAAAATGAAGAGAAAGACCCAAAATAAACCAGTTTTTCTCCTTTGACCAAGCTGAGTTCAGCACAAGACCAGAGGGGCAGGTATCAAAGCTGGTTTTAAGCTACCTTTGTGGCTCCCCAATCCTCAGCTGGTCAGAGTGAGGACCCTCTCCTGATCGTGTTTACAGCAGAATCTGAACTAGCTGCCAGTGGCTTCCAAGAGTTGTTGGATGTCATACTCCCTACACTAGGCTCTGAAAGAGGCAAGGGTGTAAAAGCCACTCCAGTCTCTCTCTAGGCCTTCCAAAGTCTCTTCTTGGTAAGACAAATTCTCCCATGGGGGTATGTTTATACATGCAATTTGAGCTATGTTAATTGCATAGCTTAAATCAAAATAGCTTATTTAAAATGTGGGTGCGTATACACAGCACTTATTTTGAAACAGAGCATTCTTCCTCCGATTTCCCTTAATCCTCATAAAATGAGAGTTACAGGAGTTGAAGTAAGAAGTCCTCTGGCTGGACATTATTTCGACATTATGTCAAAAAAACTGTTTGTGTGTGTATAACACTTTGTTATTTCAAAATAATGTCAGTTATTCCCAAATAACAGTTCTGTGTAGATGTACCCCCAATGGCTATGTCTGCCATCTTTATGGTAGATTTTTACTGAGAGAAAACAACAAAGTTTTCCTAACAGAACAAAAAATCTGGCCAGTAAGTGAGTGGCAGAGATAGGATTCAAATTTTGGATGTCCAGTCTCTCATGCAGTCCATTAGATCACGCTGTCTCCCCAAATCTGAAGCAAAGAAAAATCATGATGAAAAATTAGTTTTATAAAATGGGGTGAAAGCCTCCTCCATTGATGACAAAACTCACACTGCCAGCAGGGCTTGGATTTCACTTTTGGTTTTAAGTTTCTTGGTATTCTATTGATATAATTCTTCTAAAAAATCACAGCGATATTTCCATATAAGAACTTTGTAGAAAGTTACTTTTAAAATCAAAATTGATGCTACCATAATAAAGAACTGCAGTTTTCTGTAATGGGTCAACATGGTAAAGCTATTTACATAGCCTCAGCCACTATAGCATCTAGACATCCACTCTATTTTACCGAGATGAAAAACAAACAGAACAGAACAAACTGTCTCTGGGTTGTATAATCTCTTAGTGTGTCACAAAATAAATGATTTCATATGTAATTGACCTGAGATTTCATTTCCTGAGGGAGATGTCAGGAGGGAGAGAAAAAACCCCACAACATTCTGAAATGGAGGATACCTGACATAATGGTCAAAATAGCTTGTTGAGAGAGACAAACTTTCATCCTAGCATCATAGTCTGATAAAACCTTATGCCCAATGGCTTTATAACACTACTTCTGCTGCTATGACATTTCTCCAATGGAGTTTTTACTAATATATTCTCGACACTTAGTTGAACCAGAAAAATTCAATTTACCTTGGATGTTGTCCTTCATATTACCAAGCTCCTGCACAAGTTGAGTAGCATGGTTAATGGTCTCCATGGTTTCCTTTTGTACCAGTAGACCTTTGCTTGATGCTTGATTTCCCTATAAATAAACCAGGTGAGCACAAGATTAGTAATTTTTTTAAAAATGTGCATGCATGTGAGAGGGTGTGCAGTATAAACATATTTTTGCCTCTTTCCAATGAAAGTGTTATGTAGGTCCATTCAGCATATAAAATGATATTTCAAAAGGTGCTTGACATGAAGGGCTGCCTTTATCGGTATTTTGAGAATTGTAGCAAGCCCATATTTCCCCATAATCTGCTGCACTCAGATTGCCATCAATTATGTACCACTGCAAGGCTGTGTCTAGATTACATCCCTCTTTCGACAGAGGGATGTAAATTAGGCACTTCGAAATTGCAAATGAAACCAGGATTTGAATTTCCCGTGCTTCATTTGCATAATCACATAATGGCACTCTTTCAAATAGCGCTTTTTCGAAAGAGCGCCATTATGTGATTTTGCAAATGAAGCACGGGAAATTCAAATTCCAGCTTCATTTGCAATTTCGAAGTACTTAGTTTACATCTCTCTGTTGAAAGAGGGATGTAACCTAGACACAGACTAAGACTGAAGTGAGGGGGAGTGGCTACCCATGGACCCAGAGGGGGAGGAGCCCCTCCCTTAGCCCTGGTGGGTGGAGCCCAGTCGCACCCCACCACCATGCTGGAAGTCAGGAGACAGTACAGGAAGTATAAAAAACAGGCCCAGGAGCTTAGCTGGAGTGCAGCTGCCAGAGGGGCCAGATACCTTTCCTGAGGCTCCGAGATGGAACAGTGACGCTGACCTAAAGGAAGCCAAGGACTGGCCAGAATCTCAGTCAGACCCTCTGACCCAGAGGAGCGGCCAACCTTGACAGAGATTCCAGCCCCCAATGACTCAGAGAGCCTGATATTAAGTCAGGTATCCTGGAGGGGAAGCAAGGAAGTGGCCCAGGGTTAGTCAATCTTAGTCTGGATGAAAAAGTACCAGTAAGTGAGTCCGTGTGTTCTGATCAGCATCCCCACTGACCCAGTGGCAGACAGATCTGCCACTGTTTGGGTCCTGGGCTGGGACACAGTGAAGCTGGTGGGCTGAATCTATCTTGCCATCCCACTCCATGGGTGGTAGTCTCCCTTCGCTTCTCTAGGCAAAACACCTGCATTTGTCTGCTAGGACACCCAAATGTTTATTGCCCTGCCCCAAGCTAGGGTCTGGGCTCATTGACTGCTTGCTTATAGGCTCACCCTGAACCTAGGCCTGAAACCTCTTGAACTGTTTATTGCTACCTGCCCTGAGCTAGGGCCTGGGCTAACTGACTCTGTGCTTGGCCTGACTGTAGACTGGGCCCCTGAACTACTGATGTGGCTGATTCCCCGTGTGCGACTGTAGGTGTGAGAGGAGCCCTCCCTGAGCCTGGTGGGCCTGGGCTACGGACCCCTATCAAACATTCTACTGGAGGTTTTTTGCCTTCCTCTGTAGCATGGGGCACGGATCACTTGCTGGAGGATTCTCTGCATCTTGGGGTCTTTAAACCATCATTTGAGGACTTCAATATCTGAGAGATAGGTGAGAGGATTATTCCAGGAGTGGGTGGGTGAGATTCTGTGGCCTGCATTGTGGAGGGGATCAGACTAGATGATCATAATGGTCCCTTCTGACCTTAAAGTCTATGAGTCTCAAGCTGCTTGCTTCTAGGCACCCACCACCACTTTTGTCAGTTGTTTGTTTCCCAAGTAATGTGACTGTATAGATAAAAGACTTTAATGTGAGATTGAAGACCAGTTTTGGGAATCTGTTTTCCCCTCCAGAGAGGTTATGTTTGAAGGAGGACTCCCCATCTTCTCAGCCTTTTCTCCCTTCCTTGGCAACGCAGGCAGCCAATGGGGAACTAATAAGCTCAGGAAGAAGCAGAGCCACTTCTGTTATGTTTGGGAATGCCCTCTAAGTAACACCATTCTATCACCATCACAACTTTGTTGGGTCCCCAAAACTGGGTTTACAGAGAATCATTGGTTTAAGAGTAAGGGCAGAGGGACTATTAAAATTTACTATTGCATAATCACATCTCGGTTCCTAAGAAATGTATTGACTTCAGTTGTCCTTAGATTTAATTTCCTTAGAGAATTCTCAGGAGGGAGAATAAAAAAATTGAGCTTATTGTTATGTTGTCCACTCCTGCTAAAGTTTGTATGCCAAGCTACATCTCATGATCAATGGTGTCAAAGTGTTTGGATTCAGAGGCATGCTTTGTAACACAGCAAATTCTCTCTGGAAAATGAGGATCTGGGTTCAGCTTTGAACTTTGAATCCCCCACTCGATATTTTTGAAGACCTGTAGCTCCTGAGAAATTAGGATGTATTTGGGTGAGAAAACAACTTTCATTTCATTTCACTGTCCTGTAGCTATTCATAATTGTTATTGCCATATTCTCTGACCCTAGCTACTTTGTTTGATCAGCTGTTACTTGTACTAACTTAGCCACTTTATCTTGAAAATAGATGTCTTCACTTGCAAGAGCACCAGGTGGCGCTTTAAACCAGATAGATGGCTGAAAACAAGTTTGAAATTAGGTATCAGTTTAGACAATGGACTCTCGCTTCATTGGGAGCAGGACCAGGAGCAACCCTGGGAAATAGAACAGGAATGTATTTTTACCTGAATGAAATAAGTAGTTGGGTTCATATTAAGTGTTTGTTTTTTTACATATTATTTCCTTTGCCTTTGAAGGAAGAGCAATATATGGGTCTCTGTATACTATTATCTTAAGGATTTTTGGCGTATTTTTTTGTGGTTAATTGGTGTTTATTTTAAGACAATAGCTATTCATGTTTGTACATACACATTAACATTTAAATATTTTTCTTTCTTTAATAACCCTCACATTCTTTTTGGTTTTATACTTGAGCACATGAAGAGTTACAATGGCCCAAGCTGAAGTTACTGTCAGAATAAGCATGTCAGTGATTGCTCTCAGAAGGGAAGCAGAGTTTCCTTGTGATCAGTCAGTAGTTCAGTGTAAAGTAAGGATGTTGGTGCTGAGCCCACTAATGCCATTGACTTCACGCAGACTTTGGCTAGGACTTTCAAAGACACCTACAGGAGTTAGGTGTCCATATTCTCCAAATCCTAGCCAAACTTTGCAGGACAGAGCCTTTAAATTACTTTACCAGAACTGCATTACATTAGGTCACTATAAATCACATTTACTGTAATGAAACCTCACATTTTGTGGTTCTGTTCTGTTTGGATGGTTTAAACCATAATCCCAACCATTCCTTAGATATCATGAGATACACTTGCAAAACTCTGAATAGAAGACACAGTGCACACTTGCAAAACCCATTAAAACTAACAGAGGCTCCTATCCTGATTTGCTTTTTAGTGCTTTGAAAAGAGCAGAAAAGGGAGGAGTTACTGTGCTGCTATCTCTGCTGTGAGGAACTTGATCTTCCCCCTTCACTAGCAATCACAAGATCTGATGTAGGTCATGTTTCACAAAGGAGAGTCACCAAAGGAGAAATGCCGAGATGAGTAAATTAAATCACTTAAGGACTTAGGGGATGCTGAAATCCAATGATGTCAAAAGAAATCCATGCCAGTGAAGAGGGTGGGAAATCCTATTATCCAGATACAGTAAAGATTCCCAGAAAACCTAAAGCCTCAGTCATGCTACCTTCAAACCACAGAGGGGGATATTTAGACTCATGAGTGATTTCACAGTAAGAGGTGAAGATGAGTTAGGTGAATCAGCCAGTCCTTTTTGCAAAGTACAAAGGAACACAAAACCCAGCACATTTAATCCTGTAAGGTACTCCCATTAAATAAGTACTGATATTCCACTTCACTACTTCTTTTTCTTCCTGCCTCTCTGTTGTTCTCTGTTTAGTTCTGTGCTTGAGTTTTAAACTCATGTGTAATATTTTATATGCCCGACAAATTAAAGAGTGAACCACAAATGCTGTAGCTGTTCCAGAAAGTCTAATTGTATTCTGCTCTTGGTGAAAATATAGTGATTCCTGGCTTGATATCACTCAAATTATGAAGGATATCAGAATATTTTTTTAAAAAGATGAATTGTTTTTAGCCCCAGCTGCTCTCTGCTAGTGCTGAAGTGAATGCATCCCATGAAGTGAAGGCATGCAACACAAATTTTATGGTCTTGCAATTGACCGTAGATAAAATGTATGATTATAATTGTGTCAAAATGTATCTTGAGTGTCTCTCTCAGCAGGTACCTGAGAAACCATTTTTAACTGGCAGTTTTGAAACATGTTTTGAAGTATCTAATCAGTGCTAATTTAAATTTTATGAGAGCATCTATGCAAAATACATACAATTCAAACATTCTAAAAGTACACCGGAATTACTTTAATCTTGATTACTTTGCTCAATTATAAACCAGAATTTGAAATGGTAATTCAGCGTGTCTACCTCAGATCAAAAGTAGTACCAGTTAAATAAATGTGGCCTCGTGAGGGACTATTGGCAATATGTGAAGGATTATGAGCTAGACAGAAAGTTTTCTGAAGTCAGTGGAATGATTCCTATTAACTTCAGTGGGCTTTGGATCAGGCCCTATATCCTATTTTTTCAGGAAAACAGACTTGAAAAGTCATTTCCATTTTCACTTCTTAGAAGCATGCTTTTTTATTTTAAAAAATAAAAGAGGGCCTTCAAAGGTTCTTTCTTGAAACCCCTTTGCCATATATTACTCCATCAGAAGTTCATAATGGGCACTGTAGACAAACCTGTTCTTCAAGAGTCTCTATCTCTAAGAGGAGATTGTTCAAGTCAGTCTTAGCATTATCGATCTGGTTCTTCCTAAATACAGAATGATTTTCTTTTTCTGACAGTTTCATCTGTATGAAAAGAGATTTTTAAAAATCAGTGTTAATTTAATAAGGCTGAAAACAAATTTCAAATATGGGATGAACAGCACAGGAATTCAACTATGCGGAATAGGGTTTGAAATGCTTATGAAGGAAGCAGTAATTTGTAGGTTAATATTAAACTAAAAAATGAAGCCCATCCATATAGGGTAATCTGTACCTTGAGGTGGGAAACAGTGGAGTTGAGTTCATTCAAGTGTCTGTGAGCAGCAACACCGCTGGAAATGCTTAGAAAAATTGATTTGCTTTCATCAATAGAGAGAATCGCTAATTGGATGTCATCAGTCAAATCCCAAATGCATTTATCACATCCTGACAATAAAATAAGATATGGTCATTTTTCTTTTATCTGCAGTGCCAGTTAAATGGAAAACATTCTTCTTCTGAAAGTTTACTTTATGCCCTGTGTGCCACAGAAGATTTTTCTTTAAATTGTTAATGGAGCCCTTAGGAAGCCTGTTTTTCTTTATTTTAATCCACATACTTTCAAGGTCCCACAGTTTAACCATCACACTTCCAGCTGAGGATGGCCAGATGGAACTAGTTTGGGAGTCTGTCAAGGCTGCTTGGTAACCAGTGGGAGGGGTAAGGAGAGGCATTTCCTGGCTATTCCGTGGGGGCTCAGCATGCTTCTGACCCACAGAACAAGAAATCAGGGCCAAAAAGTGAGTTCTCACAACTGTTACAACACAGAAATATGCATTTATTAATACTTGCAGTAATACCAGTCTTTGTTCAATGCCTGGCAGCCATCTACAGAAGCTGAACTCGATTGACATTTCAGCTAGGAAGTCAATTCTTAAAGGCACAGAGCTAGTATATCCAAATTATGGTTACCCAGGATTATTCAGACTGCAAGTTCTAGGCAATACTATACACTTTCTAATTAAATTTACATCATTACTAAATGCTAAGAACCTCTGATGAATGACTTATCAATGTTATATTGTTAAAAATTACAAAGCCAGGAAATATAAAATGCAGGTTCCAACAGCAATTTTTTCTTAGTTGTCTTACACATTTTTTATACAACAGAAAACATTCTACTGCCATTTACAAAATCAGCATTTAACCTCAGTGACAACACTGAGGTACTGGAGACACCAGCGTGTCCCCCTGCATTTTGAATACAAGATACTTGTAATATCTCAGAAACTTCTGTGTGGTATCTCTTGATAGATACCGATGTTGCAGTGGAGACCTGCAACAGTATGTTATATACTGACATACATTGAAGCAGAAAATAGGAATTGATGTTCAAGGTAGCTAAGGAAATATTGCTGCTGGAACCAAAAGATTGACATTTCCTAGGTTGTCAGGAGATAACTTTTAGAGTTAGTGGTCCATATTCTCAAAAAGCATTTAGGCACCGAATTCCCATTGATTTCATAGAACTGTTACATACCTCACTACCTCTGAGGAACTGGGCCAGTGAATTTATTTTTAAGTAGTGCCCTGAGAAATGTTCCCTCTAGTCTTTTCCATTCATGTGTGGAATACATTTTTATGTGCCCCAAGGCATGTGCTAATGTGCACCACCGGTAGAAACAAAACCTAGATGTGGGCATTCTGCAACACTGCTGGACTACGTCTGAATCTCTTCTGAGCATCCACACAAGTTCACAGCTTACAGCGAACACTGGCCTTGAGTATAAGGCCTCTCTACTTTTACTGGGTTTCAATTTAGCAAGTCTAGTAAAAACTCTGTAAATTGACTGATCACACTCCTGTCAACTCTGGTACTCTACTGGGCCGAGAAGAGTAAGGGGGAGGGGCGACGAGTAGGGTTGCCAGGTGTTCGGTTTTGAACCGGACAGTCCAGTATTTGAGCTTTCTGTTCGGGAAACAAATTGAGAAAATATAAATGTCCGGTATTTTCTAAATAAGATGTAATATAGATTGTGATGTAATGTCAAGTGTGTCTGGTATTTTTGTTGAAACCATCTGGCAACCCTATCAACGAGAGAATTTCTCCCACTGACCCCCTGCAGTGGGAACACCTAGTAATTCAAACTAAGTAATTGTATGTCTTAGTTTGATATTGCCCCCTAATGTAGACCTGGGTTAAGACATTATGCCTGAGAACTCACAGAAAAAGCCTTCCAAGTCATTCATAATACTTCAGGTTCTCTAAGGGCTCAGTCTTGTGGAGTGCTGAGCAAGCTCCCTCAGTCCAGCAAAACAATTAAGACTGTGTTTAACTTTAAGCACTGGGCACCACACACCCATAAAGCTAAGTATGGGCATGTTTTGTTCGCTCCTACCCGGAGTACTCAGCATCTTGCAGGATCAAATCTTAACATGTATTTGCAGGCTACCACATACAGCAAGGTTATTCCATTGTTTTTACTGGATGCCTTGCAGTTATTCTTACTGATTGTTGGGCAGTCTGTGCCTGTAGGGCCCTCTGCTAGACATTCTCCAGTTCGACTATCACAAGGTTCCCCTCTGCAATTGCACTCTGTGGGGAAAAAAAGAGGTTTTTAGAGTCATTTTCAAAGTGTGCCACCCTTACTCCTCCAGTTACTAAATTACTGTTGCTATTACAATAGCACTTAGCATATGTCTGCTCTGCAGTTAAAAATCCATAGCTGCCCTGTGCAATCTGACTCAGGCTCACGAGGCTTGGGCTAAGGGGCTGTTGTACTGCTGTGTAGCATTTAGGCTTGGGCTGGAGCTAAGGTTCTAGGACCCTGCGAGGGTCTAGTTCTATTTCACTGTAGCCCATATGCTACTTGCTGTGATCTAAATAATCCTCCTATTTACACCGTACTATGACTATTCAAGAAGTTGAGGAAGATTTTTGCCTAGCAGTGAATATGATAGACCACATTTTGATTTTACTTACGGCAGTAAAACTTCTGAGTAACTTTATTATCAACACTGGAGTTATTCTGCTTTTATACTAATGTGAGATTAGAATTTGGCCCATTCTGTCCTTGGCTGTAACTGTTAGAGGGCTACAGACACCGTGGCTGCGTCTAGACTGGCATGATTTTCCGCAAATGATTTTAACGGAAAAGTTTTCCGTTAAAAGCATTTGCGGAAAAGAGCGTCTAGAATGGCATGGACGCTTTTCCGCAAAAGCACTTTTTGCGGAAAAACGTCCCTGGCCAATCTAGACGTGCTTTTGCGCAAGAAAGCCCCAATCGCTATTTTAGCCATTGGGGCTTTTTTGCGTAAAACAATACCACATTGTCTACACTGGCCCTTTTGCGCAAAAGCTTTGCGCAAAAAGGACTTTTGCCCGAACGGGAGCAGCAAAGTATTTCCGCAAGAACACTGACGATCATACATGAGATCGTCAGTGTTCTTGCGGAAATTCAAGTGGCCAGTGTAGACAGCTGGCAAGTTTTTCCGGAAAAGCGGCTGATTTTCCGGAAAAACTGGCCAGTCTAGACACAGCCTGTGAGATTTTCTGTAACCTAGGTACATTTGTGTTTCTGGCCAGCTCGTGGATCTACATTACTTGGACTTTTTTTTAGCATTAGAGAAGCCCAGGCTTAAGATCTATCATGTCACAGCAACCCTCTCTATAATAAAATAATGGTATCTTAAGGAGCAATGTCTTCTCTACTTTTATCACAGGATCAAGACTATTCAGAAGATTACTTAGCAGTCCATCATATAATAAAACAGTAGAGTGTAGATTAGTGATCCAGAAACAAATCTACAATTCTTTTTAGCTTGTAAACTTAATTTGTGACTCAAACGGTTGTAACAAATTAATTTCAAAAGCACCATTGGTTGGTTACTTTTCATCCAGTTATTCAGTAAATGTTGCATTGTTAATGAGCATCAAACCTTTCAGCTCATATATCTAAAAATTCTACTACTAACAATCTCTGAGGACAATTTGTTTACTGCCTTGCAGTGGATATGACACATGGCTAATGGATGTGTTGAAAAGCAGATGAAAACGTTTATAGATTACTGCAGACTTTTTCCTTTTGTGTCAAAAACACTATCTTGCATGGATACACCATGTTGCTATTGCCTCTCTCTCCTGATTCACACATTCTGCCTCTCAGTTTTCTGTGTATTTTTCTTTTCTATAATGTCTCTAATTTTTTTCTATGAATGATTTGTAGTGATTTATGTATGTCATGCATGTGTGCTCTAAGTTTATTCAACTGCCTATTTTCTTTCATATTTTTTCCATTTGAAGTAAGTTATATGTCCTTTTTCATAGGCAATATTTTCACCTAAAGCTTACAAATAAAAATCCAACCCACCTTGCAGACTCCAAGGAATATAATATGAGTATTTTGATTTGGAGCAGTAATTTTCAGATTAATTTAAGTAAGAGTTTATATGCAGCATATAAACCATTTATGGATTGCCTGTCTAAATGTTTGTACAGCCCTTCTTTCAGGCAGCATACTCCTGTTAGTGAAACATGCCATATTACAATTTTTAGCAGCAGTTAAGATAAAATTAGAGCTGTAAATCTCTCCAAAAGGAACAGTCCAAAATCAGGATTTATTCAGCTGTAAGATAAAATGTTTATAACCTAGAATATGCTGAGGCAAGGGCCCCTCTTCCCCTGGTCAGTGTTTGGGCAGCAACCTTCCCCCTTTGCCAGGGGCTTGAGGCTTGCAGCTGGTTTCTGGGACAGGGAGCGGAGCCAAGCCCAGCCACCCCTCCCCTGCTGTTTCTAGCTCTAGAATTGCTATCGCTTAGTCTCAAACTCTTGTTCTCTATCTCACCACTACCTTCCCCCTTCTATCCTCTTACTCACTCTCTCCCACCTGCTAACTGGGGAGGCTTTTAAAGGACTCCAGCAGGCCTGAAGTGGAGTCAGCTGGCCCCAATCTGCCTAGACCAGCTCCCAGCCAGCTACTCCTAATTGCCCTGCAGCCCTCTACCCCTACTTAGCAGGACTTTTACTCTTTTTGGGCAACCTTTTCCCCACTCTGTAGTAGTCCTATCGCCTGACCTTGTCACAATACATTAAACAGATTCAGAATAAATAAGATGTGACTCAAACTTTGCTCAAAAGGAATCTGAATTTTTCTTGAGATTTGGGGGAAAATAGTGCACCATTCTTGATTTTTTTCTTAGTCTTAATGAAGTCTCAAATACTGCAAGAAGAGCTTGTCTCGCAGGATGAACCATTTGGTAGAAAGCCTAACTGATTTACAGTGGACAGACTCTGCATTTAAATCATTTATGTGCAGAAGGCTAGCAGAAGGTCTGCGCATCATGAAATCCTGTTTAAGACCCATTTTAACAATTTAAATATTTAAATAAAGTTCAGGCTTGTTATAACCTCTCCACAAAGGGGTGAATTTCACCCTCCCTGCAGAATTGTCATTTTTAGAGCTGATCAAAAATTTTCTGATACAACTCTTCTCCTTTGGAAAACACTGATTCTACATAGCTGAAATGTTCTGCAGGAATGTGTAATTCCATCAGAACTTTGGATGGAAACCAGGCCTGTCTGCTTGTTTGATTTCCTGCCAGCACTTAGCTCTCCTGGCTCCCTGGGCAGCAAAGGGAGACTGTAGTTTGGGTAAGGAAGGACCAGACAACCCCAGGAGGCCACTGCCCAGGGAGGAGGGCAGCTGGGAGCAAGCTGCAAAATTCCATTTTGATTTTCTTGAAATGACTTTTATACAAATTATCCTCCCACAAAATGCTGATAGTTTTTAAAAAAAATTTGTCATCCACATTTGGGACATTTCCCCTCCCCCCAAATTATCACCTTTTTCTGGCTTGTGCTAATCATGGTACCCAACACTAAACTTGTTTTCATCTGATGTATAGAAACATTGTAGCTTCTCTTGAACAAAGAAGGTTACACAATAGTGCTTAGAGTGTAAACTGAAGAATAAATTATCAGTCTGAATGTGCAGGGGAAATCTAGGTAGGCACATGAGTTGGAATGTAGCCAGTCCACTAAGAAGAATCATATTGTCACAGAAATGGCTACTGGCTTTTTAATGATAACGGTATCAATTTTATGTGGCCCCATCGTGCATGGTGCAAGATAGACATAAAAAGGCATGTTTCCCAGTAGAAAGAATATACAATCTAATTTTAAAGACACAACAGGTGAGTTTAACTAACAATAGGAAGACATAGGAATGGGAGGTGAGGCTAAAAGTAAGAACAACATGGTATTTACATAAGATAGCCATGTGTATAACTAGTTTCATAACCTTCAGAGGGGTAGCTGAGTTAGTCTGTAACAGGAAAAACTTAAAAAACAATAAATAATCTTAGTCTTTAAAGACTTAGTCTTTAAAGTGCTACCAGACTATTTGTTTTTTTTAGTTTCATAACAAAAGCCTATTCCAAGACTGCAGTAAACTGGCTGCTATTACAGACATTGTTCAGAATCAGTGTAACAACTAGTTGGCCACTTTCTAATGGGCTGAGAGGGTCACATCCATGAGACTTCCAACCTCTGCCAAACAGAGAAAAAATGTAATTATACTTGGGTCTTCAGTGTGGTGCACAACAAATGCATACATGTTGAGTTACTTGTCTAGTATAAATGAAATGTATTTAGCAGCAATGAGTTTCTATTGTTGTGAGTTGGGTCAAACCTTTTTATTGAGTGAGTTTAATGCACCCTTCTGTCAAGATACCTGTAAGAAATAGTTAAGGATTAACACTTAAAAGGAGTCAGGGGGGGTCTAGCCAGAAGTGTGCAGAGGGTTCCACTGGTTATATTCTGACCAAGTGGGTGGATTGGTGAGTGAAAGGGTGGGGACAAGACAAGTAGGGGTGCAGACAAGAATGAGAGAGACTCAGAGGTAGAACAAGAAAGCTAAACAGCAGCCTATAATCATGCAGTGATGCTGTGCTCTTGGAGAAGCCATGAAAGAAATTCTGTGTCAGCTTGGGCCTGTGTGTGAAGAATCTACTCCATTTTTAATCTTTTTGCTTCTTCCTCCATTGGAAGAATCAGGACTTTGTGTATTCCTTGTAAATAAACAAGATTGCACTAAAGAAAACACCAAAATCAATTCTCAATTTCCACTCCTGGCTTGATCAATTTAGAAGGCCCTGAATTATGACTAGCCACTCAGGTGAAAATAACTATAACTAAGACTATACTACATTGACAAAAGTTACAGGGAGCCATGAGCGATAATTTGATATGTAGTCATCTGTATTTTTACAGTATTCATATGTACAGTAGAAAGATATGAGGGAGTATCTGTCTATATATGTTATACCAGAGGTCTCAAGCAGCCGTCCTTTTCCTGATACATCCATGTAGTTTATATAATCTATTCATATTCTGCAAAATTTAAGCTATTACTAGCCCTCATAGTTGTAAAGAAAACCTAAATGTTATCAGAGAATTGTCTTCCGCAAGGGTATGTCTAGACTACAAGCCTCTTTCAAAGAGATTGTCTAGACAGCCACAAGGGTTTCAAAAAAGCGATCCGCTTTTTCGAAAGAGAGCACGCAGGCAATCTGGACGCTCTCTTTCGAAAAAGCCCTGTTTGTGTTCAAGAACACCTTTTTTGGAAAGAGCTCTTTTGAAAAAAGATGTTCTTCCTGGTAAAAGTAGGTTTACCAATATTGAAAAAACTGCTGCGTTCTTTCGATTTAATTTCAAAAGAACGTGCTGGGCAGTCTAGATGCAGGTGAAGATTTTTTTAAAAAGATCACTTTTTTCAAAAAGACTCAGTAGTCTAGACATACCCTCAGTGTACAAACAGCTTGAATCAAAGATTTGACAAGTATAAATTACCTACATGCTCATTAATCTCATTTGACATGTAACTCTGAAACCTAACAATGACATTTTAATAGAATTTATTGACATTTATAGAATTGCTGATCTTTTTAGTGGATGAAATTGGCAATGAGACAGGAGTGAAGCACTATAGCTGTACTGTACTATACTTTAACTACACAATAGCATATATGACTCACATGATACAATACCTGTACAGTTTTTAGCTATTCTGGCATCTCCATAATAGCCAGGAGCACAATGTTCACACTTGAACCCTGTGGTATTCCGTAAGCAGTTGCGGCACTGGCCTGTCACTTCATCACAATCCTCAAAGATTAGGTTGGGATCTGAGTTTCCACTGCAGTCACATTTTTTACAAGTGCTCCCAATCAGCATGGGGTTTCCATAGTAACCTGGAGCACACCTGAGAAGAAATCCAAGCCCAAAGATGATTAATAACAAGGACATTCCTCACCACAGTGTCATTTTTCTGTCCTTATCAGGCCACCAGAAATTCATGCTGACATTCTGCAACTACTAGGGAACAAAACTTAAATTATGGCAAATGTTGTTTCATAATCGAAATCTAAACCTATCAAGGGATTTATAGCTCTGTTGTTTTGAGGAACATACACTGCATCGAGAACACGTCTATGTCTTGATGACATCAGTTCATTTTTGTGTGTCTGTTTCCTTAGCCGTGAAAATCTTTGATGCAGAGTGCTTTTTGAATGCATCACAAAACTATCTTGGAAGAAAGTCACTCAGAAGTTCTGGTGTTTATTTTATTCACTAGCAGCTTTGAACTTCATAAACTAACTTGTGTAATATATTAGACTGGCAGAGATGATCAGCTTTCATATTGCAAAAACAACAGGGGAAGTCCAGATTCCAAGTCAATTTTATCTCATATCTAAGTTAATAGCAAAAAGAGCCTCTGTAAAATAGTTTGGCGTTTGCTAATCTCTGTGATGGGGCACTTGGAGTTTTGCAATATCACAGTCAGATTTCAATAAAATTTAAAATAGATGTTAGTCAAATCCACGTTTTATTTGATCAATATGGAAGATCTGAGCAGATAGTTCTGGTTTTGGCCTCTCTCTACATTTTTTTTTTTGTGTGTGAAAGAAGAAAGTTGTTCTGATTCGCTTGAGCTTCCGCATCAGTCCATTGGCTATATTCACATCCTAAACTCTCACAATCAAGAAAATGAAAAGTATTTCTATATAATTCAACCTGACTTTAAATTATTTGGCTGCCTGAATTAATTGCCTTTTTCAGTGAAGTGCATGTCCATGGACATGAACTAACAGAATAATCTGATAATAAGAAAAATGGTTTGTCATTTTGTGACCCAGAGATAAATAATAAAGCTACGCTCCATGGTTATATGTCACCATGCCAGCAATTAGAGTTTGGTTATAAGAATATACAGCCTTATTCTTCTGTCGTCATGATCAGTGTAGCTCCACTGTTTTCCATGGAGATACTCTTAATTTACACTGCTGTCAGAGCAGAATTAGATCCATAGTATCTCACACACATGGGCCCAAGTTTGGAGTGAAAAGTTTGTGTTCCACTCCAGGAGTTACAGACAGTATTTCACTTGTGCCATTTCTGTGCATCAAGAGTGTTCATAACTGTTTCCTAAGGGAATTTTGCCATGTCATTACCCTCTCAGTTCAATGTGCTTAGTGGAGCACAGGCATTCCATTGGTAAAGATAGGAATGCCACTATCTCGTAATGTAGAAAATCTTTTAAAGGCTTTTCACACCCGCAGCTAATACCAACTAGAGGAGCTAGTCAACATTTCTCAAATGTCAACAACATTCTGACATTTGAAATATGAACAGGAAACATTTCATCTCACTTTTTTGACCCTGAATAGATCTCACCGAGTTTTTTTTGTATTTTCACATTTTTTCCTAAAAAAAAAATCATCTAAAAAATCATGCCCAAGCAGCCCATGCTTCCCACATCTCCCATTGGCTGGTAATTGAGAACCATGGCTAATGGGAATTGCAAGCAGCTGTACCTGCGGATGTTCAGTAAATAAAACATCTGGTGTTCTGCCTGGAGCTAACCCTAGTGAACTACAGCTGACCTTCAGGCTGCTTATTGCCCACCCGTGATCTATTTAGAGGTTTTTCATCTAGTCACCAACTATTCTGTGACTATCAAATCATTTCATAAAAGCCAATGAATAATACTCCAATGGAAATAACACTTGGACACTGCTTATCTGAGCTAAATTTGAATTAATGGCCTCCAGGTAAAAGACCGTGTATGCCATTACCAAGCCCTTGAGCATCTAGCCCATGGGATGTTTGCGATAATGAAGATGAGGTGCTCAGTTTTTCTTCTCTGAAATATATCATTCAGTTGAAGTTCAGCTTTGCACATGACAGAAATGTGTAAGGTATGCAGTCTCATTCCCACAGATGTGTCTGTGGGCATGTTAAAAGGTAACTGCTGTTTTTTTAAAGACTAGTCTGCCTCATTTCTATTAGCCATAGCTTATCAGCAGGAGTAGCTATCTAAAACACACAGAAACTTTCAGAGCTGAAAATACACAAGTCTCACTTTCACTTCCCCATGCCACATAACACAGATGTGGATTGCATTCAACTCCTCTGAATGGTTGGCACTGAATAAGAAAAGCAAGGAAACACACTGCTCCACCTCCTTACTTTATGTCCCAAGAAAAGCCCCACAGAAAAGGCTCTCTCCATTTCTTCCATGTTCCGATAAATGACTCTTCACAGCTAACTATAAATATTTTCATTTCCATGTGATTTTTCAACCTTTCATTGTTGAAATAATGAAGTTAAAGTCTTTCTTTTTTACTTGTCAGGCATTTTTATTTCCTGTGATTATTGGCAGATAAGATGTTAACTTCCCCTCCACTGACAGCGCCAATGGAACCTTTCCTCTCTGTCTACCATGGCCGCCAAGGCACATTTTCTACAGAGAAACCTGTAATAATTAGAACATAACAAAAACTGGATTTCATTTGTTACGGCCTTACCACTTTTTTTTTAAAGCAATGAATCAAAGGATTTTACTCACTCACAACTTTACACGTGGGGACTGAGAGGTCATTTCACAATTCCTAGCAAAATCCTCCCTGGTTTCCCAGAACTACATGTTGGCAACTGAAGAATAAGTCAGGCAGTTCAGTGCCAAGCCTCCCAAGCAGAACACAAAAACCTCTTACACAGAAGCCAGAGAAATGAGGCAGCTTGCCCCCCAGGAGCACACATACTGTTACATCCCTGGATATCCTGCAGCTTATTACCCTGAAGTGCCAGTCACATTCCTTAGGCCTGTACAGAGGGGTGGAACATGGTCTGATTCTATCTCAGCCCTTTGGAGATTCTGGGCAGTCCCAGGAGAGCAGGAAAATAGGCAGGGATTAGCACTTGTGTACCTTAGAGGGCAGGAGCTGTTACAGGGGCCTCATAGAAGGGCAATGGAAATCTTTGTGCTCTGTCACCACTGTACACCACGTCAAGGGCAGGCATGACATTTACATGTAATTTTGTGGTAATTTAGAATAAAAAACTGGAAAGTGCCAGATTGTCAACCTTTATTGGTCTTCATGTCTGCACAGCCTATGGAGGTCAAACAGAATAACACTGCCCTGGAGACGTATCCCCTCATCAGCATGAAGGATCTCCTATGAGAGGGTGTGTTTACACTGCAGGGCTTAACTTGAAATAAGCTACGCAAATTGAGCAACAATAGCTTGACAGTATTTTGACACTATTTCGAAATAACTGCCTGCTGTATAGATGTGGACTAAGTTATTTCAGAATAGCGCTAGTTATTTCGAAATAGTGTTGCAGTATAGACATACCCAGAGAGAGTAGGAGTATGCACAAGAGGAGGGAACAGGATTTGGGATCCCCAAATAATAGGTGGGGACACAGAACTCCTCTGGTCCTGGAGTCACTGAGGGAGAGCGAGTGAACGAGTTCCTTCACTCCTAGGGCCATGTGGTGGGGGCACTCCTCCAAAAGCCCCTGGGGAGAGAGCTCATTCTGCATGCCAACTGAATCACTGAGATTATCAATGAAGAATACTAGTTAATGCTCAGGAGAGGGTGCTCTAAGAAGAGGACAATGACCACAAACTCATTTAATCTAGGCCCATATACAGCCATCAGAATGCAGAGTTTTAATTACTTCTGACATTGACTGGATTTAAGAGGTAAGAAAAGATCCAGTAATAATCACTTAACCAACTTGCCCTCACTGTCTTAGGTTGACTGCTTTCTTCTTTCCTTCGTCTCCTTTGCCTGACCTATCTTTTTCCTCTATACATAAAAAGCTGTCTAGTGGCTATTACAAAACAGATAAAATACATTGACATTATCCTTTTCTGCCACTCTGTATAGAAATATGTCTACTACCTTTTTTATAGTACTTTTTCAATTGTAGTCTAATGTGACATTTTAATAACCAATGAGAAATCTCACTGAGCATTTAATTGTCTGTGTTGTCCTATGTTTGTGTATATGACATTCCAGAAACATAACAGAATATAGCCTGCTGACTGGAAAAAAGTTTATTTCATTTTTATGCTCTCCATCTTCAGTAGCTTTACTTGTAAAATTGACTCTATGACCACTTTAAAGGCTCAAAAGATAGCATATTGAAACTTTGAGTGACTTGCATTTACAATAGTTTATTTTGTTTAGGAACTATGGTAGCTTTTACTTTGTAATGAGATTCCAGTCTTTTTCTTGTCTTTACAAACTCCTCTCCCCTTTGGATATTTGGCATCCATTTCCCGCCCCTCCTCCCCCATTCATAGTTATGTGTGCACTGATTACACACAATCTCCCATTGAAGATAATGGAGTGAATTCTCTGTAGCACCATAGATCTTCTGAGGTACAAAAGATGGGGTGGGGAGCTAGATGAGGCTTTCTGTGCTATTCATCCCCATTGTAAATGACAGTAATTTTAGCTTATGTCCCAATGCCCTTACACAAGTGGCAGTGCACAGGTGTCTCCATTAACTTCAGTGGAACATCAGACATTCTTGTCACACATTCATTGTGAGTAAAGGTATCAAACTGTTCCTTCACAAGATTATACTTCATTGTACGATATAGCTCCATTTGTTTGTATGCATTATAATTCTTGATATATAGTAGCAGAAATTGTTTGGGGACATATAGACTGTCTGAAAAAAAAGCTGGAACAAAGTTGCTCAGTTCACTTTTTATTTAGATGCATCACTTGAAATGAACTAATTTAAATTACAAATATATATTTGCTAGTTAATAATTTGTTCAAAGATTCTGATTTCCTCTCTGGTTCTAAAAAAATATAATTAATTGCTAGAATTATCATATTTTTAGGACAGGAATTATAGGAGGCATACAGCTAATTTTAAATGCAACTGTTAATTGTACCCAACATATTACAATTCTGTTCCTTTTAAGAAGCTGGTTTTATGAAGATAAAATTCAACAAATAGACAAAAAAATACAAAATGCAGGTCTTGCTCTTGCACACATTGAAGTCATTAGTAAACCTCTGTTGATTTCATTGCAGGATCAGACCCTTAGGCAGAAAGACATAATATAATCCACTGAATGTCAAGCACAGAAAAATTCTCCCCAGTGTGTGAAACCTCTTTTAATGGCTTTGGAATATTGGCAAACTTGATGAGTCATCCATACTGCTAGTCTGCTTACCTTTCACAGTTGGGTCCCACATAGTTTTCTTTACAGACACAGCGCACTACTCCACTTTTTCTGTGGCAGGAGTCTGCAAAACTAGAATTACATATAAAAACACTGATCAGGGGTTAGTCAATACTTATTAAAAGCCTATAAACACATGCTGTAATTTGTAAACATAACCTCAGGGCAGATCCTATTTGGTCCTGAGTGCTCTGAAGTCCCATTGAGGTCAGTAGGAGCTGAGGGCATGTGATACCATGCAGGAGATACTCAGCACCTGGTCATTTTATTTTCACCTATAAAGCATCATGCATATCTATGGCACTATATAAATCATAACAATATACGGACTTTCTTCATGCAGCCTAGCTCGGACACGCTTGCATGCATCTGTACATATATTATATATAAGGAACTTGCATTCTTTCCAGAGTATCCAGGCATTGTTCTATTTCCTGTGAACTTGTCTCCTCTATTTTATTTCAGAATGTTAAAACTAACATATTGCCTTTGAAATGTGTTAGATCAAATACTTTAGGAATTAAAATGCTCTATTTAACAACAGGAAAGGTACAATCCAGGAAACAGCAGTACAAGTTTCCTTATACAATAGAATGTCTCAAAGGCGTGCTGTAGGAATCAGATTAGATCCTCTGATGGTGTAAACTGGAATGGCTCAACTGATTTCTATTGCAATGAACAGAGCTAAGCTGATTTCCACAGCTGAAGTTCTACTCTATCACTTCCAGGAGAGAAAAGACAGAGTTGTCTACAAATCCATGCAGTTCTTGGCTTCTCCTGCTTGTGGTGGGGGTTTTGTGCCAGGTTTCTTAATGACATGTTATTCTAACATCCGGGCTGCCTTTACTCCATGTAGCCTTGAATTTTCAGGATCAAATGTCAGTTTCTTTAAGTAAATAAATAACCAAAATATGTGAAACAAAAATGGTTTGAAATGTGGCCAAAAGTCTTAGAGGGGTAGCCGTGTTAATCTGTAACTTTAAAAACAATGAGTAGTCCTGTGGCATCTTTGTTAATCTCTAAGGCATTGTCTATACTGCTGGCTTTTGCCGGCAGAGAGTATGCAAATGAAGCACTGATTAGCATTCTGTCGTGCTTCATTTGCATAATCTATTTGAGCTGTTTTTGTGCAAAAACAAGCAGTGTGGACATTTCCTTTTTGTGCAAAAACCCCTTTTTGCACAAGATCTAATGGTGCTAATAGATTATGCAAATGAAGCATGACAAAATGCTAATCAGCACTTCATTTGCATACTCTCTGCCGGCAAAAGCTGGCAGTGTAGACATAGCCTAAAAGTATGGCTCGAATACAAGTTTTTGTCAGAAAAAGGTACGCAAAATACCTTTTTCCAATTCTTTTGTTGGAAAAGGCTTTACTGACATTTGGCCCATCTAGACTGGGCCAAATGTCAGAAAAACCCACTCTTTTGGAAGCCCCCTTCTGCCTCGTAGAACAAGGAATACAGTAGCTTCCGAAAATGCGCGTTTGCTTTTCCGCAAAAAAAAATGAGTTTCCTGGACGTTCCCGAACCCCTACCCCCTGCAATCTAGCCATATCCTTAGGTGCCACAGGACTACTCATTGTTTTTGAAATGTGGGTTGACCCGTAAAATTGACCACAACTTGGTTAGTAAAGGCAAGAATAGTACCAAATCCCACATAATTGAACCAGGATGACGTGTCTTAGATATAGTTTCAGACAAAAGAGGAGACACAATTTTCTAGACATTCTCAGTTATTTTACAAAATATTGGGACAGATTTTCTCTTAGACAGACATGGTAGGAAGTAGTCAGGGAATCAGTATACCTCCATGCTTTTTAAAACAACAGACTTCTTGTTTTTTGGCTTAACCTTATTCTAATTTATGTCCACTGGCGATGGTCCCTATAGTAATAAATACCAGCTGAGAATTGGCAGGGCAGAGCAGTGTGTCCTTTCCCCAACACACTTCCTATGCCTGGATTAGTGAGTAGTTGGGAACTGACTCTGACAGTTTTATGCTAGTTGAGAGATCCCCTAGCACACTGGAATGCTCAGCTGGGCATCTGTGGCCAGATTCCGTCCCTAGGCAAAAGGGCCAGAACAGCAGAAGAGAATCTGCTCCATGTAATTCTTGTCTGAGCAATAAGCCACTTTATATAAAAAAAGTATATAAATAGTTCCTTCATTGTTTCTGTTCCCATCAATATTCCTAAACTAATATTTCCCAGAGCAAATTACATGATCTGTTTGCCTTGTTTGGAGACATTTATACAACCAGACAGAATTTAAAATGAGACTGTCTTGATGAAATTCCCAAATTATCATCTGTAACATTTTGATGAGAACATGCCAAGAAACTAACCATACTTTGGCAGTTTTCCCTCTTCCTGTATACAAGCTAATTCCTCAAAGTATCTGAAGTTATTACTTTGTGGATTGAAGTTATGAAGTATGACCACAGGTTTCCTGAGTCTTTATATTTTTCAGGTTTTTCTAAAGCTCCTCAAATTCCCCGATGATTAAAATTAAGTAACATCTGTTAAGTCTGGAGATGCCTCCATTCCATTTTCCCAAAAAGATGACATTTCACTTCATGGGAACTATAACAAAAGTTCCCATCATAGCAGATATGGAGATACACTATTTTTCTTGGGATTCATTTACATGGCTTTAGTTTTTTGTCTGGCCAGAGTATCTAATGACTCTATCATCTTAGAGACTCGGATGCAGAGTTGGTTCCTCTCTCTGATTATGATTATGTTATTTTTAGGGATAAAACTTTTGTTGAAAAATGGAATAACAAGCAATATCTTCCTTTTTAAAGTAGCTTCCTGGTGAGGCATTACCTCGTTTTACGACAAATGAAGTAAGAATAAAAGTGAAATAAGAAAGAAAAAAGGACATTATTTCTCTGAACCCAGTTGCAGAGCCTGCAGATTATGCCATAAATATAATTATTATTTATTGTTTGCAAACCAGTAACTTCCAGAGGCATCACCTGAGGCCAGGGCTCCAATGTGCTAGGTGACGTTATACGGACTCTCATTGCCCATTTCAGGCAATCATGATTTAAACACCAGTATGTTGCAAAATGGGCAATGACATTAGTACTTTTAGTTCTGAGCTTCATTCATTCTAGTGGTGTGAAATGGGAAAGGAGTAAAGATCATGAGGTACTGCTATGGCAAGTCAATAAGATTTTCATCTCCACAATACGCAGCAATTTTAGATTAGAGACTTTAAATGCAAGTTCTTGTTCTTCACTTCCTAAAAAAAAGGTAATTTAGGCTCAGAAATAAGCCTTTTAGAAAAGCTAATGGGACAATGAATAATAAAGCTGAAAGGAAGGCGTGCAGCTAATTATGAAACATGTAATATTCAAATTTAAAGAAGAACAAGGACCAAGTAGCCTCCATACAATAAAAAGTAATAGGGGCCAAAAGCTAGATATAACATTCCAGTACACATAGAGAGCATTTAAACAGATATTTTGGCATAAAACTGGCACGGTCACTGCTTATTTAGTAAGCATTTGGTTTATTTGAGTGGAAATATGGAATTACAAATAATTTGAAATCAACAGGAATTCTCTGATAAAAGACCTTTTCATCAGAAAATGCCAATTTATTGAAATTAAAACTTTTCATGGGAATGCATTGGTCTCTCAGGTCCAAGATGGAATTTCAGAAAAAGACCCTAATAGTTTGGTATTATATGTCCCCATCTGGGAAGTTCACATCCCTACTTTGCCTGCTGTGGAGAACCTGGGTCTTGTACATCCCAGGTGAGCAGAATAACCACAGGACTATTGTTTATTCTGAGGCAGGGCTGACTTTTTTATTTGGGTGTGTGAACATTTTTGAAGCAGGATGTGAATGTACAGTCTAGCTTGCCACATAGTAACTTGATATGTGGATTCTGGTACAGTGTGATGAACCTCTTGAAGCAGGGCTTAGGATTCTGCTGCTTGAAAGCAGGGCTGGCCTTACCAAGAGGCAAACTGAGGCAGCTGTGTCAGATGCCAGACTGTAGGGGGGCACCACTAGGACCCAGAGTGTAGAAAATTGTGTCTGCTGCTGGTGCATATGTATTCTCTCTGAGGTACCATGAGAGGAGTAGAATAGGAAGAAGGCAGAATTGAGACCTTTCAAAGTTTTGCCCCCAGCGAGGAGGCATGGGGGCGTCATTTGAGCTGCCCGCCTCAGGTGCCAAATGTTGTGGGCTGGCCCTGCATGAAAGCATATGTCCAACTGTATTCTGGGAGTTTCTCTGTACTTTAGCAGTTTCTATATGGGTGTTACTGCAGGACAAGCTGGTGCACTGTAAATTCACTTGATGCACAATAACTTGCTATGTGAACAAGCCCTTAAATGCCAAGAATCATCCCCGTAGCATAGATAATATTTCTAATAACCTTTGTTTCATGTTTCTGAGGTAAATATAATTTACAGCAATTACAGCAAAGCACCAAATTTGTATAAATTGGAGTTAAATTTAAGGTACTCCTTAGTAAAGAAGGGCCATTGTGGGAGGTTGGGCCAGATCTTCAGCTGGTATGAATCAGTGTAGCTTCAGTGAAGCCAATGGAGTTGCATTGATTTACTTCAGTTGGGGGCTAGCACTATATTTTCATGTTCTCCCAGCATAACTTTAATACATCTCTATTTTATGGCGGCACAGACAAAACATATGAAAAAGGACACAAAAATTGTGCTCTGCAAGCTGGAATGGCTGTTGTGGGGCAAACAGCCATATGAAAAACAATTCAATTTCATTTATTGAACAAAGGAGCTGTTGGACTCTTCTGTTTCTACTTACGTGTTCTTGCTATTGTCTCAGCTCCTGAAACATGGATAAATAACACTCCCCATGAGAACTCATTCACCTGGCTGGCCTGGCACGAATGTAGTAAAATGCAGGTGCTCAGACTATTCTGAAGAAATTGAACATCCTTTCTTCTCTCTTGGGAATTCTCTTTAATTCAGACAGGGATGTCGTTTTTCAGTAATAGCTATTCATCTTGTAGTCCTCATGTGCAACTAACTGTTATGAAAGTTGGGAAGTGTTTTGTGGAACTGTGTGAGATTTGGCACAGCTGTGATTTTTTGAGTCTGTGCCTCTGAGCCGAATGAAATGCAAATTTCTCACTTTGAGGCTGCGTTAAAGAGCAGTCCTATAACAACTGTAAGAAATACCATGAAATGAAGGAAAAGGAATACAGTGTGGAAAAGGACTAAAATCTGCTGTTTGAAAATGGAATGGGAAACAAAGAAATTAGCTGGCGCATTAAAAAGAATAACTTCTACCGACAGTTAAATATATAGGGGCACATCATCCTCTCAGTGTAATGGGCCGTACGTAGCTATCCATTCAGAAGGAATACAGTGATAATTAATGGAATGCTGATTTCTTCTGCTATGACACTGATGTGCTATTAAAGCTCTCTAATAGAAAGCCACATCTTTTGGTTAATTGGTATCTCTGAAACCACAGGGAATGATAACTGGTATAAATTTCCTCTTATTGGCCTGGACCTCTCTTTTCCATCAGGCTTCAGAAATTCATATCCAAAAGCAAAAGCAGGCCATGGATTAGTTGAAATTATAGTTACTAGTGATTCCTTCAGGCCATAAACTCTGTGACACTAAATGTTCTTGGTTTTCTATACTTGAAGGGGATTTAGTCTCGCTCTGACATCCAGTCTAGGGTTCATTGTGCCTGGCTCTGAAAGATGAATGCAGAATAGCAAGTATAAGGATCAGCACAAATAAAATAAAACAAAGTCTGTTTTACGTACTTGGCAACCAATGGCAACGGGCAAGGACAAGGCTGGCAGAATGTGGGCACTCCTCTGACAACGTCCCCAACGTAACCATCCAGACATCTCTCACACTGCTTCCCAGTGGTGTTTCTCTGGCAGTCCTTCAGTAAAGAAGAGTGATGTATGTTAACAGAAGGGGCTACTTAGTTGAGGCCTAGCAGAACAAGGACTGGTGCTAGGTCTGAATCCTTCAAAGTATTGAGGGATTATATGGAAAGTGTCTGTAAGTACCAGAATATTACGAATGAATATACTTGGAACAATTCACCGGACTGCTTGGGAGTGCTGACAAAGTGGTATACAGGATAAAGGTATCACTATAGGTATTTGCATATGCAGACTCTCTAAGCGCACTTTCTGTATTCTATATCATCAGAGATGGTGCTAGAATTCACAGCTGGAAGACAGGTCTGTCTGAACTGAAGCCATAAGAAGGAATCAAAACAAAGTAAAAATTGCCCACTGGTGTATACAGTATCAAATATAGAATAGCCCAATGTCTGTGACTCTGTAACGCTGTAGCATTACAGTCTTGCCTCTGGGGGGTGCTGCTGCCTCCTGCCGTGGCGCTCGGCTGACTTCTGTGTGGGGAGCGCAGACCCCAAATGGCTGCTTGAGCTGCTTGGTCCCCCCACGGCAGCCCGGCTGAGTGGTACAGAAGTCAGCCAAGCGCCACGGCGGGAGGGGAAGGGGGGACGGGGCGGTGAGGTACACGGCCAGGGGGCAGGGCTGTGTACATCACCGCCCCCCCTTCCCCTCCTGCTGTGGCGCTCAGCTGAGTGCTGTGACCCTCAGCCGGGCCACCGCAGGGGAGCCAGTGGCGCAAGCGGCCGTTTGGGCTTCCCCGCGGCGGAAGGGGAAGGGGCGGTGGGGGGGTGACGTACACGGCCCCGCCCCCTGGCCGTGTATGTCACCGCCCCGCCCCTCCTCCCTCGCGGTGGCCTGGCTGAGCGCGCAGCACTCAGCCAAGCCGCCACGGAGGGAGGGGAAGGGGAAGGGGGGCAAGGAGAGATGGAGGGGAGAGAGAGGCAGGAGGAGGAGGAGAAGAGAAAGGGAGAGTGAGAGGCAGGAGGGGGAGAAGAGAAAGAAAGAGATGGAGAAAGAGGCAGAAGGCAAGAGAGTCAGGAGGCGGAGGAGAGCTGAGAGAGAGAGGGGGAGGCAGCAGGAGGAGAGAGAGAGAGAGAGAGAGAGAGAGAGACGGAGGCTCAGGAGAGAAGACCAATGTGGAGGAGAGACCTGAAAATCCCGTCTTATGACGGGCTAATTGGCTAGTAATATATAATTACCAATAAATTCCAGTACAGGTACCTTCTTGTTGACCCCCCCAAACCTTTGTTTCCCAACTCAATGACTGAAAATGAGTATCAAGGAAAGCTGGTTATTAGTGATTAATAAACTGATGTTTGGGTTTTTTCCTGAAATAAAAGATGCCTGAATGTTAATGATTATTCAAATATTTAGATTGATTGCTACACGTTGCTCCTTAAAGTTGCTCAAAACAGAGGAGGCAATAATTAGGAAACTGCCATATTCTTTCTTTCTTTCTAAGATATGAAAAAATAGTTCATAAACTTCAATATTATTTTTCCGGTGGCATTTCTATGAAATACAGAATATTGGGGCAAAAATTTCCCTTCTCAATAATTCAGTTCTTGGCTGTGCCACAGACTTCCTGTTTTATTCTCAGCAATACACTTAACATCCCTCTGCCTCAGTTCTCCATATAGCGTATGGGTACCAGTGGGGAAAAATCATTGATATTTTCCAGATGCTCATATGCTACAGTGATGAGCACAGAAAGAAAGCTGGGGAATAAGTGTTAATACTCATATCTGCAGTGTTGCTCTTCTACTGCAAGGAGGATTGTTAGCACACTCTCCTCTAATCAGCCCATTAGTTGTGTGCTTGAGACATCAGAAGTGTGGCTCTCCTTTGAAAAGTGACTATGGACAAATGGCACTACCTTGTTCAACAGATCCAAACCCTTTTGTATATTCAGGGTTATATTTTTTTGTGGCACAAAAGGAAAGACTTCGGCTTCTATAGCACTGCAGCCAACACAGCTCTTGTATATCTTCAGCAGAATTGTTGACTAAGCTAAATCTGTGAAACCATTGAAGGGAAAGATGATACTGGGGATCATAACTGATTCTCTTTTTCTCTTTTAAACTGAGTACATCAGACAGAGAAATTACTGTGAGGGTCAATAAACGTGGAACTCCACAATGGCACTTTTATAAAGTCACTTTCCACAGTAGCAATGCACTTTAACACAGAGGAGAAGAGCAGTCCTGGTAACAATGCATTCTTACACCCACCTTTGCATGCCTAAACTGCAATATCTCAGCACTACTTGGGTTGCAAATTCTGCAATCCAATCCCAAATTATCTTTCAAAGGAAGTTTTAAAAACTCATTGAAACATACTTATAGATAGTGATGGGATTTTTTTCAATCAGAAGGAACAAACAGCAAACAGTTTTCATTAAGAAAATAAATGCAAAGCCAGAAAGAGAAAAGTAAATTTTCCATGAGACTCTTCTCGAGAGTATGCACTGAACTGAAGGTAAGATTGCTGCCTGTCTCTGTGGAGACCTGAAAGGCTTACATGTGCAGTCCATGGAGTACAAAGGCTGAACAGTTACACAGGTAAATGCACTGCAACTAAGTTTTGTAAAACATTGGGTTTTAATGTTTTTTAAAATGCCGCAAGTTAAAATTCTAAGCCAAATGTTTTGCATTTAGCCAAATTAATACACTCTTTGCTTTTACAAAACCAGAATTAACCCAGCAGTGTTAGAAAATGCCTTGCTGTCAGTGGGACCAAGAGTGCGTTATCAGTAGCATTTGAAAGTTGCACCAAGCCACTAGAAAGTCAGATGATGATGTCTCAATTTAAAAGAACATTTTCAATGGAGAGTAATAGGAATAACTTTTCTTGCTATGAGATAATGATTATGAACACAGACCAATGCCATTTGAACAAATGGCTGCAGAGAGAAATGGGCTATTCACTTCTATATATCCTTTAGATTTACCAAATTTCAGTGATAGAGATGGGCTTGACCCAGGTCCAAACTGCCCCAAGATGTTGATGTGTTTGTGTTCCCACCTACACTAAAGACAGGGAATATTGTCATCCCTAAGCATTGAAAAACCAGGGGGTGAGGCCCGAAGTGTCATGAGACTTGACAGAATTAACAGGAAGCATGGTGGCATGGTGGTGGCCAGCCACAGATAGGCTATTCCTTCTTCACAGTGAAGAGCAGATTCTCTGTTTGAGAACTGCACTCTTCTGTTTCTGTATAAGGTGTGTGTGGGGAATGGCCTGCACAAAGATCTGAGTGTTTGATGATCCTTCATCCCATATTAGGGGAAGGACCATGTCTGACTGGTCAATTCCTGCAATCAAAAGAACCATAAGCAATCCTCCAAGGCCTTTCATAGATATGTATTACCTTTGTCTCCCCTATTGTTGGATAGATGAAATCCATCTGTGCAGAAGAAAAAAGACCATTTGTAAGCTGCAAGGTTATTCTTCTAGCCGGAAGTATCCATTAAGTTGCAAAACTGGGCCAACTCCCAGTTGCTTTCCTTTATTACTTGATGGATGGATGGAGATCTATTGGATACTCTCCAGATCTGCCTTGGCTATCATATGGAATGTATTATCCTCAAAGGCAGAGCTGCCAAATCCCTTCCAACCTTTCCAGTCAGCTGTAAACCTGAACACTGAACATACAAATCATTCAGACGACAACATGCTCTATTGTTAAGGAATCCATAAAAGGGGCAAATGGATCTTAGTAACTGTAACTTCCCATCCCATGCCCTTTTTGTCCTTCTAGTTCCGCCAAATACTTTCTGCCCTAATCACCAGACACCTCAAATGCATATGGATCAAATGTACACTGCCTAGAAAAACAAAAACAAAACAAAACAAAACATTGTAATATTTCTCTCAATAAATCAACACCCCTGCAAAGCTTCATGTCCCGTCACTGTTCTTTGTATACCATGTACTGTGTAAAGAGCTGACCCTAGACCAATGTTTACTTTCCATTACTAAAAATATCCTCAGAAAGGTCACTGCCAACTCACTCCAGAAATATCTTTGCTCCACAGAGCTCCCCTTGCCACTTAATTCTCCTACCTCTGCTCTTTTCTACTGAAGTCACTGCCAAACTATGCGACAGGCAGAGGTGACTGGCCTTCTCTCTCAAATGTTTGCACTAGTATGTTTCAGCATTGTGGGAAAGCCCTGGTCTGTTAAGCAGGAGCTATGAGTCTCCTCCCAAAGTCCACTCCCACATTTAAACCAAAACAAGTTGCAAGTTGAGTGCTTCTCATCCATTTGCTACTCAGAAAATTTCAGAGCAGAGGACCTTCCGTAGCCATCACAAATTCATGACCAAATGTAAATGAAATGAAGAATGGATAGGATCCTTTTATTTTACTAGGTGCTTTTGCACATTCCAGTCTTACTTTACAGTGGAGGAGTTTCTTATGAGGAGGTCAGCTTCAGGTTGAGGAGAGGTAGTAAAGGAGAGAGTACCTCTGCCAAATCCTGTGCAATTAATCTGCAATAAAGCCCAATTGCTTGAGCTTTAGTCTAGTGAAATAAGTTTCCCTCTGTCTGCAGCTGTGCCCTCTCCCACCATTGTCAAGCTACTGTAAATTAGTAAATGTAGCAACTGATATGTACATATAACCAAATCAGAAAGGTACAAAGCACCTCTGTAAACTGGGCTCCTCTCGTTCAGAACCTAGGAGGTCACATACAAGACGCCTTTGACATTTGTCAAGGGCAAAATCCTGAAATCAGCACTGAGAATGGGTCTGTCTCTGTTTCTCTCTCTAGTATTGTATAGATGCATTATCAATGTGTGTGACACAGCTGACAAATTACTTTTTTGAGAGGAAGCATTATTGTGTTATCTATACTGCCATATATCATAAATGCAGGTTATACTATGCTGACTGCTTTTTCTTCTAATTGGGTGTGTTTCTATATTAGAAATAGATTGAACAACTGTCCAGTTTTAATTAAAAGGATCAAGTGATTGACCTATGCACCAGTTTTATAGTAACATATATAAAAGCAATGCTTTATAAGCAATTATTCCTTGTCCTTGGATACCTAATGAGTTTGCCAATTTTACTGACTATGTACATTCAGATAGCTTTTAAAACACAGTAGGATTGTCTTATATTTTAAGGCTGAAAGGAGATTTAAAAAGAGAACATTAAAATAACATTGTGGTGCTTGTAGAAATTAAAAATACGAACACTGTAGTTTGGGGTCTCATTAATAAAGTTTTAATTGTAGTTGATTTCAAATTCAGATGGAAGTCAATACAAATTACTTTTGGTTCCTATGCACTGGAGGCCATTATCAACAAAATGATTTTTATGATTTGCATGGTCTGGAACTCTTATAACATTTTTATTGAATTTGCTTCTCACAATTCATCCTCTGCTGTACATTTTTTTTCATTTTCACAATAGTCCAGACCATTTATTCAATTTTTGTACATTAGCTATTATCTCAACTATAAGATAAATAATTATCTGACATGATGCAGTGACACATGTAGCTACATGACAAGATAATTTCCAGGTCGTCTTTCACCATTTTTTAGCACACAAAAAAAGTCCTTTTCTACATTTTGGAGAATTCTTTTTGGGAGTTGACTTGACAAATGCAAATTTTTTTCTACTTTCCTGGATTTTAATTACCTTTCAGATATTCATTTGGGTAAACTTAGTCACACCAGTGACTCGTGATTGTACTGTGTACTTAGAATCCAAAATTAATACAACCTAAAATCACCCTACTGCTGTCACTTCTTTGAAGCAGGAAGCTAGCTGGATCATCGGCTCCTTCACCTGATTGTAAATGGATGAACAGGAACAATAATAAAGAATCTCTTCCCCTGTTTAGCTCCTTTCAGTTTTTACACTAAGCTATTTTGATGTTGAGAGCCCTGATTCTGCAAACTGTTATTGCCAGGCATGATGTTTACTAACCTGAGTAGCAGTGGCAGGCCCGCCGATGCGGGAGAGGCAAAAGGGGCCTTGGCCTTGGCCTTGGGGCCCGGTATTTCAAAGGGGCCCATAGCTCCCAGCCACTGCTTCTGCTACTACAGGAATGGTGGCTGGAGCCCAGGACCCTTGTAGAGTACTGCTGGGTGCTTCACATGGCTTAGAGGGCTGGAGTGCGGGGGGTAGGAGGCAGCACCATGCTCTGGTCAGCGCTCAGGACTGACTGTCCTTGGCTCTGCCCCTTTGACCCTCAGCTCCAATCCTTCTGGAGGCAGAGAACTGGACCCCCCCCACATCTTGCTCCCCCAGGCCCATAGTAGCTGTGGGCCCTGCTAAGCAATGGAGTAATTTGCCTACTAACCTGTGAGAAACAAAAATCTGCATCCACAACACCATGAGGCCCTGCTGCTATGAGGCTCCCAGTAGTGCACATTTCCTCTTCCTGCATAGTCTTTGGCTAGATTCCCTCCCGTGCTGTTCTGGGTTTGCCAGCAGCTGTCATTAGCAGGTGCTTTTAGGGCTTTGTCCATTATTTAATGGGAATTGGTCCAGGCTCTTCATCTCCAAGTTTTCTCACTCCCATTAACTTCCTCTGATTTTCCCCTCACTGTCTCTCCTCTCTGACCCAAAATCCATGCGTTCCCTCCTTCTTCCGGAAGAACTCTCACTGCTCTCCTACAAAAACCAATCGTCCTTTTCCCTCCATTTCCTTTTCTTTTCCCACTCCTATAAGTCTACCAGCCTCTCCTAATTCTCCCTTCAAACCTCCACAGCCTCACCAGTATCAATATCTCTGCAGCCCCTAAAGCCAACTCGTGTCCTGCCCCCATGTTCTCCTCCCTCCCTCAAACTCTTCTACTCTCCATTTTTATTAAATCCCTTTCCTCTTCCATTTGCTCCTCATTTTTTCCTAAACTTCCCCATTCTCTTTTCCCCAAAATCTGCTTGTTGAGCTGCCCTGAAAGATTTGTGGAATCCCAGAAGAGTTAGCTCCTACTATTTTTCTCTAGCAGCTTCTCAGTTCAGTGAGCCAAGTTGTCCCATTGGTTGAACAACACTCATGGGCTACATGTTCCCAGATTTCTTTATGCAGCATGTCAATCACTATCTCTTTCCTTTCTACCTTCTGCAACTGCCATGCTTTTAATAAAGAACAGCAACTAATAAAGCCATTTAATGCCTCCAGGTTTTTGTATTGTTTGCTAGTTGACTGTATTCTCACCTTCCTCTCCAAAACCTGTTACGCTGAGGTGGGTCAATAAAATCTCCCCTCCCCCACTTTTTTTTTTATCACCAGTTTCCTCTTGTGTTAATCCCAGTGATTAAAAGTCAGATCTCTGGAAGGTCTAAGTACCTATGCATTCATATATCTGGCAATATCAAGGATATTTTTTATTTAATTCATATACAATATTAAAACAATCACTTAAGTAGAAGCAGGGCTGGTGGCGAGTCATTCCAATCCTGAGCCTACAAATGAGGCCAAAGACAGAATAAGTTATTCTACCTAGCTGCTGAACAAATTGTAAAGATCCTCTTTGCAATAGCATATTAATGATAAGAAACATGCCCTCTTGACTGTCACAGAATATAACTGCAAAACCTATCAATTCAACATAAGCACATTTTTATACAATACTGTCTTTTACTGGTGGATCTCGAAGTACTTTCCAAATACAAATTAAGACTCACAACACCCCAGAGAAGTAAATTGGTGTTATTTTTCCATTCTACAGAGAGATACAGGGATTAAGTGACTTGCCAAAAGTAGCAGAGAAAGTCAATGGCAGAGCTAGGAATAAACCCCAGAAATCCTGATTCAGCCCCCTACACTAACTAGTAGATGTTTGCTATATTGTTTAGATACAAATACAACATAAAATCTCCCCCTTCTGTTAGTATTTGGTAGTTTTACTGTTTCAACTTCCTATGATATTTTCCGCTTTGATTGTCTATTATAATGATAGTGGTTTTACCGCTCTGGCTTTTGGTCCCAAGCCTAAAGTGCTACACTACTATTACTAAGCTCCGTGTTCCATATTAGTTGATAATGAGTGAGGCAGAGCATATGGCAGGCTATAATGTTACACTGGAATTTAAGCACATTCTTTCCTCAGTGTATTATTTCAAGCTCCTATCTTCATTAGTAAGCAGCAGGAAGCTAGCTGCTGTGAATTGTGAGGTAGAACTGCTATAGATAACACATGCACATAAGCACTCAGAGGTCACTTCCAATCAGAAGCTGTTTGTATGATATACAACACAGTACAGTGAAAGGGAAAATGAAATGAGCTTATGTTTATATGCTTTTCTGAAGATGGATTCCGAAGCCCCTTTTGTGTTGTGAAACTGGTTAAAATTCTCTCTCTCGGAATCACTTCATCTTTAAGACAAAATATGACAACTGTTCAGTGGCTCACCCAAACACCTCACATCAGTTTAGGGTAGGAAGTGCAGAATACTGCGTATTGGGAGACTACAGAGATAATTTGGGTTGGCAGAATGTAACCCAGATTTGGTCAGAACATTGTGGTTAATGATCCTAACAGCCAGAGATCTTTTATGAACACACATGATCATGACCTTTTAAGTATAATTCAGAAGAAAGCATCTCTGTTAATGTAGTATAGTTTAACTAGGCTGATGTACAGGACTATTGGTTTCAGAGGGGTAGCCGAGTTAGTCTGTAACAGGAAAAACTTAAAAAACAACAAATAGTCTGGTAGCACTTTAAAGATTAACAAAACATGTAGATGGTATTATGAGCTTTCAGGGGCACAGCCCACTTCACTTTTGATTTACCAGCATCAGAACCTGCAGTAGCTTGGGTTTTCCTTAAATGTATTTCATTCCTGGGGTGACTTATCCAAGATAAAGAGAGGAGACTCTGCTAAGTCTTTGCCTTCTCAATGAAAATATAATTCATGTTTACAGTGAAATGGAAGGCATCCATGAAATGGGGGACCAGGAGAGAGGTGAGGATGGCGCAGATGACTTACCACACAGATTCCAGATCCATCGAGACACCTGTTTGCATTGCCATTACAGTTACAACGCAAACAGTTTCCTGAAGCAGTTTGATAAAATCCTTCTTGGCATTTCTGAAATGAAAAAAAAATCAGAATAAAATTTCTTTGCATATGCATTTTAAGCTCGGGTTCAGCTAATATCAGAGACAGGCAAGTATTGCAACCACCGGGTTTCCTCAGAGAGCATTACATAACCCCATCAAAATACGCACATAACCCCATACACGCTCTATGAACAGAGGATTAGGATATTTGGCCTAAATACAAAGACATTTTTTTCAGAATCACTTATATAGTGATATTTAAAAGACCCTCTCCTCTTCCCCATATGAGGAATTATTGTAAATATGGTAGTTCAGTTGGACTGGCATCTGAAGGGCTTGCTAATTTGCTTGCAGTTCTTGCCTGTATACTGGACTTAGGCAGTGCTGGCATCATCAGGTACTGCAGTATCTTTCTCCTGTTTCTTATGTAGCTGCTGTACTCCCAGAATAGGATTACATGCCTGTACAAAGGCCTACATGGCATGTGTGTGGGTCAATTACTCTTTTAATTTACATACAATATACCAGTATTCATGGTAAACATAGTTAATCGTAAAACGTCCACATCCTCAAAACCCCAAAATTGGTTATTAGCTTTGAAAGACAAATGCATAGAAAGAGCTCCTTTGTGATCATGAACCTCTTTACTTTATTATAGCTGGGCAGTCCTATTAGCTGCTTATGGTCCCTTTATTAAGAGACGGAAGCAAGAAGACTCAGCAATATTCAATAGCCATACATGGATGGATTATATTCATTGTTGGGTATGGTGGAAAGGAAGATTATTAAAAAATAATAAAAGTTCCCTGAATATATTTTATTTTCCCCTTGTTCGGCTTAGATTTGGAAGGTCAATCCCTGAGGTGATTTTCATGGAGTCAGAGGTGTGCCCTATTTTCATTCAAAATATCACGGGATTGGCTTTTGGCCTTGAAACATATGTCTGTCATTTATGCTTTAGTTCATCCATGTTTTAGATAATGGCACAAAGAGTTCACTTAAGTTTGTGGACAATACCAGTTGTGAGTAGGAGTTGTGAGTGCTTTAGAAGATAGGATCAATATAAAAAATTATCTGGACAAACTGGATAAATGGTCTAGAGTAAAAAGGATAAAACTTGAAAATGACAATTACAAAGTATTCCATTTAGGGAGGAACAATCCGTTGCACACTCACAACATGGGAAATGACTGCCTAGGAAGAAGTATTGAAGAAAGTGGCCTGGGGGGTTACAGTGGATCATAAGATAAATAGGAGTCAACAGTGTGACACTGTTGCAAGAAAAAAAGCAAACATCAGTCTGGGCTGTATTAGCAGGAGTGGTATAAGCAAGACACAAGAATTTTTCTGCTGTACTCTGCATTGATATAGTCTCAGTTGGAATACTGTGTCCAATCTTGGGCACCACATTTCAGGAAAGATGTAGACAAATTGGAGAAAGTCTGGAGAAGAGCAACAAAAATGATTAAAGATCTAGAAAATACGAATTATGAGGGACGATTGAAAAAAAACTGGGTTTGTTTAGTCTGGAGTAGAGAAGACTGAGGAGGGAATAGTTTTCAAGGAAATAAAAGATTGTTACAAGCAGATGGATGAAAAATTGTTCTTTTTAACCTCTGAGGATAGAACAAGAAGCAATGGGCTTAAATTGTAGCAAGTTTAGGTTGAACGGTAGGAATTCCTCTCAGGGTGGTTAAGTGCTTGAATAAATTACCTAGGGAGGTTGTAGAACCTCTGTCATTGATTTTAAAGAGCAGGTTAGACATATTTCTGTCAAGGATACTCTAGTCTAGATAATACCTAATCCTAGCATGAGTACAGAAGACTGGATTAGAAGACCTCTCAAGGTCCCTTCCAGTCCTACAATTCTATGATTTACATCTTGTTATAAATTGCTCACAAATCAGAATTGCAGCATTTCACACCCACTTTGCACTTATATAAATGACTACACAAGATGCAATGCAGTGCAAAATCAGACTTCATCTTTTTAGTGAATTGTGTTGACTTAGCTTAGAACTAGAATTGCTTTACACAGTTCTCTCTTATTTTCCTGAGTTACCCTGAAATAGGGATCATCTTCTGTTCCTATCTATGCCTTATTTTCCATTGTCCTACCCATAGATTCTCATGTCTATTTGCTAAGAT
The DNA here is from genome assembly GCA_032595735.1 of Pelochelys cantorii. Classification (NCBI taxonomy): domain Eukaryota; kingdom Metazoa; phylum Chordata; order Testudines; family Trionychidae; genus Pelochelys; species Pelochelys cantorii. The sequence continues at coordinate 83,435,822 of CM064328.1, forward strand.
GCCATTACATTAAACGTTCTCAGTGGATAGTTAGAGACATAAGAGAACTGCCCTTCTCTTCTATTGCCCTCTTAAAGATACTGAATGAAGTCTTTTATTCTATCAAATTAGCTGCTTATTTTAAATTTATAATGGTATCTGACATGATATTGACAATAGAAAGGCAAGATTTAGACCTGGAACATTAGGCTAGTCCTACCCCAGAATATGGGAGCTGGCTCGTTGGCAGAGATGAACATAAAAGAAAAACTTAGCTGCCTTTACAGTTTTTATACACACTGTTACTGTGGTTTGCTTTTGCAAATATTTGTTCTCCATAATAGCTACTGGGGAGGAAAATCCTTCATACTATGGCTACATAGGGGTATCATTAATACTATTTATATTGCTTCTTTCAGTAGATGAAACCTAACATGGAATTGCAGAGTTGGCTCATGGTAGACTAAAAATTTCAGCTAGATGATTTAACCACACACCAAGGAAGGCAGACAATTAGTTTCCAAATTGAAATCAGATTCTTATTACAAAGTCTTTCTTGGCAGTGGTTCTCTCCTCCCATATAGATCTCAGGCATGTTCTGTTCTCTAGTGTTATTTAGTTGGTGGGAGGTCTTAAAGTAGTGACTGTCTGTGACAAGGGCTTGGGGGCAGTCCAGACCAGTAAGGGGTTTTGTCACCACTTGCCCTGCAACTCTGGATGCCTCACAGTGCTTTGCTGAAATAGCTCCCAGCCTGGGATACTCAGAACCAGCCTACAGGTATGTAAGTCACACCCTGAGCATCTGTGCAGAGATAGACAGCTTTGCTTCAGCAGTTCCAATCCCAGCAGCCTGTCTACAGCCCCATTCTGGCTTCCACCAGCATTCCCAATGGAAGTGTTCCCAATGGACTCCCAGTCCTGAATTTCCCCCAAACCGTGTCCTCTACAATGTCTTGTGTAAATACACTGGGGGCAAATATATTATTTAATTAAATACAGCACTGAGTTGATTTATAGTACAAATAAAACACATTCCTGAAGCAATAGGACATAGATTAAGTGATGCCAAGTAAAAGGAATAAAGTTAGAAAAGGTTACAAGCAAATACAATGAAAACACATCTAAAGGCCTAAAACTTAATCTGCAGTATAATCAGGCAGGCACTTGGGGTCAATTAGAGCTTGCTAGAAGCTATAGTCTGATTAGACACATGCAGCCAATTCAGCCCTGTGGTGCTGCTTTTAAAGGGCTTCCCCTAGGCCAGGAAGGGGGAAAGAAAAGAGCAAAAGACAGGAGGAAGTGCTGTGTGTAGGAGTTGTGTGGGTGTGAGCAGAGGACTGATGAGTGGGTACCAAAGGAAAGGTATGGGGAGGGATTGTTTGGGGAAATGGCCCAGGGAAAAGCTGCCGGATAGAGAGTGGCAGTAACCCTACTTGTTGCTACTGCCTTAAGGTCCCTGGGCCAGAACCCAGAGTAGTGGGACAGCCTGGGTTCCCCCCAACCTCCTCACAACATCTCAACCTGTGTCCCAAGGGAGATCAGGACTCCAGAGGGGATTTTACCCCAAATTTATGATCTAGCCTGTGATGAGTATGGCTCTATTGGCTGTGGTTCCTGCCTTTAGTAAAGAGAAAGAGGGTGCATGGAGGGCCACAGCAAGTCTCTGAGGCTAACACTATCTGCAAGAAGCACAAGATCCATGGGGAATAGCTGGAGCTTTGTCACAACTGGTGTCAAAGTGGGATCATTTGCAGTGTGGTGGAAGAAAGAGGGTGAAAGAAAAACAAACATACCCCCTGACCTCCAAAAAAACACACAACACAAAAATGTGTTTGTGTTGTTTTTTTATTCTCCTGCTTAATTGGGTTATAGGCTCTCAAAGGAGGACTGAGTAAAAGCACTGGTGCAGTCGATGGCAGCCCAACAAGAGGCCTCACAGGTACAGGAGTTGGCACTATAAAAGGCGACGCTTAAAGTAGGAGACCAATCAGCTATTCAAGCAGCCTCTGAGAGAGCCCTACTTCAAGAGGTGGTAGACAAGATAAAGACCCTTACTTGGACTCCAGGGACCCAAACCTTGAGGGCCACAGGCTCTCTACCAAAGATGACATCAGAGAATGACATAGAGGCATATCTCCTCACACTCAAGAGAACTGCTCAGTGGGAGGCCTGGCCCCAGAAACAATGGGCCAGCATACTCGCCCCATTTCTCTGTGGTGAGGCCCAAAAGGCCTACTATGATTTGCTGCAGCTAATTATCCCCGGCTAAAAGAAGAGATCCTGGGCCTATCAAGGGTGACAGCAGCAGTACGGGTCCAGAGGTTTCATGAGTGGAAATACCAAGAGAATAAACCACTGAGGTCCCAGATGTTTGACCTGATTCACCTTGCACAAAAATGGCTGTGACCTGAAGTGAACTGCTCAGAGGAGGCACTGGTCATCGACCAATTCATGTGGAAGTTGCCACCAGACCTTTGCACTTGGGTAGGCCAGCGTGACCCAACCACCTACGACGAGACAATCACATTGGTGGAGAGACGAGCGACAGCCAGGAAGTTGACTTGCCTACTTAGAGAAGGCATTTGGTGAGGCAGGACTCCAATGATGATCCACAGTGTTCAGGCGACCAACCACCCAGGAAACCCTAGACAAGGGAAAAGGGGAGGGCTGAAGGTCAGTGGAGAACAAGGGGGATAGGAGAGAGGCTAACTCCGAGGAGAAACCCCTTGCTCCATGGAGCCAGGGGGTACATACAGGTGCTATGGGTGTGGAGAATTAGGCCACATAGCTCAGTGCCCCAAAGTTGAGGAGCCTATGCGATGCAATCTTGGGGACTTGGGTGATCCATGCACCCTATTCAACCTAGTGGGGGGGGGGGAGTGTCACAGTTACCCCACATCAGTATACCAGGCCAGTGAAGGTAGACGGGGTAGAACGGATGGCACTTATAGATTCTGGGAGTGCTATCGCTCTGATTTTGGGGAAATTAGTGAAGCTCAGCCAGCTAAAGCAAGCCAAATGCACAGGGGTCCCCTTTGTCCATGGGACTGTTGGTTACTACCCCAGCATAACTATAAAAATAGAAGTGCAGAGAAAGATCATCGGGGTACAAGCAGGAGTGTTTCCCTACCTTCCATATCCTGTACTTATTGGGAAGGACTTTCCTGGATTTAATAGTCTGCTTCCCTTAGAGGGGCAAGAAGCAGAGAGGATCCCCAAACTAGGGCAGTTTCACCCCAGAAAGTGATCTCCCCCTACATTTGCAGAGCTATCCCAGGAACTGTTTACCACCCTTGGGAAGGGGAGGAAGACTAAAACCAAAGGAGGGCAGCCAAAGCCTTAGGCATCCGAATCCTGATGCAGGCCCAAAGGACCACCTGCATAGGCAAATGAAGATGGTATGCGGTAGGAGAAGACCCTGAGATGCAATAAGGAGAAAACCCTGAGACATTGGAGGTATTGTGCCTCCTGCCTTGAATGTCAATTACACAGTCCTCAGCGGTTCCCCTGCCGATCATTGACGTTCCATTTGAATGGATAGCCATGGTCTTGGTGGGGCCATTAGAAAAAAATGGACCTTTTTAAAGAAAGCCAATTAGAAGACATCACTACTGCTACTGCTAGCATTCGACACATGAGGCTCGTGCTGCTCAGTAGCCCTGATTCTGCTCTCAGTTACACCGGTGTGAATCAGAGCAACTGCACTGATTTCAGTGTAGTTACATGAGTATAAGTGAGAACAGAGCCATGCCTTCTATTCTCTTCTCTTCTATCCACAACCTCCTCGTATACCCACAGCAGCAAAGATGGTAGAAACGGGAATAAGACAAAATAGGGGAAAGGAAGTTACTCCAGGTGCTACTGTCAGCATATTCTATAGTAATCTATAGCAAGAAGAGCTAATATTGCAATACTGCAGCTGGTTTTCAGAAATGTAATAAAGACCAGGTGCAAAAATCAATAGCAAATATACCAACAGGGTTTACAGATTTTAAAGGACTTAGTAAGAGAGATATATTGGATTAGATTTTTCAACTTGTACTAGGAAAAAGTATTGTCCCTTGGGCTAAATAAATCCCCTTCAGTAGACAATAATGCCTAATCCTGATGATATAATGGGTAATGCAGATCCAACATTCTGGCCCACTGTTTCCTAATTTAAAGGGACAGTGGATGGAAATGTTGCTCACACATTTCCTGCACCATTCATGGGGTGTATGTAACATTTTTCATTTTTTTGATTTTGTTCCAAACCTGTTTACAATTTGTCTGCAATTATTTTATGAGCTCACAAACCTTAGCCCAATTTGATCACACAATTAGCTAAATACTCTGACATGTCTTTTTATAAACTGGATGTTGGCTTTTTGCTTTGGAATGCATAATGGATCATTTGTCACTGGTGGAGGAGGGAATAGTAAATATATAATATTAATTAATACTTGGATAATACTTGATAAATTGCCAGTATCCAAAGGCAACAATCTGGATCTGATTTTTCTGTCACATTTGTGCAGTTCCATTAACTTCAGTAGCATATTTCTGATTTAAACCAGTGCAAGAGCAGAATCAGGACCATTGTACTTACAATGATGAATATCAGCTCTTAAAAACTGGACCATTTCAAAGGCACCCAAATGACTTAGGAGTTTAAGTCCCATTTAAAAAAATTACTTAGGCCCAGATCCTTAAAGGAATTATCCCAGCTTATACATGCATCTTCGAATTGGCTTTCTTTAAAATGGGAGAGAGACATAGGTAAATGCACAGAGTATTCTAGATAAATCTGTGATCAGGTGCCATTTTCCTGAGCAATGTTTTTTGTAAATTCCCTGAAGCAGGCCCTTTTGTCAACAGAATGTCATGTAGAGGCAAATAGTGACTCTTAACATTAGTTATTACTATTTATTATTTGTGTTCAGGTAGTGCCAATCATGGATCAGGGCCACCTTGTGCTAGGTACTGTACAAACACAGAACAAAAAAAAGGGTCAAATCTCCAAAGAGCTTATAATTCAAACAAAAGATGAACAATAACAACGGATGCAACAAATAGATTTAGGAAGCAACACTGACACAGTAACGAATCATGTGATTTACATTGGTTACAGCCTGTCAACTCCCTAGCCAGTGCTGAGTTGTATGAAGCTCTGAGGCTGAGGAGGATCTGCCAAGCAATCCTACTGTCGTTTCGCATTTTGGGAGACGTGCGGCAGGATTTCTTCATGTCAGCCCTGAAGAAGCCTACTTAGTATACACCATGGGTGTTCTGGCACCAGACTGAAGATTAGGCTCTTATTAACTAGTAGATACTTGCTTCCAAGTGCAATTTAAGGATCAATTTAACCAGAGAATCCTATATGTTGGAACAACTTCAGTGAAGTCAGCAGGATTGAATTCATTAAAACCAGGGCTGTATTTGGCCCCGAGTACCTTAAATATATATGAAACTATGAAAAAAAATTCTGGTGTGAGTTCTACACATCACAATTCTGCATGGCACGATGATTTTGTTGCAAATGTTTTCTATGCAAATTGCATTGACACGTCAATCTCTTCCAATAAACGCACATTTTAAATCATGCTGAAATTATTCCTTAATATGTTAGCCCTGTTTTGAAAGAACTGTCAAGATGTGCACATTCCTTAGTGAGAAACCACACACTGCTATTTGGTGTCCCTTGTTCTTCTTTTCTTCTTTCCCTGCTTTGTCTGCCTGTGATCCTTTTTCGGGTGGGAACATCCATTCACATCTGGCCCTGACCAGGGCTTAATGTGTAATGAAAGAGGTGCTGGGGCTCAAGCAATGAATTAATTTTGAATGTTAAACTTGTTATGACTTTGAATATGTGGTGGTATTTTTGTCACGGATGGTAATGACATTAATACTGCTGCACATTATCATAAAGTCTTTATTTGAAACAGTAGCTTATTGTACATACTAGTGTTAGATGTTTACAACCATGTATTCTACCAGCACTGTTACCAGGGCAGGGAGAGCAGCCTGCTACAAGCCTCTAACCAGGTTTTTTTGTCTACCCTATTTTTCTGGGCCCTCAAATGTGCAAAGCTGGGGGGAGGGCCCAGAAAAATGGGGTAGACAAAAAAACCTGGTTAGAGGCTTGTAGCATGACTGGGATTACGTGGGTCCTTTTAAAATACCAGACCACCTGCTGCTGATGGCAGTGCTGCCACAGAGCTGGGCACCCAGCCAGCAGCCATTGCTCTCCAGCCACATAGTTCTGAAGGTGTAAAAGTGGGTGGCATGGCATGATAATGGGACTGATGGGATCCCAGTGCAGCTGCAGGGCTCCACCCCTACTGTTTTCATCCCCTCATTTTTCCACCCTCCCCAGCTTTGTGCTCTGGCCAGCTGCCCTGCTCACCTCACCCTGGTTATGGTCTGATGAAGACAGCAGTATTGAGGATCTTAAATCAAACCAATTTTAGAGTGCAAAATAGAAATAAAAAAAAAAAATTCTCACTGATGTGACAAACCTAAGGGTGCCAGGGCTATGATCTACCAAGCCTAGAGGTACTGTGGCTCACCCCCAGCAACCCTGGCAGAAATTAAGCACTGGCCTGAGTAAGAGGCAGCATATAGCTATACTATCCAGGAGCACAGCAGGGATGCAACTGTGACACTGAAGGTCACAATTTAGTCCCTGGTTCTCCATTTGCTCCAGTTGAGAAATAAACTGTGCCAGCTCCAGACCAGACATGGCTTACTTTCCTCTCGGTGCCAGCTCCACTGTTGCTGGGGTGACCAGTGTCTGCCTGGTATGCAGCTTGTTCCCTGCCCACTTGGCTGGGAGGGTGAGTAGTGGCTCCATGGAGTCTGTTGTCTCCTCATGCTGTGCCTGGCAGTATGGGTAGCCTGCAAAGGGGAGTGAAGCATCACCTTATGCCCTCTTCCTCCCCTGCATAGGGCAAACTGTCTAATACCTGAATATAGATTTTGAGTTGTTCAGGGCAGACACTAAGCCTTATTTGTGTCCCATTGGGCTCTGAAAATCTTCATTAATTGTCATCATTGTTTTTTCAATACTCTTCAGTGCGAGCACAGGACTATGCCTCTCCAAAACCACTGGCAAAAATCAAATCACATTAAGAATTGCATATTTTTCTAACTCACTGGCAGCAGAAATGTACGTTTCTGCAAGGTACAGGTTTGTCAGGGCTGCCATACTTTGAGCACTCCTAGAAATGGCATATAAAGCTGTAAGGAACTAGGTATATGTGTGACTCGTATTCCTCACAATGGAAAGTTTGTATGCACTTAGGAGTTAACGTATCTCCAAGTAACAGATATTCCTTCATAGATTTTTGATGCATAGTCTGATTATTTGTCTCCATCTTCGTTTCATGACCGTCTGTATGATGGATGGCACAGACCCCAAAATGTTTTCATCCTCCCTTCCCGAAGAAAAGGGTTTCTAATTGAGAGTTGCTAGAACCCGGAGGAGCTCCTTCAGGGGCTCAAGGGAAGAAAGCAGAGCAGTTACTCCCAGTGTCAATGGGGCATAGAAATCATAATCTAGTGGAGAATGGTAACACAAGAACTAATGGCTGGAAGTTAAAACCCAGCAAATTCAAATGAGACTTTGTTTTGTTTTGTTTTGTTTTTGTTGTGAGCTTTGTTTGGAGTTAGCAGTTCAAAGATCTGAGGCCCTTTTGTAGATGGTTGAATTTGCTTTGAATCTCTTAAGATAAATAAGCTGATCTCTGTCTCCAAAGCAGGATTTTTTCTTACATAGTATCCTGCTGTTTTTGTGAGGGGGACTTTAGACTGGGGCTGTATCACACCATCATTTACACTCTGTATGTAACCTGCTTTGAAAGTGGTGTCCCCTGTCATCTACATTTTCTTCAGTGCTGAGAAGTAGTCAGAATTTCCTTACAATTCACTTGATGCTTGTTTTAAACCAAGCAAGTTGCTTTAAAGGACACAGAGCCATATTTTCAAAACAGCTAGTTTTCAGGTTTCCATTAAACATGACCAGTTTTTCAAAAGTTTTCTCAACTCAGTAAATCCCCATTGTGACATGTGTGGGCAGATTCTCAAAAGAGCTTTACCACACTTAGCAAATATCTCTCTTCCTACAGCATGCTTGATATCTTTGACTATGGAAATAAATATTCCATTCAAAGATTAGAGTTTTTTGGTGTGACAGATATTAGCCACTAATTTAACTTGGCCTAAAAATAGAATTCTCAGGAAGAGTTAAAAATGCTTCCTGTACCTTTGCTATTTGGAAAAACATCTCATTGTTAGTACATCAGCCCAAGTTTAGTAGAACATGCAGGTTAGTGAATAAAGTCATAATAAACAAAGAGTCATCATACTTTTTGCCTACATCTGAGCACCTCAGATCTCTTTGCAATAGTCCATGAATTGAACCCACAAATGCTCCTGTGATAAATAGGGAGACTGTCCCAATTTTACAGATGGAGAAACTGAGGCTATGTATAGACTGCAGAGTTTTTCTGGGATACCGCATCCAAGGAACATGTCTGCTTTTCCAAACAAAATTTCTGAAAAACAGATGCGTTTTTTTGGCATCCCTGGAAACCTTGTTCTATGAGGAAGAAGAGATGTTCTGAAAAAGGGTTTTTTTTTTCTAATATTGGGCCCAGTGTGGATGGGCCAAATGTTGGAAAAGCCTCTTCTGAAAAATAAATCAGAAAAAGATACCCAAATTGCGAACTCCAAATACACAAATTCCAAAACAAAATAAAACAAAACAAAACAACAACAACAACAAAACCCCACAGCAGTGTAGACATAGCCTGAAGTACAAAGGGCTTAATTCTTCCACAGAGTAACTCCTGTTCACTTATTACCCTGTGGTGAGGGAATCCTGACAGAATGTTTGAAAGGCTTACCTGCTATAAAATGGTGGTGACTGCAGTGTAAATGTCGCCATGGTCAAATGGAGAGCCCCCAACTCTCTGTACAGCCTGCTAGCTCCCAGGCCTCTGCTTTAACCTAGATCAACCTTTTACTCTAGTTCTCATAACTTACATTTTGTTAAACTGGAATCACCCTTCTGTGTTATGCTTTTTTTTTTTTGAGTGAATAAATGAATATATTCAGCTTGTCACAGTAGGAAAGTATTAGCTAACAAAGCCCCAATTTAATGTCAGACATAGGGAACACTCAGTCCATTAATTTCTCTTAATCATGGAGAGAATACAGACTACACTCCCTCACCCACACATTCTAACTTCTGTTTGGTGGCATAGCACATTTTTCAAATGTAGATTTTGCAGTGTGGGCTCCTGGTAGCAGACTCGTGGACACCTGTATTCTTGCTCCCTGTGAGTTAAGAAACAGCCCTTTCAAATTTCTCAGCAGTTTGCCCAGTTCAAAGACATACTTTTCCAAAGCACAAAGATTTAGTTCTTTGCAGGACTGATGAGAAACATTTTGCAAACAGCAGGAGCTGTAATAACGCTATGCCCCTCAGTTCTCACCTTCTCCATTCTGTGACCTGATTAAGATGCCCTTACTCAGTGCTGCAAAAGTAAATGTGACAGATGTAGAGTACACCTCAGTATGCAACTGATTTTTAGCTCAGACACAAGCTGCAAACGTGGATAGTGAACAGACCGGGGGCACTAGGTTTCAGCAGTCCTAAGTGCAGCTACAGTGCTTGCTGTGTGACCTTGTGGAAGGTATTGAACCATTTAGGTGAAATTCTGCCTTTTCGGGGTGGAGTTGTAATGTCTGATGTGTGGTGCTCATTTCTGCTGCCATTTTGCAGCTTGGGAGTAGGCCTGCAGGATTTCTTCATGCCAATCCTGAAGAAGTGATTTAGTGTACAGCATGGGTATGCTGTCCCTACACTGAAGATTAGGCTCTTATTAACTAGTAGATTCTTACTTTCAAGTGCAATTTAAGGCTCAATTTAACCACAGCGTAATCTATGGTGGAACAACTTCAGTGCAGTTAGCAGGATTGAATTCATTAATACCAGGGCTTTATTTTACCCCAAGTACCTCAAATGTATATAGGATTGTAAAAAATGTCTGGCTTGGGTCTTACACATCACAATTCTGTATGGCATGATGATTTTATTGCAAACACTTTCTATGCAAAATGCAGACACTTCAGTCTCTTGACATCTTGCCTGCATGGCGGAGAGTGGGGAGGAGCATCTGAAACAGTCTGCTCAAAGGTGTGCATGTATGAGTGAAGTGAGTTTTGGGCACTAGCAGGTATGCAGAGCCCTTGCTAGGATTCCAACTAGCTAATAGCTCTCCCTTGGTCCAAGAAACACTACCGAATAAGCTAGCTAATTTCCCATGCTCTCAGTTTCCCATCTTGAGCAGCAGCATTTGCCTGGTTCTTTTTGCACATGCTGACTAGGATCAATAGTCCAAAAGCCTTCTTGTACTGCCTCCTCTCCATTCTAAAGTGCTTCTGCAGAGACTTTAGACTCATGACTCAGTTTACCAAACTGTAAAATGTCGATTTATTATATTTTTAATGCATACTATGATTTACTCCTAGTAAAGTACATTAGTTGTATGTGTGAGAGTCTTGAGCACTGCATCATACTCAGCAGGTCACAGAGTACAGTACAGATTAAGAAGCACACATATATTATCCTGGACATCTTTCTGTGTCAATAGTTCACTTTAGCTGAGGGACAGATTAATAAATTAACAATTTTTTTCTGGAATGAAGTAGATGAGTGGAGAATAAGACCAAGCAATTTTTGGCTATACCTGGAGGACAGCAGACATGGAGGTGAGCAGGCATTTTAACAGGAGTCTTATTAGCCTATTGAGGTGTGTGTCAGCAGGTGTTTTGTCACTGATCCCTGAGCTATTTGTTGTTATGCTAGGTGACTGTGGACGACTGGCTTGCAGACTGTGATGGCCCATTGGGGTTCCCCCGCCTCCTGCACCCCCGTAATGGCCCGAACTGACTCCACCAGCCAGTAGAATAGAGGGAGTTTATTGCTTCTTCAGGATACAGCACAGCGTAGATGTAATCTTGTTACAGGGCCAGGCCTAGGATGCCTCAGCCCCCCTTGAGATGGGGGAGACTGGGCCCCTAAAATCCCAGCCCCTGCTTAGGCTGCCTCCTCCATGATTCCAGACAGAAAACTAAAACTCTCTTCCAGCCCTCCCCCCCAGCCAGGTGCTGGTCTCTGCCCTCCTTCCTTTGTCTCTCCCTGGGAGGCTGAGCCTGGGTGTCTGGGTTAACACACATTTAGGAGAATCAGTGAGAATCTCCCATCACAGCGTAGGGGAACCCCGAGTCACAGAGCAGTCAGCACCCCCACTACACCACACAGACATTGACAAGAAATGGGGTTAGGAGCTAATAAATCACAGAACCCTACATCAAGTGTTATCTGCCTCGTCCTTGAAGAAATCTACTCACTCACATCTCACCTCTCAGAACTATTACATGTATGATCTTTAGACTTTTCACACAATACCTAAGAATGCGATTTCCTCAATCAACTAATACCAGACCTGCAGAAGTTACGAGTGTACAACAGACGTGAATTGAGAGACAGGCTTCATTCCATGCATAACACCCTCAAATTGGGCCATTGAGATCAAATGACTGTATTTAAATTTGTTGTACTCTTTATTTCCCCAAGATGGGCAGTATCACTCCTGCTTGCCAAAAATGGACCCTTTCAGTGACTACAATTGGTCTAAATCTGGTCCAGGGAGGGTAAAAGTTCTGGTAATCATGGATATCAAATCTGTGTGAGGTATTTGACTTGGGTTCAAACTTGTCTAACCAACTTTTCTATTTTGTTCTTTTAGAGTTAACCTATTTCTAGTGAGTCCTTAAACCCTTTACAGATAAGCACATGATAACCGTCCTTGAGGCTTGCTGGGGTCTTTCGTTTTCTTTGTGATATGACGTCTACTAATCTTTCATTACCTAATCTGTGTACTTGTTATATCAGTTGAGGCTAATGTAATTTATTTGTGCATTGAGTCTTCTAGGTTTCATTTTCCAAAAGTTTGAATGTCTGCAGGTTCACTTAAGAAAGAGAAAAGCTTCAGTAATAGACTTGGGACCACTTCAATCCTAGATTTCCCCCCAAAAGCTTAGTGACTAAAGGTACGTCTATAGCTACCCCACGTCTACACAAGAGTATAGCTACCCCTGACTCTTATTTCAAAATATTTTTTGAAATAACGGGTGGGCTATTTTGCCATCCCAGTAAACCTCGTTGCACAAGGGATACAGAATGGCTCAAAATAGTGCGTTATTTCGAAATTTGGCGCTGTGTAGATGCACCAAATTTCAAAATAGCCTATTTCAAAATAGATTTGAAATAACGTACGCAATTTGTGTCGCACAAATTGAGTATCTTACTTCACAATTAGGGTATGTCTAGATTACATGCGTCTGCCGACAGAGGCATGTAAAATAGGCTACCCGACATAGTCAATGAAGCCGGGATTTAAATATCCCCAGCTTCATTAAAATAAAAATGGCCGCCATGCTGTACCGGCTCAGCTGATCGTCGGCACAGCGCGGCAGTCAAGATGTGGATCAGTCGACCAGGGAAGCCTTTGTCAACCACTCCTGTAAACCTCGTTTCCCTTGTCGACCGATCTGCGTCTTGACTGCCGCGCTGTGCCGATGATCAGCTGAGCTGGTACAGCATGGTGGCCATTTTTATTTTAATGAAGCCGGGGATATTTAAATCCCGGCTTCATTGACTATGTCAGGTAGCCTATCTTACATGCCTCTGTCGGCAGAGGCATGCTATCTAGACATACCCTTAGGGTGCTATGTAGATGCACCCTCAGTGAGGGAATAACAGGAATGTTGTGGGTTAAGTGTTGTTATAGGCAGTTTGTTATGGTAGGCCCATTTAGCTATGGCTAGCTTTTAAGTGAATCTGCATTTCTTCAGGGTTCTATTTGCGACACTCATGCTAGTTTATATTTATAGATTACCTTTCAGTTCTGTCTGTATTACATATCTTTCTCGTTGATGACTGAGCTTGAATATCATTTAACTTTCTTAAACTGAATGCCGACAAGATGCAATGGGTGCTGATTGGCCCATTTCATGGGAGGCCTCTGTGTTTCTCCTGGGTTGTTTCTATTAATGGCTGTCCTGCTTCACTGGTGTTTGGACATCATGCTGACTGGTTGTTGATTTCATACTGCCTCTCATCAGCTTCCGCAGTCCTTTGGCTGCTGCATCAGTCCCCTTGCTCATTGGATTCCTATCCATCCTACTCTTCTCTGTGCTCTTTCCTTTCCGCCCTTCCTAGCTCTTCTTTTCCCTTGGGTTCTATTAACCCAGCCATGTCATGACATTCTTTTCATCTCTATCCCATTAATTCCCTGCACAAAAACAAATCATATTAATTTTAAAATTAATATAACAAGCAGTTTCAAGATACTCATTAATTTGGATCTGTAAACTTGCATTCTACTCTCCCTACCTGCTCCCTTCTGTTTGCCTTACCATGCTAGGTCAGGTCTTCATGTAGGGCCCACTTTGAAACATATGAATGGGGGTGAGGTGAATAATTTTATCCACATAGGTAGTCCCATTGAGTTCAGTGGGATTGGTCATGTTTATAAGGTTACTCAAATGCATTAGTGTTTGCAGGTTTGAGGCCTTATTACACAAGTTTTTTTTGGGGGGGGATTAAGATAATAACTTTTATGTCTCACATGGGGTGAGGTTCTTTTGTCCTTAATCAAGGAACTATGAGGAACCACAGAAGTTGGCCCATTGGATATATGTTCAGTCCCAAGTCATCCTTTGTGCTTTGTATAAACTAAAAATGTACTTTATGTGGTAGTGTGGCCTAATGGACTAGACTGAGTCAGGAGATCTGGGTTTTATTATTAGCTCTGTTACTTTTCTGCTGGGTGACCTTGAGCAAGCCATTTCACTTAGACAAACATCTGTCAGGGATGATCTCTATGGTGATTGGTCCTGCCATTAGTGCAGGGGACTAGACTTGATGACCTCTCAAGGTCCCTTCCAATGCTAATATTCTATAATTCTATGATTCTCTGTGCCTCCGTTTCCCCATAAGCAAAGTGGGGGAAATTATATTGACCTTATTGTTAAAGCACTTGTAAAACTTTGTATAATAGCTAGGTACTAATTTTACTATCTAGAATATCTCACCCTTCAAAATACAGATCATATTTAGGAGTCAGGGAGGAATTGTATGCAGCATATGGAATTGGCACAGATGTGGGGTTTTCTGTCTCCTGAATTAAAAACTACACATCTTTGATCCAGTCTGGTGCATGCTGTGGACTCAAAAATGCTCCTCTAGCAGAATTTCCATTGGCTCCAGTGACCACAAGGTTAAGTCCCCTTTTTTTCTATGTAACCAACATAACCGAAAGATCTAACCAATCAATCTGCTGACCTGATACAAAGACTGTAGTGCACAATGTCATTGTGTTCTGTTTGGGACTATTTTAATTCATTATTAATTGCAGTTCTGACTAGTTCTTTCCAATGTCTACAACTACTATAAAATTGGCAGCTAAACAGTTCACCAGATCCAGGACTGCCAGTCATCTTAATCCAATGCTGAAAGCTTCTCTCTGGCTTCCAGGTAAAATAGTAGAACAATTTTAAGATGCTTTTACTCACTTACACAGCATTGCTTGGCCATGGTCCACCTTATTTCTAAGTTTCCTTCTCTCCATACTTTCTAAGAAATAAATTGGACTATAGAACCTGCTGTTTTTTTTAAGAGTGAGACCTCCAGTCTTTTTGTTACCAGTTTGTCAGGACTATGAATCTACCACACTTTTAGTTAAGCAAATGGTGAGGAAAAGAATTAAGCGAGCACTTAGCATTTTAGTGTTAAGCATTTCTCGTGAAAATGCGGGAATGGGATGGAAGGGGGAAGGGTTGTTCTTTTTTGAATGTTTTGGACCACATTTTGCTTTCTTCATTGCATAGGCAGTCATGGTCTAGGAAGTGAAGGAAATTAGGATATGGAGAAACTTGTTCGATTCAAGCTAGAAATCAATGAAGAGAGTAGGCAGTCATGAACTACCGTTGAAGCATCAGACATTTTGTATTTTATTTTAGTTCAATAAAACCTTTTAAAGAACTTATTTTTGTCCTAAAAAACAAAACAAAATGAGGACTGGGAGGCCTATCCCTCTCAGAACCAGTGCTGTGCTGATACCCTTTCCATGAAGCTACCTTTCTTCAACACATGCCTCATTCCAGCTCTGGTCTTTATGAAGGATTTAGTGGTGGATATTTCAATAAGACCTTGAAGTGCTAACCCCCCCCACATTGATAGCCCTTTCATTGATTCCCAGACTGCTTTACCTTTATTATTTCACTTAAAGAAGAAATTAGGAAGTAGCAGTTTATTCAGGCTTCCTTTGGACCTGATTCTGCAGTCCCAGTAAAATGAAACGTCAGTGGGAGTTTTCCCTCTCTGGGGACTGTACTATTAGACCCCAAGGGTATATCTAAATAGTTAAAAAAGCCATCCGACAGCAGTGAGGCTCTGAGCCCAAGTCAGCTAACTCAGGCTCATTGGGCTTGTGCCACAGAATGAAAAATAGCAGTATAGATACTTCCACATGGGCTAGAGCCTGGGCTAGAGCTCTGAGACCCTCCACCTTTCCCCAAAGCTTTGGTTCCAGCCCACGCAGGAACATCTACACTGCTATTTTTAACTTCACAGTGCAAGTCCTAGTTAGTGGATCTGGTGTCTGAGATTGCTGCATATTTTTCCAGGGAAGACATATCCATAGAACCCAGCAACACCCCAATGTGTTGGCTACAATATAACATCAAAACAACTGAAAAAAGCAATGTGGACGGTCAGAATTTGCACAGCAGAGTTCCTTTATTGCAACACTATGACAAGAGCAGACTCTCTCTTTTTATTTCTTTTTAATGGCTTCAGCTAAATTAATTAGAGCTTCTAAGCCTTATAAACCTGGTGAGTTAAAAACAATCAAGCTTGCTCTCCCATTTCCTCTAAGCTCTATTTATAATTTCTATAAACCTTCAGTACAGTATCCCATTCTTTTGAACTAGAAAGGTCACATTCTAACTATGATTACTGAAGAAATTAATACTGTATTGACATCATAGCTAGACAGTTAAGGAGCCTCGATAATAAGACAGCACAGTTGTTAGAGAGTATTCTGTTTGATAAAAGCCACTTTGTCTTAGCCTTCATTTCAGTAAACGTTGGTGAACTGAAATTATATATAAATTTATTACGTCTGAATTGATTTATATTTGAAAACGTGGACATTTCTGGAAATTACACATTTCCCAGATTTTAGTCTTCAAAACATTATTGATGGTATGCTTTATTTAAAAAAAAGCCCACTTTATATACTGTATCTCATTAAATTACCAAACAATCTCCGTGCATTTTGATCTTTTTCTCTGTTCTCTTTATGCGTCAAATTAGGAGTGAACAAAAAGTTTGTAGTGGTTTTTTGTCCACAAGATTGGTAAGCTTTTCTTAACTATTTATCTTGACAAGTATCTCAATTCTAATGACATTTAATGAGAGTGTAAACTAAAGTAATTACCCAAATTACATAAATAGCAAATTACATACCTAGTGTGTGCTGCTTAATTTGCAGGGAGTAAACTCACATTTTTTGCCAGCTAGATATTCATCTTGCTAAAGAAAGCAATCTCACTCCACAGTTTTCTTTTTTAAACTGAATTTTAATTAAAGATAAACAAATGGAATCTGAAGGTTCTCCTAATGCATTTGCTGTGGCACCCAAGCAAAAACATCCAATATTGGGTTTTTCCACATGGGAAATATTAAGTGTCCATTCGGAAGATTAAACACAAGCCCATAGCTTTCATCTTTCTATTGGAAAGGTAAGGTTGTTTTTTCTCTGTGCAAATCATGCTAAGAATCTATACTGAAGATTCATTACAAGCAAACTACAACTTGTTTGCTTAGCTCAGCAGCCTCAAAGTTTGTAAATAAAGGAGCACTTTCATCGACATCAGCAATATAAAATCCTTTAATCAGAGAGAATAAAAACTACTTCAACCAAAGTCTTTATTGGACTTTAAATGCTGATGGACTGATTCCTGGAGCCACTGAAATTAATGGAAGTTTTGATGTTTATTTTCAATGCAGGATAGTGCGTTCATTTAATAACCATAACACCATGTTTGAGAGCTCCAATTGAAAAGCTTACTGTGTCACATAAGGGGCCCCAACAAGTCATATTCTGCAGAGTTTAAGCTTCCAGGTGGAGGGTTAAAGTAAATTTCTAAGCCCTTAGGTTGTGCAGAAAACTCAGTTTGCCTGAGGCTCTAGACAGATAATGTCACTGCTGCTCAGAGATTGCCAAGAGTAAGATAAACCAATTTATGGTCAGTTTTACTGCTGCTATTCAGTATCCTATATAAAACTGGGACACAAAATAATTACCTCAGTTTCTGTCTGTTGCTTAACAGAGCTCTGAGTGGCGCAGAGGCAGAGAGGGAGTAGGGCTGTTCACACATGAATAAAACAAAAAACAACAAATAGTCTGGTAGCACTTTAAAGACTAACAAAACATGTAGATGGAATCATGAGAAGCTTATGAATGAAACAGTCATGGGGCTTGCTCCACTCACTTCTGTGGCATCTCCTTATGGCTCATCTGGGGATTAGCTCACCACAGCTTTGACATGTCTCTTAAGCTGTTTTAGCCCCTTCCCAATCTCTCATTCCATGGCCTCTCTCATGCTTCACAAGCTGCAGTGCTTACTCTTTGTCCCACTGGCTAGGTAACTATAGTTTCCCACCTTTTGCTGTATCCAAATCACTCTAAACAAACTGCCTCAGGAAGTCTTCAGAATCCACTGTCCCATCTGTGCCACTGCCCCAGTGGATGGGAGAGATCCCTGCTGGGTTGTCAACTTTCGAATCACACAAAATCAAACACTTGTGCCCTACCCTTGTCCTGGCTTCAACAAGGCCACATCCCTACTCTGCCCCTTCTCTGAGGACTTGACTCCTGCTCACTCCATCCTACCATCCTCCATCACTTGCTGTCCCTCACCCTCCCTCACTTTCTCTGGTCTGGGGAAGGGGTTGGGTGGAGGAGGGGATAAGGGCTCTGGCTGGGATGCACATTGTGTGGGCCTGGGAATGAGGGGTTTGAGATACAGGAGGATGCTCCAGGCAGGGGCCAAAGGGTTTGTAGTAAGGAAGGGGTTTCAGGGCTGGCGCAAAGGATTGGGATTCAGGCTTTGGACTCAGGACTGAGCTGAAGGATATGAAATCGGAGAGGGGTCTGGACCGGGGAAGGGAGTTGGGATGTGGGGTGGAGCCAGGGATGAGGGTTTGGTGTACAAAAGAGGGCCCAGGGCTGGGGCAGGGGACTGGGGTGTGGGAGGTGGTTTGGGTTGTGGGCTCTGGCTCGGTGGTTCTTAACTTGTGTGGCTCCTGAAAATAACTGGCAAGCCCCTCTGGCTCTTAGGCGCAAAGATGGCCAGGTGGCTCCATGTGCTGCCCCTGCCTTCAGGCACCATGCCTATAGCTCCCATTGGCCACAGTTCCAGGCCAATAGGAAATGCAGAGTTGGTGCGCAGGGCTGAGTTAGCACATGGAGACACCTGGCCACCACTGCACCTAGGGACTGAACATGCTGGCCACTTCTGGGAGCTGTGTGGAGCTAGGACAAGTAGAGAGTTTGGCTTAGCCCTGCTGCATCACTGACTGGACTTTTAACAGCCTATTAAAATCTCCCAGCTTGCTATCAATAATCACCAGCAGATCAATGCTGATTCCAGTTGACTCCCAGCCAATTTGGGAAGGTTGGCAACCCTATATCCCAGACTCACCCTCTACACTTGGGATCCCACAATCAGCAGTTAAGGTTCATGGGTCTCACCCTTGCTGCTGTTTTCCCTAGGTTGCTTCCTACTCTTTTCTCTCAATCTTGAGCTTTATACAACCCCCTTCTCTTCCTGCCCACCTGGGCTTCAAGTTCAGTTAGGACTGTATATCCAGCCTACTCCTCCCACAGATACAGACCATCCTGTCAAGTATCCCCTTCTGAGCCCTCTTCAGGATGGTGAGTGAACACCCATTAAAAGGACTTAAAAACAAATGGGAGATTTGAGGATGAATAGAATATTAGAGGCACCCACACAGTGGCCAGGAGGTTGGATAGAGATAGCTAGGAAATATATAGTTTTTGTAGAGGGCTCTAGGGTGGGAGAAAGAGCAAGTCTTCTCCTTTCCTGTAACCAGAGGGCAAAGAAAAAGGCTTCAAATGTATCCACTAGTCAGAAGCCAATATGAAAGATGAAAGCCTTGGAGTTCTGAGACCTGCATTTAATTTCATGCTCCTCCATTGACCTCCCAAGCAATCTTGGGCAAATCACTTAGTTTTTCTGACCTAGATCCACAAAGGGACTTGGGTGTCTAGAAAAACATAAGAACATGACTCTGACTACAGCCTTTGGGTAGTACTTCCTGTGGAGCTTAATCCCCACTGTGCTTCCTGGCTATGGTGTTGTCTGCCCTTCTGGGGGCAATGTCAGCTGTCTCAGGCTCTGGGGTGGAGCCAGGGATGAGGCTGGCTTCTAGTCCAATGATTCATGTGTGGATACTTAGTTCACAAGCAAGGCTTGAGCCAATAGAAGTGCTCAGAGGCTAACTCCACACCAAATAGTAATAGGGTGAAGAGGGGTGGTCACTTGAGAAAAGTTAGATCCCTGTTCAAATTCCTTCTCTTCAGCAGGATTTGAACTGGTCTGTACCAGGAGCACTGGGCTAAAGGTTTCAAGGGAAGATAGCCTCAATTTGCCCATTCCCCCAGTGGTTTCTTGGAGTTAGGTGGCCGCTGAGAATGCCTGCTAGCTCAGAATCCACATGTAACTTAGGCCACACTTACATTCATGAACCACTCTGGGGTTTAGGCTGGAGACAGTTGTTTGGATGCCTAAAGGGAGGCAGAAGTGCCTATGCCCAGAGGCAGAAATGTAGTCACAGAGGACCTTTAGCTGCAAAAATGTAGGCACCTAAACTTGCTCGTAGCTATTAGGTTAGCTGGCAGCTGAGTGGGAGTTTTATGGATTGCAGTGGTGCCTAAAAAAAGGAGAAAAGTACCTAAGTCCCTTGGTGGATCTGGGCTTCAGCGTTTTATTCATAAAATAGAGGAAATAGCACATCCCTATCCCATGAAACCTTGTGAGGATAAAAAACAGATTATAAAACAACAGAGGCCACACAAGTACTTTGGACAGATAGAAAAATTGAAGGCCTGCACAATATCAAGGGACAGGACCACGACAAGAAGTCCAACAGCATCCTTCCCTTTCTCAGGGTCCTAATTACCTTCTATATCAGCTACTGCTTAGTAGGTTCAGTTCCTAACTACTAGAGTAATTACACAGCCATATTGGGGCTTTAGGCAGTTGACTACTATTATGTGTAAGCAGGATCTGAATCAATGCTTCCATTATAGCCAGCTGGAATGGGAAAGAAATCCTGGGTGCGCTTATGTAAATACCATTTGCCCCTGCTTCACTTAGATGTGTTAGATATTTGGCTGTTACAATGGTGTTTTGCTCATTGTAATCAACTTGGCTGGTGTTGGGTCACAAATTGCGTTAAACACTAAATGCAGGAATTGTGAGATATGATCACCAATACTTGTAGTTATTGTGGGAATGCAGAAAAGTCAGACTGTGTTTAACTTGGTTAAAAGGAGAGACCTGTCAGTGTAAATACACTTGGATGGACAGAGGCTCATCTTCCAGAGCCCTGTGAGATTAAGCTGGGGAGGGAGGACTCTGAGTCAGCAGGCTGCATGTCCTCCAGGTGTGAGTTATAAAACTGGTTCAACCTGTTTCTCCCCCTGTTTCAAAGATAAAGCTAAAGAAGGCTCCATAAGCAGTCTCTTTAATATTTAAATTTACTTTAGTGGATGCTGGAATCTCTTGAGGCTGGACTATGCTTTGGGCTAACAGCTGAAATCACTAGGTTTGGGCAAGAGCCAAATCCACCATAAGCCAGTGGAAGATGCAACGAGCAGCATGATGAGTGGCCATCAGGGCAGCAGCAAGGGGTGACAAATGGCCAGCAGAGCAGCACCAGAGGGCAGTGAGCAGGTAGATGGCGAGTGACCAGTGGCGTGAATATGATGCCTCCTACCTCTCTCCAACTCAGGCTGGGAGATGAACTCTGCACATGCACCTCTGAACTCTCGGTCTGCTCTGACCAAGGGCAGCAACTGTGAGTGGGGTGTAGAGAAGGGTTGGGCATGTGAAGAGGACATTTACAGTGCTGGAATTAAGAACCTGAGAGGAAAAGGACATGACCCAACCTACTTGATCTGGGATGTTTACTCATGGTTTTCATAGAATCATAGAACTGGAAGGGACCTTGAGAGGTCATCGAGCCCAGTCCCGTGCCCCGAAAGCAGGACTGAGCATCTTTTAGATCATCCCTGATAGATGTCTGTCCAACCTGCTCTTAAATATCTCCAGTAATGGAGATTCCACAACCTCCCTAGGCAATTTATTCCAGTGTTTAACCATCCTGACAGTTAGGAAGTTTTTCCTAATGTCCAACCTAAACCTCCCTTGCTGCAGTTTAAGCCTATTGCTTCTTGTCCTGTCTTCAGAGGTCAAGGAGAACAATTTGTCTCCGTCCTTCTCTTAACACTCCTTCAGGTAGTTGAAAACAGCTATCATGTCCCCTCTCAGTCTTCTCTTTTCTAAACTAAACGAGCCCAATTCTTTCAGCATTCCCTCATAGGACATGTTCTCTAGACATTTAATCATTCTTGTTGCTCTTCTCTGGACTTTGAGCCAGTTCTATGTTAGATGGATGGAGAGGAACCCCTAGGGATTGAACCCAGCCCTGGCTGCTTCTGGTGCTACCTGGCAGAAGGGTTACATATGCTTATGTGGCAAATGATGCCACTTTTTAAGAAGGCTGCTGGTGTTACTGACAACTTTGTTTTCAAATGCATTGAATAACTTATTTGATCATATGATGAAGCATGAATCCTGCTTTTTTTATCAACATTTAAATTAGTTGTCTCAGAGACTATTTCCTTTCAGCTATGCTTTAACAATTCAGTTTTTCCAGTCATTGTACATTCCAAATTATTGAAAATATTGTCCTATGATAAAATCATGAATTTTACAGTCATCTCTATAAAATCCGTTTATTTGATATTTTCAAGTTAGTAAGCATGGGATTGCAAAACAGACCTATGGGACTCTAAACCATGCACCTTGAGTGAGGTCTGTCTGTGCGTATTTCAATCAGAACAGTGCCAGAATACAGGTTAATCTCTCTAGTCTGGCACCCTGGGACCTGACTGGTGCCAAACCAGAGAATTTGCAGGACCACAGGATGTCAAGATTGTCTAGCAGCATTACCAACACTTCCACTGCTTACTGGGCTCTTATGAGACATTAAGGGGTAAACTAGAGCTAAATTACAGTACAGAACACTGAGAGCCAGGACTGATGGCTGTAAACAAACTTTATGGGACTGCCGGAAATTTGGCCACACCCAAGATAAATGGACATCTAGCTAACTAAATTCATGCTGGACCGTGGATGTTGCTGGACCAGAGTGCCCGACTAGAGGGGTTCAACCTATAGTTGTAAGTGCTGTAAAGGGAGATGATCATAAAAAGTAAAATGTCCTGATTTAAAGTAACAAAATTATCTATTGCTCTGGTCAAATAACTGTATTTAACTTTGAGACTCTCATCCGTTGCAGATGTTTCCAGACTGTTACCCTTCCTCAGTCCATAAGGAAAACAAAATACCATTCAGTAACAGAGGCTGATTTAGAGATGGGGTTGGTTCCAATATAAACATTTCTTGGTTAGGCATTCTTCATAAAAGGGCAGAGTCATTTTTTCCATATAAAGTGGGAAACACAAAGCCTTAGCTTTAAAAGGCATTCTTTCCCACAAAAGTGAAGAGCTAAAATGTTTTAGCTGGCTGTGAGCTAGCTAAAAATAATTTAATACTGAGCCTCAGCACTAATTTATTTTTTCTACAGCTAGTAAGTATAAAACTTGTTGTAATATATATACACTGTGCAAACAGAAATACTGCTAAGTTTGGAATGCAGATAGTCCATTTACCTCTTTTAACAAATGTCCATTTTGTTTCCCTTGAGTAAACTAGAAGAAAGATGTAAATAATTTTGTGTAATTCTCCTCTTTAAAAAAATGAATTAATTGAGTCATTTTTCATGTTAATCCATAAGACAAGCTAGAGATAAAACGTTATCAACTACATACTATTACAAGACACACATTTCTAGATGTCCAGGACCACTGAAGCTATATATTTTGCAGTATGCCTGAAGAGGCATTTACAGCAGGTATTATTGTATTTACCATGAGAACACTGGATAACAAGAAGGTAAAACCCAAGGAAGGCTACTAAGGGTGACTGAAATTTTGTTTAGAGTTGTTTGCTTTTTTTGTTTAGAGTTTGATTTTGCTGCACTGCACAATTCTGGAATCACATCAATGTGGTTCTGGGGATGCATTTAATTATGTAACCCATAGAAGATACCTATTGCATGGCCTGTAAGCACTAAATGGAAGCCACAGTGCAAAACATTAAAAGACACACGGCTGAAAATTCTAGTATGAAGGCTACCTCACTAGAGATGCTGCTTAATAATAAAGTAATCAGTTCCTCACTGGCTCAAAGAAAGGATGAAAGGGAATATCAGGGTAAAAAGTAAACAAGCAACCCCTCAACTAACCTGTTTTCCTTCCCCTGAAAAAACAAACAAAGCAAAGGAAAGTGCTTATAGAAATCAAGAATAAATCGGCATGGACTTGCAGCATGCCCTGAAAGTGATTAGCAAAGGGGGTTTAGGAGACCTATGGAGCCCTCACAGAGACTGTCCTTTTATTATTCTAGGGGGTGGGAGGTTTCCTTTGTATAAAAGACCAAGTAGCCCACCCCAAACCTGATAGATTCTATATGATCTTCAGATGGCCATGTCCATTGCATGAAGCCCCTGTGATTTTGTCTTCCCTTCCTTCCACATCCATATCAGCATGGGATTCCAATAGATCTGTGCCTCGGAAGACTCCCCCAGACTCTATACTTTCCAGGATGTATTATCTTTTTCAGGGAGTCTATGTTGTGCAGAAGGGAAGGAAAGATGTGTCATGTTCCTCCAAGCCTGCTTGTTACTGAGCAACCCCAAGACTCTACAGTGAGGTTTACACAATATCTGGAGAAGGGAAAACACAGTACTTAGGAGATGACAGATTTCCTCTTCTGCATGGAATGTGGGAAGTCCATGAATGGATGGTCTGTCTGAATGATCAACTAGATGGTATTGTATGCCAATGGTGGCGTTCGGAAGAGGAAGTTTCTTGCTCTTCCTGCCCCATCCTCTTGAACCTGTATGTAAAGTGACAGGGATCACAGTGGAGGATAAAAAGCGTACTATGATGTGGGACCAAGGATTGTAATAGGCAGACTCAACCAAAATGGCAAACACAATCCAGACACTTTAGCTAAAAATGGCCATTGGTCATGCATAAAGAAAAGATTGATCCCATCTTTAGCACCCCCATCTTTTGGTTTCTTGGTGTTTAAAAATACTGAATTAATGATGCAACATCTAATGATATATCTGTCCATTCATACTCTCTCACCTCCAACCTCCCAGCCTGTATCCTTTTTAGCTTCTTGCCTCTCAATCAACTGAATCCACCCCTCTGATGTTCCACCTACCCATCCCATCCTTCCTTTTTGTCTAGGAACTGCTGCTCCACCACACACCCACTTGCTGTGTAGTTGACACTCTTCCCATCTGATACCAATAGAGAATACCAGGAGAGAGGTTAATTAGTGCAAGTGTGTAGGAGTTCAAGCATAACTCACAGTTTACAAGTCATAACTAAAATTGTCAGTTTTGACAGAGTTTTTTTACAGTAGATTTAGTTTGTTGATTAATTATTGAAATAAACTTGGAATGAACATGTTATTATCATTTATCATACCATAATTTATCATTCATCTGGCCAATCAGAATCTTTCCGCTGACTTCCTCAGTGGAGCAAGCCCTCACATTATAAGGTTTAATTACTGTTGTGTAGAACACATTGTAAGCTGGAAATTGAAATCTGCTTCTATACCTGTGTTTTCCTCCATCATTTGTTGTTGTAAAGGTTGGATATGGAGTCTGAATTGCTTATGAGTGTTGGGCTTCCTTGTGACACTGCTGTTTTTTTGTTAGTTTTCAGAAAAGAGACATCTAGAGAATGACTTGGATATTTCAAACAAACACGAACAACAAACACAGATCAAATGCAGCGCATTCGTTCCAGAAAACAATTCAGATTGCTCAACAGATAAATCCAGATTGCTAGGATAATTTCTGGCCATCTTTTGTTGTCAAAGAAGGAAGCATCAAGAAAGGAGGAGTATAAAGCTGCTGGACTGATAAAGTTATGGCTTGCATTAGAATCAGAATGCCAGATCCAAACACTTCTGAATTTGGGTAGTGTATATAAAAGAACTGGGATCTGGATCCAAATTCTGCAATCAGTCCTAATTAAAACCCAGACTGGTATTTCCCTAAACTTTAAGAGTTAAAATCTGGAGCCAGAATAAAATTTGACCCACCTCTCCCATCAATATTTAGGTATATTTAGCACATATCAGTCAGATAAAAGATATTGGCCATATTTTTATAGCTGCTAAGCAACAAAAAATCCAATTAGAATCATGACAGCTGTGGTTGCTTGGCACCTTTAAAACCAGGTCATATCACTCTTCCTGACATGCTGATCCTTTTATTGCTTTCCATACCCATTAATAAAAATGGACCTTTAATTTCTCCTAGTCTTTCCCATGCTCATAAGAGTAAACATAAAACTCCTTTTATTGTTTCTGTGCCCCTAAGAAATTTGGGCATTTTACTGGTACTTTGCCAAAATCCAGTTGGAACAAGCTGCAGTAAATTTTGGCTCAAATTATTTTACTGGTTATATTTTAGGCATAGATTCTCATCTTTCTGACTAAACTTAAAACATATAGTTTTCCCCACTATTCACTGAGTCCCCTAATTCCATTTATTTCAGCTTTCCATGATTTAAAGGGTTTGGGGCTGGCTACTTAATTGCTGGCAGCTGATTTTCATTAAAACGTTGTTGAGAAATTTAAAGTTGGAAATGCAAACATCTGCAGTTAAATGTTCTCGCCATTAATGGACTTTTCTCAGAACATAACCCTGTCTCACCAGGAACACACAGCAGCAAAAACATTCAAATTACCCATTATGGTAGTTAACCTAACATAACCTTGAGGGTCTGAAATGAAACTCAATAAAAGATCTGCTTTTTGCACAATGAGATGCAGCTCTATTAGTGAAAACAATGTAAAGATCTTTGCCAGGTTAAAAGCCCTTTTGGTCTACTTCAGATGAATGCAAACTAAAAGCAGGGATCAAATGGTGTTTCTGCCAAAACAGTCCGTAAGTCTTTCCATCCCAATTTTATTGCTAGGAATGACACTTTTGATTATGATTACTCTGAGGCCTATATTTTCAAGTGACTAGTGATTCTAAGAGCACCAGTTTTTAAAAGACCTAAATTGAGATGCCCTAAGGAGGCCTGATTTTCAGAGGAGTTAAGCTATCTTTGGTCATCACTTTTTAAAGAAATCAGACCCCTTTATGATATCTTTAATTGGGCACACAAAAATGAATCATCCAAAATATCACTAGATGCTTTTGAGAATTTAGGCCAAAGGGTATTATTGTAAGTCAGATAAGGGGATAAACTACTGTCGAATATCTCTTTTAGTCATTATGTTAAAGTGCAGGCTTTAGCTGTCAGGCCAGAACTTTATAAGAAGTACTATTGTTCATATTTTGACGGTAGTAATTGGATACTTTTGCCTTAACTACTGTACGCTTTTTCTCATGGGTCCCATCTCTCCCATGGCACCTTTCTGCTCTTAAGTTTACCAAAAATGCTGTTGACAACAGTAAACTTCTTTCCCTATCACTCCCATGATAACACACCTACTCTTCTGAAACTCTTGCCTGAAACTCAGTCACTTTTGTCTGTACAGTTAAGACCTATATTATTTCACCACTTTTTATATCTCTACTGTTAGTGCTTCCTATTCTGTCTCTTGCTCTTCTCAGGTCTATCTCTATGCTGCTCATACACTTGAACTATTGTCCAACATTTAATGTTTGTCTTAGATTCAGGCCTGATGATGGGAGTTGGGGGGAATAAAGGGGACAACTGCCCTGAGGCCCAGCAATTCAAAAGGGCCCTTGATGAACTCTGGACAGCACACTCCAGGCAGCTGGTTGGGGTGTGGGTGGCACAGTCCAGGTGGTGCTGAGTGCTGGCTGCCTCCAGCCCCTCTTTTCTGTTCAAGGCCCCACCCCTTCCAGGAGCACAGAGCCAGGCCCCGACCCTGTCCAGAGACCCGGCAATTCTCAGTCTCTCTGCTTAGATTACAACAATTTCAATGTTTTTTTGCAAAGCACTGTTCAGGTTTATGGGGCTGTGTAAGTGAAAGCCACTGAAAAAATACAACCACAGAGCTCAAAAGAAATCTGCTTGGCAGAATGGAGATCAAATACTAACATATATACTACTTATTTTTGAAAGGTTTTTATTACATGTTGGTAACTACCTCTTCACAGAGTTTAATCATGATTTTTCATCTGTCTGTATTGCCACTAGAACAGAGATGGGTCCACACAATGCTTCCAAATCTGGACACCCCAAATCAGCATGTGAAATCTGAACCTAGACCAAAGTTTGACTTTTGCAAAAGGCCTCTGCGTCCAAAACTTAACCCCAATCATTCCCAAACACTAATATATTTAAAATTTGGCTGTTGACTTTGAGGTTTGAGTGCTTGGATCCTGTCTCTAAGTTGAAATTTTATAAAAATATTTAAAATTTTTCATATTTGACAAAAAGAATCCCAGGTCTAAATCTATTAACTTCAGTGTAGTTACACAAAAGATTAATTTGGTCCTATGCAAACTGCTCTCTTTCTACCTCCTTTGCCCTGCCCTCCTGGATTGTGACACTTTTTCTCTAACCTCAGTCATGAGCTAGGGAATCTAAAATTCTTGGAAGATTTGAATTAGCCACCAAAGGTTCAGATACATTTTAGTGTATTTTTCACACCTATCTTCCTAACCCATCTATGAACAGCAGTGTTCTAGGCTTACTCTCAGAATCCAATGACCCTACTTATACTCATGTTTACTTTCCTAATACAAATTCTCCCTCCTGATTTTGCTCCTCTCTCTCACCTGGGTGCTTTTTGCTAAGTTCTTCTCTTTCCCCAACTTTGGAAGAAAATCTCCCACTCTTAGTGCTTGCAAATCTAGCCCGCCTCTCTTATTGCTTCCAAAGGACCCACTGATTGGTAGTTCATGATCCAGTACTTGTCCAAATCAAACCCTTCCATGAAGGTATTGTGTATTTCAAGGTCCTGGATCCTGTCCTATAGAAGGATTAATGGCAGAGCTAGCTGTGCCAGAGGGGACCAACACTACAGAAGCATCTGAACGACGGAGAAAGAAAGGATCTAGGAAACAGATGGAAAACCATGCATAAGAGGGAAAGTCCACTATGGTATGAACAACATTGACCAGAGTATGTCTACATTTGAAATTAAGGTGTGATTGTAGCATGGATAGGCATACTCATAACCAGCTTTAATCTTGGTAGTGTGCGTAACAGTAGCAGTGAGAAGGCAATGGTATGGGCTTCAGCATAGTCTAGCAACCAAGTACTTACTCATATTCCCCATGAGGCTCATACTGGAGTGGCTAACCTATGGTGAAGCTCATAGCACTGTATCTTCACTGCTATCATTACCTATGCTACCTGGATTAATTGGAGCTCCCTGAGGGCATGTCTACACTAGGAAATTGTTTTGAAATAACTTGTTTCAAAATAATAATTCCCAAAATAACTATTTTGAAATAAGCTTATTCCCCCAAGTAAAACAAGAGTTATTATTTCAAAATAACCAGCCCCTTATTTCGAAACAATGGGCTTGGTAGTGTGGATGTTCTGTTTGTTATTTTGCAATAGACCAGGGCTGAATGATCTGTATAAAGTTCCACTCTTCCAGGGAAGTTGTGTGTGTTTCACATGGGATTAGGAAGGGTGGATAATGAGGGAGCTTTTTGTAAAAGGATAACAGAGTATAAAAATATATGGGCACTAGTCCTCAAAGGTCAGTCCAGTTACTGGAATTCAGTACTCTCACATGGCATTTGGGTATTTAATATTCTTATATCAACCATAAAGACCTTTGGATTCAAATTCCAGATGGTAGTGAAATTTTTCTAAAACCAGTTCTTCCATTCATTCTTAGTTTTTAGGTTACCAAGAAAAGGAGAAATGTAAAAGGCTAAGGAATATTCACCAGTGTGTTCCTTTGTACCTCATGCTTTCTCCAACTACCCTTCAATTATTCAATAGCTTCATAGTATCATAACCTCAGAACAACACAGCCATGTAAACCCAGCCAAAATATGTATTTTTAAAAGTTCCCACCCACTATATGTCTAACCCTTTATATTTTCCAGTGCATTATCTAAATAAGAATGATTTGCAGGGCAAACTCTACATAGTATTAATACCACATGATGAAATGTAATGAATTCTTTGTGGCTTAAAGTTGTATTCTGGCTATATCGTGGTTTGTTATTTTTGTGGTTATGAACAGGCCTTTACTGGCACCATGACACATTGCATACCATGATTCTGTGGTTCTATAACTGTACCTCACAAACCCACCCTCTGTATAATTTGGCACTCTTCAGCATGACTAAAAGCCTCTGTATGCTGGGGGAGTTATAGCCCTGAGCCAATGTTTCGACTAAGGAGTAGACTCGAGGCGGGACTGTGTAAAGGAGTTTGTAGTGATGTCCGTGCCAATCTGTGCATAAAGGGCTTAAACTCACAAAATTGAGAGTTTTAAAATCCACATTTAGGGAGAAATCCTATTCCCCCCTGATTAGCTGGGCTCTGAAGTATTATGTATGTCCCTAATGTAGGGGCTGAAATCCAGCTGCCATGCCTCACAAGGGAACCTCACTGGTTCTGCAAATAGGGCCCTCTGCACCATTGGAGCAGGCAGTAAGATTCAGTGCTTATGGTCGGGTCTAGTGTCCACAGAAATGAGTGGAAAAACTCCCATTGGCATCAATGGATCAGGCACTTAATGCAAATATTAACTATTTACAAAAAAACATTAAATAGAACAAAGGACACCTTTCCAATATCTTCATCAGTGAGTGGGTTCTGGGGGGGGGAGGGAGGCAGTATCTTTCCTAAATGGTGTGCAAACCATCACTCAGCACTTTCCTGGTTTAAGGTCCAATAGGTTAAATGAAGCACACCTCAGTCTGGCTCTGTGGAGTCATTATTCACTGTGATTATACCCAGAAAGGCAAGGAGTTTTAGCTATTAACAGCTTATGTCTGTTATCCTGTGAAACTCAGTACAAAACCCATTTGTCTCTTAAATCAAGCATTCATTCAGGGACTTTCCATTTAGTAAGCAACAGGTGGTGATACTGTTTTCCAGTGGCTAATTCCCAGCTTGTGGAGAAGAGATGTACTTCCCACACTTTGGAACGTGTCCAAGCCCAGGCAAGTTCCCCACTGCCTAACTATTTAAGCTGAGCAAAGTGTAGGCTCCACACTTTCTCACGTTGGTCGCATTTCACCCTGTAGAAATAATGGAGTGGGCAGGCCTTTCCTGAGATTCCTCAGCTGTTTGGAAGCACAGTAATGTGGGTGAGGTTTGTGTAATCAAACTCGGCCTTATACTGAAGCCCCATTGTCCGAGAAGATTTTTTTCAGGATGCTGCACATTTATTTTCATGGCTATTATCATTAGCAATCAAAGCATAGTAAAAACATTTAGTTTCATGACATGAGATATCAGTGTCATAACTGTGATATCAACACAGCTGTGCT
This sequence comes from Pelochelys cantorii, assembly GCA_032595735.1. Lineage (NCBI taxonomy): Eukaryota > Metazoa > Chordata > Testudines > Trionychidae > Pelochelys > Pelochelys cantorii. The sequence continues at coordinate 83,466,774 of CM064328.1, forward strand.
TATCTCTCCTCATTTTCTGTTGTTATGCCAGAGCAATTACACTTTCCCTTCCCATGACCCTAGGTGACTTAATTTACCTCCTGCTTTGTATCTCCCACACATGAGACATTGATCTCTTTCTAGCCTGCCTTGAAATCATTTCTTTGCTTTTTAGTTTTTTTAAATAGTTCAGCTCAGATGCAGCCTTGCAGAAATCAGAAGTCTAAAATAACTTGAAGAAGCAAAGATAACTTGCAAGAAAACTTACCAAAACAAAGTAATTTTAGGATCTTCCTGATTTCTTCCGTCATTGGTCCTATTATCATTCTTTCTGCAATATTTAAAATCTATCCAGGTGTTTTCTCTGCACGCAATCTCCTAAATATCCTCTGATTTATTAACCTTCCTCAAACTACAAAAGGAATCTCCATTTCCAGAGATGAATTTTATGTAAGAGACAAAAGAAAAACTTCTGAAATATAGTAAGATTTCTTTTGGTAAACTCTTTCTGGGAACCCAAGTGAATTTAAAGATCGGGTGACTATTATTGTGACAATTAACCCTTGTAAACTAACTCTGTTTGGACAGGCCTATTTAGTTATGCTGGCAGGAAAGGCAGAGACATGCTAAGCTAGTATCACTTTCTAGTACAGCTGTTTATTCAAAGCTGGCAGGGCATGTATCTATTTGAAGTCTGAATTGTCTCTTTTAGCCTGAAAGGCAATGTCCAAAATCACCCCCCTCCCTACACACAAAACTCTATGGTATCAAAGGTTCAGGCTCAAATGATTAAGCTAACTTTATCCAGATGGGAATTTTACCACAAGCACATGAAAGGAGAAAGCTCATACTCTAGAGATAGAATGGAGTTACTGTACCTCAGCAAAAGGCACCAAACTTCCAGTAGCAACTGACTGCTGCTGCCCTCTGATAACAGCGGATTCTTGATTGCTGACCGCTGAGCTACCTCCAGTGTCAAAATGAAAAACGCTGCCCTTGCTTGAGGAGAAATATCCCAAGAAGAATAATGTAGGAAAAACGAGAGGCCAGGCTGAGATCAAAGCCATTTCCTCCCCTTACATCCAGCAGTAGTCTTCTGGCTTCTTAGTAATTGTTTACCCCCTTCTGCAATCAGCCCTCCCACCCCCCTTCGTTCAGTAGTGCCTCAGTTATTTTAACTTTCTCTCAGCTTTCAGTCCCCAGATGTGGCACTTCAAGGCAGGCTAACCAGATCCTGATTTAAAAAAGAAAAGCTCTTTTGCTTCCTCCCTCACTCACAGTCTGTGCCTGTGGCTTCTCTTTTTCCCTAGAGGCTCCAGCTGAATAACATGCAGATGGGCAGTGCTTAAACAGAGAGTGTCAAACACAGATTGTGTTCCAGGAAAGCACCGCTAGCTCCCCAGTCACCTTATCTCCACTCTGTCAGGATACAGACTGAGTCTGTATTCAGGGCTCTGGCTTCCTTCACATGGTCACATCATTCCTTTTTACCTTTAGCTTTGGGACCCTCCCACACAAACTTTGCCATTCAGGAACTGAGGTCAGATCTTTACTCTCTCTATATATTCCCCCCCCCCCCCCATAGACACAACTTGACTGCTCCAGACTAAGAATCAACTCTCATGATTATTTTTAACACTTCTAGTTTTTTCAGCCAAAAAAAAAAAAGGTGCCAGATTCACTTAAAGCTCTAGAAGCCCCTATTTAGGAGGGGGATCACGGGTAGGGGAAGAGGCATCAAGATTCAGAATGTTCCGAGAATTAATAAGGGCAAAGTGGCTTTCCTGTAGATTAAGATTTCACATTTGTGGGGGAGAATGGAAGATATAGATCTTATTCAAAGAGTATAGTTTAATATGCTTAATTGACCCCCCCCTTTTTTCCTGAGCCCTACCTCCCATTTCAATTTCTGCTGGTGCAAAAAATATCATGCACTGCCGTTTTGGAAAATGACTTCATTACTCAAATGCATGAACTTTTATTTACAAAGAGCAACTTGTTTTCCTTTTCAAGCGATGCTTTGTGAGTCCCTAGAAACAAGGCTTGCAGTGTGTGAAAGCATATCCACAGTTGACCTCTTATTTTTTTGACTATAATCTCCTGAGAATGATAGCCAACTAAGTAACCTTTCCAAGGATTTTGGACAAAGTCCAGATCGAATTATATTACTATGCATCAACGTTCCCTCTAATTTTTCCATGAAAGTGTGGAATAAATTTTCTTATGTACACTGAGGCGTGTGTGGATGTGCACCTCCAAAAGAAACACATGTTGCCAGCTGTAAGCATTTTGGGTGCTCTGGCCAGCATTTGAATCTCACCTGGGTGGCTGCCCAAGTGTTCAGCTTACAGAGAGCACGGTTATGCACCCCCTCAGGGTCAGGGCTAAATCCATTTGTGACACACTGGGTCCCTTAAAGGAGCATCAGACTTAATATAGATGTACGGTATAAGAAAGGCTGGGCAGTACGGGACATACATTCCTGGTAGAAGATCTGTGACTGGGGCAGTGTTGAGGTACCCTGCAGTATAACCAAGTCTGGTGAGAGCAGTGTTGCTGTTAGGCTGCAATTACACATACATTCAGGGTAGAAGGCTGTTTGTGAACAGCCCAGCAAGGCATTGTAAGGAGCTTCTTCAGCAAGGCATTGTAAGGCACTCGAGGTTGCAGTGCAGGGGTGACACAGCCCTGGCAGGTCTGAAGTGTATTCCAGTATATCACACCAAGATACACACTGTTCTTCAGTGGTTTAGAACATAACTGTGTGCTAATTCACCTCAGACTGAAAAGCAGATTCCTGCTTCCTCTCAGACATTACTTTAAATAGTATCAACTAAAGGAGGAGTCAATAAAGCTGTGGCTGATTTCTAGTGCTTTTTGGATGTGAGAACTTTTGCGGGCACATAAGGAGTGGGAGTGGTTGCAGCTCAAAGCACAACAGCTGTTCTCAGTTGTGGAGCAACTCTTGGGGGAAGACAGCTCTAATTTGCATAAGAGGCCCTACTGGCCCCTGCAGCAGGTAGAATCCAGACAGCACAAAGGTGGCTTTAAGCTACCTTTCATAAACTCCTCCGCTGTGTCTAGACTGGCTGCTTGAATTTGCGCAAGAACACTGACGATCTAATGTATGATCGTTAGTGTTGTTGCGCAAATACAATGACTCTCCCGTTCGGGAAAAAGCCCTCTTGCACAAATGCTTTTGTGCAAGAGGGCCAGTGTAGACAGCTGAGAACCATTTTGCGCAAAAAAGCCCCGATGGCAAAAATGGCGATTGGGGCTTTCTTGCGCAAAACCGCGTCTAGAGTGGCACGGACGCTTTTCCGCAAAAAGTGCTTTTGCGCAAAAGCGTCCGTGCCAATCTAGACGCTCTTTTCTGCAAATGCTTTTAATGGAAAAACTTTTCCGTTAAAAGCATTTGTGGAAAATCATGCCAGTCTAGATGCAGCCCTCAATTATAAGTTGATAACACAGGCTAGAGAGCTTCCTGGAATAAATTCCTATTTAAACTCTACCACATCTTTTAGAAAATCATCCAATTTTGATTTAAAAGTTGTCAGGGATGTAGAATTCGCTTCCTTAATAAATTGTTCCAATGGTTCATTGCCCTGAGTGTTATAAATCTCTGCCTTATTTCTAGTCTGAATTTGTCTAGCTTCAGCTTCCAGCCATTGGATTGTTATACCCTTGTCTGTTAGATTGAAGAACCCTCTAGTACATTTCTTTTTCCCACTTATACACTGATTAAGTCACGCCTTCACCTTCTCTTTGATAAACTAGAGAGATTAAGCTCCTTGAGTCTATCAGTATAAGGCATGTTTTCTAAGTCTTTAATTATTCTTGTGACTTTCTCTCAACTCCCTCCAATTTTATCAACATCCTTCTTGAATTGTGCACACCAGAATGGCACACAGTATTCCAGTGCTAAATGCAGCTGTTCTTGGCTATGCAGCAGCCACTGGAGAAGACAGCTCGAATTTGTAGCAGGGGTCATCCATAACTACTTATTTGTAAAATAATCTGTCTAGTCACACTCAAGATTCCCCTCTTTATACATTCAAGATCATGGGAGACTGGTGAAGGTAGGACTGGGGGAGGCAAGCCCCCAACTCTGCTCCAGCCCTGCCCTTTCTGCCCAGGCCATGGACCCATCTCAGGGAGGATGAGTGGTGCGCAGCCCACTCCTCCTCCCCCGGGTGTATGGCCCGAGCTTCCCTGGCTCCAGAGCATGGGGAGGGCAGGTGGGGTGCAGCCCCCAGCCTCCCCAGCCCCGGAACACAGGGAGGGTGGAAGCTCGGGGGCAGCAACACTTCACCCTCAAAATGCCTGCAGTAGGTGTTCTGGGGGCGGAGTGTGGGCGGGGCCAGGCTGGCCATTTGGGAAGGCAATGCCTTCCCCCGCCGTCCGTCCATGTCCAAGGTTCACATTAGCCCTTTTGGACAGAGTGTTACACTGTGAGCTCACGTTTAGCTGATTATCCAACATCCCCAGAGTCTCCGCTTCCCAGGATACAGTCTCTCATGTATAAGTGTGACCTGCATTCTCTCTTCTTAAATGTACAGCTTTTCATTTGGCTGTACTAAAACGCACTTTTTTCCCCCTTGAGTCCAGCTTAGCAGCTTTATCTTCCTCTCACCTGGACAGCATTTTCTGTGCTCTACCGCCTGAGAGATGCAACACACAGTCGAGTCCCTTGTATTTTGCCTGTGAGACAGAGTGGCTAACACTCCCTACTTTTCCTGGGAAGTGCTCAGACACTATGGTGATGGGCATTATAAAAAAGACAGAGAAGGAGTCTGAAGGTATGCTATATTGCATTTGCACACAGGTTTAATTTAGGCCTTGATCCCACAAACATCCCTGTGAGTGACTTGTAGCAAATGAGTGGTCCCATAGAGTTAAATGCATAAGTGTTTGCAGGATTGTGGCTTTATTACAAAGAGAATGTGATGGTCTTGGCAGGGGTGCCCTGAATGAAGAATGGCTCCTGCAGAGTCTCAATTAGTTTGGCTAGTGCTGCATGCTCCATTCATTTAAATAACCTAGCCATCTCATTTATTTGCAATTAACCCCCTCTTGCTTCATTTACCCACACTAAAAAAACAGGAAAGATGCTTACATTCTAATGTGGACTATCATTTATTATATATGCATAAATGATACTTGCAAACTGAGGCCTTTAGGCAATTGGTGTGATATCTTCTGACTATATATTTTTAAAATGTGCAGTTGTCTGTCTGTCTGTCTATGAGTCAGTTTGTTCAAGAAATCCTCCTAAACAATAGGAGCTAGGACCACCAAATTCAGAATGCAGCTTCCTCTTATCATAACTTAAAGCAAGGTCAGGGTTTGGTTGTGCCAGGAAAATGGGATGTGCCTGGAATCTGATTGTTTTCCATAACATGGAAAGGGCAGAGTATAATAGAAGGAACAGTTATGCTTCACAATGACCACTGTGGACAGCGAGCATGGGGGACAGTTATACTGCAGAGTGACCATAGGGGGAGGTCAAATCAGTAAGACAGTGGGCATCTAGGGCTAGGGCTCTGCATGTTGCAGGCCACCAACCATGGGTAAGTGGCCCCCCTGCCTCAAAGCCTCGGACCAGACCTCTGCCTCCTGGTCCTCAGCCCCAGCGCCAGACTGCCAGACCAGAGGAAGGTGGGGGAAACCCTGCCAACCAGCAGCCCCACTAGTCACTAGCCTCCCCGGGAAGCAGCTGCCAGCCAGGTTTGGACAGTACAGTCCCCGCTGCCACAGCTCCCCCCACAGGGGCTGAACTGCCAGCAGGGCAGCACAACCCCAGCTGACCTTCCCTGAGCCCTCCCATGCCTCTCAACCCTCTGCCCTGAGGCCCTTACCCCCCACCCTGAGCCCCCACACCTCCCAACCCCAGTTTTGGGCCCTACCTCCTGCCATGAGTCCCCCCACACCTCTCAACTCTTTGCACACTGCCTTGAACCCCCCTGTTTCCCTGCTCCCCCCAAAAGAGTTATGGACCCGAGCAATGCCAGGTACACCTGCTAGTACTAATAATAACATAAAACATCTGGGACTTTCCCAGACAATCAGAAAACTCCATTTTGACAGGTAATAAAGGCTGCAAAGTGAAAGCATTGTAGTTATTTGTCACATCACATTTCCATTTGTAAAATGAGATTTTGATTTGGTGAAGGATGAAAATACCCAGCTCTTATGTAGCATCTTTCCTTGATAGATCTCAAAGCATTTTATGAAAGAAGTGAGTGTCATTATCTCATTTCCTACTGAAGAAAGATGCTATATAAGTGCTAGGTATTTTCATCCTTCACCAAATCAAAATCCCATAAAGAAGAAGATGGGAGCTCAGGTTGGCTACCCAAAAATTGAGGTATCACTCACCATTTTTGAAAATGTTGGCCTCTGACTCTGTAAAGACACGGAATTAAGTAAAGACATCATCACTCTTAGAGCTTTTCCTACAATAAACAAATTATTCTTATTAAGCATTAAGAAATGCATTTCACCAAAAATACAACAGCCTTAACTCTGACCCGAAATAAATTTTAATGTTACATAACTAATCTCAAATTATTATACTCTAAACATGCCCTTTTGGAAAAGAAATATACCAATTGCATATGTTCACATTAAAAACACACACTGATGAGCCTTAAAAGCAAGTCTATCTACATATATAATTTTACTATAAGTTAACAGTGTTATACACTTTATTGAGTTAACTACACATAGAACATTAAAGAAATAGCAATTAGAAGTATTTTATTAAAATTCTATTAAAGTATATTGATTGACAATATTTCCCATTTAATAGTATCCCTGCCACAAAATGTAGATGCTGACACTGAAATAACAGAAATTATACATAAATCCTCAATCTCAGTCCATGGTTGTGAGTTGAAATTGTGTTGTAATGAAATAAACTTTTTTCCCCCTTCTTGGTAAGAATGATGTGCGTTTTATGTGGGCAGTATAAGATTTTATGATGTCTCCAGCTAAACTTAAGATGAGCAATAGAATAGATCCTAAAAGGCAATTAGGAAACAATGTCATTCCTTCTCATTTTCCCCATGATCATCTTCTTCCCTTTTTACCCATTTGCATTCTCTCTCTCACCATTTGATGTGGGTTCAGTGGGACAGATCCTGGCATGAATGACTAAGAATGGTCAAATGAACACAAATCAGATATCTGAAAAGGCAACACAGAAAAACCTGTTGGGGAACATTTTAACTTGCTTGGGCACTCATTAATGGATCTCAAAGTCACCATATGATTTCAAATCAATTTCAAAAGCCATCTTGAATGGGAATCTACAGAACTTAATTTCATTTACAAGTTCGATTCCAACAACAGAAGTCTGAACGAAGACATTGGCTTAATGGCCCGCTACATTCCATATCCTAATGACATAAAAACCCAAACAAAGCATATTTAAAGTGGGTACTAAGTGTTCTTATCAACTTCATTTAGCATGGACACTCTAATTGACATTTTCTTTCCCCCTTTTCTTCTTTTCCTCCTCCCGCCCTCATCCTCTCTCTGTGCTATTTATTTGAAAACTGGACTGACCCCTTAAACTCCATTCATCTGAAGAAATGGGTTGTGCCCACAAAAGCTCATGACACCTACTACATTTTTTGTTAGTCTCTAAGGTGCTGCAAGACTATTTGTTGTTTTTTAAGTTTTTCCAGTTACAGACTAACATGGCTACCCCTCTGAAACTTAAGAATGGTCCAGTCGGGTGGCATAAAGGGGAGAGTAATAGTTGGAGTATTGATGTTCATAAAGAAATGATGATCCTAGCAAGCACATGCTCATGCTCCACTTCTTTGCCCTGCTGTTGGAAGGTGTCTGATTGCATTTCCCACATGACATTGTATTAGCCTTGACATCTCTCATCCTTTGTATCATTAATTACTGGCATCAGACCCATCTGGCTTATCCTGGATTGCCTTCAACTAATCTCGTAATGGTTTTTTTTCTTCCTTGCTACATTGTGTTGCTCTAATTGGTTCCCTCTGTAAAACTCTTGAAGTTCAATTAAACATACCCTGGCCTCAGGAGCCTGGTGAATATGTCATGCTTTTTTATAACTGAAAATAAAAAGAGAAAGTTGCTTATTGGGTGAGACTTTTCAAGGTCTCTGCTTCAAATGTGTAATGGGGTAGGAAATAGCAAGAATAATGTGTTTGATGGTGTCTTTTGTGCAAAAGCATTGTTCTGGGGGAATTGGAAATGCGATACAGAGGCATTTACTACTGGGTCACTCATTTGAAACACCTGATCCATGTCAGTAGTGATTGAAAGTCACTACATTTGAAAGGGCTATTGAGTAGCAACACAGGAATTGCCATACTGCATCTGATCATCACAAGAACACCCTTCATCGTGCCATGTGCGTGCAGCATCCAAGGACATTTTGGAAGTCAGGGATTGCTTGACTCACTGACTATACCTCTTTCCTCTCACTATCTCTTCATGGACCGAGGCTGGGAGAGGTGGCAGTGTAGGACAGGCTACAGTTGTCCTATATTATTATAGAGCTCCCATAGTTAGGGGGAATCCTTCACTGATCAGCATTATGACAGCAGTGATTAAAGCAGCCTTTAGAGATCTGGCCTAAAGTACATTAGCTGCTAAAGCATTTATGCTGCAATGGAAGGCAGATATATTCTTTTGAAGTGCCTTGTTACGGTGAACGATAAATACTTCTGTGTGGAATACCAAGGACATGGGGCAGGATATTTATTTCATACATTTCCATTCCTCTAGATTCTTATGTCCCTCACTATTGGATTGGAGTGGAATTTCCTTGTGCTTTGGGGCTTGCTGAACCCTTGATATTTTTTTAATATTGTTTTGTATTTGCATGTATGGAGAGGCCTGTGAACTCATTTTGGTTTAGCTTATTGGTCTTGAAAACCAAGACTGTTTCCTCTGAAAGGCCCAGTAAGCAAAGTGCAGGAGTATATTTGGACTATGCTGTGACATTTCTATCTCTGACAGCTTAATTTGTTAATGCCAAGTCAGTAGGCACCAAGTGAATGCTCACACAGTTTTGTTTACCTGATGAAGGTCACAGGCTAGTATAATGAAATTAGTTGAGTTCATAGATTATAGAATAGACAGCTGGAATTCTCTGAGTCTTTTCTAAAGAGCTTAATAAAAGGCCTCAGAATAATGAAGCTTTCTAAGCTAAAAAGGCAGTGAACTAAGAGAGTTAATTAGTTTTTAAATTATGTGTCTTATTATTATTTTCCTTTTGTTGTTGACATTTAATGTCAGACAAAAATGAATGTAAGAGCACCTTAGTTTATGCCTTAATGAAATAATTTTCATTTTTCATAATGATCTGAAAGTAACTGTCTGAAACAAAGACCATTCATTCCGTAAAACAGTCTCTGTCTCACACTGATCTGTAGAATTTTTACAGCCACTCTTAACAGTTAAGATGATTGAAAGTCACGTTTGCAGGTGGTGGATACATTTTTTTACACTTTGTATGTTTATAAACACGAAAAATCAATATAAAATTACAACACCTGCATTTGACAGAAGGCACAGTACTGACTGGGGCTGATTTTGCTTGTCCGTTAGCAGCAGGGCTGGCTGAGCAGCTGGCCCCATCTTGCTGGCAGAAAATGCTGACAACAACAGCTACAAAATTCATCTGTTAGGCTGCTCCACAGTGCATCACGCTGTCTAACAAACTGCATAAGTGCTACCCAGGTTTGCTTGGAATTGAAGAAAAAGAATAATGTCCTTGGGATTCCAGTTATGGAGAGACCTTGCACCAGGAAGTTTTATTGGAAATACATCCTCATACATCTGTTATGCTTAAACAAAGCATGAGAGATCTTTTATAGGGGAAAAGGCAGTACGCCACATTTATTGAGAATACAACAGTAGCATATGCTTTTCAGTCACTCACACACACAAACACCATACACACAGTCCTGCCAGATGATGTTATAGTTACCAGTCCAGAGTCTGGATCAATCTAGTGGCCAGCCAGATAGATCACAGAGTGGGAGCCGGGCTTTGTCAGTCACGATCTGATGCTCTCCTGGAGATGGTGGCAAGATGAACCCAAAGTCCCATAGCAAGGCACCCAGCTTTTATAGGTCATCTTTCCCTGTTGAAGTCTATGGATTTCTCTGTGTCAGTCTGTGACCAGTTACTGTTATCTTTTGATGTTGACATTCCAAACATCTCCGAGAGGTCATCCTGTAATCAATTGTCTTTTGGGGGTGCTCGCTTCACTTTAGAGTCGTCAATCTGACAATCTGATCAATCCTTGACCATGAGTATGCACTGATGGTTCTTCTGATGCTGATATGTCTCTTCGCAGTCTGTCTTTCGCAGTCTGTCTTCATCCTCATTGCTCCCTCCTTTCTTGGCAATCTGTCTCTAACGGTGGCCTTCACGCTTTTATCTTTATGATGATACATTCTCATTCACACAAACAGTCTTTCACAGAAACCTTCAAAGGTAAACAGTTCTGTTTTATATTAAGCAAAAACAAAATCAAAACAATTCACATCGAAGGCCCGGGCCTTCAATATTTCTAATCTCATTAACATAGACACAATACCAAAACCCTGTCTTTTTACTTACTGAACTTTAAAACAAAGAAATGTGTATTTAAAAAAGGGCTTAATTAATAAAATATTAAATATGTTACCTTACATTACTACATTATTATACCTAAAATGAAAATATAAAAAGATATAAAACCCTTACTCCAACACATCAGCAGTTCATTTTTATGTTAATGGAGTAACACATACGCAAATTACCCTGAATGGGTAAGTGACTCTCGTTATCATAGAGTGGCTAAGAGATCAAGAGGCATCATCATCCTCACCAACGAGCAGGTACTAAACTACACTACACCAGCAGATAGCTATAGCAGGGTGAATGGACAGAAATAGAAGAGCCATCAAAGTGCTGAACATTGAGGGTGTGTCTAGACTACACATTTTTTTTTTGAAAAAAGTGGTCTTTTTTTGAAAAAACTTCCCCTGCATCTAGACTGCTGCCGTGTTCTTTTGAAAGTAAATTGAAAGAATGCGGCAGTTTTCGACCATGGAAAACCTCGTTTTACGAGGAATAATGCCTTTTTTGGAAAGTGCTCTTTCGGAAAAAGGCGCTATGTAATACAAACTGTGCTTTTTCAAAAGAGAGCATCCAGACTGCCTGGGTGCTCTCTTTCGAAAAAGCGGCTTGCTTTTTCGAAAGTACTGGTTGTAGTCTAGATGCTTTTTTTTCTAAAGAGGCTTTTTCGAAAGCATCTTTTGAAAAAGCCTCTTTCGAAAGAGGCTTGCAGTCTAGATATAGCCTGGTTGATTTAGATCCTGAATTGCATGAACAGATAAACCTCTATAGCCCTTTCCTTAGCAAGCTGTTAGCAATGCAGTTAGGTAGGTCAGTCTTCAGATGTTAGACCGTTAGCTGTGTTAGAATCCATGCTGCTCTGTCTATCTTCTTTATTAACAAGTTAGGTACCTGAATGCTTTCATTACCATGTGGATGGGCACAATACAGTATCCTTGCTAGGCACTTGCAGTAGGTATATGAGCCACGTATACAACTACAGCTAGCCATTTTTGGCACAATTACCTTCTCTCACATCTTAGGCAAATATTGTCTGAAGTTGAAAAATAATTTTACTTTTTATGAGATCCCTCCATTTAACTAGGTAGTCTTGGGAGCTAATTTTCTAAACAATAGTAAAACAAAGGGCTCAAATGGAAAGATTTTAAAAGGCAAACATAATGAAATTTCTGTAAGAATCTTTGGACTAAGACAACTACCCTCCTTAGATGCCAGTTCTTGGCTTAGTGGTGCTGAAAATTACGAGCTGTTACTCTCAGGCTGGACTATGCCTCTCTCCCGCCTCCTTTCCTATAGTCTGACTTTCAGATTCAGGCATCTGGGAGAATCTCATCCTTAGGGTGTATCTACACAGCAAAGTTATTTCGGAATAACAGCAGTTATTCTGAAATTACTATGCGAGCGTCTACCCAGCAATTCCGTTATTTTGAAATAATTTTGAAAAAACAGACGGCTTATGCCAACTTCTGTAAACCTCATTCTACAAAGAATAATGCCCATTCTGAGATAGCTATTTCAAAATAGGGCATGTGTAGATGCTCCACTTCTGTTATTTCAAACTAGCCCCTCACCAGGGTCATTCTAAGTTATTCCTTCTGGGGCTGTAAATCGAGAAAGCACGTCTATGCTAGGGAAGCCTGCCTCGGATTATAGGGAAGCCTGCAGTATAGACGTGCTATTTCGAAATAAACTATTTTGGAATAACTATTCCAGAATAGCCTATTCTGAAATAACTGTGCAGTGTAGACATAGCCTTAGATACCTAACATTTAGAGAGTTCAAGGGTTGTTTTATATACCCAAAGGGATGTTTCCATTGATTTCATTAGACTTTGGATCAGACTGTAATTCTATTTTAGATTGCCTGACGATGCATTTTTGAGAAATTGAGGGGAGGAGAAAATTGGTAGTCCCGTCAAAGTGAATCTTGACAAGTTAAATTTAAAGAATTGATTTTGCATCCAGGCTTTATTGGATCCGATGGGGGTACATATGGGGCAGGTATATTCAACAATGTGTGATTGTAGTATGGGTAGCCAGACCCATGATAGTTTGGCTCTAGCTAGTGTGGATAATGAGCAGTGAAGACATGGTGGCATGGGCAAGCTCTCCCAGTACAAGTTCTCAGGAATACAGAAGCCCATGCCTCCATTACTTCAGTGTGATGGTTTCCTATAGTAGCTAGAATCAGGGGTTCTCAAACTTCATTGCACCATGACCCTCTTCTGCTAATAAAATTTAGTACATGTACCAGGGAGGGGGAGCTGAAGCCTTAGCCTATACGAGCTTCATTGCTCATGTCGGAGAGGGCCAAAACTGAAGCCCAAGCCTCACCACCCTTGGGGTAGTGGGGCTTGGGTTTTGGCTTCCGCCAAAGACTCCAGCAAGTGTGACACCAGGCCTGGTGACTCCATTAAAATGGGTTTGCAATTCAGTTTTGGGTCCAAACCCACAGTTTGAGAACCACTGGGCTAAATTAAAGTAGTGTGGGTATACTAGACTGCATTACAATTAGACCTTAATTTAGAAAACAAAACAAAAATCCCCTCCGCACCATGATTAAGCACGGGATATTTCGACAGAGCTTTTGAGGCAAATTGTAAGGTGGGGGAATCTATGAAAAACTGAGCTTTGAATAGAAAGTGTTTTCTCACCTTAATTACTGAGTCCCTTTTCTGGCTCCAAAATAAAGTTGAGCTCAGTAGCTGGAAAAGCAGCCCCATTGTGTACTCATGGGTTGAGTGGTGATTACAACCCCAACTTGCCCATTCAGTCTTCACACAAAGATAATTTTCCTCAGGCTCTGTGGAGTGAGGCACTAATTTCAGCTTAAAGTTTGTGAGGAAAAAGTGGTATTGCAAGGCCCAATAGCTTGGTGGAAAATTCTTTACTGAAAAAATCAGGCAATCATATTAAATGCATAGTAAAACTTTTAAAATTGTATAATATTTTGAAGCCTATTGTGAAAAATATTCTCAAATGTATATAAGCCTTGGAAAATGAATGCATGCTGTAGCTATCATACATACAGGAGCTTTATAGCATTGTCTTGTGTTCTGGGGAAGTGTGGGATCCAAATGAAGCGTACATAGGGCAGTCTCACTTTATTAACTCCAACACATGTTGCATGAACCAGAGCAGGTAATGCATTTTTGCTTGCCACCAATTTAATGGTTGAAAATAGTGTCATGTCAAAACTCACATTGTTGTGACAACAATAAACCTTGACTCATATCCCACTGTGGTTTCTCAGACAATCAGCTTCTTTTTTTTTTCATGGTTACCACTAGTTTCCAAATTCAGTAAGTGACTGTTAGCTATAAGAAAGTTCCTCACACTTCATCAGTAAGGATTATTCTTACCTAGAACTGTCTAATGATTTTCTTTTTAGTCTTGTTTTTTAAATTCCTTTTTACCAAATTGACAAGCACAAAATGACTGAGGGGTGGATTTATATCCTGTCCTGCTGAGACAGTCTTTTACCGTGGAGTCACCACAACTCCAGAGCTTGTTAGGGTAAGTGGAATGCTTGATTTCAATCCCACTGTGAAGTTTTACAGTTTTTTTCTGTGTAATAGCTGAGTGTTCACAGCAGATTATGTGGCAGCACATTTGCAGTTTCCATAGCAGCCATCACACTAGATTGCATTGGAAAGTATCACTTATTAGCATTGGATTTGCATGAAAGGATTAGTGGTTCTGTAACTCTCATGAAGTTAAATGAGAGAAATTGGCCTTTTTGTTGGTTTTGCACCAAGACTTAAAAAATTACTATGGACCTGATACTACGTATTCTGAGCTTGGGAACTCCTGATATTGGTGAGCTATAGCTACTCCTATTTGTGGTTGTCATTAAGGTCTGTAAACTTTTTTTTTCCAGACAAATTTTGGGTCTAGCCTAACCCTTCTTGATCTATTAGCTGTCTTTACCAGTGTTGAGCACACTACTCCTCTCCTTGAAATCCTGTCATCTCTGGATTTTTTTAGATTCCATCCTCTTACCTTTCATCTTACTCCTTCAGTGCCTCATTTGGTCTGTTTTTCTTCCTTCTCTCTTTCTCTTTTAGTGTGGATCCCTCACTATCCTTAGCCTCCTCCTCTTTTCCCTCTATCCCTCATCTCTGGGTGATTTTACTGCAAATATCTTTGACTATCATCTTTATGCTGATGAGTCATCTTCTTTCGTCCAAACTAAAATCTTGACCTATCTTTCTGTCATCTTCTTGTTGATGTCAAGCTATCAGCTGAAACTTGAAATAGTCAAAACCAGGCTTTGAATTCTTCCCCTAAACTCTTCCCTTCTCTGTCATGATGGAGAACACAAGCATCCTCCTGTCACTTACACCTGTAATGCTGGCTGTGTCTTTCACTTGGCTCTTTCCTTAGACCTGCACATCCATGCAGTATCTACATTTTGCTGCTTCCTCCTGCACAACATCTCCAAGATATGACCTTACTTCTCTGCCCAAACTGCCTACATTTTTGTTTAAGCCCTGAACATCTCACAGCTTGATTACAGTAGCCTCCTCTCCTCTGGACTTGATACCCAGCATCTTGGCTCTCTCGAGTATATTCCAAACATGACTGATAAGAGCATCCACTTTTGATCTGATAATATTACTCCTGGAGGAATGCAGTGCCAATGTGTATGTGTGGAATTCATCTTCTGTGAAGATTATTTTTCAACATAGAAAATACATTCTGCTGTAGAGGGGATGCATTTATGCTTTTCGCTCAGCAGGGGATGCTGTGGTGCTGGAACAGAGAGCAGCCACTCCTAGGAAGGACCAGCCCCAGCTGTGGATGAAACGAAGACACTGTCTTTCTCACACTAACCTTCCCGTGAGGCCAGGTGAAGAGGCATGGGACTGGGAGTGATGGACAGTGTGAGGCATATGGGGCTGCTAGGGATCACAGATTGGAATTCAGAAAGGCTAGTTGGGGGGCAGAGTGGGGGCGGGGGGGCTGAATGAGAATGGGGGTGCAGGGTCACAGGATCTGGAGAGAGAGTGAGCAGGGACAGATGAAGTCATGGGATGAGAAGTTCAAGAACATATGGGGACAAGGGGATGAAAGGATGCGTGATGCCTAACTGAATGAGAGAAGCTAAGGGTCAGCCAGGGTCTGCATGGGGGAGGCTCCCTAGCAATCCTTCCTTCCCCCCGCCAAAAAAATCTGTTCCATTCTTTTTCCACCCATATCCAACAACCATCCAAGTTCACATGCAGGTTTCTCCCAACAATTTCTTCTCTATCCCTCAGCTCTTCCATTACCCCAGTCTCCCCCAAGACTTTGCACTTCTTCAGAGTGGAGGAAAAATAATTCTGTATTGTCGTTTAAATGAATTATTATTCAAAGTTCTGCCTGAAAGGAATCTGTTTGTAAAAAAAGAATTTGTTGTTGTTATTGTTCAAGATATACTTGCTAACAGGTAGTTGAAACTGGCATGAATCTATTGTATTTTTTGACAAAGTATGCAAAATTTTGCAAACTTTTAAAATATGGTGCACAGAATTTTGAATTTTTTGTCACAGAATTCTCTCAGGACCACTCTTTAAGCCTCTTCATTAGCTCATCTTTTTCCAATATGTCAGACATAAACTTAGTGTCTTAGACTGAGCTCTTTGGGACATAACTGTCATTTGCACACCACCTCAGACAATTTGGGCCAATTGATATGAGTAGGGTTTCACCATTCTGCACCATTGCAATTAACTTCTGCCTCAGCTGATGGTATTTTTAGGAGGAGCTAAGAACTGTGCCTTAGCCATCCAGTACAAGTTTCATGAATGTTACAATAAATGAAAAGCAGTTTTTGTTTCACAAAATCTAAGCATCACTGCTGAGGGAGGAGGAGTTGACCATATTGGAAAACAAAATCAGTGCTCTAATTCTGAACCTTTTCCCTGGACAGGAAATGAGAATATAATTCACAGTTCTGAGTTTAGTTCAGCTAATCAAATAATTTATCACATATTGGGATAATTTGCTGTCCTACTACCTCTAGGGCAGATACTGCATATTTTAGTATCGTAGGCACTTATATTGAACACACTGCTATATTTGTAAGTAGCTAGGACCTAAATGAGTGAAATCAAATAAATAATTAGCCTTATTTAGTGGGACCTAGGAAATGTCCTACTTCCAGTAAAAATGAACAAAACAAAAGAAAAACAAAAGTTACATCTCTCAGTCATGATGATATCACCGAAGGCAAAATTTAACAAATGTGGCAGGATAGCAGAGAGCTATGAACATTTTCAAATATGGAGAAATACAAAGTCATTTTTATGACATTTTATTTTGTTTGTAAATTCAGTACTCAGGAAAGTTGCTCGATTTGTAGCCTTAGGGTGCATCTACACTGCACCCTGAGCTCGAAATAAGATACACAATTTGCACGATGCTAATTGCATATATTATTTTGAAATAGGTTAATTTGAAATTTGGCACATCTACATGGCACCACATTTCAATATAAAGTGCTATTTCGAGCCATCTGTTATTCCTCATGCAATGAGGTTTACTGGGATGGTGAAATAGCTTACCTGTTATTTTGAAAAATATTTCAAAATAACGGGTGGCTTGTGTAGATGCAGGGTAGACATACCCTTAGACACTGAAGTCCTCTTTCTACTCATAGAGACGCTGAGAGCACAGACAGCAGCAGCACAAACTTCCCCTGTTCTGATACTAGTATAATCCTGGAAGGGCCAATTAATAGCATTTTACTCAGCATGCATGTCAACAAAAATCAAATGTATTGATTGTTCAGTTGGCTGATTTTCCAAAATCATACTACTTAGCTACTAATTATTAAATGCCTTGTCTCTATATAAATTTAAAAATCCCCAAAAGATATTGCGTGTCTTAAAAACACATAGGTAAAATTCTCATTCCACTGAAGAGAATGGGAGTGTTGTGATTGATTGATGTCAATAGAGACAGGCTTTTACCCATAAAGATTTCTTAAGCATAAATCACATAAGCTTCATTCTCATGCTTCTGCAGTATCCTGAAATCTATGATGTGTGTGAATATAGATTCATAGAAATCAGGGCTGGAAGAGATCTTGAGGGGTCAGTTAGTCCACCTTCCTGTATTGACACAGGACAAGTATATCAGATGATCTCTGACAATTGGTTCACTAATCCTTTCTTAAAAACTTCCAGTGATGGGGATTCCCTGACATTCCTGAGAAGCCTGTTCCAGTTCTTAGCTATCCTTATAATTAGAAAGCTTTTCCTAATACATAACCTAAATCTCTTGTTAAAGATCAAGCCCCTTATTACTTGTCTTACCTTCAGTGGATATGAAGAACTGATTACCGTCCCCTCTGTAATAGTCCTGAAGATATTTGAAGACTATTGTCAAGTCCTACCTCAGTCTTTTCTCTAGACTAAACATGATCTTTTTTTTAACCTTTCCTTGTACGTCAGGTATTCTAAACCTTTTATATATTTTCTCTCTCTCCTTGGGTGTACCTTCAGTTTGTTCATATCTTTCCTAAAGTGTGGTGCCCAGACCTGGCCACAATACTCCAGCTGAGGCCACACCTGTGCTGAGTAAGGCACAGTTACCTCCCATGTCTTACATACAACATTACTGTTAATACACACAGTATGATATTATCCTTTTTAGCAACTGCATCATATAGTTGGCTGATATTCAAATTGAGATCCACTATAACCCCCAGATCATTTTCATCTGTACTACAAATTGAACCTCTCTAGTCTGTCACTCTCTAGTCCAGCAACATCCATGATCTAGTATGATTTTAGTTAGCTAGCTGTCCACTGATCATGGGTGTGGCCAAATTTTCCACAGTCCCATAAAGTTTGTTTACATCCATCAATCCTGGCTCCCAGTGTTCTGTGCTGTTATTTACCTCTAATTTACCCTTAAATGTCTTGTAAGAGCCCAGTAAGCAGTGGAAGTGTTGATAATGCTGCTAGACAATATTGGCCTCCCATGGTTTGGCAAATTCTCTGGTTCAGCCCCGGTGAGGTCCCGAGGGTAACAGACTAGAAAGGTTTAACTTGTATTATAAACAATGGTGGGAGAGACCTTTCCATCTCTAGAAATATCCACATATATACCGCAGTCTAGACCTCAATACAATGACAAATATAAGATATATTTTTTGAAGGCCCATCTCTTAAATTTAATAGTACAGTACATCAGCACACTGGGGCTATGTGTACAAGTTTCCTTCTTGTGCAAAAGCATGGATTAGCATATTTCTGCATTTCATTTGCATAATTAATTAGGAGCCTTTTTTGCACAAGAGGTTTTTGCGCAAAAAGGAGCCATCCACAGAGCCCCTTTTTGTGCAAAAACCCCCTCTTGTGCAATAACACCTCCTAATTAATTATACAAATGAAGTGTGGAAATATGCTAATCTGTGCTTCATTTGCATAGGCTTTTGTGCAAGAAGGAAGCCGTGTAAATGTAGCATAGGAGTTCCTGTAATTGTGATACACTATAAAACATTCAGTTTTCAATAACCTTCCAACTCAAATGCCTACTTGTGTGTCAAGGTTCCATGTCAGTACAATGGGCTACAATACCATTCATATAGCAAAGGTCCAAAGATTCACTGTTTTTCTTTCTTATAGTCCCTGTGCTTTTGTTTCTTTCTGAATGTCTTTTTTTGTTTAAAGATCCCCTAGGACATTTAAAACTGTATAAAGAGATTATAGAGCAAGGGTACGTCTACACTTGCACCCTAGTTTGAACGAGGGATGCAAATGTAGGCGACCGAAATTGCTAATGAAGCGAGGATTTAAATATCCCGCGCTTCATTAGCATGATCTTGCCGGTGCGTTACTCCACTCAACAGCCATTTCGAAAGCGAAAGTGCGTGCCGGGATGCGTTAGTTCGAACCAAACCCCTTGGTTCGAACTAATGTTACTCCTCATTTTTTGGACGCGTACCCCAACAGAATAGATATTGGGTTTGATCCTCTTTCCAAGGAAGTCAATTGGAAATGACCTTGTCTCCCTAATGAGAGTTTTGTCATTCATGCCACTGCAGACAGGATCAGGCTGGTTGATCAGCTGTGTGCATTTATTTTTATTTGGGGAGAAAACTCTCATGTGCTCAAAAAATGCATTTAATCCTGACCTTTGGAAATCTAGCATAATTTCATCTAAGGGGAGCTCTGTGTGGCCAGAAGATCAAATGGAAAAGAGGAAGAGTCAAAGTTGTGAGATAGTAGCTGCTCTCTATTGAGAGCTAAAGAAAAATCAGGCTAAAGACAAAAAATTGTGATTGTAGAAAAAAATAAGAGCCTCTAATGTTACCATAGTATTAATAATAAAAAAATCAGCAGTGGTGTTCACTCACAAGCAGCCATAATGCAATTATCTTGGACAAGAAGCTCTAAGGGATGCTATTACCAAATTTGCTATTGTTCACATATTCCCTTATTTTTTTAGTTTCTTATTAAGTCTACAAAAGGGTACTTATTGCATCAACAGTCTATTAATAAGACATAATATGTCGTGCTTCCAAGTTCCACATAGCACATATGATCAAAGCCACAGGGAAATGACAGAATATTGTGACTTGTGCAGTGAGGGCACTTGATCTCGAAAGGTTTTTATTGTTTGCTGTGGGCTGATATTGCATATTACATAGAAGTCAAAAAGCTGTAAATAAAAGATTTGAAAAAAAGCAAAATCCCCACATTAAGCTGTGAACATCACCAGCTGTAATTTGTCCATTCATTTTCTTCCTCTTATGGGGACTTGGGAAGAAGGAGATCAAAGGATTTTAGCAGTTTTATTTTTTTTTCTGGCGGGAAATCAGAGAAGGATGATGGAAGAAAATCATAAAGAGGAAAAACAAGAAGCAGACATAAATGTTACCTTCCACCAACACTAAAAACACCTGCTCCGTGAAGATCAAGGGTCAATACTGCATCAGAAAAACACTGGGGAAGGGATTAAGGGGACTATAGGCGAATGATGATTCAATGGTTAGGGCCCTTGCCTGTAACTTAGGAGACCTCAGTTCAATTCTCTGCTCCACCACATACTTCCTGTGTGATTTCTGGTAAGTTACTTTGTCTCCGTGTCCATCAGTTCTCCATGGGCAATAGAGATAACAGCTATTCTCTGCCTCACACAAGTAGTGCGCCAGTGCTACAGGGTCAAGGTGAGTGAGATAGTGTTTTATATTAAACCAACTTCTGTGGATGAGAGAGACAAAGCTTTCAAGCTACACTGAGCTCATCTTTAATAAGATGGGTGAACTAGAGTACCTAGTATTAAATGAGGAGATTGACATAATAGGCATCACTGAAACCTAGTGGAATGAGGAAAATCTGTGGGACACTATCATACCGGGATATAAAATATATCGAAAGGATAGAGCAGGCCGGGTGGGTGGTGGAGTGGCACTGTATGTGAAAGATAACGTAGAATCAAATGAAATAAAAATATTAAGTGAATCAACATGTTCAATAGAATCGCTATGGATAGTAATTACATGCTCCAATAATAAGAAATTAGCAGTAGGGATATATTACCGACCACCTGACCAGGACAACGATACTGACATTGAAATGCTGAGGGAGATTAGAGAGGCTACCAAAATAAAGAACTCTATAATAATGGGGGATTTTAATTATCCCCATATTGACTGGGTACATGTCACCTCAGGAAAAGAAGCAGAGATAAAATTTCTCAATGGCCTAAATGACTGCTTCTTGGAGCAGCTGGTGCAGGAACCCACAAGGGGAGAGGCAATTCTCGATTTAGTCCTGAGTGGAGTGCAGGATCAGGTCCAGGAAATAACCGTTACAGGACCACTTGGGAATAGTGACCATAATATAATAACATTCAACATTCCTGTGGTGGGTAGAACACCTCAGCAGTCCAGCACCCTGGCATTTAATTTCAAAAAGGGGAATTACACAGAAATGAGGAGGCTAGTTAAACAGAAATTAAAAGGCACAGTGACTAGAGCCAAATCCCTGCAAGCTGCATGGAAACTTTTTAAAGACACCATAATAGAGGCCCAACTTAAATGTATACCCCAAATTAAAAAACATAGCAAGAGACCTAAAAAAGTGTCACCGTGACTTAACCACCATGTAAAAGAAGCAGTGAGGGACAAAAAGGCATCTTTTAAGAAGTGGAAGTCCAATCCTAGTGAGATAAATACAAAGGAACATAAACACTGTCAAATCAAGTGTAAAAATGTAATAAGAAAAGCAAAAAAAGATTTTGAGGAACAGCTAGCCAAAAACTCAAAAAGAAATAACAAAATGTTTTTTAAGTACATTAGAAGCAGGAAGCCTGCTAAAAAACCTGTGGGTCCCCTAGACGATCGAACTATAAAAGGCGCAATCAAGGACGATAAAGCCATTGCGGAGAAACTAAATGATTTCTTTGCTTCAGTCTTCACGGCTGAGGACGTTGGAGAGATTCCCAAATCTGCACCGTCCTTTGTGGGTGATGAATCTGAGGAACTGTCCCGGATTGAAGTGTCATTAGAGGAGGTTTTGGAACAAATAGAAAAACTTAATGTTAACAAATCTCCGGGACCGGATGGCATTCATCCAAGGGTTCTAAAAGAACTCAAAGGGGAAATTGCTGAACTGTTATCTGTGGTTTGTAACCTATCCCTTAAATCGGCTTCTGTACGTAATGACTGGAAGGTAGCCAACGTGACACCAATATTTAAAAAGGGCTCTAGAGGCGATCCGGGCAATTACAGACCGGTAAGTCTAACTTCAGTACCGGGCAAATTAGTCGAAACAATAGTAAAGAATAAAATTGTGAAGCATGTAGAAGAACATAATTTGCTGGACAAAAGTCAACATGGTTTCTGTAAAGGGAAATCCTGTCTTACTAATCTATTAGAGTTCTTTGAAGGGGTTAACAAACATGCGGACAAGGGGGATCCAGTAGATATAGTATACTTAGATTTTCAGAAAGCCTTTGACAAGGTCCCTCACCAAAGGCTCTTGTATAAATTACATGGCCATGGGATAAGAGGAAAGGTCCTTTCTTGGACTGAGAACTGGTTAAAAGACAGGAAACAAAGGGTAGGAATAAATGATACATTTTCAGAATGGAGAGGGGTAACTAGTGGTGTCCCCCAAGGGTCAGTCCTGGGACCAATCCTGTTCAACTTATTCATAAATGATCTGGAGAAAGGGGTAAGCAGTGAGGTGGTAAAGTTTGCGGATGATACCAAACTGTTTAGGATAGTCAAGACAGAAGCAGACTGTGAGGGACTCCAAGAAGATCTCACCAAACTGAGTGATTGGGCAACAAAATGGCAAATGAAATTTAATGTGGATAAGTGTAAAGTAATGCACATCGGGAAAAATAACCCCAACTATACATACAGTATGATGGGGGCTAATTTGGCTACGACAAATCAGGAAAGAGATCTTGGAGTTATCGTGGACAGTTCTCTGAAAACTTCCACACAGTGTGCAGCGGCTGTCAAAAAGGCCAATAGGATGCTAGGAATTATTAAGAACGGGATAGAAAATAAGACGCAGAATATCTTACTGTCCCTATATAAAGCTATGGTACGCCCACATCTTGAATACTGTGTACAGATGTGGTCTCCTCACCTCAAAAAAGGTATTTTGGCCTTGGAAAGGGTTCAGAAAAGGGCAGCTAAAATGATTAGAGGTTTGGAACGGGTCCCATATGAGGAGAGGTTAAAGCGACTGGGACTTTTCAGTTTAGAGAAGAGGAGACTGAGGGGGGATATGATAGAGGTATATAAAATCATGAGTGGTGTGGAGAGGGCCGATAAAGAGAAGTTATTTATTAGTTCCCTAAATAGAAGAACTAGAGGACACCAAATGAAATTAATGGGTAGCAGGTTTAAAACTAATAAAAGAAAGTTCTTCTTCACACAGCTTGTAGTCAGCCTGTGGAACTCCTTGCCAGAGGAGGCTGTGAAGGCTAGGACTATAATAGAGTTTAAAGAGAAGCTAGATAATTTCATGGAGGTTAGGTCCATAAAAGGCTATTAGCCAGGGGATAAAATGGTGTCCTTGGCCTCTGTTTGTCAGAGGCTGGAGAGGGATGGCAGGAGACAAATCGCTTGATCATTGTCTTCGGTCCACCCTCTCTGGGGCACCTGGTGCTGGCCACTGTCGGCAGACAGGATACTGGACTAGATGGACCTTTGGTCTGACCCAGGCCGTTCTTATGTTCTTATGTTCTTCCAACCCCCTCTCTGTCTTCCAGTTGAGCACTGTGACTCAATGCAGATGAAGCCCATGTGAAGACTAAAGAGGGCTGCGGGTGAGGGGGTGGGGAGAAGCAGACTTACAGCTCATCCCATTCCTTTCCCTCACCTCCAGACCTGCGTCTTAGTCCCACATAAATCCAAACTCCTGGAGAGAGCCAGCCATGGAGTCATGGGAACATATGTTAGATGATGGTGTCTTGGAAGCAGCGATGTACACAAAAACACAGGGTAGGGGAGATCCCTGCTGCGATAAAAAAAGCAGGCATGCCCTTTGTTTTGAAAGATGGAGAGGTAGTAGAGCACGGCTAGGCTCTGATATTTCTGAAATCACGGCAGAGGAAGTAGCAATAGTGACATGTATGGCAATGTATGGGAAATGTAACAACAGCTGCTGTAAATGGGTCCCTTTCCGCCCCTTCCAACCAGGGCCAGCAGAGGCAATAGCTATATTTCTCTCTCCTGAACAAAGGCAGTCTTTACTATGAAAAAATCCATTCATTAGCTGTTGATGAGTGGTTTCATTTATATCCCTCTTGCAGTATACACAGGTGCTTTGCAGTGAGCTCTGAAGTCTGTCTGCCACTTCGGGATCTCTCAGGATTAATAGAGGAGATAGTCAAGTGACAAAGCCCAAAGAGAAGCATTTAAATTGCAGCCTATCTGTTACCAAATGGTGCCCTCACTTTGGAGGACAATGGTGATAGTTGCTCAGTTCAGTAGTGTCTAGAGCTCCTGTCGTGCTCGCCACTTTAAAAACAAGCAGACACCATTGATAGGGGGAGCACAATTTAAAGATTCTGAGGGGGCATGTGACTGCCCCACAGAGGTTTTCAGACTCTGGGGTGTGTCTCACAATGGGGCATGGGGGAATGTTTGGGGGATGAGCAGGGATGACAGGAGAATCATGCTGCAAGGCTCAGGAAAGAAGCCCCATCTTTACCCCCTGACTTACTTGATCGAGCCACCCAGCATGTTTGAGTTGGGGGGCACCAAAAATCTGGGGAGACATGTAATACTATATCTCTCCACCCCGTATGCATCACCTCTGCTAGCAGAAAAGGTGGTGTCTATTCCAGACAGTCTGCAATCTATATTTGTGAGAAAAAGAAACAGGTCAAGAAACAGGGCCCAGGGCCTTCTGGAGGTCACAAGCAGGTTTCAGGAGGCCACCAAGCAGGGCCAGCATTAGACTTGCTGGGACTCAGGGCAGAAACCTGAAACCTTACTCCATGGAGCTGAAGCCTGGAGCCCTGAGCCTTACCACCCTGGGGTGAAGTTGAAGCCTGGAGCCCTGAACCTTACCACCCTGGGGTGAAGCCAAAGCCTGAGCAGAATAGCTTCATGAGAGCCCCTATGAAATGGGTCCCCAAGCAACTGCCCTGCTTGTTACTTCCTAATGCTGGTCCTGGCTTTTATATGCAGAAAGCCAGTTAATGTGTCACAAGTGAACTGTAGATTTTTTTCTAACATGTTGGGGAGGGTGGCCCAGAAAGAAAAAGATTGAGAACCCCTGATGTGAGCACTGTGAATGGAATTAGAATGGTGGTGTTTGCCAGGTGGGAGCCATGCAGGGAGGGAAAAGATGGGTATGTGCCCTCCATAGCCTGCGTTTCTAAACAGTTGATGGTCAGGTTTTTAGCACAAGATAGCAGCTGATTAAATCCAGGCCCACCTTCTGCTGCAGGTTCCAGTCCAGGGACCTTGTATGTAAACAGCTAAGGACAGCATCTTAAGATTGTTGGCTACTTTCCTGGGATGCTCCCCACCTCTTGTCTGCCTGAAGGTGTTGTTCATTGGGCTGGACAAGCATCTCCCTGTCCATTGCTAGGGAGTTCTAGGCAGCTTCCAGTCACTTTGGCAGCAACTTTTCTCTGGCTAAGCTACTGCTTTTTAACTCAGCTGTTGCCAACTAACCAATTGTGCCATAATAATTGAAGAGGTAAATTGTTCTATCTATTAGCCACATATTAACTCTTTTGTGGCTGCTGCTGTGAAGGGTCTATAAACCCCATTAGAAGGACCCTTGGGGTGCATCTACACAACAATTCCATTATTTTGAAATACATTCAAAATAGTGGATGGCTTATTCTGACTTCTGTAAACCTCATTCCAGGAGGAATAATGCCTCTTCCAAAACTGCTGTTTCGAAATAGCTATAGTGTGGATGCTCTACTGCTGCTATTTCAAAATAGCTCCACCCCAGGGCCATTCAAAGTAATTACTCCCTATTGCTTCCTGGGCTTCTAAATCAAGGTAGTGTGTCCACATTAGGGGAGCCTGCCTCTGACTAATTTCGAGGCTTCCCTGCAGTGTAGACGAGCTATTTCAAAATAAGCTATTTCAGAGTATTTCTTTCAGAATAAGCTATTCTGGAATAAGTGTACAGTGTAGATGTACCCTTGGAGGACAAATTGAAATGGCTTTGGTTTAGATTATAAAAATCTGGTTTGAACTGGCTAGCACAACTGATTATTCCTCACCACGACCTCACAGCTCACCTCTTATTTGTAGCTTCTTCTATTCTTTTGATTATTAAAGGGAGAGAAAAGATGGTGAGAGGGAATCAACAAAGGAGGCAGTTTTGCAGGAGAAACTGAAATAATTAGCCTCTCCAGAAAAATAAAACATTTCCAATTTTGTACTAGCATTTAGGAGAGAATCACTTGAGATGAAAAAAGTTGTGAGGAAGTAGCTATTGAAGCAAAAGAAAACATTTTGTTGCCATAACAGCTGCTCAATGGAAACTGTCTTTAAGGCAGTGAGTTTGGCATCAAATTCATTACTAATTTTGGTTTTTGTGTGTTGGGAGTAAGGAAAGTTGGAGATTGATGACAACTGCAGAAATCACCAGGGGACTGGATACTTCTCAGAACAAAGATATAAAATCCTCTCTGCCTTGAGTTGGCTGATGGCCACTAGCTAGTTGTTCACACTAATGATCTGGCTTTCTCTTAGCTATATGAGCGTAAAGTTATCAGAAAGCATTGGGTGCCTCACAGTGAAATAATTCAACAAGAATGGCTCATTTACTTATTGTTATATTGGAAGAAATGCTTAGTTCTTTACCTGAGGCCTATTTTAGAGTGAGGAAATGTCACTGAGAAATGTCTAACAGCAGATGAGTGTCAGACAGTGACAAGGCTAACACCAAGCACATGCAAAAAGAGAGACTGAGTTCCATACACATCCTGACCATGGGCTAATCCGCAGCAGAGTGGAGTGTAACATGTTCTTAGGCATGCCTTGGCATGAGATCTCCAGAAAAGTCTGAGTCACTAAAAATATTGTTTAGTAGGGATGAATACAGGCATTCAGGCAATAGGTGTTATGCCACTGACTTCAATAGGAGTAGTATCAAGCCATTAGAAAATAGAAATCTGATTCCAAGTTCCAAGGAGAGATTCTTTACTGTTCAAGCTTGTGATTATCAAAAATTTAAACTAGCCATGGGTAGTAATATTGATCCAATTCTCTACAACCTGTGTAAGAGGTATTAGGAAAATAACAGTTTTTTGGTTGATCTTAACATATGAGTGCGAGAATTTCATAAACATGCTTAGGATACATTTTAAAGACATGCTAGGGAAGCTAGCTAGAGGATAGCAAGGATATTTTGATATTACTATTTATTAAGGACATTTGTGAATAATTCCCTGGATTTGAGCTGTTTAAAACCTTTTTGCATTCCTCTGTCCTTAACAAATTCCATTTTTTTCACTCACAGTGATGAATATTCAGGGTTTCGACAGCTTCTGCAGGCCCCCGATCAATGAGTGTGAAGCCAGCTCTGCGCTCCTGGAAGAGGCAGGGCCTCAGGCAGAAGGTGCAGGACTGGGGGCAGCCAGCTCCCCAAAACCCTCAGAGGTAGTAGCAGTGGCAGTGCCTGAGAGCTGCAGGCCTCTTTGAACAGTCAGGAAGCTGCCCACTGTGCCCCCTCCCCAATTTGCAGGCTTGTCAGTATTGGACTTTTGGACATTTTAGAACTGATCGAGATTTTAAAGTATAGATGACTTAATTTAAAATTTCTCTTTTTTTCAGAAAGGAAAAGCCAAAATGCACTCCAAAAGTAGAGTTTAACTTTTTTTTTTTGCTATGAGTACCGAAAATATTTTTTATTCCTACTCCGGAAACACCCTCCAACCACAACTCACATCCAATATTTTTTGTTTCTAGTTTGTATTTTGTTTGCTGTGAGGTCAAATATACAAGATGAGTTAGTTATGTGAATGCAAATATGTTTATTTCTAATTGGGAAATGTAATTCATATTTTTTTATGTTCAGCTGCTTAGAAAGTTATAAGAGGAACACACGGCATCCTGCACTCCACCCAAGATTATAGAAATATTTGAAACCACAGGAAAGCTCTGCAGCTGTGAGGCTTAGATTCCAACTCACTGATTTAATTCAGTTTTGCACATTGGCCTCAACAATTTTTTAAAGAGTGGAATTATTAGAGTAAATAGTGGCCTTGTTTTCTAATTACTCACTGCTTACTTAACATAATACATATTCTTCTATGGCTTCCCAGGCTCTCCCAGCTGTCTTCCTGTTCCTTTGAATCACACATTTGACTACATTTTGAGATTATTAATGTGAAGAAAAGTTACTTGGGGGGAACTTGACTATAATTCATACTGTTGGTTTTAAATGTATAAAACCTTAGAAATATTTACTTTAGAGATTCCCTCTTTTCTTATGCGCAGCAATGGCAGCAAAGTCAGTTGATGAACTTCTATTGATAGTCCCTCTGTTTGCATTGTTGAGGATCACAGACAGGGCACTTGCAGGGGAGGGTGCCACTTGTGGGCCTCTTTTCCTCTGCTAGGCTGCAAGAGCCAGAATGTGTTAACCTTCAGACCACAATGACAGCTTTGTCTTGTCTACCAGGCCTTTATGCATAAGGTCTAAAAGCCAAGGAAGTATTTTCTTTTAATAATGTTTTGACTCTTTGCTTGGTGAATTATGGCTATAGAAATGGTTAGGGTCACTGCTTATTTGAAATGTTAAATGTCCCTATTGGTCTGTGTGATGTGACAAATGAAACCCTAAATCTGATTCTCTGTATCATGACCAGGGTCCTAAAAGCTGAACCTCTCTAGTCTGGTACCCTTGGGACCTGACTGGTGCTGAACCAGAGAATTTGCCAGACCATGGGATGTCAATATTTTTTAGCAGTATTACCAACACTTCCACTGCTTACTGGGCTCTTAGAAGACATTTAGGGGTAAATTAGACTAAAGAACAGCACAGAACACTGAGAGCTAGAACTGGTGGCTATAAACAAACTTTATGGGACTGTGGGAAATTTGGCCACACCCATGATAAGTGGATGTCCAGCTAATTATAATCATTTTGGACTACTTATGTTGTCAGACCAGAAAGTGCTAGATTGGAGAGGTTCAGCCTGTACCAAATTCACAGTGCAATTTGGTAAATTTCATGATCATATGATTTAAAAAATAATGAAATGCATTATTTCAGCTGTTTAAATCTGAAATTTCATGGTGGTGTAACAGTAGGGGTCTTGATGCAAAAAACGAATAGTGGAGGAAGGGGGGGGGGTCATAGTATTGAGACCCTTACTTCTGCACAGCTGTTGGCAATGGCACTGCCTTCAGAGCTAAGCTGCAGAAGAACAGCAGCTGCTGGCCAGGATCCCAGTTCTGAATGAAGAGCCACTGCCAGTATCACCGCAGAACTCAGGATGTCATGGTATGGTATTGCCACCCTTACTTCTGCCCTGCTTCCTGCAGTGCTGGGCACCTGGCCAGCAGCCATAACTCTCTGGCCACCCAGTTGTGAAGGCAGCACAGAAGAGATGATGGCAATACCTCAACCCCTCTTCAATAATCACAATAATCTTTTGGGTCAGGACCTCTGGATTGAAAAACACTACTCCCCTCCATGAAAGCTGCACAATACAGGGCAAAAGTACACAAGAGAGCAGATTTCATGGTGAACACTAGATTTCACATTATGTGTTCTATCTTTTATGACCATGAATTTGGTTGGGCCCTATTTGTGAGTAATTCTGTTTTACCAGCTGCACAACAGTGTTATATTAGATGGACCATGCTTGTCTTAAGTCACTAGGCAAGATAAAGTAGTAGATCCAGAAATATGAAATCAGTGTGTTGGCCACTGACTACTGAACACATATTGAAAGATCAGGAAGGTTCTTTAAAATCTAGTGACTTGATTTCTGAAGAGTTAGCAGTCAGCTATATTTCTTGCATCACCTATTGAGGATGCTAAGAAATGACAAGAATAATCTTTGAAGCAACGAAAAAAGATTCTACACATCTTTATCTAGCTGTTGGCTAGAGAATGGAAACTGGATAAGATGGTGGAACATGGAGGGAGATTTCCACTTCCACAAAACAAAACCCAATCTACATTCAATTGAAGAGCTATTCTCCAAAGCTTTAATGGAATTTTGCACAAATGTACTCAATTGGACAGGCCTTATAGATTTCCAGAGAACCTCACAGCTCAAGTAGGTTGTGTCTATGGCTTCAACATTTGGCTTGTTAAGTCCAAGATTATAACATATAAATATTCAATTGACATACATGATGCTTTGAAAAAATAAGTTATGGATTACACAATTAACAGTCACAAGTCAATACAAAGATAATGAACTCAACATGGATGATTATAAGTATGTAAATTAGTACTGTATATGCTATGCAAATTCTAGAATGCAAGTTTATTTACTGCATGTGAACTGCCTTTAGTGTCTCACTAAAAAATTAGATCAGACCTTGAAGCCTTATACAACATTGATGGAATGAAATTATTTCCATATTTTCATTTTGCATTCTGTTTGTTTGGATTTTGAAGTGTTTCAGGTAAGCTCAACAACAGAATTTTAATACTGTAGTATTGCATTTATATGCTGTCAGATGAAACTTCAAAGTCTGAGAAACTTTGAAAGAGACATTTTAATAAACAAAACGCAGCCACATTAGTTTAGCCAAGAGGACACAGCAATAAGAAAAAAATTGAAGAAATTAGCAAATTCAATGAAGGGGAAGTCTAATATACTACTACTTTGCTAAATTTGTTTTTTTAATAAAGGCATTTGTATTTAAAATGTGCCAGATTATTTCACTGGATTAGAGAATGATGAAGCTGGTATTTCAGAATGTCAGTTCGACATAACTTGCATCCTGAAGATTATTGTGTGTGCAACTATAATTCACCTGACTCCCCAGGAATAAATGCACAATAAATACCATGTATTTAGGATGTCACTAAAATACACAATATTGATTACATAAAAATTTAACTCTTTGCATGCCACTCCTCTATGCATATCCTAGTATATACATTTAACTACAAGATCATATAGCCTTCCTTTGTTTCTTTATCAATTGTGTGATGGCATGGAGAGCAGGTAGTAAAATGGATTAATGCACAGGCCTCTCTTACATGAATGCTACATTAAAATACAGATAAAAACAATATTGTTTTTCTGTTTGGGCATCAACACGTGGTCAGCTTTACAGGATAGGAGACAATAGGGACTAACTTTCCAGGCTAGTGTGGCCACACGTTGGAGTTGGAATGTCAAAAATGTTATATCTACACACGTATTGAAATCCCGTAGAAGAAAAACAAGTCATATGAGGCACCCTTGTGGTCTGTGTTGCTGATTGATACATCAGCAGTAGAGTTAATGTAACTCCCATAAGTGGCACAGTTTTTCCACACAATTTTCTCTTGGTTGCTTGTTTTCTGTGATTGACTCATTAATCTTTTCTTGTTTAAACTGCTCAATAATGTCATGCATATTATATACACCATTCCTCACACACATTACTCAGGAGTCAGGCCCTCACTGCCATAGGTTTAGAAATGGGTTCTACAACATGCTGTTTAAAATATGTAACAAACCTTTTTATATCTGCCCTGCTCCAAATGGACATTTCAGATTCAAAGAGTCCAGAAGTGGAACCAACAACTCCATATAAGTTTTGGAGTCCAGTTCAAGAGATACCAGACTTCAGAATAGTCTCTTGCCTAGCTTTTGGATTATATGGACATTCCTGATATGATGCTAGTATACTTCCTTGTTAATTAATATACCAGAGTAAAACTCTTGCTCTTACAGAATTACCACATGTAGTCATATTTCAGTGTGAGATATAAAACAGTATGTGCATAAACTATACATTATTAAGCAATGTCTCAGGGGTGGATTTAGCAATGACACACATAGATGGACCTGGCCTATGCAGGGGAAATGCATTATTACTTCTCCTGGTGACTTGGGACTATACGGTTTGCCCATGGAAACACTGATTACAGGAGTCTGAGTGCTTTCCATCGGTGTTGCCTTTTGTTTACCAATCCCACATCCCCATTTTAAAGTGCATTAACATACCAGCACTTTCTGCTAAGTCTATATAGATTCATCTCCTAAATTTAAGTCAGGGTTAGTAAAGCTTACTATCCCATTCCAAACTCCATATATATTTTATTTCCTGAAAACATAACCCCTGTGGTTTCAGTGTGATCTAAAACTAGTAATGGGGCTCCATTCAGAGACCACCAGTCCTTTATCCTGAAGAATGAACATGGTTGGGCATTGAAAGGTAACTTCATCCTCTTTGTTTCTTTGGATTATACAAACCACATCTCTGCTGGCAGGCTTAATTGTGAGCTCATTCTCAACTTCAACGGGACTTGAGTGCACCCATAAAAGCATGAACATGTGGCAGTCTCTGTCAGGGTAAGCGCTTACTTTTAAACAGTTTATCCACTTTGTTTCCAATAACCTGAATTTTATACACAGATGAACTCAATTTGTCCACAGGGTAAGGATCAAACCATCGGTGGCATAAATTATGCTCCTGTATATTATAAGTCAAAAGAATAACTGGTTTCCATTTTCCATCATCACTCATTTGTCAAAGCAGTCTTTTGCCTTTTGTTTTGCCTTGCTCAATTCTTTGGGTACATACAGATGCCCTTGCCTGAAGCGTTCCTGCTACTGGTAAGACAAGCTGCGGCCCAGTGGAGACTAGTCCCAACAGAGTTTGAAAACCCAAAGGTCTAGTGGAACCAGATTTTGGGCTGCTCAATCATAAGTTCCTCTTTCCCCACCCCAAAAAAAGACTCAAGGCAGCTTCTAAACCATTCCCAGAAGAGTCTTTTCACGGTGAAAGAGCATCCCCAGACTAACTTGGGAAGACTTCCTTTAGTCCAGTTGTCTCCCTAAAACATCCATCCAAATTAAATCAGAAAGACTGCTCTTTTCCCCACAAGAACCTAGCCTCCAGAACTGTAGGTCAAATTACAAGGTTCCTTAGAGTACACAGCTTTTATGGTTCCCTGAGAGAATTAAACAACTCAACACAGCTGAGACTAGTCACAGATCCCTCATGGCAATCCCTGCACTGAACATATGCAGAGCTACGCTCAGGCAGACACTAGCCCCGTCCCTGCCACTCACTTGCCAGGGATGTGTCATTGCAGCATCCAAGGCACATAGAGATGCTAAACAAATGAGCAGAAATTACCAGGGTACCCTCAGGCTGCCATCATAAGCAAAGGTGCCTAACAGGGTCTCATCCTACAAATGTATAGATAAAATTATTCAGTGGACTAATTCCATTGACAACAGTGAGACTACTGATTTTGCCATCACCCTTACCTATGGATAATAAAATCATTACTTGAGGAATTAGATTCTAAAGTTTTCTTAGTTCTACCTAACAATGAATTGCAGAATAAACAACTGTTTTTATTTACCTGTTTTTTATATATTAGATACAAAATATCAGTTAGGTTTATTTCTAAAAGGCTGTAATACCGGAGACAGGTTCAGTATGATATCGATCTCTAGGAAAGCATCTTGTGCAGCATTGGTAACACTGCTCTACAGCCAAAATGCTTCTGAAATAAATGTAGTCAAACTTTACTAATTCTGGGTCACTGAGAACGAAAATGATGCTTAAAATTGTTGATTGGCTCTAGTTTTCAAGATATGCTATTGGGTCAGTATATAGGACCCTTGACTTGGGAATGGCGGAGGATAAGTGAGTTATAAAGGGAAGGGATCTCAATTTAAACCAGAAATGACTAAAATACATCTTTGACTGGATCTATGAATAAATCTATGACTGGGTTTGGACAGTACTTGCTTTTTAGGCAAAACAATGAATGATGCAATCTGAAGCTGGTATTGCGTCATACATGATATGAACTGCATCATTTTATTCCTAGAAGTCATGGATGATGCAATCAGAACGAAGCTTATATCACTCTGCTGAACAAATTGCCCTATATCAGCTCTAGAAATCATACAGTGTAGTGCTCTCCTATTTGTCAGTGTTTGATTTTGCAAAGGGACACATTTCTGTTTAGCCAAAGTGAGCAGAGATGCCTCGTACTTGTGTGAACAGTGCAGATAACTTCTGCTATGTTTGTGGTGAAGTGACTTTTGCATCACAAAAGTGCAGTATAACCACTATGGTTAAGAAAGCCTATCACCTTTATTTTGGCTGCAAAATTGGAGATCAGGACAAAAGGTGGGCCCCACACATATGCTGCAACACTTGTGCAACAAATCTTCGCCAGTGGTTGAACAGGAAAAGGAAATCTATGCCTTTTGCAGTGCCAATGGTTTGGAGAGAGCCAACAGATCATACCAGCAATTGTTACTTCTGCATGGTGCCTCCAGTTGGGAAAGGTGTGTCAAAGAAGAAAAAGTGGACTGTGCATTATCCAAACATTCCATCAGCTATACGCCCAGTACCCCACGGAGAAGGACTGCTGGTTCCTGATGCACCAGAATCATTCTCACTTGAGTCAGACGAGGAGGAAGAGGATGAAACTTCTGGTCCTGAACCATCAATGTCACAGGACCCACATTTTCTT
The DNA here is from genome assembly GCA_032595735.1 of Pelochelys cantorii. Classification (NCBI taxonomy): domain Eukaryota; kingdom Metazoa; phylum Chordata; order Testudines; family Trionychidae; genus Pelochelys; species Pelochelys cantorii. The sequence goes on from CM064328.1 coordinate 83,501,488, forward strand.
CCATCTTCCTCCTCTGAACCACACCTCATAACACAAGGTGAACTGAATGGCCTTGTCAGGTATTTGGAACTACCCAAGAGTAAGGCAGAGCTGTTGGGCTCCAGACTACAGCAGTGGAATCTCCTGGCAGGTGATGTTAGGGTTTCCATGTTCCGTGACCGTCAAAAGGATCTTGTCCCATTCTTCTTCATGGAAGGTGATCTTGTAGCCTGCAACAACATCGATGGTGTGATGGCAGCCCTCAACATCGTTCACAATCCAGATGAGTGGAGACTGTTCACTGATTCATCGAAGACAAGTCTTAAAGCTGTTTTGCTGCATAATGGCAATGTTTTGCCATCAATTCCAGTTGGTCATGCAGTCCATATGAAGGAAACCTATGACAACATGAAACAACTTTTGAGGTGCATAAACTATGTCCAACATCAGTGGCAGCTTTGTGGCGATTTGAAGGTTGTTGCTCTCTTGCTTGGTCTGCAGACTGGATACACAAAGTACTGCTGTTTTCTCTGCGAATGGGATAGTCGTGCAAGAGATTCCCACTACATCAAGATAGATTGGCCGCTCCGACAGTCATTGGAGCCTGGGAGGAAAAGTGTTCAGCATCCACCACTTGTTGAATCAAGGAAGATTTTGTTACCACCCTTACACATCAAGCTGGGTCTGATGAAGAACTTTGTCAAGGCCATGGACAAAACACAAGCAGCTTTCAAGTACCTCTGTGGAAAATTTTCAAGGTTAAGTGAAGCTAAGATAAAGGAAGGTGTCTTTGTTGGTCCTCAGATTCGTGAACTTCTTCGAGATGATGCATTTGACCATGCACTGCGTGGCAAGGAAAAGACGGCATGGAAAGCCTTCCAGTTAGTGGCAATAAATTTTCTCGGAAACAACAAGGCAGACAACTACAGGTTGTTGGTGGAAAACCTCCTCAAGGCATACAAAAGCCTTGGTTGCAACATGTCACTAAAGATACATTTTTTGCACTCTCATCTAGATTTTTTCCACCGAACTGCGGAGCAGTGAGCGACGAGCACGGCGAGCGATTTCACCAGGACATTGCAACAATGGAGAAACGCTATCAGGGCAAATGGAGCCCATCAATGCTTGCAGACTATTGCTGGACAGTGACAAGAGATGCTCCATTTAATGAATACAAGAGACAAGCCAAGAAGCGCCGAGTAGACACTGAATAGGACTAAACTATGTACATAATAGTTTTTTGCCTTTTGTTTCATAATACATTTTATTTATATAACCCTTTTGCTGATTTTTCAAGTGTTACATAAACAGGACAGGTGAAATATTATCATGTAAAGCAACCATAAACACATGAAAAGACCTAGGTTTACAATTTATGATTAAAACTCTACTATCTACACAATATACATAGACGTAAAATGTAAAAACTTAAATATCTTGGAAACAGTAGCCAATCAGTTGTTTTAATTGTCATATTTGAATTCAGCACATCAAAATACATAATAAATAGCACATTTTATCTCTGAAGCAGACGACTTCTAAAAAATTGTAGACCAGTGAAATTCACCAGACTCAAAGATCCATTCCCAAAGGTACACTCCTAAAGTCATCTTTTTATATCCTACCTTTTATAAGTAAAAATGCACAGTGTGCATCATCTGAATATAGATTTAGCCAGTCATCTTTCTGACTTGCTTTTCCAGTATCATCATATGCATCTTGTCTCTTTGTTGTGAGCACATGTACCCTGCCCATCTTCAATATAACCTCTCACACCTATAAGGAGCTGTGCTTGGCTGATACCAGATCCCTCCAACTCTCAGAAGCATCTGAGCAGATTGGACAGTTAGAATGAATTGGTGTTAGTTTTTTTCTTTTTTTCCAATTCATTAAGTTACACAACTGAAAACAGATTCCTTTGAGGAGAAATGTCAGGAAACCTTAATACGCAGTTCTTACGAGCCTCTCTAACATCTTTACACACTTCTAGTAATTCATTTTCATGTTTGCTGTAGTTTATTGCATATGTTATGCTAATAATTTAACTATCTGTTCTATTCATTTTCTTAAAAAACAGTGAAATAAACATGACCACTCAATGTACACAGGACATGTATTTGTTTTAAAAATGTATTGGATTTATTTATTGGATATATTTATACAAAACACTCAACAGGGCACTTATATTCACTTTTGGATCATCTAACATAGTTTAGGATATTATAAATATATGTTAATACCCTAAATTATGTTAGATGATCCAAAAGTGAATTATTATATATATATGTTGGGGGGGAAGAAGGAAATGAACTGTGTAGTGTGCCCCGAAGTCTTAAGATTTGGGCTATTTTGGACCAAGCATGAAAGTGAATTCCCAAGCCATGGATCTTTCAGGCCCCCCATTAGGGAAGGAATCCCTTTCCAGAACAGCTCTGTGTTTAAATTGAAGTCTGTTGAACTTAAGCATGTGTTTAAATTTAAGCACATATTTAAGTGTTTTCTTGCATAGGGTGGGATTTAAGCATGTTCCTGAATCGAGGCCAGAGAAGGGCTGGCCAGCAAAGGTGCATCTACACAGCACCATAACTTGAAATAAGATACGCAATTTGAGCTACGCAAAGTGCGTATCTTATTTCTATGATATTTCAAAATAGCTTATTCCGTTATTTGGCACTGTCTAAACAGCGCCAAATTTCAAAATGAAGCACTATTTCAAAATGTCCCTTATTCCTTGAAGAATAAGGTTTACAGGGATGTCAGAATTGCAAGCCCAAAATAATGGGCTTGCTGTGTAGACACAAGATAGCTATCCCGAAATATCGATATCCCAAAATAGTGTTGCAGTAAAGATGTACCCCTTTTCATTTTTATTTATATCAGTAACTCCAGCTCAAACTATAGCAGTGTGAGGGTTGTGGACTACTGTACAATGATAGCATATTTTTCCACCCAAAACAGAAGGATTTAGTTATAGAAGATGTCATACTAAAATGTTTGGAAATTTAGAAAAGCTTTTAGAAAATGTCTTTTGCTGCATTTCCTCATCCTTCAAGTATGCAGGGAGTTAAATAGAGACCTCTGGTGTTCATTTAATTTATTACAACATTTAAATTTGATTGATGTGATTTTATGAGCACTTTTTTGGTTAGGGCTTCACATGCTTTTTATGTTCCTTGTGTCTTTATAGGTGCACATTAAGTATCACATAAAAAATAATAAATCTTGCAATACCATCTGGCATACTTAATAAACCCATAATCTTACTCCTGCTGAACTATATCAAAGCCCTGGAACATCTGGCAAGTTTTAATTTCTATATTATAGTGAGGTTGAATTACTACTACAGAGCCTCCAGATATGGTTATGGCTAGAATTTCATTATCCATGGCCTATTTATGCTGCCTAAACAGCATTTGGTAAATAGGAATACTGCCAAAATTTCCACAGCTTTATCCTATCCAATTGGCACTCAAAATAATTTCTAAGTAGTGTACAATTTTTTTGCTTTTACATCTGATAAAGTTGAAAGCGAAGATAAGGATTTGCTCTCCCTTCCCTCAATGTTCTCTTTCCATCTGCGATATTGCATTTGTATTCTCTGTGGATTAGAAGGTATGTAATCTACCTCTCATGCAGAGGAAATCTGTACTACTGCAATCAGAAATGTTCTGAAAAAGACTACACTGTTGTACCTATCTTTTTTCCCCTTAGCCCCTGCTCCTCAGACAGCATTTTTCTATTCATATGTACTCCCTTTTAAAACTCTATGTAGGCTCTAACATAATTTTAGTGCTCTCCTTAATATAACCAAATTTCAACATATTTATTTGCAATTTGCAGCAAGCTGGGAAATGGAAACAAGTCAGGATAAATCCTTATTAACCCACAGGGGTTACACATATACCGTACTTGGTAATGTTAGCTCCCTTGAGCTGCCCAGCCCCCCCATTTTGAACAAGAGGGTGTAAGTACAGCATGAGCACCGGTTGCTGTAGAATGTCAGAGGCTAATACTTCTCCTCTCTGCTAGAACTTAATGGAGCATGTGAGTCTTGCATATTAGTTCATGCCAAGTGATATATGATCTGTATAGGCACTTTCAGACAAGCCATACCATTAATAAAGCTTCCCCAGCATCCCCTCAGCTATATGAAAAAGCACTTTGAAAAGACAAGCTAAAACAAGTCATTGGTCTTGCTGAAGGGATGAGTGATAGGCTGCTGAGGGAGGCAAGAAAAAGAATGAAATTCAATCTAGGCATTATTTTGTCACCATCCTTTATCCTTAGTTCAAGGTTACATATCTTCTAGGGACCTGTGAGCTGTCAGGTGGGCATGTCAGCTCATATTTGAAGCCTGTCAAGTATCCTTTCCTTCCCCTTGAAATATCTCTCACTGTATTAGTGTGATCAGAAATCTCCCAGAGGGATAGCAATGGAAAGCCTTCTTTAGGAGTGGATGTTGTCCTATAGCCTCAGAATTTAATAAAAGCAAAGAATCCTGTCAGGCTGCTTTGGAAACAATAGTCCATATATTACCTCAGGTGCTGCCAGCAGTAGAAATTTCCTGCAGGACCTGCCTCAGCATATATTTACTATATGGTAGACACTGAAGATCTTTGAAAATCCTAACTAGATGCTGCAGTCGGAGGTTTTGGGGGTGAGGTTGAGGTACCATAACATATGTTCAGAGACCACTTGATACTTGCTTGAGGAAGTTTCCATTAAGAGTAGGAAGCTATCCAGGTCCAATCAGAACTCATTAGAATTTTCCAAGGTGAATGTAAATTGCCTGCAATACTAGCCAGGACTCCTAACACTTAGTCTAGTACATTTATCCACCAGGCCATCTTACCCCTCCATTATCTTTAAATTCGTGTAGTTTATAAATAAGTTATTTTTAACAATATTACCTTTTTGCTTTTTAGCCCATCCATTTGACAAGTACTACTGATTCCTGCACCTTCCCCCACATTTTATGCGGTAGAAGCAGCACTTTTTTGGTGTCATTTTTTTGTAATAATTATTGATAATGTCAACCGTTTTTGTGTGTGTTGGACTTAACTGGAGAGGGGTTGTTACTTAAACTGAAATCCCTCTGTTGATAGAGAATCTGTGCAACCCAGAATTGATGGAGGTGTATAGAGAGCTAGAAAGTGGAGCTAGTCTCAGTAAGGGCTAAGTGGAAGAAAGGGAATCAGAGCAGTCATATTTCCTCATCGAGTAGCCAAGCTATCAATAAATATTAACTTACCTAATTAGAGTAAATGATCAATTAGGAGTGCAAACTATTTAATAATTTAAAACAAATTTTACTTTATGCAAAACTTTATAATAAATTATTCAGCCTTGTTTTTGAGATCTGTCATTTGTTATTTAAGACGTTATATAAACAGTAAATTAAAATATTTCTAAACAGCTCGTTACAGATTTCATTTTAATAGGTCAGATTTATTTGATCATCATTAGTATTGTGCAGCTCACAGTAGCTACTGGGTTTTTTGAAATTGTAAGTTCCTTCTTTGTATCTTCCTGTGTAGCTATATTGAACTTTAAACTGACAAAAGCGTATCGGCCACAGCCCTGATATATGATCTTGATACAATAATGTTTGGTTTCTCTCTGATATTTATGAAATGTGCTCTTTCAGGAGGTGCTGAGCAGCGCAGGAGATTCGTAATGAGTCATGAAGTCTTTTAAATCAAGATTGTCACTTTGTACCCAGCGGAGGTTGATAGTGACAGAATATTGTTACTATATAATGCCTGTCTGGTGACATGTGTGACTGGGCAGGAAGCCAGAAATGCTCTGTCAGCCCTAAAAGGTCTCTTTCCCCAAATCACTGACATGCATGGCAGGACAGGGTCGGGAACCTTGTTCACAATGTTCTTGTTCTGTGGATAAAAAGAAGCCTTCATTCTCCAGAGTGGTCAAGATGACAACTTCCATAAGGAACCTTTTATTTTACAATTAACAGTGCTACTGTTGAAGTCCATGGCACAAATACAGATTTTAATTTCACAGTTCTGGCTACCCATCTTCAGAGGGATATTTATACACATATGTATTATGCAAGGATGCAGGAACAAGACTGCTATTTTCTTCCTATACAGTAGCAGTGGAATTACAAGGTCAATTCCCAGCACTCTGAAATACTTTGTAGGATTGCCAACATTGTATTTCAAAAATAAGGAACTGTTCTTTAGTTCCCTGCCCTCACCCTCATGCCAGTATTACTATTATCCTTATCATTAATAATTATAAGCAGAACTCTCTTACATTAGCCTCGGGTATGTCTTGCTGCTTTTTGCAGCACTCAGCAACTCCTGATCTTGTACTGAAATGAAAAAAAACAAGGAATGTCCTTTGTAATAAGGGATTCTTGGAAACCCTACTTGTATCTCAGCAGCTGGTGGAAAACTACCATTGGGTAGCTATTCCAATTATACCATTAGTCTTTCAGACCATTCCAGAAGACTTCATTTAATTTTGGTTGTACAGAGTCCAGAGAGTGAACATTTGGGGATGGGGAGGAGGATATGTGATGAAAACAATTTCAGAGACAAGTGATGCTGGAGTTTAGGGTTGTAACCAGCCAGAACTGAGTCATACTCCTGTACTTGCAAATTGAGTTTTATCATCTCAAGTGTTTGCTAATGAGTTAAACTTTGGTTTGTGTATGAGCCAAATTGGAAATTGAATAACAGCAATCTACTGTAAACTGTAATCCAGGATTATATTAATTGTGCTATTCCATGATGCATCAGAGCATAGCAATCCAAACACACACAAACATGAAGCAAGACAGGCCATTAGGTTGTCAAGCAAATAACAACCAACTAGTCAGCAGCAGTCTGAACAAAACATAACTCTGTGAATAACAGAGGAAGTAGTAGCTAGCCCTTAGTAGCAGCACACATCAGATGCCATGTGTGTACATGTATAGAGAGCCTTACACAGGAACAGGAATATTGAATGCAGACAGCAAGATTCTTGTTGCACCTTTTTCACTAGACTAAAGAGCCTTTTAGCACCTGCTATTTTCTCTTTGTGTCAGTGCTTAGATACTAAATAAGTCACTTGGTCTTTTTTTCAGTTTCACTCTAAGACATTTTTTTCCAGGCTTTATTTCTGTGGTTTTTTCTACACCCTCTCCAAATTTTTCAATATCCCTTTAAAACATGGGCACCAGAACAATCTGCAGTATTCAGGTATTAGTCTCTCCAATGCCAAATGCAGAAGTAAAAGTGACTGTTTTACTCCTATTCATTACTGCTTTCTTTATACATCCAAAGATTGTGTTATCCCCTTTTGCCAGAGTCTGACCCTAAAACAGGGATGGGCAAATACTGTCCTGTGGGCTGGATCTGGTCCACCAAGGTTAGTCCCTGGTGGGCTCCCACCTCTTTGTTTGCCTCTGTCTCTGCAGGTATCAGGGGATTGCAGCTCTTGTTCATGGCCAGTGGGAGTGGAGGGAAATGGTGTCCTGGTCTGTGCCGCTTCCCGCAGCTCCCATTGGCCGCAAATGGCGATTCTCAGCCAATGAGATTTGCGATTAGGATTGTAAGTCAACTAGTCAACTTCCCAATAAGCATAAACTTATCAGATAGTCGAGTAGTCACTTGACTAGTCGCTTCCTCCCCTTGCAGAGCAAGGGGATGGGGGTGGGGGGGCGAGCAGGAGCCAATGCTGGGAATAGCCAGCTTAAAAGCCGGTTCCCCCCAGCACCCTCTCCACAGGGGGCAGGGGAGGCAGAGGCGTCCCTACTGCTGTGCCTCTCCCTTTGAAATGTATAAAAGCCGCCTGCCAAGAGGTGTGAGTTCCCGCTTCCCTCTTCCTTTGAAGATAAGAACATAAGAACATAAATGTTAATAAAGATGTAACATTAGTCCCAGACCAGATTCCTTTGAACCCCCGCTTATTCTTTTTTGCAGTTGTTTAACCCATTACGTATTCAAAATATCTGGGTTTCTTTGTATCCTTTGAAATTTGGCAATTCTGTGTAACCCTGCAAGGAGTTGCCAGCTCCTGATGCTCCACATTGAGTCTCTAGAACCTGCACCAAAAAGATTTTAGCTATAATGGACACCAGAGCTCTCTGACCACAATTCCTAGCATCCTGGAGGACAGAAGGAAGTAAAAACATGTGCTGAAACCAACAGGAAACTTCTGCTTGTAGTGGTCTGAACAAGCAGTCTACTGGACGAATGACAAGCCTAGGCTTCATGGTTCATAGGGAAGGGACATCCTGACTTTTACATAGCTAGTTTTTCATTTTTGGTCAGAGAAGGAGTACACACAAGGGAGACTTTGCAACCCCTCTCCCCTTTTCTCCTCCACCTCAGGCGGTTCTTGCGTGACTGTAAGATCTAGCTGCATGGTTCAGGCCGTTCCTGCACTTCAGAGATGAGCATCCTGCAGAGTCCAAGATGTGATCTGACACAACTACCAAGAGCCAGCCCAGACCACACCTGGGAAACAGTGACACTGTTTGGAGTCAGGAGAGGACTCTGTCCTATGTAGGGGTGAATATTGATCATGGGAATATTTTTTTGTTTCAGCTAGCCAACAAATCTCAGCACACCATCCACCTCCAAAAGTATCAGAGAGGGAGCTGGGGGTCTGAGCAGGGGTGCTGGAACAATTTTTATAATGGAGGTGCTGATGATAGAAATCATAGCTCTGTACACAATTTCTACTCCAAAGTACTTACACCCTAATCTCATACAAACTCCTTACTTTAAATAGGCCCTGATTCTATTGCCATCAAAATGAACAGTAGTTTTGCTGTTGACGGGTGTACTGCTCAACTTTTATTCTTTGAAGTTACTTGAACGTTAACTCTATCTGTCACTTTTCTGCATCATTATAACTTATATAAGTACATGTAAGTATATGAATAAAGGAAAGTATTTCATATAAATGTTTTATAATACTATTTTAAAATTGAATGAAGATTTATTGCTTCATGTTTCCTTATAGTAAAAAAATACTAAAATACACAATAGAAACAAAGAATACAAATGCATCACTATATTTTTCTGGTAATGGCCAGCAGCACAAAACCTGTATTGTGGAGAATATTCCAAGAGTCTCACACACTAAGTGGAGAATTCTCTGAAGTGTGACTTCTCTTTGTCTTGCCTGGGGATTTAGATATGGGAATTTCCACAATGGATCAGACCCATGACCCATCTAATCCAATGTACTGTTTCTGACAGTGACTGGATGCTTCAGAGGAACGTGCAAGAACCCACACAATAGGAAGATAGGAATAATCTGCCCTTTGATCCCTTCATAGTTAGAGATTGACTTAAACACTGTAGCATGAAGTTTGAAATGCCCATGTTTTGCTAATACAAAAGCACTGATCCTGAAAAGCAGGGATTTTTAAAACTCCTGTTAGAAAACTCTTTAATACACATCTGGTTTCTTTTGTTGAGTTCTGAATGTCTTTAGCATAGATTTAGTACCTTTTTGACAAATGGTTACCTCTGAACAAAACTTATTCCCTTCCCCCAAAATAATCTGTTTTCTGGAAATGTGCAGTTTCCTTCATTTCTGTGGGACACTGGATATGAATTCTACATTAATATAACATTTTCCTTCTATGGCTCCTGCTTGCTCTCAAAATCTTATGTAACTTAATAGTGAGTGACGTTCAGTGGATGTGATTAAAAAATAAAAAAAACCTTTTTGGAGAGAGCAAGTTAGAAGAAGCTAATAGTTTTTATGTCTCAGTAAAGGAGGTCACACAATATGGTCCTTGAAAGTGATATAGTTACAGAGCTTTTCAAATTGCTCTACTACATTACATGCCACAGAAGCCATTTGGGATACCTTGGGATTATTATCAGTTTGCACTTTTCTGAAATCTAACTGCAGTGAGTGTGAGCCTTTTCACCCTCCCACCTAATCCAAAATCAAGTGTCTGTGTACCTATCTGTTGGTCTATTCCTACAAGTCCTAACTCATGTGAGCAGCCCTTATTCACATGAATAATCCCATTGATCTAAAATGGATTGCACAGATGCATACAATTAACTGTGGCCTCGATCCAGCAAAGCACTTAAGCATAAGCTTAAGTGCTTTGCTGGATCGGAGCCTGAATGGGTAAGGATTTTCAGTATCAATCTCAACATAATGTTTCTTTAATAACATCTTAACTGAAAACTTTGTAGCTTCTTTCAATCTTTGTTCACAACAAAGTCTTGATTTCTTCAGAACTATACCAGAAGACAAATATTCAATGTGATATTAAACAAGCCTTTTGTTAAAGTCACATATGAATGTAAATGCTTATGGTAAGTGGAGAACTGAAAATAATGCAAAGAACAATCTGGCAGCATTAGTCTTGGTATTTATATGACTCTATCACCATAGCACGTGTTATAACAATAAGAGTAGTGACAAAACAATCTCTCTTCTTTCCTTACCTGCGGAGGTAAATGCTTGAATTGTTAGAATTGTTGTACGCATGAATGAAACTTATTGGTGGGGGGGGGGAGGAGGGAGAAACTACAGTGAAGAAATGAGATTTGTATTTAGTTTTGAATGCACAGATATGTTATGCTGTTTTTATCCAATGAGGGTGTGAGTTCCATACAGTAGGCCTAACTGTATGGAAGTTCTTATCCTGCACTCGCATAGTTCTCAGTTGGATCAGTATTCAGAGGTCATGAAAAGGCATGGTCATAGAAGGAGAAGGGATTTCTCAGGACATGTCTATACTAGGAAATTATTTTGAAATAATTTATTTCAAAATAATGACTCCCGAAATAATTATTTTGAAATAGTGTGTCCAAAATACAGGGAAACCTTGAAATTAGTACAAAGCAATCTCCCTTAATGGTAGTAAGACCTTCAGTCTTAATACTCCCTTAGTGTGGACATGCCACCTTGACCTAGAGTCCCAGGAAGCACTGAGAAATAATTATGTTGAATGACATTACCACTATTTTGAAATAACTATTTTGGAAAAAGTGTTATTCCTCATGGAAAGCAGGAGTTATTATTTCAAAATAACCGGCCCCTTTTTCAAAATAACGGGCTTGGTAGTGTGGATGCTCCACTTGATTTCGAAATAAGGGGAGTTAGTTTGAAATATCTCCCTAGTGTAGCGCAGGGCTCAAGTAGGAAGAAAAAACAATAGATCTTTGATGATGAGAACACTTGAATAGGACTCTGAATTCGATGGAGGAGCTGACACAGAGGCAGAGAACCAGCATAATGTGGTCATGGCGAATGCTGAGTTTTGTAGAAGTTGAGGTATTTTCAGAGTAGGCGATTTAATTTTCAGGTATTAAGAGTGGCATTAAGAGAGACTGAAAGTCACAGAATACATGGATCCTTGCCACAGGGTAAGATGCATACTTCTCTCTAACCACAGATAAAAATGCTTTTTTTTGCCACCATCTTGAGTGCCCAACTGTTCAAGTGTAATTAGACACTCAGATTGTGAGCTGACTTAACCTGTGGGTAAATGCCTTTTATAGTGAATTTTATGGAAGGGATATATTCTTCAAAGAGCTTTCTTGTTCCTACTGGCACCACTTTTTTGTCTGGGTGCAGCTTCTTCCACACAATGAGAAAGCTGTTTACACCAGATGTAAAGAAGATGCCAAAAGTCATCTGTGTACTGCTAACAGCAGCTTACAGACCTTTTCCCATGTGTCTTCATTGCAAGCCAAAGTTGTGACTGTGCCTATGGTTGCCTTTTTACAACTGCCTGATTAAAGGGAAGAGAGACTGAAAACTGAGATTAAGTGACAGGTGAGCATTGCACAAGGACAGATGGATATTTATGATAAAGAGACAACAGCCCAGATTCCTAGGTTTGGGAGTCTGTTAAACACATGACTGCAATGATTTTTGCCATATGCAGAGCTCAGTGAGGCAGAAGTGAGGCTGGACCTATTACTTCTTAAAGAACCCAGTTACCGTGGGACATCAACATTCTCACAAAGCATGAAAGTTGCAGAGTTGCAAAGGGCAGACAAAGGATAAGCTGTGGTATTTTACATTTTCATGAAGTTGTCAACAAAATCACTTTTCATGGTTCACATACAGATCTAGTTCTTTAAACTCTCAGTCTCCTTGTAAGTATGTGCAGTTTATTACCACATGGAGCAGTGTGGCTGTTTGCTGAGCGCCCCCTCCTGGCCAGGGGTATCTTCACAGACACCTTTGCCCCTAAGAGCTCCCTTTTCCAGGCCCCCTAAGTACTACAGACTGCCTCTGTTGTATCTGATAGAACTCTTTCCTGCAGAGCTGGTTTAATATCACATGAAGTTCACAGAAATCTCAGAGCACTTAATCAGAAAATAATCCAAACAATCCCCAATGAATCCACACTCTGAAGACCCAAGATCGCAATTCACCAATTCGAACTTTGCTCTGGTTCTTCAACCACAGCAAGGGCTCTTTCCTTGTCAGTCAACTCAACCTGAAGCCACCGTAAGCACTTTTTGGCTGGAGTTGCGGGTGGGCTTGTTCATTCACTTCTCCAGACATACCATTGCAGTATCCCCCTGTCTTTTATATTAGATCACCTGTTTCCCCTTCAGCGAGGCTTATCCCATAACCAGAGCTGGCTTAGCCCCAGGATCTCCACCCCACCATCAAGCCACCCTGTTACACAACAGATAATTGTGTTAGCTTTGCACTCACAGTTATTTGTGTGAGCAAGTGATATTCAACCATGTTAACTGCCTACTATGTGGGAACAATCTGGTTGCTACACACATGTGTGCACCAGCATAAACAGAGAGACACAGTTGAGGCCAGGCTGAAAATCAAGCTTTTAAACAGGAGTGTCCTATTTATCTAGTCTGAGATCCTGCCTTTGGGAGTGACCTAGAGTTACTTATTTTTCCAAAGTTGTTCAGGCCCCAGAGAGCCATGTGGGTGTGCTCACTCAAATAACACGCAGAGGCAACTTTTTTAAATGCAGAAACATTCATGCAGACGGGAGAGATACACTGAAAGCCTACAGGCAGCAAATGGCAACCATGCTCTCTAATCTCTAGTTAATGATGTGATGTAATGCAATGAACAGGAATGCTTCTCCTCTGGGCCTACAGCCAGCCAGCCAGCTCTAGTGGAACTCATCCACATACACACACTTACTCCCACATACACAAATCCCCCTCTATTTCTTACACTGCAACCGAAAAAAAAATTGAAACTGGTTGTAGAAACTGGCAAAACTTTGATGTATGCTCCCCAAACCATGAAAACCAAAGTGCAATATGGAGAGTTTCCCTTGAGAACTGGCACTGACAGGTTAAAGAGAAATTAAAGCTGAACATTGTTTATACAGGGAAGGAAATGGCTATTTGATTCCTGGTAACCATTAAATTTTATAGGACTATTTGATGGGGGGAGGGGCAGGGGGAGTGATGAAGAAATGGTAAAGAGATTCTAGAAAGTGTAGATTTTGTTCTGAACCACAGGAGTTAAGGTTGCCCCAGCTAGTCTGTCACAGTTTATTGTATATGTAAGGGAATGAAAATCAGTCAAAGAAGAGCTTTTGAAACTCTTCATAAATCCTTCATTGGGTAACAAACTGGTTGATACTCAAGGGGTCTGACTTCAGTTCGGATAAGAACTGATAAATCTTGATACTTATCACAATCTCTTGACGTTGCTGTAAATCTCGTGTGCAAAAGTCATGTTAAGAGATTTTGGGAATCGTTCAGACGTGCAATGCCACAAAAATAGTCTTTCTTGCAGCATTTTGGAACCTTTAAATTTTGGAGGCTAACAAAACTGAAAAGTAATGGGAACAAAACATTAACCAAGCATCATTGTGTTGCAAAAAGATTTGTCTTTAGAAGGGCTAAATTCTAATTATAATCCAAAGTAATTTACTGATCCCTACAATAAATACAGGTGAAGCTGACAGACTGGTGCTAGCATGATAAAAATAGATGAATAGACATTGTTTTGGTGTCATTGCTTGGATTCTCAAGCCTTGGGTAAAGAGGTAGAGACGAGCTTCTCATCTTCCTTTGAAGATATATTAAATTGCTTTAAGAAATTAATTCTACAATTAGTTTTTACAACTATCCTCTGGTGGCAAGCATCGTCCTTTGGATTTCCCAGTATATTTTCATCATATAATTGTGCTCTTTGTTTCAGGTTCTTGGAGTAAGGATGATGTCTTTCTTTGTTTCTTCTACAATGCTGGTTGTTACTGATGCTTTACATTCAATAAAAAATATCCACATTATATTTTAAAAATTGTATTGGCAAATGCCACCTGTTTTTTTTCTTGGTTGCTTTGATATTCCCCTCTCTTGCACAGTAGCTTCATAACGTCAATTGCTCTGCAGTATACATTACAATAATTACAGGTTTTTTTAAAAAATTAACAATGCTAATAGGCTATTCAGCAGATATTTGCTCAGTTTGTTTTGTACACACAAGACGTGACTCGTAAGTTGAACATAATTGCATGAGCACTGTGTGACTTGGCAGTCTTTTACTTCACCCTGATACATAGCCAGGTGCCCACATACTGGATATTGTGAGCAAGGCCATTGACAACTCTGTGAACTCCCATGCTTTCATTAACTTCACATTTCAGAGCCGAGGCCCTCGTCTTGAATGTCAAACTGGGTCAGCAGGCCTTTCTGTATTGCCTATGGAATCCTGTTGGGAGCTTTGTTTGTTGCAAGAGTCCATGTTCCCTGAAATTTGCTCTTCATGATAATCCTAAAGGGGGCATTCATGACTCTGAATGGCATGAGCATGTATGAGGTGGATGGGCAGGCACTATGTAATGGTAACATGTTTTGGATCTTAATAGTGAACATCTCGCAGTAGGTCTAATTCATATCTTTCAGAACGGGGACACATTTGTGTTGCCTTCTATGCCTCTCACTTACGTAACAATGATTGTCACACTTGAAATTCTCATCCAACTTTTTTTATATGTATATAAATGAAAGGGCCAAAAATTTACCTACGTGGAACCTTATTGGAAGCTTTATTCAAACAGCATATGCTGCCAGTTGTCGTAGTTAGTGCTCCCAGTTTCTAGCCAGTTTATTTTATCCTATAACTGAATCCTTTAGTGTTGAGTCCACAAATCTGTAGTATAAAATATTCTAAGAGATTTTGCAAATGTAGGTGAGGGAGTAATATCAGCAATACTTTTGGAGAACTCCTGCAAGAGAATTAAAGAGAGGGTAACAAGAGTATCATGGTTCTAACACTGACCAACCACTAGTTTCAGACATTTTTATGAAGTTAATTTAATTCTTCCCATGAGTTCTTTCTTCCACTTCCCCCAAAGAAATATTTTCTATATAAAACCTCACCAGTGCCACCTGCTCAGTCCTAAGGGCACACTATGTAATAACAAAGAATTGTGTGCACACAATGTAGGAAAACAAATTGAACATATGAAATTGATTTGTTTCAAGCTTCCAAAGACCATGATGAAAATAAAATAAAATAAAAAAGAAACAAAACAACAACAATAAAAACAAACCAACCCCCTTGTCTTTTATCAGGGAGGAGCTTGGCGAATGGGGGAGAACATCATATATAGGACCAAATCTGCCATTTTTTCTCCTGGCCCTGGTTTACACTAGGACCTTATTCCAAAATACTCCCCCTCCCCAAGTTCAAATTTATAAATGGTGTGTCCACACTACCAAGCCCGTTATTTCAAAATAACGGGCCGCGGAATTTGAACTCTGTACTTCTGCTTTTCACAAGAGTAACACTAATTCCGAAATAGTAATTTCAAAATAACATTAGTGTGGATGCTCCAGTGCCACTAATTAGAACCTATCGACCTCTTGAAAGCCTCCCCCAGCTCCCCAGAGTGCTTCTTAGGGATCTAAGACCGAGATAGCATGCCCACATTAACGGAGCCTGTCTCAGACTAATTTCAGTGCTTCCCTATAGTGAGAACATGCTTTTTCGAATTTGTTAACTTGGGAATTCTTAAGTCAAATTTAGTAATTTTGAAATAGTTTTCTAGTGTAGACATTGTCCTGGTAAGAAGTATCTTACTCCTGGAATAGTCTCCTTGACACCCCTTATTTTTTATTGTTGTTTTTACCAATTGGTGGAGTAATGCACTGTTTAACATGCATTGTATTTAGTGCTTGCAGTGGAAACAAAGGAATTTATTTGTTTTTTCCCTTCTGCACGGGAGGTCATAACAAATTATAGAAACAATCAGCGGGGCTACGTCTAGACTGCATCCCTCTGTTGACAGAGGGATGCAAATCAAGCACATCAAAATTGCTAATGAAGCAGGGATTTAAATATCCCGTGCTTCATTAGCATAAACATGGCCGCCGCTTTTATTCGAAATGGAATTTTTTTGAAAAAATGGCAGTCTAGACTTGGATCTGTCAAAAATAAACCCTTTTTCGACAGATCCTGTATTCCTCAAAAAATGAGGTTTATAGGAGCTGTTGAAAAAGGGTTTATTTTTGACAGATCTGCGTCTAGACTGCTGTTTTGTTTAAAAAATCTCCATTTCAAAAAAAAGCGGCGGCCATGTTTATGCTAATGAGGCACAGGTTATTTAAATCCCTGCTTCAATAGCAATTTCGATGTGTGTAATCTACATCTCTCTGTCAACAGAGAGGTGTAGTCTAGACACACCCTGAATAATAGGCCTCCTGAATAAGCACTTCTTTGTCCTTAATTCACATGCCCACCTTTTTAACTAAAGCCAACTTGCAGCTCCTGTTCCGTAAAGATACGAGTGACAAAATTATTTAGAGCATAATCCAATACACTTTGAGGTCAATGGAAAAGCTCCCTTTATAAAGGGCATAGAACTTGATATATTGAATCAGACCATTGGTCCTTCTAGTCTTATAGCCTCTCTCTAACAGGGGTCAGGAGAGACCACTACTGTTGTTGACTGGAAGAAGGTATAAGTACGCTGAATTCAACAGAAGTGGGATATTCTTCCCCAAGAGATACACATTCCCTCGTGTTCCTCATGTTCCTTACACTTTACATGAAGCAGATGTTCTCAGACTCAGTCCTTTTCTCTCTAATTTAAAAATTTCTTCTTATTAGGTGGCATTTCCATTGCTGGGGGTTTTCATTCCATATGATCCTCTGCTTTTCTTTGTAGATGATTAGGCTTCTGATCCCCTCAGGATACCATATCATCCATCCAAGATCTTCTTTCTTCCTCATGTTCTTCTGCCACCAACTTTTCCTTTCAGTTCCCAAAAACAAATATCACTCACTGAACCTCTTAAAATGGATCCTGTATATCAAATCTCTCTTTTCATAAGTTTCTCTAACTAGTATTTGCTGAGTTCCAATCATCTTCAATATCTTTTCATTGATTGCATGGTCTATCCACAATATTTTCAGAATTCTTCTATAATGTAATTTGAAGGATCATAGCTTATCAGCTGTTTGAATATCCATGTTTCATTGTTGACTGGAATCTTATATGTTTTCCCAGGATCCTTGTATATCACCATAGTTTTTTGTCTTATCCACTTTTAACTTTAGATCATATTCTTTGCCAATATTTAGACATAATCTTCTCTAACTTCATCAGATCTTCTGAATCAGCCAAGAGCACTGTCTCATCTGTATAATGAATATTACTCTCACATTATCCATTAATCTTCACATCTTTTTTATGTTTCTTCAAATAATTTAATCAACTACTCTCTATAAGTGTTGAATAAACTTGGTGATATTACACAAATTTGTCACACTCCTCTCTAGATCTTAGATTTTCATCTTCCATTATAATTGTCTTCTGAATCCATTGTAATTGTTTTTATTACTCAGAGTTCACATCAGTCTCTACAGCTCTTAACATGTTAAGCAATTTATGGCTGTAAATTATGTCAAATGATTTTTGGAAGTCAATGAAACAAGCATACAGTTTCCCCCATTCCAACTGATATTTCGGATATGAGCTTCAGTTTCATAATGGAGTTTATTGTGCCCTTTTAATGTTTCAAGTCATGTTGTTGTTTGTTTATGTCCCTATCATCTTTTCTTTGTATTCAATCTTGAATAACTTGCAAAAATATCTTAGGGTATGTCTACACTAGCCCCCTAGTTCGAACTAGGGAGGCTAATGAGGGCGACCAAAATTGCAAATGAAGCGCGGGATTTAAATATCCCGTGCTTCATTAGCATGTTCCCGGCTGGTCGCCATTTTGGAAATTGACTAGCCCAGAATAACTGCCCGCGTCTACATGCGGCAGTGAACGGGAGTTCGAAGTAAAGCCCAACCTCAAATTAGCTGTTATTCCTCCTGGAATGAGGTTTAACAGCTAATTCGAATTAAGGGCTTTACTTCGAACTCCTGTTTCACTACCGCGTGTAGACACGGGCAGTTATTCCGGGCTAGTCAATTTCCAAAATGGCAACCAGCCGGGAACATGCTAATGAAGCGTGGGATATTTAAATCCCGCGCTTCATTTGCAATTTAGGTCACCCTCATTAGTCTCCCTAGTTTGAACTAGGGGGCTAGTGGAGACGTACCCTTAGAGGTATATGACACTAGGCTGATGGTTCTATAATCTTTACAATTGATAAAATTTTTAAAATTTGGATATCCAGTAAGTGTTTAAAGTCTTCTAACATCTCTCCTGTCTCAAACATATTCTTCTGACAAAACTTTAAATCCTCATTCTCTATATTTTTCAACAATTCAGCCAGTATTCCATCACAGCCTAGTATCTACAAGTATTTTTTTTTTTTTTGCTGACATCATTTCTTCATGAATTACTGGTGAGTTTACTTGATGAATCTCTAGTTGAGGGTTTCCAGGCTTATCAACACCATAACATTCCTTGACACATTCCCAGCATCTCTCATTTTTTTACTTTAGAGTCTGTCAAACAGTATACATTTTGGTTCTTTAGGATCGTATTGATCATTTCTCTTCTGTAGTTACAGTCTTTTTATTTGTAGATAAATCTTGAATTGTAAAATTGCATTACATTTTGATACCTTCATTTTTGAACACTTCACTAGTGAATAATTTAACTTCTGACTTTACTAATGTCTTCCATGATATCGTAAATGTCCATTTCAACAGATCCCTTCTAAAGCTTCTCTTTGTGAGGAGAATAAGCACATTTTCCCATAACCTTTTTTCACCTCTCCCCATCGTCTTTCTTTCATATATATCTATTTGATCCTAGACACCTTTCTCCAGGGGTGTCTAGTTTCATTTCAGTTTGATTATGTAGTGAAAACATAACAGTGTGATGCTGATTCTGATCTTGTTTACATCAATGTATGTCAGGAGTAATGCCACAGCAGCAAATGTGTGCTATGCTAAGGGAAGTGGGAGGAGGATCAGGCCCAGTATATCACCACTGAAATTCCAGTGGTGTCACAAATTCTGTGTTAAAAGGGATAGATGTGAGGAGGATAAAGTGCTCTAACTCAACTAGAAGTTACAGGTTTGATGGAGGAATTACTGGGTGGAATGCTATGGTTTGTGTGAAGTAGGAGGTCTCTCAGAACCTATCGGACTAAAACCTGGGACAATGAGAATTGTGGGCCACTGATGCCTGTCTCCACAGCACCCCAGGAGGATTAGATTGGATGCCTGTGGGAGGACTCTGTGAGGCTGGGTTCAGCAGGAAGTACAGCCCAGCAGGATCTGAATGGTAGCTCCTCACAGATCACTTGCTGTTACCAGTATTTAAATCAGGCAGCCATGATGAGGAACTCTCTAAACAATGACACAGACTGTCTGTCTTTCTCTGCTTCAGACCCCACATGTAAGAAACCTCAGACTCAGGCTTCCAGCTCTGCCTGTCTCTAGAATCTCATGGTAACTTGACCCTACCTGCCTACCAATATTGGAAGCTAGGCTAGTTTTCTGGCCTGCCTCTGACTCTGAACTCAGATAACTTGATGCTGCCTGGCTCTTGGTTTGCCCTCTGGCCTGTCTTGGATCCTGACATTCTGATGGTCAGACCCACTCTGACCACTAGGTCTGACTGCTGATATCCCTGTAGTGACAGTTTGCTCAAACATCCTTCACTCCCTGCTCCCAAAACCATCCAAACCTTTTGTAGATGAAGGGGGGGGGGCACCACTTCCCTGGCCAAACCATGTGACTGATTCATCCAATCAAAATCCATG
Organism: Pelochelys cantorii; assembly: GCA_032595735.1. NCBI lineage: Eukaryota > Metazoa > Chordata > Testudines > Trionychidae > Pelochelys > Pelochelys cantorii. The sequence continues at coordinate 83,521,585 of CM064328.1, forward strand.
GTCACAAGGAATCCAAAGTTCAGGCCATCATCAATTCCTAACTGATATATGGCTGCTTGTACTACTTGATGGCCTGGGAAGGTTCTGGCCCTAAAGAGCACATTAGGTAGCCAACCACCTATGTCCAAACCCCTGACTTACAGAAGGAATTCCCCAAGGCTCATGCAGAAAAGCTGGGACTGGCACCACTCCAAAGGAGAGCGGGGATGATCGAAAGGCGTTTGCGGGTATGTAGCTTCTTTTGACAGATTTAAAAGTCTAAAAAAATTCCTTAGGGTAAAAGTTATTTGAACTGATGGTCAGTATATATTTTACAGCTTACGAAGTGTTATGAGAGCACATCATTTTAGATTATGATCTTTCTTAACAAGAAAGGGTCCATTTTTGCCTTCACATCCCCTGATGCAAATCTTTTTGATAGCTCTGGGAAGAGTTGGGCCCGAAATAGAGACGAAACTATTCTCTCTGCTGTTTTCCTCCCATCAGCATATTTCTCAGTTACTCACTTGAAATGGCCCCAGGCAGCCCTACCAAGGAGGAAGTTTTGAGTCAAAAAGAGGAGCAGTCTTTGACACCATAGATGATAGTGGAACAGACAAAGGAACCACTGGGTCTTGAATAACACCACACGAGTTCTATTCAGAAAGAAAAAAAAGTCATTCACAACATTTTACCAGTGGACTGTACAGCAAATGTCTAGCAAACTTGCCAACATTTAGGAAATAATATAATGAAGGCTTATTAAAGATTTCAGTGAAGGACATGATTCCACAACAGAAATATATGAATCGGGGGAGTCAATCCATTTTGACTCTGTTTCGATGTTCATGTGAGCATCAAACTCTAAACCTTTCCTAATCAACTTTCACATCTAAGCAATAGCAATGATATCCACAAATACAAGGCTGAGGCCTGACTGAATTAGGTAGAGTGTGAAGTGAAGTCAGAAAATCTCCTTATGACAATAAACACCCCACCTCTTTCGTTCATTTTTCAAAAGCCATATCATCTAATGAGAAGCTTAAAATACTGATACAGAGCAACATTTATCAGAAGAGGAACAGGATGGATACAGAAATGTTTTCAAAGGGATGATCCATGAAAGAGAAATATGTGTGTGGAAAAGAGAGTCCTGTGTCTATAAAGAACGTCTAATACACTTTAGCTATCACTCTGCTTTTTTCTCATTTGATAATAAGCTACTAGCATGTCAAATGGCATAGGAATGAAACTTGCATCCATCAAATTATCTGTCATACATAGTTGTTGCCAGGAAGAGACTGTGGGCTGGAATTTAAGTAAAAATGTGTCTGTCAAATCATTTTTGGAGATAATATGAATGGTCCCAAAGGGTTAAAATAATCAGGGAATCCATATGTAATCTTATTTTGATGCATAGGTTCATTTTGGTGCTTATTAAAATGATGGTGTGTCTGTTTAAAACCATTACATGCAAGCCATGATGAAAAAAGAGAATGTAGGCATCTTGTTTAAGTTCACATCCTGGGAATCAGGACATTTATTTGCATGCATTTGTCTCATTATATTTGCTTAGCTATTCACATGAAATTACTTTCCATAGCCTGTTAAACCCCTGAAAAGCAGAATGAGAACAGTATTCATTGGTTATTCTGTTGCAATTTAAATTAAATACCAAGTTCCAGGTTTTCTAGGCTTGCATTCCAGGCTGTAATTTGGCAGGAGACACAGTAGATGGCAGTATGTAACATAAATTACCCACTTAGTGGACATTTTTATTCCCAGCAATAACTGACAGAAGACAGCAAGATTACCATCAATGGGCATACTCAGTGAGTCTTCTCTTCCACTCAGAGGGAAATAGGAAAGGAGGGTCTTGTATGAAACAGAACAACTTCAAACATAATTCTTGTTTAGGGGATAAGCAATGCTGAATCAGTAAAGTAAACTGGCACTAATTTAACCAATATGAAACCATTAAGAAACAAAGTTTCATGTTCTCCACCCTGTTTTGTGCTGAAGATTATGGAATTAGATTTTCAACACATTGCATTAATGAGATGTTTTTGTTATCACTGTTTTTTCCTCCATTTAAAACAGCATGAAGAAATGTAAATCATCATGGCAAATAATATTCTTAATAGATTTAATAACATTCGAAGCTTGCTACTAAAAGCAGTTAGAAAATCAATGTATTTTTCCATTTATACCAATAATACTATATTTATTTTTTATGATGCCATACTTCTGATGTTTCAACATTTGATATATCTGGCACAAAAATGATCACCTATGAAATCTCCAAAAGTAGCCATATGTAACAGTTTCATAAGCACAATCATTTATCTCTTCCCCCAAGGACTCTCCATAAAAAAAAATCTTGCATTCCCAGAAAGTTAACAAATGTGGGCTCTGGCAAACCAAAGAAATAAATTCTAAAATGTTCTTGGTTTAAGATTGCTTGGTTTAGGCCATTGGCTCCATCTCATTTAACTCACAGACAGTCCAGCTCACATACAGCCAGTGGTAGCAGTACCTCATGGGCCATGGAATATGTTAAACACATTTTGAAATTCACCTGGAAACTTGTCAGAACACCATGCACAGCATGAAGTTGCTTAATAGGTAGGTTAGCTTCCATTTCCAGCTGGTGTCAATATGCAGTCCATGTTCAGTGCACTATTACAGCACTGCTTCATAGCATTCTGCAAACAAACCCATACAGGGATGACAGTCACCAGGAAACTACATGGAGTTCCCTTTACAGTTTCTTACTGATGTTCTATTCAGAGGGTGGGAACTGGGAAGATAGTAGTGGAAACAATTAGTGTAATGTCTAAATCACACAGCTCTCCATAATTCCTAGGAAAGAAAACTTCAGTTCTATGGAGATATCACTACTCCTAATGCAACAACCATCCCCACCAAACCCTCAGAGTCCTCACTAGTTAGCGTAATTTGTTTCAAGATTCTGTCTCTCTGCAATAAATGAATAGAGTTAAAGATCAGTCTTTCTTCTTTTCTGCCATTTGGCATGGTTAAAAGTGAGGAGTATAGTAACACAGGTAGGGGAGTGCAGTATTGCCAACCCCAAAGATTCAAAAATCCTGAGTCAGTCTCACAAAAACATGAGATTGGCTTTAAAATTGTGTGATTGTATAAGAATAACAGATTTATAGGTTTTCTTCGCCTTATACTTTTTGAGATTTTATGGTGCCCCAGGGTCACATTTTCAAGCATCCTCCACTGTCACAAGGTCTAGTAACTTACTTTTTCTTTAAGAACAAAGTCTGAAATCCACCTAGTGCCAGGAGCTGAGGCTTTAAGGAAAATAATAATTATCATGGGAGTTGGCAATACTGGAGTATTACCACCAAGCTATTTTCAATCAGCAGTCTAGGGGGATTGTAGTTTTTTTTTATTGTGATCACTGTACGTGGAGAAATGGCAAGCCAAAATATTTTCACCCATGGTATTTTCCAATACTGTTTTTCCAGAAAACAGTTCAGAAGTAAAGCTGACAGGAGGAGGTATTATTAGTATGTCAGGCTGAGCACATCTATGAGCAGAAGAGAATGGAGGCAGGCAATGCAAATTGGAGTAAAGCTATCATCAGTTTCAAGATTTTGGAGGGGGAGTTGTCTCTTTTTTACTCTTTTATTCCTAAAAGACCAAAAAGTTTTCACTGAACTTACCAGCACTGCACAATGTGCATCTTTGCTATAAAAAATAGAAATCCATCAGAGGGACAGAATTGTCTCTAATTAGTCACTGCTCAACTTTCACCAACTGATTTGCTCAGAGTGACAAGCAAGGGAAAATGGCAATTGGTTCCCATAATCTAGGGCATAATCATCATGGTCAGATCAAAACAAAGGAAGTACATAAGCCACATCATCAGGGGTTCATATGACTGCACATCCTCTAATGCAGTGTTTCTCAAAGTGGTTTTGTGGACCACTTTAGAAACACTGCTCTAATGTGATATATGCCAACAATTTCTCTCTGCCATGTATATTGGCCAAACTCAAGAGTCTCCCCAACAAAGGATTAATGGACACAAATCAGATATCAGGAGCTGTAACACACATAAATCTATAGGGGAATATTTTAAACTCCCTGGACATTTCATAGTGGATTTAAAATTCGTATACAAAGGAATTGTATCACCCTATTACAAAGGGAGACTGGAATTAATTTACCAATTGCACTATTAACTTTGTCTTGAATAAAGATATTAACCAGGTAATACACTACAAAAGGCAATTTCCCCTGCATTTAGAATCATAGAATCCTAGGACTGGAAGAGACCACATGAGGTCATCAAGTCCAACCCCCTGCCCAAAGCAGGACCAATCCCAACTAAATCATCGCAGCCAGGGATTTGTCAAGCTGGGACTTAAAAACCTCTAGGGATGGAGATTCTACCACCTCCCTAGGTAACCCATTCCAGATGTTTGATATTCATTCACATTTACACATCAAACGCTATGAATGGGACACATCCAGCCTCACTCAATTAGCATCATTAACACTGGCCCTACAATTGACAGGTAACTGCTTTTTGCTGTTATATATATGCTGGATTCTGTAATTTCCAATTCATCTGACGAAGTAGTTTTACCCATGAAAGCTCATGATCTAATATATTTGTTAGTGTCTAAAAGGTGCCACAGTACTGCTCACTGTTTTTTAAAAAAGCCACACAGCTACAGTTAATACCTTTTGAAAAAGACATTATATATTTTAAGCAAACACACACCCGTAGGAATCTGTGAGTAGAGTCTGGCTAATATTATTTTTCCTCAGTGGACCCATTGAGAATGAATCCAGTACCCAAGAGGTACTGTTTTGGAATATGAGCTACGGAAATTGATTTAATTTATGATTTCCATCACTATACTGGTGGATCAGAGCAGTTCACTTAGACAGCTTCTTGAAACCAGAAATTTTTTTTCCCCAAAAAATGACATTCATATAAAAGATTCTCCACCGGAGGGAAGGCCAATCTATACACACCATCATCTCCACCATGAAAAACCCACCTCTGGCCCACCTCAGTACAAAGAATCCTAGTGCCAGCTATAGCTAATTACTAAATGTGTTGAGAACCAATTTACACACCAGCACCATGTGCATTTTTATGCTGTTCTATCATTTTTCTTACCTTGCATTGTAGTTCATGCTCCAGGGTTTGAGCTGTAGAGTGCCTAACATGTCTTAAGTGGGGAAAAAAAGGTGCAATCATTTAAATAGCAATGAAGACAGTATGAACACTTGCCAGGTTGGTTGAAAATTGGCCAAACGTTATCCCTATTTTCTCCTTCCCTGCTCAACCCTCTTCCTCCCCTCCAAAAAGTAAACCCAGTGATCTTTGAGAGGGTCAAGGATTGGTAAGTGGGTCACAGAGTCTTTCAGCTGGCAGTACATCTAGTGCAAGACTACTGTGTATACATTTGGGGATGTCTTTCTTTCTTTCTTTCTTCTGGGGTTTGACCACAGACTCTCTGGCTGTTTAGGAGAACACTCAGTTCATTCTTGTAGACATGAGAAAGAGCCACTCCTCAGTTGTGAATTTTATGTCTTGTACCTTGACTTACACTATCTTCTTTCTTTCTAAATCTGGATCTGCTGTGGGCCATTTTTACTGGTGATGCAACAGTACTAGTTTAGGGTATGTCTAGACTGCAGAATTTTTCTGGGATACTGGAGGTATCCTGGAAAAGCTATGCTGCATCCAAGGAATGTGTCTGCTTTTCCAAAATTTTTTTTTGGAAAAGCAGATGCATTTTTTTTGGCATCCCTGTAAACCTTGTTCTACAAGGAAGAAGGGATGTTCAGAAAGAGGCTTTCCCCCTGACATTTGGCCCAGTGTAGATGGTTTGCAGTTTGCATATCTTTTTCCGAATTTCTTTGTAGTCTAGACACAGCCTTAGCGACTGAAAATCAGTACTATCTGATCATATTTTGGTATTCTGTATGAAAGTTGCTTTTGTGATTTCATCTGGTTCCTGGTGGACAGGGACCCATGTCCTTGAAGCCAGAGTTGGCACTAATAGGCACTTTTGTTTGCAGTATCACAGAAGGCAAACGTGTAATGAGCATGAAGACTGGATTTTTTCTCCTACCCTAAATGTGATCCCTAGTTCAGAGCTGAGGGATAGAAAGATCAGTGGCAGTGTGGTGAAGCTTCTGCTGATGTAAATAAAGAGAAGACTTCAGTCTGTAGGACTCAGAATCTGGCTGATTTTAGAAGAAACATCAGGGCATTTAATATATATTTTAAAGTCTCTGTGCGAGATTAGTTAGGATTTTACTCATATGTAACGTTGACACTTCAGAAACTTATCTTCCTCTTAGATATGGAAAACAGTGAAATTTTGCTGAATACATATTTCTGGAGCCTGGCTTAAAAAAATAACCTGATTATTGAAAGGCCAGGACTCAAGGGAACAAGTACAGAGCAGTACAATAATCTCTCAGAAACACTTGCATTAAACTGGTTGTTCCTGTCACAAACTTTTAGGAGCAGAAAAATCATAAGTATTTCCCATGTCTTCAAAAACAAACCAACCGGCCCCGCCTTTAAAAAAAGAAGAGAAATCAGCCTGATACATACAAAAAATCTCAAGTGCACCCAACACAGATTTCTTAGCTTTCAGCAAGGTCTGACTTCTTATTTCCTGGTTTAATGTAAGCCACATACTGTAGTTTGTGAGCTTCCAAAGGCTCTGACATTATTTTACTGATAGTGTGTGCTGCTTTAAAACCAGATTTGAATATTTGGATCTAGGAAAGACAGGAGAAAAGGCTTCTGGACTGATATTTCTCTGAAAGTGGGCATCTTCTCATAGCATGAGGAAAATTGAAGAACTTTGCAAGCAGGCATGCAAGTCCTGGCATTGTCACTGAGAGATAGAAGTGGTCCATAACTTTCCTCATTTCAGCCTGGTTTGCTCAAAGATGTTCCTACGTGCTCCCATGTCCATGCATTTTGTTCACGTAGTGTTGGTTTGCTTTGCTGACTACTTTTCATGCCAGTTGATTCACTGCAGCAGTATTCTCTTGGAGTTGATATTTCATTGAAACCAAAACAGAATGCTCTGATATTCCTTGGAAATGGAGAACAATAATAATGCAATTTCCCCAGTATTCTTGGCATGTTGAGTGGCAGAGATAAAGTTAAAAATGACCCATGTAAGATGTGTAGAAAACATGTTGCTCATTGTGCATTAATGGGTGTCTCCTGAGCTCTCAGTTTAAGCTAGTTACCTGGACAAGCAGTCACTCTAGGAACAAGCTAAATACAATGTGAAGTTCCCTGCGTCGTTGGCTAGCTATAAAGCCATTGTGGCTATGTCTACACTGCAGGCTTCTTGCGCAAGAACTGTTTTGCGCAAGAGTTCTTGTGCAAAAGGTCTTCCACAAGAGCGCATCCACATTGCCATGTGCTTTTGCGCAAGAGATGTGCTTTTGCGCAAAAGTGTCCATGGCAGTGTGGACGCTGTCTTGTGCAAGAAAGCTCTGATGGCCATTTTAGCCATAGGGCTTTCTTGAGCAAGAAATTCATACTGCCTGTCTACACTGCCTTCTTGTGGAAGAGCTCTTGCGCAAGACGGCTTATTCCTCGTGGGGAGAGGAATAACTCTTCTGGAAGAAGCCCTGTTTTCTGATGCTGCACTGTAAATTTACTTGCGCAAGAATGCGTGTGCAGTGTAGGAGCTCTGCAAGTTTTTGCACAAGAACAGTTGTTCTTGTGCAAAAAGCCTGCAGTGTAGACGTATCCTGTCTTAGATCTATTCATCTGTGGCATGAAGGAAGTGTTCAAAGTTACTTTGCTTGGCATATTTAAGACTAGCCTAGACAAAACACTAAAACAAATACATTAAGGAGTAATCCTGCACTGATATTGAGGAGGACTGGTTGGCTTTGCTGGTCTTTACCATGTCTAGATTCTATATACCAAATTCCATACAATGAAAACACAGGTCTTTTCATTTGCGAGATCTCAACTCAGTATCAAGGATATGTGACAAGAGACACATACTGAAAGCACCAGGCTACAAAGATGCATGGAGGGATAAAACCCATTCTCAAAGACACAGTGTTGGCAGCTGTGTCTGTGCTGAAACTAAGGGGACAAGAGTACTGGTAGGCTCTGCCTAACTCTGGTCTGACCCCAGTGGCTACAGTGTCTGCACCCAACTCCAGGATTGACCTCCCCCTCCTTTTCTGATCCCTTAGTTTGCCAAGAATACCCAATAACTGCCAACATTTTAATATATAATACACAATTTTCTTCCACTGAATTTTGGCAGGCTTTTGGTTTTTACTTTGCATTCCCCTTGCTCCTTGTTCCCTGCTCTTTTTCTCTTCTATCTCTCAGGGTTAATTTTCATCTCCTAATCATTTTCTTCTTTGCTTTGACCCTATATTTCCCTCCTCAGCTCTCTCTTTTCCCCGTCTTCATTTTTTCAGCTGTTAAACGTTTTCCTCTATTAATACCTTTTTCTAATTTTTCCATCCTTCCACACTCTTATTTCCCTACCCTAATTTCAGTTCTAGAACCTTCCTCATTTTTCTCCTTTCCTGGTCTCATGGCACTCTTTCCCTCTTCTTCATAAAAGTTCTCCGTCTTACTCATATCAGTCTCCATCCATCTCTTCTCCCTCATGCTACTCTGCACCTCACTTTTTCTTGTATCCTTTTCATTCTCACCATCCCCAATTCAGCCTTCATCTTCCTGTTCTTCATAATAAGATCCAGCAAAGATCGCAGAAGAAGTCTCTACTGTTCCCTGTAAGAAGTGGGAGAAACCCAAGGCAAGTGCATCAGCCTGGGAATCAACCAGCCTCTTCAGTCTTCCTCACTCTCTTTAAAGACAGGAATACCAACCACTGCTGCTCCATACATACCCTTTTAGGAGTGGAGTAATCTGTCCTTCTTCCTTTTTTCATTTTTTGCACCAATTCCAAGCTCTTCTTGCTATCTTTTGAGAAGTAGTTGGTGTTATGTATGCAGCAGACATACAGAGAAATTTAAGTATCCTCTTGCTGAAGTGCAGTGCAACACTGCTTTATATCTTAGAATACAAAACAATAGCACACAAGAATCCAAAAAACAGCAAAAGAGAGAGAAAGGGGGTGCTCCCTATGGCAGAGTCCCAACTCATTCCACCTTGCTTTAAACTGGCCCTTTCCAGAATGACTCTGCTGGTGCATACATATTGCTGCAGAGCACCTAGACTGCAAGCAGGGTGAGGAACACTGCTTTCCCCTCCCTAGCCCTCATAGAGAGAGCTTACCATTCCAACGCAGACCTCATATGCAACACACTAAAAGAACATCGTTAATTTACCTCAGGCCTAGGAGAGAACAAGCAGCTTAAATATTTTGTTAACTTCTAACACAAGCTTCTCTTCACGTTGGAATCATTTTCATTTCCAGCATGATGTAACCCTCCCTTAGTGGGCTGTCTGAATCACTGAGCTGGGTAGAAACGAAGCATGGATTAATCCTGTGACGCTGAAGTTCTACAAACCTTGCAAGCTAGATCAAGTTTGTGAACTGTTTCTCTTGTAATTAAAATCTATTCTTTCCAGTGTGTCTAATGAAATGATTAGTATGGTACCATGACCGGTGGGTATCATAGGCTGGGGGAGACTGAGCCTCCCCAAACAGCCTGATGTAGCCCTGCCCATGCTCCATTGCCAGCCCCTTCACTGGCTCTGAGAGGGGAACAAGGGGCAGCAGCCTAGAGAAGAATCTCCAGCAGTTCCAGCTCTTCCATGGCCCAAGGCTGGGGTGGCCTATAGGGCTGTGGGCACTTAGGCAGGCAGGAGTAGGGTGCTCTGGGCTCCTGTAAGGGAGGAGGGGCAGGAGAGGAGGGCTATAGGTGGGGTCTGAGGCAGAAGAGGAGAGGCTGGAGGCTCTCTTCTCCCAACCACCAGTTCACCCTACTCTCACGTATGGTGTTGTGCATTTTTTGAGGAGTAACATTAGTTCGAACCAAGGGGTTTGGTTCGAACTAATGCATCCCGGCGCACACTTCCTGGTTCGAATCAGCTGTTGAGCGGAGTAATGTGCCGGCGAGATCATGCTAATGAAGCGTGGGATATTTAAATCCCCGCTTCATTAGCAATTTCGATCACCTTCATTTGCATCCCTTGCTTGAACTAAGGAGCAAGTGTAGACGTACCGTCAGAGTGTTTTGGGAGGCATGATAAGAAGAGGGGAAAACATCTTGCTAAAAATTATCAGAAGACATTTACCAGGATTGCTAAGCAAGGAATATTATTTTAAGCAATGTACTAGGGCACTTGTTAGCAAAATGTAATAGGCTTATTGAAAGATATGAGTAAACAACAGATGTCTGTGTAGTGAGAAATTTATTGGAAAATGTGCTAAAAATATCTGTCTGTGAAAAAGAGGAAATACACAGGATAAAATTGTTAACAAGTCCCATAGAAGTTTATTGAACTCATCTGAACACAGAACCAAAAGCAGGGTATGTCTACACATCAAAGTTAATTCGAAATAACAACTGTTATTTCGAATTAACTTTCCTAGCGTCTACACAGACAAACCGCTTTTTCAAAATAAAATTGAAATAGCGGGGCGCTTATTTCAAATTTGGTAAACCTCATTCTACGAGGAATAATGCCAAATTCGAAATAGCTAATTCGAAATAAGCACTGTGTAGACGCTTATTCCGAAATAGGGGGCCTCCGGCCCTTCCCAGTTTCCCCTGGTGGCCACTCTGGGCCAAACCAGGAAAACTCTTCTCCTCTCCCCCAGGCCCAGAGCCCTTAAAGGGCCCTAGCAGTAGCTTCCCCTCACCCAGTGGCCAGAGAATGAGCTGGGCAGCCAGTGCCAGCCAGCTGTCCCCTGCCCAGTCCTCCAGCTCCCAGGAGCCAGCCAGGGGCCGGAGACGGCGGGTGCCCTCCTGGACTAATGCGGAGATCATGGACCCCATTGAGGTTTGGGGGGAAGCCTCCAATGTCCATGATCTCCACACTAGACGGAGGAACGCCGCCGTCTACGGCTGCATAGCTGGCACCATGGCCACCAAAGGCCACATGCGCACACAAGAACAGGCGCACATGAAGATCAAGGAGCTGCGGCAGGTGTATGCCAGGGCCACTCAGGGCAGCTCCTCAGCAGGGGCAGACACCTGCCCCTACTTTGATGCCCTGGACCACATCATGGGGGTGGGACGGTCCATGCCACCCCGGGGAGCAGCAATCCGGGACTGGAGGGCCCTGACCAGGGCGCAGAGGAGGAGCTACCACAGAGGGTGCCATGCCAGCAGGACCCCTGAGCTGTTCCAGCAGCGGAGTCACCAGGGTCATCCGGAGAGGCCACATCACTGTCCCCTTCCCAGGGGTGGGGTGGGGTGGGGAGGGAGACCAGGGACCACGTGCTTGGGCCTTGCTTACCACAGATCACGCAGCAACTTGTGCACGTGCAAGCACATGCCTTGCCACCCCTGGACAGGTGGCTCCAGCTGCATGCCACACAGGGGCCGTGGCCTGATAGCCACATGCATGTGTGAAGAGACCTGACATGCTCCTGACCCTGGGGCAGGACACAGCAGGACGCCCTCCCTTCACAAGCCCCCTCTACACAGAGGCAGGGGACATCTCCCCCCCCACCTCAGCCGCACTATACACAGCACAGGGGCATGGGTACAGTCTTGGGGCAGCTCCCACTCCCGGGGATAGCCGGACATTCCCACCATGGCCTCTGTGCAAGCACGGAGGCTCTGACGGTGCAGGGCACGGTCATCCTCACCTCGCAGAGGGGGGCTGGGCTTCACACACTGTGTCCCCAGGGAGAACTGACCACTTCTCTTCTTTCTCCACAGCTGCACCAGCTGCGTGTGCAGGCGCACCAACCCGCCCAGGACATCCTCCCGCACCCGAGGGCTCAGCAGGTCCACCGCAACACTGCAGGGGTACCGAGACCAGCACCTGGGGGCCCTGCAAGCCCTGCACCGCACCATGGAGCAGTGGGTGCAGGACAAACGGGAGTTCCGGAGGGAGCTGCTTGCCCAGGGTCATGCCATCTGTGCCCATCTGCAGACCCTGGTGCAGAGCGTGCTGCCTTGGCTGCTCAAGCACCTGCTGCCTCCCCAGCTCCTGCTCCTCCTTCCTCTCCTTCTTCCCCTCCCGCCTCTCCCTCCTCAACCTCCACACCCCCCACACCCCCCACCTCAACCTCCACACCCTCGTCCCCATCCCCCCGGGGACACCGAGGCCCCCGTACCCGCTGTGCTGGGAGACAGTTGTTCCGGTGAGACCCCCACCCCTGAGCCCTGAGCTTTCCCTCCCCCTTCTTCCCCTTGCTTCCCCCCCTTACCCTTACCCTTACCAGCTCCCTCCTCCTAATTTCCCCCCTCCCACCCTCTCTCCTCCCCTCTCCTGCCTCCTTTCCCCAGTCTCCCCAGAGTTTCATACCCCCCCCCCAGTTTTGTTAAATAAACAAAGTTTATATTTTTGAAAATACATGTATTTTATTTGACATCAGGAAGGGGGGTGAGGGAGGGGTAAGTGGAAGGACGTGAGGGAGGAATGAGGCACAAGCCCCCAGTGGGGCAGACCAGGGAGGCTCTTAGTGCTCTTCAGGGTGGAAGCTCTCCCACAGGGCCTCCTGGATACTGACAGCCCCCTGATGGACCTCCTGGATGGCAGCCTGCAGCAAGTGCAGCCAGGTTTGCAGCAACGCATCCATGAGTAGCACCAGAGTGCCCAGAGGCAGCTCTGGCTCCATGTTGCAGAGTGCTGTGGTGTCCCGAGTGAGGGAAACCAGAGCACGCAGAGACAAAATGCTTTGCTGTCCCTCATCGAGGTAGACAAGCAAGCAGGGAAACCTGAGAACTGGCTGTCCGAGGGGGTCCCTTTAAGAACAGACCTCAGCCTCAGGCAGCAGCCCCACGCAGTAAGTCCTGACCTGGTTCTGGCTAGCCTTAAATGCGATTCAGAGTCCACTCAGCGTGGATGCGCTATTTCGAAATAGCAAAACACTATTTCGAAATGCATTTTGTGTGCAGACGCGTTATTTCAAAATAAGCTATTTTGAAATAACTATTTTGAAATAAGATATTTCGAGATAACGCTGTAGTGTAGACATACCCTCAGCGAATAGTGCAAGCCAAGCCATTAGTCGAGTTGGTTGATTGAAGTCTTTTTAATTACAAAGTTCAAACCTTGCTAAAATTGGTAACAATACGGAATTTTGAACACTTACAAGCCATTCATTTCAAAGAAGTTCCCATTAAGCTCCACTTCTATAATTCCACATCTGATAGATTCACAAGTATCCTCTATACTTGCACAAATATCCAGGAAAGGGGCTGTGAATGGGAGACCTAGCAAGATGAATATGAAGTACTCATCATCCCCCTTCCCTCAGCCAGCTTATCCAACCTCCCTCCCTGGCTGGCGGGAAACAGTGCTCCATGGAGACTCTCATTTCACCACATTTTGCTTGCATGCTTTTTCCACGGTCCAGCAGAAGCACGGTAGTTCCATTGTACTCAAATAGGGGAGACATTATATATACCAATGAGGTCAACTCTAACTCTTTTCCTTTCCAGACTAAGGAATCCCAACTTCATCAGCTACATTCGTCATGTGTGTCTGGAGTTTTTCCTAATCTCAGATATACCCTTTTTTGAGCAAAGGGTGCCAAAACAGAATAGATGTTTCTCTCACAATCACTTTCATTTGTATCAGGCATTTTGAGATTCTGCTGAAATATTCATACACATTAAAAACAACACTTGAATACTAATGAACATTAAATTCTACAGTGCTTTAAAACAATGAAACACAGCTTGAACTAGTGTCATGCAGTTCACGTTAAACAAGGGTGTCTTTGATTCCTAGCCCTCGGGTGAAGGATTCTTTTATAATTGTCTCCTCTGGCTCTAATTTTCATAGTAAACAGAGAAAAGGGCACTTCAGACTAGCATCTTTCAATGGGCTAAAATCCTCTGACCAGTATATTCAATATACCTTGCAGCAAACGATACATGAGAGTTTTTTTAATCTCCTCATCACTATTTTTAATACATTCATTTATTCCTAAATGGACAGCTATGGAATAATTAAAGGTTTGAAGTTAATTAAATGTTTTTCATGAGAAATATTTTTAATGATGAAGATTCAGGGACCTGTGTTGTACAGTATCATTGGCATCTGGAGCTCATCAAAAATGATTTTTTTCTACATAAAATTTTAAAAGAAAAAAAGTTTTAAAATGAGAATGACAACTTTTCACAGCATTTTCTGTTTAGCTGAAAATCAATTTTTCTATTGAAAAATATTTTAATGAAATTCTTTTGCTAAACTTAGTGAGCAGTACAGTGGAAACACAATGCATATTAAAATGTAAGGAGAAAATAATTGCAAAAGTTGGAAATGTAAACTTAATACAGAGACATTCATGGGTTGTGTTGGGCTCAGATTTCACTGCTGTAAAAGTCTCAGAGGAGTAGCCCTGCAAGAGCACGTCTACACAGCAGGGCTAAAGCCGACATGAGCTATGCAACTTGAGCTATGTTAATTGTGTAGCTTAAGTTGAAATAGCTTATTTCAGCTTTTGGAGCTGTCTACACAGCAGGAAGGCTAAGAAAGAGCACTCTTCTGTCTACTTCCCCTATTCCTCATGAAATGAAGGTTACAGGATTTGGAGTAAGAAGTCCTCCAGCTCAATATTATTTTGACATTATGTCAAAATAACTTCTGTAGTGTAGATGCGGACTATGGTATTTTGGACTAACATCACTTATTCCGAAATAACACTGCTTTGTAGATATACCCTAAATGAGAAAAGTTTAAAAAACAATGAATGGCCCTGCAGCACCTTAGAGACTAACAAAAGATGTAGATAGAAGTCATTCTTGGGACTGTAATTAAAAAAAGCATTGTTTCAAAGTGTGCATTGAGGAACCCATTTATCTAACAGGGAAATACTCAGTGGCTACGTCTAGACTACATGGCTCCGTTGACAGTGCCATGTAAAATAGTTTATTCGGCATAGTCAAAGAAGCGGGGATTTAAATAATCCCCGCTTCATTAAAATAAAAATGGCCACCGTGCTGTGCTGATGATCAGCTGATCCGGCATAGTGCGGCAGTCTAGACGTGGCACAGTCAACAAGGGAAGCCTTTGTCAACCGCTCCAGTACGCCTCTTGAAACGAGGTTTACCGGAGTGGTCGACAAAGGCTTCCCTTGTCGACCGCGCCGTGTCTAGACTGCCGCGCTGTGCCGGATCAGCTGATCAGCCATGGATCTCCAGTACATAGTGGTGGTGGGTGGAGACTCTCTTCTGAGTGCAAAGCAGCCATCTGTTGCCCTGACATGACTTTTCAAGAGGCCAGGGCCCACAGCTGAGACATTATGGAGGGATTGTCATGGTTCATCCATCCTTCTGACTACTACCCCATGCTACTCATCCATGTGGGCACTATTGATACTGTAAGGTCTGACCTTCAGTGGGTCAGAAATGACTTCAGGGCTCTGAGAGTACAGTTGCAGGAGTTTGGAGTACAGGTCATGTTCTATTTGATCCTTCCAGATAAGAGTAGGGGCTCAGGCAGAGATAGATGCATCCTGGTGATGAATGCCTGCTGAGAAGATGGAGTCACCAGGAGGGCTTTGGATTCCTTGACCATGGGATGCTATTTCAGGAAGAAGGTCTGCTAAGCAGAGATGGGATTTACCTATCAAGGAAAGGTAAAAGCATATTTGGACACAGCCTGGCTAGCTTAGCGAGGAGGGCTTTAAACTAGGTTCAAAGGGGGAAGATGACCAAAGCCCACAGGTAAGTCAATAACATGGGGATCCAGGAAAAGGGTCAGAAATTGGGAGAAGCATGGGCTGTACGAGCAGGGATTAAGGAGAGACAAGACAGAATTGGGGGGAGGGGAGAAATCAAATCAGTATTTTCAATGTTGGTATATACAAATGCAAGAAGTATGGAAGAACTGATAATGCTAGTAAATAACCACAACTTTGACATAGGTGGCATCACAGAGACATGGTGGCATAATATACATGACTGGAATATTGGCATAGAAAGGTACAGCTTGCTCAGGAAGGACAGGCAGGGAAAAAAGGAGGATGTGTTGCCTTATATGTTACACACTTGCTATGAGGTTGAGGTGGAAATAGCAGACAGACTTGTTGAAAGTCTCTGGGTCAGGATAAAAGGGGCCAAAAATTAAGGATGATGACATAGCAGGGGTCTACTGCAAACACCTAACTAGGAAAAAGAGGTGGATGAGGCTAACAAAATCATTCCAAGCACAGGACTTGGCAAATTAAATTTAATGTGGATAAATGTAAAGTAATGCACATTGGGAAAAATAACCCCAACTATACATATAATATGATGGGGGCTAATTTAGCTACAACTAATCAGGAAATAGATCTTGGAGTCATCGTGGCTAGTTCTCTGAAGACGTCCACGCAGTGTATAGCCAAAAAAGCAAACAGGATGTTAGGAATCATTAAAAAAGGGATAGAAAATAAGACGGAGAATATCTTACTGCCCTTATATAAATCCATGGTACGTCCACATCTGGAATACTGTGTACAGATGTGGTCTCCTCATCTCAAAAAATATATACTGGCATGAGAAAAGGTTCAGAGAAGAGCAACTAAAATGATAAGGGGTTTGGAATGGGACCCATATGAGGACAGATTAAAGAGACTGGGACTTTTCAGCTTGGAAAAGAGGAGACTAAGGGGGGATATGATAGAGGTATATAAAATCATGAGTGGTGTGGAGAGGGCGAATAAAGAAAAGTTATTTACTTGTTCCCATAATATAAGAACTAGGAGCTGCCAAATGAAATTAATGGGCAGCAGGTTTAAAACAAATAAAAAGAAGTTATTCTTCACACATCACATAGTCAATCTGTGGAACTCCTTGCCTGAGGAGGCTGTGAAGGCTAGGACTATAACAGGGTTTAAAAGAGAACTAGATAAATTCATGGAGGTTAAGTCCCTAAATGGCTATTAGCCAGTATGGGTAAGGAATGGTGTCCCTAGCCTCTGTTTGTCAGAGGGTGGAGATGGATGGCAGGAGAGAGATTGCTTGATCATTACCTGTTCGATTCACTCCCTCCGGGGCACCTGGCATTGGCCACTGTAGGCAGACAGGGTACTGGGCTGGATGGACCTTTGGTCTGACCCAGTATGGCCGTTCTTATGTTCTTATGACTTGGTGGTGATGCAGGACTTCAACTACACAGACATATATTTGGAAAATAACACAGCAGGACACAGATTATCCAGCAAGTTCTTGGAATGTATTAGAGACAATTTTTATTCCAAAAGGTGGAGAACGCTACAAGGGGAGAGCTGTTCTACATTTGATTTTGACAACCAGGGAGGAACTGGTTGAGAATTTGAAAGTGGAAGGCAGCTTGGGTGAAATTGGTCATGAAATGATAGACTTAATGATTCTAAGAAATGGTAGGAGGGAAAATGGCAAAATTAAGATAATGGATTTCAAGAAGGCAGATTTTAGCAGACTTAGTGAGCTGGTAGGTAAGATACCATGGGAAGGAAATCTAAGAGGAGAAACAATTGAACACAGTTGGCAGTTTTTCAAAGAGATGTTATTAAGGGCACAAGAGCAATCTATTCCACTGTGTAGCAAAGATAGTCCGTATTGCAAAAAACCACACGGGCTTAACCAGAAGATCTTCAATTATTTAAAAATAATAATAATAATAATGAAGAATGTTGTAGTACAAGCAGAAACTAGGTCAAATTACAAAGTGTGAATATAAACAAATAACACAAGTATGTAGAGGCAAAATTAGGAAGGTGAAAGCACAAAACAAGATAGAAACATAAAGCGTAACAAGAAACATTCTACAAATATATTAAAAGCAAGAGGAAGACCAAGGACAGGGTAGGCCCATTACTCCGTGAAGAGGGAGAAACAATAACAGGTAACATGGAAATGGCAGAGGTGTTTAATGACCTCTTTGTTTCTGTTTTGACCAAGAAGGTTGGTAGCATTTGGACGCCTAATATAATGAATGCCAGTGAAAGAAGCCAAAATAAGGAAAGAACAAGTTAAAAATTACTTAGACAAATTAAATGTCTTCATGTCACCAGGGGATGAATTCAGGGGACTGGACTCAATGACCTCTAGAGGCCCCTTCCTGTTCTGTGATTCTATGGT
The DNA here is from genome assembly GCA_032595735.1 of Pelochelys cantorii. NCBI lineage: Eukaryota > Metazoa > Chordata > Testudines > Trionychidae > Pelochelys > Pelochelys cantorii. The sequence goes on from CM064328.1 coordinate 83,539,771, forward strand.
AGAAAGCAGAAGATTTGTTTTATAGTAAATCACATCAAATATAAAAAGAACTCCCTCCTCTCATCTCAGGCTTTTGGGGTCAGGATGAGGGCTATTTTCCCAGCCTCTTTCCCCATTTCTCGATGTGTTACATAAAACATAGGGACATTCTTGAAACTTTCTGCTCTATTAAAATAAAAGTTATTATAGAAAGAAAACCCTATGGATATAAAAACTTTGTATGCAGAAGTAGAATTCTGAAGCTTCTTATTGGCTCCCAACACGGAGAGAAATTAGAAAGATTCACACTGACAACTTTACACCTTTAAAATAAAAACAGGCAGGAGCTTTTTTTTCTGAAACGGAGGCTCTCAAAAATGAATTGCAATTATTTCTTCATTACTCGCTACTGAACTGCCTAAAATTAACCTTTTAATTTTCATACCTTTCTAAGCCCTTTTGAGTTCCTTGGTTCTCCTCCGACTCCCAGGGACAGATTTTAAATGTATGCACCTAATGTCAGAATTTAAGAAAAAGAATGACTGGCATCACAGGGTAGCTGGTAGCCATAGCGAGTTGTTAGAAAGATCACTCACACCTCTATTACATGAAACGATAGTGTTAGATATCAGATAACTATTCCTAGCCATTTTAAACTAAAAGTGCCACAGATAACATGCTGATATAAAAAATAGTGGAAAATGCTACTTTGTACTATCTAGTTCATTAATATCCACAAGAATATGGTGTAATGGAGCCTGGGTTAAGAAGATAGGTGAGTGACATTAGAAATATTTTATAGAAAAGTATTACTAACAAAATTCTTCATTCAGAAGCATACTAACCAACAGAACCTGAGTCATTGAAGTTAACAGGAATTGACTGACTTCAAATGTTACTTGGATCAGCTCATCAGTCATGACATACTGGGTTAGATGAGTAGCACATAAAGCCTACTTTAGAGGAAAGAGCAACAAACCCAATATTGTGTGATTATGGAATAAGTTGCCCCAGAAGGTAAGTTTCTACTTAACTCACCTCAGTGATTGCTTTCTGGCACAAGTGAACTGTTGCATAGAAATAAAAGCACAGCACCTGTGATAGATATCCCTTTTCCAATATAATAATACCTTGAATTTAAATGGAGCTTTGAAATTGGAGTTACAAAAACTATTCACAGCAAACAATGTGTCAAATTCAGCCCTTTTGTCAAAGATCAAAATAAAAAATGTGCCTTTGAAAAGCATAAACCTTGTTTTTGATTGCTGTACTTACACTGCTCACTAAAGAGCATAATCATAATTTCTATTTGTACTGGTCCTTTCTGAAAAATTCAATTCTGTTATCCTACGTGTTTCCTTTAAGGAACAAAATGGAGGAAGTTCTATTTGCTCTCCTTGGTTAAAAGATTAAGTGTTACTTTTCAAGTGTTTGCCTTTTCAAGGGATTGTCTACAGAAAATAACATTACATTGGAGGATTGCATTTTATTACATGTACATCCATCACACAATTTCAGTTGTTGCCTAATATACTGCCAAGATTTTTACATCCCAGTATTTTTTATATTAACTATATTTCATTAGCTTGCTCTCCTGATATCTCACTGCTTCAATTCTACATTTTAACAGAGTGCATTCTAGAGAAGAAATTTATGGAATAAGCTGGATTTATTTTTTTCTGCAATTCTGAACACTCTAAATATCTTTTCATCTCTGTCACTTCTCTTGATGAAATGGATTATCTCCCTCTGCTATCTGTAGCTCTCCACAGTATCTCTGGTGAGTAAAAAAAAAATCTTCAAGATAAAGATTTGCCATAAGATCTTGGCATGTACTCATAAATATTCATAATTAAGGCCAGAAGGAAGTATTGTGATAAATCAGTCTGACCCTCAGTACAGGATAGACCACTGAATTTTGCCCAGCAATTTCTCCAGTAAGCCCAGTTGTTTGTAGTAGTGCTGGAATATATCCTTTAGAAAAGACATGCAATCTTGATTGAAAGATTAGATGCTGGAGAAAGTACCACATCCCTCAGGAGGTCATTTCCAGGCCTTTATTGTCATAGTTTCAAAGTGAAAGTTTCTACTTAGCTGGCATTGTCCCTACTTTCTGGGGATGGGCCTTCAAAACATGGGGTCTTCGTTATCAGCCAGCTGGAAGCAGCAGACAGAACTTTTCTCCCCATAGTGCTTCAGAAATGATCTGTCAAAGAGCATATTTTTTCCAGACCATTTGCAGGAAAATGACCTTTTCCTGCTTCTGTTTGGTAAGGAATGTGCTCCCAGCGCATGGTTAGCTATCCTTTGAACTCAACTGATTAGTGCATGTGTCTCCCATTTTGGTTTCTCTTCTTTTTGAAGTGCACAGGCAGAATGGACACTAGAGTGTTAATGAGAGTGTTAGGTAGAATAGGAAGTCCCAGCTCTGACTGCATGCTGTAGGCAGAACAAGAAGTGCTGATTAAAAGAGGAGTGGACTGATCATTTTCAGTGATGTAACACCAGTGGTATAACTAGAAGCGGCAGAGCACTACTGTTCTATTTCAAAACAATAAAATACTAGGACATAACTCCACCTCCTTTCAGCCTCACTGTAACCCTGCTTGCAAATTTAAAAACTCCCTTGTAGAGTGCTGAGATACTCCATCAAGATCTACAATGTGCCACAATTTAATGGTACCTCAATAGACTGTGTTAAAAAATGTTTTGTATTAGCGAATGAGGGAAAAATAAGCAATTTGCTTGGCTTTACTCATATCAGGAATGTTACAACATATACCAAAGCCAAAAAATACAGTGAAAGAGCAATAACAGTGATAGTGTTACATTTACAGAGGCTACAGACAAATTCTTAGCAAGTAAAATATTTTACAAGTAAAACATTTCAGTTATTGAAGAAAAGGACTTTCCGCTTGTTTCTTTTTCATCGTCTTCTGTCAATATTTACCACACATCCTCTGATATGGACAGAAGGGTTCATCTAAAAGCATTCAGTGCGAGGGAGATATGCATGCTAATACTTCCCTTTGTAACTTTTCTTTTGGATGTGGAAGTATATATTGTATCTTAAACTCATAAAATGGAAAATATCATAGAATTACATTTTTTTCACTCAGCTGGCTTCCAAATCTGCTCCCGATGCTGAGGACACTAATTTAATATTTAGTTAAAAATTAAAAAAATAGAGAAAGCTTGAGGTTCTTACTGAATATGTTAAAATAAGATATTTTATTTTCAGTTAAACTATCAGTGCAATTATTCTTTTTAGTCATGTTACAAATGCTTCTTATGAGATTGAATGAAATATTACTTTTACATTTTTAGTAAAACTCTAAAACTTTCTGTGTAGGGCTCCATCCAACACTGCAGTATTTGAGTTCACTTTGCAGTATAAAAGTGTGGTAGGATTAATGATTCCAAATGCACCTTTACATTGTTAGAATGATTCATGGGGGAAAAAACCCTTGCAGTAAGTTAGGTTTCCTTTCCTTAAATAATATCTTTATTTATAGCTGTAGCTCAGGGACCCATCCCGAGTTAGGACCTCATTTAAGCATCTGCTTAACTTTAAGTCAATGGAATTTAAACTGAGAAAACTTGTAAGGGCCCAAGTCACTTTTGAAAATGGGACTTAGATGCGTTTGAAATTTTACCCCTTAAGTATATGCCTCAGTGCCATCTTGAACAGGGATGAACTTAAACTTGCTTAAAGCCTTTCCTGATTTAGGACCTTTAACATGACTTCAGAATTAAGTTGAAAATAAAAAATCCCCAAGCTCAGGGATCAACTCGATCCTAGTATGCTAGCTGCACAAGTCTGCCTTGCTAAAGACATTCCCTCCTGAATAGCCCCTCTAAAATCCCATCCCTTGAAAAACCATGGAAAGGGGAAGAAGAACTGTACTGAAATTCTCCCTGGAACCAGACAATCCTTCCTTCATAATATGGGGCTACGTGTTTTAGTCAACAATCAATATATGGATCGTAAGATTAAGAAAATGCAGAACTCCAAAATACTGTTGCAGTCTTATAGGAATTGGTCAAATATATTTTGACATTTATAATTTTGACTAAATGTTTTGGTGAAATTTCCATGAGAAAATGGGGCAAAATTCTATTTTCAAACTACATGAAATAGTGATGGGTAAGTCTCAGAATTTGTTTTATTGGAAATGTTGGCTTTTATATTATGATTTTTAACACTTGGGTTTTGTGGGACTTGAAATACTGTGAGAATAGTCATTTCAGCATCTATACATCCTAGAGTGTTTCCATGAATGCCTATGGAAATATGCAACCAAAAATGAAATGCATTTGTGAAAGGGTAAAGAACTGTTTTGAACAAAAGAAGGTTCCAGGTCATGTAAGTATTTTGCAAATTTCAGATGAGTATAATCCACACTGTTTAACTCACCTTCCTTTTATGGTAGGATTTTAAAGCTGCATTTTCATTTTCAGAAAAAGTTAATAGCAGGTTTGTCTGTTAGTTGCTGGAAAAAATAAGTTGTTCATGACTGCTGTTCCTTTATTAGGGTATGTCTGCACAGCAGGGCTAAAGTCAGAATAAGCTATGCAACTTGAGCTACGTCAATTGCGTAACATAACGTCAAAATAGTTTCTTTTGGCTTTTGGCACTATTTACCCAGCAGGAAGTTGAAGGAAGAACACTCTCCATTCGACTTTCCTTACTCTTCATTAAATGAGGGTTACAGGAGTTGGAGTAAGAAGTCCCCCAGCTCAACATTATTTCAAAACAGAGGCTGGTAATGTAGACATGCACTTTGTTATTTTGGAATACTGTCAGTTATTCTGAAGTAATGCTGCTGTGTAGACATAACTTCTGGGATAAAACACTTTCATCATTCTGGAATCAGCAACTCCTACTACTACCACTTTTCAATTCTTTTTCTATATTTGTGCTGAGAACTTATTTAGAAAGGAAGGGGCACTAACAAAGTAGGGCACAGGAGATAACCATTCAGAGTGAACTGAGAAAAAATCAAATGTATGCTGGAAGTGCAGAAAATTGGTGAGAATATGACGTAAGGGTACACATTTACCTTCCACATTTATAAACTATTTTCTCGGGAGAAACCAAGTCAAAGGTGGAGTCAGCTGGAGAACTAGGTAATTAGCTGCTTTAGTACTATCCCAAAATATGATTAGCTGTGTTCAGAAAATGTAATTTATATGCTCTACACACTGTAGCAATTTGGAACTCCCAGGACAATGAACTGGGATGGAGTATGAGAAAAAGGAAGTTCTGGGAGGGAGTAAGAAGCAGAACCAGTCTATAGGGGATGTTTCCAATAAAGTCTCCAATAAAGTTCACACTGTGGCTTACATTCTCACAGCAATAATTGAACATAAAGGACACTAAACTTCTAAACAATCACAAGGAAGATCTGGGGGGCTGAAAAGTTTCAGACAATGTTAGCATCTAAAAGAGAGTGCTCAGGTTGTATTTGCCCTAATTTTCTCTCATGGGCTCAGCACTGGTCAGGTCAGGGCACAGCTATTGAAGAATATTATAGGACATAGTAGAAAGCTAGCAGTGTGTTTCAGAGTAGAGCACTGAAAAGAAAACTGTATTGCAAAAATGCAGCTGTGTTCGTTCAGTCAAATAGCAGCTGAGAAAGCATGGTTCAAAATGACTGTTGCTCCTATTACCCCATCACAGCCAATTGGATTGCATTTGGCAATCCAAGGATGTAAATACATACATAGAAACTATGTATTAAAAGGAGGAGTCCTGTGGCACCTTAGGGTACATCTAGATTACATGCCTCTGCCGACAGAGGCATGTAAAATAGGCTACCCGACATAGTCAATGAAGTGGGGATTTAAATATCGCTGGCTTCATTAAAATAAAAATGGCCACCGCGCTGTGCCGGCTCAGCTGATCGTTGGCGCAGTGCGCGAGTCAACACACAGATTGGTCGACAGGGAACTCCTTTGTCGACCGTTCCCTTATGCCTCGTGAAATAGGAGGGATCCCTCACTTCCTTTTCCCAATGACACTGAAACAAACTCAATGCAGCCACATTTGGGCTTCCTCATCCAGGTCAAAATTTGGACAATGGCATTCAGTACTAAGGACCTGATCTAATGCGCTTTGAAGTTAACACAAGATCTTTCACTGACTTCAAACATCTTTTGCTTGAGTCCTGTAAGAGCATCTGTAAATCCATATTATTTATCTGTGGAAAGTTATGCATTTGGTTTACTTTAAAGACTTTATGTCTGCTCGTATTCATAGACAGTAGCTACAGTTTCAGGATGAAAGCAGTATTTGAAGTTCTGTTAGAAGTTCCTTTAGTTTTCAGAAGACACATGATGGCATTTTCTGTTTTCTATTTTGCATTTGAATGACAAATACAACAAAAAATCATATGCTTGTGATGTTAGGGGTCACAGAGAAGGTGATGTTGTGAAGACCAGGACTTTAACGGGGTTCAGAAAAGAACTAGGTACATTCATGGGGGTTAGGTCCATCAATACTTATTAGCTAGGGAATGGTGTCCCTAGCCTCTGTTTGTCAAAGGCTGGAAATGGATGACAGGAGAGGGGTCACCTGATGATTACCTGTTCAGTCCACTCCCTCTGGGGCATCTGGCATTGGCCACTGTTGAAAGACAGGATACTGGGCTCGATGGACTTTTGGTCTGACCCAGTATGGCCATTCTTATGTTACTAGCCAATAGCCCATTGTAAGATGGGATTTTCGGGTCTCTCCTCCACGTTTCTCTCTCTCTCTCTCTCTCTCTCTCTCCTCCTCCAACTGCCTCCCCCCCCCCTCAGCTCTTCTCCACCTCCTGCCTTGCTCTCCGTCTTTCTCTTTCTCTTCTCCTCCCCTTCCTGCCTCTCACTCTCTTTTTCTTTTCTCCTCCCCTCTCCTGCCTCTCACACAGTTGTTTGGGCTCCGCGCTCCTCGTGCTGCATGGGGAGCGTGGAACCCAAACGGTCACTTGCGCCACTTGCTCCTGCATGGCGGCCCTGCTGAGCGGCGCAGAAGTCAGCCGAGCGCCACTGCGGGAGGTGAAGGGGGGCGGGGCGGTGATGTTCACGGCCAGGGGGTGGGGCCTGGAGCCGCTCTAATGCTGCACGTCACCGCCCCCCCCCCCTTCGCCTCCCGCCGTGGTGCTTGGCTGACTTCTGCGCCACTCAGCCAGGCCGCCGCGGGGGAGCAAGCGGCCATTTGGGCTCCCCCATGGCGGCCTGGCTTAGTGGTGCAGAACTCAGCCGAGTGCCATGGCAGGAGGCGAAGGGGAGCGGGTCGGTGACGTACACGGCCAGGCCCCGCCCCCTGGCCGTGTACGTCACTGCCCTGCCCCCCTTCCCCTCCCACTGTGGTGCTCGGCTGACTTCTGTGCTGCTCAGCCAGGCTGCCGCGGGGGAGCAAGCAGCACAAGTGGCCGTTTGGGCCCTGCACTCCCCATGCAGCACGGGACGCGCGGGGCCCAAACTGTCGCTTGCGCCACTTGCTCCCCTGCGGCGGCCTGGCTGAGCAGTGCAGAAGTCAGCCAAGCACCACAGTGGGAGGCAAAGGGTGTGACTCAGGCAACAGTGCCGCCCAGAGGCAACAGCCAGCATTTCAGTGTTACAGAGTCACAGACATTGGGCTACTATTTTCTTACTAGCCAATCAGCCCGTCATAAGACGGGATTTTCAGGTCTCTCTTCCACGTCAGTCTTCTCTCCTGAGCCTCCGGTCTATCGCTCCGTGTCCCTCTCTCTCTCTCTCTCTCTCTCTCCTCCTTCTACTGCCTCCCCCTCTCTCTCTCTCTCAGCTCTCCTCTGCCTCTTGCTTCTCTCTCTGTCTCTCTCTTTCTCTTCTCCTCCCCATCCTGCCTCTCACTCGGGGGACCATGGAGCCCAAATGGTTGCTTGCGCCTCTTGCTCCCACGCGGCAGCCTGGCTGAGTGGCGCAAAAGTCAGCTGATCGCCATTGCAGGAGGTGAAGGGGGGTGGGGCGGTGACGTTTACGGCTAGGGGGCGGGGCCTGGAGCTGCTGTCACGCCGCACGTCACCACCCCGCCCCCCTTTGCCTCCCGCAGTGGTGTTCGGCTGAGTTCTGCATCACTCAGCCAGGCTGCCGCGGGGGAGCAAGCGGAGCAAGTGACCGTTTGGGCTCCCCTGCAGCGGCCCAGCTGAGCAGCGCAGAAGTCAGCCGAGCGCCATGGCAGGAGGCAACAGCACCACCCAGAGGGAACAGCCAGTGTTTCAGCGTTAGAGTCACAGACATTGGGCTACTATATATATGATGTTATGTTCTTATGTTCTTAAGGCTGCCTAAGGTTACACAGAAAAACTGAAGCAGAGCAGGGAATTGAATTCATATTTCCAAATCCTAACTGCTGGACTGTTTGTCCTTTCATAACTGCTTCTTAATAAAACTTAGCAGTGCCAATCCTACAATCATCACAGAAGTCCCTCAGTTACACAGTGGGACTCTTGCAGGAAGACATTCATCAAGAACACACACACACATGGAAAAAAGTCTAAAAAAATGGCTAAAGTCGTTCCTGCTTTACAAAGCACCAGTGAGTTTGCTATCTGTAGGAGTCCTGTTGTGGATCTTTGCTTTTTCTGGATTATTAATTAATTTTATCAATTTCCTATTTATAGTGTAGCTCAAGTTCAAGCCTAGTTTGTAGGTTTATGTCACATGGTACTTATGCTGTGTCCCTGCCTGGCCCAGCTCAGCAGACTTACGCTGGTTTGTCAGATAGAGAGGGCGCATCTTATCTGAACTCTCTGACCTAGCTGGAGAAGTCAGAATGATTTATTTTTTTCTAGTCCCTGCCTCTGACTCTACTAGACAGATGCCCAGTAGATTATTTATTACCATATTTAAATCCCTCGGTTATTGAGAACTGCCTCCTTAATAATGTATGATATCTTGAATATCACAATTATTAATGCTCTATGTTGGATGAAAGGCATATCTCCCTGAGTAGAATTCTGTTCTTGAATCAGCATGGAGACTAAACCCTGCTTCTCTTTTCAGCGAGCTAATCAACTAGTGAAAATGGCCATCAGTCAAAAGCCTCACCTATAGTTTTGTAACAAGATTCAGCCTTTGGGAAATCTGTTTTGTTGTACAGTACTGTGAAACATTCCAAACTTCAAGGCTAGTAAATTTGTGTGAACAGGATTGCACAAAATTTGTGAACTGTTTTTGCAACCCAAGTGGAAAGGATTTGCACAGCTCTGCGTGAAGCATGAGTACTCATGGTAATTGGGTTGATTTGTTCAAAGGCTTTGACTTATGTATCTAGAGATGAAACATGACCACTTATCTGGCCCTGACATTGCATTACGAATTCGCATTTTTTCATCCTTGAATCATACCCACAAACCTTGTTCTCATATGGTTTAGCCATGCAAATTCTCATTTGTAATGTTGGGAAATGGGGATCTAAACAACCAAATGTTGCACTGATACTCAGTATGAAGTAGAAGTTAGGAAAACATCTTTAGGGACACTTGAATGGCCAGAAATGATGGATAAAGTAACAGACAGAAATTTTGTTAAAAATGAATAATTTCTTTATTTCAAAACCACCACTTAAATCTTATGGCCTTGCCAAATGATTTACAATTGCCTTTGGGAAGCTGTCCCTGATGGTGTTATCCCTGGTTTCTAGGTCTTAGAACTGATACACAGGGAGCAGAGAAGATGTTGTTATTGATCATGGAATATGCAGCAAAGAAATCACACAAGAAGACAAACGTATTGTCTTACTTTTTGTAAGTATATCAAACGTATATTGGGTACTGGGCCAGAACACAGGACAGTAAATAACAACAAGCCAAGACAAAGAAGAATCAACAGTTTTATAAGTGAAACATTTGTTTTGCTTTAGCAGTTCTTTGTTGGAGTGCCTGCTTTGTTGGAGTGCCAAATTTCTTTTTTTCCAATGAAAGCAATTCAGCAGCAGGTTTAAAACAATAGGAAACCTAAAAACTTACGTAACTGAAAATTAACACAATCTGCCTCCATTAAAAAATATAATATCACCTCAATTTAGGCCCAAACTCCTGGTCAATAGAAATGCCATGATTTTTGTGTTAACTGCAATTTTTATATGAATGTAAAGTTTTCTCTCCACCATTTGCAAGACAAACATTGCAGTTATATCCTAGCACATAAACACCAGATAATGAAATTATTTTCATTGTCCAAGCCAGGAAAAATAAAATAAATAAGCAGCATTAACCGTCAAAAATAAACCAGACATTTAAAATTCTTAAGATAATTTAAATTAACAGGAATGAGTGAACAACACAACTTCCCACCCTCCATCTCCATGAATATTTGTTTCAATTTACATAGAAATTTGATGTGGCCATCTTCTCTTTCTATTTATGTTTGCTTCCTTCAAACATTGGTGGGACTGTGAATTTTTAATTTCACAAACGCAAATAGGTATGGAAAGTGGATTTTAAAGTTGCTTTTAGAAAGTCTTCATTTCAGAAGATTAATAATAAAAGTTATGTTCATGGAATCAGCAAACAGAAATAATACTTTTTGGACAATCTTAACAGTGCATCTCAGATTGTTAATATAGGGCATCATATAGTAAGCCACAGAGTAAATAATTTGACCTAAGAAATATATCTAAGAAAATAATGATTGTTCAGAGATACCATATGCAGAAAAAGAGCAGTAAAATTTGTCAAACATTATGAATTTCCTTCAACTCTAGTGACAAAGGCTGGCAAGTGAAACTCTGTCAAAATGGAATTTTAACTTAGCAGTGCCTCTTCAAAGAATGCTTCTTCAATGTTTGTTTCAGCCAAATAATTTCTTGCACGCAGTCTTTCTCCTTGAGCACCTGATGAAGAAAATTTTGGTAAGTACAGTACCAGTATGCACAGAGTCCAGGACTTTTAAAGATGCCTCACTTTTTCGAAAGGGCTGAGCAGCCATCTCCTATGAACCAGGCCCCTTTCATGTGTGCCAAGCTGAGCCCTCAAAAGTAGGACCTGATGGTGTCCAAGTGTTCCATGGGTGTACTGGGGGGGCGGGGGGAACAAGATGCAGCACCCTCATCTCCGACTCCACTCCATGTTCAGACTCTTTGTGGCAGCCAAGCACAACTACAGTTCTTACACAAGGCAATGGCTAAAGGTGTGTACAGAATGGTGCCCCTGATGGAGTGTAGTAGAAGCAGTGCTTGTCCCTCATACTGAGGAATTCTGTGAGGGTTTGGGTTCTATCTCCCTGAGATACATTTTTTCCCAGAGTTCCCCTTAGGATGGAATGACTGCTCTTCTGCCCCTACTGCAGGATGGATCCTAAAACATACCACAAACGAGCCCTCCTTAGAAACTAAAGTAACAGAGAATTATGAATTCCATAGGACTGGATTACAAAACACTCTAAACAGGATAGTGTATGGAGTAGAGAATGTGAACCTATCAGGCACACCACGCTTCAACATGCTGAATGGAAATTTTGATAAGTACATGAGGTCTGGGATAGGTTACATGGTGTCTGGCTGTGGCTCTGTGGGTCCCCCACCCCTACAGAGTTTCCATTCTGTGCAGCTGATTGTATCTGAAGCTCACAGTTGTATAGTAGGGGCTGCAATGGGGAAAAGGGTATGACAGAGAACTGAGCTCCTCTGTAGCCATGTCTCCTAGGATTCTTTGGTACCACAGCTTTGCATGAACTGTTTATAGCATGACCAAGCCATCTCAGTCTTTTGTTAGTGAAAGCAACCACAGAACAAATACCACTGCTTAAAAAACTGCCCTGCACTGGTTTGGTTGAAAGCAGTGAATTGTTCTTAATTACAGAAAAATACCTCAAACTACCACTCCTACCCCAGAGAAAGCTTCTAGTTCAGTCTGAGCAGTCCTTTCCCAATCCTTTCCCAGTTTAATTAACTGAGCTGCTCCAAGCGTTGCCATGTCGCTGCTAATGAGTAATTTAGCTAGCGAAATACAAAACCTTGGAAGACATCTAGGTTTCCTTGAGAATGAACTAGCGAACTAGTGAAATGCAAAACCTTGAAAGACATCTAGGTTTCCTTGAGAATGAAGGTGACTGCCTGATGCTGAGAGGTATTACACCTCATTGCAACTGAAGAACTGTGCTACATTGTTAGAGCTGTCATGGCAGAGGTAACTGCATATACATACAGTGTGGAAGATGAATACATCATTGTTGTTATGGGCAGTTGGCTTGATTCAGTTCTAGGGTCCACTGGCAGAAGCTGGGCTGTAGGAGCCTGCATGGAGAGGAGGTTGCAGCATCTTATGTTAAGTATCCACACTTGGGAATCATCTGGGAGACCCACCATTCAGGACACTTGATTCAGAAAAGCTGATATTGCCAGTTGACTCCCCAGAGATGGGAAATAGTGCTTTGCCACTCTTTTGTGAAAGAAGCTTCCCCTTCTCACATGGGGTGAATCAATCCCCATTCCGTTAATTTTACCAGAGGTGTCTTTGTGCTGAAGTCTGCAGTCGTGATCAAATCACAATGACAAGTCAACTGAATCATCGTTCTTAACATACCAGCATGCATTTGCTATTATGTATAGTTTTCATGGTATTCAGATCAAATGGTAAGTTATGAATACAAATGTAGGAAATAGAAATGTATAATAAACAGACATGAGCCCAAACCAAAACCTGGGAGCAAACACTTTGGACCTTGATGGAAATTTAGATTCTGATCCAAATATTGCAACTTGGCCAACCACAATCCCAGATTTTGCCCTCTTTTCTACCCCCAAACTTTGAAAAAGATTGTATAGAAATTGGAACTTGGCAGCTGCAAATAGAAGCAAACTTCCTATGTTGCTATCCTCTGCACTTGACTCTGCAGAACAATTCACAGAAGCTCACTCTGAATGTATTTGATATACCTTATTATTTCAATTTGAAGTTTTCTGAACGGGTACGTGTTATGAGTTCCCCTTGTGGGGTTCGAGTCTTCCCCACTCCCCTCTGTTTACCAAGTACCAGTTTAAGCCGCTGTGCACGGTAGCGGTTTTTCGGTTTGTTTTATTCCGATATTACGTGGGTCACACCGTATTGTCGCTTACCCGTACAGCACGGGGTTCGCATCCAGGGTACCGGGAAGGGGGTTCAGGCCCTCCCTCTCTCCGAACCCCAGCCCAGGGCCCTAAGGCAGGGACCTGGGTCCCTGCTCAGTGGAGGGGGCTGCGGCCCCTAAACTCCCCCACTCACGGGGTCCACGACCCTGCCCTGGGCCACATCTTCCCCAGTTCCGTGTTCATGTCTGACCGGCGGAGGCGGGGTTAAAGCTCACCCCGGTCGTTCACTCTTCTGGGTCCTCCCATTACACGCTCTGGCGTCCGCCTTCTCTGTTCTCCGGTCGCCGTCTCCCCTCTCCTCCGATTCCTCCTCCCCTTGGGCTTCCCTACTCCCTTTTAAATTCCCCGCCGTGGCTTCTGGGGCTCCGCCTCCCCCGCATCCCCGACCCTCCCTTCCTGGCTCATTTGGGTGACGTCCCAAGTGACATCATCCACCTGCGCCCCCGGCAGCTGACAGGCCATGCCTCCCGCTCTGCCGCCCGCGCTCTCTCTGGCCGTTCCCTGTCCGGGGCTTTCCCGCGGGTCCCTGTCCCTGCTCCGCACCTCCCCGGACTCCACGATTCGGAGTTTGGGGGGGTTTCCAGTGCGGGGCGGAGGCGCCCCGTCACAGTACGTCTACACTGGGCAGCTATTTTAGGATACCGGAGGTATCCTGAAATAGCTACCCCACATCTTCACAAGCTGCCCATTATTTAGAAATATTTTTCAAAATAATGGGCGTGCTATTTAGACATCTCGGTAACCCTTGTTCCATGAGGGTTAAGGGATGTCTCAGAATAGCACATTATTTCAAAATTTGGCGCTGTGCAGACATGCCAAATTTCAAAATAGTCTATTTCAAAATTCAGTTGAAAAAAGATATGCGATTTGTGTAGTGCAAATTGTGTATCTTATTTCAAGTTTAGGCTGCTGTGTAGACATACTCAAAGAGACATAAACTAGTGACCATGTCCTTGTATAAGAAGAGGATGCTCGTCTTCCTTCCCTCCCCCAAATTGTGTGCTGGGAATGGCATGTGCAGAGCTTCATGGAAAAGATCATTAATTCATATTTTCATTTTTTAGAAAGCAGCGAGATTGTGGAGAGAGAAGTACATAGAATTATTCATAGCATTCAAATTTTCAATATATGGCACTGGTGAACTTAATTTATTAGAATACATCACTATAGCTATGTATATATTTTTAACCTGTGCTGTTATTACAAATATGATGCATTGGTTGTAGTAGCAATTTGCTAGGCTTCCTTTTTAGAGAGAGATTGATATTGACGAGATCTCACTACTAATAAATCAGGCAGATGAAGCACTGTTCTGCTGATGTTGTTGTGAACAGTGTGTAAACAGTATTGGATGTGTCTGTAATGATGCAGCTGTAGAGAACCGTGTCTGGTATTTGTAACTTGATATTCCCTTCAGGTAGAAGCTGGAAGATTAGCTGTAAATTTCAAAAGAAATGAAATCAAAATGAACTACACATGGAAAAAAGAGGGAGGGAAACAGAACTTACCATTTCGGGGCAAGAGCTTGAGAATCTTGTTATATATGCATCAGTGTTTGGTTCATGAGGGAATTTAAGAGTGATGGTAGAGTTGTAGATGTTGCTGATAATGGATGGAATAATTTAAGTGTAATCATGCTTTTTTGATGTGCATTACCTCTATTAAAAGTGAATAAACCACAAGCACTCCAGATGTCTTCAACTTAAGATGACTGTTGAATCATCTTAAAATTTGGAAGATATGCACAAGGTAAACTATATGTCAGCGCTGTATAATTCACAGGGTAAACTATATGTCAGCGGTATAATTCTCTTCTTTTGTCCTGGAGCCAAGTGGATATAAAACACTCTGGATACATCCACACAGGAGCATCATTTCAGAATAACTTATGTTATTCTGAAATAACAAAGAGTGTGTCTACATTGCAAGCCATTATTTCGAAATAATGGTGAGCTGGAGGACTTCTTATTCTGACTCCTAGTACCCCTCATTTTGAAGGAGTAAGGGAAGTCGAAGGAAGAGTGTTCTTCATTCGACTTCCTGCTGTGTAGACAGCACCAAAAGCCAAGTTATTTCAACTTGAGCTACGTCAATTGCGTAGCTTAAGTTGCATGGCTTAATTCGACTTTTGCCCTGCTGTCTAGCCGTAGCTGATTTCATGTTAGACGGAGGCCACGAGTGCAGGCTTTGTGGATTCACAAAGTGAACTCTGTCTATTAAGCTGAAAAAGACAAGTCTTTGGGGGGTGGGGTACAATTGATCACTGGCTGGCAAAGGTGATGTTGATCCTGGATCAGAGTTCTTGAGTTAAAGCAGCGATTCAAAGCTAATTAGAGAAACCATGTGGTCAAGTAAAACAGTGGCAGTTTCTATGGCCATGCCCAGTGATAGCTCTTTTAAAGGGTGGTGTTTTATTGTTTTGTTTTGTTTCGTGTTTTTTTTGCTGCCATAACAGGGGTACCCCTAGGCACCAGGCTGCAATGCTATTATCTCAATTTTCACCCTGCCACCACCCTGTCATGGTGGGGAGCCACCAAGTCAAACTTAATTGGGTATTGAGGCACCCAATGCTGCTTCTCCTTGTCGCTGCTGTATAGTTGGATTCTGCTACACAGTCCCCCCAAACCCTGCTTCCAACAGCTCTTGTCCCCTCTGCTCTGCCTGAGGGATTCACTCAGCATCAGACTCAAGACCTACATTGAGTAAGGGGAGTATGCTCATCCAGGAGAGAGCTGGGGAATCCACTCTGAGGGTATGTATACACAGCAACTGTGAGTGTGCTTCCAACACTGATTAGACACATGCTAGTTCTGGGTGGTGGGTTGGGCTAGTCACCTGCATGTGTACCAAGGAGTACTCAGTATTAGCCCAAGCTGCTGCCCATAGCCCCATGGCCACATTGCTATTTTTAGAATGTGAGTGTGAGCAGACCTAGCTCTTGCCTGTCTATGTGCATTGGGAAGCATGCACCCAGAGCTTGTTTTGACACAGAAATCTCCTTAGAAAATGGTCCCGTTTTTTGTTGTAGTGAGTTTGTGAGGAGTTAGCTGAGAGATGTTTGCAAACACATCTGACAGGATATTTATACATAAGGGGTTACATGTAAGGTATCTACAGAAATCTCATAACTTGTCAAGATACATTTATGAGAATGAGGGAATAAAGTATTTATGAGGGAATAAAGTATTTATACTGAAATTATGCTTCATGGATGTGGAGTAGAAATTAGTCACTAGGAGGTAATGTATCTTAGGGTTTGCCTACACCTGAATTCCTACAGTGGCACTGCACTGCTACAGATATGCCACTGTAGTACTTCAGTGTAGACACTATGCTGAATGGAGGGGTTTTCTCAGCAGTGTAGGTAAACCATCTCTTTGATAGGAGAATTCTTCTGTTGACCTAGTGCTGTCTATACTGGGGTTAGGCTGGAATAACTACATCTCTTAGGAGTGTGAATTTTTCACACCCTTGAGTGAAAAACTGAGTTGACCTAATCTTTAAGTGTTGACCATGCCTCAGCAATGGCCCATTCAAAGAAGAAGGCATTGTCAGCCTGGCCTAGTCAGTTGATCAGACAATGCAAAGTTTTATTGTTTACCTTTGCCACATCTCAGAATAGTCAATAGAAAAGTCAATTGCAAATGATCAGAATCACTTTGAAGTAAAAATGAACATTATAGCAGGCAGGTGTTCACCCTGGCTATGAAAAAGACAGACAGCTATTTCAGTATAATAAGCTGTAGGAGAAGGCACTTTGATTTCACAAAAACTAGGATCCAACCATTCATAGACACACACCACTTTGTATGCAGTTTCCTCAGTGAATTGATCCAGTCAGCTCTGTAATGCAGTGCAATTTGGGGCAAAAGCATGCTTAGGTAGAATCGATAAGTAGTGATAAATGTTGACCCAGGTTTGCATTATATATTTTTTTGTTTTTTGTTGTTACCAGTTGTTTCCATCACTGTCTTTTCTAGTTAAATGTTTTTTTCTTTCTTTAATCAAACTACATTTGTTTTATTATAAATGCTCACAGGTGCTGTGTGGTTCCTAGAAGAGGTGGTGTAGGGTAAAACTGGCAAGGTGTAGTACAGTGCACCTTTGGAAACAGAGGATCTGAGATTTCTGTGAGTAGTCAGTGTCAGGGGCAAGGTACCACAGGTGAACAATTAAAAGGGATTTGGAGAGTGGATGCACCCACTCTTAGCCTGTAATGCAAATACAGGGCTGGCATAGCCCAGAGGAGACAGCTTGAGTGGCTGAAAGGCTGGTGGTGTTAGGGAGTCAGACATAGATAAGACTCTCTCAGGCTGGATGGAGCTTGTAACAGGGTGACTCATAGTCCATGGTGCTCTAAGAACTGTCCCAGGTGTAGTCTGAGTGACATTGTTTAAACTAAAAAGGGACAGATATGAAATAATAAAATTGCAATACAAGTTGACTAAGACTACAGCAATACTATGGTAATTACTGGTGGGCGGGCTTGTATGTCATGTGACTCCAGGATAGACCCTGCCCTCAAAGATTTCCAAATAGAGTGCTGAGTTTGGTTCCAGTTGCTATTGCAATGAAAGTCCACCTCTTCAAAAAATACCCAGTGGAAGCTGGGAAGAGTCAGACCTTTTGAGCTAATCAATAGCCACAGATTTTTCCCATGGGAAAGGGGAAATGTAACCTTGAATGTTTGGAAGTTGGACAAGTAAACGTGAGGTGAACAGAGGCTTTTGCAAGAATTCTTAAAACCATCCTCTGCAAATCCTTGGCAAGGACCTCAAGGAAAACTAACTCAAAAAGTTTACACATGTCCCTCTGTGGTATTTCAGTGCCTGTGTACGTTACCTGAATGCACTGTGCTTCTTGAGTCCCATCAGTATAGTTTTTGATCTTATGTGAAGGTTGTTCATAGAACCACCCTCCTGTCCCCTATTTTTAGAAAAAAAAGGACATTTAATAGGGAATGCTGTGTTCAAAGTAATAAGGACTAGGGAGAAAAGGAGTGCAGCCGTAATAGGAGGTTCACCATATGTTAGTGCATGCCTAATGAGATTTGGGATTTGGATGAAAGACACCTTTTGAAAGGCTACAAAGTTTACTGTGACTCTTGAAAGAGAAATTTGCATTAGGAGAAACTGGCAGTTAAGCAACTATCTGCTGCAAAAGTATGCAAACACATGATGTATAACTACATGTTTCTAGTAACAATATGGTATTATGCACAATGAGCTAAGCACTTTGCAAATAAGACATAGCCCTGTTCTAACGAGCTTACATTCATAAGACAATACAGACTGAAATGAAGGGCAGGGGAACTAGGAGCAAAGTATACAAGTAAATGGTATGATGGCAATTGCCTATGTCCTGAGAAATTCATATTTTTATTATAAAGATATAGACTATTTTTTATATCCTATAACTTTACCAAACCAAGAGGATTGGTTTCCTGTAGAGCAGTGAGTCTTCAGGACAGATTTGAATCAAAAGGTGGTGGTCTGACAAATCACCACAAGGTAGAGCTGGCTGAGAACAAATACATTTCATGAAACAATTTGAAAAAAATTAACATCTTTTATTTCAAATTTTCAGTAAATATTTATTCTTGGATTTTCAGTGAAAAATTCCAAAAGGATATTTTTTGAAAAAGGCAGATAAAAAAATATGCTTTGCTTTGGTGGGGAAAAACACTTTCTTGCTGCTTAACACATTTCCCATTTGGAAAAAAAAGATGGGAGGGGAAGGGGTGTACAAAATGAGTGTTTTTTCTCTGATTTTATCTCATTTTTTATTTTTGTCCCTTCCCCTTAACCCTTCTACCTCTCCACCACACATTTTTATTTTTTTGATTTGGAAAAAGTAAGTGAATATTTTGTGCCCTATTGAAATGAAAACCTTTTTGGAAAAAATATTGTAAACATTTTCATTGAATAATGAAAAAAAAGTAACCAGATTAAAAGTTTGTGTTTGAAAACAGTTTGCTCTGATTGAAAAGGAAAAAAAGATTTCTGGGGTAATTTTTGACCAGCTCTGCTACAGGAAGAGTATTCCACACTGGGGAAAAAAAGGAAGAAAGCAAGCCCAGATATGCTTATGAGATAAATGAGAGCTTTGAGATGGTAGCATTGCTAAATGGAATGCATGATGCCAAAAGAGATGAGTGGAGATATAGATAGAGACATACGATGATGCTAGCAGCTGTGCTTTGCATGGACTGGAGGGAGATAAGGTCCATGAAACAAGAGAGGAGGGACTTACCGTTTGGAAATGGGACTCATCCAGAATTGAGAAAATCCTGTGACCCTCCCATCCTCTTTGTAGCAGGGTTTCTAAATTGTGCATTTGCCACATCAGTTGGGAAGAGCTTTCATCGCCATAACTTCATCAGGCAAATAGCTACACACAATGGAGCAAGACCAGTGAATGGGTGTTTCAGACTTGGAACTCACTTATTAGGGCCTTTTGAACCTTTTTCCAGTCCAGTCATAGGCCACATCTTCTCAAGATGTGTAAATCAGAGGATGGGCATGGCAAATGCAGTACTGATCCACTGAGACACACAGGGGAGAAATGTGCCATTGCCAAACTTGAGGATGGCAACACCCACTTATACAAGGAGCCTAAAGTCTGATGTGATTGTAAGTGAGATAGGAGCTTAGCTAGGAGTATGGCAATGTGGAGGGGTAGTGCCACACAGCTCATTAAAAGGCAGTTAATTTGATACACACACAGCTCTTTATGCAGGCTCACACCCCACAGCATCACTAAACTGAGCCAGATGGTTTCCTAAAGCCTTGTTTTTGATAACTAGGTCATTTGTTAGGCTCAAACATTGTATTATTTAGGAACCCTTTCAAAAGGGATCTACAGCAAATTACTCTGCATCAGTGCACTGCGGTGTAGAAGCCAGCTTTGTATCTGTTCTCATGTTCTGTTCTAACAGTTTTCAGAGAGATTGCCCCATTCCTGTGGCAGTCTACTGCTCTCTTGATATTTCAATGAAAATGCCTTGACCTTTAGTGGTAATGGCTTAATTTCACCTATTACACCATGCCTAAGAGCTGAAAAACAAACATCGCAAGTTAGCTTATTTCAGCCTCCAGGTGCAGTGGCATAGGGCAGCATAACAGCAGTATGAAATGATTACTCAAGGGATGTATACGTGTCAACCTCCCCCCACCTTGATTTTAAATGCCAGAATTCTTCTATTCTGGGCATACATGCAGAGCACCTATTCGGTGTTGATCTGTGTCATGTAGAGTAGGTAACTTAGATGTCTAAAGGCAAATAATCGTACAGCTAAGCAATACTCGAGATCTGCACACCAGTCCCAATGGACCTGCCCCACTGTGAGCTCATTAAAGTTGCATTTTGCCTTCATTAAGAACGAAAGCAAATACAGAAATGGACTGTCACTCTAAATATGTTTTGCAACTGTGAGTTCACCACAATGGAGGGAGTAGGCCCACCGTTGCCAGTGGAACATTTTCTGTGATGAGAGCACACACAGAAACATAGTCAAGTCAATCATTTTAACAAGCATGGTGTTTTTCTATTGTTAAAAATAACCCCAAGATATTTATTTATTTAATATAAAATTTATTATGTTTTTGGTTTGGTTCTATTATTTATAGTCATTAATTGTTTGTATTAGTTTGGAGCCAAGATTCAGAATTGGCATCCCTTATAGTCAGTGATGTACAAACAATCACTGAAAGATGGTTCCTGGTCTGAAGAGATAAGTGTATGGATTAGAACCTGCAAATACACCTGTCTGGGTTTAAGTGATACCCACTAGAAGGAATAGGGATAGAATGCTTACCAACAAATGTAAAATATGCTTCTAAGACTACACCTACCTCAATAAACTAATATCTTTTGTTCAAAGTTGCTTTTTTATCACAGTCATTCTTCCAACATGGCTGCCCAGTCCTTACCCAGGATCCAACACACAGAACCCTAAGCACTGGGTTTCCTTGTCTCAGGTGAAGGATAATGTAGACATGTTATCCCCCTCTCTTATAATCCAGCAATCTTTTGAAATGTACTCTTATGAAACATCTCCCCAGAACTAGTTCCTTTTCTCTGCTGGGTGTAGACACCCTGCTGTCTAATGTAGATGCAATGCTGACTTCTCCTCCGCTTATGATTTTTACAATGCAGATTATCATCCTGCACTCTCCAATACACATGGATATGCCTTGTTTGTGGACTCACTTGGTTTAAGGGGCTTACCCCTTTCCTTTGTCTGAAAAAACATGTTCATCCTGTTCAACAAGGACTAGTAAAGAGTCCTGCACTTGGGACGGAAGAATCCCAAGCATTGTTACAAGCTGGGGACTGACTGGCTGAACAGCAGTTTGGCAGAAAAGGACTGGGGATTACAGTGGATGAGAAGCTGGATATGAGTCAACAATGTGCCTTTGTAGCCAAGAAGGCTAATGGCATATTAGGGTGCATTAGTAGGAGCATTGGCAGTAGATCTAGAGAAGTGATTATTCCCCTTTATTTGGCACTGGTGAGGCCACATCTGGAGTACTGCGTCCAATTCTGGGAACTCCTTATACAAAGGATGTGGACGCATTGGAGAGGGTCCAGCGGAGGGCAACAAAAATAATTAAGGAACACATGACCTACAAGGACAGGCTGAGGGATTTGGGCTTGTTTAGTCTGCAGAAGAGAAGATTAAGGAGGGATTTGAGAGCAGCCTTCAACTACCTGAAGGTTCCAAAGAGGATAGAGAGAGGCTGTTCTCAGTAGTGACAGTTGGCAGAATGAGGAGCAATGGTCTCATGTTGCACTGGGGGAGGTCTAGGTTGGATATTGAGAAAAAACTATTTTATTAGGAGGGTGGTGAAGCACTGGAATGTGTTACCTAGGGAAGTGGTGGAATCTTCATCCCTAGAGGTTTTTAAGTCTTGGCTTGACAAAGTCCTGGCTGGAATGATTTAGTTGGGGTTGGTCCTGCTTTGGGCAGGGGGTGGGACTCGATAACCTCCCAAGGTCTCTTTCAACCTTATGATTCTATGATTAGCTTCCCCTGATATGTTTGGCTTAAACACATTTTAGGGTACATCTAGACTACAAGCCTCTTTCGAAAGAGACTTTTTAAGAATCTTTCAAAGAAGCCTCTTTCAAAAGAGAGTGTCTAGATGTCAAGCAGATTTTTTGAAAAAGTGAGCCGCTTTTTCGAAAGAGAGTCTAGACACTCTCTTTCGAAAAAGCACAGTTTGCATTCAATAGCTCCTTTTTTCGAAAGAGTACTTTCGAAAAAAGGCATTATTCCTCGTAAAATGAGGTTTACCGCGATTGAAAAAACTGCCGCATTCTTTCGATTTACTTTCAAAAGAATACAGCTGCAGTCTAGATGCAGGTGAAGTTTTTTAGAAAAAAGGCTACTTTTTTCGAAGAAACCCTGTCGTCTAGACTCACCCTTAGTGACACAATTACAGCAGATCTTTATAAGTCTTGCATGCAAGAATAGCAACAATAAGAGAATTATTAGTTTTCCAATCATGTATTACATGCCACCTTTTAAATAAATGTCATTACAACTGTGTGAGGAACTGGTCAGAGCCTAAGGCTATGCCTTTGCTATGAGCTAGGCATGATTCCCTTGCTTGTGTACATTATACTCAATCTATCTCTCATGGAACCAGCATGAGTATAAACAGCAGTGTAGCTATAGTAGCATGAATCACAGTAGTGGAGACATGGATGAGCCCTAATGAGTATAAATCTGCCTGGAAACTGTGGGTATGTATTCAGCATGGCTCAGTTAGGACTCTGCTACCACTGTCCATGCTACACTGTAATTTATATTCATACTATCTTAATAAGAGCTAGTGTGAGTATGTCCCACAAGGTAATCCCACAGCTTGTTCATAGTTTAGACATAGCCTGTAATAGCTTGGCTTGCTTAGTCTAGCAAAATGGAGGCTGAGAGGAGATATGATTTCACCCTATAAATACACTGGAGTTGAGGGGAGGGAGAGAGGTGGTTGAACACGAGAGAAGAAGTACTATGTAAGCTAAAGCACAATGTTGGCACCAGGAGAAATGGGTATACACTGGCCAGGAATAAATTTAGGCTGAAAGTTAGAAGGAGATTTCTAACCATCAGAGGAATGAGGTTCTGGAATAGTCACAGGGGCAAACAACCAAATAATTTCAAAATGGAGCTCAGTAAGTCTGTGAACTAGATTATGTAACAGGGCTGTATGCGAGAGAATTTGCAGACTTCTATCCTCTGTCCTTATGAAGAAGGTGTGCCTGGGCAGTGAACACTCTAAAAAGGCAACAGAAATGTGTTTTCTTCCCATGCTTATCCCAAGTTTTTCTATAGCTCATATTCATTTGTTTGAAAATGATTTTTTTCTCACTCATGTTAGAGGCAAAATAGTCCAAAAGGCAGCAGCAGCTCAGGGCACTTACTTAGTAGCCATTTTAAAGTGATCTGAGCTCTCTGTCACTTTTTTTTAAACTGGAGTTATCAGAGACACGTCTAAAAATAGGAGTTTCCCTACTGAAGAGGTTTAGGAAGCTGAACTTAGCTGGGTTTAGCATGAAAGTGAATTAAGATCATCCCTATTTCTATAATTCATAGGTTACAATGAAGTATTTTGTGTGTGTTTGTTAAATAAATTAATACAGATGGCCCCGCTTTTGTGTGCTACGTTACTGGACTTTCATGATGACAGATGCAAATTAAAGGGGTATTTTGTCACTTCTGATGAAACTGGCAAAGAAACAGTAACAGCATCAGCAGCAACAAAAACCCACACTCTTGTTCATGAGGGAGCCATTAAAGGGTGGAGAAGGGTTGTCTCATTAAGCTGTTGTCACTAATTTTCATTAAATGGAAAGTTACAGGAAAGAGCAATGGTTTGTTTCTTGAGGAAAGTGTTTGTTTTTTGCTATAAAAATTGTGTCCTCTGGAAGAAAGGCATTTTCTAACTGGCCCCTCTAAGCCTACTAGAGGATAAGGGCTAAATAGACAGTTAGGGCATGACTCAGAGAATCAGTTACTACAACTCAGTTTTACATTGTGCTATTAAGGCACTGCTGCTGCTTGTGATACATCCAGCTTCTCATACTGTTTATAAGCATAGAATTTCATTTTCCCACTGACGTCAATCTAGTGCTTTTCACCAGACCTAAATTGGCTTGAAGGAATTATTTGGGAAAAAAAACCCTTAATTTTCAAAAGGGAATATTTGCAGTGTGAAGACTGATAGTTTCAAGCTCAGACTCTAATCCAAACCTGTAACCATTACTCAGAGTGTAGTTTTCCTGCTCTTTAGTGCATAAATGAATCCATCTGATTTTTTTTTTCATTGTGAGCTCAGATGAGGTTCAGATGTTTTCTTAGAGACAGGCATCTCAAATTTGACCATGAGAAGCAGGACTATAATCTCCTGGAATAAAAAGGACCTTCTTTCATTGCCTTTAGTCTTTGAAAAAATACCGTATAGCAAACTGTTTGTAAGGTCTAGATGTTACTCTTGTCTCATGCATTTTGGCAACCTTTAAGAATGTTTTCTTAAACTTTACTGAAGTTCAATGGTATGTCTGATGGAAATCAAAACTGGTTCATTAGATGTATTGTATGACTCCTGTGTAATTATTGCCTTATCCTTTTCCTGATAAGGCAATAATAATGGAATAATAAGCAAGTAATTCCTTCTGCAACTCCCTCCACTCCACTGTGAAATATCTATAATTATATATAAACAGACCCATTAAGGACTCCATCTTGCAGGGTGCTAAGCAAAACATTAAGGCCCATGTGCTCAAAGGAATTTAGGCACATATGACCCAAAGAGAATCAGGAACCTAAATATTATTGACTGTCTGGGCTTGGGCCAAAACACTTGTATGCTCTCATTGAGATAGTAGCAGCAGGTCCAGTTACTTAAATTGGTGCAGAATCAGGCTCCATATTAATAAATGTCTGCCAGTGAAATAAACTGGATGAAAGAAGAGATTTGCCATCCACAGTGCCTGAGATTCTGCAGAAGAGAAAATTCCCTACAGACAATTTTAAAAACCTTCTACGGAATGATCAATTTTTTTTCTAAGGTTTTGTAACAAAGAGACCTTATATGAATGACTGCAGATCAATGTTATTATTACTGTATGTGCCCACTTAATACTACACAAGCATATTAGGTAACAGAGCTGTTGTGTAGATCTTTGAGTATTTTCCATATAACCAATATAAACTGGAAAAATCCCTGCTTTCCTTCTGAAGCATATCTCCTCTTGCCCTTTAGTCCCAGTTGTTTTTTGCTGTTTGCTGTAAGAGGCTGTAATTGCAGTGGCTTTTTGCCAGATTTGTCAGTCCTGGCAAGTGTTATGGAAAAGAGCCAATATGAGTCCTTTCCTCTAAGTTAGACCATTAACCTCTTCTTGCCCCAGCACAGTGTGGGTTTTATACACCCTACTACGAACTGATATGCAAGAGTAATAAACACTAAAGAGATTTATTTAGCTGAGGCAATGACCTACTTCAGGAAAGAAAACATATGTTAAAAGTAGATGATAACCCATCCTCATAGTATTAACACTTTCTGTGTGTCCCTTGGTGGGAATTCCTGTGTGTCAAGTCGTTGAGTTTTGCTGCTTTTGGCAATGTGTCATCAATAGATCATTTATCTTGCTGTAAATTCATGGGGTTGGAAGAACGTCCATTCAGTGAACATGATGCATAATGAAAAAAATGTATACACACATGCCGTGTGCTTGGTTACACCAGGGAAAATTGGATTCAGGAGTTGGAGTTAGACATAAAAAAGGAATAAAAAAGGAAATGGACTTACTGGTCGTTCCTATGATGCTTTGTCATATCGCTGGTTAAAAAACAACACATCTTAGATGATACTGTGTGTTTTGGCAACAAAAATGGAAATTATCTTGGATATACAGTAAAACCTGTGTTATCCGGCATGCTCGGGGATTAGGGCGTTCCAATTATCTAAAAATTCCAATTATCTGAGGGTCCCATCAACCTAGGAAAAACCAATGGACAATAATAGTAAAACTCAAGTTTTTAATATTGGTAGTTCTGTAGTGTGAGGCAATTGGGCTCACATTTCTGTTTTGAGTTAAAGATGATTAGTACTTCTTAAATAAAAAATTGTAAGCCAATCATGGTCAACCAAGCCAGGCCTGTGTGCCTGAAGATGTGACAGTAGTATGGCTGGGGGTAATGCCAGTTAACAAAGTTTTCTAGTTAACAGAGTGCCGAATAACAAAGGTTTCACTGTAGATGGTTCTGACCTGCAAAATTTGGTTGTTTTTTTCTGGGGGTGGGATCATCTCAAATTATCATCTATAGAGAACTGTATGAACCACACGAGACAAATACACTGCCCCACAGAGTTTATAAGCTAACACAATCTAACAGCTCCTCATGCAAAAAGGTTATTATCACAGTTATCATTCTGGGGTTGCATTTGGCCCTGTCTTGCCAAAATATGGGAAATTTTCCTAGTGTGTTCAGCATTCTCATGAATATGTATAAATGAGCCACAAAAATCAAACACTCCAAAAAGGCATCAAGTGGATGCCAAGGCATCAAACTTGGTTTGTATGGACTGACTGAAAACAGATACTGCAATGATGTCGCTCTAGTCTGAGGAGCTTATCTTCCGGATCTGCAGTAATGTCCAGTTTTACTTCAATATGGGATGGCTCCTTGCTTTGGAAGGGTCAAATCTTGCAAGCCTTCCTTAGTGCATATTTAATGAGAACTGTGTCTGAGGAGAGATTGAAAATCCCCTGCCACACGAGCAGGCTTGTTGGGTTCCATATGACAGCATGCAGCAGAGCTAAGGTTCAGCAAGGCTCTGAAGCACATGCCTAGCTTGCCAATGTGAAGAGTGCCACTTTCTATTGCTTTCCCCCCCCCCCCAACTGAGTACAATTAAAGTTACAGTGATGGGGAGATTTGACGTTTCTCTGGCAGTTTTCTCTTCTCTCTTTTGTGTCCAGCAGCAGAAGTGCTTCGCCCATTAGCTTCTCAGTGAAACCTTGACAAAAATATAACTGCAAACTGGACAAAACCCAGGTAGTTTACTGTTGACATTTTCCACAGCTCTTTTTTTCCAGTGCTTTCTTAGCACTGATGTATTTTTCCCTCACAGCTTTTCTGCGGGAGGTGCATTTTTATGCCCATAATATGTTAATAGTCTCCATTACCTCTACATGTCCCAGGCAACACACTGAGAGGATCTGATACAGTCTCTGGTGAGTTTTTCCTAAATATTTTTCAGTCCCTTGGAATGGTTTAAAACTCCATGTTACTGTGCTTAAACAAATCCACTTCAGAGGATGCGCCAGTCATTTCTGGACTCCCAACATTCCTTAACCAGATGTTTAACAGTAAAATATTTTCTCAGCTGGATTGGGAAAGCAGCAAAAAGTGCAGACAGTGGTGGTGGGAATAATCAGCATCAAGGAGACATTTATTTTCTGTGTTCACAGGGGAGAAAGGCATCAAAATCTGAAATATGAATCCCTGCCTTGCTTCTAATTTACCTTAATAAATTCCACTTCCAGCATAGCGAATGTAAATTGACAAACACAGACTACACAGGAGTGTAAAAATATGGAACATATTTATAAGTTATTGCAACTCATTCTACATCCAATCAGATATTTGTTCCACCTCAGTGTGATAAATGAGCAATCCATGTATGTTTGCTTTTTCATTTATGAGAGGCCAAAATAAATGTTCTGATTTTTGTGTGTATACAATTGTGGAACCAAGTCTCAAAATTTGAGGAAAAAACCCTACTTAGTAAAGAAAAGGTATAGGCATTTTGGAAATTACTGCAGTATTTCAATTTTTCAAAAATACTATAACACCAAATGAAAAGAAAATCTCTTATTATTTATTTGGATTGTTTTTTACATTGTGTGCTTCGCTGTAAGTCACTCAATTCGCTACTCAAAAACGTCATTGCTGCAGTGTTAAGCTTCCTTAGCAGTGACCCTTGCCTTTCCAGAATGTGGAAATTGGCAGCCGAAAACTGAACTGTCCACAAAGCAGGAAATACCTAGAATAAAAGAGAACATAAACAGGAAATGCAGTGTATTCAATCAGGCAATACCTCACACACGATAATCCATATATCCTTCATTCTGCCCCCTTCAGAGCTCTGAGGCATTCCATAAGCTGGCTCTGTACAAATCAGGCAGGACTCTGCACACAGAATATTCTTGGTGGGGGTGGGTCCCCCAATGTAGACTTTGTAATAAAACATAGACAGCCAGAGGATGGGTGCAGTCTGTGGGAAGTGGGGCATGCCTATATGGGGAGGCTGTGGCTTTTAAGGAAGGGAGGAGTGGGAAGGGCAGAGCCACTTGGGAGGCACATTTGGTGGCTAGTTTGAGGTAGATGGGGCCCATCCATAATGATCTTAAAAGCTCTATATTAATCCAGTGTGGGCAGTTCAGCTTTCCCCACAATATGGATATGAACCCTAATGTTGAAACTAAACAGTATCCTGAAGTCTATATTTAGGTAAAACTCATTAAAGTGAATGACCGAGTAAGGACTTCAGTGTGTGGCCTTAGCTATTTAGTATGTTTTTGTATGGATGACAAACTGTGCTTCTTAAAGAAAACCAAAAGAAAACTAAGGTGATGCCTCAGATCCATTTTCTGAGCTTCACTTTTAAGATGCCAACTCCTGGTTGTAAACACAAACACTGCTAAGAAATGTAGGCAATCTGTCATAGAGGAAATGAGGGTCCCAAGCTTGCAGGAAATCACTTTCTCCTATGCTTCTTGCAACAATCAACAGAAAAGTATTGCCTACATATATTACCCATCATCATGGGCAGTGCAGCAGCAATTATAAGTGATGACACATTTATAGATATCATCCCTTGATGGTTAGCTGATATTAAAATCTCACAAAAATACATTTAATTTTGCAGTACTGTAAGCTGCTCAATAGGGGCATATACTTCCATTAAATAGCATTTTTGTCTTAGTGAGGGACCTGTGAAAAACATCTGGCCAAAGTTACTACTATGGGATCTGAATATCTTGCAATCCTCTTTTTTTAATAAAAGATAAGGTGAAGAACATTATCATTCACCAAAACCATCTTTACCATTCTTGGGTACAATTTTGTTGTCAGTCTAAACAAAGGAATAAAAACTAAAATCTTTCCGCTTTTAACACCCATAGCACTTTATAACATAGATATTTATATGCCCCAAAAGAGATATAAGCTAGGTTTTTAATTGGGTAGGAAGGGTATTTTCCTTTTTCTAGTACTTAGCATCTGGTGCATTGTCTCTCCCCTCCTTTGTGTCTCCAGCTGTTAACATTGGTGGTATTTATGAGGTATTTCTGACAGAATGACTTTAGTACACTTTAGTTTCAGTTCTGCTAATTGTAAATCTACAAACCCAAACACTATTTTTGTATTGTTTAAAGGGATCCTATCTAAGTTATTTGTGTATCAGGCTTCTAAATATCAAAATTAAGCAAATGCTTGAATACAACAGATAAGAATTCCAAACATGATCAGACTATTCAGTCTTTCCAAATCTGATTTCCTGTCCCTTTGGCTATACTGTACTGTCAATACGCCTTTTGCATATTGCATAGATATTTGGCTCAGATTTTAGGCCATGGATGCAATTTAGTCAGTTCCTTCCTATGTGCTTATTACTTATATTTCTTTTTTCTTTGGTACCAACTAATACTGTTGTATGTTAGGAAAGTTGGGGAGTGTAAGCTTTTCCAGGGAAGCCCCTTAGCCAGCAGAAACATTACAACTGTCCCTGAACTGCACTCTGTGGAGCACTTGCTGTTGGCTGCAAGCACTGTTGAAGCTTTCTTCATTGTTTCCAGCTGCTAAATTATAAGTTAAAAGATGTTAATATTTTCCTAATGTTACTTTTCTATTTAAGTAATTGCTGTAGTTACTAGAGAGATGTTATTTGTTCAGTCATAGGAAAGAAGATGGTCAACTGCAAATGGAAGGGAAATTGTTGTGTGTGACTGAGAAGGGAAGGTAAAGAGACTGATAATGAACAGAATGGGAGGGGAAGTGGGCCATGAGACAAACTCCCTATTACAATGCACTCTAGCCTCCAATGTATGAAAAGGTGAGAACCCCTGAAATATCCCATTACCAGAAACAGGTTTTCTTATCACTTTAGAGCCTGAGAGTAAAATCCTGCCTTAGCCTGCACAGGTGACATGGGGGAGAAGAAGGAGAAGGTGGTGCTGGAGAACTTCCTCCTTAAAATACAAGCAGTGGTGGAAGTGATCTGGAGAGGGCTCAGCTGTTTTACTGACCTGCATATCACATACCAGAGGATGTATAATTTGCTGGTTAGGGGTCATGTCTAACCACCAAGGAAACTAGAGTATATGCTGCAGCCAGCAACATGTATTAATTGGGGAGGTCATACTGCTTCTTTTTAGAACAGCCACAAAATCTGACAGGCTTCTCAATTCAACAAGGGCAAATGCAAATTAATCCACCTAGGAAGGAACAATCAGTTGCAAACATATGCAAAACAGAAATGATTGCCTAGGAAAAAATAATGTGGAAAAGAAACATGGTGGTTATAATGGATCACATGCTGAATATGAATCAGAAGTGTAACTCTGTTGCAAAAATGTAAATGTAATTTTATTGGGGTATGGTGTCCAATTCTGGGTGCCACATTTCAGGAAAGAGGTGGATAAATTGGAGAAAGTCCTAAGGAGTGCAACAAAAATTATTAAAGATCTAGAAAACATGACCCACAAAAGAAGACAAAAAATGGGTTTATTTCATCTGCAGAAGAGACAACTGAGGGGGGAAAATGATAACAATTTTCAAGTAGGTAAAAGGTTATTACAAGGAAATGGGTAACAATTATTCTTGTTAACTTCTGAGGATAAGATAAAAAGTCATGGGCTTAAATTGCAGCAAGGATGGTATAGGTTGGCCATTAGGAAAAACTTCCTGTCAGGGGAGTTAATCTTTGGCACAAATTGCCTAGGTAGGTTGTGGAGATTTTTAAGAGCAGGTAAGACAAACATGTGCCAGGAATGGTCTAGTTATTACTTAGTCATGCCTTGAGTTCAGGGGACTGGACTAGATGAGCTTTCAAGGTCCTTTAGGGCATGCCTGCACTAGGAAATTATTTCAAAATAACTTATTTTGAAATAACAACTCCTGAAATAACCATTTCGAAATAGCAAGTCCACACTACAGGGAAGTTGCAAAATTAGTCCGAGGCAGGCTCCCTTAATGTGGATGTGCTACCTCAACTTAGAGACCGAGGAAGCACTGGGGAGTAATTACTTGGAATGACTCTGGGGAGTAGTTATTTTGAAATAGCAGCAGTGGAGTGTCCACACTGCCACTATTTCAAAATAACTGTTATTCCTCATGGAAAGCAGGGGTTATTTCAAAATAACCAGCCCCTTATTTTGAAACAACAGGCTTGGTCGTGTGGATTCTCTGCTTATTTCAGAATAAGAGGAGTTATTACAAAATAACTCCCTAGTGTAGATCAGGGCTTACAGTCCTACAATCCTATGATGCTATCTTTCCCAGAACCATCCTATAGGGTGGCTTTTGTGCTGAATGCATGGCTAGATTTGCTCATCTCCTGACACATACATTCTTGGTAAGGAAATGATTTTGCTCTGAGTGAGTAATCTTTGCAACGAGCCCAGCTTATTCTCATAAGAATAGAAATCCTCTCTTCCACTTGCAGTGTCCAATATTATAATAAAAATCATGTGTACAGTGAAATGAAATTTGATCAACAACTGAGAGAAAAAGGAAACAAAATAACTACAGGTTGGACCTCCCTGGTCCAGCACCTTCGGGACCTGACTGTTCCTGAACAAGAGGATTTGCCGGACCAGAGGAAGTCCCTGCTTGCCCCACTGCCCCCAGGATAGAGCTCCAGCCCAGCCTTGCTGCTGCCAGTCCAGCTAGGGCTCCCTGGGCCAAAGCTCTCTAGCTCCCACCAGAGCTCCCTGGCTGCCACTGGAGCACCATGGCCGGAGCTCTGGGGCCAGGGCTAGGACCAGAGCTGGAGTTCCCTGGCTGCTGCTCAATCACCCTCCACGACATGGGTCTCCTGTCTGAGTCACGAGCCCCCCGCTGTCGTGCTCCTGCCCTGCTGCCAGAGCTCCCTGTATGTGGGCTCGTTGGCCCAGGAACAGTCGTGGTCCAGCCGGACCGGAGAGTCCTGATTTAGGGAGGTGCAACCTGTAATTTAGTTTGTAGCTT
Source organism: Pelochelys cantorii (assembly GCA_032595735.1). Classification (NCBI taxonomy): domain Eukaryota; kingdom Metazoa; phylum Chordata; order Testudines; family Trionychidae; genus Pelochelys; species Pelochelys cantorii. The sequence goes on from CM064328.1 coordinate 83,572,089, forward strand.
ACCTTTGGAGCAAGAGCTTTTCAGTCTGAAATATTATTTGCTAGAGTAATTATAATATGGAACTCTTGACATATATAAACACATGAAAAATATTCTCACTGCTGGCGAAGAGGGGAAAAATCTGTTTCCAATAGATTTCAAAAAATGCAAAAAATGTGCTATGGTCACCTCATATTTTTATTATTTCCAGGAATTGGGCAACTGCAGAAAGCTTTGGCCTACTTCCCCCATGGGTCCCGTACCAAGTGCAGTTCAGTTGGATCAGAAAATCAAGCCTGAAGTCTGTGGCTAATCTTGGAATTGAAACCAGACCTAACTCCTGTTCCAGTAATTTAACCTCTTCCTCCTTGCAAGCTCTCTGTGTCTGAAAGTCCCATAGGTTTGCTGTGTCCTTGTTGACTCTTGCTCATTCATTTTACAAAAGAATTGTATTCATTTGTTTTCTCTTCTTTAGTTTTGGGGGACCAGATTCCAGTTATATTGTCTGTATTTCAAACGGCCAGATTCTAGAACAAAAACACAGAGCTAAGCAGCTGTTCTGTGCAACGGGAATCTTTCCTGAGCCCTAGATATGCAGCAAAGCCTTTCCTTAGCTGTTTTATAGCTTCAGGACTGCCATATCCACCCAGCATGCTCCCTTTTATTGGAGGAAGATGGCTGGTAGAACCCACCACACCTCTTATTAGGATAGAGAGCTTCCTGCAGAGGGGTGTTTAAATATTTATAGATTCCAAGCCATTGTGATCATCTAAGTCTTACCTCGCATTTAAGACAGGCCATAAAATGGCCCCCAAATAATTACTAACGCATATGTTTTATTAAAAAAAAAAATCCAACCTTAATTTTAAAATTCAGTGCTGAAGAATTTTCCATGACTCTGGGTAAATAGTTCATTGGTTAATTATTAACACTATTAAAATTTTACACTATGTTTCCAGTCTGAATTTGCCATTGGATTATGTTACACTTTTCTCTGCTCAATTGAGGAGCCAACTTTTAAATACTAGAAGATTTACCTAGTGTTGCCAGGGTCCTTAACTCAATTAATGTTTGTTTTTCTTCATTTAAATCATTGCTGTGGGATGGGTCTGGGGATGAGGGGATTGCCTCACGGGAGAGAGAACTATTCCAGCCCTCTCTCACTCAGCAGGTTGGGGCCAGGTGATAAGTGCCTCTCCACGACCACTGCAGCAGCTCCCATCCGTTCCGTTTGCAGCTAAGAGGAGTTAAGGCTCTGTGGCTGCAGTGCCAGTAAGTAAACACACCAGCGCAGCCAGTTAACAGCTTGCTCAAAGTGGTTTCGTGGATCACTGTGAGAAACACTGCTCTAGCATAAGTGCACTGGTTCCACTGGGTTAGGTCCCTTTGCAACTATAGAGGAGGGGGCAGGATTTGGCCTTAGAAGTTGAACTTCATCCTTTCAACATACTGCAAAATCCACACCGGGAACCTCTTACCCCTCTGTATTAATAGCAGCTTGTGTTTCTCCTACACTGTGCCACATTGACTGTTGTGATTGTCAATATCAGGTTCAGCTTTCATTTAAGGAAGTTCTGTGCATGTACAAGTAAGCTTAATAGGAAAACAGCTACTCAGTGGCCTTTAGTGGCAAGGATAAAACTATTATAACAATGCTGTGGTCTTGAACCAAAGAAATTCACTACTCCAGCCTGTGGAATGTTCCCATCAATTTTGTTAGACAAACATCTACCCAACATCCATGGCCTCCCTGGCAAAGCTGAGCATGTACCAATACTGGGCATTCTGTCACAGCAACTGCTGATTTGTCAGAAGAGAAAACTGTTTAGACCAGAGAAGGGGGAAAAAAACCATTATCCTGTTTCTAGTAGACAGATTGTTAACAGACCATTAAACCACCATAGAGAAGCTACTCCTATTCATTATACAAACTAAATGAAGAAGCACCTTTGGCATCAGACCTCTCATATTATTGAGCTTTATATTCTGTGTTTAGTGCTTCAAGGTTGCTTTAATTATGCCATTGGAGTCTGTTGCTTTACTGTCTCATCTCTTTCTTGTTGACCAATAGAGAAACATTTATTGATTTAGGTCTATTCTTTTGACCCTGGGATGTATCCATGGTACATAAGAATTGTGCACACTGCTTTGGCTGCATTTCAACATCTGCTGAACCAACTGAGGGTGCTGACATGCTTTAACTAAACAGAAAAATATACAACAGAAATTTTTAAATGCTGCATCAAAGATCAATTTATTTCTACAGGAACAGCAATGAGTCTGCTTTAGGTCTATTTCTACATTGCTGTACAGTGAAATACTTGGAGTCCCAGTTGCAGTGACAGATCTGTGAAGGGATATTGTATTCATCTAGCTGATCCAGTTGCAAACCTCATGATTTCCTCAGCTGATTGCCGGAAAGTGCTTGGGAGGTACTGAAGAATGTGCCCTTATCCATTACTACATCACCTCAGGCTCCAATATTGCAGTGTAGCTAATTATTATGTTTCCTGCAACACGGCATGATTTCACATTTGTTTATTTGGAGGGTATATAAAAATAGCTTTCAAAACAAAAGCCCTCCACACAACTAATGTAATGGAAAAGCCAGGGGAAAAACAGAATGAGAGATAGAGAAAATATTCCCTTTCCTACAATGGCTATATTTCTATCTACTGCATTGGAAATTATCAGATTCCTTTCTGCTGTGCACAGTATGACATTTTACCCATAGCTGGGTTGTGATCCGGTATGTGCAAAACCCAAAGAGAAGTTTGTGTATTACAGGTTCTCTAAGAACCCTTTACATCCTTCCAAAAGACCACTTGTTCTGTGCTCCTAACCAAATTAAACTTAAACAGAGTAACTGCACTGCCATGCAATAACTCACTTGATTTTGCTATGGCAAACACACACACACTCCAGCTCATATAATTCATGGCATTAATGTTCTCCTCTTTTTTGTTTGTTTAATTTGATTGTAGGGAGTGATCGAATCAAGATAGAGGTTTGGTCTTTTTCTCTTGTGGCTTCCTGAGCAGCTTGAGCATATCAACTGCAGCTTGTCACAAACCTCCCCTGGCATTTCAGCCATTCAGATGAAACGTCTGTTTCATATGTCTCACTAGAATTCTATCAAACACACTGTTTTCTGTGAGATAACATGCTTATCCTAAAATGTACCAGATTATAAATATCTCCTGTCTCCTGGAAGCTTCTTCAACAATAGCAGAACAATAATGGCTTGGTCATGGCCACTGTTTATAAAGCTGATCTTCCTTTTTCTCTATTTTCAACTCTCCAAGTTTCTTTGAAAGAAAATATTTTTAATAATAAAATTACTGATGACACAAGTGGAAGGAGCAAGGTACCTCTTTGATCAGCTAAACCAGCCTCTACATTAACTCAGAAGGGCTTTTTAATATTATATTCATACACTTATGTAACCTTTCCTGAAAGCTTGCCTAGTGACTATGCCATATCTATTCTTTTGTCAAGAAGTTTCACTAACAAAAAAGGTGCCCTAATAGCTGAGTGAAATGTACCTATTGTCCATGTTTATCTTATAGTATTACCCCTAGAGGAATCAAGTATGAAACATTATGGTCTCTTGTTTTATTAGTTTTCTTTAAGCCAAGGGTCTGAAGGACTCCTTGCAATGCAGCCAGCTGAAGTTGTTTAGCCCTGCAAGATATTTATCTGTTGATATGTAAATACAGCTCATGCTGGGATGGGAAAGGAATCTGGGGTTATGTAAATCCAATTCAGCCAGGGCTGATGGAGGATCAGTTGTTAGAATGGAATGTGATGTATTGTAACTAATTTGGGCTGTTGTGGAGTCACAAACAATGATACCCCAAATGTAGGAACTGTAAGATATGACACCAATGCTTTCAGGAGAGACTCCGTCATTGTAAGGGGTCTCAGATAAACAAGCCTCCCTCTTCCAGAGTTGAGTGAACTGAGTTGGGGGGGAAAAGGCTTGAGCCAGCCTGCTTCATGCCTGCCAGATGTGAACTGTAAGACTGGTTCAACCTGTTTCTTTTCCCCCCTGTTCTAAGGATAGACCTAAAGCAGACTCCATCAGGAGTCTTTTTGTTATTCCAGTGGAAGCTGGAATCTTTTGGCCAGCCTAGGTGGTGGCTAAGAGTTGAAATCGCTAAGAGCTGAAGTCACTGCTTTGGCCTGGAGCCAGCCCATTTTGACCGGTGGGCAGCTGGTAGGAGCAGTGGCTGGCAGGAATGACTGGCGGGTGGCTGGTAGGAGCAGCAGCAGGCGGTCAGCAGAAGGAGTGGCTGGCAGAGCAAGTGTACCACAGGAGCAGCACAAAGGTGGCATGGCCTCAGATTTAATGAGTAGAGTCATCAGGGTGATGTGTCGGGGTCTGCACTGACTGGACAGAGCTGTAAGTGGGGCGTTTGAAGTGGGGTAGGAGAAAGTTTGGGTAAGTGAATGGAACTCTTACATGGTTGGACTAGTGAGCCTGAGAGGCAAAGGACATTGCTCAATCCATTTGAGCTGGGACAGTTACTCGTGGGGGGTTATGAACTCTGTTTGTGGTATTTTCCCAAGCTAATTCCATGTGACCTCTCTCCCTCTTTCATTAAAAGTTTATTTTCTACACTCAGACTCTCTACACTCAGCACTGCCTCTCAGAGGCACCCAGGGGCGTGTGAATTTCCTAGACTAGTGGGTGGGGTCTCGAGCTGGTTCTGTGTGAGATGGATGAAAAGGGACCCCTAGATATTGAACTGGCCCTGGCTGCTGCCGGCACTACCAGGCAGAAGGGTTACATTTCGGACGTCTGGATTGTCATTAGAACTGGTTTTATAAGGGGAAAAAAATCAGAAATACATTCATAAATAAAGGACCTGAATTTGTTTCATTGCTATTCTTAGGAACACAGGAATAGCTGTCCTGGATTCAGATTCCTAAGTCCATTTCACTCAGTCTCCTGTCTCAGAGAGGCCAGTGCAAGGTGTAAGAATCATGTAGTAAGTAGATGAGGGATATTCTACCTCCCACACTGGTCTCTAAGGGTATGTCTAGACTACATGGCTCTGTCAACGGAGCCATGTAAACTAGTTTACCCAACATAGTCAATGAAGCGGGGATTTAAATAATCTCCGCTTCATTAAAATAAAAATGGCCACCGCGCTGTGCCAACAATCAGCTGATCTGGCACAGTGCGGCAGTCTAGACACAGATCGATCGACAAGGGAAGCCTTTGTCGACCGCTCCTGTAAACCTTGTTTCATGAGGCATAAGGGAGCGGTCAACAAAGGCTTTCTTTGTCGACCGATCTGGGTCTAGACTGCCACGCTGTGCCGGATCGGCTGATTTTTGGCACAGTGCGGTGGCCAGTTTTATTTTAATGAAGCGGGGATTATTTAAATCCTCGCTTCATTGACTATGTTGGGTAAACTAGTTCACATGGCTTCGTTGATGGAGCCATGTAGTCTAGACATACCCTTATTGTTAAAAAGACTGGCTTAAGCCCTGAAGTATAAAGTTTAATAAACCTTCCAAAACTCATAGTATAGACAATATGGTGCTGAATAAAGGGCAATAATCACTCCCCTAGATCTACTGGCAATGCTCCTACTAATGTACCCCAATATGCTCTTAGCCTTCTTTGCTACAAGGGCACACTGTTGACTCAGATCTAGCTTCTCATCCACTCTAATCCCCAGGTCCTTATACTATGGACAATATATTCCCATCATAACAAGAACCTGAGAAATACTATTAGCATATAGGTCAAAAAAGCCTTCACTTATTTCTTGTAAAATCTACTATAGCTGTTTGATAGCACTGAATTTCTTGATTGAATTGCCCATAGCCTTGGTTAGCTGTACAAAACTGATTGGGAATCAGTATGATGCACTTGCTTGGACAATGTAATTATGCATAAATACAGACCTGGACTTCGCAATCTTGAGGTCTGAGGCCATTTGAAAACAGTTTTTTTCAGTTAAGATAGCAGCCATGCCTACTTGTCCAATGCAAACTATACTGTCTGAAATTCATCACAAAACTAGAGTGTTCCTTGTACTCATATTATGCAAAATGCAAACTTTTACATTTACTTGTGTGTTGCTAGACTCTGAAGAAATCCCCTATAACACCCTCAAACTCTGCCTCCCCTCTATACATACATTTTTATGTATACTAAAATATCCTCTAGAAATAACTAATTCTACCTCGTATCCAGCACCTAAGATTACTCCCTGCCACAAAGAATATTATTAAGGTACATACAAAAGTCTCTCCCAGTTTAAAATAAAAGAAGTGATGGCAAGTCTCTCCATATTGCAAATTGAAATTTCCTCCCAAAACATTGGCAGTCATATTGTGGTCTCACTGAGAAGTTTTGACTGCAGAAGAGAAGTAATTTTTCAAATTTTTATAGCAGATATGCGCTTTGCTAAAATAGGGTTCAAGAGATTTGGGGATCTAGGGTGTGGGCTAAGCAGTTCTAAAGCAGTTCCCCATGAAGCCTGGGAAGAATATTTGCACTAAATTTCATGGATTAAGAGAGCCAAACTCCACACAGGGAGTGAATTTTTGATTCTGGCTTATATGTGTGGACTTTGTTTGAGGTCAGTTGGGAAAGGCACCTATCAGTTCACATCTACAGTCAGTATATATTCCTCTTAGAATTAAGCCAAGACTTACTTAAACACATGCTTGGGTAGCCACTAAATTGGTGATATTCAAACAATGAGCAGAAGATATTCTGGATATATTCACTGTGAATAGATGCCTTTTGTAGAGATAATGCAGTTACTTGTTAAACTGAAGTAGCAGGGTTGGTTTTGTTGTTTTTTTGGGGGGGTTTTTTGGTGATAAACATCCACATTTGGTCCCAGCTAATGACATTTTACACCTCTGTGTCTGAAGATACAGTTCTTCACAAATGCAATATAAACATTTCAGGGATTATACTGAAAAATATCCTTCTGCTCACATAGTGGTAAATAAAGGCGATAACATATTTAAAAGGTGGTCAAAATAGGCTGTGTACATACTGGTTAATTGCACTAAAAATTCATGTAAATATTGGGAAGAAAACAAACTGTGGCACAACCATACAAAGTTTTGTTTATCTTTCGCTTCCCTGCTCATGCTGCCTATATTAGACTTGTGTAACTGTAATTTAAGAAATGGCCACAAGAAGTTATATCCACCTGAATATGGTTATAAACCACATTCAGAAACTGTGTTTTAACCTGCTAGGGAAATTTATTTTATTTGCTGTCCATTCAGGGCACCAAAACTGGGCAAAGTTTTTTCTAAACATTGGTCAGAAATTATTGTATGTCACAATCGCACCAAAACTATGCTTGCCAATCTCACAACTAGCATACTTCTGTCTGCTGCCACCATGGAAACAACTTTCATGTCTTCCTTTTCTCCTCGCTTGCTCATCTCTGGTGGTTATCCTGACTAGCTCAACATAAGATGGAAAAGACAAAGATCAGGGTAAAAAGACAAAAGAAGTTAAAAATTGTAATTCTATCCAGAGAAATTGTGCTACTAATGATAGCCGGCAACAAAATGTGAATGGTAGATCTTCAACTTCATTAGCACTGCCTTAAGGGGAATCAGTCTGTCTCCTCACCAGATGTGTGTAATGCGTCTGCCTGATGATTTTCTAATTTAGATTTTCATTTCTCCTCTCTTGTACCACATTATACAACACATATACAGCAAAAACATGAGGAGGTGTAGGCCATATAACTACCTTTATGATTTGTTTCATAGCTTTAAACTACAATGGCCACAAATGAAAACATTTCCAGACCAAGGAACGTAGGCTCTTCAATATGAACTAATTTTGGATTAACAATGCCCATGTTGTGAGTACAGTGGGCCTGTTAGGGTATTACTGCTGTTTTCTTGTGCCCGGGGTAATTTACAAGTCATTCACATTGCTGGCGTCATTGTCCTCTTGTTTACATGGTATGCTCCAGCTGCAAAAGATTTAATGTATGTACAGATGTGCCATCATCCTTTCACCCCTTCCAAAAGCAGTAAAATGCACACATTAGTAGGTACCACTCTCTCTGTGTGCAGGCATCACCAGTCGTGTGTGTGTGTGTGAATTACAGACAGAAGGAAAAATGAATGAAGGTGGCTGTGCTCACCAGGATAGTGGGTATCATGCCATGATGCACAACTATATGGAAAGTTCCCCATATATATACATTTACCACAGGTGGAAAATGGAGTGGAAAATAAAGTGGCCAGCTTTAAAATTTCCATGAAAATGCTGGGAAACTGGAAAACATGCGCAATAGAAGTTAGGTAGAGCTGTTATATGAGCCATGTGACCTACTGAAACCTTTTTTTTTTTGAGGGGGGTATTATATAGTAGAAAGCTGCACAATGTGTGCAGTCTTAGAGATTGAGTTGTTGTCCTCCTCCCAGGTCAATGAGTTTGCTACAGCTATCAACAAAAGGACCAAGTTCTTTATCTCAAACTATAGTAGTTCAGACTTTTAGTTCTGTATGTCACATGTTCTAACCTACTATCAACCCCTGAGACATACAGGGACATCACCTAGTGACTTGCCCAGGTGACCCAACCTTTGCCCAGCACTTCATAGAATCGGAGAATTATATGGTTAAAGAGGACTGAAAGGGTTATCTAATCTAACCCCCTGCCAAATGCAGAATTTTTTGTATCTAAACCATACAAACCAGATGACTATCCAGTCTCCTCCTGAAAACCATCAGAGAAGGAGCTTCCACAACCTACATAGGCAGTCATATTGTTTTTGCTAAGATTTAATCTAAATATGTTGTGCCGTAGTTTGAACTCATTGGCTCTGGCTTGCCCTCTGTAGCAAGAAAGAACAACTTTTTTCCATTTTTATGGCAGCCTTTCAAATGTTTGAAGACCACCAGAATGTCCCTCCTCTCTTTTCAAATTAAACATACCCAGTTCCTTCAGACTTTGCTCATATGGCTTGCATGCCATCCCTTTGATCAACTTCATTGCTTGCCTCTGGATCCTTTCCTGTTTCTCTACATCCCTTCTACATATTAGTGACAAAAATTGGACATAAAACTCCAACTGAGGCCTAACCAGCACTGAGCAGAGTAAGATTATCACTTCCCATGACTTGCATGGTATGCCTCTGTTAATGCACCCTAAAAGTGCATTTTTTTTTTTTTTGCAGCAGCAGCATCGCATTGCTGACTGATTTTGAGGTTGTGACCCATCACAAGTCCTAGATCCTTCTTAGCAGTGTAGTTGCCAACCAAGGTTTCCCTCATTCTATATTTGTGTATTTTATTTTTCTTCCCTCAATGTAGCACTTGACATTTGCTTTGTTGAATTTCATTTTGTTGCCCATAGCTTTGTTCTCCAATTTATCAAGATCACTCTGAATTTTAACTGTAAGCCCCCCCAGCTTTGTATCATTTGCAAATTTGATCAGTATGTTCTCTATGCCTACATCCACATCGGTTATAAAGATGTTAAATAGCACCAGACTCAGCACAGATCCCTGTGGAACCCCATTTGAGACCTCCCTCCATTCTGACATCATTCCATTAATAGTTATTCTTTGTTTGTAGTTATTTAACCAATTATACATCCACTTAATAGCGGTTCCACCAGATTACTGTGCTGCTTGGGTTGGAACTAAGATGTCAAAGCAGTGAGTTCCACAGTTGCCACTACTTACCACGTATCTCCACAGAAGACACTATGTTATCAACTATGGAGTTTGGATTCTCCATTCCGGACTCTAGATTTAGCACTCATCATAGAAGTTGATAACTCTTTCATTGCAGGACAATATTTACAGCACACGCTGCCTAGGAATTAGGCCTAGAGTTCTAGTTATTCTTTATGGAAGTTGTAGACTGTAATTCAATGCAACTGCACTAAGGATGTATCCTTTAGAACTCTATTTTCAGAGCAGCTCATTATGTCACTGTAATCAGTAGTCCGAAGACTATGTAAGAGCCATAGACTGGTATAAACTACAATGTAATGGCATTGTCCAAGGATATAGACATGGCAAGTGTTCATCTTAATGGGATTTTAAGTTAACTAGAAAGCACTGAAGGTGTATGTCTGTTGGGACTGTGGAGATGAAGGAGTAATATAAATGCTGCACTGAAAAATTAACAGATGAATTTTACTTCTCTGAAGCAGTTTTTGTTACATGGATGAATATATGGCATTGAGGCATGGAAGGAAGTCTGTGACACTCACACTGGTCTACAATACATATGGCACTCAAGTGGCATGATAGACTCCATTTAATACAAAGAAAAGATGCTTCTGACTTCTGCTGTGGAGGCACATGGTGATGTTGCTCACCATGTGCTTGTGTTTTTTCAGATAAAAAGGAAAGGTAGGACACTGAGAAAACTAACTCCTTAATTTTTTAAAAATGAAAGATGTTCAGCAGTTTTGACATTACATTACTATATTCATCCGTTTCTTATTATAGCCAACAATAAAAAGCCTGACAGATGCTGTAGTGTGATATGATTTGGCTTGGTTGTGAGGCCCAAATTTTAGTTGATGTCTTGAAGTTGAAGTCACTTTTTAGACACTTGGAATTACCATCTTTTACTTAATCCACAGCATTGATGCAACCATGTTATTTGTAAGTGGGAGTTCCATGGAGAATTTACATGCAGAGCACACTGACTAGAGCCAGAAAAATCAATTATGAACTCTAAACCTACATGTTTAATAACACTCTATAAAAAGGAAATGCAATTTTATTTTACAGAGTTATTATTCAGACACTCCAGATTCTTTATAGTGTAATTCTATTTTTATATTACACCCAGCAAATTTGCTTCTGCCTATGTTTGAAGTGTGAGTTCATATAAATTCAGCACAGCATTTTTTTAATGCTATCAGTCTGCTAAGCCACAAATATGACAAGGGGGTAGAGGAAGAGGACAGACAAGATAGATTGTTTGAGTACTGCCAAAGCCTCTTCCTTATCTAGGTTTAACAGGTCTCTCTGTTTTGCTAGACACTCAAGTCTTTACTTTCCAATTGCTATCTGATGAAGCATTTCCCCTACTTTTCTGTAGCTATAGAAAAAGTAAGTTTTTGCAAGACCCTGTTTTATACTATCCAGTAGTTTACTGAACTGAGAAACTTAAACTGACAACTTTATCTAACTGAAATTGTGAACTTTGACCCCAAAAATATGAACCCATCAAAACTGAAATAAATGGACAGTTATTACAATTGAATGCACTAAAAGAAAAAAATAACAAATGGGAAAGGGCTCAATTCAATGAAGAAACACCAGAAGTTTGAAGTTATAAATCTAAATGAGATTTTAAAAATTACATCCAGGATAATAAAGATTTAGAATTAAAGAGAGTATGTGTTTGTGTGTGTACCTTAAGTTTTCACTCATTCTGTCTTTCTGTGGCCTCTTTTCTCTCATGGTGTGTGTGTGTCTCTTCTCTCATGGGGTGTACATATGTCTCTCTCCTCTCATGGTGCGTCTCTCTCTTCTCTCATGGGGGTGGGTGGGTGTACCTTAAGATTTCACTCATTCTGTTTTTCTGTGGCTTCTCTTCTCTCATGGTCTCTGTGAATGTTGCACTTAGATTGCAAGTGGAAGACTAGGCAACTTCTGCCAAAACTGCTGCACCTGACTTTGATCAGCTGTTGGAGACAGGGCTAGGAAACACAGCTGTAGATGAATAACTTTCCCTGGAGGCTGAGAACATCACCTTTGTGATGGGTCCTATCCCAACTGGCATGAATACTAATGAGTCCATAGCCAAATCAGGTTTTGTAGAATTGGAATATACTGGTTCATTCATTCAATCAACAGAACAGCTGTAGTATCATTTTTTTTGTTCACAGAGAGTATTTGCCATTTTAGCAAATATCTCTAAAAACAAACATTTCTAGTGTCCACTATTAGACTGGAGTTATCTTGAACTTTATGGCCCAGATTCAGGCATTGTACAGAGAGAGACAACCCTGTTAATCAATGAGTCTTAAATCAAACACTAATGAGCAGGGATTGGAATGAGAGTTTAATGGAAGTCAGATTATCCCACATCTGCCCACTGCAGGGTTTCTTGCTCTGCAGTATTTACTACTGGCTGCTGTCAGAGAGAGGATGCTGGACTTCCAGAATGTTATGATATGTAAATTCCTATATTTATATCTGCTTATGCAGGGTTGAACTTTGAGTGTACATCTACACCCACTTGTGTTTTTGAGGATTTCTTCTGAAAGTGAGCAGTGTTAGATAACAGCTGTACCTTGGTGAGTTATGCGCAAGATGTGTTGCTTCCTTCATTGGATGTCAATTCTGTTCCACAAAAAGGAACATGAAAGTTCAGCTGTCTATATGTCAGAGATCCCCAAATGGTGTGGTGTGCAGCTCCAGTGGGTGTGAGGGAACATTCAGGGTGGGCACGGCCAGCCCCCGTTGGGGGCAGGGACTCCAGTTCCATTTCTAACCTCAGCCTGACTCCCAGGGCCCCGGTTGCCAGCACCACACCCAGGATTCTGCTCTTGGCTTTGACTTCTGATGTCTTGCCCCGGGCCCTGACTGCTGGTCCCACCCCCAGCTGTGGCTCCACCTTTGACTGCCTTACCCTTCTCTGGGTCCCTCTCTTCCAGAGCCATGGCTCCACTTTTAGCTATAGCTCCAGGGGTGGGGCAGGCAGGTGTAAGGGGAGACATAGGGTAAAAGGTAACCCAATAAGCATTCCATAAAAATAATACATCCTAGAACAAACTTGCTATGGTCAGAATCTGCACAAGGTGGCAGTACTTGTATCACATTGCTTTTTTTCTAGGCTCTTTGCTCTCCAAAAAAACCAAACCAAACAAAACAAAAAAACCCTATGTACATCTGATTCTTGTCTGAGCTGGGCAAGTCTGCGAAATGTGCATAACTCTTTATAACATAAGTTTGGAAGAATGACTGTTTTGTGTTTCTATCATCGCTATCTTTAAAAGGATTGACCGTTGAAAGAATGACTAGGAAATACTAAATTGCAGAAAATATTTTTGAAAGTAGACACCAAAGTGGAGGAACATGAGATACAGAAGCCTTCACTCTCAGTCTGAATGAGCTGCTGATGCCTCTTTATGACTCAGCCTCCACCCAGATGACTATCCACATTTTCCCCTTTCAGGCTATCAAAGTCTTTCCTCTTCAGTTTTAGGAAGTCCTATTATTCACTGCCCCATAGCACCACTTCATAAGTGGCTAGCAGAGGTTCCCACTCAGGGACCTGTTAGCCAGCAGTTGATATCTGATCTCTCCTGGGCTTTACTGCCTTTCCTTATCATCTGGTACTCCTAAGCTGTGTCTAGACTGGCAAATTTTGCGCAAAAGCAGCCGCTTTTGCACAAAAACTTGCCAGCTGTCTACACTGGCCACTTGAATTTGCGCAAGAGCACTGACGTTCTAATGTAAGAAATCAGTGCTTCTTGCGCAAATACTTTGACGCTCTTGTTCAGGCAAAAGTCCTTTTGCGCAAAAGCTTTTGCGCAAAAGGGCCAGTATAGACAGCTCAGATTTGTTTTGTGCAAAAAAGCCCCGATGGCTAAAATGGCGATCGGGGCTTTCTTGCGCAAAACCGCGTCTAGACTGGCCAGGGATGCTTTTGCGCAAAAGCGCTTTTGCGCAAAAGCATCCGTGCCAATCTAGATGCGCTTTTGCGCAAATACTTTTAACGGAAAAACTTTTCCGTTAAAAGTATTTGTGCAAAATCATGCCAGTCTAGACGTAGCCCCCTAGTTTTACCTCTTCCTCCTCCAGGAAATGACTGCAAACTTTCCCATCAGCCCCCTCAGCTTCCAATTTCCATCCAACCTACCTCCTTCCTCCCAGCTGGACTCCCTCCTTGATTTAGGAGATTCCTTAGCTACCTGATTCCTCTCAGCTATGGCCTGTCTGGCTAATTAGCCCCCTTCTCAATCCACAGTAATGCTTTCAGTGCAAGTATGGAGTAAACACCCAAGCCCAGTTGCCTGTTGCTTTCTGATTTACTTGTTTTCCCCCGGTGCAACACTTCACTCCTTTAAGTCCCTTCTATCTTCTTCTTTCTGTATGGTGTTTACCATTTATTCACTTTCTATAAGAGATTATGGTGATAGCTGGAATGGCAATTGTATGATATCAAAATCCACAGATAGTTTAGATTTTAAAATATTTCAGATCCTGTAGAAATTTTGTTTGAAGAGGCTCTGGAAGAGAACCAGCATAACAGCTTCCTTTCTATCATATCAAAACATGGCCATTTGAGATACACAATCAGTTAATAACTGTTATGTTATTCAGTGATGTTGCCTAAAAGGAAGATATCCTTGAACAAAATTGCTATTGTCAAAATCTACACAAGGTGGCAGTGCTCATATCACATTGTGTCTTTTCTGGATCTCTGCTCTCCAGAAAAACCCTCCTTATATCTAACTGATTCTTGTTTGAGCTGGGCAGGACTGTGAAATATGCATCTGGCAAGCAGCTTGATGTATTTCTTTCTAAATAAAGAAGAGCATCCAAGTCTCCCAGGCTTCTTGTATGTCCCAGATCCCTGAGAGCCTGGTTTTAATCCAGTAAAACGCAGTGTGGCTGAATATCTGTATGGAACTAAAATTCTTCAAGACTTGTGCCAGCATGAATTAGGTTAGATTTTGGGAGTGATCTTCTCTATGGCAGTCTCAAAGGCCTTTGGTACTGCCATAGAGGAGCAGAGAGAGGTCTTTACTGGAGTTAATGACCACTTCAGAGATGAGTGACAGTGGGTAGGCCACCGAAGTGCAAATCACCTGGATCCTAGCTCACCTACTCAGAACTGGGGAAGCCACTTCCACTCTACATGCCTTAGTTTCACCTTATGTAGAGACTAGAATAGTCATATTTGCCTAATTCATCAAGTGGAGATCTATCCATGAAATTCTCTATAAGTGAACTGCACATTATTATTATTATTATTATTATTAACAAAATTGGTGGAGAAAAGTTAAAAAAAGTGTCGCCTTTGCTATCTCTCTCCTTCCTTTTTCTACAGTAGTGACTCTAGGACTTAATGTTCCTCTCAGAGTATCTGCATTCCTGCCTCCTTTGCAGCCCTCAAAGGTGTGGTAACTTGGGATGTCAAGGTGCTGTTACTCCCCCCTGGCTTGGAGTGGTTTCTGTTATATGCAGGGTTTACAGTTTGGTTCAATGGCTCTGAGCACCCACAGGATAAACATTGTTTCAGCCCTGCTGGCAGCCCTGCACTCATTTTGCAAACTCTAGAGCAGCTTTTAATTGCACAACACCTTTCTCCATGTTAGGACAGGCTAATATTACTGAGTGCGCAAAATATGCTTGCCAGGAGGAGGTATTGTGTGAGCTGAAGTAGGTTTCAAACAAAATCCACCTCAGTATGTTGTTCTCATCCCCATCCAAAAGACATGGGTGGGGGACATTCATTAGTTTCAAACCACTAAAGGATGATGTTTTGATTTTCAGGCTTCTACGTGGGTGTTGAAAAACAGAGAGAGGAATTGTCTGAGGGAGTGGAACTTTTCACCTCTTCATTGCTGATTCCAGGCCAGCCCAGGGTGGTAGTGTTTGAATGTTGTTGGTATCTGAGGGCTCATTAGTGGTCTTTGAGAAATAGTCACAATAAACACCACCACAACTGACACGCTTGTTGGCATTTTCAGCACAGAGACCTAGGATTGACTAACTAGGGAGACTGAACTACACTCTGCCCTCTGTATTTTATTCTGCAGACTCAGTACTAAAGTAAATGATTCCTTCTAGAATTCAGTGTCCTTCTCGTGTGCAGTTCTACTGAATTATTACAATACCTATATGTCTCTGAATAGAGAGCCAAAAATGATCTGATTGACAGTAAATGGACATGTTTTCACACACTGTTAGTTCTGTCCTGAGTTGTGGCCAGCGTGTATTTCTATTTGTATTAGATAGCTCACTGCCAAAACCACTGGTAATCTTTGGGTACAAAGAGAGCTCCAGTATCTCCCTCTGCACCATTCTGTTCTCCACACAGAGCAAACAGGTTTTGTGTTACCCTTCCATCATGATTTGTCACCATGCTGCTCTATGCCATTGACGCTGAATATTTTCCAACATGAAGCTGTCACCATTAGAAACACAGGTTTCAATTACTAAAACATGTATTTCTTTAGTAGTTCTTTACTTAGAAAAAATGTAGATGAGCCAGCTTGAGTATATTATCATTCCCTTTTCCTTTGTGCTCAAAAGACCACTAATTGGTCACCTCACTACCAAACACAGAAAGGGATCAGCTCCAAAAATAATGTAGCGTGAAGTAGAAGGAGCATGCGCCTTTATAGAAATCTGAAGTATCTGCCAAACAAAGAGATAACATATGACTCATGTTTTTATTTCATCTTTTCTTGGCTATTCAGTCAGCCACGAGGTTCAGTGTTTTAACCAAATTGTCTGCATCAAGAATATCCTTTTTCTTTTACAGCAAAAGATTTCCTGAGCTTGCAGATATTGGGGTTTAAAGGAATTCCAGGATCTGGAGAAAAGTTGGTTTGGAACATAGGGACATAAAACAATATTTTTTCTTTCCACAGAAACAGAGGTCTCCTTACAGCAGGTTTGGGGCTGGGCTGGATTCTTTCTGAACCAATTAGCTCATCCCCAAATGTTTTCTCTAAAGCTATCAAGCAACGGAGCTGACAAATACTGTAAATATAAACACCCTCTTCTGCTAATTTAATGACTCATGCACAAATCTGCTTGTTGTTAATCCATAAGTGTCATTGAACTCTTGACTCTGATCCTTGAGGAAAACCCAGGCAATATTCCAACAACTATTCCAGTGTTGACATTAGCATTTCCAGTTGTAAATTGTCCACAGACACATACTGTGTCTCCTAATCATATTATTTTATAGGCTATTGATCATTGTAGGGCTTTTTTCTCTACAAAGGTTATATTGTCTTTTTTCTTGCGCTTTTGTAAGAAAAATAAAGTATGTTTTGATAATACTTGTAGATTGAGAACATATAATCAGTTTGTGACATGATATTAGAATCAATTCTCTTGAATTACTTTTTTTTAACATGTGGCAGAGATGGGTCAGTGACAATGTTCTAGGCTCAGCAGAGCAGGTTAAGTCACAAAGATAGTATGTTACAGTTGGGCATGGACAGTGGGTGAACTTGCAATTAGGGGAGGCTAGACACTCACCAATACCCTGGCCCTCCCATCCTCTTCCACCTGAGGCCCCATCCCTTCCACTCCCCTTCTACTCCCTACTGGAGCCCAGAGCTTCCCCACTTCCACTGTCCCCACAATCCTCCCACCACCACCCTGCTAATCTCAGCCCCAGAGCCCAGAGTGGGCGCTATCACCTCCACAGAATCTTTGACCCCAGCACCAGAGCATGGGGTAACTGGGGAACATGTGGCCTGCAGTGCCCCAAACCCCATTCCCAGAGTGCAGCATGGGCAGCATGGCCACATTGCCCCTGTCACCAACCCCAGAGCATAGGGCAGGTACCACCACAACGGTGCCCCCACACTCCGCCCCAGAATACTGAGTGGGCATTGCAACCGCAGCTCTCCAGCCTCATAGCAATTGCCTTCAACCCATGTTCTAATCTCCCCAAGACCCAGCAACAGGCTGCTCAGCCCCAGCCCAGCTCAAGCCTGCCCTGCTAGACTAGGAAAGAGCATGAACTTGTCTCAGTCATGGCACTCCTGGGAGCGGAGCATGGGTGGGACCATGCTAGGCTGTTTTGGGAGACTCAGCCTCCCACTGCCTATGGTACCTGTCGCCCAACAATTGTGTGTGATTTATTTGAGGCTGATGCATTTCTTTTTAAATATTCTGAGTGCTAAATTTTTAAAGGTATTCAATCAATGGAAGTTAGGTACCCAAATGCCTTTAAAACCTGGCCAGGAGTGTACAAAAGGAGTTGGTCATTGTGATGAGTGCCAGTCAATGCCTCACTGTTAAGTGCTTAGAAAATCATTGTGATTCTCAAAGCCTGACTTAGGCTCCCTATGTCATGAATAGGGAGAAAGAGTTTTCTACTGTAATTTACAAAAGACAGCATGCTGGGCAGGGCACCGCCGAAGCTAACCAACAGGAAATGCTGATGACGGGGATGTTTGCTAATCAGCCTGTCCCTGTCTTGGAGATAGAAGCCTATCTCTGCTTGGGATTCTCAGATGTAAACACTCTCTTGGTATTAGGTGCCTACTATTAGGGGAGGGTAGCCATGCAGCCCCACCCCTTCTATACAACACCAGTCCATAGTCTATAGTAGCCTTCAGAGCCCCTCCCATCCTGCATGGTCAGAGGAACCTTGGCCTAACCATGCCAGGCCAATTCTAGTGTTAGGTCACTGGCCAGTCCCAGCACTAGCCTCCAGCTAGTGTCATCAGCTGGTCCCTGCACTGGCTCACTCTGAGCACCAGGCAACTGAGTGATCTCAACACCAGCTCCAACAACCAGCACTGGGCTTTCCACTGGCCCCAGTACTAAGACATCAGCTGCCCCAGCTCACTGGCTTCCTGAACTCCCAGTCCTGCCAGGTTGGGCAGGGGATTGTGGGAGAGGGTATAATATGGGTGGCTTAGGGGAGGCATAACGTCCTCTGGCTTATTATACCCACTGCCTATGGCCTACATCATTTTACTGGAAAGGAGGAACACTTTCCTCATAAATTTTAACTCCATGGTTAAGGTACTCACCTAGGAAGTAGGAGACTACAGTTCAAGTCCATGCTGCCTGAGGAGGAAAAAGGATTTAAACAGGACTCTGCCGTGTATCAGGTAAATACTCTCACCCATGCTACAGGATAATGTGCAGCAGGGGTTCTCTCAGTCTCTCCTGTTTGTTGAAGAAAATGCTGTCTGGGTAAACAATGAAGAGTCATTAGAGTACCAGGGCTAGATCCTGGGTTTTTCACCCCACAGGTGAATGCTCTACCCATAGGGCTACAGTCATTCTCATGCTTGTGTGAGCTCTCTCATACTCTCTCCTTGGTACAAATTACTTTTCATTTGCAGAAGAGCCTGTCAACTCTCAGAGCCCTGGCCAAACAGGATTATGGATTCACTCCAAGACAGAGTCAATTAGGGATAGTTGCATTTATTAATCTCCCTACGTCAGTACTATTACAGGCTTAATACTGTCAGATGGTTACACAGCTACTGCAAAGTAATACGTCAATAAGCATAAGCAGAACAATGCATAAAAGAGAGTAACAGGCACTTAGAAATGCTTATGCCCCTTCAGTCTGCGGGGAGTCCCGTTCCTGTCACCTCACACCAGGCCACAGTGGACGTGGCTCCAGCTGGGGGAATCCAGGGCACCCTCCAAGGTCTAGGTCTCTGGTGAGACTCACTGGGCACGAGACTCCCTACACGAGTTATACTACAGTTGTTTACTGGGTGTGCGCGTACCTGGCTCAACGCCATTCTTATCAATTTCATGAGCTGAGACCGAGGTCAAACTTGTTTACTGCTTAGTAGTTTTGCAGCTCAAAGTATGGGTTAAAGCTGATAAAGCCCAGCTGCTGTTTGCGTTTGCAGACTCCAATGCTGTGTACTCCTAGGATGGAAACTTCCATCCCGGGCCTGCTGATCTACAGGCCCCACATATGACTTTTTATGTGACAGAGCCTGCCTTGAAAAGAGCTGGGCTTGGTTAAGGAATATACTTCAGAAGAGGGGTCTGAGTTAAAACAGGATTGTGAGTGATTATAGAGGTACTTTGAGGCCTCTACTGTAACTCGAGGATACCAACTGCATATGCAGCATTTGCACCTCTGATCTGTAGTGGCCAATAGATCCATCAGACATGTCCTATTTTCTCTCTTTACCCCTGCATGACTGAGTGCAGGATGTTGCCATGGAGCTGAATTAGGAGTGTACCCATCTCCCACCCTGTGCAGTTGCTGCAGAACTATACCTGTTCCATGACATACTGTTGGTATGGTACATGGTATACTGTTGGCACGTATACCTGTGTTGCTCAGGTAGGAAGTGTCTAATGCATCCCTTCTTGTAGCTCCTGGAATCTGACTCACAGTTACACAGAGGAGGAAGAGGCATACTTTGAAGTCAGCAATTGTATTGGAATTGGAAAAGGGAGACTCAAGAAGAGGGCCAATTGGCAGCAGAGCAGGACGCTGGGGAAGGCACTTCTGGTAACTCCATATTTCCAATCAAACTGTAGGGGTTACATGCTCTTTTTTATTTAATCTGAACAAAAAGTAGGTGTAGTGGGCATTGGTGGCCATTTCAGCAATGAAGAAGGTGCTTTCTGTAAAATACTGTTTATGTGCACGAGCAGGGCTCGACAATTAGGGCAATCTACTCGCCCATGGTGAGTAGATTTTAGCCCGTCACGGCGCCGCAGCGCGATCAGCGCATGCGCAGCGTGGTCTGCTCATGCGCAGAGTGCCAAACCGCACGGCTAGCGAGCGGGGCTCACCACCGCTTGTCAAGCCCTGTGCATGAGGATAACTCAAGAATCCTCCATGAAGATCTCTAGGGGTACGTCTACATTGCATGCTTATTTCAAAATAAGATATTCTGGAATAGTTATTCTGAAATATCTTATTTCGAAATAGCACGTCTACACTGCAGAGAAGCTTCAAAATTAGTCTGAGGCAAGCTTCCCTAATGTAGACGTGCTATCTCAATTTAGAGCCCCAGGAGGCACTGGGGAGGAATAACTTAGAATGGCCCTG
Organism: Pelochelys cantorii; assembly: GCA_032595735.1. NCBI lineage: Eukaryota > Metazoa > Chordata > Testudines > Trionychidae > Pelochelys > Pelochelys cantorii. The sequence continues at coordinate 83,592,795 of CM064328.1, forward strand.
GTGAGGGGCTATTTTGAAAGAGCAGCAGTGGAACGTCTACACACTCCTTATTTCGAAATAGCTATTTTGGAATAGGCATTGTTCCTCATAGAATTGGGTTTACAGATTTAGGAATAAACCATCTGTTATTTCGAAATTATTTCAAAATAACGGAATGACTGTGTAGACGCTCACATTGTTATTTCAAAATAACGCTAGTTATCTCGAAATAACTGTGCAGTGTAGATGCACCCTAGGTAGCTTTCATGAGGGGTACTTTGCAATCCTTTGCAGAAGGTTTCTGGGGAGGACTGCCTTATTTTGTCCACCATAGTAGGACACTTTCCTATGCCACTCAAATATTAAATCTCTTGGCATCATTGCAGCACACAGCATAACAGCATAAGGACCAGGTCTATACCCAAGCACTTGCAGCATCTGTTTCTTGCTGCCTCTATTACCCTTAGGAGAATGGCATTAAATAGAGTCACCTAGGAGGGTAAGGAGGGAGATAAGTGCATCATGGGAAGTTAATGCCATATTCCCAGAACCACCTGTGCTAATGTTTTGATCCCATAAGGCATTGTAAAACCAAGTTCCAGTTGGCTACATGCACTGTGGGATAGTTCCTCCTCTTCCTGCTAATCCCAGTTCAGGGGTAGTTGTCTGATGATCTAATCCTTCCAAGATTATTTTGTCTTCATTCTGAATAAAAAAGAAATGCCATTTTCTCCTTTAAGTGTTCTAACTTGGTGTTTTTGCTGTAACTAATGAACTTTAATTACTTTTGCAATTGCAACTTGACTGAATTTTCCACTGACTGCACAAAACATCTGTCTTGCTGGAAGTGTACACACTCTCTGATCTACATACAATACTCTCCTACAATATGGTGACATCTGTAGTCCATTAGTCTATAAAGCATCAGGCAAACAGAGATCCTATATAGCGACTCAGTGAATTTCTACTCTTGCATCTGTGTTCTTTTGCCTTTCAAGCTGAGGGTACGGTGTGGGGAAGGTCAAGACAGTGCATTCTACTACCTTTTTTTCTCACCTAATGTAATGGTTCAATAATTAGATGTAAACAATCCACTTACTACATGACTTGCTTTGTTTCTTTCAGAAGCTCCATAATGCCAATGCTTCATTCTGAGCACAGGGTTTCCCAGCTGGTGTTTATTGATGCACTGTACAATTATACTTCATTGATATCACCCTCACTATAACAAGGTCTCCGTTTAATGCCTGTTCCTATTGACAATGTTGCCAGGAGGATGCAGCAATTCTTGGAGTTCTGGCAATGTTATCTGCTTTCCAGCTCAAATGAATTATGGGTAATAATTTATAGAGAACAGATTAGAAGCAATGGTTAAAATATGGTCTAATGTGCCGAATGCATGTGCACAGACATCTTGGTGTTACAGAATCAGGTATCTACTCGCCTGATAGTGCGAGAAATAGCAAACTGCCAGTGCCATTATTTACAATTATCTCACACACATATGCACAATTGGGCTATGTCTACACTACAAGGTTTTTGCGCAAAAACACTTGTTTTTGCGCAAAACCCGGTGGAGTGTCCACACTTCAAGCATGTTTTTACACAAGAAAATCGACAGAACAGAGGGCTTTTGCTGGTAGATTTATGTCTCTCCCCACAAGGAATAACTCCTTTTTGTGCTATAGCTCTTGTGCAAAAAGGCAGGTGTGGACGCTCCGGAGGGGGTTTTGTGCAAGAAACCCCTATTGGAAAAAGCAGAGGTGCTCTGATGGCCATGTAGTGTGGACACTCTCTTGTACAAAATCACGTTGCTTTTGCGATGTGCTTTGAGGTCTGGATGTGCTTTTGCGCAAGAAGTTTTTGAGCAAGAAGTCTTCTGCAAAAGACTTCTTGCGCAAAAACCCTGCAGTGTAGACAAAGCCTTATATTGCAGTCACATGTGAATTTTTGAGGGTGTCCCTTTAAAAGATGAGTGTTGTTAAGCAACTATTTTCCAATCACATAATTGTTTCTTCTCTTCTTATTTTAGGTCTTATATCACACATGGGCCTCATTCTCCACTCACACTGGTTTTACACTGTTGTAACTCCACCTACTTCTAGGGAGTTATGTCTGTTTTACATGAGTATACAGGAAAGGAGAATCAGGTGCTATATATTCAGATGAGTAACCAGTGAAGTTTTTTTCTTTCCTCCTTAAAATGTGAATACCCAAACTGTGCCCTTTCTGCTCCAGCAAATGAGAGACAGAAGAAGCAATTTTTATAGCACATAGACTATGTGGGGCATCAGCATGATCAGCCTGTTCTGAGATGTTTTTCATTATGTTTCCCATTCATCTGAGTTTCCTTTGCTCACTCTCCATTGGTAGTACCTGGAACTCTGTGGCATGGGCATAGTACTGAGGAAAACTATGGAACCCCCATAATGCCAGAGGTTGATAGCCTAGAAAAAAAAGAACACAGACACATAGGACTGTCAATGCAATTTGACATGGATACTCTAGACTCCAGTCTAGAACAGGAAATTTTTGGCCGCTGATTGGTCTTTGAAAGATCCAGAAGAGATGGAATCCACTCTCCATCCACTCACACTATATCCTGGCATCCAGCGATCCTGGTCAGATGTTTCAGAGATACACTTTCATTCTTTTGATGAATAGATGAGATAAACGATCCCACAAAACACCCTTTCTTATAAAATAGACTCTGTTGGCCCAGATAATCAAGATCAATTGCCTGCAAATGAGTGCTTACATTTGAATGCATCTGTATCGTATGTGCACATAACCAACATGCTCATGTCAGTAGGGTCTTTGTATGCTCTTGCAGTGAGTTGGGTGCTTGACCAGCCACATGCATTCATAGCTATTTAATTTGTTTACACATATCAGGTACCTGTGTGAAAAAATAAGATACATGCAAATATGCATGCAATGACATAAATACCCAAATCGAAAGTGCACATTATGAACAGTCAAAAATATTTTTTTCATTCTCCTTAGACTAGGACAGTATTTTTCAACCAGTGGTATGAGTACCCTTAGGGGTACTTGAGAGAAATCTGGGGGGGGGGGGTACATCAACACAACTGAAATTTGGAGAAAACTGATTTTTTGTTTTAAGTTTTACAGCGCTTTATTATTTTTGTACTTTTTACACCCAAAAATTTCATTGCCTGCTCGGCTATGATTAAGTTGTTTAAACAAATGTGTTGCAATGGTAGAAAAAAAAATTGTGTGTCTGAAAACTGTAGGTACTGTGGGTACTTATATATCTTTTTAAAGGGGTACTTTATAAAAAAAAGGTTGAGAAACACTGGACTAGGGCAGTGTCTCTTGAAATCTGTTTGGATTTGGCAAAGACTTTTCTATCAGCAGCATGTACCTGCTTCATTAGTATCTTTTAAAGTGTGCTGGTTTGAAGAGGGAGAGATGGAGGACAGGGCTCCAAGATATAATTTTTGATACACTTTTCATACATCAGAAGTGGATTGATAACATTCCAAAATATCTGCAGTATGTTAGTTCCTTGTAGTTGATTTACAGACTATGACTGAAAATTCATTTCTGTTCCTGTAGATGCTAAATTCATTACCCTGCCACAGAATTCAGACTCTCCACTTCTCCTTGAACTTCTGCTTGCTGCCATGGCAACCAGTGCCAGACAATATATTTTTTTCTTTTCACTTTTTTCACCAGCACATTCACATATTGCAGCAAAAATAGTATTGTATTGTGATATTAAAAAAGTAATCACTTTGTATTTTATTCGTGATGTCCCCTTATACTGTATATTATATATGCAGCCTCTATATGATTACTACACTACAGTCTATGGCTTTGTAAAATAATAGGCCAGATTTTCTTTAAAGCTGTGTGAAAAGAAGATTTTTTTCCCTCCTCCCAGATGGACATTCAGTTTACAGTAAAATGTGTTTGAAATGGGACTGCATAATGCACTTTTCTTCAATAAATATCTGGTCATTATTTTCTATCTTAGAGGTTCTCTCCATTTACTGTTGCCAGAAAAGTTCAAGGATTAGCTTGCCTGCAATTTTTATCCACCTCTTTCTGAAGTCTTATTAAAATTCCAAATGGATTTCTGAATGGATTGTTTGATCTCAACTACAAGAAACCAAGGAATGTCAGGACGAATGGAAATGAAACCAGTCCATCCATGGGCTGTCACTGCTTTACTAGATGAGATGGGGGACTGTCAAAAATGAGGATTGTTCTCTTACTACTAAAAAATTATATAGAGCAATGAAGCACAAGCTGTCTCTGGCACTGCTATGTTAGTAAACAGCAAACCCCTCCAGGCTCTGTTCACTTAGCCATCAGCATACAGAGGCAGAGTTACATGAATACTCTCCAAAGTCAATTGTGAACTGCACCCAGGAAGCCCTCAGAAAATTTCCCCAGCCCTGCCCTGCACCTCTAATCAAGATCTTTTTGAACAATGTAAGCTCATGAATTAGTTTGTCACTCCTTCAAAGCATGGTGGACATGTCCCAGCCTCTGTAATCTGAGCATACCCTCCAAACATATTGGCTGTGTCTAGACTGGCCAGTTTTTCTGGAAAATCAGCCGCTTTTCCGGAAAAACTTGCCAGCTGTCTAGACTGGCCGCTTGAATTTCTGCAAGAACACTGACGATCTCATGTATGATTGTCAGTGTTCTTGCGGAAATACTATGCTGCTCCCGTTCGGGCAAAAGTCCTTTTTGCGCAAAACTTTTGCGCAAAAGGGCCAGTGTAGACAACGTGGTATTGTTTTGCGCAAAAAAGCCCCGATGGCTAAAATGGTGATCGGGGCTTTCTTGCGCAAAAGTGCATCTAGATTGGCCAGGGACACTTTTCCGCAAAAAGTGCTTTTGCGGAAAAACGTCCGTGCCAATCTAGACGCTCTTTTCCGCAAATGCTTTTAACGGAAAACTTTTCCGTTAAAAGCATTTCTGGAAAATCATGCCAGTCTAGACGCAGCCATTGGCTGCGTCTAGACTGGCCACTTTTTCCGGAAAATCAGCCGCTTTTCCGGAAAAACTTGCCAGCTGTCTACATTGGCCGCTTGATTTTCCACAAAAGCACCGACGTTCTCATGTACGAAATCAGTGCTTCTTCCGGAAAAGCTTTGACAAAGTCCTTTTTGCAAAAAACTGTTGCGCAAAAGGGCCAGTGTAGACAGCTAGCTAAGACTTTTGCGCAAAAGCAGGTTAAACGGAAAAAAGCTGCTTGGATGCTGGGAGACCTCGTAGTAGCCCCGGACTTCCCGGTAACCCGAGCTCTTAAAGTAGCCACAGGCTGCTGAGCGCACATGGCAGGAGCGTGCCTCAGACCTCTGGCCTGAGGTCTGCCACGGTGCCCCTGCTGTGCCCAGCAGCCACCTCGCAGCCCATCATGGCAGATCCAGGCACTCACCCACCTGCACCCCCAGCGCAGGAGGCCCCCAGGGGCCAGAGAAGAAGAGCCCCATCATGATCCTCAGGGGAGCTGGAGACCCTCCTGGACCTGTGGCAGGAGGAGGAGGACCTCCATGACACCCGGTCCCAGCGCCGCAATGCCGACATCTTTGGCCGCATGGCCCAGGCGCTAGCCCAGCAGGGCCATCCAGCCTGGAACCTGGACCAGGTCCCGTCTAAAGTCAAAGAACTTTGCCTGGGCTAGGTGCGGGCCAGCGAGGGCCGGGGGGCAGGACCAGACACCTGCCCCCACTATGACCGGCTGCATGCCATCCTGGGCCAGCCAGCCCCGCAAGCCCCGGACGTGCCCATCGACAGCAGCGTGCGCCCCCCCGTCACCAGGACCACCGAGGCGGGGGAAGGAGATGACAGCAGTGCATCAGAGGATGAGGCCAGCACTGCCACCCAGCAGGCCCCCTCCAGCAGCCCTGACGTCTCCCGTGCATCCTCCGAGGCCGGGGAAGGATCCACCGGTGAGTCTTGCACTTTGCACCCTCAAGGGCGGGGGGCGGGGGGAGGAGCCAGGCGCCCGGAGGGGGGAGGGGGAGAGCATGTCACTCAGGCCACGTGAGCTGCACGCTGTGTAGCATTAGGCAGGAAGCAGCATGTGCAGCCTGGTGACCGAGCGGCATGTGGCCGCGGCAGGCAGCTGCAGGGCACGCCTGGGACTGTGCTGCTCACACACATTCGGCGGGACCAGGGGGGAAGGGTGGATGCCGGCTGGAACCAGCCAGGGCCCCAGGGACTCAGGCCAGAGCCCGCACCTCCACAAGGGTGCAGCACGGAGGATGGCACACTGTCCCGTGCCTGGCTGTGAGGCACAGCCAGCTGCTCCTGGGAAAACTGCAGCGTCACAGCCCTGTGAATGTGGCCCCCACTGAGCCCCTCGCCTGCTCCCGGTGCCTTGGCTGGCTCCCCGAGGGAAGTCCCCACTGCGGCCACACATGTCCCTGGGCTACGTGTGTGAGGGATAGTGGAAGGGAGAAGAGGGGAAGCGCTCGGGCTGCCCCTAGGGCCGCCTGAGTTTTGCTGAAAGGATGGGACACCCCCCCCCCCAGTCACTCTCCTGGTTCCGTCCAGGAGATATCCCACGCGATGGGGATCTGAGAGCCCAGACCACCTCTGCCAGATGTGCTCCCAGGCACTGTGTGGGGATGCATCTTGCTCCCTGTCAAACACCAGTGATTAGCCCAAAGCCTCACAGCCTCCACCGGCAGGGAGTTCCACAGATTAATGCAACACAAGCGCCCTCCCGCCCTCCACGGGGCCAGGACACAGACTGGTGGTTACAATACATGGAGGAGGACCCTACTCCAGGGGCAGTCCTCCTTGCAAACATACAACACGCGGGGCAGGGGGGGAACCGAGTGGGCCCAAGCCACACTACTGTGGTGTCACCTGGACTCAGGGGGGGAGGGCATGAGGTGTGGGGACAGTGGCCGGCCTGCCTGACTGACCCATCCTTTCTTCTCTTCCCTGCAGCAGGACCAAGCACAAGCCGGGGACCCTCCAGTCCAGAAGCAGCGGCACCCCCAGCTGCCCAACCACGGAGCCAGAGGCTCTGCCACCGGGACCAGCTCCTTCGGTGCCATGTGCAGGCCGTCGAGCGCATTGAGGCTGTGATTAGGCAACGCGTCGAGGGGGACCTGCAGTGGCGCCAGGAGGCCTGGGCCACCTTCCAGGCCCATTGCACCAGGATGGCTGACTCCATCGCTACCCTCACTGCCCACATAGCCCATGCCATCCATTATGGCATGGACTTACCCCATGCCCCCGCCATCCCTCCCCTAGCACTGCCCATGCCCCCTCCTGCCCCTGCATTGCCCCCTCCTGCCGCCCCTGCAGTGCCCCCTCCTGCAATGCCCCCTCCTGCCGCTCCTGCAATAGCCTCTCCTGCCCACCTCCCTGTGCAGCCTGCCCCAATGCGGCCTGCCCCCCATATCCAGGTCCGCCCCCGCAGGAGCGCTCGCAGGGGCCACCCCTCCCAGGAGTAGCCCCTCCCCCTCCCAGTGGAAGGTCTCCTCCCCCTCCCCCTCCCAGTTGAAAGTCTCCTCCCCCTCTCCCCCTTGTAAATAAAAACATACAAGTTTTTCAGTTGAAAACGAAACTGTGTTGGTTATTGTGTCACTTGAGGTAACTGTAATAAATGATTTGAGATGCCAATTTGCCAACTAAATTTAAGAGGCTTACAAAATGCGGACACCAAATTCTGTATCTATCACTGGTCGTTCCTTTAAGTGGTCATTGGTTTGTGGCGCATAAATAAATACTGACACTTTTAAGTAAAATTTAAACCACAACTATATTAACATAGATAACAAACAAGCAAGAAAGGTTAAAAGACGCACACAAAAGAATATGTACATAGTATAGACGCAGGGACGACTGTAGTGTTGCTGGCAACCTCAATCCTTTGGTCCTTCCGGGCCTCGGGAGAGGAACAGCCAGGAGATCCCTCGATGGAAGACGACGGCGAAACTGGCAACCTCAATCCTTTGGTCCTTCCGGGCCTCGGGAGAGGAACAGCCAGGAGATCCCTTGAAGACGACTGGAATCGGGTACACTGACTCGAGCCTTCCGCACGAACCACGAATCCTCTTCCTGTTCTTCAGGACAGCTCGGACAGGCGATGGTGGCCTAAGCCCTAGCCTAAACTAAAAGAAAAAACCTAGCTACGTCCGACGCACCCGACAAACATTCACGATGACGGCCGATGTGCTTGGAACTGACGCTTTACAACTGGGGGTAGGTAAGGGGAGGGGAGGGGAGGGAAGGGGGAAGGGGAGGGGATTGGAGGGAGTTGTATGGGGAGACCGAGGCGACCCTACTATGGGGCTTGTGCGAACATGCCCGTCAGGGCCTCTCGGATGCGCACCCCATCCTGGTGTGCCCGGCAGATGGCAGCTGTGTGGGGCTGTTCAAACGTCTATGCCTCAGCTGCCACCCATGCAGGGAGGAAGGCCTCCCCACTCCACTCCACAATGTTGTGGAGCACGCAGCACGCAGCCAGTACCTCTGTTGCAGTCCGCTCACCCATCTCGAGACGGGTGAGCAAACAACGGAAGCGGGCTTTTAAGCGGCTGAAGGCGCACTCCACCTGATTTCGGGCCCGGTTGAGGCGGTCGTTGAACCGGGTCCAGTTCTGGTCCAGCCACCCCATGTGGGGCTGCATTAGCCAGGGCAGCAGGGGGTAGGCCGCGTCCCCGATGACGCAGATGGGCATAGGCACATCCCCGACAGTGAACTCCTGCCGGGGGAAGTAGGTGCCCACCTCCAGCCTGCGAAACAGTCCGGAGTTGCGGAGGATGCGGGCGTCGTGTGCCCTGCTGGACCAGCCTGCGTAGACATCCAGGAAGCGGCCCTGGTGGTCCACGAGGGCCTGGAGAACAACAGAGCAGTACCCCTTCCTGTTCATGAAATGGGCTGCTCGATGCTCCGGGGCCCGGATGGGGATGTGGGTTGCATCCAGGGCTCCCCCGCAGTTGGGGAACCCGAGGGCAGTGAAGCCGGCCAGCGTAGCATCCACGTCGCGCAGGCGGATCACTCTCGGGAGCAGGACATCATTGATGGCGTGGACGACCTGCAGAAGGGTGCAGAGAAACACAAGGGAACACATCACATAAGGCAGGGGTGAGTGTGCGCTCCCTTGGGCCCCCCCCCGTGATTCCCTCTGTCCTCACGCACGCACGCGCACGCACACACACACACACCAGGGCCCCCTCGCCCAACGGCCCCCCCCCCAGCAGGCCTGTGCAAGGGAGGGACGGCCCAAACCCCTGGGTGACCCAGCCTGGAGTCTTGGATGCCCCTGGGCATGGAGTGTAGCACCCTCCCCCCACCCCACTCCCTACTCCCCCTGGGACTTACCTCCATGACGATCACACCGATGGTGGATCTTCCCACCCCGAATTGGTGTGCCACTGATCGGTAGCTGTCCGGGGTGGCCAGCTTCCATAGCGCGATGGCGACCCTCTTCTTCACGGGGATGGGTGCACACAGCCGGGTGGTGGCTCTCTGGAGCGCGGAGGTGAGCCAGGCACACAGCTCCAGGAACGTCTGCTTTCGCATGAGGAAATTCCGGAGCCATTGCTGGTCGTCCCATTGCCCAAGGACCAGCCGGTCCCACCAGTCTATACTGGTGTCCAGTGTCCAGAGTGGCCTCTCCACCCTGGGGTGGGGATGCCACAGGGACTCCATGGCCTCCCTGGTGAGGGAGTCCAAGGCGATCTGCACCTCCTGGTCCTGGAACACGAGGGCACCAGCCTGGAGCACCAGCTGCAGGCACTCAAAAATGGCCGACAGGGGCCAGAGCAGGCACACGGCCACCCCTGGCTCCATGGCAGACAAAGCAAGGCACAAGAAACCAAAAACAGGAAAAAAAGCACCAGGGGGCAAAAGGGTGGTGTCCAAAAGGCAGAGGGCAACCCCAAACCTGCTATGGCTGTCAGTCCCTGCCAGAGGTCCTAATGCATGGAGCAGGAGACAAATGGCTGTCCAGCAAGACCCCTTTAAGCACATGTCTGAACGGAGCTCCAGCCCCGCCCCCGGAAAGGGCTGGTGCCCTTTTGCCCTCTTCAAAATGGTTCCGGGCTTCTGCGTTTGCGCGTCGTTCTAACGATAACTCCGGGACCAATCTAGACGCTCTTTTGTGGAAATACTTTTAACGGAAAACTTTTCCGTTAAAAGTATTTCTGGAAAATCATGCCAGTTTAGACGCAGCCATTAGGTATACCTCATTGGTTAAATTAAACATCAAATAAATGTGTTTTTAAGTGAGTAACTGGCAGTGGCCTGGAAGATTAGAATTGGTCACAAATGGAAATAAAATAGAAAAACCAGAATCTAAAGTGTAAACTTTGCCAGGCTAATAATTCTAAAAGCAAGGCACTCTGAACTTCACAGCATCTCATGCTAAGTAGAACACCTTGTGGTTAGGTCCAGCTCCTTCCAAATTGTCAGTGGAGATCGCTTTGCTTTCCAGTTAATCCTGTTTCCTTGTGTAGAGATGGGAGACAAGAGATGCCCAGAATTGGACACAATATTGCAGCTGAGGTCTTGCCAAAGTGAGTGGGGCAATCCCTCCTGTGCTTTAGGCAATGTCTATACTACAGAGTTTTTTCAGAAAAACAGCTGTTTTTTCGAAAAAACTTCACTTATGTCCACACTGCAATCACATTCTTTCGAAAACCCCCCTGAAAGAACAGAGGGGGTTTTCTGACATTGGTAAACCTTTTTCTACAAGGAAGAAGCCTTTTTCCGAAAGAGTTCTTTCAGGAAAAAGGCGTGTGTGGACAGGGAAGAGGGAGTTCTTTTGAAAGAAGCGGAAAGAGGAAAATGCACAGGTGCCCTGGTGGCTACTCTGTCCATAGTAATCACAGCTGAAATGCGAGATAGCGTCCATTCAATGTGGACACTAACTTTCAAAAAAGCAGATGTTTTTTCGATGCGCTTTGGCAGTGTGGACGCTCTCTTTTGGAAGAAGTTTTTTTTGGAAGTTCTCTTCTGGAAAAGCTTCTTCCGAAAGAAGCCTGCAGTCTAGACATAGCCTTAGACTCAGCACTCCTTCACACACTCTGAATTATTAGTTTTCTTTGTAATTGCATCACATTATTGATTCATATTTAATTTGTGATCCACTCTAACCCCCACATTCTGTCTCCTACCCTCACTGCCACCGCCAGCCTATCCTTGTACTCTTTTGCTCCTGTCCACCCAGCCCTCTGGCCACGTGTCTCTTCCCTGCTGCCAACAGCCACTTCACACCTCTTTGCATTGCAATTGGGAAGCTTGTTTCTCCCCGTCCACACTGCCTGAGCACCTGTAAAGGGAGCATTGAGAGCCAAGGGGAGACAGTTTTCCTGCTTTCAGTTTCTATGCATGATGCCACAGTGGCCCCCTGTTCCTGGAGGAGCAATTGCATTAAAATATCACTTCACTGCTGCAGCTCTTTCCTGTGGCATGTCCAGTAATGATGGTCTCTTCAGATGCTCTAGCTAACAAACTTCAAGAAGTCTTCACTGAGATTTTTAGAAGACTCTTACTTAGCCATTTTGGGGTTAATTCTCACAGGGATTACAAAAAGCGCATCTCTGATGCCCATGTGATCTCTTTGCAAAATGTAGTCTGTGATCCAAAGCTCAGGGGTGTTAGAGCACAGCTTCTCAGTGAAATGCCTGCAGGACATTTTTTTAACATAGGCAAAACTATATATTTTCCCCTAATCGTGTTCTGAAAAGTAGCTGAACTATTTTAGCTGAAACGTCCCCAAGAATTGTGCCTGAGGCAGACACAGTGGTTTAAAACTCAAATGGTTTAAGCTTAGGAAAGTTATAAGCAACTAAAAACATAGTTTTATAACAGAAAGTACTGGGGATCCTTAACTTTCAGTGTTGCCTATTGTTCCAAGTTCAATTTCATTCAATAACAAGATAGCTAGTCTTAGGGCTTGTCTTCACTACCCTGCATACTGCATTGATGGTGAAATTGCACTATGTTGATAAGAGAGCACTTTCCTGTCCACATAATTACTCCATCTGAAGCTATGTCAGTGGGAGAACATCTCATGTGGAGAGTGTACGTGTTTTATAAGTTGATGTAACTTATCTTGCTCTGGGGTGGTTTTTTTCATATCCCTCAATGAGATGTAACTCACATCAACTTAAGTGGTAGTGTTGACAAGCCTTTAACCATTTTCACTAATCAATTATTTTTAAGTCTCGGAGGGGTAGCTGTGTTAGTTTGTAACTAAAAAAAACCCAACAACAGTGGTCCTGTAGCACTTTAGAGACTAACAAAAATATATAAATAGTATCATGAGGTTTTGTGGGCACAACCCACTTCTTGAGATGACAAATATGGAGCAAGGGGCCCAGAGTTTGAAATATGAAGCAGAAAAAGAGGAAGGGGGGAGGAGAAAGAAAAAAAAAAGCGTGGAAAAAAAAGGAAAAAAACCCTGTTAACTACAGTGTCCATGCTAAATGAGGCTAATAGAGTAGGCTGTAAGTGCCTGAAACTTAGCTTTTGATGTCATTTGGGTTTTAAATATAATGGCCCATCCAGTTCACGTCTTTGTTCAGGCCCTGTGAGATAATATCAAATTTGCATATGAAGGCAAGTTCCACAGATTTTCTTTCTCTAGTTGATTCCTGAAATTGTTATGCAAGAGAATGGCCACCTTTTAATCCATTAATGAGTGCCCAGGCAAGTTAAAATGTTCTCCAACAAGTTTTTGTGTGTTACCATTATGGATATCTGATTTGTGTCCATTAATCCTTTGTCAATCCTTTATACCCAATGGACTAAAGATGAAAAACCCACTGCAATCTACATACCCCACAGTAAGAGATTATGCCATACACTCTCAAAGAAACTGAGGAACCACCTACTCAGAATGCAATGCAACAAACAGAACAAAATCAAGGAGGCACTCTTAACACTAAAGTCTCTCCAAAAAAAAAAAAAAAAAAAAAACCTAAGCTTCCACATAAACTTCTTAGCTGGACTTTATAAAAAATGGTCTAAACTCCTACATGCCTCAGGATATTTCAACTCTGAGACCTTCAACTCACCTCACAACATTGTCAACCTGTCCAACCACACTCTCAGCCCAGCAGAAGAATCTGTCCTATTTCAGGGACTCTCTTTCTGCCCCACCACTTCCACAAATATGATACAGTTTCAAGGAGATGTGGAAAATTATTTTCGCTTCCTTTGTCCAAAATAATATTTCCAACACACCACTGAACAACGCACTGACCTTCAGGATCCTCCCTGCCAACCACACAAGAGCAAAGCCTCTATGTGGACCCCGGCTGATGATCGTAATGAGAGTCTTGATTTCTACATCAATTACTTCTGCAAACACACAGGGGCTGACATTGTTAACAAACAACATATAACATATAACCTCAGCCATGCTGAACACAATGCTATACGCAGCCTCAAAAACAATTCTAACATTGTAATCAAAGACGCTGACAAAGGGGGTGCTATAGTCATCATGAACAGAACAGGTTATGAACAGGAGGCTGCCAGACAACTCACCAACACCAGATTCTACAGGCTCCTTTCCTCTGATACCACTAAAGAATACCAAAAAAACCCTAGACCATCTGCTCATGAAACTCCCTGCTACTATTCGGGACCAAATCCATACTAACCCCCCAAATCCCTGACCAGGAGTTTTCTATCTGCTACCCAAGATTCACAAACCTGGAAATCTCAGACAACATCCAATCATCTTCCCAGGCATTGGCACACACACAGCAGGATTATCTGGTTATGTTGACTCTCTCCTCAGACCAAGTGCTACCAGCACTCCTAGCTACCTTCAGGACACCATTGACTTTGAAACTACAGAACATCAGTAATATTCCTGAAAACACCATCCTGGCCACCATGGATGTAGAAGCTCTTTATACCAACATTCCACACAGTGATGGATTTCTGGCTGTCAGAAACACTATCCTTGAAACATTGCACACCTGATGACTGAGCTCTGTGATTTTGTTCTCACTCACAACTATTTCCAGTTTGGGAACAATTTATATCTTCAAGTCAGCGGCACAGCTATGGTAATCCGCATGGCCTCACAATATGACATCTTTAAGGCTGACTTCAAACAACGTTTCCTCAGCTCTCACCTCCTACCACCCTTACTCTACTTAAGCTACATTGATGACATCTTCATCATATGGACCCATCGAAAGGAGACCCTTGAAGAATTCCACAGGGATTTCTACAACTTCCACCCCATCATCAACCTTAGACTGGATCAGTGCACACAAGAGATCCACTTCCTTGACACTACAGTACAATTAAATGATGGCCACATTTCTACCACCTTATACCAGAAACCTACCAACTGTTATAGAATTATAGATTCATAGAATACTAGAACTAGAAGGGACCTTGAGAGGTCACCAAGTCCAATCCCCTGCCCTCATGGCAGGACCAAGTACCATCTAAATTATCCTTGATAGATGTCTATGCAACTTGCTCTTAAGCATCTCTGGCTAACCTAGTGAGGAGGGCTTTAAACTAGGTTCAATGGGGGCAGGTGACCAAAGCCTACAGGTAAGTGAAGAACATGGAGACTTGGCAGTTGGGTTGGAAATGGGAGGGACCATGGGCTATAAGAGCAGAGAAAAAGGAGGGTTGTGGAATCTCCATCTCTGGAGATATTTAAGGGCAGGGTAGATAGACATCTATCAGAGATGGCCTAGACAGTGCTTGGTCCTGCTGTGAGGGCAGGGGACTGGACTCGATGACCTCTCCAAGTCCCTTCCAGTTCTAGTATTCTATGATTCTATGATCTCCAGTGATTCCCCAACCTCCTAGGCAATTTATTCCAGTGTTTAACCACCCTGACAGTTAGGAAGTTTTTCCTAATGTCCAATCTAAACCTCCCTTGCTGCAGTTTAAGCCCATTGCTTTTTGTCCTATTATCAGAGGCCAAGGATAACAATTTTTCTCCCTCCTTCTTGTAACACCCTTGGAGATACTTGAAAACTGATATCATGTCCCCTCTCAGTCTCTTCTTTTCTAAACTAATCAAGCCCATTTCTTTCAGTCTTCCCCCACAGGTCATGTTTTCTAGACATTTAATCCTTTTTGTTGCTCCTCTGGACTTTCTCCAATTTCTCTACATCTTTCTTGAAATGTGGTGCCCAGAACTGT
This sequence comes from Pelochelys cantorii, assembly GCA_032595735.1. Classification (NCBI taxonomy): domain Eukaryota; kingdom Metazoa; phylum Chordata; order Testudines; family Trionychidae; genus Pelochelys; species Pelochelys cantorii. Next base: position 83,607,912 of record CM064328.1, read on the forward strand.
ATACTATACTCCAATTGAGGCCTAATCAGTGCAGAGTAGAGCAGATGACTTCTGTCTTGCTCACACTCCTGTTAATGCATCCCAGAATCATGTTTGCCTTTTTTTCAATAGTGTCACACTGTTGACTCATATTTAGCTTGTGGTCCACTATGATCCCTAGATCCTTTTCTGCAGTACTCCTTCCTAGACTGTCACTTCTCGTTTTCTGGAATGTATTTATACTTAACACTGAGATTACAATATTTCACATCTATCCTTAATTAATTAGTTTAACATAATTAAAAAGCATTTCAAAAGAATGTAATATTAATAAAATTCATAGTTATATAAAACGTAGGTGATGTATATATATATATAAAATTGTATATGATATTGGCTTGGCTATTACTATAAACTTACTGATTTTTCTTATCTGGCTTTGTTTATATTTGCAAGACAGAATATCTGTATAATCAACAAATAAGTAAGCATAGCATACCAAAGGTTGGTAAATTGCATGTAATTTCTCAAGTCTTCTCCTGAAGTATACATAGCATGAGTCTGCAAAGGTTTTAGCACCTAACTACAAATCACCATGAATACAAAGCATTCTAAATGTAATGTACTCTACTTATTCAAAAGCTACTTTCTTTTTCAGGTTGTATAACATTTCATTTTTAATCACATATCTATAACAAAAACAAATCCCATAATTTGATCAATATATTTCACTTGTGAGCTGAATGCATTTTATTTTGTTTAGTTAGCAAAGAAGCAATTTACATTCTTGCTTGTGAGAGCTGGTTGACTAATATCCCGTTTACAAGAACCAGCTTTACAAGTCTTTCAATATTCATTCCTTTATCTGATAACTGCTAGTACAGCATTTGGACACATAAAAACTTTGCAACTTTGTATTTTTTTTCTATTTGTCATTCCAATCATCATTGAATTTCAATAGCTAACCATTTTTTATTTCCCGTTTCTGTCTCGTCTTGAGTTTGCCTGATCCTTTCTTCTTGTCCCACTACTTTCTTTGCTTTCCAGTCTTTGGGTTTGTTTTCCTGGCATTTGTGTGTGTGAGTTCACAACAGCTTCATAGAAATGTAAATGGAAAAATAATCACACTCTTTCTTAAAAAAAAAAGACATCTAAATTTTGGCCAATACTTCTGTGACATAGTAGGGATTGTGTTTGCTCTGTTTGCTTTGTTATTCTATATGTGATTCCTATTGTCCTGTACTGTTCTGTTGTAACCCTGAGTGTGTGCCTCAGTTTCCCTGGGCACTACATCAGTGCCTGGCTGGAGATGAGAATGTTGGGGGGGGGGGGGGGGAGGCTGCCCTGGGCTACCCCTCTTAGCACATACATAACAATAACCCAGGTTGTCCTGTAACCTGAGCCTGGAACCAGGCAGCAACCCATGAAAGCTTATGCTCCAATCAATCTGTCAGTCTATAAGATGCCACAGGACTCCTCGTTGCTTTTTCAGGGAGCAACCAGGTAACACCTTGCCCAGGAATCTGAACAAAGGTGGGGGTGAGGCTGCCTGGAGGGCTGGGACCATTTGCTTGGCATGTGAGTTTAAATTTTCAGCTGGCTTAGGGAGAAGGGAATCTAGCTGGTTTGAGGTGGCCAGGCAGGGGCCCAGAGCCCTGGCTCTGGGCCTCCCATGCCCAAGATGGATTGTACTGAATGCTCCTGGATCCTGAAACAAGTCTGTGCTATGCTGTGTCCCTGTGCACCAATAAGCCTTCTGTTCTACTTGCTGGCTGAGAGTCACATCTGACTGTGGATTGGGGTGCAGGGCCCAGTGACTCCCCCACACTCCATGACAACTTCACTATCAGTTCTGTGGCTCATTTTAATTAAATAGCAATACCCAACTGAAGTTGAGAGTTACAGGGCTTACCAGTGTTCAAGTAAGCATCAGAGAGAGCAATACATCTGGTTCTGATAACTAGTAATGTCCAATATTTGTTTTCAGAATGAAGGAGATAAGCTATGCAGCATTACTGGTGAGGGGAGTATTGACTGTGAGAAGGCCACAGAATTCTTATATTCAAAGACCAAATCTAAGGCCTCAATCCCGAAAGTCCTTATGCACATGAGTAACCAGGCATGTTAGTAATTGCATTCAACTCTACAGGACTGCTTACACAAGTCCCTAAGCATTTGGGGGATTGGGGCCAGAGTGGTAATGAACAGGGAATATAATTCTGTATTCTCTCCCCTATCCAGAATTTCCCTATTGGGAACATGATCTCAATTTTTGTAGCCATGTGCATGGTGTTTGAAATGAATCCAGCTGTACACAACCACATAATTTCATTGCTTGGTATTTCTATTTCCTTTTAAAAGCCTATTTGTTTTATTTGAGTTTAATCTCAGTTCGAAGTTGTAGCTGACAGGTTGCTGAACTGTGAATTCTGATTGGCTTCATACTCAGAATGCTGTGAACTTGCTAGACAAAAGGGAGATAAGTATTCTCATGGTAATGCATATTCATTTACTATAAATATATGTTGCTGGTCTCATTTTTTTTATATAACCTTGGAGTGATGACTCAGGGCATGACCTTGGTTTAAACAGCCAGTTTCCAAAATACTTAAATATGAGAATTTTCCATGTTTAATAGGCAAACAGGTACACATCTAAGGAAAAACAATAATTAACTAGGCTTGTTAAACTATATTGTTTAAGCTTTACAGAATCAAATAATACAAGACTAAAACACTGCCCAACAGAGGATGGCTGAAAACACTCTCTAGACTTCGAGGTAATTTGTCAGATGCTGTAAATACAAGTCATTTCAGCCAGTACATAAACCACCTCTATAAAGCATGACTGCAAGTAACTTAAACAACAGCGCATCATGCCATATGGGTTTTTATTAAAATATGAGACACACTGCTAAACTTGGCTATTGTTGATGCCTATCATTTCATTATAAAGAGACACAGGGCATGTTTGATTTCCCTAGATGGAGCCAATCTGCCTCTGTCTTATGGTTATTAGTTTTTCAGCATCATATCCACCACATTTCACCTTGGGTTTAATTATCTTTCTTGCATCTTCTCCCTCTCTCCAGATATATATTTATTGTATTTTGAATTGTTTTAGGTGGATTGCAAAACATCTTGCTGAGGATACATTTATTGAAATGTGGTATTTAAGAGCTGATTATAGTGTAGCCTATATTTTCTTCTGTCAAAAATGCTCCAGGGAGTTTTTAAAAAGTCTAATTTTAGAAGACAGAAATAATTTACAGCTCTACTATGTATCAAACTGTGTGCCCATTTTGGATTCAAAGAGGTGGTGGGTGATGCTTTTAGCTTGTGTTTTGGGTTTAGCATCTTTTTTATAGAATCATAGAATAGTAGAACTGGAAGGGACTTCCAGAGGTCAGCAAGTTCAGTCCCATGCACTCATGGCAGGACCAAGCACCTTCAAGATCATCCCTAATACATGTTTATCTAACCAATCTGCTCTTAAATATTTACAATGCTGGAGATTCCACAACCTCTCTAGGCCATTTATTTTGATAACAAAAATGTTTTGTTACTATAACTGGAAAAATGTAGCTGTAGAATAATGGTACAATGTTAATACATGATGGCATTATTTTGAACTGTTTAGCAAGGAATATGTAAGGGGAAGGAAATGTCAAGCTCTGTAAAAGAATTAAGAATATTGGGCCAGATTCTGATTTGGTGTAAGTCTGCATAATTCAATTTACTTTGACTAAAGAGATTTACTCCAAAGGATATGGCAGCTTCTTTATTATTAATTATTATTAGTTTTTAAGATTTCATTTCTGTTTTTCATTCCTTCACATTGCACAGAAATTATTCTTCACATGGAATAATTGTCCTCCTCATATTGGCAGGTTTGGTAGAAAATGATCAGAGTAGAAAGACAGCATATGAATAGCCTATCTACCAACCCATGAAGCTGTTCCACAGGCAGCAATCAAGGCATATAGTGTATACCAGAGCACTACTCCCTGGAGGGTGGAACCCATCTTGTTCATTAGGCAGATTTCTCTATAGGTTGTTTCTTTGCCTTTTTCTTCAAATAAGAAAAGAATCTTTCCTTTTCCTGCCCAGACTGGTCCATAAAGTAATTCCAGATCTTCCACTTGACCAGGTATAGTGTTGGCAACTCTTCAGGAGCTGGATGTGGTCAACATGCCACTTCCACAATTTGCAAGAACATCTAAGGCAAGTAGTTACTGGAATTTCAAATGCCATGATACTTTTGGAGCAATGCAATTTACTGCTATATAACACCAGGCTTTAATGCATGCTATTTTCATAGTATGTATTTTATTCCAGAGAACCAATTTCTCGGTTTTTATTTTAACTTCATCATGTATATCTGAATAGCAAAAAATTGTTACATGTTTGGAACATGGCACAAGGATTTGGCAAATCCAAGGCAAGACTAAGTGAAAAATGAAACCCATTTTCATCACCATTTTAGTCTTTTAGTCACACAACGAACTATTTGCTTTGACAGACAAGGGATTAACAAATAAACAGGTAAACTTGTGCTGTATTAAGACCCCACTACTCTATAAATATATTACATGATTTTGAAGAGATAAATATAAAATCCATTATCTTTCAATGGCTGGTGTGAGGCAAGACCACAATTTTTTGTGATATTTGAATGGTGATATCAAACTAGAATATTTCAACATGTACTTGCTTATGTGTTACCAAATCTTAGTCATATCCTGGTAGCCAGAGATCTCTGGTAGTTAGTGTTCAGGACTAGCTCTCAGGACCCCTCTATTGGTACCAGCTCTGACATGGGTTAAAGTGAATTAAATATCTCCCCACGGCTAAGTGTAAACCTTAAGGCTTCTTTTCATTAACATTTTAATGACCACACATGATGTAAACCTTTTATTTAGTTAACCTAACCCTTAAGAAAAATGTAACAAAATCAGTGTTTGTTTCTTAACTCCATCGACAAAGAGACTGATTGGCTTCCATCCAAAACATGTTTAGATTTTATACAAAGTACCAGATTCTGATACCCTCACCAGTCTGAGTTGTACCTTACTCTACAAGCCATCCTATTGGCCCTGATTTTCATTTACCTTCAGATTACTTTACAGTGCCAAAGAAGCAACCTTAAAGGGGCCTGAAAGTCAGCATACATAAAATGCAGATTGTCTAGCATTGCCAGAGCTGTGCAAGGGAGTCTTTAACTCCGCTGACTTCAGTCTGACCACTCCAAGTAAGTAATATGAAGGGGATTAGAATCTGGCCCATAGCAAATATCAAGCAAACACTGAAGACAAAACACATGAAAAGTCCCCTTAAAACCTTTTGAGCCAAATTATGCCCAACCTTTCAACGTCACTTTCAACTCAGTGGCATTTCAAGGGTTAAGTCAGGTTTATCATATGGCTTTTTGCCTGGATTTCAATAATTATTTTGAAAATTATACTCCTCTTTATTTTTCAGTTGTACAGAGGAAGTTTGTTGGTTGGAGCAGGAATGCTGTTTGAAGTTTATTAACCAATTTAAGATCACCTATGAGTAAGAGGTTGCATTAGTTATCAGTATTTGGACTGATCCAGCTTGAGGGAATGGAATGAGAGAGCAGATGTATACATCTGGTAGTCTATGTTTGCTGAAATCAAACATACCACTCCCTGCTCATGTGATTTCTGACAATTTTGGTAGCTTCAGGGCATAGCCGAGTTAGTCTGTTACAGAAAAAAAAAAACAGCAAGCAAATGGTCTGGTAGCACTTTTATAGACTAACACATCATGTAGATGTTATCATGAGCTTTCGTGGGCACGGCCCACTTCTTCAGATGAACGGGAGTTATGACTAGAGGATAAGGAAACTCGAAATAAATAGGAGGGGGGGGGGAGAGAGAAGAAAGATGTTCTGGCGTCCACCCCCCCTCTCTCTATGCATAAAGTATCAGGAGAAAGGGTGCTAAACCTGAGTAGATAAAGATCAAAGTCAGTCACCCTTTCTCCTGATACTTCTGGAGCCCACCCCCCTACCTCTATGCATGAAGTATCAGGAGAAAGGGTGACTGACTTTGATCTTTATCTACTCAGGTTTAGCACCCTTTCTCCTGATACTTTATGCATAGAGGTAGGGGGGGTGGGCTCCAGAACATCTTTTCCCCCCCCCCATTTATTTTGAGTTTCTTTATCCTCTAATCATAACTCGGGTCATCTGAAGAAGTGGGCTGTGCCCACGAAAGCTCATGATACCATCTACATGTTTTGTTAGTCTATAAAGTGCTACCACACCATAATATTGGTAGTTATGGCTGTTGAACTCAGGGCTACAACCACTAATGCCTTTCCTGATACCCTCTGGCCCTGCGCAAATTATTCATACATAAGAAAAAATGTCAGTATCTGAAAAGTTGGAAACTGCAGCTATGAATGAGTCAATGGTAACAAAGAAGTGTACACTTGGACTAGATACTCAGCAAGAGTAAATCTATATGGTTCTGTTGAAACTCTGTCCCATTAAGTATTGCTAGTGTATTGCCAATGTGTTTTAACTTTTACCAGCCAGTTGTAGCCATGGAAGTTAATCAAAACCCCATGCTCTTCGAGCAGCAGCTTTATGAGATCTAGAAGTAATTCCTTTGTACTTATAGTTTTGCCATTGACTTCAACAGGGCCAGCATTTTATCCAGGGGCTTTCCACGCAGTGAACTCATGCAGGCTCCATTAAATGAGAACGTACAGGATGCATATAATCAGAACCAGATTTTACTGAGACCAAAAGCCCTGATACACAACACATACGGGGTAAGGCAGCCAGATAAAAGCTGCTCTCGAGATGGCCTACATACTGGCCTCTCCCTCAGAACTGGGATTTGCTACAGATGTTTAACAAGTACAGATGAAGTGCCCCAAACAGTTAACAGCCAAGCAGTTAGAAGGCATTTTGGCAAGAGCAGCCCTTCCTCACACATTAAGGGCTCAGCTTTGTGTCTAATGCTGAAGAATCTTGCAGGTTGCCATTGCATGCATGTTAAAAAAGATCATACAACAACTGATGGCAACTGAGTTTGACCCTGTTTGGGAATAAGTCTGGACACTCTGGATGCAGTGAAAACAGGCAAGAGGATTTATTACACACAGCTGCTGGTGGAGTGCTACCAGGTGCAAAGCTGGTTAACACTGGTTAAACAAAACATTATAATACATTATATAGGGAGCTGACGGAGGGGAAGCAATTCGGTAGGTTCTAGCAGCAAGATGAAATGAGCACAAGCCAATAACCTAAGAAAGATTACATAGCAACTCTGCCCAAACAAACAAACTCCTTATCGCTAATACAAGTAGTTTTCTTAATAAGCTAAATAAGCCAACATCAACAAACAGACAATTCAATGGCAACTTTTGTTTATATAAGTTATGATGCATCTACAGGAGGATGATGCCGCTTCAAGCTGGTGTGATCCTTGGGTCTTAGGCCCATTATCTAGGATTAAAGGAAAACAGTAAGAACAGATCACACTCACTAACATTCACAAGGTTGCTTTGGTACCAGATGGTCTTATCTGGTGATGCCCCTTGGAATGTGGTTGCCAGGGCGACCAGAACATAAGAATGGCTATACTGAGTCAGACCAAAGGTCCATCTAGCTCAGTAGCCTGTCTGCCAACAGTGGCCAGTACCAGGTGCTCCAGAGGGGGTGGACCGAAGACCATGATCAAGCAATTTGTCTCCTGCCATCCTTCTCCAGCCCTTGACAGAGGCCAGGGGCACCATTCCTTACTGCCTGGCTAATAGCCTTTTATGGACCTAACCTCCATGAATTTATCTAGCTCTTTTTAAAACTTTGCTACAGTTCTAGCCTTCACAGCCTCCTCTGGGAAGGAGTTCCACAGGTTGACATGTGCTGTGTGAAGAACTTTCTTTTATTAGTTTTAAATCTGCTACCCACTAATTTCATTTGGTGTCTTCTAGTTCTTATATTATGGGAACAAGTAAATAACTTTTCTTTATTCACCATCTCCACACCATTCATGATTTTATATACCTCTATCATATCCCCCTTCTGTCTCCTCTTTTCTAAACTGAAAAGTCCCAGTCTCTTTAGCCTCTCCTCATATGGGACCCGTTCCAAACCCCTGATCATTTTAGTTGCTCTTTTCTGAACTTTTTCTAATGCCAAAATATCTTTTGAGGTGAGGAGACCACATCTGTATGTAGTATTCAAGATATGGGTGTACTATAGTTTTATATAGGGGCAGTAAGATATTCATCTTATTTTCTATCCCTTTTTTAATAATTCCTAGCATCCTATTTGCTCTTTTGACTGCCGCTGCACACTACGTGGACGTTTTCAGAGAACTATCCACGATAACTCCATGATCTCGTTCCTGATTAGTTGTAGCTAAATTAGCCCCCCCCCCCATCATATTGTATGTATAGTTGGAGTTATTTTTTCCAATGTGCATTACTTTACACTTATCCACATTAAATATCATTTGCCATTTTGTTGCCCAATCATTCAGTTTGGTGAGATCTTTTTGAAGTTCTTCACAGTCTGCTTTGGTCTTGACTATCTTGAACAGTTTAGTATGTTAACTGCCTGTGCTGTTACATTACAGGCCTATCTCAAATTTAGGATTGAATAGGGGTTCTTAGTGAAATACCATGGACTGCCTCAGTTTACCCTACAGACCCAGATGATGATTCCTGTGATATTAGACTATCATCAATCCAAACTATCAGCTCTCAGAGTCAAGCTGGTAGTATCATTACTGTAATGATTGACAATGGGTAGAGTCTGTACATAGTACACCTCTTTAGATATCCAAAAGGTTTTATTCCAAAGTTCAGATCTCATGGGCCATGGCTATAGGTTCCATTAAGGGAACAGAATCAGATATGGATAGGAAATGCTATGTTTTCATTGGTTGTGCATGGAAAGATGCTACTTTTCTTCACCTGGATCTAGTTAATGCATTATATATTAGTTTAGTGTAATGGTCAAACTAGGCAACCTGGGAGGTGCTCAGGATGTGGAAATGAAACTATGTTCATGATGTTATTTCTGTGCAGTGATCAATGAATTATCCCTTTCAATAATAGCTGATTCAATAAAGTAAGTTTACAATGTCCTTTCCCACTTGGCTCTACACCTTGTAACCTTTGATTGTGTTAGGAAAACATGGTTTTGGTTTGACATTTAATATAGAACAGATTGTTCCTCTTGCCTCCTATCCTTGGGTAAAAATTCTTAGTGAACTTTCATCCCACAACAAATAATTTGGAACCAGTCTCATTACTGGCCATGGAAATGCCAAGGTTATGGAATCTTTTCTGCATACAGGCCTAAAAGAATTATTTGACCTCAACTACAATTTTTATTCATTTTAGCAGAAAATTCTGATAGTGCTTGATGCTTCTTTTCTAGCCCAGGAGTCAGTTACAGATTCATAATGAAATAAAATTGATCAAGTATCTGTGTGTCCTATGGCCCCATACCAATGTACAGCATTACTTAGTGAGAGATTAATGGCATGCTAGAGCCCCCAACTCAGACAAGAAGTGCTATGCATTTTTATATAGTGGTTCTTTCATTTATAATCGAGCCACAATTTTTAATGGCACTCAGCTATATTTATGATCTCAATTGACTGACAAGTTGGCCTTACGTAACATTTATTGTCATTTTATAGCAGAACACTTGCAATATGTTGCAGAGAATTAGCTTGATGTAGCAGAACTGCATCCTAGGTGAACTGGTGCTTCATCAAGGGGACAAACAAAAGGGATGGCTAACTATGGCAAATTATATTTAATTTGTTTGATGGACAAAGAAAAATTAGATTGTTGGAATGGTCCTGGAACATTAAGTCCACATGTGAGGCTCTTAGTGAATTTAATGAGGGGCACTTAAAAAACTCTTCATATAACTTTATGGAAAGCCAGTCTAAGTGAGAAAAAGTGGAAGTACAGTGAACTACTGGTACAGAAGAAATACACAGGAATAGAAGGACATTTAGCTGTGCAATTGGCTGGTATTTTTTGACTGTTTTTGCTTAAAAATTCTTATTAATTGGAATGAAAGTTTGTAAAACAGGCTCAATTTTGATTAATCTCCCACCACAAATAGTTTTAAAAAAAAAAGTGTTTCAACATTGCCAAAATGGAAAAAAAGAGTGCTAGGGATTTGAGAGGAAATGACTGCTGATTTTTTAGTACATGTAGACAGATTTTTAAAGAAAGGTTGAAATTGAAAGGAAATATTTCAGAATTATGACACAAAACTGTTTAATTGAGGTGGGGGTTTTTTGGTGGCTGGTCAGTTTGCAAAATCTTTAAGATGTTTTTTTGAGGGTTCAGCTTTGGGAAAACATTTTTTGAAAAACTTAAATTCTTGAAGACAGAGAAACTCTGCCAACCAGTCGTAGTTAGCAACCCATTATTAAAACAAAACGGAGCATCAACAAAAACAAAATCCTAAAAGCCTACCTAAAAGTAATGCCCTCATTTGTTTCACCTTCTGATTTTTTTATATGTTTAGTTGTTGCCTATCTGTTCACTTCCTGGCTCTGCAACTCTTCCTCATACTGAGTATCAGTTGTTAATTGAAACCAGTAGGAAAACTTGCATGAGTAAAGCAGTAAAGAATCATCTCTTTGGATATTAAGCTTCTTGCATATCAACAATACATTCTTTTGAAGTTTGTACTGAACATGCATAAAAATAAACATTTAATAATGAATAATAGAATAAAACTAGTTCAGATAGCTGCTGTTTAAATCACTTTATGTTCAAAGGTAGATACCATTCAAAAAGCTCAGATCTGACTTGATCTGATTCTCATTTAAACAAAAGCCACTGGAGAGAATTTTGTCAGTTCAAAGTAGCCTTAATGTGGATACTGTGAGTGTTTTAAAGTGGCCTCAGTCTTAATGAGAATCAGGGCATAATTGAAAAGTAGTACTATAATAAACCTGCTTTCCCCAACTAAGATGATTGCCATGATGCTCATCAATATTCACAAGAACTGTATTCCCGTTGGCTTGGGAACACCAACAGAATTTAGAGGCACAGCTGAAATATTAAACTCTTTTAGCCAGTGGGGTCACTCAGGCCTGGTCTATACTAGGGGATAAGTTTGAATATGCAACTTCAGCTAAGTTAATTGTATAGCTTACGCTGAAGTATCTTAACTTGAATTTTGGTACAGTCTGCACTGCAGGAAGTTGAACGGGGCATGCTCTCCCGTTGACGTCCCTTACTCATTGCAGAAGCAGGACTACTAGTATCAATGGGAGCACCCTCTCAGTTCAAATTAGCGTGTCTTTACTAGACCCACTAATTTAAACCCTGGAAGATCGACTGTGGCTGCCTCAGTCTCATCTATGGTGTAGACATGACCTCAGTCCTTTTGCACAATTGGCTGAATGGAGGAGCAGGACTTTACACTAAGTTCGTAGAGGACAGGTGACCAAAGCCCACAGGTAAGTCAAAAACATGGGAACCCGGGAGAAGGTTTGGAATTCGGGGGGAGCATGGGCAGTAATAGCAGGGATAAAGGAGAGAAGATAGAACAGCAGAGGGGAATCAAAACAGTATCTTGGATGTCTATATACTAATGTCAGAAGTATAGGGAATAATCAGAAAAATCTCAAAGTGTTAGTAAAAAACACAGCTATGACAGTTGACATCACAGACTTGGTGGGATAATGTACATGACTGGAATTTTTGGTATAGACCAGTACAGCTTGCTCTGGAAGGGCAGGCAGGCAAAAAAGAGAAGAGGTGTTGCCTTATATATTAAAAATGTATACAGCTGTAGCGCCCCGCATGGATGAAAAAATTATATCCATATCTGCAAAAGTGAGCTGTGGATGTAAAGTAGATATCAGCAGGGTATACTTGGACTGAGGTTGAGAAGGAAGTCAGTGACAGACCTTTTCAAAGTCTCTGGGTAAAGATAAAAGGGATAAGAAACGAAGGTGTTGTCAAGGTAGGGATCTACTACGGCCACCTAACCAGGAAGAAGTGGTGGATGAGGCTTTTAAAAGTAACAAAATAACTCAGAGTATGGGAGTTGGTGGTGATGAGGAACTTTAACTACCCAGCCATCGCTTGGGAAAATAGCACAGCAGAGCACAGATTTTCTAACAAGATCTTGGAGTGTATTGGAGACAATATTTTATTTCAGAAGGTGGAAAAAGCTACTAGAGGGGAAATAATTCTAGATTTGATTTTGACAAATAGGGAGGAAGTCACTGAGAATTTGAAAGTGGAGGGCAGTTTGGGTGAAAGTAATCGTGAAATGGTAGAGTTCATGATTCTAAGGAATGATAGGAAGGAGAAGAGCAGAATAAAAGTAATGGAGTTCAAGAAGGCAGACTCAGGGAGTTGTTTCCAATGTGATCTTGCATACTAAGTGTAAGATTATAAACAGTTGAACACAATTGACAGTTTTTCAAACATTAAGGGCACAAGAGCAAAATATTCCACTGCATAGGAAAGATAGGAAGCATGACAAGACACCACCTGGGCTTAACTAGGAGATCTTCAAATTTTTTTTTTTTTTCTTTACACACACACACAAAGTGTCCTACAAAAAGTGGAAACTAGGTCAAATTATGAAAGAGGAATATTTATATTATTGGTTTATAAGTAGGGGTAGAATGAGAAAGGCCAAGGCACAAAACGAGATCAAACTAGCTAGAGAAATAAAAGGTTAACAAGAAAACATTCTACAAATACATTGGAAGCAATAGGAAGACCAAGGACAGGGTAGAGCCATTACTTAATAAAGAGAAGGAAAAAGGTCACAGAAACTCTGGAGATTGCAGAGCCTCTTAATGGCTTCTTTGTTTTGGGTTTCACCAAGAATGTTGGTGGTGACTGAATGCCAGTGAAAATGGAGTAGGATCAGAAGCTTAATAAAAATCCAAGCTAAAAATTACTTAGACAAGTCAGATGTCTTCAAGTCACCAGGACCTGATGAAATGCATCCTGGAATACTCAAGGAGTTTACTGACAAGACAGTTAAGCCATTAGCTATTATTTCTAAAAAGTCATGGAAGTTGGGAGAGAGTCCAGAAGACTGGAAAAGTGAAAACATATTGCTCATCTATAAAAAGGGAAATAAGGACAACTTAGGGAATTACAGACCAGTCAGCTTAACTTCTGCACCAGGAATGATAATGGATCAAATAATTATGGAATCCATTTGCAAACATCTGGAAAATAATAAAGTGATAAGTAATAGCATGGATTTATCAATAACAAATCATGTCAAATCAGCCTGATTGCTTTCTTTGACAGCCTTGTGGATGGGGAGAGGGGCAAGTGTAAATACCTGAAGTTGAGTAAGGTGTCACAGGGCAGCACTTAACACCATGGAGTCTTTTGCCCATAGCACTGGGAATTAGCTCTTGTCTGCTCTCTGGACGCCTCCCTCTGGATGGAGACCTGTGTCCTCACTTCACTCTCCATTCCAGAACCACGTCACTCTTGGACCACAGTGTCCTCTTCAGGATGCTGCCTTCTGGCATTGCCCACTCCAGTGTCTCTCGACTCCCTTCCATCAGGTGGAGGGGTGTTTATCATTCTCTGCACTCTAGGGTCCTTCCCTCCCAGGGAAAACCCAGTTCCCCTGTACCCTTCTTGCCTCACTGACCTGCTGCCAGTCTTCATCTAGCCACTGCCTCAGGACAGACTGCAATATATAATAGCCACTCTTCATTGGCAAGGGTGTGTGGACCTGCTGCCTTTGCCTACCCTGGCTGGCTCTCTGCAGCCTTCCTGCAATCGGGTCTGGCCTCTGTCCCTGTAGCTTGGGAACTTGCCTGGCCAGAGCTTCCACTGCTCTACTTGCCTTCCCCAGCACTGCTCTATCTCCAGGAAACCTCCTGCTTCCTAGGCTGCCAGGTCCCACCTGCTCTCCAGCCAGAGCAAAGGTAAGTCCTCCCCTCTCACTCCAGGAGCCCTTCTTTATATAGCCCCCAGCTGGGCCCTAATTAGCAATAACCGCCTCAGCTGGGGCTTCACTCATAGCCCTCGCTAAGGACAGGGTTTCGCCCTTAAAGGGCCAGTTCAGGGCAGACACCCAGTTACATAAGGCTTTTGGTACATTCTCACATGACCTTCTATTAAACAACTAGGCTGTGTCTAGACTGGCCAGTTTTTGCGCAAAAGCAAGCGCTTTTGCGCAAAAACTAGCCAGCTGTCTACACTGGCTGCTTGAATTTGTGCAAGAGCACTGACGTTTTAATGTAAGAAATCAGTGCTTCTTGCGCAAATACTTTGATGCTCCCGTTTGGGCAAAAGTCCTTTTGCGCAAAAGGGCCAGTGTAGACAGCTCAGTTTTGTTTTGCGCAAAAAAGCCCCGATGGCTAAAATGGTGATCGGGGCTTTCTTGCGCAAAAGCGCATCAAGATTGGCCACGGATGCTTTTGCGCAAAAAGTGCTTTTGCGCAAAAGCGTCCGTGCCAATCTAGACGCTCTCTTGAGCAAATACTTTTAACGGAAAACTTTTTCCGTTAAAAGCACTTGTGCAAAATCATGCCAGTCTAGACGCAGCCCTAGGGAAATACAACTTAGTCGGAGTTACCATATGGTGGATGCATAACTAGATGGATATACATTCCCAGAGAGTAGTTATTAAAGGTTCACAGTCATGCTGGAAGGCCATAAGGAATGGGATTCTGCAGCAGTAAGTTCTGGGACTAGTTCTGTTCAATAACTTCATTGATTTAGATAGTGGCATAGAGATACACGTGTAAAGTTTGCATATAATACCAAACTGGGAGGAGTTGCAAGTGCTTTAGAGGATAGGATTATCATTCAAAATGATGAGGACAAACTGGAAAAATGGTCTGAGGTAAACAGGATGAAATTCAATAAGGACAAATGCAAAGCACTCTACTTAGGAAAGAGCAATCAGTTGCATACACACAAAGTAGGAAATGACTGCCTAGAAAGGAGAACTGCAGGAAGGGATCTGGGTGTCATAGTGGGTCACAAAGGAAATGAACAGTGTAACACCTGCAAAGAAAGCAAACATCACTCTGGGATGTATTAGCTGGAGTGTTATACGTAAGACACAAGAAGAAATTATTTGATTCTACTCTGTGCTGATTAGGGCTAGGTCTACACTACAGAGTTTTTGCGCAAAAACAGCTGTTTCTCAGCAAAAACTCACAGAGTGTCCACACCTCAAATGCAAGTAAAACAAAAGAACAGAGGGGTTTTTCTGGTGTAGGTATTCGTCCTTCTATGAGGAATAACTCCTTTTTGTGCAAAATCTCTTGCACAAAAAGGTGTTTGTGAATGGAGAACAGGAGCTTTTTGCACAGAAAGAGGCAATCAAAAAAAGCACAGGTGCCCTGGTGGCTATTCCATAAATAGCTATCAGAGTTTCCTTTCGAGAGAGCGTCCATGCAGTTTGGATGCTCTCTTGCGCAAAAGCGCATCACGCTTTTGTAGCGTGGGACGTGCTCTTCCGCAAGAAGTTTTTGCGGAAGATCTCTATTGCAAAAAGCTTCTTGCGCAAGAAGCCTGTAGTGTAGACATAGCCTAGGCCTCAACTGGAGCATTGTGTCCAGTTTTTGGCACCACATTTCAGGAAAGATGTGGACAAACTGGAAAAAAAAAAGTCTACAGAAGAGCAACAAAAATGATGAAAGGTCCAGAAAACATGCCCTAGGGGGGAAGATTGAATGAATTGGGTTTGTTTAGTATGGAAAAGAGAAGAATGAGTGGGGACATGTCAACAGCTTTCAAGTATCTACAAGATTGTTACAAGGAGGAAGTAGAAAAATTGTTCTCTTTAACCTCTCAGGACAGGACAAGAAGCAATGGGGTTACATTGCAGCAAGGAATGCTTAGATTGGACATAAGAAAAAAATTCTGTCAGAAACTGGTTAAGCAGTGGAATAAATTGTCTAGGGAGGTTGTAGAATCTTCAACATTGGAGATTTTTTAAAAGCAGGTTAGAGAAACACCTGTTAGGGATGGCCTACATGGTGGAGGGTAATGGACTGGATGACCTCTTGACATTCCTTCCCTATGTTCTATGATTTTATGTCATTTAAGAGATTTCAAGCACACTTGATACCAAGTCTGTATTTTGATTGATATCTACATGATTAATAGATTCCAAGGCTAGAAGAGACCATTGTGATCACCCCATCTGACCGCTTGCATAATACAGGCCATTGAGCTTATCCGAAATAATTCCCAGAGCATATCCTTTAGAAAAAAAATCTGTCCTTGCTTTTAAAAATTGCCACCCTAGGTAAATTGTTCCAAAGGTTAAATAGTATTCCTAAAAGTTTGCACTCAATTTCCAGTCTGAATTTCAGTAGCTTCAACTTTGAGCCACTGCATCATGTTATATCTTTCTCTGCTAGACTGACGAGGCCATTAGCAAATATTTATTCCCTATGGGTATGTCTACACTACGAAGTTAATTCGAACTAACAGCCGTTAGTTCGAATTAACTTTAATAGGGGCTACACATACAAACCGCTATTTGGAATTTAATTCGAAATAGCGGAGCGCTTAATTCGAACTAGGTAAGCCTCATTCTATGAGGAGTAACGCCTAGTTCGAATTAAGTAGTTCGAATTAAGGGCTGTGTAGGCACTTAATTCGAACTAGTTGGAGGCTAGCCCTTCCCAGCTTGCCCTGGTGGCCACTCTGGGCCAAACCAGGGAAGCTCTTCTGCCCCCCCTCCCGGCCCCGGAGCCCTTAAGGGGCCACAGTCTGGCTACGGTGTCCGTGCCAGTTGCAAGCCTGCCAGTACCCAGCCAGCAGACCCTGCACCTGGCATGCCATGAGCCAGCCACCCGCTGCCACCCAGCCTTCCGCCTCTTCCCAGGACCAGGCTGGCGGCTCACAGGAGCCTGCCTGGGCCACAAGAGGCGGGCGCCTGCCTGGTCTAGTGCAGAGATCGTGGACCTCATCGAGGTTTGGGGGGAGGCCTCCAACGTCCACGATCTCCGCATTAGCCACAGGAATGCGGCCGTCTACAGCCGCATGGCTGCCAGCCTGGCCACCAGAGGCCACATGCAAACCCAGGAGCAGGTTTGCATGAAAATCAAGTTGGTCCAGTGAGACCCCCGACCCTGAGCCCTGAGCTTAGAACATAAGAACATAAGAATGGTTGTACTGGGTCAGACCAAAGGTCCATCTAGCCCAGTAGCCTGTCTGCCAACAGCGGCCAGCACCAGGTACCCCAGAGGGGATGGACCGAAGACAATGACCAAGAGATTTGTCTCCTGCCATCCATCTCCAGCCTTCCACAAACAGAGGCCATTGACACCATTCCTACCCCCTGGCTAAGAGCACTCCATGGACCCAACCTCCATGAATTTATCTAACTTCTCTTTAAATTCTGTTATAGTTCTAGCCTTCAGAGCCTCCTGTGGCAAGGAGTTCCACAGGTTGACTATGTGCTGTGTGAAGAAGAACTTTCGCTTATTAGTTTTAAACCTGCTGCCCATTAATTTCTTTTGGTGTCCTCTAGTCCTTATATTATGGGAACTAATGGAGAACTTTTCTTTATTCATCCTCTCCACACCACTCGTGATTTTATATACCTCTACCATATCCCCCCTCAGTCTCCTCCTTTCTAAGCTGAAAAGTCCCAGTCTCTTCAGCCTCTCTTCATATGGGACCTGTTCCAAACCCCTAATCATTGTAGTTGCCCTTTTCTGAACCCTTTCCAAGGCCAAAATATCTTTTTTGAGGTGAGGAGACCACATCTGTACACAGTACTGAAGATATGGAGTACCATAGTTTTATACTTCCCCTCCTCCTTCTTCCCCTGGCTTCCCCCTTCCAGCTCCCTCCTCCCAGGTTTCCCCCTCCCCTCTCCCACCCTCTCTCTTCCCCTCTCCCACCACCTTTCCCCAGTCTCCCCAGAGGTTAATCCCCCCCCCCAGTTTTGTTAAATAAACAGAGTTTCTATTTTTGAACACACGTGTCCTTTATTTTTTACATCAGGAAGGGGGGCTAGGGCGGGGTAAGTGGAAGGAGGTGAGGGAGGAAGGGGGCACGATCCCCCGATGGGGAGGACTGGGGTGGCTCTGCGGGCTCCTCGGGGTGGAAGCTCTCCTGCAGGGCCTCCTGGATCCTGACAGCCCCCCGATTGGCCCCCCCAGATGGCAGCCTGTGGCAAGTGCAGCCGGGCTGATGGCTGAGTGCTGTGATGTGCCGAGGGTGGGCACTCAGGGCACTCCAAGACAGGATTGCTTTGCTGTCCCTCATCGAGTTAGACAAGCAAGCGGGGAACCCTGAGAACTGTCTGTCCCGGGTGGGGGTTGGGTCCCTTTAAGCACAGCTCTTGGCTAGCCTAAGGCAGCAGCTCCACACTTTAAGTCCTAACCTGATGCCCTGCTGGCACTGGTTCCGGCCAGCCTTAACTTCAGTTCAGGGTCCACTCAATGTGGACATGCTAGTTCGAATTAGCAAAACACTAATTCAAATGAGTTTTTAGGTCTAGATGCACTAATTCAAATTAGCTTATTTTGAATTAACTAATTTGAATTAAGTTAGTTCGAATTAGTGCTGTAGTGTAGACATACCCTATGTAGGTACTTACAGACTGTGAGCAAGTCACCATAACAGTCTCTTTGTTAGCTAACTCCATTCAGCTCATTGAGTGCAGTGCCTAAATTGTACCAGGGCTTGCCAGGTCTGAGTCCCAGCATCTGTATGGTTGGCAGTTCATAATCCCCATACCTCTGGGTATCCCACATGAGTTATAAAGGTAAAAAAAATTGCTTGAGCCTCAGCACCTCTGTCATTACAAATTAAGCACTGCTTGAGTCTGTCCCTGTAAAGCCTGTTTCTAATACCTTCATCATTTTCATGGCTCTTCTAACAAAACGTCTCCAATGTATAATTTATGGTTTCCTCCAGGTCAGCAATAAAACACTGAATAGCATAGGGCTAAGAACCAATCTCTGTGAAACCCCTTTAAAATCACACCCATTTGATGATGATTCTCCATTTACAGTTATATTTTCTGACCAGTCAGTTAGCTTTTAAAGTTTTAATCCACTTAATGTGTTCCATATTAATTTTATATCATTCTTGTCCTTCAATCAAAATGTCAAATGCTTTACAGAAGTGTAAATCTATTTTATCAGCACTATTATCTTTATCAACAAAACTTGTAATCTCAACCCAAAAAAGATATCAAGTTAGTTTGACAGGATCTATTTTCTATAAACCCATGGTGATAGGCATTAATTACATTGCACTCATTTAATTCTTTTTTAATCAAGTCCTGTGTCAGCCACTCCATTATCTTGCCCATAATCAATGTCAGACTGACAGTCCTATAATTACCCTGGTTATTCTGTTTACCCTTTTGGGATATTGGCACAATATTGGCTTTCTAAAATCTTCGGCTTATTTTATACTGTCATAGCATATAGCAGACTTTACAATAAAATTTTCTTTAGCACAGGATGGGACCGACCATTAGCCTGGAGAGCAATGTGAATTTTGAAAAGCAGATATTTTTCTGCTGATGTTCACAGACAGCAACACAAATTAAAATACTAATATGATGCAACTAAGAGGACAGGTTTGCCTTAGGGAATATGTGTTCATGAATATAAGCTATGATCTAGCAGCTGTGGTTGAAGCCAATGCAGATTTGAAAAATATGGATCAGTGACTTTCCAATTCTAGATGGCATACGTGGCATGTATTTAGATAACTGGATTCAGGAGTCTTGGGAGAATACACAAAATAAACTCAGGAGCATTGTGGATTCTAGACCGAAGAGCAGATCCGTGATATAAAAGGAACGAGGGGTAAACTAATGACTCACTCAATTTCAGACTGTTAGGGAGAATAGCATCAAAAATGATTATTTCTTTTAGATTAGGATTAAGAACATAAGAACCTAAGAAAGACCATACTGGGTCAGACTAAGGTCCATCTAGTCCAGAATCCTGTCTTCTGACAGTGGCCAATGCCAGGTGCCCCAAAAGGAATGAACATAACAGGTAATCATCAAGTGATCCCTCACCTATCACCCATTCCAGCTTCTGAGAAACAGAGGCTAGGGACACCATTGTTACCCATCCTGGCTAATAGCCATTGATGGAGCTGTCCTCCATTAATTTATCTAGGGTTTTTTTTTTTAATTTGTTAAAGTCCTGGTCTTCACAACATCCTCTGGCAAGGAGTTCTACTGGTTGATTGTGGTTCATGAAGACATACTTCCTTTTGTTTGTTTTATATCTACTACTTATTAATTTCATTTGGAGGTTCTCTAGTTCTTGTGTTATTGGAGCAAGTAAATAATTTTTTCTTATTTATTTTCTCCACTCCAGTCATGATTTTATAGATCTCTATCATATCCCCCCTTAGTCTCCTCTTTTCTAAGCTGAAAAATTCCAGTTTTATTACTTTCTCCTCGTATGGCAGCCAATTCAATTAATTAGAACTAGAGAATATGTTAGTATGTGTCTGCTCTGAAACACAACACTATTCCACCAAGTTAGTAAGATTTCTGATGTATTACTAGGATTAGCAGAGCTTTCAGTGTTGTAATTTTATATTTTTACATCTTATTGATGCCTGGAAATTCCAGTAATGTTGTACCCAGGGGCTAGATTGGATACTTGCATTTTGCAGTTGGCACTGTCAATTTTGGCAGAATCAGACTTTCATTTTAAAAGTTATGGTGTTTTCTAGCTTTAGAGCTGCTGAGAAAACATTCTCAATATGAACCAGTGCAAAGCAGCATGAGTGAGTCTTTGGAAAGATGGATAGAAACAATTCATCTAAGAAGCGTGACCTGCTATTTTCCATCTCACTAGAACTTTAAAACTGAGATCTAATGATGATGAACTGTTTCACTGCTCAGCATCCACCTATTCTGGCACAGTAGAAGACTATGGGTGGAACATGATCATAGAGGTACAGATACACAAATGAACTTAAGCACTGTGTTACATAATGCCTCACTTTTAGGCACCTAGAAAATCAGTGGAACAATCAAACCCAAGTGAGACATCTAGACTCCCACGAATGGGGAGTGAATAAGGAACTAAGAATGCACTCCTCTGGAACTGGGCTCTTCAGATAAGATAAACACGGAGAAGGAAGATGTTTATTTGCCTATTTTGTTTGTGGGGCTTGATCCATTAGGTGTGTGCAGAAACCACTTACCAGATGAGATCCCATTCAATATCTGGGCTGGTGGTAGAGCCCACCTTACAACATTTAGCCCAGTGACTAGTGCATTCATGTGGAATGTGGGAAACACAGGTCCAATTTCCCATTCTGCCTGAGGAGTAGAAAGATTTGAAAAAGGATTCTGTCGCCTCTCAGGTGAGTGCTCAAACCACAGAGTTATGGGACATTCTGACATGGGCCTCTCTCAATTTCTCCTGTGGAACTATTCCACTGTGGATAGATAGGTAGTTTTTGAAGCTACCTATCTAGATAGAGTTAGAGATATAGAGGGGTAACTTTACTGGAATACTTACTGGGGTAACCAGTTAGTTGGCGCTTAGCCCAGGCAGAACAGCTCCCCATCTGAGTGGTCTGGCGGGGCCTGGCTGGCTGGGCTGGAGCAGCCCCCTACCCATGGGAGGATGCTTCAGCCCATCTGGGCCCACTGCACTGTGCTGGTTAACTGGTTACACATATAGTTTAATTGGTAAACATTTTAAATGGAATTTTACATCTCTCCCAAGTGGGTGTGCGAAACCATTCAGCATAGTGGAATCATTCCCACTCTCTCTTTGGCATAGTGACTCTTTAGGTATTTCTCCATAATTGACACAGCTTCAGCAGGAGATACCCATGTGAGAATATTTTACAGGTCAGCGCTTAGAGCATTTTCTTGAGAAGTGTCAGACTCCTGTTCACATCTTCTCCCTGAGGGAATAATTGAACCTGAGTCGCCTGTATCTGAGATGAGGGGGCTAGTCAATGGGCTAATAGTTATTAGATAGGTACCAGGCCCTGGCAAAATTTTAAATGGGACCCATCCTGGTAGGCAGCTGGATCAGGCCCCACAGGAAAGAGAAGCCGACCAACACCTATCTTCTGCTTATTTGTGGATTGCAATAGCACTTAGTAGAGAGACAGGTGTCCAGATTTCTAGAGCGAGACCACTGTATGCATGGTCAGAGGCAGAAATTTAGGGGATGTCTACACTATAAACTTAAATCAACTTAAATTAAGTTGACATCCAGCAACTGTAGTAATTAAGTCAGTAGTGTGTGTACATACCACATTCCTTGTGTCAGTGGAGCAAATCCTCACTAGCAGTGCTTGTGTCAACATTGAGAGCAGTGCACAGTGCAAATTGTCACAGGGGGTTTTGCAAAGGGCTTGCAATGCCTCATGGTATTAAAACATTTTTGTAGGAGGCACTGGGAAAATGGCTTCAATGCCCCATACTGCAGTTTTTTCCCTGATCTTAATTGCAACCCATAATATTTTGCTCCCTTTTTTCAAAACACTGGCATAGCCACAAGTATGCCATCACTTGAGATGTATGGATGCTGCTCAGTTATGCACTACTGTTGTGAGCACTACAAACATCATGTGCCTCATGCTGCAGTATTTCCAGAGCCCTGAGAGAAGATGCCATGCATAACATGTTAGTATCCTTCAAATATCCCTGCTGGAAGCCATAGAATGAAACAATTCTCGGTTGCTGCTGGTAGCCATGTAGCAGCTGAACATTGTGGAGCACCATTTCTGGTTCCAAGAAACAAGCAATGACTGGCAGCATCACATCATTATGCAGTTGCTGCAGAACTTTCAAATGCTCAAGGCCATTTTCCAGGAACTGTGTCCCCAGCCTTGCCTCATAGCGACATTAAAATGAGAGTTGCGCTGACAGGGGAGAAGTCAGGCTGGAAGAAATAAATAGAGCCT
Organism: Pelochelys cantorii; assembly: GCA_032595735.1. Classification (NCBI taxonomy): domain Eukaryota; kingdom Metazoa; phylum Chordata; order Testudines; family Trionychidae; genus Pelochelys; species Pelochelys cantorii. Next base: position 83,630,798 of record CM064328.1, read on the forward strand.
TGTAAATCCATGGATATCCACTGTATATCTGCAGCTCATTTTTGTGAATATAGATGCAGATGTGGACACAAATTTTGTTTCTAGAACCCTACCAATTTGTGGATATCCGTTTTATAGCCTCAGGTATATCTGCACTGGAAGATATGGATATGGACATCCACAGCTCATTTTACAGCTATAGATGCAGATATAAATTTTGTATCCACACAGGGCTCTAGAAATAAGGCAGCTGTCTTTTGGCAAAGAATTGCAGACTACCTCCAAGAAAGTTTCCTGGAGGTCTCTACTGAGGATTCCTGGGCCATCCCTCTACACATAATCAGTGTTTTTCATGGGGCATCCTCTACCAAGCTGGTGCGACCACTGTGAAGCAGCCACTGTACCTCATCCTTCTGTTTAAAAAAAACAAACTAAACATAGAGTACAAGCACTTGTGACCCCCAAAGTATTAACTGGAATTGCATACTCACCAGTTTTGCCTTCCCTGGCATCACAGTTGGCCACAAAGCTGTTCTGTAACTGGGTGGACTTTCAATGGGACTTAGGTGCTATCGAAAATTGTACCCTATGGGTATATCTAGACTACAGGGTTTTTTCGAAAAAAGTGGCCTTTTTTCAAAAAAACTTCCCCTGTGTCTAGACTGCTGCTTCATTCTTTCGAAAGTAAATCGAAAGAATGAGGCAGTTTTTTCGACCACGGAAAACCTCATTTTACGAGGAATAACGCCTTTTTTCGAAAGTGCTATGTAATGCAAACTGTGCTTTTTCGAAAGAGAGCATCCAGACTGCCTGGGTGCTCTCTTTTGAAAAAGCAGCTTGCTTTTTCAAAAGTACTGGTTGTAGTCTAGATGCTCTTTTTTGAAAGAGGCTTTTTCCAAATCTCCTAGAGGCTTTTGAAAATTGAAAATCAGCAGGACTTAGCTACCTGCCTAACTCATTTAAGCATTTCAGAAATTTCCATCCTTAGGCTCTTAAAATGCTTAGGTGCTTTACAAAAATGTTACCCTGTCTCTACTAGCATCAGCAGACAGTATCTTAGATGTATGGTTTGCATCTAAATTAGACTGAGCTTTCAGGCAGGAACTTTGCCTTGTTATATACATGTTCCACACCAAACAAATTTTAAGGACTGAATAAATTAGTAGTAATAATTATTAATAACAGTGAAAGAGGGAAAATGGCCAAGTGTCCAAAACACAGGTGGTCTATGTTCTATTCTCAGGGCCTCTTCTAAGGGGGGAGGGGGACAGGGAGGGAAGCTTGTGTGTCATTTCTGTGCTCAGAGCTGTTATTCCCATACATCCACATTCTGCTTCTTTTGAATTTTAGTTGATGGCCCAGTGGCTAATGCACTAAACTCAGGGCTCAATTTAGATCACCCTCACCTACAGCAGACACCCCTTTGAATAAAAATCCTCTCTTATTATGGTTCAAAACATTGCCCCTACAAGCTTTTGAAATTTTAGACCCTTAGGTGCTGGCTAAAACCTTTAAAAATGAAGCACATTTTTACAAATATGCATTGCATATAAATCCTACACCCACTCATCAGTCACATTTTAAAGTCTGAGTTTACTAAAAAGTAACTTGTTGGACCTTGGATTTTACTTATTATAATGGTTTTCCGGCTCTGTGTAGCATTCTCCCTCAGCTTTTAACAATATGCCAATCGAATCCCTGTGGACAAGCTTCTAGCAACCAACAATGCACAGAGTGTCCTGGAACAGATGTAAATAAAAGGCTGCTGAACAATCCTAACCTCAAAACATCTGACCTTGATAGCTTGGATTCTAACTGACTGCATCCCAGTGGCTCCCAATAGTCTGGTCATACCATAGACCAGGGGTTCTCAAACTTGTGATACCGCGACCCCCCTCTCAGTTGCTCGTGACCCCCCTCTCCATTGCTGAAACCAGCCTCTCAGTTGCTTACGACCCCCCTCTAATTTGTTTGTGATCCCCCTCTAAGTTGCTCGCAACCCCCCGGGGGGTCGGGACCCACAGTTTGAGAAACGCTGCCATAGACCATGACCTGCTCTTTTTTTCTTTAGCATCATTAATAAAAATGCTGCAATTGGCCATATTAGAAAATTCACTCACAAATAATTTATTGTGCTTCAGACTTTCTCTTTTTTAGCTATTCATTTTATTTTGATGAGCACATCAGAAGTGTGTGAGTATGACATGTTTGTTGTGTTGCATTGTATTTTATATTCTTTGTACACGTACAAATTTCATGCATTTGAAGGAAAGCTTTGTACATAAAGATTCACAAGGTACTTGCACATGTGTGTTAATATACATTTATATATAACCACAAACAAGCATGTATATGTGAGGTGTGCATATATGAGAGTTTAAAAAAATATGTATTACATATAGTATAAATAGACAATACATGTATGCACACATTATTTAGATAAAGATAGATGTTCAAATATGTATGAATATTCTTAACTAATTCTTTGTCATGGGCTACATCACAAACAAATGTGAACACACTTATTCAGCAAAACAAACAAACAAGCAAGCAAGCAAGCAAACAAACAACCCTCTGGTTTTTCTCCAGAAACTGCCATCTTTTTCTTTTTTTCCCCTCTCTTCAAACCCTCTGATCTCCCTTGGGAAGGCTTTATGCATGTTCAGTATGCTCACACAACTATTCCTACTAGCACTGTTACCATAGAAACCAACTGATTTTTCCTCTGGTCTTCCTCTGGCAGGGAGGGTTTGGACCTACTGCCAGACTTTTCTGCAAGTAGTAATATTCTTTCAATATTTAGACAGGTCTTTTTAAGAAGGCTTTAACCCCACTGTTTACATTTTCAAGATAATGTATTTTATTTGAGGTTACTATTTTTCAGGTACTAATGCCAACCAATTGATTTATGCATTTAAAGGAGCCCAACAATTCTTCCTTGAAGCATTTAGACTGTGACATTTAAGAGGGGCTATGCTAGTACTTATTAATCATAGGAGTCAAATAATAATAATGTAAATTAAGGTGTTAGGTTTAACAGGCCAATGGGTTGTGCTCTGTGTCTATTTCTTTGGCATTTCTTTTTAAAACATTGCTTTGATATTCATAGAAGTGGCTTTAATTGTGGATAATTACAGACAGACAAATGTAATTAATTGCTGTATAATTTTCAAGTTACTAATTAAAATCATTTGTATTGCTCAGACTAACAGGTTCCATCTATAAACATTTCAATATTTTGTCTCTGACTACAAAGTATATTGATTTTATAAACGAATCCACACACATTTAGATTTATAGATTGATTTGATAAATATTCTAAGGTGAATAATTTATTTCAGTTAACAAGATGTGGAGAATATAAGTTATCACTAAATCATCTAAATATAGTTTTAAAAACAAGTACTCAGATACCTCGAGGTCATGTGTACAGAACAATAAAGATATAGCTTATCACATTCTTCTTGATCACTGATTACACTATTTGTTCATTCATAAATGTAGAAATAGCTGGGAGTGGAGTCATATTCATGTGATCTACATCTCTCTCCACTTCTAAAACTATCTTTGTTAGCTGCAAATATTTCTTATATAGTTATATACAAAACATGGAATAGAAGGGATTAATTTGATTCAAATGTGCATTTTCATCTTACTGAACAGTCAACACTTGCCTTGCAAACACTTATGAGGAAAAAAATCACATGCAAGATAATTGCAAGGCTCTGCCCTGCCCTTTTGTGCTGATGTTACTGTTATCGGCTGCTCTAGCCAGTCAGTGGAAAAAGCAATACAAAATGAAAAATGAATCAGTGTGTTTTTCAAATGCATATTTTCTTTGGAAACAGAAGAGGGAGCAATTCTTCCTTCACATTGTGGCAGTCAGACTGGTATTTGTTTTTCATTTCCCCTCTTTCTATGCCACTCTTTCTAAATTCAAACCTGCTTTATCATAATCCAGACACTGCTCGTTTTTTAAGGGGGGGGGATTGATGGGGGCAAGAGACCACCCACTTTGTTCCTGGTGGAACAAAGGTGAAATTCTTCCTGGGTTGCCACTCTCCCTAAGGATAGAGTTAAATATCAGGCCTTTTTGTTCTCTACTGTATATTTTTATTTGTAACAATGCTTTTTTCTTAACCGGCTTCATCAGTTTACAAAGAAGCAATGGTATTGTGTAGTCAACTGGAGTGAATGTGTACATTCGCCAGGCCTCGTTTTGTGAGACTTTGCCCCACTGTTGTTCCCACTCAGAGCAGAGCAGAAACCACGCACATCTGAATAACTGGGCCCTTTCTGCCTGTTGTAATCCTGGATTGTTACAGTTTAGAGGCCAGCCATGCTGTCACCGTCACAAATTGATTTAACCATCAATTGCAGCAGTCATTAAAGCTGCTAGAAGTCCCAGCCAAGCTGCTGAATTGCTGCTGAATGTGAAATGAGCCTCTAAGTCTGTTTCCCACCATCTCATATCAAAGCCTATTGTGTGCCTCCAAAGTAGAGGGTCGGAGGTTCGCTTGGAGTTCAACAATAGGCTCAGTCAAAAGATAGAGCCCCATTTGCTCTGGCATTCCCAATTACAGTTTTCTTTCCATACCTTATTGTGCAGTATTTGCATCCAACTAATACACTGAATTACTGGCATACCCCAATGTCAGTGGCACCATTGAAAGATTTATCCCTCTCCCCCTCCAAATGTATGGAATTCTAAGCATCTGGTGGCTACTCCGTAATGACAATGGAATGATTCCTTAGTTTTCCTTCACTGGCGGGGCTGTAGATGTGAATTTGTTTCTGGAATTCCTTTTCCTTCAAATGTATTATTCCCTGGACTTGGCTTTTCACTCAATTATTTACAGCACTTCAATCTACTAGTCTCTTTAAATGCAGAAAACACACTTGTGGTTCCTCCCTCCCCGCACTGCATCTGCACAGTGATATTTCCTACCTGCATTTTCTGTTTTTAACAGTATGTATACAGCATACTCTGCAGGATGAAACTGCACCCTTTCCATTCGTGGGAGGCATTTCAATGCTGAGCACACACAAGTTTTCATTTACACCTGCTGCTCTGCCACAAGGTGCAAGAGGCACCACGACACTGATAACAAAAGAAGACTTTGAGGAAAAGTAGTGTAGTGGTGGTTTTATGCAGACAAAATATAAGAGGAATCATGTGGTGCAAACACACACAAAGCCAGTTAAAAAAAAAAGTGGGGGAAAGATTTAGTGGCTGGGTCATAGGTCCAGCTCAGTCAGATGTATTAATAATGAAGTGGTAGACAGTTCCAGGTCTGTGTTTCCCTAGACTACATTTGCTAGAGACTGAGTGTCTCCAATAGATCTGTATGGAAATGCTGTTAGGGAAAAGGACTAACTGTTACAGTTGGCCTTAGGTTCTCAATGACCCCAAAGGAGGTCATCAGATTCCTGGGTCTGAAAGATCTATTGTTCTACAAACAAAAATATGTGAAAGTTCCTTTGGCTAAAGGTCTGACCTTGCATTTTTTTAAGTATTGTGCTTTAGTTGAACTTCTGCATCCCTCTGACCTCTTGACTCTTTTCATTACCACTGTAAATTTAATGGTTATCATTTTCCATGTGAAAAGTATTGCGCTGCTTTAAGATTTTGGCATGAATGTTCCAAATGCAGCATATGAAAAGTTCATCAACACATACCAACACTTATTCTGACCCAGGAAAAGCTGGACTGAATGAGGAGCTCAATTAAATTAGTCTATTAGCTTGTCTGATGGCATTGCAGTGAATGGGAAATAATATATATTAAAAAACCCCTCAGTGTCCCAGTATCCCAGCTGGAGGAATTCTTGTCATTATTCTTAATACTTGTGTTTAGGTGTTTTACAGGCCAATCGAAGGACATCTGTGGCATTTGCAGCAGTGTAAGTGAGAGCAGAATTTGATCCACGGTCCTGGCCTTGAAGTGCTCATCTTCTGCACATGGCTGAAGCTGTTGGTGGCAGAGGCAGAGAAACAGTACTGTGATGCAGGGAATATGGGCCTTCTTCAAAATGAAATCGTGAACAATGCTTCTTCAGTTTTGCTTTGCAAAACCATCTGGGCAAAATGAGGCAGTCTGATAAATTTGTACAGCTAACAACAAGTTTGGGTTGCTGAAATTTTCATGAATATCCTATAATAATAGGAAAAAGTGTTTCTTGGGAGGAAATATGATTTAAATAAATACAACATGAAGGACACTTTAAGGAATGTTCTTTATGATTCTCCTCCAATCTCCACTGCTGTGCCTTCCCCTACTTAATTACCCTTCCAAATACAGGATTATGTATTATTCTCTGTCTCATAGGGTGTCTCATATATATTTCTATGGGGCTACTCATGTGACTGAATATATCCCCCCAGAGAAAGGAAGGGAAAACAAAAGAACCACATCTAGTCATGTTGCTCAGAAACAGCAGAGATTAGGGTTATATAAGAATCTGAATAGAGCAGAATAAAATTTATATTTTTTTTCTACACAATCTTCGATTGAAAACTATTTGGAAAAGGTAGCATCAAATTATAGACTGATAACCTTATGTACTTATATTTCAGTATGAGGAGACTAAATCTTCTGACACCAGCCTTACCCTTCTGCTGAGCTGTCAAGATGACTGGAGTCATGCAGGACAGTTTCCAAAAGGAGAAGAAATCAGTGATGTGCTGTCTGGATATATTCTAACTGTAATTTGCTTCCTACACACCATTCCTCAAAGGAGATGATCCAACACCAGGTAAGGCAGTGCCTTCTTTCAAAAATCTCATCCCATTCCCAGTGCCTAGGGAGCAATTCTGCCTGAAGAGTTGATAAATCAGAGCCTAAGGCACAGGGCAAGCCCTCCTGCTGCTCTGTTAAAGCTACGCAAAACTTGCATAATCCAAAACTAACAACAACCCCGCATATCTTTCCAGAAATCAAATCTTGCTCACCTGCCAAGAAAAAGAACTTGAAAGACTATATGGTTTAGTACTGCCTGTTGATGTCTGCCATAACAATTATATTTTGTCATTAGTAAAGGTGGTGATTTCACCTGAAGGAGATTAAATGAAGAAAAATAATTCTTTCACATAAGTGAGATATGGGTTATCCCATGAGATGCTGAACATTTTTGCATTGCATTGAGGAAAATGGTCCTGATTCTGCAAAGAATTATACACAAAGTTACAGTTTCAAGGATCTGGGCAATGGGAGGTGAAGGCAGTCAGGCCCAGATCTTCAAAAGGTATTTATTGATAGAAGTTAGGTTTCTAAATCTGGGCCTCAGAGCTTGCAGGACTGGGTCTTATTGGGAGCTTTGTGTTGACAATGCAAATTTTGTTTGCACAATTATACTACTGGAGGTAAGGATAATCCAGAACTAAGATGCACAGAGACCACAAAAAAGTCTAGATTCCTTCAGAAAAATATTTTTTGGATAAAATAGGAACCAACAAGATGTAGTTATTAGTAATAAAAGGGAGAAACAATGAATTGTTAATATTCTATAACAAATAATTTCTGTGTGGTGATTTTTATTATGAGACACAAGAATAGGTAATTCCAATGTACAGTACAATGTTCTCCTCATTTGTCAGTTGGATGAGTTACATTTTTTATCAAAGTGTTTTTGACCAGCAACCAAATTATAGTCTAAGGCTCACAGTTAATTGTGCTAAACTATATATCGGTACTATTTGTGTAATACCCAAACATAATGCAAACAATTTAACAATAATTTCACATTAAACAGTAGATAGAGTGTAATAATCTCTATTACAGTATACGAGGATGTCTCATCTAGATGGAATAGAATAATAATTGATCTAACCCTTCTTTGAGGTTTAAAAAATATTGATTAACTTTTGCTGCCATTTTCACATGTTTATGGTTTGGAAATATTGCAGGAAAGATTATCCTCAAGGTATTTCCGAGGCAGCACATAACCAAAAAAGCACAACACTAGAAATGTCACAAGAAAAACTGATATTTTATTCAATATTGGTATATTTTATGAAATCTCTATTAGGGCTACAAGGATTACAAAACTCGATTAAAAACTTTCATGTTATTTCTTTTTCAAATTTGGGGTTTGGCCCAAATTAGGGTTGTGGTCACAGAAGATGTGTGTTCTTCCTTACTAATCTCTGGTTGGCTGAACATAACCCCTACAGTTAGAGTGGTGTGGGGGCAGGATTGCAGAAGCTATTTTGATTCATTTTCTTTGTGGGAGTGGCTACAAGAATGTGCTCTTTCCCACATAATCAGAAAAGGAGCAAACCAACCTCAGCTGAGTATTGGAATGTCTAGCAGCTGGACCTGAGCAAATGAAATTATGGAGCATGCATTTGCTCTACATCCTTGTGAATTAATGCCAACAGACTCCAACAGACTAGAATGTCATTGTGCTGCCCCAGCTGCAGTGAGTTTCTGGGGAACCAACTTGTGCCACCCCCACCTACACTTAAGCCATCATTCAGAAGCAGAATTGTCCCTTAGCCATGAGTGGATGTGTGTAATTGCCATTGAAGTTAGGGGTTCTGAGGAGATGGTTGACCTCTTTGATACATAATCTTTTAAGGTTTACCCATCCCTATATTTATGTGCAGTTCTCTTTTGGTGACGCTGATTTATGATGTGCTTGCTTTTTCAGATAGTTTTGCTATGGCAAAGCTGGTTTGTGGTATGTTCTTGAATGTAGCTGAGAATGATGATAATGCTGAGGTTTGTTTTATTTTTTATTCCACTTATAGCCAGTGAAGTAGAAAAAGCATTATTGAAAGGGAAAAGGAGATAATTATCCCATTTTTTCAATTAAAAACAATGCATTAAGACAAAATATTGCAACTACAAATACAAGTGGCTGTTAGGAGTATTTCAGCTTCCCACTGCCCTTGTGTATGCCTGTACCCTGAATTCAGTCCATGAATTTACATCATGTTTAGTAAGGCTTTGGCCCCACATTATACTAGTTTCAGAAAGCATCCTTGCTGGGGTCCAGGCTGCAGGGTTTGTCTAGCTCTGTTGCTGCTATCTCTGCTTGAACTAATTATTTTATTACCCATCCCTCCCCTTTCATTGTTTGTGTAAAGTGTGCAGGTTATAAGATTCAGTGATACCTATGAGATCCTTGCAAGAAACATGTTAGGTCATCTGCTGTCACACCATAATATATTTATAAACCAGAATAATCAAAATAGCTGGGCTGCACACTCACTTCCTTTACTCTTCATGTGGCTTTCCAAGCCATGAGAAAGCAGAGGCAGGAATCCTGTGCTCTCCCTTATTTTACTGAAAGTTAGGGGCTCAAAACCACCTCCTGTTTTCAGTTTGCATCCTGTTTGTAGAGAAGATGCTTGAATTTAATACAGTAAATCTTGTACATTGTTGCATAAAGGTATTTCTTATTATGGATTTCATACAAAGCCCACTGAAAGTAATAGTAAAACTCCCATTGATATCAATTGCCTTTGGATCAGGGCCTATGTAATTCATTGTATTTTAATCCCCACCAGTGTTCATACCCAGTAAGGAGCACTATATGTAGTCAAGGAAATATTGGAGCCATGTAATACATTTATATTATTCTTTTTATTAAAAAAGCACAAAACAAGTGAAATGGTGAACTAAGGGCACTGGAAACACATTAGCTGTGAAAGTAGGTTGCCCAGGGGACAGCAAATCAGATTATTTGTGTTCATTTTTGCTCTGCTTCCAAACTTCTTCTGCCTATTTGAAGAAAAAAAATTAGGCTTTAATAACTGAATATTGGCTTGAATTAAAATATCAGATGTACCTTGTGGCTGAATATGCTACTTGCCTATGGGTAACACGAACAATACTGTGGGCCTCATCAGTCTGTGCTTCCTGTTAGCTTAGACTCTTAGTGCTTGACTTCACCATTTTGCAAGTGAATGAGGTGCCATCTGTTTCAAGTTCAAAAATCATTCACTGACTTTCAGTGGAACTTGTGCTATTAAAGTCACTTGGGTGCTTTAGACAAAACCTAATCACAGACTATGTCTTTAGCTATGTTTGGAAAGCATTTGGTCCTGTGCGTAATACATGTAATAATAAAATAGCACTGTTGTAATAAAAGCTGTCAAGAGTATTTCATTGTCCAGAGACAATGATGGAGTCAAATTTCAGGCAGGAATTACTCTTGACACGAGTGAATTTAGACATGAGATGAACTTGGCCCGCGGTGTTTGTTTACATTACCAAAACAGGAGAGGAAAATGGAAATATAATGTGCACACAATGAACTAATAAAAGATTAATCAAAGTATAAAAACAAAGTTCAACCTGATAACATTGAACATAAACTGAAACATGCAACACTGAGCGGCACTAGAACACCCAGATTTGAATGGGAAGACCAATATATCTTCATGGCTGTTCCTGATCCAGTCTACAGTTCAGAAAGCAGAGATCCTGTTAATGAAGATCCCAAGAAATCATCTCAATTCATAGCATGCCAAAGCCTGGGCATAAGAGTCAAACTTTTCTGAATGGCTGTTGCTGTTAGACTTCATAACCAGGGTTCTGCTGTCTTCTTAGTCTAAACCTGACCCAAATGTAGCTCCCGGCTGGAGCAACATTTCTTAGCCCTCATGTCAAATCTGTGGGGAAGCAGAGATAAGCAAAATGAAGTCCTCGTCCTCACCACTGGATAATTTTCCCTCGATCATTTGTTCTGCCCCAACATTCCCTGAAGTTTCCCAAGGATTAATTTGGATTGCAAATAATTACTGGAGCATACATGAAAGGGTTCTCAATAATACAATAAGGGGAAATTATTTCCCCAGGATACTGAAGGGGAGAGGTAGCTCAAGGCTGTCATGTTCCCAGAGTTCTAAACTATGTCTTAAAAACAGAACCATAGAGCACATTATGGGATTGCTCACACTATCACCCCTTTTCCCTAAGAGTTCTTGCTCTATCAGCACAGGGAAAATATAATATTTCACAGATATTCAGCACAACCTCTTTAGCTAAGATTGTGGGTACCAGGCACTTCTGAAAGACTAGCTCATATTCTTAAAAACAAAAAAACAACCCTCCAGAAAACAAAAACAATACCACCACCAGAAACAAAACAGTTCCCATTTAAATGAAGCTAAATGTAAGATGATTTATTTTTCCAAAGAACAAATGTCCTTAATTTTATCTTGGAAAAACCCTCATTGTTGTTTTACAATCTATAACAGCCTGAAAAACTACTAAGCCAGCTGTAGTGAAAATGATAAATGTGAACATTTCAAAATGGCTGACTGTTTTCTGGCTACTGTGATTCGAATTGCTTACACTGGCAAGTAAGGATGGTTTCCACATAGTTATGTGTATAACCCAGCAGGGAGGAGGGTTTTTTTTCTCCAAATTAGGGAGCTGGAATTAGGGTGACCATATTTCCCTATTCTTAATACAGGACACCTGGTAAAACTGCTCATATTCAAGCAAGTTTAGTAGCAATCAATCAGAACTGTACAATACAAAAGTTCAAATTAACATCAGGTTTACTGAGCCCTTGTTAAAAAGAAATACTCATAATACTTCCTTATTTTTAAGGTGTTAGGATTTGCATAAGGAGAGGTGACACACATACTTCTGTATACCTCTCTCACACTTACCAATGCTTTCTGTCAGGTACTCTCTGCCCTCCATTTCTGACTGGGCTTCTAGGATGGACATGCCTTTCCAAGCACCTGATGTTGTGTCTTCCAGAGGCAACAGGTGGGGAGGAGGTGGGGTAAACAGAGTCACATGTCCCCTTCCTCAGATTTCTGCCATGGTTCCCACCAGAATGTGGCTATCAACAGCCTGTTGGCACTGTGTAAAATGGAAAGGTTGGGAGCTACTTCCAGCTGCAAAGAGTGGGAAAGAGGTGACGTGGCCCATCTCTTTGCAGAGCTCATCTCTTCACCCCTCCATCCCAGCACTGGAAGCAGCTTGTCCCTTCCTGCCTTCATGGTGTCAAAAGGCAGCTAACACCTCTAAGCTGCTGCTGGCCACTGACATAATACAGCCATATCCTGTCTCCAGGGCAGGCAGGGGTTAAATCCTAACTCACCAGTGGTCACTGGCTCCTGCACTCACCCTGCTGGGCAGGAAACTGGTGAGCAGGTATCCACAAGGTACTGATGAGTTGCAGGAGAAAGAAAATGTGATAATTTGCCCATTATAATGAAAAAGTCAAAACACCTACAGGAGGGCTTAAATACAGAACAGTCACTTTAAAAATGGGACATGTGGTCAGGTCACCCTAGGTGGAATTCAAGGGCATTTCTGTGATTATAGGAGGTATAAAGTAATTCCTAGAGGTGACTGAGATGTATGACAGAAGTTTGTATTCATTTTCCATTCATAAAAATTGTATGGCATAATTTCATAAATTCTTCTGTTGGCTGACAAAGGATGACTAATCATAATGATGAAGACTGGGAAGACATTTGCTTTGGGTAAAGTGTTTCACATATTTAATGGGCCTGATCCTGCAACATGCTGAGTACTACTACATTCTGTGAGAGGTCATGACCCACTCCACTCTTGCTGAATCAGGCAACTTAGTGTCACTATGACCTAAGGTCTTTTATCTTTTACATAGGGCCGGATCCTACAAGGACTTATATATTGGTTTAACTTGACTATACACCATGAGTAACGTTAAACAAGTGCATAAATCTCAGCAGGATTTGAGCCACATCCCTAGAGGGCTCCGACCTCTAGCTTCTGGTGAAACAAAATAAAACCAAACAAGCAGAAATTTCCATAGTTCTTCCCATCATGGGAAGTTGCAGCTTCTGTTTAATATTTCTAGAAGGGAAAGAAGACATGATGGCTGTGTTGCTAATCTTTCTAAGTTTTGCTGAAGGTTTTGCTAAGTTTTTACTCAGGCCCTGCCAGCATGCTGTATAAGAGACATAATTCACTTCCACATGGAATAAGAGAAGCAAGCTAGGCTATACTCACAGGAGCAGTTTTTAACTAATGAGGTCTGTAAGGTTAATTTTTGTTTTTGTTTTTTTTAATTTGGGGAGTAGCTTCATGTCCATCTTCGTTAGCTGTTTTAAAATGGATACTTTGTGGAAGAAATAGCATTTGGTATTATAATGGAAGAAGAAGAACACTCCCTTCATGTACTTCTTTACTAATATTCTATGCAAAGAAATAGCTGATTAGCAGCATGGTCTAATGGCCAGGCCACAAGATTAGGAGTTTGTCCCTGACCTTGTCATTTCACTACTCATTGTGCCTCTGTTTTCTCTCCTGTTCTTTGCCTGATTTATGTAGTTTTCTAGGGCAGGAACTATCTTTTACTTGGGAGCTGGAAGGGTGACCTAGCATATAGAGTACTGCACTGGCACTCAAGCAACTAGAGTTCAATTTCTGGCTCAGCTACAGATCTCCTGGGTAAATCACTTAATCCAACTGTTGTCTCTGTTCTCCAGCTGTAAAATAAGATTAATTGTTTTTTCTCACACACAAGGTTGTTGTAAGATAAAATCCATTAATGATTTGTGAAGTGCCCTGATATTGACTAGCTAGCATGAATAATCTGTGTTTGTCCAGTCTGCTTCAAGGAAATCCTTGAGCACCAGAACTCCAGAGGGCAGATCATTCTACGTACCCAAGATCTATATCTGGAGAGAATCTTTTACTTACATATCTACTTTTCTTCATAGAAAGGGACAGCCCTGTCCATGACACTAACCTTACCATCCTGCACATCTCTAGAATTCTGGGAAGCACAAATGGAGGAATGTCATAGCTGGGGCAAGGAGATATTTTGTACTACATCCACCAGCTAAAATACCCAAATATATTTTATTAAGGTGTATTTATAAATGTGTTAGGCTACAATAACCATGCAGAATTCTCTCTATGTAAAGAGCCCCTTTTTAAGGTGGTTTAGAAAGACAAGTGTGAGCCTGGGAATCATTTCTATTTCTTTGCATCTACTAAGAATGTAGACTGTGGGGAAGCCAGCTTTTAAAAATCTATACTTGTATAGCACTGGAGCAACATACTGAAAAATATCAAATTATCTTTGTTTGCTTATTTTCTTGGATCAAGGTTCTGTTAATTGAAATCTATTAATTGTAATACAGAATCTTTTTACAATTAGCAGCGAAACTGGGAATCTTACCCCACATGATACATTGTACACAGACTTCAGGACTGATTCATTGCAGCCCAGCTAGCTCATGCTGAAAAAATATTTAATTGATTGCTAGAGAGAAAACTGTTCACAGATACAAAAGGCTTGGTGTGGATGAGAATACAGACATATTTATGTTCTAACATAGTGAATGGTGCTCTCTAATGTCTGAGAAATCAAATTAAACAAACCAATACCATACATGTAAAATTATGCATTTTTATTGCCAACTCTGAAGTGTGTGTGTGTGTATGTTTATGTGTGTGAGTGTGTGTTAATGTAGGATCTGCAAACCACCTGCAATGGTAACTTCTTCTTCAGGCTGAATGGCCCTCGGGTTACCATGGCAACAGAAAAAAGGAATAAACTAAATGAAAGAGCTGAATGTTTAAGCCTTACGAGTAATAGGGACTAGAAAAGAGACCTCATTTGCATGCTGGTGCATAAGCTAACTAAGTGATGTTTCCTGAAAAATTTCTGGCTTCTTCAGACTGCAAATTCATTTGGAGTGGGTTTTTTTTTATGAGAAAAAAAAATTGTCCTACATCTGATTTTCTATATAAGTTTGAGATTGCAGTAGTTCCCCTCTCTCCTATCTTTTTCAATGTACAATTAATTGAATCATATATTGCAAAGAGTAATGTATATTTTGATGGGTTTATTTGCTAAAGCATGACGCTATGTAGGAAAGTTTTCTTGCTCATGACTCAAAATACATTGTGACAAGGAAATATTTGCCACACTAAGTGGCACATTCCTAAACAAAGAGCTTGAGACAGAAATGTAAATGAAAAAGGAAGCTACCAATAGAATGTTAGAATCCCATTAAACTTACATTAAAATGCATATAGAGAACTATTTCAGTAAATGAATAGGGCATAGGCTTGTACGCTCTTTGCGGGCATGGACTGCCTTTTCATTACACTCATATTATATTTGAGGGGCTTTGATCCCCCAATGGGGTTTCTAGATGCTTCTCTGATAGAAATAAATAATATATAAAATACATTGAAATGAAGATATGTTGCAAAAGACCTTTTAGAGATTCTGAAGGCTCCTTTCTGCAGTGATCTAGAGATTTGTCTTTTTGTAATAAGGAAAATATCTTAATTCTAGCCGTTAATACGTAGTTTCTGAAAAAAATGCCTCTCCCCCCATATGATACTGCAGTGGTGAAGATCTGCTGATGTGCTGAAACTGACAGTCCTTTGGTTTAATAGTGCTGCTTAAGGGGTGATCTCGATGATAGGCTCTTGGCTCTGAAACTCACTTCTTTCCTAAGTCTGACAGGGTCAGACTGCATTTATTCCATGGGCACACACTTTAAGTCCTGGCTTATGGGAGGTTAACTCAATTTTAATCACACATCACATGATATTTAGTGTTTTTCTTCAAGGCCTCACTCCTGGAATCATGAGATTATCTGAGCAGCTCAGCTTTCATTTCAAGAAGAGCAAGAGTATGACCCTTATAGTTCAAAAATATAAAATGCTTAAGACTTGAAACCCAAACAGCCATTGGAAAGAATCAACATTTTGAAAACCCATTATTTTGGGACTCTTGTGACTTTTGAGACCAATTAAGGTTATTTTTGAATATTTGAGACTGGTAAATTTTGAATACTTGAGATGGGCTTGGGTGAAGATGACATTTAGGTGAATGTTTATGCATAAAGCAGTGTAAACTGATTGAGGCAGTATAACTTTTCTGTTTTGTTTTGCAGAGTATCATGGGGCTGACTCACCAGTAGGGCACCTCCAGCAGGAGGTTTGGAAATTCACTAGTTGTTTCGCTAGACACCCCCCCTCGAGCGGGTGTCTTCCCATGTACCTTTTGACCATGGCATCTTCTTCTGGGCACCACCCTCCAGGGTCCTCCTCTCTCCAGAGACCCCCAGTTTCCCCAGGAAACACCCAGGCTATGTCGGCTTCTTGCGCCAGAAATATGCAAATGAGGCTAAGCGTAGAATATCTCTGAGCCTCATTTGCATACCTAATGAGCCGCCATTTTTACAGAAGAGGCTCTTGCATCAGAAGGAGCATCTACACTGCCCCTTCTTGCGCAAGAAAAACCCTCTTGAGCAATGCCGCTACACTGATTATTTTCAGGAATGACGGCAATGCGCAAGAGGGTTTTTCTTGCGCAAGAAGGGGCAGTGTAGACGCTCCTTCTGGTGCAAAAGCCTCTTCTGCAAAAATGGCAGCTCATGAGGTATGCAAATGAGGCTCAGCGATATTCCACGCGTAGCCTCATTTGCATATTTCTGGCGCAAGAAGCCGCCAGTGTAGACATAGCCCCAGTGTCCCTGTACCCACCATGCCTCAGTGACCCACTGCCAGTCTTCATCTAGCACCTGCTTCAGGGGCAAACTGCAGAGTGTAATGGCCACTCATCGCCAGCACAGTGGTGTGGACCTGCTGTCCCTGCTTCCGAGGGCTGCCTCTCTGCCACCTTAGTAGTCTCAGGCCTTGCTCCACACCCTGCAGCCTGGGAGCTTGCTTAGCCAGAGCTTTCCCCAGCCCTGCCTTCCTTCCCCCAGCACTGCTCTACCTCTTAGGGAGCCTCCTGCTTTCCTGGCACTCAGGTCCCCCCAGCCCCAGCCCCAGCCCCAGGAGCAGTCACTCAGTTCCTCTTTATATAGCCCCTAGATGGGCCCTCATTAGTAGAGTTGCCCCATCTGGGACTTTGCTCTCAGCCCTTACTCCCTGTCACACAGGGGTTAGTGGGATTGTAAAGCATTTTTGTTTTTGATCCTTTTAAATAAATCCGTAGAGTCCTTTGAATAGATGTATTTTACAGACCAAGGTAATGAACTACATTATTGTGAAATTTGAACTGCAATGATTTATTTGCAAAATCTACATCCTATTCCAGAAACATAAATGCCCTCATAGATGTCAGCAAAAAACAAATGGCTTCTCAAAGACATTTTTAAAACTCTCTCTTGCCAGAACCATTTCACACTCTCACTTTACCAACTGCAGAGGTGCTGCAGGTAGGGACAAGACTTCCAGTGCACAGCCTGCAAAGTTTTACACACATGCTAAACTCTGCATATTGGGAGCAATCCCATGGGCACTGCAATTCATGGTACATAAAATTAAGTGTGCACACAAATCTTTGAAGGATTGAGCCTGTAGTCACTGGTAGTTTTTGTTCTAAAAACAATAAAAAAATTTAACTATGAGTAACAGCTAAACATATCAGCCATCCATAGCAGCAAACAGAAAAGGTCTAGTTGTGAGTTAATTATGCTTGAGTTTGTAACAATTGAGGTATATACAAAATATTTTTCTCTCACCTTCCTTTCACCCCATGACTGGGAAAGGGTCACTTAATGTTGAATGGGCCTTTGAATATGTGAGTGGAGCTCTTCTTCAGGTTTGGGAATGCTACTAAGAATGTCACAACTCAATACAACATTGAACGGATCGTTTAGTATAAGTAGTTTGCACATATTCTCAGTGTCCATTCAGGATGAAGTGGCCCATAAACACCACTATAATCATAGGAAAGATTTGGAGGGTGTTAGTGGCATACAAATTGTTGTAATAAGTCATAAATCTAGTGTCTTTAGGCAAAACAATCTGTCCTACCTTATGCAGATTGAACCTCTCTAGTTCGGCACTCTTTGGTCTGGCAACATCCGTGGTCTGGCATGATTTTAGTTAGCTAGATGTCCACTTATCATGGGTGTGGTCAAGTTTCCTGTGGTTCCATAAAGTTTGTTTACAGCCACCTGTCCTGGCTCTCAGTGTTCTGTACTGTTATTTAGCTCTAATTTACTCCTAAATGTCTTCTATGAGCCCGGAAGCAGTGGAAGTGTTGGTAATGCTGGTAGACAAATTGATTTCCCATGGCCCAACAAATTCTCTGGTTCAGCACTGGTCAGTCAGGTCCTGAGGGTGCCGGACTAGAGAGGTATAACTTGCATTTAGCTGTGTGACACAGGGTGCTCTACTCACTGATGGAATGCCACCTTCTGGATGCATCTGGCGTAGCTCTGGCCTCTTCCTACTATGGCACTCTAACTGTCTGTCATGCTCTCTCAGAACTCAGGATCTCTTATTTTGTGCCGTGGACCTTTAGCGAGGTCACTGTGATTTCCCCTTTTGGGAGATCATGAGAACCAAAATCTCTGGGGACCCAATGTCACAGGCTGTTTCTCTTTCTCTGTCCCCTTAATGGTTCCCTGGCTCTGTGGCTGGAAGAAATACCCAGGCCCAGCCTGTATTATGTGTTCCAGCATAGGGTCCCTAAATCAAGTAGTCAACTTCTGCATATTCTTAACCCTTCTGCTATATTGCCAGTGCTACTTTCTACCTTCTCTTGCCCTAACTGTGACTTCCGTTTCTCCCTTTGCAGTCCCCTTCTACTCAGCTACTGAGTTTTCTACAAGTCCCACCTGTTCCTGTCCAACTGAGCACCATCTCTAGTTAGTCCTTGCTCGCAGGCTCCTCCTCCCAACCATAGAGCACCTCCGCCTTCCTTCCCCCTAACCTCAGAAGGGTGGGTGGTTCGCACTCAGTCACCCCATTGCCAGAGCACCAGGAGGGCAGGGAGTGTAGCCCAAGGCAGGGCCACTGCTTCCTGAAGTCCCATTGGCCAGGAACGGTAAACCAAGGCCAATGGGAGCTGCGAACACCTGTATGTGCAGACACTCAGGTAAATAAAGCATCTGATGCCTGCCAGGGGCTAACCATGGCAAATCACATCTGGCCACTTATTGCCCATCCCTGTGCTAGAGCTTCTCAGTGAAACAGTTGTAAGATTTTTTAAAAACGTGTGTAAAACAATTTGTTTTCCCCTAAACTCCTCAGAAATCACTGAACCGTTTTTACTGAAATGTTCCAATTCAAGTCAGCTTGTGGAAGACACCCAGCTTGGAAAATTTTAGCCTGGATGATTAACATTTGGCAAGTCATAAGCAACTAAAACTAGTGTCTTATAATGGAAAGCACAAGGCAAGCTTTACTACAGGCAGAGCCTTTAGTTAAAACAGATACATTTTGTACAGTACCAACAAAATCTCTTGGATGCAATATTTATATTAATCTGAATAAAAACAGAAACTATGATTCAGATTAATATAAATCTTCCCACCATTATACTCTGATATGTGGAAATACGATTCCCAGGGAAAAATTGTATTATGGATTCTTGAAAAACGTAAGCCAATCTAACTGCCAAAGTTTCCACCCTTTCTCTTGCAGTGGTATTTGCTGCATGAGACTTATAAGAGCAGGATCAGTTGCTAGGAGGCTAGGAAGGTATGGCTAACTTCAAGAAAAGGGAGCAGATTGACCAAGAAAATAAAATGGCTAGAAGTGAAATTAGGTGTTCTCCTTGTCCAGTGTTTTGTATCACTAGCAGAATATTTCAGCAACTTTAGTGTTCTTTTCTAGCCACCAAACTACTAAAAATAGCAAATTCACCATGCAAAATAGGATTTCACGCATCTGCCCCATTTCTCCTTTTGATTTGCAGAGGATACAGTAACCTAGTTGTAAATATTTCAAATATAACATGCATCTCTATTAATATTCAATTCCAAATTTATCCCTGATAGAACTTCATTCAAGTAATGGAACTTACATCAAGGATGAATTTGACCTCATATAGTCATTTAATTTCTATCCTAAGTATTCCTCACAGTTCTTTTACAAAGTCTGCACTTGGTTAAAACAATTGCAAATCCAATAGCACATCTGAAATTTCAAGTTTTTAAAAATACATTTAATTATATTTTGTACCCTGATTTTATAATGTGATGATTGAGCATCAAAACAAATTTCTGCTTCAGTTAAAAGTGAACTTCTGAGCAGTAAAAAGGTGATGGAAGTTTGCCAACCACATATAATCCTGTTATCGGATTAGTCAGCAAATATCTGCAAAGAGAGTTGTGTTTAAGATTGCCTGGTGTGCTCTTTATTTGTAAAAACCCAGAATGCTTTTCCATGTCACAACTGTATCCAAGCAAGAGAAAGATACAGCTCTGGGAACAAACTGAAAAGTTTGGGAATACTTGGAGATATACTGAGTCACTTTTTATGTCCTCTGCAAGACTGAATAGTAGTGGGCTTTTTGCACTTTTGGGCCTCCCATACTTGTGTTAGGTGAAGGTTGTGCTTAATGGTAAATATATAATCTCCTTGGAATTCTAGCATCTAAAGATCCCAAACTGCCAGCCAACAAGTACAGAGGTGGCTGTTAAAATGGTGATAGTCATTCTGTTACAACAGAGAGCTAGATGTGCTCCCATCTTTTATATATTTTGCCATTTTAGATAGTAAGGCGCTCTCTTAGCCCTGGTCTACATTAGGACCTTATTCTAAAACTAGCCAATTAGCCCGTCATAAGACAGGATCTTCAGGTCTCTCCTCCACATCGGTCTTCTCTCCTGAGCCTCCGGTCTCTCGCTCCATCTCTCTCTCTCTCTCTCTCTTTCTCTCTCCTCCTCCTACTGCCTCCCCTTCTCTCTCTCTCAGTTGTCCTCCGCCTCCTGCCTCTCTCTTTGTCTCTCTCTTTCTCTTCTCCTCCCCCTCCTGCCTCTCACTCGGGGGACCGCGGAGCCCAAACAGCTGTTTGGGCTTTGCGCTCCCCGTGCTGCATGGGGAGCGCGGAGCCCAAACGGTTGCTTGCGCCACTTGCTCCCACGTGGTGGCATGGCTGAGCGGCGCAGAAGTCAGCCGAACGCCATGGCGGGAGGTGAAGGGGGGCAGGGCGGTGACGTTCACGGCCAGGCAGTGGGGCCTAGAGCCGCTGTCACGCTGCACGTCACCGCCCGCGCCACCCTTCGCCTCCCGCCGTGGCGCTCGGTTGACTTCTGCACCGGTCAGCTGGGCCGCCACGAGGGAGCAAGCGGAGCAAGTGGCTGTTTGGGCCCCACACTCCCCATGCAGCATGGGCCGCCCAGAGGGAACAGCCAGCATTTCAGCAACAGCGCCGCCCAAAGGGAACAGCCAGCATTTCAGGCAACAGCGCCGCCCAGAGGGAACAGCCAGCATTTCAGCGTTACAGACTCTCAGACACTGGGCTACTATATATATGATAACCCCCGCCCTCATGCTTGAATTTATAAGTGGTGCGTTCCCACTACCAAGCCCGTTATTTCAAAATAACAGGCTGTGGAATTCGAACTCTGTACTCCCGCTTTTCATGAGGCATAATGTGGACACTCTGGTGCCACTAATTTGAACTTACTGGCCTCCAGGAGGCCTCCTGCAGCTCCCCAGAGAGCTTCCTGGGGCTCCAACTCTGAGGCATGTCCACATTAACAGAGCCTCCCTCGGACTAATTTCAATGCTTCCCCATAGTGAGGACATGCTACTGTGAATTTGTTAAATAGGGAATTCTGAAATCAAATTAGTAATTGCAAAATAGTTTCATAGTATAGACATGGCCTTATTGTGTATTTGTAAAGCACATAACATGATGGGGCCCTGATATTAATTGAAGACACTCACTGTAAACATACAATTAAGTAATCAGCGAGGCTTACCACTACTCTATGGCTTTGTATACATTTACTGCTATTATACAGATATAATGCCATGCTTACTTAATTTTAAATTTGCTATTGAAATAAATAACTATGTTTTAATGTAATATTTTCAATAAATTGATAAATATAGACATACAAGGAATGTTGTATATATAAACAAATATATGCACACATGTTTATGAACACACACAATATATAAAAAAATAGACTATTTTTAAAAATGTGTGTGCATTTTGCTCTGCATTGGGCTAAGGTAGGGAGAACTTTACTACATTTAGCAAGAATACACAAGAACTGGGGATCACCAAATGAAATCAATAGGCATCAGATTTAAAACAAACAAAAGGAAGTATTTTGTCACACAACACTCAGTCAACCAGTGGAACTCCTTGCCGGAGGATGCTGTGAAGGCCAAGAAATATAGGAGTCCAAAAAAAGAACTAGTTAAGTTCATGGAAGATAGGTTAATTTATAGATATTAGCTATGATGGGCAGGGAGGGTGTCCCTGTTTGCCAAAAGCTGTGAATGGGGGCAGGGGATGGATCACTTGATGATTACCTATTTTGTTCATTCCCCCGGGGCACATGGCATTGACTAGGAAGACAGGATACAGGGTGAGATGGACCTTTGGTCTGACCCACTATGGTCATTCTTATATTATATGTTCATATGTTTGTCCTTTAGAAACCTAAAATAAGTTAATTTTTTTCTGTAGAAGTAGGTGACTAGGAACCTCACAACCTGCCACAACTCTATATTCAGTGTCAGATACTTTCACCATTTGAAGCAGCATTTCCTGTATAAAAAGTCTTCTTTGTGGTTCTTATATTGGCTACATTACACTGCTGCCTCCTCCCTATCTTGTAATTAATGATGACAGAATCAATACAATCACATATGTATGAGTAAAATAGCTTCATGTGTTACTGCAGAGAACTGCTAAAATAAAATGGATTGGAAGTAGTTATAAAGTAACTACACTGGGAAGGAGCTGCCTTGAAAATCAATAGTACTACAGATATGTTGATTAATAAAAAAGTCTCAGGAGTAGAATACCAGACTAATTTGTCCAAATGAACTATAAAAGGTCAGTAGGAAACTGCCTATCTCTTTCTGTCTTCAAATATATGAGCAATGGAATTCCCTGATTTTGCTGCCTGTTCCCTTGAACTACAATTAAAAGGGGTGGAGAAAAATGTTTTGTTATAATAATGTTTCTAGTGGATATACTATCAACAGGATGCAGTGCCAACAATTTAGAAGCATAACCTTCCACCTGCACTGCCTCTGGGCAGCAAGAATGCATGTCTCTCCCAGACTCTTTCCAGAGATTCACTACCACATAAGAAGCACTCAGAAACTATTCCTCATACTTTAAGGAGAACCACAACCCTGCTGTGGAGAAAATTTACCCTGTGTGTGAGTGGGAAGACTACGGATGCCACTGTATCCTTGATTTTGTACTGGGTGCACAAAATGACATTGGATCTAGGTTACCATATAAATGGGTAGCTGTTTGATAGTTGTTGTGGCATGTGCTCCTGAACCTTCTAACCATACTCTGTTTGGGAAGATTATTCGAAGTGCAATATTTGAGAATTTCTTTTGCATCTTGTCTTACAGGGTGCAACTACTCAGCAGGGCTAAATTTGTAATAATCTACGCAACTTCAACTACGCCAGTTCTGTAGCTGAAGTCGAAATAGCTTATTTTGGCTTTTGATCTATCTATATAGATACATCTCATTAATCTCTGTGTTAATCATTTTCTCATTGACATTTTTATTTTAACTTTGTACCAAGTCCTTTTAGCATTGTAATAAGTCTTTAGCTTTGTTGCATTAAGTCCTTTTATATAGAAATGTTGTATACTTTCATATAGAACACAGAAACTTTGTATTAAGTCTTTTTATATAGAAACCTTGTATCTTGTAGACCAGTGGTCTCCAACCCTTTTACACCCAAGATCACTTTTTAAATGTCAGAACAAACCAAGATCTACCACCCCATCCTTCCCCTAAGACCCCACCCCTTCCTTGAAGCCCCACCCTCTCTATTCTCCTCTTCTCCATCACTTGCTATCCCCAGCCCTTATACAATCTACACTGCTGCTTTCTTTTCGATTCTTCTGTAGGAAGAGGTTTTTCCAACATTTGGCCTGTCTGGATGGGACCAAATGTCAGAAAAATCCCTTCTTTCAGAAGTCCCCTTATTCCTCGTGGAACAAGGAATACAAGACTTGCCAAAAGAGCATGTTTGCATTTCCACTAAAAAAAGTGGAAGAACAAATGCATCCATGGATGCAGAAGAGTTTTTCCGGGATATCTCTGGAATCCTGGAAGAACTCCTGCAGTCTCGCCATACCCTCACTGGCTTGAGACAGGATATGTGGGCTCTGGGGTGGGAATGAGGGCTTTGGGTGTGGGAAGGGGTGAGAGGAAATTTGGATGCAGAAGAAGGTGGAAAAGGGGATGCTGGCTCAGGGAGGGGGCTCCAGGCTGGGGAGTGTTTGGGTCAGATGGAGGGTTGTGGTACTAAGTGAGCCACAGGCTTGTGGATGTGAGGGTGCAGGAATTTGTGTTGGAGTGTGTCAGGGGCTCAGGGGGTTCCAGTGTATGATAGGCTCAGATCTAGGTTTTGGGGGGTTGCAGGTTTGTTATGATGCTGCGGCCAGATGGGGGCTTGGCCCCAATTGGGGGTTTGTTGGCCAGGCTTCATTTTTAAATAAAATACTATGTCAAACACAAAAAGTTTCTGCATTGTCTTTATTTCTGAGAAGGGCAGGGAACCTGTTTTGAATCAGGGGTCACTGACTCACAGAAAAGTCAGCTGGGGCCACACAAGTAAGATGCAAAAAAAAAAAAACCTCCTCCGAAAACCCCCCAAGCCTCACTAATGTGGCCCCAACTGTGATGGTGGGAGCAGGGGACATGGTTCTGAAGAAGGGTGCTAGTGGGTGCTGGGTCAGGGGATAGGGTGCCAGTGGGGGTAGGGGGCAGGGGACAGGATGCTGGGGTGGAGGCAAGGTGCCAGTGGGGGCAGGGGGCAGGATGCCGGTGGGGGACAGTGTGCCAGAGAGGGACGGGGGGCGGGGGGCAGGGGACAGGGTGCCGGGGTGGCAGGGGGCAGAGTTCTGCAGCAGGGGACAGGGAGTCCCCCGTACCCTCCTCCTCCTGGGACTCTTCTCCCCTCCCCCTCGCCCGCAGAGGAGGGAAGCCCCAGCGCATGCCTCCTCCAGGGACGACTCCCCCCTGCAGAGGAGGGAAGCCCTGGCATGCGCCTCCTTTGCAGATGACTCCCCCCGCAGAGGAGGGAAAGCCCCGGCACAAGCCTTATCTGTGGATGACTTCTCCCTCCCTCTACAGAGAAGGGAAAGCCCCGGCGTGCGCCTCCTCCATGGATGACCCCCTCCTCTCCCCGCAGAGAAAGGAAATCCCCAGCACATGCCTCCTCCACGGATGACTCCCCCCCCCCCCACAGAGGAGGGAAAGCCCTGGCACGTGCCACCTCTGGGGACTCCCCCCCGTCCCGTCCTGCCCCGCCCCGCCATACCACGCCAGTTCTTCGCACACCACAGACCTGGGGGAGGGGAGCAGCCACTGCACTTCTGGAACCCCTGGAAGTGGCGCGCAGCTGCCAGACTTCCGTCCACCCCAGAGGAAGCCACCACTACCTCCATTGTCGCTGGAGGTAGGTAGTGGGGCTTCTTGGGGGTGGGGGAAAATAGGAGGGGGGCCCCCAAACGCCTTGCGATCGACTGGTAGAGCCTGCGATCGACGGGTTGGTGACCACGATTGTAGACTTTGTACCCCCTTTTGCTTAATTGATTATCCTGTTGCATGAATGAGGTGTGAATGGATAAGGCATGAAAGACGAGCACCTCTGGGCACTTGCAAAGGTTGGAGAGGGGTGGAAGCCAGAGCCAAGAACAACGAGAAGAACAATGGGACCTGTGAAGTGGGCTCATTGAAAGAACACTGGACAAATGAATGACTTGAGAGTCAGCAGCAAGTGCCTGCTTTTGGAAGCACCCTCTTTGAAGGAGAATGTGGCAACATTGAGACACCGCCCAAAAGAAGGTGCCACAGATGTCTAACTGCATATGCATATGATGACTCTCACAGATAATGCATATGCATGTGATGACTACCTGGTGGAGATCTGCAGGAGAGGGAAGACACTATAAATCTAATGCATCTTGCAGATGGACCCTGGGTTTTTGTCTTGTCAACGTGGGAGCACTGATCCGGATCAGCAGAAGCCCGGCTTCACACCCCACTCACTTGGCCAGTGCAGTTAGGGGGAGCAACTATTGGTAACAACAACAAGATGGGGTGTGCTTGTATGTGTGTGTGCTTATGCGTGTAATATATCATATGCATATGATAAGTGTTGATTGATATATGTGCTACCAATAAATGTGGTGTTTTGCCTTTTCCCCCTGAAAAGATCCCGGGCAGTACTTTTAAGTACAACATCTATACAGCAGAAAGTTGAAGGAAAAACACTCTTCATCTGACTTCTCCTACTCCTCGTGAAGGTTACAGGAGTTGGAGTAAGAAGTTCTCCGGCTTGCCAGTATTAGAAATAACGGCTTGCTCTGTAGATGCGCTTTTTGTTATTTTGGACTACGAAATAACACTGATGTGTAGATATAATCACAGTGTGTCAATTTAGCACCTAGTGAGACAGAAGGAACAAACAAATTCTCCATATAAATATACTGGATCAGATTTGCACCCAATGCATTAGGGTAGAGTGTGTATGGCAAGGAGTGAAGTGGTGGATGAAGATAGGAAAGTGGCTGTAAGCCTCCTTTCCACTGCCCTAATCCTGGGACGTTGAAGCCAAAATAGTCGCTCCCCCAAAACATATTAGAGCAGTGTTTCTGAAAGTGTTCCGTGAAATCACTTTGAGAAACACATTAACTGGCCACCCTGGTTTGTTTATTTACTGGTGCCGCGGCCACGGAGCCATGCTGCTCCTATTGGCTCCATTTTGTCTTTGGAGCCAAGGGGAGTCGTGGGAAATGGTGGCACAGCCCACACCACTTCCCACAGCTCCCCTTGGCTGCAAAGGACGAAACAGAGCCAATGGGAGCTGTGAGGCTCCGTGGCCATGGTGCCAGTAAATAAACAAACTGGAGTGGCCAGTTAATGTGTTTCTCAAAGTGATTTTGCGGACCACTTTCCAAAACACTGGTCTAGATAATACTTAGTCCTGGCAAGAGTGCAGGGGACTGGACCAGAAAACCCTTCCAGTCCTACAATTCTGTGATTCTGTCTACTGTCATTGCTGATGAAGTAGACATTCTCAATGGTCCCAGTGTGTGGGCACCAGAGTCAATGACAGGGAGAACTACTGTGAGCTAGTATGGTGGAGTGCTAAACCAATTGGCACACTCTTCTTTTGATAACAGAGTGGTCTTCATCTCTGGTCAGATTCTTAGCCTTTGGATGACAAGAGTTGCCTGGTCTCTTAAACTTCCTAGAGGAGGGCCCCAGCAACAGGGATTTTTCATAGTCTCTCCATCTGGCAAGGCTGGGGGAGAATTCATAGTGCTTGATGGACTTCCATGAGCTGACTAAGCAGATTCTGAGAATACATCTAAGGTGGTTTTCCCTCTGCTTCCTCATTCTGGATTTGAAGCCATGACACACTAACATTTGTCAAAGCCAAATGCAAGTAAAATATGATCGTAATGAAATTTAAAAAAGAAAGTAAAAAAAAAACCAACCAAAGGACATAGCATGAAGTACTATTAGTTAGATTAGTTATCACCTCTTTTATTCACGGGTTATCACTGAGAAGTGCAGAAGCCATGACTACAGATGATGATAAGGAATTAAAGGATGGATGTGGTGGCTCCCCTCTTTATACTCTTGATTTAGAGCACAAGGAGTCAGGGCACATGTAGGACCATCCTTATTGGTAACTCTAGAGACAAATTCCAGCTCTGCTTATGTTCTACACTTACAGTATATAGGACCTACAAAATCACTCCAAGCCTTCTTTCACTCTGCTTTGCTATCACCTATTGGCTTACATAGTCTTTAATAGGATCTGCTGGTCTGCAGCCGGGCAAAGCTCCCAAATCTATATTTAGATAAATAGATTCTAGGGCCAGAATCACAGCTGAGAGTGTTAATCACCTGCAGAAGTGAGACCATGCCCGTTTAGAAGCCATTTAAAAGCGTTAGCATGGATCTTTAAATTATTTTGGTGCCTGTTCCCCTCCAACAAAAAGGTTACTTGAGCTCAAATGTACGGAATGCATATAGATTGTTAAAATGCTACATTTAGACCAAAAAAACCCCAAACAAAT
The DNA here is from genome assembly GCA_032595735.1 of Pelochelys cantorii. Taxonomy (NCBI): domain Eukaryota; kingdom Metazoa; phylum Chordata; order Testudines; family Trionychidae; genus Pelochelys; species Pelochelys cantorii. The sequence continues at coordinate 83,658,762 of CM064328.1, forward strand.
TTAAATGAAAGCCTTAAACAGCATGGTGCAACTTCAGTGGTAACAGGGTTGCAAGGCCAGCGTGTTGGGTCTGTTTATTGTTCAGGAAGTCTTCTTACCGAACACTCAGAGGCAGTGCTGAACAGCCCATAGATATCACTGACTCCCTAGATCAAAGGCCCTACACCAGGGGTCTCAAACTCCTGGCCCACAGGCCATATCTGGCTGAAACAATTGTGCAATCTGGCCTGGGTCTCCCAGTGGGTTGGGGGATGATGGGCTGTCCTTTATCAACTCCCAAGTCCCACCACTTCCCACCACTGCCCCACCCTTTCTCCCCATGGCACCTCATTCCTGAGGATGCGGCTTCAAACATCATTGGGGCGGGGAAAGGGCCTGGCACCAGGTGGCAACAGCAGTTGCCCATCCTCCTCTCCCTCGTATGCACTCATCCAGTGCACTCTGCTTCCCTGAGGCTCCTGCCACTGTGGAAAGTGGGGGTTGCGATCCCCCCACCGATGATCCCCTAAGCCATATCCTCAGAGATGGGGCACCATGGGGGAGACATCGTGGGGTGATGGTGGAAAGGGGTGTGGCTAGATGGCTAGTAATGGACAGCTACACCCTGACCTACACTGAGCAATTGCTGTGTGTGGGTATGGCCTGTGGGCTGGGAGTTTGAGACTCCTCCCATACACCATGCCCCCAGCCAATCCTCACCCTTCCCCAGGAAAAGCCTTTATAATGGTATCATTTTGCATCCTGTGGCCTGCATTTAGCCCCTTTCTTACTTCTTTGGTGCATAGGTTTATATACACCACAAAAGGATACCTTGCAGAAAGCCCCTTTAGCTTTATCCAAATAAGCAGTAATTTCTGTTTTCTATGGATATTGATCTCAGATCTTCTTCTCACATTCCATCATCTGACCACTAGCCAGCATAGGATAAGTACATTGTTAAATGTGATTTGATCTAGAATTGTTGGTGGATTTGTTTATTAGTATATTTTAAAAGAGAACATTTAATGGATATTATCATACAGTAGGGAAACTTAAGAAATAACAATGGCCCTGTAGCACCTTAGGGACTAACAAAAATATATAAATAGATTCATGAACTTTCTTGGGCACAACCCACTTCTTCAGATGACAAATAAGGGAGTATATTTGAAAAAGAATTTTAGGACTTAGCCCCACAGCAGGAAAAAAAATCCTATTTCCCTCTCCCATCCATGCAGAGAACCCAGCTCCAGTCACCCTGATGGCACTAATGTGTAGTGAAAATATCGTAAATATGGTTCTAAGAAATCAAACTGCATAAAAAAGAATGTCCCACCTCACTGAAACACATCCCAAGTACACTAAAGCCCCATTTGCAGTGCAATTGGAATACACACATTAAATAAATTGTAGAAATATTATTCAATCAGGAAGTGACACAGTACTCTTATTTATAGAATGAACAAGCAGGATAAAAATTGACTGAGTAAACAATTCCCATGCCAATCTAAAAAGAGGCATATTGTTGAAATAGTCTTAACAAGTGATGTGACTGCAGCATTAAGTGAAATAATTGACAAAGCACAATTTGTTCTGGCAACGTTATATTATTTACAATTTTAAAAACTTGAGTAAATGATCAAATGAAGATAATATTCACTGGAAAGGAATGCTCTGAAGGCAGCAATAAGTGGACCGGTCCAGTTCCTTTATGAATAATCTAAGTAAGTTTGCAACACAGCAAGCAGCTTTATAAAAATAGTTAATCGAAATAGTAGTGTAACAGGATATATTAATAAAGATTTAAGTTAATTGCAGAGAAATGGGCAATGGGTATTCAAATTAAGTTAGAATAGTTACTAACAAATGTTTTTTTATGCTAGAAACATTTCAGGCCTTCTAAAATAGTGGCACTGTATATAATATAATATAATATAATATAATATATCAATCTCCTGTAGTGCTTATATTCAGAAATTAATTAAGCACTAAAATGTAAAGTTTCAAAATGCTTGCTGAGAAAATCTATTATCTGAATTACTACTTGACAATCACAACAACCAGCATAGGGTGTTTGTTTCTCCATAATTAAGACACCATGGAAAACAATTTAGATCCCAATATTAAACTACTGCAATAATCAACATGAAAAGTAATGAGATATAATAACTGAAGAAAAATAGCCACTGATGGGAAGTTGTCTCACTCAGCAAAATAGTCTGACATTTTCACATTTCACTTAAAGCCAGGCATCTGTGTACATTTTTAGGTACTTAAATAAAAGTTGAGCACTTCCAGCTTTTATTACTCATCATAATAAAAATTCTCACTAGTCATTTAGCAATTCTCTACCAGCTACATTCAGACTTCTGGATTCTGCTAGGCTAAGTTCTCACACTGAATAATTCCTGGGGAAATCATGGGGGAGACTTTATACAAACTTCTGCTTGGCTCAGCTTGTAGAGAAGAGAGGACTTCTCACCTATGCCTGGCCCACACTACCGCAGAAAGTTGACTTAAGATACACAACTCCAGTTAATTACGTAACAGGAGTTGACATATCTTAAACTGAGTTTCCATGCCATCTGCACAGTGGGAAGTTGACGGGAACAAATGCTCCTGTTGGCTTCCCTTACTCCTCATGAGGAGCAGGCTTACCAGTGCCAACCGGGGCACCCTCTGATCTTCCGTGTAGTGTAGACATGGCCCTATAGATGAGGCTTTATAGTTTCTGGTCTCCTAGCCAATCCTCCCCTTCCACCTGACTCTCAATTAACATTTAAACCAGCTAATTTATTTAACCCTTTCACATAGGAACCATCTTAGTCCCCACACTCTGTGATGGACTGTGGCATCACAGTTTATTTATAAAGCAATACAATTAAGATGATTTGGAGTGATTACATGAAGTTGTGTAATACCAACCTCTCCTTCTCTCTCCTTCCATTTCTTTTGTTTTTCTCATGTATTTCTGAATTGTTTTCAGTTATATTATATTAAAGAGAGGATGTCTCATTTGTTTCTATGGCCCCTAGAAGCTATAGCAATATTGTTTAACAATGGGAAAATATTAATAATTTGTCCTTTGATTTTTTGATACCGACTGCAGAGATTTCCTCATTAAGGTCCTTGATATATGGTAGTTTCATGGGTCACATCCTTCATCCTTGCTTGAAAGGCCAATATATTTTCATACATATTTATTACAACAGGTGTTTTTGAACTCTTATCATTTTGCCAGAAAGCAAGAGAGAGAGAGAGAGAACAAGCAGGTACAGTAATTAGTTTGATGTTCTCCAGGGACCATTGTTTCATTTTTTTGTCAGAGCAATTGCCTCTGTGAAAATTAATTTCACCAAAACATCAACTATCATCTACAGCATCCAATGTTTTCTACAACCTTTTTACCCACTCATGTATAAATGCTTTATTATTCCTTCCTCTAGTGACTAACTTTGTCTTCATATAGCCTTCATATACACTAGCTGCTGGCCAGTTATATCTCCTGCATTACATTTTCAATAAAGTGGTACAATGATAGAAAAATGGTACATTGGTCAGCAAGAATAGATATGTATTCATTATTGAAGTGTCTTGATAAATCAATATATTAGTATGAGTACCAATCACCCTCATCATTGTTCTCACTGTAGAATGCTGAACACAAGACAAGAGCAGCTAGAAAGTAGATTTCAAGTGCTCATTAAACACTGAGTGTTCAGAGCATCTGTTTTGCTTTATAGAGTATTTGTAAGGTGAACTGAAAAGGACCACATATGAACATTATAAAGCAGAAGGAGGCTTGGGAATAATTTTGTCTGGCCCAGTTACCTAATTAGCAGTTTTAGCCACTAATAACTCACGAAATTTTCTGCAGTTAAGAAAGTACTATTGTATTTCTGGATAACAGAGGGACAGATTTTGCTCCCGTTGGGGTTTAGACCACAGATGTGAAAGTTAAATTCCCCTCTCTGCCTGATGAAGAGGAGGGACATGAAGATGGTTTTCCTGTCTCTCATTATATTCTCTTGATGCAATGACATAGGGGACACTCTGAAAGTCAATCCTCAGAATCTTCTTGTCCCTAGCCCTTCTCATGAGTTTTAATATAAGGAGGGAAGGGCCCTGTTAAACAAATATTGAATATTTGTTGATTTTTTTCAACATTCACAAAGAGAATCTGTGGCAGCTTGATTGTGGCCACTGCAACTCAGTTCTACAATGAGGAAATCTATAGAAAACTGGAAAAAAGTATCCCAGTATTAACTTGCAACTAATATCATCTGTGATCTTCACATTGCAGCTTCATTATGAATGTCATTAAACAAAGGTGCTGGCCTCAAAGATGACACATATGTAAGGGAATGTGTACACAGCAGCGTTATTTTGGAATAACTGACATTATTTCGAAATAACAAAGTGAGTGTCTACACAGCAAGCTATTATTTCAAAATAATGTCGAGCTGGAGGACTTCTTACTTGGACTCCTGTAAGCCTCATTGTACAAGGAGTAAGGGAAGTCAAAGGAAGAGTATTCCTCCTTCGATTTCATGCTGTGTAGACAGCACCAAAAGCTGAATTAAGCTACTTTAAGTTCATCTACTCAAGTGACATAGTGAAGTTACGTATCTTAATTCTGCTGTGTAGATGTACCTTAAGTGTTTTAACTCATTCAGCTGATCAAAGTCATTTCCTTTAGGCATCAGACAGAGGTTTGGCCACTAGCTCATTTGAGGAAAGAGAAAACAACCTAGGATCCCTAGATTCTGATTTCTGTTTCCTAAAATGTCAAATTTTACAATATGGATTCTAGTCCTTTTCTTTTTGGTGGCAGTTATATTGTTATTCTGTCACAAGGCAGCCTGTCCACTCATTCTTGGGGGCTTGCTCATCTAATGCTCTAAGGGATGCCAAGCAACTTTAAGGTTAGCTTAGCTGGCTGCTGAAGGACAATGTCCATCATAAGGGATCCTTGTATGGCATGGAGTTGCAGTAGTTTCTACGCTACTCTTACTCTATGGAATACCTGTGTTCCAGCAATCCCCAGTTGTTTTAACAGTCCCAGGGTAGGGTAGCATAAATTACCTTGATAGCACACATAAATTAGAGCAGCCCTTTGGCTGTGATAGTTTACCTTGAGGATTTGACTGGCACCCAGGAGTGCAAAGGTGGTTTTGAGCTATTTACACTCTTCATTCTGAGTAGCTTGCCAGGGTTGTTTGAAGATCAAAAAAAAAAAAAATCTTATCTTGACCTATATAGACAATGTATACATTGAGATATTTGTTAGTTAACAAGTTTATTATAGAGTACTACATGTTATTAGCAAGAAACATCTATTTATCCAACATCAAGTTGCACTCTAACTTTAATACTTGAAGAGCCACTTCATTAGCAAACAGTGATTCAGAGAGCCATAAAACAATTATGCATACTTAGAGTGTACATTTCATAGAAATGAAAAGGGAGTACATTCATTATAACTAAAGGTTACACTCTAGCACTATCATTTAAGGCTCAGTGAAAGAGCTGACATTCTCCATCAATCACCAGTTTTCAAGTTACATCAATAAAACACTTTCTCACCAACATGTCTATGCGTAGAATATGTGTTATTCAGAAGTCTGCATTTTTTATGCTGCCACAGTTTCTGATGTTGTAGTGTCTCCTATGCTATATACAGATAGGTATTGCAATTGCTAGAAGTATGTGGGGTGGTGAACTTTTAATGATGCCCACTGGATATATGTCTCTGTAGCCTATGTCTTTGTTATTATATTAAACTATCAGATTTACCCAGCATTGCCTGGTAGTGCCAAAACAGAGCACTACTCCAAATTTCTCCATTGTATCTCTTTTCTGTAAGATCAAAAAGCACTCATATTCCAGGTTCATCCAGGCTCATGTTGGTTCAATCTCTTTCAACATTCACTCCATTGTGTCAACTGTGAAGAATGTACTTGCTTTGGTGAGTCTGTCTCTTTTCTGTTTGATTTTATGAGAAGCAGTCCCATTCCAGGCACATTGTCCTGGCACATCCACACCCTTACACTGCTTTAAGTTATGAGAAGTGGAAGCTGTATACTGAATTTTGTGGTCCTAGCTCTTACCATTTAGGAGGCATTCTTGAACACACAGATAAACAGTAAAACTCTCTAAAATATATAGTAGATTACTTTGTTCCCTCCACATGGAAATTGTTGTCTGTCTGTTGAGAAGTGTCTTAATCAAACAAGAAAAGGGAGGCACATATGAAGACTCTCATGTTCCCTAAGTCTCATGGCGAGCATCATTATTCTACATACTTATTTTTGTTTATTTAGGTTGTGATGGTCCTTGCTAAGGCACTGGTTGGCAGGGTACTGTCACCTAGTGGTCGTTGCTTAGGCCCAGGCATTGCATGGAGAATTTTGATAGGGGAGCTTGGGCCCTCCTACTCCACCAGAGTCTGATCCAAGCCCCTACAAGAGCTATCCATGATCTGATAGCCACGAGCTTCTTAAAGTCACCCTCCCTGATCCACTACCTATCACTCCCCTTCTGTGGTATTGCTCACCCTGGGCCACATCAGTCTTAGGGCTTTCCCCTGCTGAGGTTGTCCAAACAAAGGAAAGGGGAATTATCAAAATTCAGAGTCCATGTGAGAAGGAGAAGGGAATGCTTACCACCCAGGGTGTCTCAGTAGTAGGTCCTCCCTTTCCGCAGGAAGGGACCTTTGGGCAGTTGTCATGGGGAGAGATTCTGCCTTTTCCTCAAATCTCCTCTGCTGGAGCTGCACGTTGCAGGTCTGCTCTCTTCCCTGATCTGCTAGCAAGTGAGCTGCTTCCCTGCCTTTAACTCTTCATACTCTTCCTCCAGTTGCTGTATTTCCTACAGGTATGGTGGGGTGGGACTGGGTAGAGCCCAGAGCAGTTCTTTAACCTCTTATTCCCAATGTGAGGTTTGAACACCCTATCACAAGGCCACATAACATTTCAGGGTGAGAGTCTGCAAAATTTTAGCATATGTCTACACTCAGAGCTGGGAGAGTGATAACGCAGCTCTGGGTAAAATGCTAGCATGCTAAAAACAGAACGTAGCTATGGCAACATGAGCTATGATGTAGGCTAGCCTTCCCAACTACGTATCTCAGAGACCCTAGGCACCTTGTGCTATTTTTAATGTGTTTGTTTGATATAAGATTGCATGAGTATGTCTCCTCAAGCTGGGAATCGCATGGCCTGGTTCAAGGGTTCACAAACTAGGAGCTGTACCCCTCGGGAGGGATGAGGTTAATACACAGAGGGTCATCAAGAGCTGTTAGCCTCTACCCCAAACCCTGCTTTGCCTCCAGTATTTACAATGGTGTTAAAAATTAAAAGGCTTGCTATGTGAAAGGGATCCTTAATACGAATGTTAGAGAATCACTGCCCTAGTTTGAAATGTAAGCACACATACACGGTCTCATGTGAATGGGAGCACTATACTTAAATGACTATGGATTGCAACCATGAACCTGGTTTGGTAGGATCTGATCCTGCATTTTAGATATGGTATTTTTTTGAATTATGGGAATGTATCAAAAACCATCTTGTAAGAAACAAAGACTGATGCGCTAAACCATTTTTATTTTATGCAAATAAAATACCAAACATTAATAGGTCTATCATATGAAAACATGCGCCCATAGATCTGTGTTGTAGTTCTGATCTCTCATTTCTAGTTATAAATATTGATATAATAAAGGCCACTAGAAATCTGCAGGAAATCTCATCAAACTCTTCCTCTTTGGCCCTGATATCTGCAGAAATGTTTGAAAAATTTTGTAGGATTTGTTTTTAAGTTCACTCAAAATACATATGGAAGCATTAATACATTGGAGCCAAATCCTGAGGGCCACACTCACTTTTTACTTAGCCAAATGCTTAGTATCTCCACAGTTGTAATTCCAATGGTACCAACATTGGTGGAAGCTGGGGCTTAAGCAGCTCTGCCTTCTTATTATGTGCTGCCTTATGCCTGTGATATTTGCTACTATGTGAGACCAACCTCTTTGATTCAACCATATTAGAACAATATTTCTGCTGCAATAAACAGTAAAGCAATTAACTGTATCAACCTTAAACTGTCATCATGTGGCTTCAGAATTAAACACTCACTTAAGATGAATGGAGAAATTTAGCTTTCAGAGAGGTATCACTTTCATCTGCTGTTAGACTCAGCAAGGCAAAAGATGATGGAGAAGAGTGGACTCACCACTGGTTTAATATGGCATATCAGTTCTTTCCTCCATTTTAACAGTAACTCCAGTTCTGCCTCTTCTCATAATGTTGTCCTCCACCCAGGTTACATATGAGTTCCACCCTTTCTGAGGAACAGAAATAATAACAATAGTCCCAATCCTCACCTCTGGTCTTTGATCTCACTTATCAGCCCTCCTCTCAGGGTTTTAAGTCGCCCATACATCTTTACATCCAGGACCTACATACTGGTAGGACAACCCAGGACCAACCTCTACACCAGGTTCCAGTCCACCAACTCTAGCATGAGTAGCCTTTGAGGCTGCCTTCCTAGATCCCTATCATTAGCCTTTCTTCAGGCCTTTTCTCCAGTCCCTTCCTGTGCCCTTTTGAAATGATCAGCACCCTCTAGGGTTTCTCCCCATTCCTAGAGGTCCTTTTCCTGCAACAGAGGAATCACAATTACATTGTCACAACATTGAAAACAAAAATCATTAGTCAGGTCGCACAAATAATGAGATTGGCTTCAAAATCATGGGGTTTTAAAAACAATACATTTGGGCTATGTCTAGACTGCATCCCTCTGTCGACAGAGGGTTGCAAATCAAGCACGTCGAAATTGCTAATGAAGCCGGGATTTAAATATCCCATGCCTCATTAGCATAAACATGGCCTCCGCTTTTTTCCCAAACGGAGTTTTTTTTGAAAAAAACGGCAGTCTAGATGCGGCTCTGTCAAAAATAAAACCTTTTTCAACAGATCCTGTAAACCTCATTTTTTGAGGAATACAGGATCTGTTGAAAAAGGCTTTATTTTCGACAGAGCCGCAGCTAGACTGTTGTTTTTTTCCGAAAAAACCATTTAAAAAAAAAGCAGCAGCCATGTTTATGCTAATGAGGTGCAGGATATTTAATTCCTGGCTTCATTAGCAATTTTGACGTGCCTAATCTACATCTCTCCTTTGACAGAGAGATGTAGTCTATACATACCCTTGGAGGCGTTTGCATTTGCCCTCTGATTTTTGAGCCTCTGCAGGTTTTTGATCTAAAGCTTTTCTCTGAAAACATGACAGAAACTCATTTAAGAATATGAAAGCAAAGATTCTCATGTCATCATGTTTCTAGGAACTGGGGTTTTAAAAAAAGATTACAAATCCCAAGAGTCATGACACTGCTGCAAGAATTAGTCACACAGCAGTCAAAACAAAGCAGCTAAAACACTCTGTCCCCTCTCCAGCCCCCCAAGGCCTGCCTTAAGTTTTGCAGAGCTTCTTCCATCTCCCTACTCACAGATGACTGGGTATTCCATGTCCCGCAGTTGCACCAGTGTTCTTATTGATAGGAAGATTTGGTGTATGTAGCAGGGAGCCTTGAATATATCTGGTATCTGCACTGTTAGTCTAGACTTAATGCCTTCATTGTCTCATCTTAGAAGCTAAAGTATCAAAGGAAATTAATGTGTGGGACAATATAATTTCCCTCAGTAATTAAATACTTTAAATATGTAAATAAGGACAGGAATGTTGAAAGGAAAAGAAAGACAAACATGTTAGCAGTAAAACTGAAGCCTGTTGAGGTGATGCCATAGGTTTAATAAGAAAAAAAATGCTAAATGCCAGCCAATATATCTTCTTTATTATTACAATAATTGGTGTCTACACATTTGACAGAACAGAAACACTCCCAGTAAAAAGCAGCTCATAAACACCGAGTGTTCCCAAATGTTGCCCTTTGAAGTTTGCTTTCAAAATTCTGTAGCAAGTAGCCAAATATGTTGCAGCTAATTATGTCAGTGTTCTCTTCTCGTAGTGGATGACTTGCAGCATCATTGCACACAGACAAAAGTTTTAAACAACAGTTTGTGGCAGAATGGCATTTCTGTGCTGAATGTGTGCACAAGACATATGGTAAATAAATGTAGTCTATGGTCAGGCGCTGTGGCTTTCAGAGCACAGGAAAGACAAGACTAGTGAAAGGACAATGGGCTGGGAGAGTTAAACTTCATCCCTTTGTTGAAAACAAGTGAAATTATGTAATTAAAAATTCATGTTGCAATTAAGGTCTAGAATAGATAAAATCACAACCCACATCCTAAGAGCAAGTATTTTTCTACTGTCTTGTATGAGCAGCATGTTATTAGTACCCTTTGTGATGGCTCAGCTATTCTAAGTGGCACAGTGGGGGCAGAGCCAGGGTTCTGCCCATTTCCTGCTACCATTTATCCATCTTCTCCAATGGCCATGGCAGTGCCTGGCCACGTTATTCCTCTGCTAGCCATGTAGTCAAGCCATAACTGAGCCCTGTATGGAAAATGAATAGATTAATGACATGTTTAGTCATGATTTATCACAAATAATTATTAAACACGAAAGTTTCTGTCTCAAGATAAATCTCTGTCAGTATGGATACTGAAACTATGCAAATGCTCTCTGAGGGTACGTCTAGACTACACACTTATTTTGAAATAAGTTATTCTGGAATAGTTATTCCAAAAGAGCTTATTTTGAAATAGCACGTCTATACTGCAGGGAAGCCTCAAAATTAGTCTGAGGCAGGCTTCCCTAATGTAGATATGCTATCTTGATTTAGAGCCCCAGGAAGCACTGGGGAGGAATAACCTAGAATGGCCCAGGTGAGGGGTTATTTCAAAATAGCAGCAGTGGAGCACTTGCACATGCCTTATTTCAAAATAGCTATTTTGGAATAGGCATTATTCATCGTAGAATGAGGTTTTCAGATTTTGGAATAAGCCGCCTGTTCTTTTCAAATTATTTTGAAATAACGGAATGGCTATGCAGATGCTTGCGTTGTTATTTCAAAATAATGGTGCAGTGTAGATGCACCCTGAGTGAAGAGTAATTGAAATATATGGAAAGGGACACAGAAGTCCCAATTTAGCAACACATTTAAGCACATAATGAAGTCTACCCTTAATCAGCAATGTATTTAAGCATATGCTTAACGTTAATTTAATTATTAAGTCCCTTTGAAATCAACAAGACAAATATTTTACTTAAGTTACGCATATGCATAAATGCTTTGCTGATCACTGATAGACTACAAAATTGGGGATCTGGATGACTGCAGCTATATTGTCTTATAATGATGATATAATGAGGTGTGTTTGATTCTCTTCTTCTTCTGCTTCTTCCTCTTTCTTCCTTATTTCTTCTTCTTCTTCTCCTCATTCATTGCAAGGAACCTGGAATGCTTTCAGCTATGACATTTGGAAGTTATTGCTTCAGCAATTATGTAGAAGAACTCCTCCTCCAGGCTATGTCTACAGTATAGAGTTTATCCGGGATACCTCTGGTATCCCAGAAAAACTCTGCCACGTCCAGGGAACGTGTCCACTTTTTCGGATCAGTTTCTGAAAAAATGGGTGCGCTCTTTCGGAAGCGCTGTATTCCTCATTTTATGAGGAATAAGGGCTCTTCTGAAAGAGGAGGTTTTTACCACATTTGGCCCCATGTAGATGGGTCAAATGTCAGAAAAGCCTCTTCCGAAAAAAGAATCGGAAAAAGGTATGCAAATTGAGGTGTGCAATTTGCATACCTTTCTCCGAAAAAATAACTGCAGTGTAGACATAGCGCCAGTGAAAGTATAGACCACTGCTTGTCCTGGTTGGAGGCTTTCATGAAAGAAAAAAGGGCTAAATTTGTGTGTCTAAAGATTCAAGTCAGTGCCCAGTTGGGTTTTCCAAAGAAATTAGGTTGAAATCAAAAGGAATTAGGTTCCTAGGAACTTTTGAAAATCTCTCTGGGGCCCTAAATACCTTTTAAAATTTGGCCTGAAGCACCATCTTACATGTCATTACAAAGATTTATTGGATGAGATTGTTAACTACATTGGAGAGACCATCAAGGTGGCAGGCAGATGTATTCCAGAATCTAAAACTGATTTAAAACTAAAATAATGTATCCTGGGGTAGAATTTAGAGCATAATGAGCAACTAAAGGAAGAAAATACATTTGCTAAAGTTAATCTTCTACACATCAAATGTTGGCAGTGCTGTGGAATGCACACACAGAGAGAATTTTGAATGCTGGTGTCTACTAAATAATCTCTACCATAAAAGTAGAGCTGTCTGAATTATTCATTGCAAACAAATTATCTGGGATGTTTTTCTGTTGGTGCAGTATTCATAAACCAACCCTGATTCCTACAAATATATTTCTTATTTGCAAGTTCTCACCAAATAGTTTTATGAAGACATTTCAGTCTGTGTGGTTTTCCTGATCTCTTCACTATGACTGTTTTGCTATTTGGTAATCATGTTGTATGATTTGTCACGTAAATCATGTAGTACTATTTCTGCTTACTACTGATGGGCTGGTGGAAAAAGAAGTGACTAATAGTAAAAAAAACCAACCCAGCCAAACAAAAAAACACACAGAGGGAAATTCATTACCGGGTATCAGAGGGGTAGCCAAGTGATAGAGATGCAGCCATGTTAGTCTGACCTAGCTGAAACAAAAGACAGAACTATGTAGCACTTTAAAGACTAACAAGATGGTTTATTAGATGACCATCACTTAATAAACCATTTTGTTAGTCTTTAAAGTGCTACATAGTTCTGTCTTTTGTTTCAGAGGGGTAGCCTTGTTTGTCTGAATCTGCAAAAGCGACGAGGAGTCCTGTGGGACCTTATAGACAAACAGATTTATTGGAGCATAAACTTTTGTGGGCAAAGATGAAGCGGGTCTTTGCCCATGAAAGCTTATGCTCCAATAAATCTGTTAGTCTATAAGGTGCCACAGGATTCCTCATTGCTATTCCTGGGTAGAAACCTGTACATGATCCATGCATTATAACTCCAAGGTTAACATGGGAAAATGGAAAAAAGGGGAATATTACGTAATGCATAAGTAATGGATAAGTCATATACAGACTCCTCACAGGAATGAATTTAGCCATTCCCCAGACAGCTCTGTGAACCAAAATCCATTTTTGGAAATGACCATAAATAAGCCTTATATCTGATTCAAACACAGATTTGGATGCATACTTGAGTTTTCTTAAAGTATGACTGGGTTCAGATTTGATATTTTGGAGCTGACCATCTTGGTTATTGGTCATTCTAGAGATATAAATGCAGCATTGCCAACTTTTGTGATTTTTCTGTGACTCTGGTAGTATTAGCTGTTTTTCTGAAAGTCCTGGCTCCTGGAGTGGTGTGATTACACGAGCATCTCAGCCTTCAGGTTCTCCCTCTCCCCTCCCCTTTTTTAAAGTAAGACTCTACCCCTCATCTTTTGTGAAGAAAAGCTTCAAAATGTAAGCAGCAGAAAGCAAAAAGGAGAACTCAGAATGTGGTTTGTTTTATAATCTCCTGGGTTTTTTAGTGACTTGCCTCATGATTTTTTAAATACTCCAGGTTAGCAAAACTGTTGGCAAAGCTCTTGAGATATGCAGAATGTTGAATGCCTCGTGGGAGTGCGGACCATTTTCATCTGCTGCTGAAGTCTGTAGAACTTGTGAGTATTTGGCACCTTACAAGAAGCACAAGGAATCTTGCAGATCAGGGTTCTGAGAATTTAGTATAGCACTATACTCATATATTGAACCCATTTATTTCAAAATTTATGTAAAACAGGCTCAGGTCTTATGGCTTCATTACACTGAACGTATTTTGAATATCTGAAACCTCAATCATTCAAACACATCCAGGTCTTTGATGACCAACTTGGAAATCAATGGCCCCATTTTTTTCTTAATCCAAGAAAGAGGTCTGAGTTTAAAATGGTGGGTGGGGAACGGGGGGGCAAGTAATGGACAGAAGACTGTAATAGCTTTAGATCATGTGCAGTACAACTGGGCTTCTACTATTTTGTATGCTAGCTGAACACAATATTGGAAAAGGGTAATTGTACTCAGACTGAGTAGTACCTTAACACCCTTCACCTTGATTAAGTGTTCAGCCAGGCACTAAAAGCCTCAGCAACTTACACTGGGAGTGCAAACAGAAGCTAGAGTGTAATCAATATTACATACATAAATAAATAATCCTCAAAGTGTATTATATTTGCATTCACCAAGGAAAAGCATATACAAAAAAGGCAATGAAACAAGATGGGATAAATTAAAGCTGCCTTTGGAATAGCATCAAATTATGTCCCAACATATTAGTTTTATTGTATCTTGATTCTGAAAGTAAAAAAAATAAGCAGTTATCCCAGTCTGCTGGGAGGCACATCACATGGAACATATGCTGATTCTAACCTCCGAGTTGCGCACGTTATAAAAGATGTCTTTTTGCATAAATGAAGGCCAAAACTGGAAGTACAGGGTTATTTCAGGACAGCACTGAAACTTAATTGCAGTGCTGTCTGGGAACACTTATAAAGTGGTCTATCCATAGAAAAATTAGGCTCTCTCCATTGCTTCTATTCCCTCACTTTCATGAGCACACTGATGATCCAAATTCATATGATTCTCAGGAGAAGGAAAACGACTGTGTCTTTATTTTCTCTCCCAACTTTCAGACCTATTCTCAAATCACTAGCTTACTAAGGCCATATCTACACTATAGATAAGATTGAAGCACCTGCAGTGGATCTTCCAAGGTTTGAATTAGTGGGTCTAGTGACCCACTATGCTGGTAGTCCTGCTCCTCACGAGGAGTAAGGGAAATCTAAAGGAGAGCATGCTCCTGTCGACCTCCGCTGTGTGGACGGTGCCAAAATTTGAGTTAAGATACTTCGACTTATATTACACAATTAATGTTCGAACTTATCCCCTGGCATAGACCAGGCCTAATAAACTGCTTTGTGCATTCCTGGAGTCCTCACATGAACAGATAATTTTATTTTAGTACAGACAAAAGGTGCTTTTCAGAGCTATATGAGCCTAGCTGAATCACAAAGTAGAACTCTCTTTTGGACAAGTCCACCAGTCCTGAACCAGTCATGTCTCCAAACTGGGGAAGAAAGGGTTTAGGCACCGTGTTGTGGGCGGTGAATGGAAGATCAATTTCAGGTTTGTCTATATGGTACCGCAAAGTGCTGTAGTGGGGTGTGATTTGTACAGAACTCTAATATACTGCACTCTCATGGACCTGTGTAGACCCTGCTGGTGCTCTCTAAATGGTGCATTAATGTAATATCCTATATTAATACAAACTAGTTACCTTTTGGAATGTGATGCAAAGTAGGTATTTTTTCATTCCTACCAGCAGCGTCTACACAGGACAGTTAGGGTGCATCTACACTTCACCCTTAGCTTGAAACAAGCTACACAATTTTAGCTACGCTAATTGCAAAGCTTATTTTGAGTGTATTTCAAAATAGCTTATTTCATAATTTGGTGTTGTTTATACAGCGCCAAATTTCAAAATAAACCGCTATTCCAAAATGTCCCTTAATCCATGTGGAACGAGGTTTACAGGGACGTTGGCATAGCATGCCCATTATTTTAAAATATATTTCAAAATAACGGGTGTGCTGTCAAGACACAGAATAGCTATTTTAGGATACTGGAAGTATCCCGAAATAGCGCCACAGTATAGAGGTACCCTTAGAGCTCAATATATTAGAGCACTCTACAAATCGTCCCTCTCTAGAGTGCTTTGCTGAGCACTGTAGACAATCTTTTACTACGCCTGTGAAATGGTTAACATGTCTGAAAAATTCTTTCCCATATTGGTGATCTGTGCAACTGCTTTCCCATCTCCATGCAGCTTTCCTAATAAATGGCAGCAACTATTACATAGTTGATGATTCAAATCTTTCAGCATCTCATTGCCTGCTTTTGCATTTCAACTGCATTGCCAATGATGTAATTCTTTCATTAATGAAATCTACCGTTATCGCACTATAAAACTTTGAACACATACCAACCATTATGTCTCATTCACTGCAATAGACATAGTCATTTGAAAAAAATTGCAGAGAATGATGTGAGTTTCAATTATAAAAGCATTTGCCTAAAAATAGAATTTGTGGCTAAGTGCAGCTCGGTTAGCGATATGAAATGAATGAGATTTAGAAAAAAAACAAAACCTTTCTTTGCTACAGAATTTTTTTGACATTCAAATCTGGCTCCAGACAGTGTCTCATGCAATATATTTAAGTCTCCTGTATCATACCCGCCTTCATTCTTTTGATCACTGGAATAGATATGCAGTCGAGGCATAGGGCATACATGGCTATAGTGCTTGCAGTCCTTTTTTTTAAAACCTGATCTGCCAGTAACTTTTCCTACCCAAAGTGCATAGAAAACTGAAATAAAACCATAAAAAGTTAATCAGAATAGTTGTGTAAATCTACATGTATTTTCAGTATAAATATTGATTTTGAGCTATTGCTGGTATTTATTAAGTAATCAGCTATGTGGTGCACTCCTGAGTCTATATAGGGTTGGGGTAGAATCTCTCCTCCATTGGAGCGCACAACAGCATTGTGCCTTAATAAGGGCCCTGAATACCTCCTCGAGCTGCCAGAAACAAAGGTGAAATTCTCAGCTTTTGAGATGGGGAGCAACATATGCTAGCTGACCAGTTTTGATGGCAAGTGCAGGGGTAAGCTATGGCTCTATTGCCTTCCTGTTCCTCTTGGGTTGTGATATTTCATGACCTTTCATCGCTTGAAATGCTTGGAAGACCTTGCTTTATTCTGTGTCTAGTTCCAAGTGCAACAACAGCTTCACAGCCCTTCATCCATGCTCTGTCTGGGAAGCTTAGCCCTTAAAAGCACAGTCTCTAATATCACAAACATTGTAACAGTAGCTAGCCCGTGTAAGGCTCATAAATCCTGCACTCTTTGTGCTCTCCTGCCCCGGTGCTTATGGAGGGTTCAGCTGCAGTGTGGCCCTCAGCCTGAACTATGCATGTCAGACTTTTAACCCCTGCAATGAAGCTAACTGGTATTTTTATTGGATCCAACAAATCTTCTTTTAGAACATAAGAACATAAGAATGGCCGTACTGGGTCAGACCAAAGGTCCATCTAGCCCAAACAAACATTGTAACAGTTTGCTGACAGTGACCAGCACCAGGTGCCCCAGAGAGGGTGGACCGAAGACAATGATCAAGCGATTTGTCTCCTGCCATCCCTCTCCAGCCTCTGACAAACAGAGGCCAAGGACACCATTTTATCCCCTGGCTAATAGCCTTTCATGGACCTAACCTCCAGGAAATTATCTAGCTTCTCTTTAAACTCTATTATAGTCCTAGCCTTCACAGCCTCCTCTGGCAAGGAGTTCCACAGGCTGACTACACGCTGTGTGAAGAAGAACTTTCTTTTATTAGTTTTAAACCTGCTACCCATTAATTTCATTTGGTGTCCTCTAGTTCTTCTATTTAGGGAACTAATAAATAACTTCTCTTTATCGGCCCTCTCCACACCACTCATGATTTTATATACCTCCATCATATCCCCCCTCAGTCTCCTCTTTTCTAAACTGAAAAGTCCCAGTCACTTTAACCTCTCCTCATATGGGACCCGTTCCAAAACCTAATCATTTTAGTTGCCCTTTTCTGAACCCTTTCCAAGGCCAAAATATCTTTTTTGAGGTGAGGAGACCACATCTGTACACAGTATTCAAGATGTGGGTGTACCATAATTTTATACAGGGGCAGTAAGATATTCTGGGTCTTATTTTCTATCCCTTTCTTAATAATTCCTAGCATCCTATTTGCCTTTTTGACAGCCGCTGCACACTGTGTGGAAGTTTTCAGAGAACTGTCCACGATAACTCCAAGATCTCTTTCCTGATTTGTCGTAGCCAAATTAGCCCCCATCATACTGTACGTATAGTTGGGGTTATTTTTCCCGATGTGCATTACTTTACACTTATCCACATTAAATTTCATTTGCCATTTTGTTGCCCAATCACTCAGTTTGGTGAGATCTTCTTGGAGTCCCTCACAGTCTGCTTCTGTCTTGACTATCCTAAACGTTCCTTAATGTCATGTCATTAGTTCTACTTATACCCCCTTCCCTCACTCTTACCAATTCCTTCCCCTATCGCAAAAGAAGAGTTGCAGTAGGATAGGACCAAAGTGTCTAAAAATTATTTTGAATATTGGACCAATTAGGGATAACTACACAACCTTTTCTCTTGATTTTTGGCCTGGTAAGAATTAGTTTAATTCTTGGATAAGTTTACATTTAATGAAAAGTTAACAGACAAAAAAAGATGTATCTTGAAAAAAGCCACTTAATGTTTTAGTTTCCATTTTTTATAAATGGCCAGCTCACTTGCTAACTATTATCTGATATAAAATATCTGATATATCTTACCACTCCACTTTCAACAGCAAAGAGTCCAAATACTCAGGCACCTATGTCACATGGCACTGTTTCTGCTTTCTTACTGGATGACAAAATAATAAATAGTTTTCTTCATTTATGAGTATGGACAGGGATATAAAGAGCACCATTCTATTACATTTGTGTGAAGAAAGCCATATTCACGCTAATATTTGCAAATGGCAAAGAGAAAAGGGACAGTATCATGGAATGTTCATTAAAACTCCCCCCTCTCCCCTACCGCCTGCAGTATTTCAAACAGCTGGACTTTTGACAAGAGCATCAGTGAGGTTTCATTTTACCTGGATAATCTAGATTCTTCTTTCAGATCTATCAGAAGATGAACTGTGGTTTGGGAAGGAGGATACATTCTTTGGTAGCATGCTATACTATTGCTAAATGCAAAGGAAATAAGGGATTGATCCTCTTCCATCAAACCTTCTCAAGTGATTGAAAAATAGACACGGTCTCATGCCAAATTCTGTTCTCAATAGTTCCAGAGGACACAATTTGACTATTGTTCTTTAATCTAAACATAGAGGATAAATCTAAAAACCAGGACAAATAAAGTAAAAGAGGAAACAGAATTTTAGTTAGACACTATGGTAATGGATGTGCTAGCTAGCTAGCAAGGCATATCAAAGCCAAGTAGCAGCATTGTAATATTTTTCTCAATAATAATTAAAAAATAAAAAGACTCGCAGTTGAAACATTCCTCAATTTCTAGCACTTACAACCTCTGAAAATACTTCTTTAGATGTCATAAAAGTTGTCCTTTCCATACTTTCCACCAATTTATTGGGCACCAGGAAGTTTTAAAAATCTTGTACAAAATCTTGGTCTCACTATTATAAAACCATGCATATTAGAATAACTTCAAATAGGTATCCAAACTTCTGAATGCTTGTCCAAACCACTGAACTTTTTGAGGTTCTCACATTGCTAATTAGTAATGATATCACAGTTCTTCCAATGGCAGAAAAAATCCAAAGGACCTCTGGAAACAACAGCAAAAACCTCATTTCATCTGCAATCCTGAAGAAATGGAAACTCTCCTAAGGAATACTGAAAGCTAGGAATATTCCCTTATGACCTAGTCATGTACACGTATATTAAACAATTTTAAATGTTATGCTTGGTCAACAACAGCCAGTCAAACTATATTTAAGTCTTGTTTTAAAATTGATCCATTAATACAGATTTATCATCAATGTAGACAGGTTTTTACACAGACAGTGGAGAAAAAGTATGTCTGATGGACAGTGAAGGAAATGTTTTCAGGGTCTGCCAAAATCTTAGTTTGATGCTGGACTATATAAAAGAAATAACCCTAAGAAAGAAGACAGATGTTAACTTTAAACAAATTAGCATTGTAATTTGCAAAGAACGACTTGGATTTCTTCCAGTCCCACACTAAGATAAAATAAATGCTCAGCAAAGACAGGCCTCTGCAAACAAAAGAAATCATTTCTAACTATTGCCAGCATACTGTACAGAGACCCCAAATTAAACACACAAGTGCTCACAAAATCATGCACTTCATAGCCAAACAATGATATTGTCATACATTAATTCATCTGTTAACTATGCCTAATCCAAAGCAGAAAATGTGGAGATACCCATTACATGAAAACAAATGCATACAAGAAACTAATCACTTAATTTAAGAACAGGCTGACTCTAGCTGTAGGTAAACTAAGCAACAGCCCAGGGCAGCAGGGGTGGCTGGGCTAAACCTGAGTGTCAAACACTAATCTCTTAGTATTTTACAATTATTACATTCTTTAGAGAGGGGAGTCAAAGAAGCGACAGTTGTTTAAAGGCTGATTTTTTAAAAAAAGGAATAGTTTGTAATAGATTCCATTGATATTTTAGTGGTCAAAGCCTCCTCTCTAGGCAGGACATAATTTCCCGGCCTGAACTGGGAAAATCTACCATGCATGAATCTACCCATGCCTGCTGGTAAAATGGGGGACGAGGGTAGCCAGATGCCTCCAGTCTATAATCCAGCATTAGGGAGTGATGGCTGTTGAAATGTACGTTGTTCCTATCAACTCTAGAGAATGCTAAAGAAAGTGACTAGAAATAGTGCCTATATAAAAGATGGTATAAACTTTCCTTTGGGTTTCTTATGGTGGCCAGATCCCCTAATTTCCCCTTTCTTCTTTTACAGTGTGTTTCTAATAGTGCATAACATTGTTTGCCAGAAAAGTGTGTGAGTAAGCATGATAGGACAAAGTTGTTCTAATTATCCTTTATGGACAAGTCCTGCTCCCTGTACTAAAGTCAAGCAGTGCTTAGAATTCCCAACAGTAACCTCCCCACGGGCTGAGGAGTGGTAACAGTATGGGCTGTCTAATTGCTGCTACAACCTAAGGACACACTCATGTCTGTTCACTTGCATTCCTCTTACATTGGGGTGAGGAATGGCAGCTGGACTAGCATAGTCATGGACGCTTCTTTCACAGTGGTGAATAGGAACCTCGGGCAGAGTTCTGCAATGTGAGATAATTAGTGTGGACCTTGTGCAGAATCCTCCAGCAGAACCGTAACTGTTCCATGATGCCTTAGAACATTATACATGCAGAGGTAGAAGCATTTGTCCCTATGTTCATATCAGGCAAACTCCAGGCTGTTGTGGTAGGGCAGACCCCAAGCTGCCCAAGGTGCTTTCTGAATCCGCATGAAGTGATATTTTCAGCAAGAAGAGGACTCCAAGGTAGAATTAATTGTTCGCCATCAGTGATAGAAAGTGTGTTCTCCTCCCACCCCCTATTGTGTTTTCATAAGCACTGAGGTTTTCTTTCAATTGTTGTAGATAAATAGAAAAACAGGCTGCTGAAGTAACTAGCAACTCCAATTAGTTCCTTGCATTATAATTGCCACTAATATCATGAAAAAATAAATGGCTCAATGGTACATATGTATTGCAATTAAACTGGGTACGTGGGCGACATCAGGTTGTGAAGAAGTTTCCGGCAGTTACCATAGAAACAGAATCTCTGTGAGTAGCACTGTCGAATAGCATGATGTTGCGTGTGGGGAGTTTGAACATTTAATTTTTAAATTAAACTGCAAATATAGCAGAAGGAAACAGCAAAACTGTCAGTTCAGTGATAAAACGATCCTGGGCTCTGGCTTTTGTCTGTACAGATTATCACATTGGCATCTCTTCTGCCTTGGAAATTTGATACATGAGCTGGCAGCTGGCAAATGACATCTTGTGAGCTTTCAGGATTCCATGTTCTAAGGCTTATAGTAAAAAAAAACTTTATAATCGAAAAATATAATAATAAAGCACTCTACAGATGCTAAAGATAAAGCAGTAAGATTCCCCATCATAATTTTGCTTTGCACATTTTGACATAGCTTGTTACCACATAAAACGAATGCTTAATATGTTGGGTTAACCCCAAATCTTTATTAATTATCAATAAAACACAATCCAGCCTTCCTGAAAACCAATGTTAAGGAATATGTAATCTGAATGACAATGATTCTCTGAGCAACTGCTTTTTTGATTACCATGGTAACTGTTATTAAAATAAATACTCGACCAAGATTATTGATTTTCTAAAATTCTCATGTACATGCCAGTATGTAAAATCATTTAAAAAAAATTAACTTTCTAAACAAGTTCACTAAATTATTAATTAGTTGCAACCTTCCCTACCTGCCCTGAATTTTTATTATGCCACAAAGATAACTGAAGAATAATCCTTATCTGAACTCAGAAATCCCCAGGAAGCACAAAGTAAACATCATCACAAAAATTGTTGTTCTCCTGAGCTCTACTAGCAAGCCCATAGCCCATTAGTCACATTAATATTGGATCAGGTTAATGATAGGTCAGACCATGAGAGAATTAGAGCACATGGTGTACACATGTCTAACAATTTAATAAATCATATATTAAAACCCCCAAAATAAGACCACTAAGCCAGGAGTTAATGGACTTTCACCTGCAGCACTTACTTATTGGAGTAAAGGTTAATGGAGTGGTCAATATCTGATTGTGGCTAGATCTTGAATGTAACTCTGCAGCGTGTTCTGGGTAAAGGGCAACATGCAGTTGTGCTTCTCCAGAAGCAAATCAAGGACTTAATTGTGGATGCTGCCACAAAATGTGATTGCAGTTCATGTAGACTTACACTAGATCAGGGCTGCTGGAACAGTTTGTATAGTGGATGTACTGAGGGCCATTGAACCAAACGGTAAACCCTGTATATAATGGAAACTACTTCAAGCCATGGGGTTCAGCCATACTCCCCGCCTCCCGCCACACATAGTTCCAGCTTCTATGCCCTAAACAGCTTTAATCTAGCTAGCTTGGGTATCATGCAGTGAAGTGGTGGCAGCCAGGGGCTTCTGCCTGGACTAGCCCCCTGAGTAAATAAATACCCAGGCTTCCAAATGGGCTTGCAGAGCTTATGCTAAAGACCATGCTGCCATGGCTTCATTGCTTTTGGTACCTGAGCTAGCTAGGTTCAGCTAGCTGAGGTTTGTCTTCTTGAGCTGTGATCAGACCCCGTAATTACAATGTAGACCAGTTGTAGGCAATAATTTTTGCAGGGGAGGGGGCGCTTCATAAATGTTGGTATGTGGTCTCGGGCTGGCTCTGGACCCCTGGAAGGGGCGGAGCCTCATGAGAGAGCGAGAAAGAGAGAGAGAGAGAGAGTGTGTGTGTGTGTGTGTGTAAGAGACAAACTTTGTCTGTTTGAGACAGACTAACACAGATTGAGTATGTGTAGCACAGAAACAGTGTGGCACGGACTGTGTTGTCAAAAGTTTCTGAGAGAAGTCTCAAAGGGAACTCTGTCCTGCTCTGTTCTCTCTCCACTCCCCTTCTGTACTCCTTTGAGTCTCATGCTTCAGATTGCAGCAGCTCTGCTGACTGTATGTCTCCATCTAGGACCCCTGCTTAGCAGAGAAGGAGTAAATGGTCAGGGGGAGACCTTGACTTCAGCCCTCCCCTCCCCCACCTGCACAGCTAGCAGGAGAATCCTGGAAGCATCTCAGCTGCAGGACTGAACAAGGTGGGGGAGAAGCAGCTGAAAACTTACTGCCGGCTGTAAGTATGTACCCCTGCTAATCAGCTGGGCGGGCAGGAGAGAAATGCTTGGTGGACCAGATCTGGTCCCTGGGCCTCAATTTGCCCATCCCTGGTGTAGATATAATCCTGAGGGAGGATTCTGATTTTCCCTTTGCTGCACCTGGGAAGTAAGCAGTTCCAGCCTTTTCCTGGCACAACCTCACTTCTCTGCCCAGCATGGTGTGCTGCAAAATATTATCAATAGTGAGGCTAGCAGTGTGAATGTACAGTAGGCTTCTAAGTGCATAAGGTAGATTGTGGCAGCCAAACTGCTTCTGGAAAACAAAACGAATGTGGCACTGTACAAGAGGAACTATTGGTTAAGGTCTAAACAAATATAGATGCTTGCCTGCAACTCTTTACTCAGCCAGGTAGTGCTCATGTGCGTAGTGCAAGTGGAATGAAAGGGGCTACTCATCTTAGGAAATGCTTGCAGAACTGGCCCATTAGTAATTGAATCACTCCGACCACCCAGAGTCATGTGCTTTTTTTATTGAAAATTTCCATAAATGCCAGTTGTTATTCCAGCAATCCCTTCTGTTGCAGGCAAATAACGTTTTTGTCTAGGCCTCGATTTGATTTTTATACATGATTGCCTATTCAGCTGTGAGACATATGCTCACTAACAGTTCATGGAGAAATCAAACCACTCCTGTTAAATTGCACACCTCAGCTCATACATAATCATTCCCGCCCTTAGAAATCACAGCGAAAACAGCAACCTGCCACACTTATTGCAGTCATTAAGCAGCAATCTGGTTTTAGGCATGTATCACCACTCAAGCTCCCATTATTCCCTGGATAATAGGATAAATATAATATTTAGCATGGAAACTTTTCATTTTCAAAGCACTTTACAAACATTAACTAATTAATTATTATTTAGAACATGAAAAACCTTAATTCAAGCACTCCTGGATTTTGGAATGAGGTTTTATAGGTAAGTAAAACAAAAGCCGAGGTAACGGTGATAAGTGATTTTCCTGAGGCCAGAGGAACTGATCCTGAGAAATGCTCAGCATCCACAGTTCCATTAACTTTAGGGAGAACAGGGAGTGTTCAGGGCTTCTACCAGCACATCTTTACTCACTGTGCTGGAAACTGATGTTCTGGCATTTGATTTAGTGGGTCTAGTATAGACCCGTAAATTGCATGCTGAGGGCAGCTCTGGCCAGTGCCTGTACTCCTCACAGTTGTGAGGAGTAAGGGAAGAAGCTGATGGGAACATTTGCTCCTATCAGCCTCCCACTGTGGGGATGCTGCCAAGCTTGGCTTAAGGTAAGCCAACTCCAGCTATGTATTTTACATAGCTGGAGTTGCACACGTTAAGCTGATCTTCCAGGTCTAGTGTAGACCTGGCCTAAGGGTCAGGCACACACAGGGTGCGTCTATCCAGCACCCGAAACTTGAAATAAGATATGCAATTTGCACTACACAAATTGAGTAGCTTATTTCAAGTCTATTTTGAAATAGCTTATTACATCATTTGGCACTGTCTACACAGCACCAAACTTCGAAATACAGCACTATTTTGAGCCATCCCTTATTCCTCATACAATGAGGTTTACAGGGATGGTGAAATAGAGCTTCCACTATATTTTGAAATAGTGGACATGTTCAAAAGATATGGGGTAACTATTTTGGGATACCTCTGGTATCCCGAAATAATTTTGCTGTGTAGACATACCCACAGAGAATGAGGATCAAAGTTGGGCTTAGAATCAAGGAGCGCCTGGTGTTCGGGGTTTGTGTATGCAGCATTGATTCACACCATTAGTTGCTAAAGAGGGAGGACTGTTTGATGATGATTTTGACAAATAGAAAAAAAATCCACAAAAATCTCATTCACGTCTGCTCCATTTTTCAACCAGATTAAATAAAATTGTTATCCTAAGAAAGTGAAGTTTGGTCCAGTCTGCTATAGACACAGGAATCCTGTTGAGAGTCTTTGAGTTAAGACTGGAGGAGAAAGTAACAAGGGTGATGTTATGGTGGATATCTGCTATAGATCACCAGACTAGGAGGATGAGGTTGATGAGGCTTTCTTGGATAACTGATGGAAGTTTCCAGATCACAGGCCTTGGTTCTCATGGGGAACGTCAATCACCCTGATATTTGCTGGGAGAGCAATACAATACTGCACAGACAATCCAGGAAGTTTTAGTAGAGTGTTGGGGACAACTTCCTAGTGAAGGTATTGGAAGAACCAGCTAGAGGGTACGTTCCTCTTGACCTGCTGTTCACAAATGGTAGAGGAATTAGAAGTACTAAATGAGGGAGGCAACCTAGTGATAGGTGATGTGGAAAAACCTGAAGTATTCAATGCTTGTTTGGCCTCAGTCATAACAGACAAGCTCAGGTCCCAGACTGCTGTACTAGGCAGGCCTCATTGGTGAAAGAACAGGTTAAGGATTACTTAGAAAACTGGACATGAATCCATGGGATCGGATCTAATGCAGAAGAGGGTGCTCAGAGAGTTGGCTGATATGATTGCACAACCATTATTATTATTATAATTAAAAACTTGTGGTGATCAGGGATGGTCTCAAATGATTGGAAAAAGGCAAAGGTAGTGCCCAACTTTAAAAAAGGAAAGGAGGACCAAAAGAATTACAGACTGGTCAGCCTCACTTCAGTCCCTGGAAAAGTCATGAAGTTGATTCTTGAGGAATCCATTTTGAAACTCTTGGAGGTGATTAGGAACAATCAACATGGATTCACTAAAAGCAAGTCATGCCTGACCAACCTGATTAGCTTCTATGATGAGGTAACTGGCTCTGTGAATATGGGAAAGTTGGTGGATGTGATATACCTTGACTTTAGCAAAGTTTTTGATATGGTCTCCCACAATATTCTTGCCAGCATGTTAAGGAAATATGGATTAGATACATGGACTGTAAGATGGATAGAAATCTGGCTAGACTGCCGGGCCCAACGAGTAGTTATAACAGCTCTATGTCAGGTTGGCAGTCAGTTTCTAGCAGAGTGCCCCAAGAATCGGTTCTAGGGCCAGTTTTGTTCAACATCTTTATTAATTACCTGGATGAGGAGATGGATTGCACCCTCAGCAAGTTTAGATGACACTAAGATAGAGAGATATATACGTTGGAGGGCAGGGATAGGGTCCAGAGTGATCTAGACAGTTTAGAGGGTTGGGCCACAAGAAATCTGATGAGGTTCAACAAGGACAAGTGTAGAGTCCTGCACTTGGGATAGAAGAATCCCAAGCATTGTTACAGGCTGGGGACCAAATGGCTAAGTAGCAGTTCTGCAGAAAAGGACCTGGGGATTACAGTAGATGAGAAGTTGGATATGAGTCAACAGTGTGCCCTTATAGCTGAGAAGGTGAATGGAATATTAGGTTGCATTAGGAAGACCATTGCCAGCAGGTCTAGAGAAGTGATTATTGCCCTTTATTTGGCTCTGGTGAGGCCACATCTGGAATACTGTGTGTTCTGGGCCCCCCACTATAGAAAGGATGTGGATGCATTGGAGAGGGTCCAGTGGAGGGTGACCAAAATGAGTAGGGGGCTGGAGCACATGACCTATGAGGAGAGGCTGAGGAATTTGGGCTTATTTAGTCTGCAGAAGAGAAGATTGAGGAGGGATTTGATAGCAGCCTTCAACTTCCTGAAGGGAGGTTCCAAAGAACATGGAGAGAGGCTGTTCTCAGTAGTGACGGATGGCAGAACAATGAGCAATGGTCTTAAGTTACAGTGCGGGAGGTCTAAGTTGGATATTAGGAAAAACTATTTCACTAGTAGCGTGGTGAAGCACTGGAATGGGTTACCTAGGGAAGTGGTGGAATCTCCATCCCTAGAGGTTTTTAAGTCTCAGCTTGACAAAGCCCTGGCTGGGTTGATTTAGTTGGGATTGATTCTACTTTGGGTAGGGCACCGTACTTAATGACCTCCTGAGGTCTCTTCCAGCCCTATGATTCTATGATTTCTTACTCTGACTTCTGTACACCTCAGTGTATGAGGAGTATGGCAAGTCAGAGGAAAAGTGCTGTGTAGATGTGTCCAAATTCAAGATAAGCTATTTCCAGTTAAGCTACACAATTGACATACTCAAGTTGCATAGCTTATTTCAAGTTTAGCCCTGCTGTTTAGACATGCCCCAGGAGGGTGATGAAGGCCTGGAATGGGTTGCAAAGGGAGGTGGTGGAATCTTCATCCTTAGAGGTTTTTAAGGACAGATTTGACAAGCTCCTGGGATGATTTTGTTGCGATTGATCATGCTTTGAGCAGGCGGTTGGACTAGATGACCTCCCGCGGTGTCTTCCAGCCCAAATCTTCTATGATTTAATGAATTGGCTACATATCTCACATTTGGATTCCAATCCAAACAAAAAACTAGGAATGTTTGAATTAAGGATTTTGATTTGTGCCCACCACTAATGTTGCTGAATAATAATTGTGTCTTTGTGTCTTATTTTCAAGACAAGAATACATTTTATGGCTTGTATTTTTTGAAATGATACTGCTTTGTTAGAGGCTTTCATTCCAACCAGCTAGCCTAGTTCTCTTTTACAGGTATCACTGGGGGTTATTTTCCCTATAATTTAATTAGTAGCTGTCAAAAGAAATTACTCTTGCTCTGACAGAATACCAATTGCATATCAGTTAAAATGTTCGTTTTCCAAAGCTCCCCGTCCTTTAAGTATTGTAACTCTCATCCTCATTCGGATTGGGGGAAGCAGGCTAGAGGGAAAATAAAATCCAGTATGAACCTTTTGAAACTGAGATTAGGACCTTTTCTCTTTGTTTTCCCACACAGGCCCCTCTACTTCTGGGGATATTCTGCACACTCTATTACAGGTTTCAGTTGACCTTTTAGTTTCTTCTCTGAAATACAAAAACAGCAGCCAGCTTATCCTTTCTAAATTAAGGCCAATCCAGCTCCCATTAAACTCCACAGGAGTATTTTAGCTGGTTTTTATGTAAGCTGGATCAGGTTCACTCTGGCTTCTAGTGTAGCCATAGGTATTGTGGCAGGGTCAGTCCCAATCCTGGGTCCCAGATCCCTGTTCTACCCACTATCCCACAGTTTAGGGGCCATGGTACAAGCCCTACTTGCCTTTTCTTGGCATTTGGCTTTCTGTCCCTCAGTGTTGGGGCTGATGCCCTAGGCCAGTCGGGGCTAAATAAACAGTCTTCCTCAGCCACCAGCTGAAGTTTCCGGCCACCTGGGGGGAAAGGAGCCTCCAAACACTCCCCATCACCCTGCAGCCTTTAGAGTGCTGATGTTGTTCTGCTCAAATCCTCTGAGTCTCCTTATCGGTTGTTTGTTCCTCTCCACCTCCACTCTCCTAACTCCTCCACTCTCCTCTACCCTCTCCCACAGGGAAGGTTTTTAAAGAGGTCTGGTGGCAGCTTGAAATCAGCTCACCTGGACCTTAATTGATTTATAGCAGCCCTGTCTCAGCTGCCCTGATTAGCAAGGGCTGTTGCTGTTTTCTTAAGAGCTGCCTCTCTCTTCTTCTATCAAGCCCTTTAACCTGCCCTATCACAGTATGAAATATAGGTAGTCCGGCATGGAGCACATTGGCACACATTTTCCTTCGCCCCCTCCGAGGGCTCCGATATGACCAGCAGCTCCTTTATTTGAGAGGTCTTCCGCTAGAGCTCTCTGAGCTGCTAGCCTTCTACCAGGACCCCTTCCAGACCTGGAAGTTGCTTTTGGTGACCAGGTCCTTGGGAGTCACCACCGGGGCAGACCTCCTCACACAGCCCCTGCTTCACAACACCCATCTTCATGTGCAGGCAGTGGAGTCCCCCTTGGTGCGCCAGAGGTTGGTCCTGGCAGAAGAAGTCCCCAGGATCGGAGACCTCCAGGACCACTACTGGGGATACTGGGTGGATCCTCTGGCACTTGCCCAGCGCCTGGGGCTCTCCTACGTAATCCCTGGGGCATACTTCAGGAGGTGAAGGAAGCTTTGCCACCAACTGCTTGGATTTATCTTGACAGGGTCCTGCGAGAGGGTGCACCTGCCCGCCTCTCACCCTTGGCCCTCCTGATCTCTCCATCGGCCCCCAGCCCCGTGTACCTTCCCAACCACTTCCTCTCATCACCCGAGCAGGCTGCATGCATTGCAGCCAGTCCCCTTCGGAACCGCACCAATGAGCCATCTGTACACGCTCATGCTTCACATACTCCACTTCCCCACCCTCGTGTCCTGCCCAGATATCAAGTGACGGGACCTCCTACCACCAAGAGAGGGTGGGGAGCCCCAGTGGGCCAGTCTCTATTCCACCTTGGTTCCACAGCCCACAGGGGACATCAGCTGGAGAATCCTCCATGGTGCTGTGAGCACTGGCATGTACTTGGTGTGGTTCACCCCCGTTCCCAACACTTGCCCCTTCTGTGGCGAGAGGGAGACCCTGGCGTACATCTACCTTGAGTGTGCCAGGTTACAGCCCCTCTTTCAGCTCCTCCAGAACCTCTTGTTGAATTCCCTCAAGTATATTTTTTCTTCATCCCTATAAACTCTTATCATTTGCTATGTTTTAACAAAAAAAGGGCTATAGTCAATGTGGTTTGCATTTTTCTTCTAGTTTTAAAACCTTAAACATTGGTTTAGCTGTGACAAACAGAGCACTACTCACATTTCTCCATTTGATCTCTTTCTTGTAAGGTTTAATGAGTAGCAATCCTATTGCAGGTTTATTCTATTGATCTGGCTCATCTTGATTCATTCAAGGGATGAAAGTAACTTAAGTTTCTTACAGGTACTGTCATATCACAGCCTGCCCCTGAGAGGGCACCTCAGGGTGGAGATTGTGGGAAAGGGATTGTGATACAACAGTACCTATAAGAAATTTAAGTCTGGGCTGGAGTGCAGGGTGCTTGAGGCAGGGGGCTGGGACCGTGGGTGGTGCAGGAGTCAGGATTTGGGGGACGAGGAGGGGCTCAGGGCAGGGGACTCTGGGTGTGCATGTGTGTGTAGGAAGGGAGGGGGGCATGCCTGTCAGGGAGTGAGAGCAAAGTGCACAGCTCATCCGCCCACTGCACTCCCCAACCTGTGTGAGGAATGAAGGAAACTATGCACTTTTGCCTTGCTCCCTGAGAGTGAAAAAGGGGAACAGCCAGCAATGTTCCTGTATTAATCTGGGTGGGGAGCATCAGCTCCCCTGCCCTCCCTAAAGGATGCAAGGGGTGGGGGAAGCTGGGGGCTGAGGCTTGCCCCAGCCAGCCCCTTTCACCTGTCTGGTGACTCGGTCTCTTTTTTCTTTTTGGTTTTATGGAAAGCAATCCCATTCCAGGCACATCCTGTTTTCCTGGCACAACCAACCCCTTGCCTTGCTTTAAGTTATGATAAGAGGAAGCTGTATGTATACTGAACTTGGTGGTCCTAGCTCTTACTGCTTAGGAGTTCTTAAAGAAACAGACATACACACAAACAGACAGACATATAGATAAACTCTCTAAAACATATTGTAGATACAGGGGAAAAATTTCCCTAAATTTCATTTCTTGTGCAAGGAACAAAGAACCTTATTTTTCTTTAATGTATCAGTAATCCCTACTATGTGCTAGAATCATTTGAAATGTCATCATTGTCAGAGCTCATCTATATCATTCAAAACAAGTTAAAAGCAAATGTACACTTCAAATGGCTCTGTGCCTCTCACTCTCGGCTACATCTGACTCTACAATCCTTAATCAAAAGCGTAACGGTCTAGATATGGTCACTTTCAAAACTCATATGTTTCAGGCTAGTGTTCCCTCTTTAAAGCCACCTTACTCTACATAAAGGCATGGCTATTTGTGATGCTCATCTTATTAGAATAATGGGCACCGCTTATATGAATGGAAAATGAGTCCTTGAAGAGTTCATTTTTAAGCTGTGTATTACATACAACATCCTTTTTCATTCTTCCTGTTAAATTCCATTCTGAGGAGAACAGAATGAGTAGTTTTTCAGTACCACTTGGCTCATATTTGAATTAAGACAGGTAGATTTTATTTTCAATCTTCTTCATAGAACATCATTACATACTTTATGACTACTTTAATTCTCATCTATATAATAGATTAAAACATCTGCTGGAATGTATTATTACAATAAAATATATCTGAATCAGTCCTCAACTAATTGGTCATCACTGTTATATACTTAAAGATATTGTTTTACTTTAGTGAGCTTTTGCAAAGCCCGTGTGAATTCAGTTAGTATAGTTTAGTACTCATCAGTCCAGTTATTCACATACAGCCGGTTCCCGACTTATGAACGCATTACATACCAAACACTAGATTGTAACTCGATCTGTTCGTAAGTCAGATTACATTCACTTACATTACGGCCGCGCTGTTCGTAAATACGAACGATCATAAGTCGATGCGTTCGTAACTTGGGGACCGGCTGTAATTAATAGTATCATAGCATTAACAGATTAGTGAATATTGGTGTTATGGTAAACACGAATCTTCTATAGTTTCAGAAATGTATAACTATAGTTGGGGGAAACTATAAAATGTGTTCTGCTAATATTCATTCTGATTTTTAAATGAATTCATTTTGACTCTACTGACAACCCATTGTGTTTTCTTTCCAAGAATGTTCTAGCAAATGAAAAATGGGCACAGGACTCCTTGTTGTTTTTGCAGATACAGAATAACATGGCCACCCCTCTGAGACTTTTCTAGCAAATTAGATCACTAGCAGGAACATGAATTGAAATGGTGATTTTAAAGTAAATATTGAAGAACATTCGTGGACAGAAAATTTTGAATTCCAAATTAAAATATTCAGAAATAGTCACAATTGGCTGCTTACAATAAAGCTACAAACAAGAATTATTTCTAAGATATAATCATCAAAAGATTAATAAAAAAATAAGTAAATTTAAGAAAATCATGATTGCTTTGTAGACAATCCACAAATAGAACACTTGAAAATAAATGATGAATGATTGATTAGTAATCGCTCACCAATGGTCTTATAACTTTCTCAAAAGTGCAACTTTAAACTTACCATTTTCCTACTTGGTCTTAACACAGATTTACCTTGTTTGAAAAGTCAGAACAAGGCCACATAAATGGAAGAAAATTATAGACCCCATTCTTTCTTAAACTGCAATCTGCAAGTCTCTAGGTGAAGTTCCAGGAACACTATTTTAAAAAATCTCTATGAAAATGTTGTATGCATTTTCTCTGTGTATACAAGACATGATAGCCCATGAAAAACAGTAATGATAAAGTACAGCTAGGAAAGAAGAACCATGGAAATCAGCAATAATGCCTAAATGGACCATGTGTAGCGAGTAGACTACTAACTAGATATGAGTTTGAAATATAATAGCAAAAAGACTATTCAGTTTTGGATTATATACAAAAAGGGTATTGATGTTATGATTATCATATGACTACAGAAATAACAAGTGCAGTATTATGTTTGCTTCAGTGCATGCCATTACTAATTAAAAATATTAAGAAAATAGAGGAAGTCCATGGAAAATGACAAAAATGATAGGATAAATGAAAGAATGGATTAGGACTAAAAGTGTAAAATAATCAGAATAAAGCTATATTTAAGCACACATAAATCCCAATGAAACTGGTTATTCAACACTTTTGAAGTCAGGTCACATTTACTTAGACACATACATGTTGATTGAGGAGGCAGTATTTTTAGATATCTGGGCTTGAAAATTTGATACTATGATACATTGAGAATTTAATAGTTGTACACTGTGCATGCCCACTTAAATCACATGTTGTTGATCTACTCCCATGTGGGCTGACTCCCAAAGCCACAAAGAGCTGTCAAAATGGCAGTGCAAATACTTCCTTTGCACATACTCATATATGTATTTTTTCACAAGTATTTCAAATATACTAGGTTTTTATAGGCCCAAATATTCTTGTGAACATTAATTCTTGGACTTGAAAGATGAACATGGAAAGTGAAAAAAAAGGAATCATAAATACTGCCAAAGCAAACTCCTGGCTTTCATTTTAAGGAATATTTGCAAATACTTTTCTCATCTCTGTTACAAAGGAAGGAGATTCTGCAATGGCTCTTACAAATGGCAGCCCTAAATTGCACAGGTTAACTTAACTGGCAGAATCATTTACTAAAGTATCTTTTAATACAACTCTGCATGAACATTAATGTGCCAATTAATGGTAAACTTGATTCCTAATGTCATGGGTTTTCAAAGTAGAGGATCAAATGCAAGATTGTGAGAAACAAGGTGTAATCTATAAATAATCAACATGTTAATTAAAAATTATGGCTTAGATAGGCCTATATCAGCTAAAGAGGGAGGGGAACATTTTGCCAAGTCATAGCTGTGGTAAATGAGGGTTCAGTGAGCAATGAAATGTGCTTTGGTTTGATATTATTATAAAAATATAGCATGCATGTTACACCATTTATGTGATGTGCTGTACCTGCTTTTCAGACAACTTTTTAGAAAATTCATTGAGATGTAGCCACACTAAAGAGTGCTCACAAACTCTTGTATGCCTAGTGCTTGAAAGGGTTCTCCTTTTCCAGCTCCTGAATGTAGGCATTCACAGGGGAGCCTGTAATTACGTTGATTTAAATGGTGGTCCCAGTGTGGTATGTTCTGTATATTTTACAGGACATTGGAATTTTGGAGTGCAGTGATTGACCTTTGCCTCGAAAGATGCTCCATTATGGCCATTCACTTCTGCTATGTCATAGTGCCTGCATCATGTACCTCTCCAGGCCTGAGCCCTCTGCGAAAGCAAGGGTATAAAACAAATCTTAGTTAAGCAGCTGCTTAGTTACCCATATTACCTTTCTTAGGTTTTCCTTTTTAAATTGTATTGCTTAACACATTCACACAAATCACAGTCAACCTGTGGAACTCCTTGCTAGAGGGACTTATAAAGACCAGAACTGTAACAGGGTTCAAAAAAGAACTAGATAAACTAATGGAGAATAGGTCCATCAATGGCTATTAACCAGGATGGGTAGGAATGGAAGCCCTAGCTTCCTTTTGTCAGAGGCTAGGAATGGGTGCAGGGAGTGAATGAGTTGATGATTTCCTGTTCTGTCCATTTCCTTTGGGACAGATGACAGGATACTGGGCTAGATGGACCTTTGGTCTGACCCAATATGATCATTCTTATGTTCTTAACTAAAGAAAAGTACATGGCAGTTGAATTTAGTTTTATAAAATGTTATTAACTACCCTTAACAACAGCGACTAATAGTGTACAATATAAAAAAAAGGCAGACAATGGTAAGTAACTATCATTTGTCTAACATAAACTAGACAATTGGTTGGTATAACCATTCAGGTATTCAGAATCAAATCACATAATCACAATAGAAAATAATCTTTGTTTGAAGAGCATCAAAGAATAGAGAGGCCATTTAACCCTCAAATATTACCTTTGGAAGGTGACTTTATTTAGCTTTTTGATTGAGGCCACATCTACACTTCCAGGAAGATTGATGCTGTAGAGGTTGATTTTCTGATGTTTGATTTAGGCGGTCTGCTAAGGACCCACTAAATTGAACACTAAGGGTACATCTACACCGCTGCGATATTTTGGGATACTTCTGGTATCCTGAAATAGCTAGTCTGCATCTTTTGAACAAGCCCATTATTTCAAAATATCTTTCAAAATAATGGGCTCACTATTCCAACATCCCTGTAAATCTTGTTCCATGAGAATTAAGGGACATTTCGGAATAGTGATATATTTTGAAATTTGGTGCTGTGTAGACTGCACCAAATTATGAAATAAGCTATTTTAAAATACACTTGAAGAAAGCTACGCAATTTGCATAGCTCAGATTGCGTAGCTTATTTCACCCAAAGGGTGCAGTGTAGATGCACTCTAAGGGTGCCCCCATCGACCCCAGAACTCCTTGCAGTCATGAGGAGTAAGAGAAATCTCTCCTGTAGACCTCCCACTGGGGGATTACCCCAGAAAACTGGTGCAAAGTACATCAATTCCAGCTATACAATTTATGTAGCTGGAGTTGCGTATCTTGCATCGATTTTCTCTGCTAGTATAGACCTGACCCAAGAGTCCCTGGGAATAAGACATCATTTGTGCCAATTGGTGGGAACTCTGGAAGGTCTCTGGATCTAAGCAGTCAACCCTTTTGACCAATTGCATGATGAATTACATTAGCTGCATAATTTGATTAACATTTCTAACTTTTTAAAATAAACTCCTACATTTATGACAGATGGTATAGCCTGAGGGTAGATCAAAAACCTTGCATACTTGGACTCACCTAGCACTTGTAAGGCAGTGTGAAACCATTAACTGTGATAGCCACACAGACAGTATTCTATAATCCTAGTTAAAAACAGTAACTTGCTTTCAGTGTCAAAACTACTTTACAACAATCTTGATTGAAGCCTGTTATGAAACCAAGACACACACAGTAACTCTGGCAATCTATAGAACACATACACCAGCATGTTCACTTCCTTACTAATTAGGTTCCCAGTTTCAAGAAGTGGTCAATTGATTTGGGGCATCACCCAGGAGAAAATCTCTGTGCTACTTACCACAAGATCTTTACTCAGCTGTCAGCGTTCAGGTCAGTTGTTGCTGACAGCATGAGCTGATGCTGCAAACCCAGGTGCAGTGAAAGATGGACATGATGACTATATTTTACCCCTGTGTGAGCTAGCAGGCAACCCCAAATTGCTGCAAAATAGAAAGAGACACAAGGTGCCTTCTGAGGTAGGTACTTGATGTTACCAATAGGATGGCTGGCTCAAGACATCAGTCTTCTACCTTGCTGGTGTCTTCGGCTTTGACAAAGTGAGGTGTTGAAGGAAACAGGCTGTTTTATCCTTTTTCTGCTGGGTTGTCAAATTTTCTTCTTTTTGGAGGTGCTGGCATGGACCAATCAGATGTTGACCCATACTTCTTCAGAAGATTCAAAATATCCAGCCAAAATTAGAGTTGTTCTCACTCAACATTCACTCAGGGAATGAGACATCGGCTTTTTGAGTTCTTAAAACTGGGACTAGAATTTTCCAGCGTCTTGGTGCAATACATTTTGTCATTCCAACTTGTGTAAGACTAGCTAGGCCATAACTGTCAATACAGTCAGCCAGAACAGTGGCTGGTTTGCGCTGGTTAATAACTTACTGTCACAAGTTGATTTCCTTGGCTCCCTTTGCAGTGCCCTTCTTAGCCAGCTTTGCAGTCAAGCTTTCTCATGTTTCAGTTCCTCCATCAACTCTCTGCTAACTGATGAGATGTCCAGTTTAAAGTTCAGTTAATTTATACAAATGGCCTCCTTATTCTTTGATGCTCAGACTCCTATTCTTTGATGCTCAAACTCTCATTTTTACAGTTCACTGTACAATGCAAAGTTACTTAACGAACTATTATTCTCCATTGGTATGTATGTCTGAACTTAGTCTGTGAAATATTAATTAAATAGTTACATTACTGATAACTCCACAGTGTGGTCGAATGTCCTCATAAACACACAATGTGTTTTCAATTTGTTTTGTCTGCTGTCTCTTTCAGCAGGTGTATTTCAGTAACTTGATAGCATAAACATGTTTGATTCCAAACATTAGTCTTTATCCCTGAACTAAAAGAATTCAATAGGAACTCAATCCCTTCCCTTCCTAACAGAATTACCCATGACATAAAACCTGTCATTAATGTTTAAATTTTTTTGACTAAACCTGTATCACTTATAGTTGACTTCCCTTTTATATACATTTGAATTATAATATTAGAGTTGATTAAGTCCCCCATTTTACTTTGGTACCTGACAAATCATATAATAACTATGCTTGATATTAATGTAATATGATTTTAATTCATTTGCTTATTCACAGGCAGAGAAAAATATTGCACCAGAATTGCTCTTGTAAAAGGCTTCAGCAAATCTGAACTTCCTCATCTTATAGAAGAACCAGAAGATTTATTTGGCATTGCTCAGGTCCTTAACTCAATTAATTTTTTGTTTTTCTTCGTTTAAATCATTGCTCTGGGGTGGGGCTAGGGATGAGGGGGTTCAGTGTGCAGGCTGCCCTGGGGAGAGAGAGGACAGCTCCAGCCCTCTCTCACTGCAGCAGCTTGGAGCCAGGTGAGATGCACCTCTCTATGGTTACTGCAGCTCCAGCTGGCACAGTCAGAGGAGAGGTGCATGACCCCTGGCTAGGGCAGGTCCAGGTTTGTGTGCCCCCTGAACTCCCGAACCAGAGTGAGGAATGCAGCCAAGTGTTCACTCTTCTTACTCTGTGATGAAGGGAAACAGCCAGCAATGTCCCTGTACAAATTGGAGGGGGGAGGAGCTGCAGCCTCCCCCTCCTTAAAAGGTGTGGGCGGAGTGGGTTGTAGGAGGCTTGGGGCTGGGACAGTCCCAGATGGCAGAGGGAGGGGCATACCCAGCCAGCCCCTTTTGACGTGTCTCTTTTCTGTATGGTTTTATGAGAAGCAGTCCCATTCTGGGCACATCTTATTCTCTTGACACAACCAAAACATTATACTGCTTGCTCAGAGGAAGCTGCATACCGAATTTGGTGGTCCTAGCTCTTACTGTTTAGGAAGAGTTCTTGAAAAAACAGACAAAGACAGACAAACTCTCTCAAATAGATAGAATTGAGGCCTAAGAGAACCCAGCATCCAGAGACTATAATTTACTATCTTTTGTTAAAAGATTGGACAGCTCAAAAATAGTAAAAACTCATAATTTTGGGTCCTTAGTTACTTTATTACAACTCTCTGCCAAGGGTCATGCAATCTGTTTGATCTTTTGAGAATGCTCCAGGAAATGTTCTTTATCCACAACTTTATCCAAGTCCCTTTGTTGTGATAACTTAGAATCTTCAGAAAGAGATCTTCTCTAGCTTCCCCTGCCCCCCAAGATTTGACACCTTCCATGTTGTATTAACTCCTCCCTTTGCACAGTTAGAGGTGTTAGGGGAAATCAAGAAGAAAGAACAAACAAACAAACAAGTACTTGTTCCACTTTTCCTAGTCTCCATGCCAACAGTGATAAAATGTATCTTCTCCCACAATTTTGGAGCATCATTCTCATCTTCTCTTCCCACTCTAAAGGTAACACTTCCCTTCAACACAGTAACACATTTTCAAACTTATTTCTCCATGCTGTAGGCTTCTGTACTTTTATGGATACTTGAATTTTTGTCATAAATGTAGTTTGGGAGCTGTAGAGTGAGAGATTCAACTCCTCTATTCTTTTTAAGATGGCTGGCTGGGATGGAGGTGGGAAAGCAGGGGACAGGTTAATAATGGTTTATGTCCCTCTGCAAGTTGTCCTAGAATGGAAGGATAAAACCCTTAGGTGAATCAACAGAAGACAGGGAAAGGTCCTGTTCAAATAGTCAGCAAACTGGGAAGATCATGTGCCATTTCCCCAGCTGGTGAACAAGTGTAAAGCAAACACTTGCTATATGGAGAACACTGAGAGAGCTGCTTTGACATCCAATGTTTGTGCCCAAGAGTGAGCAATATCTTTGTCTTCAGTTCTCTTTTTATGAGTCCTAAAGATCTGCATAGAGTGCACTGCAAAACTAATAGAATTCTGCGTCCGATTGCATTATAGTTCTTTTAAATATCTAGGAGTTTTGAAATGTCTCTGTAGTCTCAGCTGGGTCATATACCTCACGAATGCTGAATTTCTGTAAAAGCTGAATGCGCTAATGAAGCTGTAAGCCATGGTACCTTTTCCAGTGATTTTGAAATCTTTCTGTTTCTGTGGCTACAATAAAGGTGACTTGCATGTGATGTGTTTCTTTTTAAAATGACATCCTGACTTCTCGGTGCTGACAGCCTGAGTAAAAGTGCACAGGGTGGGGGAAGTTCACTGTGGCTGGAAGGGGGAGGGAAGGAACGCCTCGACATGGAGAATTGTTCAGATTCAGAAAGGATAACAGGCAGTTGTGGGATTTAAATCTGTGGTGACAGAAGAATGTAAAGCTTTAAGTCTCTGGCGTGGATGTCACATGCAGCATTCTGCCCGGGAGGTGGTTAACTGCCAACCAGGTGGAGAGAGACTCCTAGGCCCCACATGTCACTGGACAGCCTGTTTCCAGAAAAGCTAGTTTAAATCACTCTATGCAGTTGTGTCGTAATAAAAAAATATTACTTAGAGGCATAATTCCCCTTTGAAGCCATTTCAGGCTGGCTGTGCTCTCTTCCATAGCACTTTCGGTGTAGCTGTCTGCATGGAGGCAGAGCCAGCCCAACTACCAGCTGACTGGGCTACTGCCTGGGGTGCCCCATTGTAGGGGGCGCTGCGTGGGGCTGCCAGACTGGGTGAGGGGTGGGGCCGCACATGCACTGGGCGCCCGGGGCCGCCACGCGCCCAGGGGTGGGGCCGCACGTGCGCCGCACTCCTGGGGGCGGTGCCGCGCTCCCAGGGCCCAGGGCGCATGAATGGCTCGGGCCGGCCCTGCATGGAGGTGTTGTGTGCAGCCCACAAATGCTTCGTTAGACAGTTCTTGGCTGCTCTGATAAATCTCTCCTGTTTGGACCCCCATGGCATGCCTGGAGTAAGGGCAGCTATCAGTAGTTCATTGGGTGCTTACCACATTCTCTGTGGCACTATCTGCAACAGCAGCTTTTAGATTGGGGGCACAAATCACTTGCACAAATGTGGTCCATTTCCACATACATAAATATTCATTGTACCAGCAAACTAGAGACTGAGTCTATAGAACAACGTGGGAGACTTAAGTCCCTCTTCCAAATACATTTTATGAAGTAGAACAGCATCAACAGGAGAGCCACACCAGACTTTCCCAAAACCCAGGGGTTAGGGCTGTCTTGAGAGAGACCTGGTTCCATGTTGCAGCTGCACTTCTGGCAAAGGATGGTGAGAATCTGAATACAGGATGAGGACCCTCACCCTTGTGCTGTCCTTCATAAGGAGAGCATTACAGCACTTACCTCCTCAGTTTTTCAAGGAAAAACACTGACTGGCTTTGATGTCCGACTCCAGGAGAAGATTCATGGCTGAGAATCCTACAAAGAGTTAGGCAACCAATTCCTTTGTGGGACAGGAATTAGGCCACATTTCTCTCCTCAGCATTTCCTTTCGACTCGAGTAGATGGCTTCTTGCTCAGTGTGCAGGTGTCTGTGAATCATTCTTGTAGGCACCTGTCTCTTCCTATGAATTGTGGGTACCTTTCATGGAAATGTGAATTCCCTTTGGAGGCTAGGCAACTAGAAGATAGGCACTGTAGCACCTAAGTTCCCCCAATGAATTTAGGCAGGACTAACTGTAGTTATTGTGCTATAAGATTGCTGAGTAACCCCTCCAAAACCACCTCAGACATAAGAGCTGCCTTCATAGACATAAGATCCATCCTTCACCCTTCATATACACAGAGAGTGTTCTGAAAGCTAATGATTCAGTAATGGTGTCTATGTAACCCACACACCTAGTGGGTGTGGATCATTGTCCCATGTAGTGGTATTTAGACCACTTACCGAGAGAAACAATGAGTGTGCTCTCCAGCAGCAGTGCGCAACCCATGGCTGTCTTTGTGGGGGGTCGCAGCCCTGTGATCTGTCCTGTATTTTCTGCCTTTCCTGGCTCAGTGCCCAACGGACATGCGGCGGGGATGGGGGGAGTGGCAGGGGAACAGCCTAGCATGTCGGTCCAGGTTTTTTTTTTCTCAACAAAATTTTCCCAGTGCTTTTATTTTTGGGGGGGGGGAGGGCAGGAGAGGGGTCCTGTATTTTTGGTGACACCATCTGGCAATTCAGGGGTCGCGAATTAAAAAAGGTTGCGCACCACTGCTCTACAGCCTTAGCTAATAGCCAGTTGGCCTCTAGCTCAGGCTGTTGAGGTGCATACACTAAGCACCAGAGGTCCCAGGTTTAGTTCTGCCTGTTGGCATTAT
The DNA here is from genome assembly GCA_032595735.1 of Pelochelys cantorii. NCBI lineage: Eukaryota > Metazoa > Chordata > Testudines > Trionychidae > Pelochelys > Pelochelys cantorii. The sequence continues at coordinate 83,700,147 of CM064328.1, forward strand.
GAGTGGCTCTCTGTACGTGGTCTCAGTGCCATTAGATGGGACATTGAATGACACCCAGTAGGTGTGGGGGCTACACTTACTCTACCTTACCATTTCTTCAAATTGTTGATATTTTATTGGGGTTTTGACCTGATATAAAACTGGTCAAAATATTTTGATAATTAAACATTCTGATTAATTTTAAAATTGGAAATAATAGTAGAATAGATTTGAAAAAAATCTCATAGAACATTGTTTAACCATCTCCAGTTGTTATCACTGTTTGGATTGTGACAACTTCTCAAACCTCCCAACAACCATCATGCTAGACATAGTACACACCTACAACAGAAGGGCAGTCCCCATCCCAAAGAGCTTAAAATCTGGGCATTAGAGGAGAGACCACCCTAATGTTGGTGGCTACATCTGACAGCAATGGTGAAATGATCATGATTCATGTGATAAACAGCAGTCACAACATAGCATCTGTCTCTCCATTGTTGAGGCTTTACTAGACATCACATGTCATGGGGTTGAGATTTTGTAGTTTATTTATTGCCTAAATAGATCTTGAGGCTACTCTTCTAGCCTGGGCACAGCGGAACATAAAAAAGTAAATAGAACTGAGCTAATATGCCTCATCTTAAATCTGCCATGAGCATTTAATATGCAACAAAAGAGTGTGTGGCAGTGACCACCTTGCTTCACAATGAGGAACGGGAGAAATCAGTTGATACTGTCAAAGGTGTTTTACGTACCAAGTGACTGTAGCAGCTTAGCCATTGCTTCCAGTTGATCTCTTTAGAGCAGGCATTTTTGCATCACTACATGTACCCTTTCAGAAATGTTTAACATCAGTGATTTTTCTGGTTGGTAACTGAACTGGTTATCACTGCTGTTCACTATCTGACTACGATTTCATATGAGCTGGAAACAGGATCGGTGAAGGAAACCAGGATAATGATAATAACAGATGGCACAGAAAGCTATAGCTCTGAGCTGTAGCTAGCATAACATTCAGAACACCTACCCAGCTCATTTTTTTTGTATTGTAATAGGTAAAGGGGGAGACTAGTTACAAATTAATAGTTTGTTCAAATACATAGCGAATACAAAGAACCACAGTGTGCCACCATTGTGAAATTTTACATTTGTGACACCAATGAGCAGTTACAGGCAGTGTGTCAGCAGAAAGATTTGGGCAAAATAATGCAGTCCAGTGACACACTGTGTTGTTTACTCAGCTGGCGTGATATGACACATGATTTTGCTTATGTGGCAATTTGACCAGATGTGACCACATTTACTAAGCACAGATGTGGTTGTGTTATCTCACAAAAACAATGAAGATAACGTGTCATTCATCACCTCTTTTATAAAGCCTGTTTAGATATGTCTGCATAGTGTATTTAAGATATATGTCCTTGTGTGGTTTTTATGTGACAAAACACAGATTGGACCTACCTAATTTTCTTCATTATAATCACCAGTCAGCATTCCAAAATGAATGCCAGGAGGCCATCAGACAACTCAGCCACGCTTGCCATCCATCTGCCCACTCTCAGTTAGCAGAGCAGGTAGATTTTTATCTTTATTCATTACCATGTTCTGGAGATATAAAAGTCTTGTGTTCAGTTTTCTGAAGTAATGCTAGAGAGGAGTGCCATTATGTCTGTTTCCAATCAGCAAAAATAAATACAAAAATAAAAAATAATTGTTTACAATGCATTTTTGCATTTAATTTCCTTCTAAATAATGATAACAGTATATCCAATGGCAATATATAAACTGTAGCACTTGTTTTTCCAGCATCAAAAATAGTTAAGTTGTAGAAGAATCATTTTCCGGTAAGAATTTTCATTTTGTTAGAAGTCCAGTACAACTAACCACCAGCTGATGATCCCAGGATTGACCTTGAAAGAAAAAGATATTTGAAATGCTGGACTTCCTCTACTTTTTTTTTTTAAATGTGTCTGTATAAAAGTATTTAAAAACATGTCAGTGTTTTGTTCAGTATTCTTGGGCTATGCCGATACATTGAAAACTATACTCAGCCAAGCAAATAACAACATGCAAATTTTCAGTGAGTGTTTCAAATATTTCTAATCACTTGGGCTATGTGTACACTGGCGTGATCTTGCACAAGAACTCTTTTGCGGAAGAATTCTTGTGCAAAAACTCTTCCAGAAGAGAGCGTCTACACTGGCATGTGCCTTTGCGCAAGAGATGTGCTTTTGCGCAAAAGCATCCATGCCAGTGTAGACGCTCTCTTGCGCAAGAAAGCTCTGATGGCCATTTTAACCATAGGGCTTTCTTGTGCAAGAAATTCATGTTGCCTGTCTACACTGGCCTCTTGCGCAAGAACAGTTGCTCAAGAGGGTTTATTCCTGAGTGGGAGCATCAGAGTTCTTGCGCAAAAAGCCCTGATTTCATACATTAGAATGTCAGTGTTCTTGCGCAAGAACTCACGGCCAGTGTAGACAGGCAGCAAGTTTTGGTGCAAAAGCGGTTGCTTTTGCGCAAGATCGCACCAATGTAGACACAGCCTTGGAGTAAAATCCTGGCCCCTTTGAACTGAAGTCAATGGGAGTTTTGATATTGACTTGAACAGAGTCAGGATTTCACATTTGACCCATTCATATGAGTTTCACCTTAGCTGCCAGCATTGGGTCATGGCAAGCAGTTCAGTGGGGTCCTATTCCATGACTAGGATTGTAGGCAATACTCCAATGCAAATTAATAATAATACATCAATGTGATTACTATGTATCATCTTTCTAAACAAAGCTATGGTTCAACCAAAAGAACAGTCACAGACACTATGTCTACGCTACGGAGGTTTTTTTTGGAAAAACAGCTTTTTTTCCAAAAAAACTTCACTTCATCCACACTGCAATCATGTTCTTTCAAAAAAAAAAAAAAAAGCAAAAGAACAGAGGGGTTTTTCCGACATTGGTAAACTTCTTTCAATGAGGAAGAAGCCTTTTTCTGAAAGAGCTCTTTCGGAAAAAGGCGTGTGTGGACGGGGACGAGGGAGTTCTTTTGAAAGAAGAGGAAAGAGGAAAAAGCACAGGTGCCCTGGTGGCCACTCCATTCATAGTAATCACAGCTTAAATGTGAGATAACATCCATTCAGTGTGGATGCTATCTTTCAAAAAAGCAAATCGCTTTTTCGATGCACTTTGGCAGTGTGGACGCTTTCTTTTGGAAGAAGTGTTTTTGGAAGATCTCTTCCAGAAAAGCTTCTTCTGAAAGAAGCCTGCAGTCTAGATGTAGCCAGAAAAAAACCCCATTACCTATAATTAAGCTTCGAAGGTTTAGATTTTATCAGTAAATTTCACAGTATACACACAAACTGATGAAAAAATATTTCCATCAATAACAATAGAAATGTACAGATAAGGGAGTAAGAAAAATGCTGGTTGAAAACTGATTAGTGTTTGATCTCAGGATATTTACTTCATATACTTTGATAGGCAATGTTGACAATTTGTGTACTAAAGATTATAAAGCTTTTAACATTTTAAATCTCAGTGTGTACTGCATTAAATAATTGTCTGACCCCTCATTCTGTGACCCTTATAATTTCCTCCAATTGAAAAAAGAAAGTCGAAAAAATGCTTGAAACCCATAATTTTATGCAGCTGCAAAAGTTTAAATAGATGAATTTTTTTAAAAAGCCTGAAAATAAATATGAATATAATCCATCAAAATTATATAAAATAAAATTTGAATACTGCTATAGAACTTAGACAGGACAACAGAGAGCCAAGTCCTGTTTCTGCTCCTAGCATAGAAAATATTTACATTTTCCACTTGTTTCTTTATTTTGCCTATATTTAGTTCAGATTATGCAGTATTTAGAGATGTATTGGGATGGGAAACTGACTCCCTGAATCTCTCCAGAGATAAGTATATTACAATACACACTTATGACTATGTTCCTGCAGGATTTATACAAACACAATTCTCACTGAAGTCTACATAAAATATTGTTATGGGGAGAGGTACGAAGGAGAGATTGATCACCAGCCTCAATGAAATTTGGTCTGAATGTACCCTTCAATTAACATAACTGTCAGGATGAGTTAATAGGAAGTCCCTTTCCCTCTCCTTGACCTAAGACAAAAGGGGGTAATGAACTGGGTGAAGACTTTGGACTGAGTAAGTGAAATGGTTTGGCTGGTTATTGTTTGTGGTTTATTTGTGCATATATATGTATGATGGGGGCAGGGAAGGCAGAATATACAGAAACTGGGAATAGATAAGAACAGAGGGAGAGGTAAAAAGCAAGAAAGCCGAACAGTAGCCAGTGAGCACAGTTGACCCTGTATAAAGCAAGAGAAAGAGCTTTTGGATTCACTGGCTACAGAGATTTGGAGCTGTAAGCTAGGGAACTGCTCCTTTTTGTTCTTGGTTCCTCCAGCATTCAGAGAAGTCCTATGTTATAGATTCGCTGAAAATAAACCAGATTGCATTAAAGAAAATACCAGATTCTATCAATTTCTACTTAGAGGTGGAACATTCATAGACTGCCAAAATTTGACTAGCCACTTGGGTCAAAAAGGATCAACAATATAATCTGATAAGAGGTGATGCAACTCTATGCAATTAGCATATTTCATCGAAAATATATCATCACAATTTCAGTTTATATGAGTGAAAGACAAATTATGTATTCAACAGTTGCTTTATTTTCTTAATATACTGTGAAAAGAGGGAGGAAATCTTTCTCGGGGGGAGGTGGAAGGCAGCGGTAAGTGTAGGAACTTTTTTTGTTGTCAAGGGAAAAGAATTATTATGGGTTGTATGTCAGCTGTCACATCTCAGCTGAATTTAAGGTATAATATGACATATGTGACTGAGATTTGCCTGATAGTCCTGGTATGAAAGTATTGATCTTCAGATTCAGACCACTATTGATGCAAGCACTATGTATTTATATCCTGTTCTAATAGTGCAGGAAGTCACCTTGCCCTTATAGACTTGCAATGACAAACCACTTTAATTTTTCATTAAATATTTTATGACCACTTGTTTTTTTTGATATCTAGTAAAGTTAAAGCTGATGCATTAATTTAGGCTTTATGATGAACAGAGACACATTAGTTATGAATCATGCATTTCAGATGAAATAAATCAACAAAGCAAGCACTGGCTTGGATTACATTCAATGAGGTAAGTTTTTTGGTGATTTAAAGATTCTTTGTCTTGCTGAACATTTTTCCAAGACAAATGACTTACTGAATTAAATTACTTAGAAGATAACCATTTCTCATGCAGATCAATTGATAAGTAATGAACTTAATGATTGGGCAAAACAATCAACTTTATTCAAAGGTGCACTGAGTGAAATCATACAAGTTTATTATCAGAAAAAGAAGAGTGATTCCTGTGGATTTACATTCTACGTTTGTCATCTTAGCTTAAAAATAAGTTATATTTTCACTTTTTTCCCTCTGCAAGAGACCTCATTTATCAATTGCTGCTACCTATCAACTAACTAAACTTAATGCATCCTTGGAAAAGGACATCATTTAATTAATTAGCAATTAATTCGTAATTAAATGTTTATCAGTTTTTAGGGTTGAATTTTCAATGTTAGTTGTGCACAACTGGCTATACATTTGCACACAGATAAGTTAGGCATGCTTTAGGCAATGTCTACACTGCAGTTATTTTTCAGCAAAAGGTATGCAAATTGTGAATGGCAATTTGCGTACCTTTTTCTAATACTTTTTTCGGAAGGGGCTTTTCTGACCTTTGGCCTGTCTACACTTGGCCAAATGTGGGAAAAGCCTCTGTGGACGGGTCGTGGGGTGCGATCACCCCCTGCTCGGCGGAGCAGGGGGGTTCGGCAGACTCCCCGTCCAACTTGCCGTATTTTAGTCCAGGTCCTCTGCCCTGGGAACGGGGTAATCGGGTACGATCACCCGCCCTGCTGGCCGGCAGGGGAGAATTCAGCAGACCCACCATTTGGTTTATAGTTTAGTTGGTAGGGTCCTATGCCCCGTGTTCGGTCCCTCCCTGGGGTGGCGCCCGCCGGCCCTGCCCATCAAGGCTGCCGACGCCAGCGTGCACTGGCGTGCCCGTGTATGCCAGGTCATGGGGTGAAAGGGGGAAAGGGGACCCGGGCCCGCCCTCTCCACCGGGTCCCAGCCCAGGGCCCTAAGTGCAAGGGACCACACCGTCCCTGCACAACAGATCGGGTTTACTCCCGAAATGCATCACAAGTACCCCGCCCCAGGCTGCTTCCTTCCCCCTGCAGGCGCCTGGGGTCTGTCCTGCTGTTCACCTGTGCCTACCGTGGTTCCAGTGTTGTCCCACAACCACTTCTTCCGGGGATCCACTCCCCTGGGCTGCTCCTCTGCTGCGTTTCGCCCTTCACTGGCTGCGGGGGCTCTCTCGAACTGCACCGTGCCCAGGGCTCGCCGTCCGCCACCTGCGGGGGCTGTCCTGGGCTGCTCCGCAGTGGGGGCTCACTGTCTGCCGGCCGCGGGGGCTGTTCCGGGCGGCCCCTAGGCCGGGGCTCGCCGTCCGGTGGCTGTGGAGGCTGCTCTCCTCCCCGCCGCCGGCGGGCCCTTTTGAAATGGCCTGCCAGTCGTGACGTAGCCCGGGGCCTCCACCCTCTCCGTGCTGTGGGGGCCGTCCGGGCCATCACTCACCGGCCCCGCCCCTCCCGGCGGTACGCCGGAGGCGGGGACAGCGCTTCCCCTGCTGTGCAAGCACGGAGGCAGGTTCCGGCCCCGCCGCCCTTCAGCAGCGGCGACTCGCCGCTTGGGCTCTCCTCCCGCGGCCCCACTCTCTTTCTGCCTCCCCCCGCCATTCAGTGTGCGAGCCGCTGGTGGCCCGTCACAGCCTCCTCTTTTGGAAAAGTCCTTATTCCTCATAAAATGAGGAATACAGGGCTTCTGAAAGAGCATGCCCGCTTTTTCGGAAACTGATCCGAAAAAGGCAACGCGTTCCCTGGATGCTGCAGAGTTCTTCTTACCTCCAGTATCCTGGAAAAACACTGTAGTATAGACATAGCCTTAATAGCCTCCCCCCTGCAGAATGAGGTTTATGGACTCATGGACTTCTCATGACATTTTAAATAGACAGAAGGGTGGAACAAAGGAAACTGCTATGAAGCAGGAGGGCAGAAAGCAGCCGGTGGTTTGGGAGAGAACCGATGCTGCCAACTAGCTAGGGCACAGTCTGGAGGCTTGATCTGTGAGCCAGTCAAAACTCTTCTCTTCTCTCAGACAGAAGGAAACTGGATAGGCAGGAACAGGGTAGGTGTGGTACATGACATGAGCCTCCATAGGCCCCAAGATATGTTAGGTAAGTGAGTAGAATATAAGCAGCTCTCTCCCTCCTAACAAGAGAAACAGTGGAATGAACTGTAGCTTGTGGTAACCTCTGCTAGATACAGGAAAACTCCACCTTGTTTGTTTTGAACTTTGACTGACAGAAGCCTGTGAAGCATCTGGATCCCTAGCAGTAACACCAGGGGAGAAGAAACCCCAGGGCAAGACCTTTGTTCTGTACTTTAAATACAAGGCTTTTGGTTTCCTTGTCATAGACTGTCACCAGACTCAGGGAGGGGGAGGAAGGACTCCGATTTAAAAACAGCTCCATAGGTGTGCCCTTTTGCAAACATACATTTGTGCCCCTACCCTTAACTCTCTTCACTCATGTGTAAATTAACTGGTTACAAATATATATGTGTGCAATTGCAAGCTCCTTCTTTGAAAATCTCTCTTACTTTTTCACCCACATGCATGTACCTCTACACAGACTTTATATATAGAAAAATATCTTTGCACCATCTCAGTTCTGGACTGCTGTATGGCCCAGTGAGATTCATGGCATCCGTGTTACAGAAGCCAGTCCCAGATTCCTGATTGTGGCAGCACCAGCTAGAATATCCACAATGCTTTGCTTTGCGGTCTTACTGTCTTCTACCTCTGACCCTCCCACCCCTCCTCCACCGCCTATGGACTCAACTTGAAAGTCCCCCAATACTGAGATTGTTGCAGGGGCATAGTAGTGAGAATTCCCTTGAACAAAGCCTGCAAAAGCCACTGTTGGGCTGTACTGTTCATTGGATGCCATCACATCAAAGAGGCCAGATGAGGGATGAATCTTCACCCTTTCCAACTTATGATATGCTGTGGACTAGGGAGGAAATGCACACTGACAAACACTAAGTACAGACGTGCTTAAACATGTCCGTCAAGTGTTCTTGAACTATGGCCTTTCATTTTTCTTTTCAATGAAATCTTATGTGGCTCTGACTTGAATAGTCTCATCACACAGAACTACTGAACTACTGAGTGCTAATTTTTATTGCTGACTGGCACTTAGTGTAGAATGGGACAGTCTGTAATTGTGATGAAACCATTGACAAATCCATGTGTGTGCAGGTGTGGTACAGTAGTTTTGTATTCATTCTAGAAATAAAGAAAACTGTTGAACTCAAGATGTTTTCCTTGCTAGAGGAATGTTTTCCTTGCTTTTCTTTTGAGCAATATTTGACTAATTTATTTGATTAAATAGGCCTTACAAACAGTACTGTTTCAAAACAAGCACTATACAGTGAAAATGTGCCACAGAGACACAAAAAAATTGGTAACTCTATGTCCTACACTTACAACAATGTTTACTAATTTAGTCTCATTTCATTTGTGTTAAACACCTTTGATAAATCCTTCACACAGTCATTTATTTTCTAGAGTAATGCATGTTGCTATGCTATAGATGTTTGGGAATTGTGTTCCAGAGGGACATGATGCATTTTCAGGCTCCTCGATTCATTTTCTGATGTCTTTTGTCTGCCATGCCCCTCTCATTGTTTAGAAGATATATTGTTACTACCCAGAATAGCCTGTGATATCTGATAATACATCAGAATATCTGCACCCCTCTGCATTTTCACAACAGTACATTCCTGTGACCTATTAATTTTATACTCCATACTTCATTACTGTGGCTTCTGTTTAAATTAATACAATTAAATCAATAAGGGACTAGTTGTTAGGCTTCATGAAATGGTAAAATTTGAATGACACATAATCCAGACACTAAGAATTGCAGGAGAAACATTAATTAGAGTTAAGCTCTGACCAGAACCCTGGGTCTTGGTTTGGATGTAGTATGCAATCATTTCTCTCTAATATGAACAACCAAAACTGCCACGTTTAATGTTTGGATTCAGATTTTGAACTGCTGTCAAAATCAGAAGTGTTCAGACAGAAGGTTTGGTTTGTGTGCATGTTAGAGAGAAACTGTGTTTTAATTTGGTCCTGTCTCTCACATGAAAACACTGGGAGTCATAAGTTCTCTATTTCTAATACAATTAGTACCATTTAGGTTAATATTAGGGTAAATGATAAACTCCCAACTCATACCAGGGTTGTTTTTGAATACCAGTTTTTTCCTAGATATGATATATATAACTTGTATGTTACCCACGGCTCAGCTCTACTTTTGATTCATTCAGTAATATATAAAGGAATTAATAATCTGCTGAGTCATAGCAAGGAGAAACTTTAAATAAAAGGCAAAATTAAAGGGTGTTAAAAACCTAGAATCTAGTATCATAGAATGGACCAGCAGATCATGCAGTCTGACCTCCCATGTTACACAGACCACCAACACCATCCTGCACTGGCACACTACACCCAACAAGTGAAATTAGACAAAAGAATTACATCTCACAGGAGATTCAAATACAGTATTATGTGCCATCAACACAAAATAAAGATACTCCACACCTGAGGCCTCTGCAATGGCAGGGAAATGATAAAGTGAGACATGCCAAATAATCCTGGCAAGTGACCCATATCCACACACTGCAAAGGAAGGTAAGACTCCCCTTACCCCCAGGTCTCTGCCAGTCTGACCTGGGGAAAAAGTCCTTCCCAACCACACATATGGCAATTAGTTAGACCCTGAACTAAGAACCTGAGAGACCGCTTGGAGCCACCTCAGAGCCCTGCCCATCCCACACCCCCCGATGTCCCATCTACAGCCATCGTTATCTCTAACGCTCCAATGGAAGGAGAAAAAACCCAGCTTCTCACAGAAACAAACAAACAAGAAACCCGGAATGCACTGGGGTGGTGGGGGATCCCATCCTGACCCATGCAGGGGACTGGTCGCACTCCTGAAGTGTGCTTATAAGACATACTCTGGATGCAAGCCCCAAGACTGCTGCTGCTGCATGTGTATACACACATACATGCACACTTCTTTAAATAAACATGAACGTCCTTTCTCTAATAAACTGTATTTTCTGGGGTTTTTTTATATTGTGCCCAGAATCCCCTTTACACTCCACAACTGTCTCATTAGCTAAGCAAGAGATTATTAGCTTATTTTGACTAGCACAACTATAATGTTCCATGTATGCTGATGCCAGAAGTCACATTTACTTCAAAAGATCTTATTTTAGTTTAGAAAAAAAATCCTAGTTAAAGGAAAAATGTATTTTTCCAAATGTGCCAGTTTCAGCCATTTGCTTATGACATTGTATCTTGCTACGCAGAATGAATGCAGCTGGGACTCTGTTTGTAGGAAGAGACCATTTTAAATGACCAGGCTGTGTGCCCTACATCCAGGCATAGAGGTGGGGTTGGGGGGGACAAAACCTTTACTGCATGCTGCTTTTCCCAGCTGTGCAGTAAAGGGGGACCATGTTTTATCCTGGGGAATGAGGAAGCAGTTGGGAGCCTAGGAACTCACCTCCCCAAAATAATTTCCCACAGAAATCCCCATCACATAGCTTCTGTGCAGGAAAATGGTGCAAGAAGATGCTCCACTGAGCACCTGAGAAATCAGTGTCCTAAGCTAGTGTCCTAAACTGAACTCCGTATTCCCCAAATGGGAACTGGATAAACTTCATTGACCCATGTTTGCCCACAACTACACAAGTGAATCTTCCCTTTCCATGCAGATAGGAGTGCAGCTGCCTCTGTAGCATTGTTCTCATGGGCCCTCTCATGGCCAATCCATATTGTCTGTACTCTGGGCTAAGGTAGAGGGTGGGAAAAAAGGGCAAGCCATAGGGTATGTCTACACTGCCACCCTAGTTCGAACTAGGGTGACTAACGTAGGCATTCGAACTTGCAAATGAAGCCTGGGATTTAAATATCCTGGGCTTTATTTGCATGTTCCCGTCCGGCCGCCATTTTTAAATCCCCCTTAGTTCGAACGAACTGCCTGCGGCTACACGCGGCACGGACTAGGTAGTTCGAATTAAAGCTCCTAATTCGAACTACCGTTACTCCTCATTGCAGGAGGAGTAACGGTAGTTCGAATTAGGAACTTTAATTCGAACTACCTAGTCCATGCCGCGTGAAGCCACGGGCAGGGAGTTCGAACTATGGGGCATTTAAAAATGGCGGCACCCGGGAACATGCAAATAAAGCCCAGGATATTTAAATCCCAGGCTTAATTTGCAAATTCGAATGCCTACATTAGCCACTCTAGTTCAAAGTAGGGTGGCAGTGTAGACATACCCATACTGAAGAATAGGAAAGAAATCCACTGTCTGTACTAAAAATGCACAACAGACAACACCTTCTGGCCTGCCATACTCAGAATGTATGTCCAGTAGAATGATATTCCATAAGCAATAGTAGCAGAGGTACTAAAGGCCAGGACTGAGTGCAGCACATATTCCTGGTACTGGCTCAAAATTACTTACAGCTCTCAGTCCACTTTCTGTGCAGTCATTTCCCAGATCAAAGTATCTGCAATTTGTTATTGGTTAGAGATATACACCACTTACAATGTTGCTAATATCTATTTCAGATTTCAAAAAGCCCAGAATTCATTGTATAGGTTAAAACATTAACTGCATTAGTTATATGCAAGATATCATCCCCATAAGCATTTCTACAAGGATACTATTCAGAATCTTCACTGTGAAGTCCCTCTCTCAGCCTTCCCATCCTGAATGAATCTCGGCCAAAGGCACAAGAATTTTGTGTTCCTCCAGTGCCAGAAGCTCTCTCTGCTGGCCAGGCAAAATATAAATCTTAGAACATAACATAAAGAATGGCCATAATGAGTCAGACAAAAGGAACATCTAGCCCAGTATCCAGTCTTCCAACATTGGCCAATGCCAGCTGTCCCAAAAGGAATGAATCGAACAGGTAATTATCAAATGATCCATCCCCTGTCGCCTATTCCTTACTTCTGGCAAACAGAAGCTAGGGACATCATCCCCACCCTTCCTGGCTAGGAACCATTGATGAACCTAGCTCCATGATTATATCTAGTTCTTTTTTGAACGCTGTTATCTTGGCCTTCACAACATCCTCTGGTAAGGAGTTGCACAGGTTGATTATGTGTAGAGTGAAGAAATGCTTCCTTTTATTTGTTTGAAACCTGCTGCCTAATAATTTCATTTGGTGATCCCTAGTTCTTGTGTTATAAGGAAGAATAAATAACACTTCCTTATTTACTTTTTGCACACCAAGTCAATATTTTATAGACTTTTGTAATATCTGCTGAAAAGTCTCAGTCTTATTAATCTCTCCTGATACAGAAGCTGTTCCATATTCCTAATCATTTTGTTGCCCTTTTCTGCATCTTTTCCAATTCCAGTATATCTTTTTTTTGAGAAGAGGCAATCAGATCTGAACACAGTATTTGAGATGGATTTATATAGAGGCAATATGATATTTTCTGTTTTATTAACTCTTTCTTAATGATTTCCAACATTCTGTTAGGTTTTTGGACTGCTGTTGCAGATTGAGTGGATGTTTTCTTCTGGATAATCTTTTCCTTGAACAGTGAGATTTGGGCACCAGTGTCTTCCATCCTTTTCATTCTTTGCAATTCACCTTGGTGACTTTAATTAATTTCTCAAAAATTAATCAGAGAAACTTCAGGTATCTCTTGGGGTTTTGTGTTATGGAGCACTGCATTAATCAAGGCTAGAGCACTGTAGGCTTACTTTCTTTTAGCTTAGGACACTGATTTCTCGGGTGCTCAATGGAACACCTTCTTGGACAATTTTCCTGCACAGGAGGTATGTAATGGGGAATCACTAAAGGGAATGATTTTGGGGAGGTGAGTGCCTAGACTCCCAACTGCTTCCTCCTTCCCAAGGATAGAACATAGTCTTCCCTTTACACTTAGTTTGTGTCCCTCAGTCTTTATCTTTTACTAATTAGACATTCAGGCTTTCAGAAAGGAATCAGATAAATTATTATCCTATCACATATTCTTTCTCTGACCTCCTCAGAATGGATGCTTAGGAAATGTTCTCAAGCAAAGAGATCAAATAATTAATTATAGTTGTCAGTCCCCTTTCCTTTTGCCCATTTTCTCAATAGGTCATACATTTTATAGACATACTCACTATGACTCTTCCTGATACTTCCCTGAGATTTCTAAAGTTCAACCTATACTCCCCAGGGATCATTTTAAACCTTTGCAAGGCAGCTTTTTAGAATTCAGGCTGGTTCAAAGCCTTCTCAACTGGCAATTCATTAAATACATGCAAAACTAAAAGCTGTACCAGAGAGTTTTTCAATCAGTTTGGGGACTTGTCCTCTGGAACCTTCTGAACCCCACAGAGCCTTTCAAAAGTGGCAAGATATTCTTCAGTGCAGTCTGTTTCCTTGCATGTAGGACACCACTTATCTCAGTTGACTGCTCCTTGGATGAAGAGAGTGACCGGGGACTGTGGGAACTGCTCATGCTTTGTCATCATGTCCTGATTATACCGTCTCTCCTTCTTCTTTTCTAGGGCTGCTTTGTTTTTCAGCTCCATAGCCTGCTGGTCTGCATCTTCATGCTGCCACCTTTCTGCCTCCTTGGCTTTCATGTCTGCTTCCCACTTTTGGCATTCATGCTTTGTCTGTCTGTTTTTTCTCCAGCCTGGTCAGCTTCATTTTTATAGATGCTTCACTGGCACTCATATTTATGCCTCACTATTTTTATTTCCTTTACCACAATAAACAGAGGGGGGAAAAAACCCCAAATGGAAACTTTTCTTTGACTGTTCCCAGCCACTACACTTGAGGCTCACTTAAAACTGTTATGCCAGAGCTTAAAGTGTAAATCTCAGTTTGAATAGCAAGATGTGTATAAATCCTGTTTTGACTCCACCATCATCGGTTTTAAGGGTGCAATCCAGAACAGTCAGAGGTTGTATCACTGTGACACCCTGGCACTCCCATATTTATCAATGTCATATAATTATGAATACTTCAGAGAGTAGCCAAGTTAGTCTGTACAGGATAAATTTAAAAAACAACAAATGGTCTGGTAGCACTTTACAGACTAACAAAACATGTATATAATTATGGTTTCTTTGTATAGAACAGGCTTGGGAAAAATACAGCCTAGGGCTGGATCTGACCCGCTAAGCCACCAGATCCAGCCTGTGGATACAGCAGAGAGCCGCAGGCTGACTCCCTTCTTGCCTCGCCCCACCCACACACCACTAAGAAAAGTGGTTGTCAGACTGTTCGTGTTTCTCAGCTGTGAGCCTGGGGAGGGGATAAGGCTTTATGAGCAGCCCCTACCCTCAACACAATCCCATTGGCCAGTTTGTGACCAATGGGAGTTGCCTGTTTGAATAACAGGCAGCACACGAAGAACCCCTCCCCGCCCCCAGGCTCATATTTATTCACACACAAGCATAGCTGCTGCAGCCTGTGCAGGGATGGGGCAGTCAGGAAGGCTGCCTCAGAAATGTGCTGGGTTACTGGCCAGGAGTCACTCAGGTAAGTCTCTTGGCCAGAGCCTGCCTCTGGCACTCCAGCCCCTCCCTCCCCCAGCCCTCTGTTCCCCACTCTTGCCTCCCTACCCCACATAACCCAAACCATCTGCCCCTCTCCTGCACCCATACCCACTCCCAGAACTTGCACCTCAATCCCCTTCCCCAGGTCACAACCCCCTCCTGCCCTAGGTCACACCCCAAACCCCTGTACCTCAATCCCCTGCCCTAGGTCACATTTCAAATCCCTGTACCCCTCTGCACCCCAGTGCCCTGCCATAGGTCACAACCCAAAACCCTACACCCCAGTCCAGTGCCCCAGGTCACAACTGCCTCCTTCACCCAAGCTCCCTCCCAGACCTCACACCTCCTCCTGCACCCCAATCCCTTACCCCAAGCTCCCTTCTTCACCCAACCTGCATTCCAGACCCTGCACCTCAACCATTAATAAATATCATGGAAGAGTGTGGCCCCCAACCCCTTTCCAAAATCTTAGAGGCACCCCCCCATCAAAAATTATTACCCTACTCTGGTATAGAATATGTTTTGTCCAGTATCATTCTAAACATCTGAACTTGCTAAACATGAATATCTTTTTGGCTTGTATGTGCTGTTAATATATGTGACTTTATAAAATTTTGCTATGTTTATGTTGCTCAAAAATGTGAAGTTGGAAACACTCACAACTAACTTTTGGGGTACAACAATGAAGAAGCTAGTCAGTGCTAATGGCCCATCAACAAAGACCATGGACCATGGAAGAGTTTATCTCCATTGGTGGATGCTTCAGACAGCCTATGGGCAATGGCTACCATGACTCACCTGGTGTATGCAAGGGCACGTGGTATTAAACTATATTTTTGTACTTGTAATTTCCTACAAACTGTGCTGAGAACGTGGCTTTAAAAAAGGGATTCCCACCACATGGAGAAACTATATAAGATGAGAAGTGACACCATCACTTGGACTCCCCCCACATGAGAGAACACCTAGAAACACCTGAGGAACAAAGATTGAATTGGGAGAAGTACTGGTCCCAGGATAAAGAAATTTTTAGCCTGCGTATGCAAGCTTGATAGACTGCTTGTATTGTCAGTCAGGGAGAGATATTTCTGATTCAGATCCTGTTTAGTATATTAGACTTACATTGATGTTTGTTTATTTGCTAAGTAATCTGCTTTGATTTGTTAAAACCTATCATTCTGTAATGAATACACTTATTTTATATTTTATCTTCACTGCTGTGTTTTTGAGTGAAGTGTTTGAAAATTCTCAGTTAACAAAGCTTTGTGCATATCCTCCCTACATTGGGGTGTCAGCAATGTAATGAGCTTACACCATACAAACCCTTGTGCAATGCATATGTCTAGGATTATACTCCACTAGGGGTGCAAGGCTGGGGAGCTGGGAAATTGTTTAGTGCCTTTATTGTTGGCCTATGAATGCCCTAAGTGACTCAGTTGGGTGTATGGCATCACTTGTTGTCATGTTGGATGTTAACAGTGCCTGGAGCGCCTAGTTGTGAGTCAACAGCAGAGCAGGGGAGGTGGCAAACCTAGCTGAACTGTCAGAGGGCACCGCAGTTCCAGCATCTTCCAACTATCACCCCAGAGGTGACAACCCATCACAGTCATCATATTGCCTGCAACCTTGGGTGCCTCAAAAAACTTTGCTGCTGTAACTCCCAACCTGAGCCACTCACACACACCATTCAGGTCACACCCTGAGTACCAATGGATACAACCACACACCTGTCACATTCTGGCTTCCAGCAGTCTTGATCCTGATTTTAGGGTGAGTCCCCACGCATCCCCACTCCCACATTTTCCCCCAAACATGTGTTCTGCACTGTCCATCCATCTGCTGATTAGTTTAGATATTAGAATTTCTCTGCCCATGTACCGGGTCAATGTACCAAAATTTTCCACTTTCATTGGAGTTACCAAGCACAGTGAATTGCTTAAACACAACACCAGATTAGTTTTTATTAAATAATAAAACCAGTTTGTTTAGCAACAAAGACCCAGATTTTAAGTGAGTAAAAATATAAAGCCCTGAAGTCAGAAATGGTTAGAAGAAAAATTAAAGATACAACACTTTGTAGAAACTATTACTTAAAAGCTAGATTTGATTCAAGGTAAAATCTTTACCACATGTTCTCAGAAACATAGAAAACAAAGAATAGGTGGGGTGTTTGTGCCTTCACTTTTACAGTCCAGTCACACCTTCGATATACATTTTCCTGAGGGTTACCTTTAGATAAAGTTCTTTTCAGCTGTGAGGGTGCAGACATGTATCTCGTGGTGAAAGAAGTCCCATGTTGTTGCATACTAAAATGCAAATTGGTCTGCTCTTGACTTGCTTCACTGCCAAAGAATGGCCACTTGATCAATCAACTTTGATGACAGCTAGCTAGAGGCTATCAGCTTATCCTTTGTCCAGTTTATCCATTCCCTATATTTATCTGGTAAACACATTTCACTCAGAATTTCAGCTTACATTTTTAACTCTCTTTGATAATTATTGACCAGTGAGTTACTCGTTTTCAAATGATGCTCCACAAGGCCTATTTTGTACAAAGCTTATTACAGAGGTGTGGAGGGTTAAATACATGGGGGAATTCAGTCACAGATGGCAAACCTGCATTCAAAACCTTCCTTCCCCTCAGGCAGTGGTGAGAGTTGAAGCTGGGTCTCCCATGTCCCAGGTGAATGCTCTAATCTTTGGGCTTCAAGTTTAAAATTAGGCATCACCTTCTTCTCCTCCCATTTTGTGTTCAGCAAGGTAGGTGCCTAACTCATTCCAACAAGAAACTGTTTAGGCTCCTAAGCCGGCTGACTCCAGGAGACAGGTTCTTGGTTGTGGAGCACTAAACAGAGATATGTGCCTCTGTGCAGCCTAGACTTTGGCATATGTTTTCATGGGGGGACAGGGCTTAGGACCTGCCCCTCTTCTCAGCATCTCATATTACCTAGTTTTGACAGCTGCCACTTGGGGTTCCCCAGGGTTCCCTTGCTGGGGCCGCACGGCTGCCACCAGCCTGTTCCTACTGGAGGTTACCTTGACGGGACAGTTCGGCTACTCTAGCCCCACTACCACTGGGGATTCCCCAGGTTCCCTGCTCTGGGGCTGCCTATCTGATGCTGGTCCCACTGCTGGGGCCAGTCCTGCTCCCACCGGTGGCTTGGGACCACCCAGCTGGCTCCTTGCCCTACTGATACAGGAGGGTTCCCCAGCTGGGTTGGAGCTGCCCACCCTCCCAACCCCCACTGAGGCCAGGGATTCCCTAGCCTCGCTGGGGTTCCGCAGCCCCCACCAGTGCAGCTGATGATAGCCCAGCAAGGGCTGCCCAGCCCTATGTTCTCCTGGCTGGCTCCCACTCCTGGCCTCCCGGGCTCATTGGTCCAGTAACATCCATGGCACTGCTGGACCACGGATGTTGGTGGACCAGAGAGTCCCAGATTTGGGAGTTTTATCCTGTACTTTATGCTGCTAATCTGCTGAAATCCCTTCTGATGTGTGATTTCCGTATTCATTTCTCTGGCTGTTCTGTTATACACACTGACATACAGTATAGTAATAGAGATGTAGCCGTGTTAGTCTAGTCTAGCTGAAACAAAAAACAGGTATGTCCACTAATACCAACCCTGGAACTTTCCCTTGCAACAAACTCCGTTGCTAACTTTGTCCACGTATTTACTCTGCTGACACCATTATTGGACCTAACCAATTCAGTTATAAGATCAAAAACCCATATTCCTGCTCATCCAGAAATATAATTTATGCCATCATGTGCCGTCAGTGTCCATCTGCTATGTACATTGGACAAACGTCTCAGACACTTCGCCAAAGAATCAATGCACACAAAACAGATATCAGACAGTATCAAAAAAGAAAAAACAGTTTCTTGCCATTTCAACCAGAAAGGGCATTGTCTCCATGACTTTATTACCTGCATCCTGCTTCAAAGACATTTTAACACAAGACTTCAAAGAGAAACCTCTGAACTGTCATTCATGCTTAAATTTGACACTTCACACTTGGGTCTCAACAAAGATGCTAATTACCTTACCCATTACAAAGATAGCTTCCCCAATTATCACCTCTAATATCATTAGCTCACAGACCTCCCCCCCCTCATCCCCCTTCTGTTCTGAAATTTGATTTGTCCTTTTTATATGTGTTCATTTTTTTGATTGTATCCTTTGGTATATATGGTCATGCCAATTTTCTTCCACAATTTGATCTGAGGAAGTGGGTCTGGCCCACGAAAGCTCATCACCTAATAAACCATCCTGTTAGTCTTTAAAGTGCTACATAGTCCTGTTTTTTGTTTCTGTATGTGATTCTTAGTGTAACTAGAGAGAATATTCTCCATGAGCCTGGAAACCTTTCGGAAACTTAAAAATAATTATATTTCTGTGTGGGAACAAAACTGAGTTACTTGGGGTCACAGAGCAATAAGGAAGGCCTTTAGTTAACAGCTGATTAAAATTATTATGCCCTTAGCACTAGTACAAGTGCTAATTGAATCTCATTAGTGATATAGTTACTTGCGGGAAGATTTTGGGGAAAGCATGAAAATGGACCTGCTTTTATAATACTTATGCTAATGTTCTCATTAAATAGTGGGGTTTTTTTTTGCTTCTAAGGGTTCTGCAAATTTAGAGATACCAGTTTAGATTTTAGTCCATAAGAAGGGATTCCTTCATCTAATTATCCGAATAAATTAAATTTAACATTTCATTTTTTAGAAAAGAAAATGAATAAATTTTTCTGCAGTACTGTTGTCAACAGAGAAAATGCTTTATCAGTAGCTGCTTCAGAGATATGAAGAAATTAATTATGTCACACTAGCTCTATTGCATATTACAAAATGGGCTGCAGTCCACAAAAGCTTATACCCAAATAAATGTGTTAGTCTTTAAGATGTCACAGAACTCCCCATTGTTTCAACACTATTCAGTTGTGGCTTCCATTTTAAGAATGTGGTTTATTAGATTTGCATTTTTAATGAAATAAATTGCATACACTAGAGCAAGCATCCTGACTCAACTGAGAATAATACAACTGGAATATTTCTGGGAACTTTCTACCAAAACAAAAATATGAGAAAATATATGTAAGGTGACTGAAAAATGTAACTTCTTTCCAGAAGGCCTTTCAATCTGGAGACTGTCTTCAGTCATAGTTATAATGAGGAGAGACAGAGAAAGATATTAATACCTCCTTTAAACAGAAAAAAGGATTCAGAAAAATTTTGACCAACAATACATATATGCACCATTGCTGTGATGCCTCAGGACTTTTTCTTCATCCCTCCCAAGAATTCCCCTGTCTTTTTCTGCCTATCTCTATGTTTCCTGCCTGGTGTCTTCAAGGGTTCTTTTTCCTTCCATTGTATTGAACTCCCTAACTGCCCATGTTTATACAGATCAGTTTTAATCTGTCTTTAGTCTCTCCTAAACAGATCAAAGAATGTGCATTATATAATTCTGCAGTACTCAGATCTCATTCAAAATATGTTACCTGCACTATAACACTGTGAGGCCCTGCAATCCCCTATTGGAGGCTTGTGACCTCACCACAACCCACCCCAGCAAGCCATAGAGAAGTCATCCGGGCAGGCTAGAGTGGCTACTTCCATTGCAACCAATCAGGGCACAGCAAACCAATATAAAGACAGTTCCTCTTTGGGGCTTAAGAGGTACAGATTTGACTGGATCAGAGGAAGGCTGCCATAGCAGGGAATGCAGGCACATGCACTCAGCCGGGGAGGGGAGGGAGGGTCACTTGTGAGAGGTGAGTGCAATCCAATCACAATCACCCATCTAGCTCTCTATACATATGTTCTTGGCTGGACTGGTTTTGGATCCATGTCTGGTATATGGATATCCTTAAAGAGCTAATGTACACCCATTTCCACAGGCCAAAATACTTTTTTATGCATCAGAGATATTATAGGACTTCATTACAGCAATAAACCAAAGTTCAATGGACAGCTTTATGCTGGTTAGAGTACAAATGTTTTAAGTATATCCAAATATTGATATAAAATTAACATTCCGGAGAATGAAAATGAAGTTTTGCTCCAATTTTTTCCAGTAGCCATATCAGCTGAAAAAGTAGTACTAATACATTGCTAATTACCATTAATGTCTCAGGCATCAACTGTCAATTATTGAATTTTGCAAATGAGTAAGAAAACAAACAATTAAAACAACAAGAATAATATGTTAGAAAATATACTTGGTACATTTGTTTTGACAGGAATGGTTTGAGAACACTGAAGAACTTACCAGTAAATGTAAAATACATTTTGTAGAAACAATGATACCTCAGTACAGAACTCTGCTTGCAAATCTTTACTGATAAGGGAAGAGATTAATATTTTGCTGTGTCCAAATGATAATTCATGTGAATTAATACATTCTGCACTTTAGCTAGGTTTTACCATGTATGGATTTACAAGATTCTTGAATATTCCCCTCTTCATCTCCCATCTTGTAGGTATTAGATTGAAGCAAGTTCTACATTTGTCCAGAGCTCAGACACTGCATTTTCTGACTTGAAAAGATCTAAAAATAGATGACTGTGTGACATAATTTTGGAACAATTCATTATGTGTGGGTATTGTGCTGTATGTGTGCATATATCACTAAACTACAGAATACTTTTAGACAGTTTCAAATATATTGGCAATATTTGAAATGCTTACCATAATGGTATCTCTTGACTATATGCCATGTTTACTGGTTGTCCTAAATCATCCAAATCTTATGTGTATTATTCTTTAAAAGGGGATGTCATGAATTCAATTATATGCAGTTGATTTGACAATCACTTTCCAGGTTCAGACCAGGTGCAGATACTGCAGTTAAAATGCCAACTTCCTACACTGAAGTTTTGTTTTGGAAGAGATGTTCCATCCTATTAAACAGGAGAGATTCAGTTTTAGCTGATCCTTCAGCTTTTCATAGGAGAGAAGAAGGGCCATAAAGTTTTATACCAGTGTCATCATTTCCATTTCTTACAGATGATCAGTCTTTATTCAGAGAATGTGGCACTTTTGAGAACCTTTGGATGATTAGTAAGATCCAAATGTGCCAAAGAAACCACATCAGCGTGAGCAGAGAGCAAATGACAACATTTGGTTTTAATGTGCCTGTGCATGGTGATCAAGAGGTTAAAGACTGTATTAGAAGTGTATAAGGAATTCTACAGAGACAGGGTGAATAACAGTCCCTGCCCAAAGAATTTACAATATAAATAGACAGGAGAGACAAAGGGAGAAAGGAAAAACAGAGGCAAAGAGGTTGCCCGATGTCAACAGCTAGTTAGGGAAAGAACTGGAATTAAAACACAGCTTGTCTGATTCCTACTTCAGTGCCTTGCCACTTCACCAATTTGAAATGGAAATGGCCTATTTTTCTGTATCAAGTTTATACAGTAAGAAAATGGAATTTTCTTGAACACTTTCCAGGCTTCCCCCAAATAAGTAAAACATTGAGTTAATTTTTAAAAGTGTGCTGATCCATTAGAATGTATTGTTAGTGTTTTAGAGATTATAATTACCTGAGTCTTATCCTGTTTCATTTTGTTAATGATTATCTTCAAAGCTCCTTTTGGTTACCCTGGTTAGTGAAATAAAAATAAATTTAGTAGGTGGAAGGATATTGTGACTAGATGGAAAGGATCATTCAGAGCAAAACGTTTGTAAACATGGAATATTTTCATGAGTTTGAAATAGACTCAGCTCATAAAACACACAAAAGTGGCCAGTCCGGACATAAGTCTCTCCCAAGGGTAAAAGCTTCCAGCTGACACACTATGTTAACTGTGGAGACTTAACCCTCTTGTCTTGTGTGTTGCTCAGCTATGGTTCCATGGAGAATTACAGCTGGTTGCCATTACTATTTTAACTATTTAATAGCTTGAAGCCAACAAAACACTCACTACATGTGTGGCTCTGAGCATGTGTTTTAACTCCAGCTGAATTCCACAAAGCACTTTAGAAATGACTTTAAGCACTTTAATGACTTTAGAAATTACTTGAGCAGTCAGTGGGACTTAATCTTATACTTGAAGTTAAGAGTGTACTTAAGTATATTGCTGAACTGGGACCAAAGGCTCTTAGTTTCATAAGGCTAATCTATGCCATAATTGCTACAGCAGTGGAGTTGCACTGATTTAGCTACACCACTGTAATGCTGTTAGTGCAAACACCCTGTGTCAATGGGAGAGAGCTCCCCTATTGGCATAATTACTACATCTTCCTGAGTGGTGGCAGCTAGGTCCGTGGAAATTTTGTTACTCCGGAGGAGGCTTTTCCATATTCCAGAAAGACTTGAGTTATACCAAAGTAAGTGTTAATGTGTACAAGCCCTGGCATAGATGGAGATGGTAAGGGAGAAGACACCTTCCTTTGCCTCCCCTATGCAATGACCAAGCAGCTGCAGAGCCAAGCCACTCAAAAAGAGATAGAAAGGAGCTAGTGCCATAGTCCCAATCCAGCTTTGAACCAGCCAGTCCTATGTGAAGAAGAAGCTTGCTGCACCATCCTAAGACACTGTCCTTTCCAGAGTGCATCTTGGGAAGTGCACCAGTAGTTAAAAAGCCACAATGGAGCCTTTAATCTTAAAGGAAAGATTGATTTTTTTTCAGTTTCTTTGTGACAGTCTGATGACAGTATATAAGGAGATGTCTACGCTATGGGACATTGAGTTGAATTAAGCTATGCAACTTCAGCTACGTTAATTGCGTAGTAAAGTCGAAGTAGTTTAACTTGGCTTTTGGTGCTGTCCATACTTCAGGAAGTCCAAGGAAGAACACTCTTCCTTTGACTTCCCTTACTTCTCATGAAAGTGGGATTAGTGGGATTGATTGGAGTGTCCTTCTTACTTTGAATTAGCTGTCTTAACTCGACCGTTAATTTGAACCCTGGAAGATCGACAGTGGCAGCTTCTATGTTCCTCTGCAGTGCAGATATACTCTAACTGCATATTACTTAACAAGGCTTCTTACACAAGTGGTAAGTAATGTCAAGTGTGTGTAACATTTTGCAGTGGTAATCAGAACAACTGTAAATATTCTCAAATCAAACAGAATTAGTGAACAAAGAAACTCTAGACCAGTGGGTCTAAAATTTTTTGACCTGTGGACCACCTGGCTCAATGCAAACCTTCCCTCAGACCAGAGATGTGCAACTCAAGGGGATCGCGGCTGTGTTCTGGGGGTGGGTCACAGCGCCAGGCCAGCTGCCATTTTGTTTTCCCGGTTCCGCGTGCGACGTGTGTGGGAGTGGCAGGGGAGCAGACCGGAGCTTGAAATTAAAGGGGCCGCAACAAAATGTTCCGGCCAACATTTTTTTTCTCAACCAAAATTTTCCCATCCCCAGGGGCCGTGAATTAAAAAAGGTTGAGCACCACTGCCTCAGACAATCAGTTGCTAATGGAAACTCACCACTGATTACATAATTGCCCAAGAGCCATGTTGCTAGTGCTGAGTCTAATGAGAATGAATCATAGAACACTAGAACTGGAAGGGACCCAGAGAGGTCATCGAGTACAGTCCCCTGCCTTCATGGCAGGACCCAGTACCATCTAGACCATTCCTGATAGATGTCTACCTAACCTGCTCTTAAATATGTCCGGAGATGGAGATTCCACAACCTCCCTAGGAAACTTATTCCGGTGTTTGACCACCCTGACAGTTAGGATTTTTTTCCTAATGTCCAATTGTGATGGGGTGTCGGGATCCCCAGCACCGGAACCCTCCATGCCCCACACTGACTAGGCAGAAGCGAAGGTTCTCTGCGGCCGGGGAACGGTGCCCCTGTGGTGCTGTGGGGGTTGTTTGCATGCCACTCTCAGTGCATGCACGGAAGAGCCCAGCGCCGGCCAGCAGCCTGGTGGTCTGCACCACTGCGGGCATCCGGAAACTCCGGGCACCAAGTTTAAAAGGCAGCTCTGGCCGCTGGCAGAGAGGGAGAAGGTCGGGATGGAGAGAGGACCGATCCTTGAGAAGGGAGTTAGGGTCCCAGAGCTCTGTGGAGGGTAGGAAGTGACCCAGGGTGGGATAGCACGGAACTGCGGGTTGGTGAGTTACAGGGCACATCCCCACCAACCGAGCAGAGGAACGCTGCCTCTGCTCTTAGGGTCAAGACCTGGAGTGAGGTCAAGACCTGGAGTGAGGGAAGGCCCAGGTCTCCCTACCCTCCTCATCCAAACTGTGATGACGGGTGACTAAAGCTGGAAGGCGAAGACCAATCGCGCGAGTGAGTGACTTGCATCTGGGTAGATAAGGACACGGGTGCGGGGCCCACGTGGGAAGGGCTTAGGGATACTCATGCCCCGCTCACAATGATGACCTCACAGGCTACCTGAGTGAACGTGGGTTGAGGCGCAGCCCTTCCCACCGGGACAGAAGGTGGAGAATATGGGCATCTAGGGAAGGATCCTAGCCCCTGGATTGAGGGGCGCAATCCGCAGTTTAAAAAAAAGAGAGAGAGACCACACTCTCCTATTAAGGAAGGAAGGGCTGGATAACGGGTAGGATGGATCTGGCCAAGGTCTTTGAGTGGCTAGCGGAGCAACAACGGCAGCAACAGCAAATGCAACTGCTGCAGCAGTTGGCAGCACAGAATCAGGAACAGCAGAGACAGTTGGTACGAGAACTGGTAGACCAACAGGAAACTCAGCAGGAGAGGTGGGTCCAGCAAGGGACAGCCCTTGGGTGGGCCAGCATGAGAGCCCCCCTAGGATCTGAAGAGGGGCCAGTGGGCTCCTCTCAGCTGCCCATACGTTTAACCAAGATGGGGCCTCAGAATGACGCAGAGGCTTATTTAGTGACCTTTGAGTGGGTGGCCATGGCTCCCAGGTGGCCTGAGGAACATTGGGCTACCCTTCTCGCTCCTTACTTGTCGGAGCCGGCTCAACTGGCTTATCGCAGCCTGGCAGCTAGGGATGCTTTAAATTACTTTAAAGTAAAGGAAGCTATAGTGGACCAAGTCAGGGTAACGCAAAAAACCTATCGCCAAAAATTTAGACATGAACGTTATCCGTTGGGGGCCCGCCCGCGGGCGGTGTCCCAAAAGTTGGTGAGGTGGGGTGGAGGTGGCTGGAGCCCAACCGGTGTAATAGCACCCAGGTGGCCAACCTGGTTGTGCTGGAACAGTTCCTTCAGATATTACCAGTTGAAGTGCAGAAGTGGGTGTGGTGCCACAGGCCCTTGATCTTGGCTGATGCGGTCACATTAATGAAGGACTTTATAGCCACTGAAGTGCCCGTGAGCGGAGGTAAGGACCTGAAGGAGGTGGGAGTGGAGCAACCTATTGCAGGCTGGGCCTGTCGCCCTCGAGGTGATAGAGCGCGGGGGCCCTCAGGAGCCCTGAAGAGAAGTGACAGAAGTAAACCCATAGCGATGGGAGGGGAGTTCTCTGAAGAGAACCCGGGAGAGAGGCCCCCAAGGATGGGAAGGGCTGATCAGCTCCCAGGGTTAGAAGGAGCATCCCGAAGTCAATGGTATGAGTGCGGGCAGGAGGGGCACTTTCGTAGTGACTGCCCCTTCATGGATTGCTCCTTCGGACAGGTGGTGCCCGTGGTAAATAGGGCCCGGCCCCAGGACTATGCCAACGTGACAGCAGGGGTTAAGGTGGAAGGTGTACCCATGCTGGCCTTATTAGACTCAGGATGCGGGCAAACTATTGTCACAGCGGATCTGGCCCCGAGTCTGGAACCAGTGAGTACCACGGTATGGATGAGGTTCGTCCATGGGGATGTTCAACCCTACCAAACTGCATGGGTGCGAATCACCGATGAGGTTGAGGATGTGATATGCCAGGTGGTGGTGGCCCCAAAATTGGGATATCCTGTCCTGCTCGGCCACGACTGGTCTGGCTTCCAACGGGTCATGAGAGCCTGGAGCCAGCAGGACCCTCCTGGACCCCAGGCACGGAAACCGGAAAATGCTCTAGTATGTCAGGAGGGGGTGCATAGTAGCTGGCAGAGTGCTGACTTGGCCAGGCTGGGGACCCAGCTCAGAATTACTAGCACCACGGAAGTCCCCGTCCTGAATGGGATTGAGGGGCGAGATTTCCTCCAGGAGCAGAGAAGTGACCCCTCGCTGACAAGAGCTTGGGACCAGACCAGAGGCGGAGAACCGGATGCAGACCCAGAGAGGCAAAGGGCCCAAGGCCCCTACTTCGAAGTACAAGGAGATCGATTGTACCAGGTGACTGAGGGAGTAGAGGGACAAGAGTGCATATGGCAGCTGTTAGTACCAGCATGTTATAGGAGGCAGATCTTAGAATTGGTCAATGCTAACCCCTGGGCCGGGCACCTGGGGCAGGAAAAAACCCTCCAACGTATTACACAGTGATTTTTTTGGCCTGGGATACACAAAGCAGTGCAGAATTTCCGTGGGTCGTGTCCCAAGTGCCAGAAAACCCAGCCTCAGACAGGGCCCAAAGCCCCCTTAGTATCCTTACTGGTTATAGGCATTCCCTTTGATAGGGTGGTGCTAGATTTAGTGGGACCCCTTGAGCAGTCTAAAACCGGTTACCAGTATATCTTGGTCTTGGTGACTACGCCACCAGGTACCCAGAAGCTGTGCCTTTAAGAAACACCATGGGGCCTACGATCACCGCTGAATTGGTAAAGATATTGGTTTGGGTAGGAATCCCCAGAGAAATACTCACCAATCAGGGGACTAATATGGTTTCCAAGCTAATGACAGAATTGTGTAGATTATTAAATATTAAAACGCTACAAATGTCCGTGTACCATCTGCAAATGGACAGTCTAGAGGAGCGATTTAATCGGACTCTTAAAAGCATGCTCCAGCGTTTTACAGAGGAGGACCCCTGGGAGAGGGACAAGCTATTGCCTGCCTTACTCTTTGCAGTGAGGGAGGTACCGCAGGCGTCCATAGGGTTTTCCCCATTTGAACTCTTATATGGATGACAACCCGAGGTATATTAGATTTGATTAAGGAAACCTGGGAGGATCAGGAGACCAGGGTACGAGGGTCGGTGCCCTACATTCTCCGGCTGTGAGAAAAACTGCAGCGGCTAGGGGAATTCGCTAAAGCGAACCTGTTACGAGCCCAGGATCGGCAGGCTTATTATTATAACAGAGAAGCCAAATTGAGGGAGTTCCAGCCGGGAGTACTTCTCCTCCTCTTACGAAGGAGTCAAAGCTACTGGCAAAGTGGCAGGGTCCCTCTGAAATAATTCAAAGGGTGAGAAAGGTGGACTATGAAGTGAGGTTAGTGGGGAAAAGGTGCGGGTCCCAGGTCTACCATGTCAACTTGTTAAAGAAGTAGAAACCCTGGGAGGCCCTGATGATAGCGCCTGCCTGGGTCCTGTGGAGGGGGGGCCCTGGGCTGGAGATGTCCATGAGCCCGCCGAGGTGACGAGGGCGATGGATCTTACACCGGCACAAGAAGAAGATATCCGGGGGATCCTCCACGAGTATCGCCTCTTCTTGTCCGCCGTACCAATCTTCCCACCGGGACACCAATCTAAACCTTCCTTGCTGCAGTTTAAGCCCATTGCTTCTTATCCTATCCTCAGAATCCAAGGAGAACAATTTTTCTCCCTCCTCCTTGTGACACCCTTTTAGATACCTGAAAACTGCTATCATGTCCCCTCTCAGTCTTCTCCTTTCCAAACTAAACAAGCCCAATTCTTTCAGTCTTCCTTCATAGGTCATGTTCTCTAGACCTTTAATCATTCTTGTTGCTCTTCTCTGGACCATCTCCAATTTCTCCACATCTTTCTTGAAATGTGGTGCTCAGAACTGGACACAATACTCCAACTGAGGCCTAATCAGTGCAGAGTAGAGTGGAAGAATGACTTCTCGTGTCTTGCTCACAACACACCTGTTAACGCGTCCCAGAATCATGTTTGCTTTTTTAGAGTGTCACACTGATGACACATATTTAGCTTGTGCGCCACTATGACCCCTAGATCCCTTTCTGCAGTACTTCCCCCTAAACAGTCGCTTCCTATTCTCTGTGTGTGAGACTGATTGTTCCTTCCTAAGTGGAGTACTTTGCATTTGTCCTTATTAAACTTCATCCTATTTACTTCAGAATGGGTTAATTTAAATTATTAAACAGATTTTAAGCATTTTAACTTCCTCATATTAGTTTATCAAACTTCATTTTAAATAAAGTAAAATATTAAGTTATGTCCAACAAAAAGGTTTCAATGTTTTCTTTATTTATGGCAGAGGTGGGGACCTTTTTGGGTCGGGGCAAGCCACTGACCCACAGAAAAATCAGTTGGGGACTGCAAAAGTGAGAAGCAAAAAAATTCCTCCAAACACCCCTACCATCATGTATGTGTCCCTCAACAGAGACACCTTACTCCTCTGGTGTTCCAGCCCCATAGGGTGAGGAGAAGGGATAGGAAGGACTGAAGTTCAGGGCTTCCCATAGGCCAGATTTACTTTTCTGGGGTTCTAGAGTTTGTGGATTTTGTGGCCCCCCCTAGGCTCTGGGGTGGGGACAAAAATTGGGGATTCACTGTATGGGACAAGGCTGCCAGTGAGTGGGATAGGGATGGAGTTGCAGGATCTGGGTGGGAGATGGGGTGCAGAAGAAGGAGTGAGGTATGAGGTTTTGGTGCAAAAACAGGCCTGGGAGTAGAGTGTCTAACCAGGACAAAGGAAGCAAGAGCAAGGGAGGGTGTAGTTTGTGGCCAGGAGGGAGGTGGGGGAGATGTCTGGCCATGGAGGAGGTGCAGGAGCAAGAGAGGATGCAGGAGGGGACTTGGGGTAGGATGTCTGACCAGGAGGGAGGGTGGAGGAGCAAGGGAGAGTGCAGAGTCTGGCAAGGAAGAAGGGCACAGGAGCAGACTGGGGGTAGGGTGTCTGGCTAGAGGAGAGGTACAAGAGCAAAGGAGAATTCAGGAGGGGGCTTGGCATAGGGTGTCTGGCCCAGAGGGAGGTGCAGGAGCAAGGGAGGATGTAAGAGCAAGCTGGGGGTGCTGGGTCTTGGCAGGGGAAAGGATGAGTGAGGAGGACAGGGGTGCAGAGATCTGGGCATGAGGGGGGATGCTTACCTGGCTTCGCACCCCCGTTGCTCCCATTGGCCTACCCTCCAACCCAACCCCCCCTTGTCAGGACGCCCCCCTCCCCCACGTCAGTGCAGGGGTGACCAAGGAGCGGCCTCCGAGTGCCACTGCATCCCCCACTCCCTCTTGCCCTTGCCTGGCAGTCCCCCTTTCTCAACCCTCTCACTCAGCAGGGCCTGTCCCCCAACAGTGACTTACCTCCATTAAGACGGCCCCAACAGTAGACCTCCCCACGACAAACTGGTGTCCCACGGAGCGGTAGCTGTTGGAGGTGGCCAGCTTCCACAGGACGATTGCGACCCACTTCTGCAGGGGGATGGCAGGCCGCAGGTGGGTTTCCTGGTGTTCCAGAGCAGGGGCGAGCCAGGCACACAGCTCCAGAAATGTGGTCTTCTGCATCCGGAAGTTGCAGAGCTAGTGGTTGTCATCCCAGAGCTGCATGACGAGCCTGTCCCACCAGTCCAATCTCATCTCGTGCCTCCAAATCTGCCTGTCCCTAAGTTTGGGGGCAAGGGCAGAGCTCCTGCATCCTGGAGGAGGGTCTCCTCGGTGCGGTCCGGGTCCATATGAGGCAGGAGATTCATGACAGAGTCATGCAGATGCAGCAGAAGCTGCAGTATGGCAGCGTGGGGCCATCGCCAAATAAAAGGTGAAAAGCCTATGGGGCCAGGCTCCATAGCCAAATAAAAGGTGAAAAGCAGAAAAAACCCCAGAAAATAAACTGCTGTGGTGTCCAAGGAAGCAGGGCAACCAGAGCAAGCACCGCAGCAGCTTTGCTTTCCCTCTAGGAGATAGGCAAGCCAGAAGCAGGAGCAGAGCAACGGCTGTTAAAGGGGATCCCTTTAAGCACGCGTCTCTGCAAAGGGCAGGCAGCAGCACTTGGAAATAAAGGCTACCCCCATGCCCTGCCAGAAGCACTTCTGGGTGCCTTCTTTTGTCGACAGAGCATCCGGCAGTCTGGACGCTCTTTTTAGAAAAAGTGGATCAATTTTTTGATCTGCATAATGTAATCTAGACCCTCTTTTTCGACAGAGGTTTTGTCATCAGATACTGTTGACAAAGTCTCTGTCAAAAAAGGCGTGCAGTCTAGACGTAGCCAGAGTAATGTAGTTTAATAACGTAGCAATAATATAGCAATATAAGGTATATATTAACATACATTTAATATTGTATTAAATTAAGTCAGTTTAGTTAAATGTCTATTTCTTTGTCCTAAAGTTTAGGAGGTTTTAGTAAATGGGCCTAAGTAAAGATAGTTTTGGTATTGTGTCTGTGTTAATGAGACTAGAGGAATGTTCTAAGGCCTTAATTGCATGATTTACAATGCTTTTTTTTGCTTTGCCAACGCAGATGTTGATGTTGTGCCGAATAACCTTGAGAGCTCTTGTAACATTGCTTATGTATGTGAAAGGGGTATGAATGTGTTGAGATAAGGTGCAAAAGTTATTGCTCAGAACCAGATGGCCAAAGAAGGAGGTTGAGTGTGGGTGAAAACCAGACTACCGGGCATCAAGGATGCATAGCCATAATAAGGAGTGATTGGACTATTGGCAGATTTGCAAATTGACGAGCCTTGAAGCGAAGCTGGCACCCCCAAAAGATGATTGATTACAGGATGAGCCTTCAAGAGATGTTTGGCAACAATTCACATCAACAAGATAACATTCCGGTCACAGGTTGACGGAGCGGAATCCATTGATTTCAACAGAGAAAAGGATTATAAAAGTGGGGTGCTTTGCTATGGAACTTTGGGTTTGTCTTGCCACTAACTCCAGGAGCATCAGATCGATCGACCGACAGAGCCTGGCTCCCCCTCTGTGATCAATCTGGCTGGCCACTAGATTGATACTGACTCTGGACTGGTAACTATGACATCATCTGGCGGGACTGTGTATGCATGGTGTTTGTGTATGTGAGTGATTGGAAAGCAAATGCAACTGTTGTATTCTCAATAAATGCGGCGTACTGCCTTTTCCCCATAAAAGATCTCGTGTGCTTCGTTTAAGCAGATAACAACTGCAACTTAGAATGGATTCTCAATCAGGTTATAGAGGAAACCACTAGATGAGTTTCTGTTTTATTTATTCACATAAACAGGTATATATCTTCTCAAGGTCATAAAGTATTCTTCAAATTGCAAGCACATTTTGTGTATAAATAAAGACTGCACATTTTTGGAATAAGTCAGACATCCCAGGTTACTGATCTGTGATATTCTTTTGCACTCAAAAATTTATTTCTTTACACACACATTGTACAAGCGTTTAGGTGCATGCTTAAATGCCTTTGCATAGAAATTGCAAATGCAACTCATAAGAATTTGATCAAGTAATTTTTTCCAGTTGTGGATTTTAGAATATTTGCAAAGAGATGAGAAGTATCAGGCAGTCTAACACATACTATAACTTGCATACTTCAAAAGAGGAAGACTTGTAAACATCTAACGCAAGTAGAGATTGCATGAAAAGGAAGACACGAGAAGAAAATGAACATAACCCTGAATATCTAATTCCTAGGAGTGTGCACTGGCTCTCTCCTTTGGGTATTCATAAATAAATGATGGTTTACCTGAAGCCAGAGTCAGCAGCTGCTTCCCTAGCACAGAGGCAGAAGGGCTATGGCTGGGGAGCAATCCACGTGAGGCTTGATCTAGCAGGTTCACACACATTTCAAGGTGAACCAAATCTTTTTTTAGACTGAAAAAAACCCCAAACCATTTTCCTCTTAAAGAAAAGTTTGCTTCCTGTTTTGTTTCTTCCTTGCAAGTACTAATATTCCATAACACAGAGACTCTTACTGCAGTATTTTTGACCCTACCAAAATCTGGACTCTCAGAAGAAAATCAGTTTTGGTAAGAATTCCAGCAGAATAGTGACAACAAATTGATGCACATAAGCTTGTATCCAAATTTTTGATGCTCCTCAGGGCCAACCTAAGGTTTAGTTCCACGTCTGTATCTTTTGAAAGGTTACATGATTTTATGCTGGATACTGAACCAATTTTTGACCAACCCTACCATTTAGATCTTTTTCCCACTCAGGGTTCTGCAGCCCAGGATCTAAGCTATTAGTCTCTGGTTACCCAGACTCAGCAGGGGACAGCTCTATAGGGATTTGGTGGTCATCTTCTCCACCATCTATTTCATTCTAGAAGGCTTGAGGAGGGGCTGCTGTAACCCATATACAAGAAGCTTGGTGCAATAATGGTGACGACATTCTCTTTCCCTGTCTTCCTATATGTCAGAGGGAGTTCCCTCAGTTTAGATCTCTCCACTACCTAGGTAGGTGAGACAGATACCTCAAAACACTCCAAAAAAGGTGTGGTCTGGCATAGATGAAAGTTCTGTCTGATTCTTTGAAATCACTCCATATGTTCTTGCATGGTTGCAAATGATATTACATCACAACATAATGGTTGTCATTGTGTGACACCCAGAGGAACTGATGGGAAGCTTCTTGTGTCCCATTGACTTCTAGGGGCTTTGCCTCAGGCCTATACAAATCACTCTAGGGAACTCACACATTTTTAAAAATCTAAAATTGAACCTCTCTCCCTACTGTCCCGCTCAAGTGAGAATTGTTAATTCAGGGTAATGAACAAAAATATATTTCTGGTGCTATTCCTCAGAAATATGTTTAATGACAAAGGGAATTACAATTCAGGGGAGAATTATTATTTTAATTTACTACCTGCAATGTTTCAGGTTGCCGTATATAAACAGTATGTTTCTGTTTGGACAACCATGGTATTTCCTAAACCTATTACTTGCTTAACATCTCCTTCACTTTTCTGATTTGCTCCTCTGCTGCACATTGCCTTGGAAACCCAAGAGAGGCTTTCACATTGCTATGGAAACAAATCGATATAAATATCTTTACATTTTATTTATAGACTAGGTTGTGCAAAAGGCAAAATGCATTCTTGATTTGATGCAAGATGAAAAAAAGCAGCATTATCTTGGTACTTTTAATAAATAGAATTATTAGGTGATACTGACATACACTGTCTTTTTTTGGTGCATATGATAAAGAAGAAATTGTCACTTTCTGTCATGGGTTATGTTTATTCAAAGATTTTGCATTATGCCCTTTAAGGATTACATCTGTCTGACATTGACCATAAGAAATAACATTGACATTGACCAAGATCTCATGATTTATCTGGAGATGTACTGATTCTAAATTATTTGCAAGCTGCTTCCATAAATGGAATAGCAGACAAGTAATCCAACCACTACAACCTTCTTTTCTGTACACTAGCTGTACATTTCTGTATTCAACCTCATCTGAAGAAGTGGGTTTTGACACTATATACATCTAAGGTGCCACAGACTACTCATTGTTCTTTTCTGTTGTTGATTTTGGGATTAAAAAACTCCCAGTTGATTTTATTATGGGAGGCTGAGTTCATTTGGATTTAACCCTGCCTCATCCTGGCCCCCCACCCAAAGGCATAAATGTATCTATCTGCACGAGGAAATTCAGCAAAATGGGAATAGCAAAATAATGGGACAGTTTTTTCAACTCATGGTGCTGGGTATATCATTCACCTTGAACTTTCTATCTAAATCTTGAATAAATAAGACTGGTCAATAGACCAATGCCCATATCAATGCAATTTTTAAAGGACTGGATACCTAGGGGGGATTGGTCATGATTTCCAGAGTCCTTTCATCTGTGGTCACTTGTTTCGGCTCAAAAGCAGGTTACCAATCACTGAAAGTTATGATCAAGTTATAAACGACAACTTATGTGAAATGAACAGATGGCCCATTAAATGTGCTCCCTATCACAGGGATGATCACCACAGCCAAAATTAATTGGATATTTATTGACAAGCTCAATATGGGAGGTTCTGATTTAATGGACTTGGACAAGTCTCTGCCTTCCAAGAAGTGATTTCTCCAGAAAGGGGGAACTATACACTGACACGGCAGTGTGTCAAAGCTTCCCAGTTACTGTTGCACTGCCTCAGACTTGCTGAGGAACAAACCTGGACAAAGGTTGGGCTGGAGCAGTATTACTTTTGGGGTTGTTTATTGGTACAGCTTCTTAAGAATAAAGCAATATTCACACACATACATCCCATTCATGCTGGCAGTTTGGAGGCAAACTGTGGTGTAGATTACTTCTGATTTTGCAGGTGGCTGGAGTACTGGCCAGGTGTCAGTTTTCCGAAGACTCGACCATGATGTTCCTTTGGAGATCCCTTCAGATTTGCAGGAGTCTTCATTTTCTCTGGGCTGGTCCCAGGTTTCTGCTGCGATGTTACATTTTGTCCGAGAGAGAGAGATTATGTGGCCACTTCTCAGTTAATTTATCTGCTTAAATTTATCTTTGTCTGCCTTAAAAGGTCTCAGATCCTAAACTGCCTTTTGACTGGGTATTCTTCAGTCACACTTTACACACATTCCACAGGTTATAAACATATTCATAAGCAACATGGTTTCTAGGCAAAATTGGGCCTTGAGTGCAAGAAATTGCATTGTATTAAAGATAACATACCACAGGCATGATAAAAAGCTTAACAAATTATAACTAAGAAAACCAAGGTCAGGGAAGAAGGGAAAAGCAGAGGAGTATATCCAGTTAGCTAGATGCCAGTAGAGAGGACGGAGGGGTGTGCGTCCGACTGGTTACAGTTACATCCCATTCTGCTTCTATTTTATGGAGGACTTCATTGTCCAGGCTGGGAAGATAAAAACTTTCACAATTCAGAGATGGCCTTATAATGTTAAACAGTAATGGAGATGTGATATATTTAGAAGCCTTTCAGGACCTCTCATCTTCAGAATCTTTCTTAAGGCACAGACACACATGTTCTTTTGCTCGGTTACTTGTACACTAGATTGTTCGAATTGTCACCAAAATGATTTACCTCCTTGTTTGACACACAAGAGCCACACAAAGCCTCTTTTGAGTTTTTAAAGCCCTACTCAGAACTGCAAGGCTATAATGTGCATTTAAACTGTACAATAACAGTACATACATTTTTCAGCTGTGATCTGTACTTATGAAATAAGATTGTAAGACTAAGAAATATGCTAATTGATAATATATCCTTTCCTTCACCTTAGCATAAAAGTGTAGTTATTACATCTGATTATACTTATAGAACCATTGCACTCTATTATAACTTTGAGCTTAATTTTAACTTACACTACCACCATTTTATACTACTTTGGGAATGTAAAAGTGGCTTTAAAATGAGTGTATGTATAATTTATGCCTATTTAAAGGCCCTTAAAATGACAGAGTTGTGGGAAGTGGTCTTAATGCAAATGAGACTTAAGCCCTATGGCTGCATTCTTGCAGTCAGAGCTATGCCACTGGACCCTTGCAACTGTGTGGAGCCCCATTTACTAGAAATGGTATGTTTGAAGCCAGAGCTCTACCTGTGGGCAAAGGTTTTCCTATGGGAAGCTAATTGTAGATTCAGGGCATTTGTTCAGTGGAGGCGAAGAAAAGCTCTGTAAAATGAAATCCTTCGGATTTTTAAACCATATGATTTGATATTTGACTTTCTCTAAGTTTGCACCCATGGGGATGGGAGACTGGTTAACCTTTTAAACATATAGAACCCTAACATGGTCGCAGCCAGAGTGATAGTATGCTCCAGTAATCTGTTGGCTTGCTGAACTAGAAGAACATGAAATTCCAGTCAGAGTGGGACCCATGGGTATCGCTGTGGTCACTGACTTCCACTTCAACAAATTTCCTT
The DNA here is from genome assembly GCA_032595735.1 of Pelochelys cantorii. Classification (NCBI taxonomy): domain Eukaryota; kingdom Metazoa; phylum Chordata; order Testudines; family Trionychidae; genus Pelochelys; species Pelochelys cantorii. The sequence continues at coordinate 83,736,647 of CM064328.1, forward strand.
CTCTCACACTGTTTGTGATGAAGACCTAGATTTGTTACAGATTTGTAGTTTATGGTCAAAGATTAACTACTACACATATATTGTAGAACAAAACAAAAAATAAATCAAGGTGAAATCAATTGAAAATAAAATGGTTGTTAGCTTATTACTGGGATAATATGATTTCATCTTTATCTTTTCCTTTGTAAATATGCAGCTTTGTTCTCAATGAGGCTTGTGAGGTTATGGAAGGAAAATGTAAATGATGGCAGCTGTTTCCAATTTATTTCTTTCAAAACAACGATATAGTATAAAGGACTTATTTTATGTTCTTTCTTTGTGGGATGTGAGCAGCAATTTGTGAATGATGTATGAAATAGAAAATCTATACCCACTACATAGTGATTGTGTAAACTGTACTTTATGATGACTGCTATGCTCTTATGCACCCTCCTATTCCACACACACATCGATGAACTATAGCCATACCCAGAAAACCTAAATCAAATCCAGACGTCTAAAAAAAGGATGGAGGTTTTGGGAAAAAACTCAAGTAAATTGAAATATACTAAATACTTTAATCTTCTAAAAATAATGAGCAGTCCAGTGGCTCCTTAGAGACTAGTAAATATATTATATCATGATCTTTTGTAGGTAAGCCCACTTCATCAGATGTGTCGGAGTGCAAATTACAGAATCTAGGGTATATATAACAGTAAAAGCAGTTTCCTGACAATTATAGGACCAGTGTTAATGACACTAATTGAGTCAGGCTGGATAATTAGTGCCATTAACACTGGTCCTACAAGAGAAGAGCAAAATCTTCTCTTGCTCTTCTCTTCTGCGGACTAAATAAGCCCATTTAAAATCATAATGAACTTTTTAAGTCTGCCCATTTTAGAACCCTACTTTCTTCTTTCAGGAAATCTGTTTTCTTTATTTTTTTAAACAATATACTGCTATCTTCACTAAGTCTAAAATAACTATTTCTTCTGAGAATTGCTTTAGCAGGAGCAATTTTGCTTATCTCACAATGTAACAAAAATTTGTTACCAGTGGCACTAGGATACAGAAAGTTTGAGACAGTAACCAGTGGATTTCTTGTTCAGGCAGGGTACAGCACAGTGGGACACTAGGCTGTGACTAACATCACTTCCAGGTATAAACTGTTTTCACTCAGCTGTGACTTACTTTGTAAGAAAGAGTCCTCTCTTGTATCACCTGCCCTGTCAATACCACAGAACTATTTAGTTGTTTCCTTACGAGAACCACCAAGAAAAATTTTGCAGTCCATAAGCGTTCAAGAACCTTATTTACTTAAAAGAGATGATTTCAGAACTACTTTTGGACACCATGGCAGTAAATTAAGACTGGACTATTTAAAAATACCTGAGTGATATGAGGACACAACAGTTAAAACACCATAGCAATATTGTGATCTAAAGCATTTTCAAATTAATGGATAAGAGGATACTCATATTCTGGAAATAATTCGACTAATTCATAACAAGGATCAAGTGATTCATAAAAAACATTCCAAGTGCTTTCAGAAGTTTCCATTTTTATTTTGCCCTTATCTCAGACCATCCACTGCTATCAGTGATGGGGCAGTTTACGCCCAAAGGTCCTCTTCTGCTGGAAGCCCCAGGGTTCTGCCACAGCCTTCCCAGGAAAGAAGTAATAGAGGTCCTCTAGGTGGAGTGGTGACAGAGGATGCAGCCAATTAGGGCATAGGAGGTCCATATAAAAAGAAGGGGCAGAGCAGAGCTGTAGCTTGTTGCTGCTTGGAGCTGGGGTATCTCTACACAGCAATATTATTTCAAAATAACATAGTCCTTGTCTACACTGTAAGCAACAATCCCCCCTGCAGCTACGCAGCATTTATTTCAAAATAGAGCACTTTTCCTCCAACTTCCCTTACTCCTCATACAATGAGGGTTACAGGAGTCGGAGTTAAAAGTCCTCCAGCTTGACAGTATTTCATCATTACAGCCTCTCCCCGACTTACACACAGGTTACGGACCAAGCAATTGGTCGTAACTCAGTTTGTTCGTAAGTCGGACCCCAAAGAGTTACACGCGACCGCACTGTTCGTAAGCGCGGATCGCGTTCGTAACTCGGGGTCCGCCATTTACGACAGTCGTAAGTTAAAAATGTCAGCAATTACAACAGTATTGTTCTTTACAACTAGCATCCATAATGATTTGCTGTTTTAATGGGATAGTATTAATGTCTTATTTAGAAGATTTGGGCTTTGATTTGTTTCTTGCATTTTCTGTTTTTACTGTCATGGGGATAGGAACAGGAACATGATTATCAAAATATCCTCCCATGAGAGTTTTTGCCATGATATGACACCTGTCAGCCAGAAGCTGATAGATAGTGCTTTATTCCCAATGATCACTCAAGACTTCATAAATTACAGTGCAACACCAATGAAAATCTACAATACGTCTACTTGAATACTAAAGGAGCCCCACTAACTAGTGATTATTATCTATTATTAGATAATCAAAGGGGAAAATAGAAAGAAGGCAGTAATAATTTTATGCCTTGCTTGTTTTATTACTTGACTGCACTTACTTTGTAACCTCTCTGGTTAATGTATGACCATTTGGTTGGTTTAGCGTAGTTAGTTATATTGCTTCTTAGGTTGCTGTATTTTTCTTTTCCTGAATGGCCTCAGTTTATTTCATGGACTGTTCTGCTTTCCTTGTCTCATCGAGTTGCTTTGAAAAGAATAATTTGATATTTTTGGATACAAGGTCTTTGATGATCTGGATTTGTTAGTTTTTTAACTAATATTTAAATTGAGACAAAAGATGTAGTCTATTGCTTACAGTATGCCATTTTCCTAACAAATTAGATTTCTTGGAAGAATTAGTTTTACATGAAGATATAGAGGAATTTGATAAATCAGCCAGCAAGTAGAAAGGCCAATAAAAAAGAAGGATATCATCAATAATCAAACTTTTCTGAAATGTGTGGATTTGGACTGGACTTTGGTATAAGCAAGTATGAAAAGCTAATTGATGGATCATTCAACATGCATCTACAAACTAACAAAAATGACCCATAGAATAAAACCTTTAAGATGTCAATTGTCTGTGTTAGGGTAGAATATAAATGTTTCTCATTAGTAGGTTTCCTGCAGGGAAGTATACAATGCTAATACAAAGTTCTGTCTGAAAGCTTATGGTACTTAGTTGTTTCTGTCTTTATTATCACTTCATGTTAATGCTCTCAAAATCCCAAATGGCTGGGCAAAAAGGTGCATTCCTTTAATTTTGTAGTTATCAAACACACCGTTGGAAAAATTGCTTTGATATATACCCACAGACAACTTTCCTAAACATGTCATGTAGAAAATGATAATGCAGTCAAATCTATTATACTGTAGTTTCCACAATGAAGAAACTCAATTGGACCCATAAACTACTTCAACCTTTTGGCCTTTCCTGGAATGGAAGAAAAGACAGGTAAAAAGATGAAGCTGAGTGTGAAATTTTCGTTTTCCACTATCTTGTTAACAGAACACCTGAAATACACTCTTATGGGGAGGCAGAGGGAACAGACGAAAGTAATGGACATTTGGAAATCGAGAGCTATGTTGTGCCTTTGTCTTTTGGGGAAGGAGAGAAAGGGAAAGCCTGCAAATTCTTTAGAAAAAGTTATAGTGATACTGTTAATCTGAAGTACCTTGAATTTTTTTTTTGAAGAATCAGTTTTCTTTAAGACCGTTCTTCAGAGAATGTGTGCTGAATTTAAAAAACAAACAACAACAGCTTTTATTGTTGTTGTTGTTTCTGTAAGGGGCTTTTGTGGCTGGCTGTGGAAGCAATCATGCCAAACAGGAACAGACCCGGTCCTCCCCTCTCATTTTGCACCTTCCTGCCATTTCAGTTTCCACCTTTTCTTCTGGGTCTGACAGCAGATGGTAAAACGGTAAAACTAATGAAGCACAAAGCATTATCAAATACAAAAAGTAAGCAAAGAGAAGTATAATAAAAATAGAGATTCCTTAAATAGTTCTATTGTAATAACCCTAGGAGTAACCTTTAGAATAGCAGATGTACAATTTTAAGAAGGAAATGTGAAGGTGTCCCTTTAAATAAAGCTGCTTTAAAATAATGTTCCAGTCCCTCAGTGTACTACAAAGTGCAACAGCCTCACAACGAATTCTTGCATTAGAACTATATTGCTTCAGGTCATGCACTGTATCATCATAACTGATGTGGAATGACACAATAAGGTTCATTTTCAGCGCAGCTTGCAGGAGAATCAAGGAACTTAAATCATTGTTAATGGGAGGTCTGCCCCTTTGTCTATCCATGTATGCTGAAAGTTTACCTCAGTGTCAGGACACATTTGAAGAACTGTCTAAAGGCTTAGAGAAATGAGCAACATTTAGATCACCTCCTTCCCCCTCCTCTGCCCTTTCCCGGTAAAGGACACATGGTTGTTTTTGTGTGTGTGTGTGTGTGTGTGTGTGTGTGTGTGTGTGTGTGTTTTTAACCTGAAAGTATTCTAGACAATCAGGTGGGGGCAACCCTCAGAAGGTTTTGATGTGTTATTACATTGTCTTGCTGTTGTAGCTGAGCCTAACCATTTCTGAAGAGGAATAGGGATTTTGTGCACGGAGTGCAGAGAGTGCATAATACTTAATTTATAATTTGCACAGTGGCTTCAGTGAAAAATTCACCACCAACTCCCAATTCAGTAATTACATACCTACCCACTACCATTTGCTGCTCATCCTCCAGAAACAAGAAGCAACAAGAAGCATCTTTATTGCACCAAGACTGGGTGTGAACTTTAAGAGTCTAGGAACAAAAATGAAACCCATAAAGACAATTCAGCATTCAGAAATACCATACAGGGACTTACAAGTGGGAAGGTATGCACACTTGGCCTGGTAACTAAATCAGTTGGAGGTCAATGGGCAGAAAAACAGAAGTTTTGGAAGAAGTGTATTTGTGTGATAGTGAGCAATAGCATCCACATGAACAATTGAAGAGTCAAGACCTGGGTAAAGGGTAAACCAAAGCATTGTGCCTTAGAGAGCTCATCCAAAGGGATTCTGACATCCTCTAAAAACAGCAAGAGTGTATTTTTCATTACATTAAGGCTAAATGATAGCTATACCATTGTATATACCTCGATCCAATATCTAATAAGAACCAATGAGCACAGCGGAGTGACAGCCTCATAGATCTGCCTTCTATTTATACTTTCACTACACAAAATAAGAGCTACAGAGAGAGGATTTGTCATCTCTACGTCCTCGTCCTTCCTTTCCCCCTTCCCCCCCCCCCCCCCACGCATATGTTGTGGCTTGGATGATTTATCCTGTCTTCTGCAATTCACATCCTAAGCCTGTAAAGGAAAATAAGAGCATGTGTATCCATCATCAAGCTGTTTGTTCTCAGCACTAGTCATACATGGCTGCTTTGATCATTACTGCTCCAGTCCCCTACCAGGACCAGGTGTTGGTATGTGCTCAAGTGGAGGCACTAGATCAAAGAACACACAGAGATACAAAAGTTTATTCTTTCATTATGACCCCAGAGAGCAGACTTCAGCTGTCAGGATGTTGCATGGAAGTTGTGTCAGTGCATCGTGTGGAGAAGGCCTAATAACATTGAAACATGCCTGTGGTAGAATTATCAAAAGAACAAATGGTGAATGGTGGCCATTATTTTGAAGATTATTTTATGAGAATCTGATGCCAGCATTCAGCCCATAGTCTTCATATCCTCCTGAATCACAGACAAGTTTATTAGATCAGAGATTTTTTTTTAATCACTGAAGTATAATTTCAGTCCAGTCTCTGTCACAGAAGATCATATTGGCTGCATTATGTTAACTGCTGGGAAACACAAGCCAGGCCTCCTAACAGAGTAAAAGTAGTCATACAACCTCTTGCTATATTTTGGATGTACTGAAGTGTTTCCTTCTGCCCATTATCCTCACACAACCCCCCAGCAAGCAAGAAATGTGAGCTCTATTACCATTCCCTGCTGATTTTATTATTACAATTCACCACATGTGAATTTACGTGGCCTTAGTATTCATTTCCAGTCCTGTCATGAACTTCAATTAGACTCCAGCCTCCATGCAGCATTGAAAACCTCTACTGGCAAAAACACACCCAAGTTCAAACCAATATGGCTATTTAAGGCTGTCATCATTCCCATTTTGTCTGACATACTAATGTTGTGGGTAGACATCTGATGTTTTGAATGGCTTGAAGGATTAATCCTAAACTGCTAGATTAAAGACTCTGACTTAAAACCACATAAAATTGGAAAGGTTAAACACTACCTTTAACTTTGTGCCAGTTATTGCAATACAAGTGCATTTACTGTTCTAGAATTTGCACCCTCCCTCTTCTGCAAATTCTAGCTTTGGGAGCCTAGACAGTGAAGTGACAACCATTAAGCCATCCTACTGTTCTTCTCTCCCATGGGCTCTGACACAGTTCCTGATCTCCCCTCCTGGGACATTGCTCCATCTGACCATTTTAGCTACAGTAACACTTCATCCTCAAAGTATCAGCCAGTTATCTGGCTATTTTTTTTTTAAATTGCTTTCCAGACTCTCAACCAGGTGATATCCAGAGCATCCACTAGTTTACTTGTCTGACCCTAGCTTTTCTTGCACTAGCCAAAATGGAGATCACATATCCCTGGCCCCTTTCTCAGTAGACTTTGCTGCAAGGCCTTCTCTTCCCTGTAGCCCATGAGAACTCAACTCTCAGAATTCATCCTTGGTAGAAACCAGCAAAAGAGCTGTGCTGTGCCTGTAGTCTGTTAGACCCAAACCTGTTAGAAAACAGCCACACTCAAAATTTTGCTTTTGCTTAGGTTGTTTGTTTTTCCTTAGTGGTCCTATAGCCATGTTAAAATGCATTACTGTCCATAAATAGCAGGGTCAATTTTGCTGTCAGTTACACTCATGAAGCCTGATTGGCTCTAGTGGGGTTTCACAGGTTTAACTGATAGCACTAATTGACCCTCAAAGAGCAAAATTTTGCCTTTATCTCTGACTGCTGTGCAGGGAATGAAGCTAGTAGGAGGCCACACATCTGCCTTTGAAACTCAAACTTGCTAAAAGTGGGACACCACAAATGTGCTACTGGGCATTATTTATTACCTTGATAATTTGTTAGTTTGCCTAATGCTGCTATTGTTCTCTGATACAAGCTGCTGCTGACAGCATGTGCATTAGCCAGCAGAAATGCTATATTTGTCCCTAAACCAACAGACCATTCCAAACAAACTCCAGATACAAAAGTTGTACACCCCTGATGCAAGTAATGCAGACTCCATGATCCCACAGGTGAGGACTTAACATTCTGATCTGAATCTGAACTTTTCCAAAGTTGAGGATATTATAAATACAGGCATAAGTGCAAACACAGAGGCTACGTCTAGACTGGCATGATTTTCCGCAAATGCTTTTAACGGAAAAGATTTTCCATTAAAAGCATTTGCGGAAAAGAGCGTCTAGATTGGCACGGACGCTTTTGCGCAAAAGCACTTTTTGCGGAAAAGCGTCCGTGCCACTCTAGACGCGCTTTTGCACAAGAAAGCCCCGATTGCCATTTTAGCCATCGGGGCTTTTTTGCGCAAAACAATTCTGGGTTGTCTACACTGGCCCTCTTGCGCAAAAGCATTTGCGCAAGAGGGCTTTTGCCCGAACGGGAGCGTCATAGTATTTGCGCAAGAACACTGACGATCATACATTAGATTGTCAGTGTTCTTGCGGAAATTCAAGCAGCCAGTCTAGACAGCTGGCAAGTTTTTCCGCAAAAGCGGCTGATCTTCCGGAAAAACTTGCCAGTGTAGACACAGCCAGAGTGCAAGGTGCATGACAGGTTTTGCTTCTGACTCACAACCAGCCCTTGAGGAAATGTTTGCAGGCTGTCAAGTGTCACAGAAAGAGGGCCTAACTCTTAGGACTCTTTTGAGCACATAGTGGACATTTTACCTTCCCTCCCTTTCTTTGTGGTGGAAAGAAGTTGTTCCCAGCTTCATCTGCTCCAACCTAGCCTTACTTGTGTTACCATGCTACAGTGGGCAGGATTTTACTATTAGCACAAATTGCATAGTAAGGATGATACATGCAAGTGTGCTTATTTGATCCACTTTATTTTGCAACAAAAGGTCTAAACAGCTATAAAGTCAAATGAGATCTGAAATTTCTGTTGGCAAAAGCAATAACAAGAGGAATAGGAAGAAATGATACAGAAACTGTGTTAAACTGAAAGGAGCAACTCCTCAAAGCCTACATCGGAGTATTACCTGGTGTTTGTATTTTTAAGTGTTGTCTGTATATGCCATTTGTATTTTATTATTAAAACTAATCATAATCTTCATCCAAAAGAATGTAGTTAGTGCTTGCTCTCTAAAGTCCAGTGTAGTTAATGGGAATAATAATATTGCCTACAATAGGCGTTTGCACAGGCCTCAAACCAAGAATGCCATTTTGGGAGGGTAGGGAAGCAGCAGCTATAAACATGGGGACGCAGCTTGCTTTTCATCCATTCCCTGGATTATCAGGGAGGAGGGGGGGAGAAGTACTTGCAGGCTGTGATTTATTCCTCTGCCCATTCCTTTCACCAGCCAGGTGTGAGAGGCATGCAAGTACTTTCCCCTCCCTCGCTGACAGTCAGGGGAATGGGAAGAAAAGCAAGCTGCATCCCCTGAACCCCCTCATGAAACTCCGCCCCTGCCTCAAACTCCTACCTAAAAGCCTGTCGTCCTGAAATGTATTAAATTCTGTAAGTTTCTACAGTTATAAAAAGGCCACTTTTTAGAATAGATACAAATTACAAAAATAAAATTAGACATTTACCCACCTGCAGAAATGACTCTTATGAAACAGAAAATATTCATTCTTCATTCATCTCTGACCTTAAAGCCCTTCTTCTGCATCCTTGTTTAGCATTTGCACATTCTATCAGTTAACACATTGCCATATTTAATCTCTGAATACTAGCTAACTACAATCTTTGTTTTGTTTCTTTGCAGCACCTACCACAATGGGGAACCAGTGCCCTGACTAGGACTCGTATGCACTATGATAATACACATACATAGTAATTAAGGGAAAAGAGGCTACACATTCAGTTCATGTCATTTGTGACTTAATTAAACCCCATGATATCAGTAACTCAAAAAGATGTTTGGCTAAATTCCTTCTTGGAGTAAATCCTAAATCCTACCCCAACTCTACATTGCATCTATTAATTCTAAAAATAAATTAGTCTCCTTATGAACTAGTCACACAATGAATTTAATCATATAATGTGGAGGACTTTTCTTAATGAATGTAAAAAGGGCTGAACTTAGAAACTTTTTCTGCCACCTTCCAACCCAAGCAAACTTGACAAGACTGATTTATTTCAAATTGTGTTAAGGTTTGATTATAGCTTGAGAAATGTTGCCTTTCATCTTCTCAACAAAAACTGTTGACAGAATTGGCAGAAACTGATCTACTTGCACTATAAGCTTCAGCAAACTTCCCTACTATACATAGTCCAAACATGATTTTCTTTTAAATCCAGCAGCTCCTACTTCTGGGGGTTATGATCACCACTTAGCATTGGTGCTATAGTTATTTATCAGCCAGGGTAATAATCACTTCTAGAAATCTTATTGAAATAGGTATGAAATTTATGCAGACAAAATGACTTGTAATTGTGAACAAAATGCAAAATATCTCTAATAGAGATAATAATACCTGATAAATTCTTTATGACATTTTACATTAAAACATCATAATTTAATTCCATCACATTAGAATAGAACTGAAAGGGGTTTTTGAGCTTATCTATGTGTCACTAAATACTGAACATATTATCATCCCAGCTTGGAGCTGCCCTTTATGAATAGCAATATATAGTTCTTGTTATGTTAATGACATAGTTGCCTGGATTCCTGCAAAGGAGATGGTAATTGTGACCCCTTCATTTATTTTTTCCTTACGTTTCCAAATGTTTGAGTTTAGCACAAATGTGACAGTAGTGATGGGAAAACCACTAAAGGCTTAGATCTTAGCTGAAAGGTTCAAACTTATCCAGATTATCCCCAACACTCATTAGCCATGGTTTCCTATATGCACCAGTACAAGCAGGCTAGTTCAGTCCAGTAGGCTATACCACCAAGACATTTCTAGCTGGTACGCATACCAGAAAGATACTGTATTGTCCCCAACCCCACTCACAGAACAGCCCTGCAGGAGAACAGGCCAGGGAGGGGGCTGGGAGCGGTACAGCAACCAGAGGAACTTCCGGCATTCTGCTCCTTTCTCTGTACATTGCTGCCCCTCCCAGCGGGGAAAGGAACAGAACCTCCATCCCTGTTCTCTGACAGGGCTGCTGCTGTAGACCCAGAGCTGGAGGAGACATGGCTCTGTGGAAGGTGTGGCTGGGAGTTCTGTTCCTTTCCCCACTGGGAGGGGCACCAATGGTAACATGGCATGAGGAGAGGAGGGGGGGAAACGTGGGGGCCTCAGGCTGGGGGCAGTTTAAAAGAAGTTTTAAAGAATGCCATATGTATCTAGCCCCCTTCAAACTCCCTCACCAAACCCCCCGTTAGCTGCTCCTGTTCCCCAGCTCTCTGGTTGCTTACTAGGAGGCTTTCTGATAGTCCCACCCCTTGGTTTAAGGCTTGACGAATGAACAAGGAGTTAGTTTTCAAAGCCTCATTAAGAAGCTCATAGCTTCCAACTGCTAGCTCAGTGCTTGGTCCTTCAAACAAATGGCTCAGCACATGGACTTCCAAGCAAACAGACAAACCCAGGCTCAGCACACACACTAAAATTTGGGCCTGCGGCTTTTATCATTTCGACAACCTCTGGTATTAGAACTGTAATGTATATCAGGCTTTACCCTGGGATTTATTAGTTCACTTTCTTCAATTGGCATAGATGATGCCCTATTATATGGCTGAACAGATTGATGTCTCCCCACATTGTTAAATAAAATGTGGTGGTTTTAGTACTAATCCACTTGATCTTAACCTGCTAATTAGGTTAATTTGACATGAGCATATTTTATCTTAATTTGATTTGCCTTACTAATTTAGGAGTAATTTTAAACTGACATGTTTTTATAATTTTTATCTGAGAATTAATATGTTAAACTACATAAAATTGGAAAACTGTGTTTTGCTCTAATAATGTGTCAGCCTAAAAATCACAAGAGAGCTTTTGTTATTCACAGCACCATTTATTTCACAATTGGTATATAGGCTCAAGCTCTCCTCCCATCATGAAACCAGTTCCAATGTCATCCAAAAATAAGATTTCCCAGTGTTGTGGCTGAAGTCCAGAAGAACACAGGATCATAGTAGCTAAGATGTGCAGAATCCCCTGTATCCGGACTCTTTCCACCTCAAGTAGAACATGACTGGTTTTTCTCTCTGTATTGTTCCCTCCTCCCCATGGCTCTGTTGACTTCTCCATACTGCCAAACCCTCCTCTCCTTTCCATGGCAGCTGGCTGGGAGTCCAGTGTCCTAACTAGGAGCCCAGGAATTAACTTAAGTAAAGAAATAATTGAAAATGGAAAAATAAAAACAATCAAGACAAACTTTCTAAGGGACAGATTTAAATTCATGGAATGGTCTTCCAAGGGAAATAATGAAAACACCATTGTCCTTTTCATGGATATCTCATCATTTCACTTTTTTGTCATGTCCTTCTATTCTATCTCCCTTCATATGCCACAGATGTAAGCTCTTGGCGACAGGGACAGTTTATTACATATGTATTACATATCTTATATATATTGGGACCCTGATTTCTGATTGGTGCCTTGAGAAGCCACTAAAATTAAAATAATACTCATTGGTTGTGTCATTTACCACTGAATTGATCGGTATGGACAGAGGATTAGTGAATATGTGGTTTTGTAGGTAACAGCATCTATTGTGATAGGTATATGGTCTAAATGATCACCTATAGTTTTTTTCATCTTTAACTGAATGTAAATGGTATCTAAAAAATTCCTGAAACTCATCCTGGATCCAAAAATACAACTATGTGGAGACTTTATTGAATAACAATAATATAAAAGCAGCACATGGTCCTCATGACCATTATTTGGTTTTTGAAGATGTGCCCTAACTACACCAGTCTAACACAACTTTAAATTCTTACATATCTTATTACTCCAGTAGGGAAAACAATAACTAAACGAGTTTTGACATTTCAGCAGAACTCAGATATTTCATGTTTAGCTAAGAAATAGCAGAATTGGGCCCCTAACATGTACACTTCACATTATGAATCATTTTTATTTTTTATTTATTTTTTAAACAAAACACTTGTGAGTTAGAGAAGTAATATCCCCATTTTACAGATGAAAACTGAGGCACAGAGAAGTTAAGTAACCTACCCAAAATCACATAAGAAGGCTAGAGCAGAGCCAGGAACCTGGAACCCAGATTTTCTGTATCAGTGTGGTGTTTTTAGCTACAAGGATATCCTTTCTCTGTTATGAAGAGCGATGACACTGAAGTCAATGGAGTCACATAGATGTAAAAGCAAAGTAAGTGAGAGGAGAATTATGCCTTTGGTGTTATGGAAATATGAGTACATTCACATTAACTCCCATAAAATGCCCCTTATGTGTGGATCTTCAAATATTTATTCAACACAATGTCTTGTAAACTCAGTTGTCAGATCCCAGAATATCTTTTTTCTTTTTTTTCACTTGGCCGGTAGAAATAGGGAATGTTCCTGTCACTTCAGCTGAACTCCATTTGAAGGACAAATTTTTAATATGTATAATTCTCTCAATATGCTCCAGTCTCAGTGCTAACTGAATTCCCAAAGTAATAAAGTCTTTCTGAATAATACTATGTCCATACCCTTGCAAAGCTCGTTGTTGAAAACACATAATGTATTTCAATCTTCAGCATTTTCATAATGCAGTCCTAATGTACAAATCTTCAAGTGAAGAGTTTTAAAGATCATCTCGTTTTACATAACTGAATGTAATGTTGTCTTTAATTTTTAAACACTGAACTTCTGCAATTTGGCATATATATAATCTTGAATGGTATACATTCCATCAGCTCTGAAACTTTTATTGGTTTGATCCCGGTTGTGTTTTTGCCAGCAGAGATTTTCTATACTGCATGGATGCTGGAGGCTAATTGAAGTTCATGACAGGACTGGAAATGAATGCTAGAACCAAGTATATTCACATGTGGTGAATCGTAATAATAGAATCAGCAGGGGAGGGTAATAGGGCTCACATTTCCTGCTTGGTGGTGGTTGTGTTAGAGTAATGGGTAGGAGGCGGCACTACACCAAGTCCAGAAAATATCAAGAGGTTGCATGTCTACTTAAACTGCCACACTAGTAGGAGGCATGGCTTGTGTTTTGTTGCCTGGAACCTATTAAAAGAAATAAAAGCAGATATGAAGCCTTTCTTCAACATATGGGAACATTTTCCTGTCAGTCACATTCCAGGGTAGAAGCTCTCAATTCACAAAGCATTTGTGCATCTCTTCTTATCACAGGCATATCTGTCTTTCCCCCCAACAGAGTATTATATGAAGTCTCCCTATTAGGGAAAGGTTCAATTTCTGCATTAGCTATATAAATGTCAGGAAATTAAAACAGCTTATTGTAAACTTTTATTATAAAGTTCTTTCATTAAAGTCCCATTTCGGCAAGGGACTTAATCATGTGCCTAACTTTTAATCTTAAAAGTTAGGCACATGGTTAAGTCCCTTGCTGAACTGAGACCCATATGATCAATATCAATGATAACACTTGGTGTGCCATTTATTACAGGTTTGATAAAAAATACTTTAGAAGTGTACCTTTATGGACTGCAGATACCGAAGATCTGTTGAATATCTATATAATACGTATTGAATTGGTGATATATGTAAGTGACAACCATCTCAAAGGCTAAAATATTCCTCAACAGCCATAAGAAGTGGGCATATCCAAGAACTCCCACATAGAAAGCCACCACATGTGGTTTGAACATGTGAGTAAGTGCACCAGTGGAGAGATTTGAGGGGAAAAGGGGGAAAAGCCTCATTGCTGACATCTAACAATCTATTTAAATCAAAGACAATTAATCTTGAATTGTACACAAAATACAACAGGAAACTGGAACAGAAAAAAATGCAACAAAAATCCCATAAGTTATCTTGCTATTGCTAGCAGAAGAGACTGTTAGATTCCAAGCAGAAGAATGGCCAGCAAACTGCTGGGATATCATCTATACCAGTGCTTCTCAACCTTTTTTTATAAAGTACCCCTTTTTAAGAAAAATTATAAGTACCCCCCTTTTCAAAAAAATATTATAGGTACCCCCGTTACCTACAGTTTTCAGACACACAATTTTTTTTCTACCATTGCAACACATTTGTTTAAACAACTTAATCGTAGCTGAGCTGGTGATGAAATTTTTGGGTGTAAAAAGTACAAAAATAATAAAGCGCTGTAAAACTTAAAACCAAAATTCAGTTTTCTCCAAATTTCAGTTGTGTTGATGTACCCCCCAGACTTCTCTTGAGTACCCCTGAGGGTACTCGTATCACTGGTTGAGAAACACTGATCTATACCATCCTCACTAAAATCACATGAATAACCCAACACAACTCCCTCTCTCTCTCTCGCACTATACATATTTTTATTACAAATATTTTTTCCTTTTATTTTGAGGGGAAAACCCCCACTTGCAAAGTTTTTCCTAGAAGAGGATAGAAAAAGTAAAAATAAAAAAGTTGACTTTTGGCCTGAGCTGTTAGTCAAAGTTTGCGGCTTTGCCAGGTTGTTTCCATTAGGAGGAAAAATTGATGATACTACTCAAATGTTTCTTTGGTGCAAACCTGTTTGTGTAAATTCTTTGTAAATAAAGTCCTGCGTTCCCCAAAACAGTAGCAATAAACAATTGTAGGCAGTTTCCTTATCCAGAAATCCTAGTCTGCCTTTCTGAGTCCTATGCCCAAAAGAACCGCTGAGACTCAGCTTCTTCCCAGCCCATCCTTGCTTCTACAATTTCTTTGCTTTTCTTCCTTTCTGTGGAGCCCTGCATGGATACAAATGTCTACCTGCAGATGGGAAGATCCGCGGATAGAAATAGATATCTTCAGCCAAAGGGGATGAGCGTGTTGCTGCTGCTCCCAGGAGCCAGTGCCACATGCTGGCAGCTCCTCCTTCCCCTGCATCTGTACTACCCCCAGCCACATTTCCTTTCTGGGGTTGTACAGCCCTGCTAGCAATGGGGCTGGAGGCAGTACCTGGGAATGGCGGCACCATACTCCTCTCCTTTGTCTTCAGTGTTTCCTGTGAGTAGAGTCCTGTGGATTCTACTCACGGGAGATACCAATTTCTATTCACAAATATCTGCATCCACGTGTAGACATTTGCATCTGTGCAGGACTCTATCTTTTTGTTCCTTTTCTGCCTCAGATACAGCCTCCCCCCACAAAGAATCAAATCCCTAGCCCTTACATTTGCAATCAAGCCCAGGGAAACCTCTCAGTTCACATGGCTTAACTTCTAATTGGCCTTGTATATGACCTAGAACCATTGGCACCTCTCAGGCTATTTTACTCCATAAAGGAGCTTAATCGCTTCTTCTATTTAGCCTGATTGGAGGGTAGCTGGAACATCAGTTTTATCCAGGTCTGTGACTGATCTAAGGATCAAAGACATTCTAGATGACAACCATTAAAACCATTACAACTTTTCAGCTTTTCTCTCACTTTTTTTTATGCCTCTCCCTATGACTAGTGGAAAAAATGTAAAAAACTGAGATAATGTGGTTTTCTCTCCTAATTTCCAAAACAATACTATTCAAAAAGTATAAAATAGTTTTTCTTTTTGGTCAATATTTATTTGGGATTTTGTCAAAAACGAAACAAACAATTGACAAATGCTTTTCCTACTCATGGAAAAAAAATAATCAAATTTCATTTTTAACAACAAAAAACACCCTTAACTTCAATCACAACTACCTGAATCATTCTTAAAAGAGGGATGTAAAACATCTAAAACAAAAACAAGGAAGGCCCTGGGTCTGTTTCTTGAGGTCATTTATCCAACTCCCCTTATTTCAAAATAACAAGCAGAGCATCCACACTACCAAGCTCGTTATTTCGAAATAAGGAGTCTATTATTTCTAAATAATAGCTCCTGCTTTCCATGAGGAATAACACTTATTTTGAAATATTTATTTTGAAATACTGGTAATGTGGACGGTCCACTGCTGCTATTTTGAAATAACTATTCCCCAGAGTCATTCAAAGTAGTTATTCTCCAGTGCTTCCTGGGGCTCTAAGTCAAAGTAGCGTGTTCATATTAAGTGAGCCTGCCTCGGACTAATTTTGAGGCTTCCCTGTAGCGTGGACATGGTATTTTGAAAGAGTTATTTTGGGATTCATTATTTCAAAATAAGTTATTTCAGAATAATTTCCTAGTGTAGACATGCCCCCAGACTAACAATACCACTCTCTTGCATCCTAGATGCCTCCATCTGTGAGGAATTAATATTAATTGCTGTATTTGATTGGTATGATGTTTCTATTGGATTTTATTTCCAAAAGGGTCTCCCATAGTAGCCCACAGGACAGGAAGCTATTTTTTATCATTCTAAAGTTGTCTTCAGTGACTTAGGAGTGTGAGTACAAACTTCAGAGCTCATTGATAGGAAGCAGGGCACAAATCCCAAATTGGTTGTGTGTTCTATATTTTCATTTCACCAACCAGTTATTAAGTCTTCTGGCACTATAATTGCCTCAACAGGGAGTCAAACACTCCCTTTGGATGATCCAATCTATCTTGCCACTCACATGACCATACATTTGTGATGAATGTTTCCTTCCTCCAAAGACCACTGCAATAGTCAGGTTACTCCCAGTCCCAAAAGGACAAGTTACTTAGCCTAGCTCAATCACACCCTAGATCTCACACTAAAGACAACACTTGTAGCCAATCCTACAATAAATTATCTAAAGATTTATTAGGTAAGAAACAAAAGTTATTTACAAGGTTAGAGAGCAGATAAAAGTATACATACATAAAAGAGTTACAATCTTAAGTTTACAAAAAGAAATAGAAGTTTCTATAATAAGCAAGCAGTCTACGTTAATTGCGTAGCTGAAGTCAAAGTAGCTTAACTCAGCTTTTGGCACTGTCTACACTGCAGAAAGTCAAAGGAAGAACACTCTTCCTTCAACTTCCCTTACTCCTCATGAAAACAGGGTTACCAGCATTGACTGGAGTGCCCCCTCACTTCAAATTAACTGTCTTAACTAGACCACTAGTTCAAATCCTGAAAGATCGATAGCATCAGCTCCGATATTCCTCTGTAGCGAAGACGTATCATAAGCGTCCTTCAGGGCTTACCTAGGCCAAACACTGGGGATCTCTTGCTTATGATTGATAAACCTTGCTCCTAGATGGAATGTAGAGTCCAAGCAGCAGAGACATATAGTTCTTTCTTTTTTGAGGTTTTTATCCTCTTCTTCCCTTGTGCTCTGAGCTATAAGCTCAGCTCATGGGAGGAATCCACTTGTATGACTTCTTTTCACTAGGGATTTGGTTGGGGAGTGGCAAAACAACCAACATCGTTTGTCATACTTATTGTACAATAGCCCATGTGGCATCAGTGGACTTTTCCTATTGGGAGGGTGTCATAATCATGAGGGTTAGCCAGCAGCCTGGGGCCTAAGGGGTTAAAATACCTAAACCAGGTAGAGTTGGCCAGTAGGAATATAGGTAGGAATTTCAAACTGGGACAAAGGAATTTTTGGTTTTTCCCTCCTTTGTCTCTGGGGCAGTTTCTCTCCAGCTACTGAGGGAGTCAGACAGAATGTCTCCCTCCAAGAATAGGCTCTTCACTCTTCTGTAAGTAGGGCAAAGTTTAGATAAATCTGTTAGGTTTTATTGTTTTATGATTTGGGAAATGGGATCTGATGTCTGTTCATTTAAAAATGGGCTTTGCTCTCTTTTGTAACTAAGTTCTAGGCCCATGGTGAGGTTCCCCCACCATGAGTATTATTTTGTGACTTTTCCATCTAGTCAAGATGCTTGCAACAGGAATATTGTGGTGATAATAAAAGTTCTTTCTCTTTTCTTTTATTAACCTGGTATTGATTAATTTTTGTGTCCTGGTTTTTACTTTAGGGATGAGATTTCCCAAGTGATCTCTCCCCTGGTTTTCTTATCATTACTTGGGTGGTGGCAGTGGAGTTTTTATCCCCAAAATCTAGGTTGTTAAGATTTTGGGGGGAAGTTTTTACCAAAGCCTGGAAAGATAAGGTTTTGGGGTACTTTTGCGGGCCCCCACTTCTGCATTCATCGTGCCAGAGTGGGGAAGGAGCCACGACAGAGGGACATAATACACTTCTGTTGGGGAATCATCCCTTCTCTCCTTTCTAGTGATTGGTTTTACTGTAAGCCTCTGTGACTGTGTCACTCAAATATTACTTTACAATATGGGAATCAGATGTTCAAAGTGAGATTAATGCATGCAACTACTGAAAAGCCTTCAATAAAGTCTAAACACTATTCTTACAGCACTGATTCCAGTTCAGTATTTGTCAGGGTTCACCGAGACATGAGAACGTTGTCATTCTGATCCATACTAGCTGACTGAGGCCTCAAAGTTAAGACCAGTTTCTTAGCAGAACTTCTTTGCACTACACCTTTTCTTTACACATAAAATCCTGAGGGGTTGATTGCAAAATATTTAGTTTCATTACTAAAATAAATGAAAGTTTCACTTTTACAAATAACTCATTAGACTGTCAGGGAAACCTACACTTCTAAGAAACACTGCTGCTCAGAGAGCTCGGTGGGTAGATGAATTGAATGCCAGTGGCAATTTTCTTTGATCTATGCATTTTCCCCAGCTGTGACTAGCATCAGCTTCTTTGCTACTATTTGTGTGTGCATTTGTGATGGCTGCTTAAGGATAGGGCAGATACAGTTTTCCAAAGAGAGGCTCAGCAGGTACAATTCAGTTTGCAGGAGAATAAATGTGTCTAAGGATTTACTTTAATTTATACGTATTCTTCTCACCATGTAATTAACTGCCTTTGCTACAGAAAGAAACCACTAGTTTTGGTGCCTGGGTCTACACTAGGACCTTTTTTTTAAATAACCCACTTTAAGCACAGCGTCCACACTACCAAGCTCATTATTTTGAAATAATAGGCCGTGGAATTTGAAATCTGTATTCCTGTTTTTCCATCAGGAGTATTGCTAACTCCAGAATAGTTATTCTGAAATAAAACAGTAGTGTGGATGCTTGTGTTGCTATTTCAAACTAATTACTCCCCAGTGCTTTCTGGGGCTCTAAGTCTGGGGTAGTGCATCCACATTAACAGAACCTGCCTCAAACTAATTTCTAGGCTTCCTCATAGTGTGGACACACTAGTTCAAATTTGTTAAATCGTGAGTTAAGTCAAATTTAGTAATTTCAAAATACTTTCCTAGTGTAAACATGGCCAATATGTCTACACCATACACCTCTTTCAACAGCATATAGAGTATGTATGCTACCTATCCCTCTACCAAGGGCGTAAATATCAATTGTAGACTGTGAGACACTTTGTAAGTGACTAAAGACACATTTGAGTCCTTTGCATATGTACTATACATATCTTTCTATTCATCCAAGCAGTGCCTTCTCTGTCTCCACTGATATTTCTGGAAGTTTAATGTTCCCCTGTCTTCCTGCTGCTGTTGTCTTTCCCCATGGCTAGGGCAGGCTCCAGCAGTTGAGAGAGGGTCTCACAGCAGAGAAGCCATGGGGGAATCCTCCATCAGGTCCTTGTTGCTAGAACCATTTCCTACTACCTCCCGCTGCCAGAGCCTTTCACTGACATGACAGGGATAGGGTGGAGACAGCTGATTTTTCACTGCTTCATATAGCTAGGCAACCTCCATGTGCTGCTGCAAGTGATGTGCAGCATAGACATAGCCTATGCAGACAGATTGAACCAGGGACAGCTAGAAAAAACCAAATTTGTACAAGTCTGAGATTTATGTAAGTTGAAGCGAATAGATTCAGACACCTGTGTGGAAGGGGTCCTTCAAATGACAAAGTGCTGTGTGGGTTAAATGAGAGTGTCACTGTGGGTATGTTTCTGTGTGTGAAGATGCACAGATGTCACAGAGACTAATACATGAGAGGACTACTCCAAGAAACAAATATGAATGAAGATACTTTTTAAAACTTCAAAGATACGCTTCATTTGAAGAATACCCACACCAGTGTTTGACCTTTCTAACTTGTTAGCTAAACTTTGATAGTTCAAGCTTCTCATGGTTGAATCCACACAAGAATCAGAGTCAATGACTTTCTTTGTTAATGACTTCCCTCAGTTCCCTGAAAACATCCACTCAATGTGCAGCAGCAATAAAAAAAAAGCTAACAGTGTTAGGAACCATTAGAAAAGGATAGATAACAAACTAGAGACTATTGTAGTGCCACTATATAAATTCAGGGTACACCCACACCTTGAATACTCTAAAAAGACATATTAGAAGTTGAAAAGGTGCAGAGAAGAGCAACAAAAATGATTAGTGATTGAAACAACCGTCAGGTAAGGAGAAATTTAAAAGACTGGGGCTCCTCAGCTTGGCAAAGAGGTGACACAGGAGGGATATGCTAGAGGTCTATAAAATCATGAATGGTGTGGAGAAAGTAAATAGGGAGGTGCTATTTACCCCTTCACATAAGAACAAGGGATCACTCAATGAACTTAATAGGCATCAGGTTTAAAATAAACAAAAAGAAGTACTTCTTCATATAATAATACACAGTCATCCTATGGCGAATGTTGCAAAGGCCAAAAATATAACCAGGTTCAAAAGTGAATTGGATAGGTTTATGAGGGTAAATCCATATGGAGGCAATTAGCTAAGATGGTCAGGGATGCAAACCCATATTCTTGGTGCCCCTAACCCTCCAACTGCCAGAACCTGGCACTGGATAACTGCAGATGGATCATTAAATAATTGCCCAGTTCTTGTTCCTTCCCTCTGGAGCATCTGGCACTAGCCACAGTCAGTAACAGGGCATTGGGCTAGATCAGTGGTCTTCAACTTTTTAAGCATGAGATCACTCTCTGAATTTAAGTGCAATCCAAGATCTACCTCAAATATAAATACCCTTACCTCTCTCCTGCCCTTTCTCTGAGGCCCCGCCCCTGCTCACTCCAGCCTCCCTCTCTTGCCCATCTTCACTTTCATCAGGCTGGGGCAGAGGTTTGGGGTGCAGGTTCTGGTCTTGGATTAAGGGATCTGGAGTGTGAGAGGGTCTTTGAGCTGCTCTTGGGGCAGGCAGTTGGGATGTAGAAGGGGGCTCTAGGTGCAGGCTCTGGGACGGTGTTTGGATGCAAGGCTGCTCAGGGCTTGGGGTGCAGGAGGGGGTTCATGACTGGGGTGTGATTTCAGGATGCAGGCTGCAGTGGCTCCTGGGTGATGGTGCAGTGGGGCTAAGACAGACTCACCCCTGCCCTCGCCCTGGCCCATTCCTTAAAGCAGCCAGCAAACTCAATTCCAAGTCCTGTTGTGCCCCCTCTCTGCTTTGAAAGGATACAGAGTGGGAAGGGGGCACCTTGACATCAGCACCCCTCCTCTCCCTTCCCTGCACAGGAAGCAGGAGGCTCCCCAGGGAGAGGGGCAGTTCTAAGGCAAAGGGCAGGAGAGGAGCAGTAGTGGGGGGAGAGGCAGCTGAAGTGCTGGCACTTGGTAGTCTCTTGGCCAAACCAATCAGGATCACCTGTCAGAGGCTCCAAGATCTACCAGTAGATCCTGATGTACTGGTTGGTGACCACTGGGCTAGATGGACCATTGGTTTCATCATGACAGTTCTTCATTTGCTTATATCTATAAAAAATAAAATATGAGCCCACTAGGGGGAAGAGGAAGGGAAAGGAGACAGATGTCCTGGCTCCACTGCCAACAATGCCCCAGTGATGACCAACTGCCTCATTCTCCACTGGTGGAAACCACCAACACTGAGACATTAGAATAAAATGTGAGAGCAGTTCCTGGATGAAGAGCAGATGGCTCAAAGTTATCACAGATAAGACCAAAGAACTAGACTGCCATATTTCTCCCTCCACTGAAAGCATTTAGCCCCCACTTGTCAAATGGGTGTCACAAATCCCAGACCAGGCTGATTCATTGGTGAACTTGAATGACCAATACATAAGGGTATGTCTAGACTACATGCCTCTGTCTCCAGAGGCATGTAAATTAGACTACCCGACATAGTCAATGAAATGGGGATTTAAATATCCCTGGCTTCATTAAAATAAAAATGGCTGCTGCACTGTGCTGGCTCAGCTGATTGTCGGCACAGCGTGGCAGTCAAGACGCGGATTGGTCGACAGGGAACGCCTTTGTTGACCGCTCCCTTATGCCTCGTGAAACGAGGTTTACAGGAGCGGTCGACAAAGGCGTTCCCTGTTGACTGATCCGCGTCTTGACTGCCGTGCTGTGCCAATGATCAGCTGAGCCGGCACAGCGCGGTGGCCATTTTTATTTGAATGAAGCCGGGGATATTTAAATCCCGGCTTCATTGACTATATCGGGTAGTCTAATTTACATGCCTCTGGTGACAGAGGCATGTAGTCTAGACATACCCTAAGTGACTAACAATACCACTCTCTTTCGGTGTGCTGGGACTCTGTGGCCCTTCCTCCTAGATGTCACCTTCAGATTGAGTGACTGTAATTCACTGCATCTGAAGCTGTATGTAAAAATAATGCAAATGATCCAGCTGGGGCAACACGTGGCTGCCTGCCTCCTCCACTATGGCGAGCATATCTCACTGCACTCTTATCCCTTCACAGTGCCACTGGCTCCCATTCATCTTGAGTTGCCCTGTAGAAAGTGTTTGAGAACTGCAGACAACACAGTTGGATCACATCATCTAAGAATGAATCTTCAATGGAAAGAGATTGGAAAAAGATGATGCTAGAGTCTGTCCACCTTTAGAAAATGTTGAAAAATCTTGCTTGTTGAAAAAGTTCTCATCATATCCATTCACCACACAGCCCACTCCACCATCCTTCCCCTATTTAAAAAGAAACACGCAAAAACCCAACACTCTCTCACACAGAAATTGTGTAAATGGAGACAAACTAGACATCTGTGAAGTCCATCTGGGGACTTTGTTAATTTGTGTGGAATGCACTGCAAGTGCAGCACCGAACCCAAAGAAAGATTATTTAAATGCAACTGTTGAGCATGGTTCATAAACACTGTAAATGAACACCTATACAGAACAGAGGGGCTGAGAAGTCCATCCTGAATTTGGAGTCACGTCATTGGTAACTGCAGAGGGAAGGTATGCTGAACATGGAAGAACTCAGAATGTCTCTGAACCCAAAGGACATGTTATCTAGAGAATATTCTGGGTGTGATGAAATACTGATTCAGTTAAGTGCCCATCCCTTTCACAGTCTCTAAAACAAAAATAGTCACGATTAACAAGTTTAATAGATTTACAGAACAGTGATCTGTGTGAGCTATTGGTTGCCCTCTTGTTAATATTAGACTTTGAGACTAAATTTTAGAGTTCATCTTAATACAATGGAGAGCAGTAGATTTCACATACATCTAGCAAGATGTGAAATTTGCCATTAATGATTATTTTTAGTAATCTTCTTGCAAAAAGGGAATCTGGCAATCTGAAAAGTGAAGAAGGTTACTAAGGTGATTTTCCAAAGGATAAGACTTGTTTATTTCCAGATATTCGAATACCTGTTCTGCTACATTGCTGAAAATTCAGGCAGCTGAAGAAAGAGTTTTTATTTCCTGCTCCATTGGAGGTTCACTTTTTTTTATAACTGTAAGATGAGCAATTGTGTGAGGAACAAGGGACTTTCTATTCTCACCTTGATACACAGCAAAGTGCATCAGATCCACTGGAAATGTTGCAAACTGCTGAACAGAATAACACGTTTTTAACCAGCCTGAATACTTGATGCTCCCAGAACTCCAGGATATTTCAACAAATGCATTCAGTTTAGCTTAGTAGGTTTATGAGAATGAACGAGTCTATTTCAGGTGACAGACTATATAGTAAAATGGAGTTCAGTGTTTTTCCTTTTTTTCCGACACCCTCAGTGCTTGTTTTATATGAATATCAATGTTTTTATAAGAGCTTTAAAAGATGTTATGTTTCATTATAACTCTTATTTTGGACTAACCAGCAGGATATCTTTAAAAGGACAAAGCTTCAGTTTTATGAACACATGTTCAGCAGTGTTGCCAAATCAGCATAGCAATAAGGCCTTAAGTTGGGTAGCATTGAGGGTTAACAATAAAGTGATTTTGAGTGTCCCAATGTTTCTCAGTCTTGAGGCGACCTAAAATACACACAGAAAATGTTGTATCAGAGATTGGGACACGTTCTGTTTAAGCATAAGGACAACAATCCACAGCAACTTTTCTACAAGGTTGGATAATTTTCTTATCTTCACTGAGGACTATGATCATGCTACACTGGGGCTTTGTACTGGGATAAGCTGTCTTCCAAATGCCCTTTTATGGGCAGGTGTGGCTCTACAGCACCCCATGTCTGTTTCGGTGTAAGACATCCCCACAATTTTTCTCTCTGCCTCTCTCTCTCATAGTCAACAACACACCGGCCTGGGACTGATTAATAAAATAAACTGTGCAAAAGCAATTCTCAATGTCCCTAAATCTATTCCAGTCCATCACTACAACACAAATATTCATAGTCAGCTCTGGCATCTTCCACCAATCCTGGGGCTCATCTTCTGTCCCAAACGGTTCTTTACAACTCTTTCCCCCACCTCCCAGTCCTTCCTAGCTGGAGCGTAGCTTTCTAGCTCTGGCTTCCAGGCCCCAGCCTTTCATGGCCTCCTGCTCACTGCAGCTCCTCCTGCCACATGTCCCTCCGTTTCCTGTTCCCTTCTGGCTCTTTATGGGGAAGATCTCTGTGCAATCAGCCCCCATTAAGGCTGTTGATGAACTATAGGTGGGCTGGAGCAGTTCTCTCTTAAAAAGACCAGTCCAGTCTGACATTCCTCATCAGTTGTGGTCAGTATTTCACTGAATACACAGAGAAAAACTAAAGTTCCCCACCTCCCATACTTAACACTTTCAAAACTGGATTAACTCAGTTGATCAAATGGTTGGGCTGAGAGTGGCAGCATGCTCTACTGGATGAGTAGATAGGCCAATGAACAAGGAGTTCTGTGGCTTGGCTTCCATTCCCAGTTTTACCACCAATCTGCTTTGTAACCTGGGGCATATCTTCCACTTCGCTGGTGTAAGGCAATCACAGTTTTCTCCCTGTCTGGCAGTGCCCCTATCACTGCAGTGCTCCTAGAGCAATTCTGTTCAGGGGGTATTAGCCAGCAGTTAACAGGCCCTAGTCTGCAGTCCAGGTTGGGTAGCAATCAGTTCTGGTATCCCCAATGTTCAATCAGAGCAGGGGTGCACACAGCAGTCTTGGGAAGATTAGCTCTCTGGTGGGAGAGGCAGCAAAACCGTCTGGTGTTCTAATCCGCATGGGCACCAGACCAATTCTGGCTTTCTTGCCTAAAAATGGGGAGGCTGCCATCCTGATGATGGAATGACCGGGGGGGATGCAGACACACCCACTCCATTGTGACCCAGTATAGGGCCCTAACAGTGGGAGAGTGCTCTGCCACTGGGTCAGCAGGGAAATCCGACTACAACAGGATGGTCAGCATGCAGTCAGTAACACAGCCAAACCCTATTCACCTTTCCTAGACTCCTTCCTACACTCCTAGTCCAGGGTTCTGAGGTTGTCATTCATCTTGCTGGGGTTAACTGCTAATGGGAGCGCCAAGAGCTCCTCAGCATTCCTAGTATCTGATGGCTTCTCTGGATCTCTGGCATTGTACTGACTTCCATCTGCTCCAAGTTCCAGCAATGAGGGGTAAGACATACAGCTCCTCTGGCAGCTCTTCTCTAAGGGTACGTCTTCTCTAAGGGTATGTCTATATACGTCTACATCTACATAGCAGGGCTAAAGCCAAAATAAGCTACGCTTATGCATAGCTTAAATCAAAATAGCTTATTTCAGTGTTTGGCGATGTCTACACAGCAGGAAGTCCAATGAAGAGCACTCTTCCTCCGACTTCCCTTACTCCTAGTAAAATGAGGGTTACAGGAGCTGGAGTAAGAAGTCCTCCAGCTTGACCTTATTTTTACATTATGTCGAAATAACTGCTTGTAGTGTAGACACGGACTATGTTATTTCCGAATAACATTTGTTATTTTGAAATAACACTGCTGTGTAGACGTATCCTAACTGAGCTGGAGGGCCTGCCTTTTATATATCTGGTTCATGTTCCGCCCAGCCTACCGCGGCTGCCTCCTTGCAGCCCGGCCTTTTAGAGCTGCCTCCATGCAAGCCCCTCCCTCCATGACTGCCTCCTTGCAGCCCCTATGGCCTCAGGCTGGGTAGCCTGCGTTTGCTAGGCCGAAGCCTCTCTCATTGCAGGCAGGCAGGCAGATCCCCCTCCTCCTCCCAGGAGCTGCTCTATATGGCCTCCAGCTGGGCCCTCCTTAGCTGCTTCAGCTGGGCTTCCTCCTGACTCCAGGTCTCAGCCCCTTAAAGGGCCAGTACAGGGCAATGCCCTGTCACACCATATTTAAAAACAGAATGATAAGTTTGGATGTTCTGTAAAAAGATGCTTCACAAGTTTTGGAAAGAGATTGGCCCAAAGCCTGGTGCTGATTTTTTGTTGTTGTTGTTTAAAATACATCTCTAATTTTGAAACCACTGATAAATAGCTTTCATAAGCTCATGGTTGTTATGATTTAAAGTTCTCCATGTTGCCTTCAGTTTGGGGCTCTCTTTAACACTAAATGGGTATTATGGGGTGCTTACTGCTGTATATTTACAGGAAAAATTGGACCATGGATTAAGTACCAAACTGCAATTATTGTTGTATCTCTACTACATTACATATAAAGGGATGTAATTTCAAAATAAATCTCCAATTATGTGATTGTAATTTTGTACCTTACATGAAGTTTTGTGGGCACAAATACCTGCTGGTGCATTTTATAGAACACAGACATTCAACTAGATTTGAAGGTGCAAACAGATACGTAGACTGGCAGTGTGGGCATAAAATTAAAAATTGTGAACTCTTTGGGGTCTCTGAAAAATCATGGGCAAAGACTTAATATCGTAAATCCAATAATTTTCTGCTTCCTAGGCAGCTGTCCAGCTCATCACATCCTTAGGCTAATCCTGCCTTTAGTAGATGATATATGAAGTGACTGGAAAGCTCCATAAGGGATCATAGTTGTGCAGTTACTGCACAAAAATGCTCTGAAGAGTCTGAACACTGAAACAAAGTCTGCCATATGGGAGAAGGATTTAAAAACAAAAAACAAAACGATCTTTAAGGACCAACATCAAATAAGGGTATACATCAGTTTTGATGTTAGTCTCCTTCATTGAGATATAATTGTGCCACAATCTCTTTCCATTTATTATGATGTAAATAATCTGTCTCTATCAGCATTTCATATCATCATGTGTTATCATATGTTGAGGAAACCATTTTCCTTCCTGGCTCAGTCATCCTTCCGAGAGCCACAATTCAATGAGGTTTTGATGCTTGGCTCTGAGAATCTATTCTGAAACCCTATAATACCTGCTTTAATTTAGCTAGTTATTTTTAACCAGAAAATATGATTGAAATACTTCATTTTCTACAAACTGCAAGCATTAAAAAATGGCTCCTTAGGAGTGAATTCTTAGGTCGTGCTTTAGTTTTTAAACTCTCCACTGCAATTCACAGTGGCCCAATTGCTCAAGTTAAAGTGCAGCTTTTTAGTCAATTTGGAAATAATATATTATTTCCAATACAATTGTGATGAGAGTCTTAGCCCTGTAGCTTACTTGCCTGTGATCTGTTACACATGAGAAAAGTCTGCCATAGGGTGACCTCTAGCAGAGGAAGACATTTATATTTTGTTCGTTTTCCTGTTTAGAATTCTTTGCTTGACTTTGACCTCTGATTTAATGGAGCACTCGCTTCCATAACATGATAGAAGTTTCACAGTTCATGAGTTTAGACCCTGCCTATCCCTAAAGGGTGGAGTGCTTTGAACTATAACAATACAAGGGTGACTGTGTCCTAGAGCAGTGGTTCTCAATCAGGGGTCCAGGTTCGCCTGGCAGGCCGTGAACAGGGTTCAGACCGTCCTCCCTCCAACCATGGCTGGTGTTAAATTTGCTACAGCTCAGGAAGGAAGCCAAAGTACCACTACCCCAAGGCCCTGAACACTACCACTCAGGCCTGAAGCCAAAGTCTGAGCAACATAGCTTTTTGGGGTTTCAGGCAATTGCCATGCTTGCTACCCACCTCTTAAATGCTGGCCTAGCTTTTATATGCAGATGAACTGTTGTGGCCCAGCTGGGCCATAGAGATTTTACAGGCTATTGTAGGGGAGGGGGTTGAAGGTCTCAGAAAGTAAAAGGCTGAGAACAACGTTGCCTTTGCATACCAATTGTATGTGTCATTTCCAAACATTGCGATGGCTTCCCTGACTGAAAAAATGTGGTTTTTGATTCACATCACTTGAAGAATTCTGTTTAATTCAAAAAATATTGTCAGGGAAAGAGAGGAGTTAAGCTTCATACAGACACCAGCAAATATCATCGAGGAAATGCCATTGAACTGTAATAGGAGAGAAGTGAAAAGACCATGCACTAGCAACAGTCACCTCCAAATCTTCAGAGCTCAGAAACAGTGAAGAATATGGGGCTTCTCCAACACTTTGTTCATGAACAATTTTTGTACCCATTGTAGAAACCATGAAAGAATAGGTTCTCTTGTAAGATTTATGGTACTTCCTGTGACCAATCAGACTGTAAATACAGCCAAAGCAGCTTCTTGTAGGATTCCAGCCACAACCTGGAGGTACAAAGAAGAGACAAGTATGATTTAAGTGGTTATTCTGTACATTAAAAAAGGCTTGACCTGAGATTTTGTTTGAAAGGATCTCTCTCTCACTGGAACTTGTTTGCCGACTCTTGTAAGTGTAATAGATGCATACTGGAAAAATTCATTGATCTTTTTCAATTAGATTATTTCAAAAGAAGGAGACATATCCAACAATGTGCCATTTCATTTTGTAATCAGTTGGCTAGTGTGTGTACATGGAACCCTGTATACCGACTGGGAACAGAACTCATCTGCTCAACTGTGTCTCACATACTGTTTTATGCTCCGAGAAATTGTGCTTTGGGAGAGGTATCCCAGTTCTAGTCCTGCCATGACTGAAGGTCCTAGTAGCAACGCAAAGAACATCAAGAATCAGGAAATCGTCTATCCAGACAGATTTGCAATAATTTTGAGATGCAGTGTTTAATATTAGCTTCAACTAGGTAATGCCACAGTGGGAAAGAAGTCTGAGATTAATTGACGACATTTAAATTTGATTATCACTGAATACGATACCCTTGTGTTTTCATTAGTTAAACTAATATGTCTTTATGAACAGTGCGGGAGGCTTTAACAGCATATGTTACGTCCCTGCTTAGTGTAGAGTCAGCAGCTGATACATTCTGGGAGTTATTACTCAGATCAACATGTTTCAAAGTAACCTTGGAAAAGCAAGTTTGAGCAAGAATTATTTACTTAATTCAAATGATGTAGAGAAATGCTTAAAGTCACCTCCAGTATTCTTACTTGGTGTTTCAAAATAAGATGGCCAGCAGCCCTAATTTTCCCAGGACAGTCTTAAACTGGCATTTCAGCCTCATGGAATGAACTACCACTGTTTGGGCTGCTTCTTTCATGGCTATTAGAGGGAGAAGATTTGCCTGATTGTGTCACCACTGTTATGGCTGATGCTGCAGTGGTTCTAGTTTGTCAATCTTTCTTAGTAGTAAATAAGTTTTTATTGCCCAATCAGTCTCTTTGCAAAGCACATGTGCTTAGAATAATGCACAATCCATTATGGCATGTTTGACTTTCAGTCAAGCAGTGCCCTAGAGAGACCAGAAAACAGACCCCTTCCCATCTCCTCCAAACAAAGAGAAAAGTCAGGCATAATGTGCATATTGCACTGTTGCCCCAATTTTCAGCTCATTAGTGGTCACCTAATCCTAAAACCAGCCAATTCTTTGGTAGCTACCATATGAAAAGATTCTGTGAAAGATCAGGTTAATGCGTCAATCAATGAATTGCCTTGTTCCTGTGTTGATTCAGGAAGAGGGGGGGAAAGGTGGTTGCCCAGATGGAATAGTCTGTACAAACCCCGGTGTTCTTGTCCCAAATATTTTTTTACAAACATGCAAGCCAGAGTGGGTATTGAAATCACTGCTTATGGCTGTGGGTAGGAGAACTGGGAAAAGTGCAATAAGATGGAGGACACCCTCCAGCTCTTCCTTATGTCATCTCCATGCTCTTCTCACTACTGGCAAAGGTCTCTACCCCTTTTTTACCACAAGCAAGGGTTTCACTGGGTGCTTATCGTTTTGCTCCATACTCTAGAGTAGAAGCATTGTCCTCTGGGGATGGGATGGTTGAGAATAGGACTCTGGGACTAAGAGGCTGGAAGGTACAGGTTGTCTTATAGAAATGGGGAGAAAGAGTCAGGTGAATGCACAGAAGGCTAACCATGGTTACCTGACTTTTAAAAATATAGGAGTAAGGAGAAGTAAAACCTCTCCTGCTCTTTATTCAGGAGCCAAAACCTTTCCAACACCAACCTGGTGGCATTTGTGCTCCACTTGTGGAAGGAAATGAGTGCTCTAAGATCATTGTGGCTGTTAGTGGGCAGGTTGGCTGAATTCTCTAGCCTTTAAGGGTGCGTCTACACTGCATTATAACTCGAAATAAGATACACAATTTGAGCTATGCAAATTGCGTATCTTATTTCGATGCTATTTCAAAGTAGCTTATTTTCTCCTTTGGCGCTGTCTACACAGTGTCAAATTTTGAAATAAAGCGCTATTCCAAAATCTCCCTTACTCCTCATAGAATGAGGTTTACAGGGACGTCAGAATAGTAAATCAGAAAAAATAGGTTTGCTGTGAAGACATGGGATAGCTATTTCGGGATACTTCTGTATCCTGAAATAGTGTTGCAGTGTAGACGTAGCCTTAGTCATGCTCATGCAGATCCCTGCTAGCCATCCCCAGTTTTTTAGTTTTGCATAAGGCCACAAGGATTTCTACCCAAACACCAGGCTCTGTCTCTGGGAAATTAAAGAGCAACCCACTACAGGCACTGAGTGCTGCCCATTCTGGTGTCACCACACCAGCTATGTTTGCAATCTGCTGAAATAGGTAAATGATATTTCCAATAATTTGTAAGACACTTTGACATCTTTGAGTCGGTGCATATTTTCCATGTCAACTTTTATAGGATTCTCTTTGTTCCATTAATTGTGAACTTCTTGATAATGTGATAAAAGACGACACGGTTTGTGAGCACACATGGCTCAACCTGACAGTATCTGTTAGAGAGTATGGAGAATAAAACACTGGGAAGATCTTTTCCACTAGGTTCAATTTGTTGAATCCCATCAAATATTTTATTCCAACACTGTCAAGGAAATCCAGTATTACAATTCTATTAGCTTTTTTCTGAAGCTTAGATATGACATTATCATCTCATCCAGAGTAAGCATAGCATCCTACTGTACTTCCAGGAGCAGCCTGGAACCTGCTACCCCAGAATTCAGTATGACAAACACCCTCCACAGTTGTGCTGTGCTTCAGGTGAGCAAAATGCCATGACAAATTTATAGCTAGTGCAAGAGATGTTCCTCAATACATCAGCATAGTTTTATTGCTAGGTGCATGTTGTGAGGAGGAGGAAATAAATGCTTCAGCCCCTTCTGGCCCCTTGATGACCACCTGTATAAGATGGCACAGCAGGTAGCAGCTCTGTAGATCCCCATATGCTGTAAAGGGTGGTTCAGCATAGCAGTGCCAGGGGGTGCCTTAGGTGTTATGTCCATCTGAATACCAGAGATTCCTTAGTGCCCTAATTACAGGGTGTCATTTTCTGACATTCCTTATCAGGCTTGAAAAGGAATTTCCTGGAAATGCTGCCAAGCACATATTTTTAACACTGAAGAACAGATAAGAGTAGTATTTTAAAACAGAAAAAGCTTGCAGGAACCCGCCCAATAGTTTCATTGGCACCACAGACACGCTGCTCTAATAAAATAATGAATGCAATGTATTGTTTCTTAGGGTACGCCTACACAGCAGTGTTATTTTTACATCACAAGCCTTTATTTTGAAATAATGTCGAGCTGGAGGATTTCTTACTCTGACTCGTGGTAACCCTCATTTCACGAGGAGTAAGAGAATTCGGAGGAAGAGTGCTCTCTCTCAGACTGCCTGCTGTGTAGACAGCACCAAAAGCTGAATTAAGCTATTTTGACTTCAGCTATGCAATTGATGTAGCTGAAGTTTCATAGCTTAATTCGACTTTAGCCCTGCTAAAGACTCACCCTCAGAAATTCTATGTGGTCTGAGCGGTAGAATGGTTTTCTAATGTGGGAAGGAACATGCCAGGCAAGGAGAGAAGTTGGAAAAAACAGTGAAGAAAAAACCCAAACCCCATACTTATTTTCATGTTTTATTGAAAAACATATGCAAAAATATCTATCTAAACTCTAAGGGTATGTCTACACTACAGCGTTAATTCGAGTTATCTTAATTCGAAATAGTTTATTCAAATTAAGCTAATTCGAATTAATGCATCTCTAGAGGACTCGGGGGCGATCACCCCCTCCCGGGAGGGGAGGGGGGCTCAGCGAACCCCTTCCTCCGTGTAGAGGCCTCGGGGTGTGATCACCCCCTCCCGGGAGGAGAGGGGGGGGTCGGCGAACCCCTTCGTCCGCCCTTGCCCTCTTTTCCCGGGCGCTGCCACCCACCGGAATCGAGTCCTCCGGGAGAATGGGGAGGGGGACCTGGTCCCACCCTCTCCCCGGGTCCCAGCCCAGGGCCCTAAGCGCTGGGGCTCACACGCGCCCCAACGCGGTAGACGAGGGCAATTCCCTCCGAGACCCGTCTACCCAGGGGCGCCAAAAAGGCCCTGCCCCGGGCTGCTTCCTTCCCTCCGGGAGGGCCCCTTCGGGCCGCTCTCCTGTTTCCCGGAACCTACCCTGGTTCAGCCATCCGGGTCGGGGGCTGCTTGGGTGACCGCTCGCGGGTCCAACCCTTCTGGGAAGCCCAGTCCTTGTCCGGTCGCTCTCCCCAGGTCCGGCCGGGTCGGGTCCAGTCCACTTCGGAGCCGGGGCCAGCCATCCGTCCGCCGCGCCGGCCCCCCCGCAGCTCCCGGGGTCGAGGCCGGACTGTCCGCCGGCCTCGGTCCTGCCCTGGGTCCGTCCTGGCCTCAGGGCTCTTCTCCCTCCGTCCAAGGAGGCTGCCCCCCCTCCTCTCAGATGGCGGGCCTTTTTGAAATGGCCCGCCACGCCGGACGCCGCTTGGGGCCCTCCCCCTTCTGGCGGCGTGCCGGCGTACTCCACAGCCGTCCAGCTGCTGGCCTCCCGCTGCGCCCCGCCGCACGCTACCCTGGGGGCGGGGTCAGTGGCAGCCGGGCGGCGTAGGCGTGGCGGTTGGATCCGGCCCCACCGCCTGGTCTCCGCCGCACCGCATCCGGGGTTGGGGACCCCCCGGGCATCTTCACCCTCCCCCACTGCCTGGGAGTCCGGGTGGTTCCCCGTGCAGGCCGGTGGTGGCCCGTCACACACCCCCCCCTTACGGTGGGACCACCCCCCTCCGCGTGTTGCTCGAATACCCGCGAGAAGAAATCGGCGTTTTGGTGCTTTATCCCTGCCCTATACACCACCTCAAATTGGTAGGGCTGAAGCGACATATACCATCGCATAAGGCGGGGGTTAGAATTTTTCATAGAGTTCAGCCACACCAAAGGTGCGTGGTCCATAACCAACTTAAATTTATTTCCCCATAAGTAATACCTCAGCGTTTCTATGGCCCATTTTACGGCCACGGCCTACTTTTCGATTGTCGCGTAATTCTTTTCGTGGGGTAGGAGCTTCCGGCTCAGATATAGGACGGGATGTTCTTCGCCGTCATGTTCCTGGGCTAGAACGGCCCCTAGTCCGCATTCGGATGCGTCTGTACATAAGAAAAATGGTTTGTCAAAATCGGGTTGCCTTAAAATCGGGCTTTGGGTTAATCTGCGCTTCAACTCCCGAAAGGCCTGGTCTGCTTGGGTCATCCATTGGACCTTATTAGGGTTCGCGTTCTTAGTTAGCTCTGTCAATGGGGTCGCGATTGTGGCAAAGTTGGGCACAAATTTGCGGTAGTATCCCACCAGCCCCAAAAAACCTCGTACCTGCTTTTTGGTTGTTGGAGCCGGATAGTTCCGCAATGCCTCCTCTTTATCCAACAGCAGTTTTATCCGGCCTCTCCCCACGGTGTAGCCCAGATAGGACACTTCCCTCTGGGCGAAATGACACTTTTTGGGGTTGGCCGTGAGCCCCGCCTCTTGCAGGGCGTGCATCACTGCCTCCAGATGCTCTAGGTGTTCTTGCCAGGACAGACTGTAGACCACGATGTCGTCGATGTAGGCGGCCGCATACCCTCTAAGGGGCTCTAACACCTGGTCCATGACCCGCTGGAAGGTTGCCGCGGCTCCATGTAACCCGAACGGCATCCGTCGGAATTGAAAAAGTCCGAACGGGGTCGCGATGGCGGTTTTCTTCCTATCACGGGCCTCCAGCGGGATCTGCCAATATCCTTTTGATAGGTCCAGCGTGGATATGTACCTCGCTCGCCCTAGGCACTCTAACAATTCCTCCACCCGGGGCATGGGGTACGCGTCGAATTGCGATATAGCATTGACCTGCTGGAAGTCGATACAAAATCGCATGGTCCCGTCGCTCTTGGGGACCAGTACTATGGGACTTCTCCATTCGCTCCGGGAGTCTTCGATCACCCCCCACTGTTTCATGGCCTGCACTTCCTGTTGGACCATCCCCCATATCTTCCTAGGAAGGGGTCAGTGGGCCTCCCGTACTACTTGCCCCGGCTCAGTACGTATCCGGTGTACCCCTACCTTTGCTGTACCCGGGGTCGCCGTCAGGATGAGGTGGAACCGCTGTAGGAGTGCGCTGATCTGCTGCCGCTACTCCGCCGAGAGTTCCGGTCCCAGGGATGCCGATCCTTCATACGCGCACTCCTCCCGGGATGGCCCTAAATTTTCCTCAGATCCTGCAGAGGCCATCAGGAGCCCTTCCCGGGCCACCCACTTCTTGAGGAGGTTAACGTGAAAGATTTGCGTGTCTCTCCGTCTTCCCGAGAGGCGGATCTCGTAGTCTACGTCTCCCACCCTGCGGATCACCTCGTATGGTCCCTGCCACTCCGCGAGGAGCTTGGATCCCTTGGTGGGTAAGAGCAACAGCACGCGATCCCCTGGTGCAAAGTGGCGGGCCACGGCTGTCCGATTATAGTAGTGGGCCTGCCTAGTCTGGGCTTTCAAGAGGTTCAGCTGGGCATATGCTCCAACTCGGTGCAGCCGCTCGCATAGCTGCAGAATGTACCGCACCGTACTCTGGCACCGGGCATTCTGTGCTTCCCAGTCCTCCTTCAGGATATCTAGGATTCCCCGCGGTTGGTGTCCGTACAATAGCTCGAACGGGGAGAACACGGTGGAGGCCTGAGGCACCTCCCGGATAGCAAAGAGGAGAGCCAGTAACATATGATCCCAGTCCCGCTGGTCCTCCTGTACTACCCGCCTTAACATCGCCTTCAGGGTGCGGTTGAACCGCTCCACCAGGCCGTCCGACTGGGGGTGGTATACGGACGTTCGGAGGGTTTTAATCCGTAGCAAGGCACATAGTTCTTTCATGAGCCGGGAAGTTACATTCGTGCCTTGGTCGGTTAAGATGGCTTTAGGGAACCCCACCCTGGCGAACATTTTGAGCAACTCAGAAGCTAGGGTCGGGGCCTTAGTGTTGCGCAAGGGCACTGCTTTGGGGTACCTGGTGGCGTAGTCGATGACCACCAGGATGAACCGACACCCCGACCGAGAGGGTTCTAGGGGCCCCACCAGGTCCATAGCTATCCTCTCAAAGGGCACCCCTACCACAGGGAGGGGCAGGAGGGGAGCCCGGGGTGCCCTGCTCGTGGAGACCTTCTGGCAGTCAGGGCAGGAGGCGCAAAAGTCCCGCACTGCTCTATAGACCCCGGGCCAATAAAACTGCTGCAGGACCCTGGCCAAGGTTTTTTCCCATCCCAAGTGCCCTGCCCAGGGGTTCGTGTGGGCCAAGTCAAGGACCTCTTGGCGTCGGCCCTGTGGGACGACCAGCTGCTTTCGGCCTTCCCCCCCTTCCCAAGCCCCCATCAGATGATACAGTCGGCCGCCTATTACCTGGAAACGTGGTCCCTGCTGGACCTCTCCGGTTTCCTCTGGGCCGGCCGCCTGCTCCCAAGCGTATTTCAATGTCCCATCTTCCTGCTGCTCCTCTAGAAAATCGGGGGCGTCTGTTGACTCGTCCTCTGGCCTCCTCCCCACTGGGGTTGTCCGCCTCCCGTTGGGCTTGCCCAGGGCCCGCGGATGGATGTAGCCTTCTGCCACAAGTGCGCCCTCCCTCGGTAGCTCTCCCCTGGAGGCCCTGGCACCCTTGCGCAGCAACCTGGAGAACCCGGGCCAATCCCGGCCCAGCACTATCGGGCACGGTAGCACGGGTGCTTTCCCCACTCGCCAGACCTTTTCGAGCTGGCTGTTGGCCAGGTATACCCACACAGTGGGGTAGGCTCTCACGTCCCCGTGCACACACTTCATCCAGATCGTCTCCCCGGTGGTTGGGGCGTCTGGGACGAGGTCTTCTCGGACGAGGGTGATCGCTGAGCCAGAGTCCACGAGGGCCCGCAGGACTTCTGTCCCAGCCGCATGGTTACGGTTGGCCGCGGCTGCTCGGGCGGAGTCGGTTGGGGCCCTCCCGGGGCCGCCTGGCTCAGGGTGCAGTCCATTAAGGGGCATTCTCATTTAAAATGTCCCTCCTGTCCACACTGATAGCACGCACTCCAGGTCCCCGCTCTTCGGCCCTCGCCTGCTGTCTCTTCCCCCTCGCCTCCTCCCTTCCGGCATTTATCCCCCGGTTTCCCAGGCCACACCGGAGCCAACCGCCGTCCCCCGACGGGGGGGGGGGGGTTTGGGGCGACCTTCAGGGCCGCCAGCCCACTACTCCGCTCCCATGTGGCTTCCCCCCTGGGGGGGTTGGGCAGGACCTCACGCCGCTCACCCCCTTCGCCTCCTTCGGCGTCCAGATGGGCTTCGGTGAGCGTGATGGCTTCGGCCACCGTTGTGGGCTGGTGCCTCCGGACCCACTTCTGTGCTTCCCGGGGCAGGAGGTGGATGTACTGCTCGAGGATGACCGCCTCGGCTACCTTGGCCCCCGTGCGCTGGTCGGGTTCCAACCACCGCCAGGCCCATTCGTGTAGCCGCTGCGCGACCGCGCGGGGCCGGTCCCCTGGTTTGAACCGCTCCCTCCAGAATCGTTGCCGGTAGGTATCGCTTCTAATTCCTAGTTGGTCAAGTATAGCCGCCTTCACTTTGTCGTACTGCAGGGCCTCCTGGGCTGACAATCCGCGGTATGCCAATTGGGCAGGCCCCGTTAGATAGGGGGCCAATAAGGTGGCCCAATGGCTTGTGGGCCATCGTGCCGCAGTGGCCACCCGTTCAAAGGTTGTTAGGTAGGCTTCTGGGTCGTCTCCTGGCCCCATCTTGGTCAGCTGCAGTGGTAGGGAGCTGAGATCCCGCTCACCCTCGTGCGCCTCCAACCGCGGACCTGTCACCCCGCTCCCTGGGTGGGCCGCCTGCAGCCACTTCTCCTGTTGCGTGGCCAGTTCTTGAATCAGTGCTCGTTGTTGATCCTGAAACTGCGCGGCTAATTGCTGCAGCATCTGGGCTTGCTGTTGTTGATGCTGGCGCTGGATTTCCCCCACCCAGTCCAACAGCTGCTTCGGATCCATCGTCCCGTCACTATGGGTCCGTCCCCTAGATATAAAGTACCCTTCTCTTTCGGTTCCGCCTTAAGGGGTCGGTGACCACATTCTCCACCACGTGTAGAGGACTCGGGGGCGATCACCCCCTCCCGGGAGGGGAGGGGGGCTCAGCGAACCCCTTCCTCCATGTAGAGGCCTCGGGGTGCGATCACCCCCTCCCGGGAGGGGAGGGGGGGTCGGCAAACCCCTTCATCCGCCCTTTCCCTCTTTTCCCAGGTGCTGCCACCCACCGGAATCGAGTCCTCCGGGGGAATAGGGAGGGGGACCCGGTCCCACCCTCTCCCCGGGTCCCAGCCCGGGGCCCTAAGCTCTGGGGCTCACACGCGCCCCAACACGGTAGATGAGGGCAATTCCCTCCGAGACCCGTCTACCCAGGGGCGCCAAAAAGGCCCTGCCCCGGGCTGCTTCCTCCCCTCCAGGAGGGCCCCTTCGGGCCGCTCTCTGTTTCCCGGAACCTACCCTGGTTCAGCCGTCCGGGTTGGGGGCTGCTTGGGTGACCGCTCGCGGGTCTGACCCTTCCAGGAAGCCCAGTCCTTGTCCGGTTCGCTCTCCCCAGGTCCGGCCGGGTCGGGTCCAGTCCACTTCGGAACCAGGGCCGTCCGTCCGTCTGTCCGTCCGCCGCGCCGGCCCCCACGCAGCTCCCGGGGTCGAGGCCAGACCGTCCGCCGGCCTCGGTCTTGCCCTGGGTCCGTCCTGGCCTCAGGGCTCTTCTCCCTCCATCCAAGGAGGCTGCCCCCCCTCCTCTCAGATGGTGGGCCTTTTTGAAATGGCCCGCCACGCCGGACGCCGCTTGGAGCCCTCCCCCTTCCGGCGGCGTGCCGGCGTACTCCGCAGCCGTCCAGCTGCCGGCCTCCCTCTGCGCCCCGCCATGCGCTACCCTGGGGGCGGGGTCAGTGGCAGCCGGGCGGCGTAGGCGTGGCGGTTGGATCCGGGCCCGCCGCCCAGTCTCCGCCGCGCCGCGTCAGGGGTTGGGGACCCCCCGGGCTCTTCACCCTCCCCCACCGCCTGGGAGTCCGGGTGGTTCCCCGTGAGGGCCGGTGGCGGCCCGTCACAGCATCTACACACAAAATCTATTTCGAAATAGCGTTTTACTATTTCAAAATAGTACGTCCACACTGATTGGACACTGGATCACATTTAAGGGCAGCTGAAACCGGTTCAAGCAGGGCATCAGGTCAGTAGTTGCTTCGTGTGGCTGCTGTCTGAGGCTATCTGAGGCTCGTGCTTAAAGGGACCCTCCTGGACAGCCGGTTCTCAGCTTTCCCACTTGCTTGCCTACCTCTCTGAGGGACAGCAAAGTGTTTTCCTCTCTGTGTGCTTTGGTCACTCTCATTTGGGACACCACAGCACTTGGCACCATGGAGCCAGAGCTGCCCCTGGGCACTCTTGTGCTCATTCTGAATGGGTTGCTGCAAGCCTGGCAGCAATTACTGGAGGCTGCCTGGCACCATCTGCTGCAGGCCAGCCCCCTGGCCCTCCCCCTGCTCCCCCGGGGGCCGTGGAGGAGCAGCAGCAGTGCCCGGATGCCAGCGTGCCCCGCCGCATCTGGCGTTTGGACACCAGCAGCGACTGGTGGGACCACATTGTCCTGGAGCACTGGGGAGATCAACAGTGGACCCAGAACTTCAGAATGAAGAAGGACACCTTCCTCGAGCTCTGTGAGTGGCTCGTCCCTGCTTTGCAGCAATGGGACACATGCATGAGGCCCGCCATTCCCCTCCACAAGCGGGTGGCCATCGCCCTATGGAAGCTCTCCACGCTGGATAGCTACTGATGTGTGGGGAACCAGTTCGGTGTGGGGACATCCACCAACGGAGCGGTGTTCATGCAGGTATGGCAGCCACCGGCCACTGGGCCGGGGGGGGGGGGAGGCTGCAAGGAGGAGATGGGCTGCCCCAGGGAAAACGGGGGGGAGGTGGTGTAAGAGCCCTCCACGGGAGGGTTCGGTCTGTCTCAGCTGTGCTACAGACCACCCGCGGTGGCGAGGATTGCAGCGGAGGTGCTCCTGGGAGTGGGGCGCAGGGCAGTGGTGGGGAACGAACACTCCCAGCCACCCAGGCACCCCAGTGACTCTCGGTTTTGTGTGTCTCTCTGCAGGTGGTCAAGGCCATCAACAGGGTGCTGCTCCACAGAGTCGTCTGCCTCACCGACCTGGTGCGGTCATTGAGGGGTTCGGCACCCTGGGCTTCCCCAACTGTGGGGGGGGGGCAATCAACGGGACGCACTTCCCCATCCATGCCCCGGAACACCAGGCCTCCCTCTACATTAACCGCAAGGGGTACTTCTCGGTGATCCTGCAGGCCGTGTCTGACCACTGGGGCCAGTTCATGGACATCAGTGTGGGCTGGTCCGGCAAGGCACATGACACCCGGGAGTACCACAACTCCTCTGTGTGCCAGAGGCTGCATGCCGGGACTTTCTTCCCTGACCGCCACATCAGGGTCGGGGACATGGACATGCCAGTGTGCCTGGTGGGGGATGCGGCCTACCCCCTACAGCCCGGGCTGATGAAGCCCTACACGGGACACCTGAACCCCTCCTGGCAGGCCTTCAGTGCTAAGCTCAGCAGGGCCTGCATTGTGGTCGAGGGGGCCTTTGGCCGGCTGAGGGCCCAGTTTAGATGCCTCCTCACCCGCCTCAACCTCTCCGAGCACAATATTCCACGCATGGTGGCAGCGTGCTGTGTGCTCCACAATTTATGTGAGAGGAAGGGGGAGGCTTTCCTGCCAGGCTGGACTGCAGAGGCTGACCACCTGGCTGGCCAGTACACACAGCCCCTCACAGCTGCCATCTGGGAGGCCCTTCGGAGGGCTGTCCGCATCCGGGAAGCCCTGTGGGAGAGCTTCCAGGCGGAGGAGGAGTGAAGTCCCCCTGGCGTGCCCCACTGGGGCCTTGTGCCTTATGTTCCACCCCCACCTCCTTCCCCTTTCCCCTCCCTAACCCCCCTTCCTGATGTAAAATAAAAACACCCGTGTTGCCACGAAAAACTCTCTTTATTTAACGTAACTGGGGTGGGGAGAGGAGGGGAATGAGGGCGGGAGAGGGGAGGGGGGAAACCTGGGAGGAGGGAGCTGGAAGGGGGAGGCAAGGGGAGGAAGGGGGAAGGGAAGCTCAGGGTTGGGGGTCTTGCCGGCTTTCCTGTCTCCCAGCACTGTGGGTGAGGGAGCCTTGGCATCCCCGGGGGGGAGTGGGTATAGAGGGTGGGGCAGGAGGGATGGTGGAGCAGAAGAAGCGGGAGGGGGAGCAGGATTGGGAGGAGGAGCGATAGCTGGGGTGGCCACAGGGGCTGGAGCAGCAGGAGGCAGCAATCTTTGCACCAGGGTCTGCAGGTGCTCGCTGAGGGCATGGCCCTGCTCCCGCAGCTCCTGCAAGCTCTCCTGCCACAACTGCAGGTCTTCTTGCACCCAATGCTCCTGGCTGTGGACCTGCTTTCCCAGTAACCCCGGGTGCTGCTGCTGGAACTCCTCCTGGTTCCGGGTGCGCCTGCTGGCCCAAGTGCGGGTGGATGTTCCAGGCGGGGTGGTGCGCCCTGCACTCGCAGGTGCTGCGGCTGTGGTAAAACAAGAGAAGTGGTCTGTTCTCCCTGGGGACACAGTGGGTAAAACCCAGCCCCCCTCTGCAAGGTGAGGATGGCAGGTCTCTGCACCATCACGTCCTGTATCCCTGGGAGTCTGAGCTGGCCCAGGACTGCACCCCAGCCCCGGGGCTGTCTATAGTGTGGTGTGTAAGGGGGGAGGGGAGATGTGCCCTGCCTCTGTGTAGAGGGGGCATCTGGAGGGAGGGCAGTGTGCAGTGTCTCTCCCTGGGATCAGGAGCCTGTCATGTGCCTTCACGCGTAGACACGTGTGGGGAACAGGCCAGGGACCCTGCATGGCACCCAGCTGGAGCCACATGTCTCAGCTGGCATGGCAGATGCACAGGTTACCGCCTGCTCCGTGGTCAGCAAAGCCCACGTGCGCGGTGCCTGGGCTCCCCTTCCCCCGCCCGCCCCGCATAAGGGGACTGTGATGGCACTCACATGTGGAGGCCTCCCCGGCTTCGGATGGGACCGCTGATGGGCTCTCTGGGATGGCTCGGGGTCCTGGGCGCAAAGCACACTCCCTGCAGGCTCCTGGCCATCGTCCTCCTGCTCTTTCTCCTCTTCTCCTGTGTCAGGGGCAGGGCCCTCTGCCCTGGGGTCGATGACCACCAGGGGGGCATGGACCATCTGACCCCCCAGGATATGGTCCAGGGCCTCATAGTGTGGGCAGGTTTCCGGGTCAGCCCCTGGTTGGGAGCCCCTGGCATAGGCCTGCCGCAGCTCCTTTATTTTCATCCGCACCTGCTCCCGGGTGCGCATGTGGCCTCTGGTGGCCAGGCTGGCAGCCATGCGGCTGTAGACGGCCGCATTCCTGCACCTAGTGTGGAGATCATGGGCATTGGAGGCCTCCCCCCAAACCTCAATGAGGTCCACGATCTCCGCACTAGACCAGGCAGGTGCCTGCCTTTTGTGGCCCCTGGCAGGCTCCTGGGAGCTGGCAGATTGCTCCTGGAGAGTGGTGGAGGGCTGAGTGGCAGCGGGTTGCTGGTTCATGCTGTGCCAGGTGCACGGTCTGCTGGCTGTGTGTTGGCAGACTCGCAACTAGCACAGACACTGTGGCCAGAGTCTGCCCCTTTAAGGGCTCCAGGGCTGGGGGGGAGGGGGGAGCAGACGAGTTTTCCTGGTTGTGCCCAGAGTGGCCACCAGGGCTCCCTGGGAAGGGCTGGAGGCCCCCTATTTCGAATTAAGTGTCTACACAGCACTTAATTTGAAATAGCTATTTCAAATTTGGCATTACTCTTCATAGAATGAGGTTTACCAAATTCAAATTCAGCGCTCCGCTATTTCGAATTAATTTCAAAATAGCGGTTTGCATGTATAGACGCTATGAAAGTTAATTCAAAATAATGGCTATTATTTCAAATTAATTTTACAGTGTAGACATACCCAAACTGCCTAGACCTAAATTATAACTTTGCTAAAAGATTTACTCAGCACTGACTGGCTCCTTAACTTAATTAATATTTATTTGTTTTCCCATTTAAATCATTGCTCTGGCGTGGGGATAGGAATGAGGGGTTCAGTATGCAGGGTGCCCAGGGAGAATGGACTGCCCCAGGCCTCTCTCACTGCAGCAGGCTGGGGCCAGGTGAGAAGCACCTCTCTGTGAATGCTGCAGCTCCAGCAGGCACAGTCAGGGGAGGGGTGCATGTCGCCTGGCTGGGGCAGTGTAGCCAGACATGAACCCCATCTTGTTTTTCCCCCCCCCCCCCAGAGAGCAAGAGAAAGGCAGTCAGCCTTTGATGCCCTGGGAATGCAGGTGTGCTGCTTGTCCCTGACTCTAATAAACAGAAACCAGACAGTAAATGGGCTAGCTGACGACCCAGGGCCTCCTGCTGCCCTGATGGCTAGCACCAGTTATTGACACGCCTACACTGTCCCAGGAGAGGAATCTTCGCCCATCACATACTAGAGTGCCCATTGTCTGCAGTTTCCCAGGTGTGAATTATGCTTTGCACCCTTCCGTGGGAAACTTGGCATTCAAAGCCATTTTTCCTAATTGGCCACTTGAGACCAGGAAGAAGCCTACGTGACCCAAGGGGTATAAAGAGGGGTTTAGTAGCCCACCCCATTTGAGCTCCAATCTATACCTGCTGGCAGGTATATGTTGTCTCCCGAGGTCTGTGGGACGCCCAGCCTCGCCCTACTTCTTCCCGAGGGATTGAGAGAAAGACGCTGGCCACGCCAAGTCTGGAACGCAGGGGTGAGAATTATACCTGCAATGTGTTTCTTATGTGTACACTTTAATTTAGTTACTCTATTATAAGTTTCTCTAATCAACCTGTTTCACTTCTATTGTAAACAAGAAAATAAGATTGTGCCCTCATTCACTTTATAAGTTTAAATATATATATTGAACCAAGTTTTCTTTCCTCTTTTCTTTTCTTTCTCCTACAAATAAGCAAGTGTGGTTTGAGTTTCTGACTTGAACCCGTGCTGCTGTACCCGAACCGAACACAAACAAAAGAACTCCAGCTGGTCATAAGGGACAGATATAGGGAGAGCTTGAGCGTTGGATCGTGTCGCTTCCAGGGGACAGATCCGTTGGGGCACCTCTCAGCCTCCCCAGGCTTCCCACTGCGACGGGACTTTGTGTCCTAGCAGTCAAAGTCTGAGGTGTAAAGCTCTCCCTGTTAAACTCTGGGGCGTCTGTCAGCCTGTTGGCTGCCCACTGCAAAGGATCCCGATCCTAGCAGTAAAGACACGGACGTTAAACTCTTTGGGGCACCCGTCAACCTCCTCCAGGTTGCCCACTGCTAAGGGACCCCACTCCTAGCAGTTAAAGTCTCGGGTGTATAGCTCACACACACCACTCACTGCCCTGACCACCGGCTGACGGGCAGGTCCAGGTTTGCCTGCTCCCTCTGCTCCCCAGCCAGAGTGAGGAACGCAGCAAACTGCACTTTCACCTGGCTCCCTGATGAAGAGGAACAGCCAGCAATGTTCCAGTATGAATTGGGGTGTGTGTGGAAATTTCAGTGCTCCCGTCCTCTGTATAGGGACTCGGGGTATGAGAGGCTTAGGGTCGTGGCAGTCCCAGGGAAGGAAGGGGGAGGGGGGCTTGCTCCCAGCAAGCTCCTGTCACCTGCCTGGTGATTTTCTCTTTTCTGTATGGTTTTCTGAGGAGAAATCTCATTGCAGGAACATCCAGTTTTCCTGGCACAACCAAACCATGGCCTTGCTTTAAGTTATAAGAGGAAGCTGCATACCAAATGTGGTGGTCCTAGTTCTTACTGTTTAGGAGGCATTCTTGAACAGACTCACACACACAAACTTGCTCAAATATATAGTAGATAAACACCCCTCTGATATGCTACTGCCTTCTTTCCCAGATTTGACTAAAAACTTCTGCATCATAGGGCAGTCCACCT
Source organism: Pelochelys cantorii (assembly GCA_032595735.1). Lineage (NCBI taxonomy): Eukaryota > Metazoa > Chordata > Testudines > Trionychidae > Pelochelys > Pelochelys cantorii. Next base: position 83,781,602 of record CM064328.1, read on the forward strand.
CCCATGCAACACTCATGGCTCACAGGAAGTCCCACCAGCAGCCCCTGCCTCAGTTTCCCTGTTAAGAGGCTTCTTCAATAACTCATAATCCCATTCTATGCCCATCTCTGGTTGCAGTTTATTAAATTACTCATTCAAAATAAAGTTCTCAAGTCCATACATTTACCTCTTTTTTAAATTTCTCTTAGGCCTTTTTTTGCCTGTTGTCTCCTGGCATATCCAATGTTTCTCTGTTGGAGCTGACTTTCCCAGGAGTCTCTATATTGGCTTCTTGTCTACTCAAACATTCCTCCCCTTTCTGTAGCTTCCTATTGTTCTTTACAGGAGATCCAGGGGACCCCATTCAAGGGAATCTTATTAAATAGGTTTGGGTGGGACTAAGGATGTTAAGGACTAGTCGACTATCTGATAAGCAAATGCTTATTGGATAGCTGAGTCGACTAGTCAATTCCCCCCCCCCTTGCTGCCTCTATCGGATAGAGGCAGCAAAGGTTGGGGGGGGGAGAAGAGAGTGTACTTCAAAGAGGCAGTGCCACACGAAGCCCGGTAAGCGCTCCATGTGGCGCTGCTGCTTTGAAACGCTGTGGCAGCGTTTCAAAGCAGCTGCACCACATGGAACTGATCCTGGGCTCCATGTGGCACTGCCCCTTTGAAATGCCAGCATGGTGTTTCAAAGCAGCAGTGCTGCGTAGACCCCGGGATCAGCTGGGGACTCCTCAGCTGATCCCAGGCTCCAGCATGGCATTTCAAAGCACGCAGAGCCCGGGGTCCGCTGGGGAGTCCCCAGTGGACCCCAGGTTCTGCGGAAATGTTGTGTGGAGTCCGTGGTCAACTGGGGAGTGCCCAGCTGACCCTAGGCTCTGTGTGGCATTTCAAAGCGGCAGTGCAGCATGGAGCCTCGGGTCAGCCCCTGCTGGGAACTCTTGTACATTTCAATGCTGCCATGCCATGTGCAGCCTGGAGCCAGCAAGAAGTCCAACTGACTCTGAGCTCCACGTGGGTGCTTCATTTTGAAAAGCACAAGAGCCCGAACGACTACTCAACTAGTAAATTACTCATTAGTTAACATCCTTAGGTGGGACCAGTCTACCCTGCCCCCATTACATTCTGAAGGGACTTTCTACATTTTACAGTGTTTGAAAAAAAAAAAAAATAAATAGGCTGTCCTCCAGCAGGGTTCTAAAAAAACCTCCAGGACTGATGCAATAGTATTGCATTCAAGTAGTGCTCAGTTAAAAGAGACAAGGTTTAATCATTAACATTTAACATTTTTGTAAATTTTTATCAAACACTTAATTGATAATGTTATGGAAATGGGCTTTGAAAACCTGGAAATCAGTTTTCAGTAGATTAAAAAAATCACAATAACTGTTTTAATAATATTTGTGAAAACTGAGTTTTCAGTAAATGAAAAAAATTGAAATAACCATTTGATACTTTGATAAACATTTGATAAAATACTGATAAAACAAAAATGGGTTCATTATGGACCCTTAGCAATGAAAACAACTTTGAAATTTCAAATTTACCCACAATCCTCATTTTAATTTTTCAGCCAACCTTACATTCACTTTTAAACGTTGGTGGACATTCAATTATGTTTTTTCACCATACACTCTTATTGCAGCTGGAGAAACCTGGGCTTGAGTCTGAGATCTGGTGAATTTATTACCTAAACAGCATGATCTGGAAAGGCTGCAAAGAGAAAACAAATTGCTTAGCCTCTGGTGGAGGGACTGGATTGCCTATCACTCACTCAGCAAATACCTCCACTAATTAAGCACTGACAAGCTCTTAAAAGCTTTCCTTAGCCAAATGGATGATGGCCTTGACTCTAGCTCCTCAAGAGTCAGGGGTTAAAGTAAGGAAAAAAAAATGAGATCATCCTTAGGGATGTGGAAAGCATGCTGGAGTAAAGAAAATAAAATGAGCTGAGACTGTGGGACTCTCTTACATTTTCCTTTTCCTTTTGATAGAGCATTTACTGCATGAAAGATTCCGTGTATGTGTTAATTTCCCTGATTAGGAGAGGATAAATTCCTCATTTCATGTGCACCTCTGGAACAAAAACACCAAGAATGGCAAATTACTTACAAGAAAGAAAAAAGACTTCTCAGGGCACTGACGGGAATATAACAGCTAGCACTTGTCTGGATAACTAACCATGTATCTTGTACAAAGGAATATTGCATGAAAAAAACCCTCCAGAAATAGTGTTAGAGGAAAACTGTGTCTCATTTGTAGAGTGGGCATAGCAGAAAATGTCATTTCAGGCCCCCATTTTAGCTTGATTTTTCACATATTGACTTAAGCATTATTTATGTATTGAGTAACATATGGGATTGTTGCTTATTGGGCAGATGGGTCATACTCCCATGGGACAGTGTGCATGCAAATAGTGCACTCTTCCAGATGATATTAAACCATAACAGAAACATGCCTACATTTGAAAAGGTTTGTCATATCTAGTGAGTTTTGCCTGGCTGGTTTTGTATACAAGAGTAGAGATTCATGCTGGGTTGTTCTTATTCTAAGCTTAAGATAGATGATTGAGAAATGGCATGCATATGCATTTTAAATAGACCAGATCCTAGAGATGTGCTACCCTGAAGAGTTGTGCTGATTTATACCAGCCAAGGATATAAATTGCTGCATCTTTGTTTCTGTACATATCTTTTATTGAATATTTTGTGTTTCAAGTCTTTAGGTAATGTCTACACAACAATGTCCGGGTTCATAGATCTCAATTCAGCAGATGACGGATTTGTTAACCTGATGATGGAGCATGTATACTTGCTTGGTACCCCCTAGATTAAGAATTGGTGATCCCTGCATCCCGATCCTCGGTCTCCACCATCCTGTAGCCCCTATACTAACCATTCATTACTAAGACTTTCTAGCATCCTCCCAAAATGTGACAGCATTTGTGATACAATATGGAAAATCTGACAATATGGAAAATCTGACCATCCACCAAACTTGACTGTCCAGAGGACAAAAAAAATCAGCCCAAGGGATTGAGAGATACTTCTGACAGACTCCCATAGCAGGAGTCCAGCAGGGCTGCAGTGACATTGCAGAGCAATAGGGCTTGGGCCCTGGGACTTGGCTTTACTCAAGTTTGGATCCTCCATCTCATCTCCAGGATCTTAAGACCCTGGTCTGGGTTAGTCCCATTTATGTATAGATGTTTGACTCAAGCCTGAGCTTATGTTGTAGTTTAGACATAGTCTTCAGGTCTTCAGTAAATCTTGTTGTTTTAAAACTAATGGGGAAATTGAGACAGAGGGAGAATCTGCTATAGGAAGATTAATTTGTGCATGAAAGGTTCAGGAATTTATCCAGCTGTGCCATTATAAAGTCCACAGGTGGACCTGAACCTGGGGCCTCTGCAGCTTAGCTGAAGCAGTAGAGGCTCATGCACTAAGTGCCACTATGTGGGCCACTGAACCACACCCAAGGAGTGTATGGGTTACACCATGAAAACCTGTTTACAGATAGGTAAGAGGTTATGAACAACAACAATTTCCTATATTGCACCTCTTTCCTAGTTACAAAACAAGTGTAGGAATTATGTCATAAACCATGAAAATCCAGGATGGATTGACAAGCACACATATAATACTTTACAACTTCTGTGGGTGGAGAGGAAGTTTAAAGGAATGCTGCGTCTGATTGAAATTACTGGAGCAATTCATGTTGGCAAAATACAATTATGTAAATTGTAATATGGTAGGACAGAGAAATCAACAGCACTATTCCTTCAAAAAGTGGCAAGCTTCATGACATCTTTCTTGACTAAATAGTACCTTACATTTACATCTTGATCAAAAGATAACATCTCCTGCAGCACAATGCCCCATATCTATTACTGCATTTCATGGATTCAGATTAATGGATTCCAAAGCTACCAGCGACCATTGTGATAATTTCTGATCTCCTGTGTAGCCCAGGGTATAGAACATACCCAATATTGATGTCTGATTCTGTATGGGCTACTGACTCAGTACAGTGTCAGGTTTTTTTGGTTCAATTCTGATTAAGAGGGGAAAAATATCTTCTTAATCACAGTAATCTGTATAATAGGTAAGTGTTGCTTAGATAGCTTTGATGCAAGTAATTATCCTGGGAAGCTGATTTTTTTTATAGGATCAGAGCACTTGTGATAATAAAATAGTAAGGACCCAGATGGGTGCCTAATGTTGGACCCAAATGGGTGCCTAATGTTGCCTAATGTTGGACCCCTAAATCCATAGTCAGACATCTACATAAACAGCCTGGTTTCCAGAAATCAGCTCCCACAAAAACCAGTAAACATTTCTGGGTTTCAGAAAAATCAATGTTTAATGATGAATTTAGGAACCTAACTTTAGGCATTCACTTTTGAAAATCTTGGTCTTTCTTATTTTATCATAACTTGTGCTGAGATTCTATCAAAGAAACAGAAACACCTGCCTGGTCATTCAAAGGGCAATAGTTTGATCCCCTGGGTGCTCATGCCACCATTCAAGTCCTGCTAGTTGCTTACTATGTGATTGTTATGGCAATCTCTATGGAAATTATTTTGAATGAAAGCTCATGTTTTCTGATAGCAAGGCTACCGTTGGCCTGTTCCCAGTTTCTTTTCTATGTTAAGATCATTCTAGACTAGAGTTACAATAAAAAGAAAACAATAAAAACATCAATGAGATAATTTGTCTACCATAGACCAAATCAGTTGGATTGCTGTTTTCCTCATTTAACACCACACCACACGCACCCACCTACACCATTTTTCAAAATGGTCAGATGCAGTTCCTGGGTTGTCTTAGAGCTTGTGGCTGACTCTCTGATATACACATGCAGAATCAGGTCCTTTAGTTAAACACCTGTCTCTTACAATACTGAAAGACTTTCACAAACCTTTCCAAAGTTGTTTTCTTTTGATTCAAAAAGAAATTAAAAATGCATACTATGTTGACATACTTTTAATATTAAGGAAAGCAGATTTGTGTGCCTACCCTGTATTCCAGTACTTTCAGCAGTTCTACATGAATTCTGCATATAGCAGCTCTCATAAAATATGTATTAATGTTACATTTGAACAGCGAAAGTCACAGCTTGTGAATTTCTTTGGCTAAAAGTGGATTACAAATCCAAAAACTGATGTTTCATGGCCATATTCTTTTTTAGGGAAACAGATTGCCTTAGTGTATATATAATGAAATCAACAGACTGTGACTTTCATCGTTGATCTACTCATCACACACTAGACGATGAGTTGAAGAAGTTCTATAGTATTTGTTTGTAGTGCTATATTCTGTTTCATTGCATAATTATACAATAATATTTTATCCCCATTTAATAAAAATCTATAGCAAAATTGTTAACGATTCTAGTGCATTTTTAACTAATTTATTTAATAATGGAAGTCTTGTTCCTGTCAATGGTAGCGATTACTAATCTGTGATATTTATTTATTATATAAAGTATTCTAAATTCACAATTATTACACTCCAACAGCAGGCCCCAGGCCCCCTTGTATTATCTTTCTTATTAAGTTGTGCTTAATAAGGATTTCAAGCGCTAAGGAGTGAACTGGTTTAATTAAAATAAGAACTGACCTGAACTCTACTTGAAGCTCATCTGTATTGAGCCATGACCCTTTTAGAGGCTAAAATGGCAAATAGTTTACACATTTTAAACTGAATTTAGTGCTCAAGACAATTTTTGGATTGACAGCCCTGACAAATAAAGTCTTCAGTTATATAAAAGGGGGAAAAAGTCATTGCATGGAAAGATTATCACGTTATGCTGTTAATGTGCTTCATCCCTGACCCAGGAATGAGATGGTTTCATCTTCATGCCCATGAAATCCATGGGGCTACTGAGACAATCACCATTTTGGTCAGTGATTTTAATTGTATGGCCACTAAGATCTGGCCAGAGCCCTTTTAGTCATTAGCTGCCAAACAGCTATTAAATGATCAATATTGTGTCTTGGGTGAATGCTTAACTGGTGATCAAAGAGGTGTCTTCTGTGCTTTCAAACAGCATCAAAAGGCCAGGTGCTAGAACTTGCTAACTCTGATGGCATTAGCTAAGAAATGTCAAAGTCACAGCTGGAGACCAGAGCAGTTCACTTATGTGGTAGTGTTGCTCAAAATAGCTATTAATCTTATAAAAATGTATTTAGTTTTTAGACTATATAGAATGTTTTTCAGGTTGCTGCATGAATTCTTTTCAATGTTCGTAAAGGAAATAGCTTTGATAATAACTTTGATAATGTTTGCTGTAAATGTGTAAACAGCAGATGGGAAATGTTCCTCTCCTCCCCCCACCACCAGTGCAGGGGAACTAACAAAAATAGATAGGCCATCCAGGAACATCGCAATACAAATAACTTGTTAATGGCCCCCTATATGCAAGGAAGGAGGCTGAATGAATGAAATAATAATAACAACAACAATAATAAAAAAAAAGATACAGAATTTTTTCCATCTTTTTTGCTATTTAAACTCCCAAATGGCCAGACACACCAAGTTAAAGACAGAGATCCTCAGGTGTTACCTCCTGGGTCTACCCTGACAGACATTTTGAATTGATAGATCTCTGCAATTCTGTCATTCTGAGGATTTAGATTGCAAGTCATTTTTGTACATGTATTAGCTTTCTTTAACTTTTAAATAACTCAATTCTTTTTCCTAGCTGATAAACCTTTAGATAGCCAAATTGTTATAAACTACAGGCATTGTCTTCAGTGAGGATCTAGGGTACCAACTGTTCTGGGGTAAATGACTAGTCTCCTCGTGCTGGAAGCAACCTGAATATTATCTGATTTTTTTTGGTGTTAAGTGACCATAAGTCCAATTTGCTTGGGTGCCAAGATAGACTGGAAAGTCTAAGGGGACAGTCTGTGACTATGATGAGATTGTTGCAGTAATCCAGGAGTTCACATCTGACACTTGCTTGGTGAAATATAATGATAGAACTTACCACCAGTTTGTGGTGTCTTCTTTTTTTTAAGGCAGTGTCTCCCCCATGGTAAGGATTCAAGAGTCACTCCAGAAATCCACATAGAATTCAGAGTCTTGAGAGGATTTGTCCTCTGGTATTTCAAACAGCATCCAAAGGTTTTGGTTAAACTTTTGATAAGGGTTTTGAAAGCTTGCCCCTAACACAGTCAAAATTAGACTTGGTTTCTGTTGAAACTTTGATAAAAAAAATGGGTTTTTCAGGAAAAAAAAGATTTTTTTTGCAAGAGTGATATATAAAATTTAGATTTTGTCTTAAAAAAAAGAATACCTAAACACCAACAGATATTGTGTTTTTATCTGAAAGCTGACATTTTTGGGTAATATTTTTTTTTTTGCAATTCAGATATATCACAAAGGTACTCATGAAAGTTGTATATTCTCTTCAGAATTTTGCAAGTACAAAATATAGGCAGAGATCTCTCAGAGTCAATTTACATATGCTGAAATGAGGTACAAATACTTGGATATTCACCTGCAATCCATTTTGGTGCACACAGATATTGTGAAGGTAATATGAAATCATGAGAAGGGAAGAAAGCACTCAGCTTTTTGAAGTTTGCATTTTTTGAAAATCTGTCACAAACTACTAAGAGTATAATACACAACTCTGTTGATTATGAGATAATCCTGGGTTGATTATGAGAGAGTATTTAGTGCAAGCACATATCCAACTGTAAGCTTGCTGGTTGTGTGTTTAAAAAAAAATCAGTAAGAACCTATATATTTGGTGAAGGATAAATCTGATATGACCTTTATATATAGAACTCATATTCATTGTCAGCAAGAGAATGCATGATGGTAGAATAAGTTTGGTCTAAGTTGTATATAAATAACTTAATTGTCGGATGCCAAAACAAATTTGAGTCACACTTTTAAATATCCATTTATCAATATTGTTTGTATCTTGTGGTCAGTATATGTAATGAGGGATTTTTATTTTGTTTTTCTTTATCAGAATTAAAGGCTCAATTTACAAGAGAATTTAAAGATTGGTGGTTGGAGATCTTTTCCACAAACCTTCGCAGCCCCCATTAACTATCTTAATCAATAGCCTTTGTTCATTTTGTCTCTTCTATTATTAGTAGAAATGGGAATGAGGCTGATCTCTCTGTAGGGGTTGGAATATGTATTCACAGAGTGTAAGGTCAAAAGGCTCCATTAGATGTGAAGTCAGGATAGATGATCTATCACAGGCCATTACATATCACTCTGTGCTGAGCCAAATAACTTGGGTTAGACTAAAGTTATGCCAACACAGTGAAACTGTGAGCCCAGGTTGACCTACACCAGCTTATGCCACCTGAATCAAAATACCTGCATAGTTCAGGCTTGGAAGCCCACTCTTGCCTTAGGCTCCTGAGCTGGAGCTCTGGCCTGAGCTATACCATATGCACGGCTGCTCTTAACACAGTAGCAGAAGCACAAATCTGTCAGTTTGGGCTCAAAATCTCCTTGCCACAGGCTGCCACTCGCAGAGTAGACCTACCTTGAGCCATTTCAGCCCTCTGGAGATTAGATGTGTGCTGCAGTGGAACAGGTTGTGACTCATTGCTGTGGTACTTCCTGCTGAGAACTCCAGTTCAATCCAGCCACAGAGAACTCTCTCCTGGCAGTGTATTGCTCACTGTTACCCTTTCTGTCTGTTTTCCACTACCCTCGGCACCCTTCCTTCAAGGTACTACCCTGTAGCACTGCCCCACACTCTGAGGTCCTCCTCTCTTAGGAAACCCTAACCCCTACACTCACCCACTGACAGTTGTCATCTAGCCCCTGCCTCAGGGGCAAACTGCAGTCTGAAATGGCCACCCATCATTGGCAAGGCTGTGGACTTGCTGCCTTCTCCTGTCCTGACTGCTCCTCTGCTGTCTCTGAGCCTCAGCCTGGGGTTTATTCAGGTCTGAGCTCCTCTGGCTCACCCTGCCTTCCCCCGGCACAGCTGTGTCCAAGGTACCCCATGCTATCAGGCAGCTAGGTCCCTCTCCTGCTGGAGCAAGAATGAACTCCACCTGGCGAACCATCTTTTTATACAGCCCTACTGGGCTCTGACTGGCTGCAACAAGCACTCTCCCAAGTAGCTCCTAGCCCACAGCTCTTTCCTAGGGCTGTTTTAACTCTTTTTCCTCCAGTGCAGAACAACCATCCTGTCACACATAGGCAGAGCACAGAAGAGCCTCTAATGACAATATTGGATTTGGTAAGGTTTTTTCCCCTCTTTGCTTTTCATAGAGCCTGATTCTCCATCACGCTGTATTTTGTATAGTCATTTGCAACAGTACAAAAATGGCTGTAAAATGTTAATTTGTGGGCATAAATGATTTCATGAGGTACAGGACAACAGGGAAATCATACCTGAATGTTGCAGTCCTGACTTTAGATGCCTTTTGATAAGCACCATGTAAAAATACTTAATTATAATTATGTGGTATACTACATATTTCATTAAAGTTTGCCTTCTTGATAACAACTAAATCAGATAGCAGGCACTGATCACAGCAGATCAGTTAATACTCCTAATCTCTGATGGCCACACTTAGAGCTCAGAATGGAGTTTTGTGCCTTCCTCAAGGATTCTGGTTCCATTCTGAGTTTTAGAAGTAATTTCTGACTATTTTGTTCTGTAATGAGGAGCATTGCTGAGTTCAAATAAAAAAAAAACCCTACAACAAACACCATCACCACCACCAACACCCAAAATTATGAGATTACACCTACAAGAAATTACATTTTACCGACTTACATTTTCACTGCTGTTGTTGTTGGAAACAGGGTTCTTCACTTCTTGTCCTAAAATATGGTATTGTCTTCATAATTGATTAATGATTCCCTGCTCCAGCCAGGAGTTTCAGGCAGCACAGAGGAGATTGGTAATCTGAGTCATGGTAAAGGGAGGGTTTAAGGCTCCCTATCTGAGCTCAACACTTCCCTCCCAGCTAAGGCCACAAGTATACTTATCGTCCCAGAGATTGATTTTCTGGAGTTCGATTTAGTGGGTCTAGTAAAGACTTGCTAAATCGAATGCTGAGGACTCCCCCAGTCAGCGCTGGTACTCCTCCGTCACAAGGAGTAAGGGAAACCAATGGAAGCATTTGCTCTCTATGGCCTCCTACTGTGAAGATATTGCCAAGCTTGGCTTCAGGAATGTTGACTACAACTACATTATTTACATAGCTGGAGTTACGTACCTTAACCCAACCTTTGGAGTCTAATATAGACCTGGCCTAAGAGAGGCAGGAATTGAGGAGAATGGACCAAATAATTTCTTATGGTAATTGCCTCTTAGTTAGACTTGCCCTGAATAGGAAAGTGTTAAAATTCATTATCTTGACAATGATTGAAAAAACCCCACAAAGTGTTTAATGTATAATGATATGTATTTATATTTCTGTAATGAAAAGGTGGGGAATACAAAATTATATGGCACCATCAATCTGCAGACACGCTACTGTATCTCCAGGCAAATGACTTGGAGCTAATTTGGATCTGTGATACGGATATGACAAAGCCAGAAGAAAACTGAAACAGCTTTAAATAAACACATAATGCTATTATTGTGGTAGAAAGGCATATTATTTTGTCATAGTTAAGGTGCAGAAGCCCACGTGTAGGGCTAAAGGTGAAGTCACTAGACAAAGGAACTGGAGCACAGAGAGAGATATGGCTTAGAAACAAATAGCAGAAACAATGCATTTCCTGAAGTGACTAGTCAGATTTCTGGTCCTCAGTATGTGAAGGACTGACAGTGTATCAGCATGACTGTTCAGAGAGCTACATGTTGTCATTTGGGACGTGACAGGAGTTAGGCTATTAGCAGAGCCGCAAAGTGACTGAGGCATTGGGGTAATAGATACAGATCTCAGCTGTACTCAGGATCAAATGGGAGATAAATGAGATTCTGTTATGCTTAACCCATTTTCCAGCATACATGCTCCGTTCAAGTTTGACCTGCTCTCTTTGATGAAAAGGCGGCTGTGTTTCTTCATCACAATATGCCTGTACTCACCATATGTCTGACTCAGACTCCCAAGGAGAAGAAAACATTTAATACAATTCTGCCAGGCAGTCCAGACCCAGTGCTCCCAAAAGGGATTTGCAATGTATTAGCTCTGCACTTTCTGAAGGGCTGACAGCAGAGTAGTGTCTTCTATAAATATGTTTTATGTGGGCAAGTATAAACAGCCCAAAGCGATGTTAACATTTAATAGATGTAAAAGGAATCCATTATTTCTTAGGACCAAAGCCGAGTTGTTAATTTTATAATCAGGGTGAACAAATGGTCTCAAGTTGATTCTGTCCTGAGCATCTGAAGAATATTAGTGAATAAAAGATGTTCCTGTAAAAGGAGACTTTCCTTCTCTTGTGGTGTTTATCTACCTATTTTATAACCACATGCCACATATGAAAGTAGCTCTCTGAAATAGTGTCACAAACAATGTAAGGGCAGAAAACCAGGCTTTAGTCACATTGTAATGTTTGGATTAGCCCCAAGAATCGAAAACATTAATAAGATCACAATTGTAACCCATGTGCCTAATGGAGAGAGATCTTTTTAAGATATCTATTGGAGGGAGGTAAGATTGTGTCTGGGTCATTGTTGCCAGGCAGATGAACAATTAGCACTCCGCATCCAGGCCTTTATGGAATTAGGTCTGATCATTTTTTGGTACGTTCAATAGGCTCCCTGTTGCTGGACTCAGACTCCACGAGGGCAAGGACTCAGGGCAGCTGCTTTTCAAAGTGTCCTTTGTGGGTTGGGAGAAACTGAACCCCATAGCAGAAAGCAGACTGTTGTCCCTAACTCTGAAGCATTTTGCATCAGGTTAGTGATCTAGTTAATTCTTCAACAGGGAAGCCCTGTCTGTGCTGATTATAGAAAAAGGGAGACTGGAGGGGAAACTAATTTCTGTTATTTTAGTTATATACTTAAATGTGATTTAATTTTAGCCAAACCGCTTTAGTTAAATTGGTTCAACTAGTGTGATTCACTTACTTTTTTCTTATTTAAATGTGATAAGGGGAAAGTCATTTATTTTGGTCCTCATTACTCTGTATTTCTCTTGTAACTGGGATTTTTAAAACTCTACATACTTAACAGTGTGGTAATTCATTGGTTAGCTGACTAGCTTAACTGAGTGATTTCAGCAGAAGAGGAGGAAGAGTCTGCATGGATTCCAGCTGAAAATTCCTACAAGGAAGCAGAAGGAACATGTTGCTTTAGACTCAGCAGGTTGTCTAGATTTGGTGATCAAAGAATGAGATTCAGGTGAACTCATCCTATGCTCTCTGAGTTTCTTCTTGCTGTGTTTGAGGGAATTGACCCGCTTAGATTTAATTTCTTTTCATTAGGTATAACCATGAAGATAATGTTTGTGGCTCGTGAAGTAGCCATTATTTATTTTGTTTCTTTATCATAAGATTTTATGAAGTTGGTACTGTTCTTTTAGGCTTGTGATTGTAGGGAGATTGGCCCTGTGCAATCCTTGCTGAAAATCACATGTGACTTGACTTCAGGTCTCTGGGTGCTTTACTATGCGAGTTGGGTTGTTAGGCTCTGGAGATGTAAATTCTAGCTCATCCAAAAGTAACCGTATACCCCAAGAATTCAAGTTCTATGAATTGTATGGAGGATGTTACTATACAAGCCAGTACTATCAAATGAAAGCATACAGAAGGTATTGTCTACACTACAAAATAAGGTCAAATTGAGATACACAACTTCAGCTACATTAATTGTGTAGCTGAAGTCAAAGTACCTTAACTCAACTTTTGGCGCTGTCCACACTGTAGGAAGTTGAAAGGAGCACACTCTCCCTTCTCTTACTCTTCACTGAAGCAGGACTACCGTCATTGACTAGAGTGCCCCTCAGTTCGAATTAGTGTGTCTTCACTAGAACCACTAATTCGAACCCTGGAAGATCGACAGCAGCAGCTTCAATCTTCTCTTTAGGGTAGGAATACCCAGAGAGAAACTGTCCAAGATGATTTAGTAAGGTATGTTCCCTTTGCTCAGCCCTTGAAAGAACAAATTAAATGTTTTCAGAAATATTTCAGAATTTCCTTCAGTCTTCCCCTAAAGCACAAAATTAAGTCCCAATGGCTGCTAAAATGAGAAACTCACAAGCTGGGAAGACAGAAAGTTCAGCTCATAAAACTATTATGCATAATTTACATGGATGTTCTGCTGAGCTTACTTGGGAATTGCACAGAAGAAAAATTAATTACACAGTTTTAATATTCATTAAACCTTTCCTCCCCTGAGTGACAGTTGTGACTTCAGTATTACATTGTTAAAGATTAGATAATTCTTATGTATTGTAGCCTGCTAAGATACATCTTTCCTATCCTATCCTATTCCTAACCAAGTCCAACTTAGGTTAGGGGATGGACATTATGATGCAAGAACAGGGATAAAAACCAGGGAATTAAGGAAGCTGGGGCTGGCTCTGGAGTATCTCCTTGTTCTCTCTTGAGGTCGGGGGAACAGGCTCTTTCCTCTCTCTCATGTATCTGCTTTGCTTCATCTATTCTGTCTAAGTCTTGCTTCTAAGTTTCCATACTCTACCTGGCACCCAGGTCCCTCTGGCGGAAGGAGGCAGATCCTTCCACGCTCAGACTTTGGGAAGAGGATTATGTGAGTATGGTATCATGTTAGATAACTGATCTGTATGCTTAAATAAATACAGTTTGATGAATGTTATCATCAGAGGAAATTCAGTTAATCTGTATACTCAGTGTTATATGCTTTGTTGTGCTTGTTATTTTAACACCTGTTATAATAAAGCTTATTAGAACTCAATACCCTCACTGTGACCTGAGGGTTCTGGACCTGCAGATCCTTCAGAGGTAGAGCTGTATTGTTCTACCAATTTGTAACCTGGGAATCGGAGGACAAACCTTGAAACTTCATAGTCAGATTGGCGAGCCTACCCACATAAATTTCACTATAAATCCTTCCCAGGCTACAGTATTGTATATGACACCAGAAGAGGAAAATAAAGCATCCCTGTCTTCAAGGCTGTCCAACTCCAGGCTCTGGGTCTGTGCATGGCAGGAGATGAATGCACCATATTCTACCTACTTGCCAAAGCAGATACTCCACAATCGCTGGCGTGAGTACTGAGCGTCCCCTTGCTGATACCTTTACATGTCTGAAGAAAAGAGAGGAACCCAGCAGTTCCTAGAGGGAAGGGGATTTATGCCATTGCCCCTGCATCTCTGGAAAGTGAGATGAACCATGTCACTGCCATTCCAAAAGTGGGTAGCAGCAGTATTCCCTGTAACCTGTTTGCTTGTGTGAATACTCAGGAGAGATTCAAATGTCACCCAGTTGATTGGTAGAGCACTTGTAGCCAAGTTTGTTTTATTTCTACTGGTGGTGCACATTCACACATGCCTTGAGGCACATAAAAACTTTATTCCACACATGAATGGAAATGATTAGAGGAAACATTGGCGTCACCACTACAGAGGTCCTATGTTGCAGTTTGCCTAAGGTCCTGCATTGTTTTAATCCAGTTCTTAGTCAACCAAATGAAAAATCTCTCCCTTTTCTATTTCTCTTTGTAGAAAGGTATGTTAGGTATTATTGTGATTAAAGAACATTATCCACCATTATATGGAGTAAAATCTGATGTAGGTAATTTGTAAACATACCATTTACATAAGAGTCTCTAGTCGACAAACCGCTGTTTCTACTCGCCCGTGGTGAGTAGATTTCAGCCGGTCTCTCCGTGCGCCCCATTCACCGGCGCTGCGCGCATGCATGGTGCGGGGCTGGCGAGTAGCTCTCGCCGCAGTTTGTCGAGCCCTACCTATCTGAATAACAAAGGAAACACCTACTATTGTACCCCTATATCAAATGATTCACTGGAGATTTAGGCACTGATCCTCCAAAAACTAATGCATTTGTACAGCTTTAGTCACATCAATAGTCCCATTGATTTCAATTCTTGAAAACTGTAAATCAAGAGTTGTAGTGGGCGGGAAAAGAATCTTTAACAAGGCTTAAAAAAAGAAAAAAGAATGAACATCGCTATTAGGAAATATTTACTGTTTCAGGGGTTGGAAGGATGTTCTTATATTCAGGAGCTCAAGGTTCAATTTCAACCATAATCTTCCTGTGTAGCCTTATAAACATAACTTAATCTTTCTGTCTCACTTCTCCACCTGAAAATGGAGATAATAATCCTGCCTTTTTTCACCTTGTCTGTTCAGACTGAAAGCTATTTTAAAAACAATTAGACTATGTCTACACTGGCGGCTTTTTGCGCAAGAACATCTTGCGCAAGGGTTCTTGTGCAAGAAGTCTTGCGCAAGAAAATGTCCACACTGCCATGTGCGAGCTGTGCTTTTGCGCAAGAGCGCCCATGGCAGTGTGGACGCTCTCTTGCGCAAGAAAGCTCCGATGGCCATTTTAGCCATAGGGCTCTCTTGCGCAAGAAATCCCTGCCGAGCGTCCATACTGCCCTCTTGCGCAAGAGCTCCTGCACAAGAGGGCTTACACCTGTTAGAAAAGAGCGTACCTCTTGCGCAAGAAGCCCTCTCTTACCACGCCATACTGTAAATTTCCTTGCGCAAGAGCAGGCAGGCAGTGTGGATACTCTGCAGATTCTTGCGCAAGAACGGCTGTACTTGCGCAAGAAGCCGCGAGTGTAGACATAGCCTTAGAGTCTTACTATAATTTATACTAAATTTACGTTCATTAGGAAAGCAGAAAAAGATCTAAATCTAAATGAAACAAATATCAGAATTTTTGTAACTTCAACTTTTTTTGTCCTGAATTGTGGTATATGTTAATCATTTTTTTGGCAGAATCAATTTAAAAAAAATCTGTTTTGGAAATTACTGAATGTTTTATTTTAAATCAGTTCAGCATTGAAATACATTTCCTTATAGGCCACCTTGCAGTAGGGATACCAGTTGCCTGTTTCTTCCTATGGTCCAGGCTAGATTATGTAATATCTGCAGTCACATGTCTTCCATGAGGCACCATGACAGCGAAGCCAAAGAGACACTGCATTGTATCATAGGAGATGTAGTCCAGCCCTCAGGAAAGAATGGGAGCAAGAGGTACTGGAAATGCAATTCTCCTCAGGTAATGCATCAATGAATCCATTGAAGAGTGAGGATAGTCAAAATACTGACTCAGTCATCATTCAGTGAGCATTGTTCATCCTATGTATGGGTTGAGGTGGGGGTGCGAGTACTGTGAAAAACATAATACAGTCTTTCAGAGGATAAAAACAGAGTTTTAAAAGTTTTCAGATCCCAATAAAGAGAAGAAAAAAAGTCTCCTGGCCATGAAAACCAAACGAGTCATTTCTCCATTCTCTACACTAATTCATTCACCCAGAACTTAATCGAACATGCATGGTAAGAGTTTACACTGCCTTCAGTGGGAGACTAATTAGGTCCATATACAGTAATGCCTGTTTCAAGGCATAAAAATACTGAGTCAGACTCCCCAAATCATGGCAACATTGTCAAGTGTAAGCCTTGGGAGGGATAAATTTATAGTACAGGATTTCCCTTCTCCCCTCACCAACACACACAAGGGGTCTTACAGGGACTAGAGGTTTCAAGATTCTGTGTCTCCACCTGGCCCATGTGATCTCAGTGTAACAGAAAATATGGCCTACATTATCTACATAGCTGCTTAGAGGCTCTAGTACCTCACAAGCCAATATTGACTAAGTGCTTGTTTTCCACTGACTTTCTGGTCAACGAGCACTTAAGAAAATTGTCATTAAATAAGGGAACAATACTGAACGAAGTAGTTATTAGGTAGGGGTTAACAAATACAATTCTGCCTCTATAAAAATAAGAAATCTTGCGTTCGGAAGCTGTGCTATAGTACAACTCTTCTGCCAGTTTGAAATGAATATTTCTATTACAAGATAGTATACTACACAAGCTTTTTGGGGCAGAGATAATATTGTGTGCATGTATTGTACTTAGCAAATGTGGCTCTGATCCTGGTTGGAGCCTCTACATGTTCATTCAATTCATGTGAATGATAATTAATATATTTGCTTTTTTCTCAAGTTATTGACCAAATTAAATTTTTTTTTTAAGCATTTAAGTCAATGTTTAAAAGTTTCAGAAGATTTTTCATTATTTTTTTTTCAGTTCCAAACATTAGCCCTGGATTCCTTAAATAAGCCTAAAAATCTCAGATCAACTTAGTTAGTTAAACAAATTGCTGGCAAAAATTGAAGACTGAAGCAATTTATCCCATTGCTAAATATTCATCAGAAGTAATTCACCCACTGAATCCTCCAATAGATGTGAAGCAGCCACTTTTCTGTAGTTGCAAAGGTAGGATAGCTTCAGCTTGTTACCTCTACTAGCAGGAAATAAAAGTGACCATCGTGCCCAACTGCGAATAAATACAATAGCAAATGCAAATAATTAAGGAGTACCCTGGCATGTGGATGCCTATTCAACACTTATTTGAACTAAGCCAGACATCAGAGGCCCATATTCTGAAACTTTACTGTGGCAATGTAATCAATAGATCACATCACATGAATTCAAAAGGAAAAGGAGAAAAAAAAAGTTATTCAGAAGGTGAAATATCAATAGATTTAATTATAACAGACACCCTAAAATATGGATATTATAGCTATCTAACCCTATCTTCCTGCAAAAATAACATGGAAGTCTCATACCATTACAAATATTTGCTATTCCCATTCTGGCCAGATATACAGTATTTTCAGAACAGCTTTCCTACATTCCTATTGTTATATATACTTCTAGGCCTGATAAGCACCAGGAAAAAGAATAACAGCAATGTAAAGCTCTCAGCATAGCTTTGTACTAAACTACAGTCCCCCACAAATAACTCTGATATGCTATAGACTCATCTCTGAGTCTACCTAGTCTCTTGAGAAATTATTGACTAATTAGCACCTAACTCCTTTAAATGGGTGCAGAGACCAAGTCATAATTTATCCCTGAGTGCGTTAACATGGGCCAAAAGGGGTGAATTAACCTTATCTGCTGCACCTGAAGGGGAGCCAGGTATAGATAAGGCCTAACTCCACAGAAAACCTAGCTTGGGGAGAAGGAACTGAGATAGGATTATAAAATCAGGAAATTAAAGTCATTAATTTCTACCTGGCATAAGACAGTGAATCAGCAGTGAGGAGGGCCCTTTACAATAGTGGGAGAAGAATGATTATTTCCCCCTGATAAAAGGGGAAAGTGAGTACTGTTTGATCAAAAGAAAAGAAAAAATAGAGCTGCCATGTAAGACAGATTTTTT
Organism: Pelochelys cantorii; assembly: GCA_032595735.1. Classification (NCBI taxonomy): domain Eukaryota; kingdom Metazoa; phylum Chordata; order Testudines; family Trionychidae; genus Pelochelys; species Pelochelys cantorii. Next base: position 83,799,884 of record CM064328.1, read on the forward strand.
TTTTTCCTTTTCTTCCAGGGAAACCCTAAGGCTATGTCTACACTGGCATGATCTTGCACAAGAACTCTTTTGCGGAAGAGTTCTTGTGCAAAAACTCTTCCAGAAGAGAGCGTCTACACTGGCATGTGCTTTTGCACAAGAGATGTGCTTTTGCGCAAGAGCATCCATGCCAGTGTAGATGCTCTCTTGCGCAAGAAAGCTCTGATGGCCATTTTAACCATAGGGCTTTCTTGCACAAGAAATTCATGTTGCCTGTCTACACTGGCCTCTTGCGCAAGAACAGTTGTGCAAAAGGGCTTATTCCTGAGTGGGAGCGTCCGAGTTCTGGTGCAAGAAGCCCTGATTTCATACATTAGAACGTCAGTTTACTTGCGCAAGAACACTCGGCCAGTGTAGACAGGCAGCAAGTTTTTGCGCAAGAGCGGCCTCTTTGGCACAAGATCGCGCCAGTGTAGACACAGCCTAAGAGTTTCTGCTCTGTTTTATGTAGGTAGGAAAATGATTAAAGGGGATCCAGGCACTATTTTTACAGGCGCTAGAGATCCCATAGAGACAGTGGGAAGAGCAGTTTTATCTGCAGGGATATTTGGTGAAGCTGGTTAAAGAGCAGCAGTATTTATGTAGGATCCTGCAGGAAGAATCTCTGTATGCTCTGCTAGTTTAGGGCAGGAGAAGAGGTTTTAAGCCACAGACTGTGTTATGCCTATTGGCAAAAGGAACATCTGACAAGGGTGCCTCCACTTACATGGTGATTTAAAAAAAAAAAAAAAGGCTTGTCCTGGAATAAGCAACATGGGAGAATATAAAGGCCTCCAATCTGTTGTGAGAGCAAAAGTGGAAGGCACCTGGCTTTTCTTTTGGGAGTTGGGATATAAGGAAGCATTGCCTCACAAGGAGGTGAACAGGGAAAGGACAGGGCTTGAAGTAAAGAACAAAAAGCAGAGTCTATGACAAAGTAGTAGTAGAAGAGGTGGGCAGGGCTGTAATGATGGAAAGTGGGCAGGAACTAGAAAGGGAAGAGGTTCCTGTGAAGAAATCTGAGAAGGCTCTTGCAAAGAAACCTGAGAGATACAGGGCTAAATGGAGAGACTAATCTGCTTACTGTTGGAACTCAGACCTGGAGGGAAAGGCTGCTGGGGGATTCCATAGAATGAGTCATGGGGCTACAGCTGAAGTTAGTACTTGCAGTGCAGGCCTTGCAAGTAGTCAAAGAGGTCTATGAATTTCAATAGCAGGAGTACTGGGGATGCCACAGAAAAGAGGGCAGATTGCTTCTCTCAGTAGTTGATCATGAGAAGGTGTGAAATGACTTGCCAGTCCATCTCCTGAGCAGAAATCACAAGCTTTGGACAAGTTAAAGAGGGCCAGAAAAAGGCCATTAACCTTCTTTACAGTCCCTGGAGATGAGTCAGATCTGGGTAAAGTCTAACTGCAGACAAAGCTTAACTGAGAAAGGAGATGAGCTAGGATTATAAAACCAGGAAGTGCAATCAGCAGGGGACTGCAGGAAAGAGGCCTGCAGGCCCTCTGAAGAGAGTAAAGGAATTGATCAAGAACAACAAGGAAGTCCAGGGACAGCACAAGACCTAGGATCCTGCCCTGTATAAGGAAGGGGTGGAGCAGGCAGAGAGAGCTCCAGTGGCAAACCCATATAGAGATTAGGTGAAGAAGTATGTGGGGGAGGAAGACCAATATCGTAAAGGCTCCAGGTAGGCCTTCTTGTGACTGAGTTTGGGCATCCACTTTTACACCATGCGATGCCCATTGTCATTGGTTGCTTGAACCATGTTCTTCCCTCTCGTTCTGAGCTGAAGTGCTCTCAGGACCTGGCACCATGCCATCTCCCTCCTTCTGAGCTATCACAGTCTAGCCACACAAACAATCCAGATGGCAAATAAAGAGTTGCACCTAGGTTCCTGTGCAATGCCCCGTGGCAGGTTGGGACACCTTAGCCTGCCTACAATTATGGGCTCCAGCCCAGGTACCCAAATCCAAGTTTGCTCAGTCTCTTCCTGTTTCTCTGCGAAAAGGAGGTAATATCCTTCATACTCCACCACTGGAGACTCCTCTGCTCCCTGTGACTTCTTCATTTTTCTTGATCTCTTGCCACACTGCCTGACAGTATCCTAAGACTTACTGTCTGCCTGAATATCCTTGTTTCTGAGCATCTCTTTCCTCTCTCCAGAGTTACTGTAGCCCAGCTCTTTTCATGGATGGGCTTTGCTTGAAATTAGGCCTGGTCTAGCCCTGACTCCCTTGCAGCTGTGGCACAGAAGGTTAGTTGGCCCCCTTCTGGCCCACATTAACCTGGCCAGGTCTTGTGTGGAATGAACACCCCATTGCAATACCATATAGCGTTTGGCAATTCAATGTGCCCTCTTCTATTGAGTAACAATCATTTCTCAAATCTCAAGGGCTAACATTTTCTTACTACAGAGGGGTAGCTGAGTTAGTTTTTAAGGAGCTACTAGACTATTTTCTGCTTAAGTTTTTTCCTGTTACGGACTAACAAAACATGTAGACGGTATCATGAGCTTTTGTGGGCAAAACCTACTTCTTTAGATGTGGGTTTTGCCCACGTAAGCTCATGATACCATCTACATGTTTTGTTAGTCTTTAAGGTGCTACTAGACTATTTGTTGTTCTTAAAGATTTTCTTACTGACTTTCTTTGCAATATGTAGGAGGTCCAACACCTTTGGGATATACCAGAGTAAAATGATACTACATGCCCAAAAGACAAGTATATGGAAGAGCAATATTTAGGGTCTACAGAGGAGCTATGATTTAGTTTGTTTTTGTTATATAGTAGATTTTAAAAAAATCATACTTTGTATTTAAATATAAAGTTTCAACATACAGATACATTTACAAGCAGAAATTCAGTAAAGATGAGACATTCATACATACATCAAATAAATACAAATCACTGGGAGTGGAAAAGAAAAAAGTGATTCTCCTAGCAAACCGACCGATCTAAAAGAAACCACTAAACAGCCCATTCTATTCACTTGCTTCCAGATGGGTAAGTCAATGGACCTCTTGCCAATATATTCCAGATGAAGATCTGGCTCTCTAATTCTGGAGTGAGATCATTACTGACAGATCAGAGAGGGAACACAGCTGTTTAGAAAAAAGAATCCAAGGAAGAAAAACTGTCAAAGGACTTAAGAGAAACTACATTTGACTTTTTTCCTAGGGTGTTTATTTCATGTTTTGAAAATGCGTTATGCAGCAAACACAAACATCATGATGGCTGAAGCAATCTTGTTAGCCCAAAAGACTTCAGTGGCTTATGCTATGTGAAATGGGGATAGCTTCAAGTGCAGCTGAAATGCATGCATGAAATACATCTGGGCAGAGGAGGCACCCTGTGTTTTCATTTAAGACTTTTGTATAGATCAAATTTAAGGCTTATTCAGACAGATTCTGAAATTGATATTAGAAAGATATAAACCTCCCAAAATAGGTCAACAATATGTAACAGAACTTAGTGAGTAAGGCATCCAGGACTGTATATCACAGCTTAGTAAGTATGGCAATGCCAAAAGGTCTGTAGAACTTGCCGAAAGGACTTATGCTGTTTGAGAAGAAGCTATACCGTTGTGGTGGTACTTGGTTTTCTGAGTGTCAAACAAGAAGAAAGCAGATGGAAAAGCTTTAAGAAATATGAGGCGAAATAACCACTTGAGTGCACCCTTTCCAAAGAGATATGGACAAGATATTTTTAAAGATGCCTTGGTGGCTTAACTTTCAAAAGTATTTGAGCTCCCAGCAGTTTAGCTTGGTACAAATGCATACATCCGGAGCAATGAGGTCACAATCCCAACTGAGTCTTTTGGGTGATACCACAATGGAAAAATATACTATATTTTTGCCCGCTTGGGCTACAGCACTAATCACCTGCCTTTGCTGTCTGTCCTGTCCTTGGAGCACATTTATTGGTAGGAAGATCCTGCATAGCGTTAAACTCTTTTTCTCTCTTTTAAGGAAGAATCTATATATTGGCTGCTTCTGTACCTTCCTCCAATATGCATCACAAAGGATGATGATGATAATCTGTAGATATTTATTCATGCCAAAATCCATCTGCTTTTGGATAGCTAGGAATTTCTGTGTAAAAATGTGTTGCTGATGATCTATCTGCAACATCTCTCATATGGGAAATGTCACAATTATTTGACATAATAATATGCATAGGAAATTAAGATGGAAAGAACCAGTAATGAAACCAGTCATGAACGGAGGATATTCATTGGAGTAAATTACCAAAGGGGAGGGAATGAGGATAATTCTTGTGACTGTAAAAGATAAGAAAGGAAAGCTATGCTTTTAAACTATGCAGAATTAATCTGTTGCTCTCACTGATGCAAAATACTAGCTATGTAGAAATGACAGGGGATATCAGTCCTCATGGTTCGGGGCAAAAACAGCAATCGATGTCCCCTACCTAATCCCAGTAATTCACCATTGGTTCTGTGCATTACTATACTGGTTTAGCTACCTTTGAACCAGTCTTCACAGGTCACTATAGAATACCAGTCTCAATTGGACTATCTTTTGTGTGTGTGTGTGTGACAGCTTTTATTTTCCAGTTTGCAGAATAAAAAAAAAAATTCTATCTTTATATTTCTGATTTATTTCTCCTGCATGCTATGACAGCAGAGCTGAAGATACCAGGCCAGTTACTCAATCACAATCTAGCCCTTTGTGTCACCTGAATAGTGCAGGGGCTAGTACCTGGCAACCAATGAACAGTAGAGGATTTCATCCTTGTGGCAAGGAATACTCTGCTGACATCAGCCTGCGGAAGGCAGCTCCTATGCTAGTGCCTCACATAACCCCACATTAAAGGGCCAGGCTGTCATGGGAATGGTGAAGAATGTTTTCCAATGATGTATGGTCTTTTAGGGACTGTAAACCAGTTATGTAAATTACAACCTTCCTTAGTCTGATTTAACTCATGTTGGGGCCTGGTGTAATTGACTCTGATGCCCACTTCCCTTCCCCATGCCAGTTTAGATTTAGATGGTGTCCACAGTTATCAGTAAATCAAATATTTCAGTAACTAGCCAGCTTTAATTTCACTCATGTATGTATCCAAAAGAAAATAAAATCACATTATTTTCCTGATACTGCCCAGAGTGTGAATAAAATATTTTTTACATAATTCAGATCCCAAGAATTGTAGTTCATCTTGAACCTCTAAGAATATGTTTACATGACAATCTACGCCTGCACTCAGGCTCAAGCCCAACCATCCCTTTTGTCAGACCAGCAAGACCTCCAGGCCTAGGCCCCAGGATCCCACAGGGGATGGGTCCAAGCCTGAGTATGGTGGGAATTTGGGTCCAAACTCGATTGTTTTTCAGGGTAGATGCAGCATCAAGCCCAGGTTCCCCCAGAGAATGACCCAAGAGTCTGCCAGTGGTATCCCACAAACCCACTGGACAACATTCCTTGTCCTTTTTATCCTAAGAAAAGCCAATTGACTCCAAGGAAATGAAAACAGCCTCTCTGGATCAAGTACAGCTATTCGGCATTTTTATTTTGATTGTTGGGCTGCAAACCTCATGTGTTTACAGTGACCACCATCTAGAAGTCTGCTACTTGGTCATGGAATGACAGTCAGGTTTTAGTTGATCTGTGGTGGTTAGGTGAGCAAAACTTTAAACTTTAACACAAGTGCCAGGAAGAACTGTATGTAGCAGGAAATAGTGAGGAAGCTGAGACCATGAGGAATTCACTGGACTGGTGATCTGTGCAGGGAGCAGATTAAGCAGATCAAGACAAACTAGCGGAAAGCCAGCCATGAGACCCACGCCTCTGGAAACTCCCTCTCATCTTCTGTCTTGAAGAAGGAGTATGACCAGCTGCTGCTCCAAACACAGAGTGACTTCATGACAACCTGGTCATTGAGGCTGGGAACCATCTGACCTCAGAATCCAATATAGGACCCAGGGGCAGCCAGCAGGTGTCACATCAGGCTTCCAAAGTAATTCTGGGACTCACACCATTCCCCAAAAAGGTTTTGTTCCAAGCAGCTACAGCATGTCCTGAATCCATACTTGGAGGAACAGTTTGATGATCCCCGAAGAGCAACCTGCCATGAAGGCAACAGAAGAGGCAGAAATAGCACAGAGACTGCTACATTTCTGCCATCCTGTTATTTGTTGTGTCAATCCCACCCTCTCCACCACCACTACCCCAGCAAAGTGTACTGGGTGAGAGAAGTTAAATATGGACTGTGGATAATGAAATGAATGCCTGCAGTACAGCTGGAGGGTTATAAGAAATGTATCAGGGGAGAAAGGTTGATGGCTATGTATGTCTTTGTGAGTCCATATTGTTGCATGTGTTCTGCTTTTCGCACAGCGTATATGCATTCAGAACAGGCTTCATCAGAAGTCACAGAGGAGCAATAATCCATGGGGATGCTAAAGCAGCATCCTGTTGATTTCCCCCATTCATTTTGCCCCAATCCCAGGTGTTGATACCTGCATATTTTCCTACAGCAGGTAGTCAGATTTCAGGGGAGGTCATATTTTCCAGGCCCATCCCTGTAAGTCACCAGCTAACTTGACTTGTTCATATGCTGCTCGGTCACTAAAAGCGAAGTTGGAAAATTTCTATGGCATGTGTGACTGGCTGTTAGCCAGGCCCACTCCGCTTCCTGCAGCTCTTCTTGGCTGCAGAGGATGAAATGGAGCCAATGGGAGCTGTGAGCCTCTGTGGCCGCAGTGCCAGTAAATAAACAAATCGGGGCAGCCAGTTAAGGTGTTTCTCAAAGTGATTTCACAGCACACTTTAAGAGACACTGCTGTAGAATATGGACTGCCTGAAAGGATAGAGAAAGCTCAGGTAGTAACTCATGTCCACCCTCTCAACTCTCAAAGCTCAAGGTGGTCTGCTATTTTTAAACAAAAAGCAATTGTAAATTTTAACTTCCCATTGTTTGGGCACTCTTTCCACTGTGATGAGCTCAGTTGTGTCCATGGAGGTTCTGGGAATTCAAATGCTGCCTTCTCAGTGTATTGAAGCTCCATTTTACATAGTGTCACTTTTTGGCCTTGAGGTTCCACAACAAACCCGTCCCTGCAAATGCACTGAACTTGTTCCACAGTACTGAGACATTAATGTACTGTTTTGATGTTTGCATTTCAGTCCCTCTCCCTCTGCTTGGTCCTTCTGCCCCAGCAGCATGGCCCCACTTCAGCAGGATCTTGGGATTCAGAACTGTCATGGATCAGTCCAAGCTAAAGCATCTTTAACTAGAGTGGATATTTTGCTTGTTTGCCATGTCTACATGAAATGAGAGAGAGAGAGTGCACTTCATGGCGGGTGGAAAGTCACAGTGGAGTGTGAGGACAGAATTGGAGAGCACAAAGACTTGCAGTGCAGTGTCTGGAGCAGGAGCATAGAGCACAGCAGAAAGACCTGTTTGACAGGCTTGTGCTTATGATTGAAAGAGGACACGCTCCAGCTGCACCCCTGAGTTCCCTCTGTGGCACCATGTGCTGCAGATCAGAAACACTACAGAGTATTGCAGGGTTGGTTGGCCCATGCAATTGGGACTTAGTAATTAGATAGGGCAAATGGCCCCCCCCCCCAACCACCACCCTTGCTGGCTTCCATCCCCTCCAGTGGTGTGTAGCGCACGCTGGGTATGTCTAGACTACATGCCTCTGCCGTTTCACAAGGCATAAGGGATTGGTCGGCAAAGGCTTTCCTCGTCGACCGATCCCTGTCTTGACTGCCACGTTGTGCCGACGATCAGCTGAGCAAGCACAGCATGGCGGCCATTTTTATTTGAATGAAGCCAGGGATATTTAAATCCCCGCTTCATTGACTATGTTGGGTAGTCTAATTTACATGCCTCTGCCGACAGAGGCATGTAGTCTAGACATACCCTAAATGTTTAATTAAGGGAAAGAAGAAGGGGATCCAAGGGACATGTGACATTAGGGAATTTATTTGCTGGCATTGTTTGCACTTTTCGCTGTTTTAGTTTAGGCACTTTTTTATGAATGGTTTGGAGATTGGTTACGACTAGTGTTTTGGTGTTCTAATGGCAGATGGCCTGTCTGATAATGGTTTAATATTTTTTTATTGCAATAAAGTCATGCTCCAAAATAAAGGCTTGTATTTTATTAAGAAAGCTTATTAGTGCTTTACATCACTGCTTGCAAATAATAAAGATAACCACATGATGCAGGAGAAATGGGAAGTTGTATCCAAGCACAATTTCTCAATACAGTTCTCTATATCAATCCAAAATGTAAACCCACTGTTCTTGCCAGTGTGGATGCAGGAGTGTGGCTGTGAGACCTGGGTCCAACAACTGTAAACCCAGGTGTACAATGCAGTGTAGATGCTACAGCCTGGGTTTGGAAGTACCAAGTCCAGAAGCCTAGGTTCCCATAGACATGGGTTCACAATGCGGTGTAGATACACCCTGAATAATGGACAGTGGCCCTTTCATATGTGACAGTTAGACTAGTTCACATTATTGTAAATGATACCTTGAGGCTTTCAACCAAATGTACTGTCTTGGTAATACACATGTTTTAATGTGGTGACTCTCAGGCAGGAGCTGGAATGCAGTCACAACCTTAATCTGGGATTAGAATTTTACAGTTCAGCCACACGAATAGCAGATGTGTCTCAGCTAATGGCCATGTATCTTTTCCTCATGTAATTAAATGAACAGAGGGTGCACAGGCCAGTGGCTTCACCCACTTTTTATCCCCATGATTATGGCTGTTCTTCCCTTTTATGTAAGTGAGATTTGTGAAAAATTCAAAGATCTCTGTATGCTTTCAGGAATATTGATTTGTGCAAATAGACCTTATCCAATTAGAATGAATGGCATGATTTGTCAGCAAGCGATTTCCAGTACTGAATCATCCTTAATGCAGCAAAATGGAGCTGGGGGCCTAGGACAACAGCATTCTAGTCAGGCAATATGTTGTCCAACAAAATTAAAATCTCCACAGATTAGGTGCACATGGCCAAAGGGTCTGTAAGCAAATGTGTCATTTTACAAATGAGACCCTTTTGTCAGCAGATAATTCAACTGTCCGTTGGTATTATAAACATAATTATTTTATATACACTAGACAGTAACTTGTAGTACAGCAACATCGTAGTGATATGATAACACTGAACTTTGAACATTTCATTTAAGTTAAAACCTGTCCCCCAAAAAAGCCAATGAAAATGTGGATGAATGGTCCAACTTCTAAATAAGCAGTAATTGAATGCACCTGTGGTAAACCCATGTGTTACAGTATTAATTCTAATACTGAAATCATACTTGGGTCCAAATATTCCTAGTGATTGGTGTCATTGTGCACTGTACATTTAAAAATAGTAATATTTACTGTTGTGGTCGCTGTGGTTGCCACAGAAAATGCAGTATTTCCTGTTCTAATTACAGGAAATATAAAAAATGTACTGATGTTCACAGAATCATAGGGGTGGAAGAGACTTCAGGAGGTTATCAAGTCCAACTCCCTGCTAAAAGTGGGACCAATCCCAACTAAATCATCCTAGTCAGGGCTTTGTCAGGATGGGACTTAAAAACCCGGACAGATGGAGATTATACTACTTTCCCTAGGTAACCTATTCCAGTGCTTCTCTCCTAGTGAAATAGTTATTCCTAATATCCAACCTTGACCTCCACCACTTCAACTTGAGACCATTGCTGCTCGTTCTGTCATCTGCCACCACTGAGAACAGCCTTTCTCCATCCTTTTTGGAACCTCGCTTAAGGTAGTTAAAAGCTGCTATCAAATCCCCCCTCACTCTTCTCTTCTGTATACTAAATAATCCCAAATCCCTCATCTTTTCCTCATAAATCATGTGTTCCACCCCTCCCAATCATTTTTGTTGCCCTCTGCTTGACTTTTTTTCAAATACATCCACTTCCTTTCTGTAACGGGGGGCCCCAGAACTGGATGCAATATATGCAATATGCAATATATGCCTTCATAACGAATGATAATGTAATTTATGATAATACTTTTGACACCAGATGAATGAACATATACAGGCATAACATAACAGATCAAAGTGAAACGAGGCCATCTTTCTCCAATCTGTTTTTCCCCTTATTCAATTTGATCCTATGACTTCTAATTATTATTCATTCTTAAACCTTGTTTCCCCTTTACTTTAATCTAGCACTCTTCAAATAATTGTAAATATGAATCATGCTACCTTAGTCATCTTTTAGAAAGCTTCAGATACTCAGGGTGTGTCTAGACTACAGGCTTTTGTCAAGAAAAGTGGACTTTTGTCGACAAAATTATACCTGAATCTACATACCGCCGAGTTCTGTCGAAAGTAAGTCGACAGTATGCGGCAGTTTTGTCGACGGTGGTAAACCTCATTCTATGAGGAATAACGCCTTTTGTCGACAGAGTTCTGTCGACAAAAGGCGCTATTGCATCCACATTGTGCTTTTTCAAAAGAGAGCGGCTTGCTTTGTTGACAGAATTGGCTGTAGTCTAGACGCTCTTTGTCGACAGAGGCTTTGTCAACAGTATCTGTCGACAAAGCCTCTGTCGACAAAAGCCTGTAGTCTAGATGTACCCTCAGTGTTTGATCATCCCTTCTGTTACACCATGTTTATTCTGTTGTTATTCCACTGGAGTTTTCACTGATATATAAAACTGGTGCTACTGAGTGGAGAATCTGATCTTTAATATTTACAACCATTTCTCACAGGTCAACTCTTCAAAAAGCTACAGGTTCAACAAGAAATTTGCAGAATAATAAACAATGACACCATCCACTTAAAAGGGCAAATTGAGGATTTGCATTCAGGCCATGAAAAGAATATTTGGACTGTGAAGACCAGGGTAAAGGCCTGGACTCAAATGAGATTGTTTTGGTTGGTATCTCAATGAGCTTGGCCAAGGAAAAAAAGATTAGTCTTTAATTTAAAAAAATTCTGATTCCCACCAAATTGTACTCGTTAGTTTATGAATCCTTGCAGTATGTTTTCGTTTTATAGATATTACAAACCAGATTCTGTTGTCAGTTACGTGAATATAAATAGGGAATAATTCCATTGCTGTCAATACAGTTTCTCCCCTCATCTTTATAATTGAAATCAGATCCTATCCCAAAGACTAAATTCTGAAAAGTGCCAGATCCAAATCTGACATTATCAATGAGAAGCAATAAAACATTTTCTTTTCTGATGTCAGTCAAGTCAGACAAGTGGAGTTGTCAGACATTGAGCCCTGGAAGTTGTGGGTAATAGAGCAGCAGCAGCAACAAGCTTTATTTTTATTTATTTATTTTTTATTTATTGGGACACATCTCCCAAGATCAAACTGCTTTAAAAACTGTAACAACAAAGAACCAGGCTTCAGATATTTGCCTATGACACCATTTTTTGTATAACAGTTTTTCTTTGATCTCACTCAATGGATTTAGCTTCAGATATCCCAGGTTGTAAGATTGTAATTAGAAGTGATATCTTGTTAAATAGTTTAGGTTACTGGTCCAAGTTTATTGGTTTATAGAAAATGGCTTTGCTTTAGTTCTTGAGGATTTAGAGGATTTCTATTTTACTTTCTTCCTACTATTAAATTTCTCCTAGCTAAAATAGTTTGTGCACACTTACACAATAGAATACACCGACTCAATGGTATAAGTGCTTTTATACTGTCTTAACTTTCTTTAGACCCCAGTAAATTGTGCAACATACTATTTTGGATTGTCGTCTGTTTATTTGCATTAATTAAGTTTCCCTTAACATGACAATGCTAAAGGGCAGCTTCTTCTCTACTATGAACAAGAGGCCAAGTTAACTATCACTTATTAAATGTCTAGGATAGTCTGAAGAGATTAGCTATCTTTGTCTTTATTTTATTGCATAAAAGGCTTACATGTTTTTTCCTGTTCTTATTGCCCAGTTGTATGTTAGACCAAATCATCCCTTTTTAATTTTCCTTTAATGACATAATATTGTGACAGCTGCCATATAACCCACACTGCAGGTTGATCCAGGGATCTGCAGAACTAAATGTGTCAAGGGCTAGAGCTTTGAGAGCCAAATGCTGTGCACTGATTGTAATTGACCTACCTCCTCTTTAGAAGAGACATACGCAGTATGGGCCAGAATAATCTGACCATTGTTATTCCAGATTTACGTTAGTGTGACTCTGATTTTAGTAGTTACACTGGCAGGAAACTGGAATAGCACAAACGTGAACCAAGCCCTTTGCTTCCTGGAGTATGTAACACCAAAAAGGACAATGTTTTTAAACAGTCAGAGAGACAATAGAATTACACTGATTTTTTTTCCCTTGCTGAGCATCTGTCCAGTATTGCTGTTTGTCATCAAATCTTATGCTCAGGAAAATTAAATGTGACTGTGAAAAAGAATGTGCATGGAGTGTTACCGTTACAGAAACAGCTCTGGAACTGTAAAAGCACACTCCTAAGTGTTTTGAATTTTAATTTCTAGTATGTGTTAAGTAGTGAAATATTTATAGACTGTTTGTGCTAGTAGGTATTTTTTTAGTAGGCAGGGATTTTATTTTATTGCATCCTTTGTATTTAGTAATGAATGCCTCCAATAAAAATGTCACCTGAGGAAGATAGAATATTCTTTCATAATGTCAGTCCAGTCTAAAATAAAATCTCATTCCAAATTTTTACACTGCAAAAGAGATTCAAAATTTTTTCTATTTAAGTCTTAATGTACCTATCTTGCAAGCTCATCTCCCTTTTTATTCTCATATTCTTCCATTTTTAATGTACAAATCCTATTTCACTCTATTAAACAGCCTGTTTTAAGCAATTTTTTTATCACAATAATACCCCCCTGATTATCTGCAGGAGGCACAACTTTATTTTTGATTTGGCTAGCTCACTTACATTCTCCCTTACAAATTCAGCGACTACTTTCAGTGACAAAGGTGATATTTATTGGTGAGATCAGAGCTGATTAACTGAAAAAGAGGCAGCTGTTTCAATTAACCTACTCCACATTTCAAGAGACTTTTTTTCTCATTAAGAAAAACAAGAAGTTGAGAGATGGACCTTCTTTAACTGAATTGCTCCTTGCTTCTCCCTCCAGGGAGAAAAAGTCAATCTAGTAAACAAAGAACAGTCATTAGTGGACATCTGTGTCTAATAACCAGGGCACAGTAGAAGCTTGAAAAAAATGCCTTATACCTTTAATTTGCATGGACCAATGAAATGTACTCTACTATAGTCTACAGAAAACTCTTCTTTTAGCTGGTTGCAGCAGAAATTGTTAGTTTTCTACACTGCAAGTGAGAATGCTAATAAGTAGATGCGCTGAATAAATATCAATTATCAGTATTTTAGAATTCAAAATATTTTTTCTCTGCAGATGCTTTTAACTTATGTACCATACAAGTTTAGGTTATAACTGTCCTTTATGGGAGCACACAAAAAAGGAAGGTTCAATGAGTTGTTCTCCCTTGTACTCTCCTTGCAGGAGCAAGTTCACAATTTCAGTCCCTGTGCCCTGCTCTTGTATCTCCTGAGAGGACTAAGCATTCAAAAAGGGGTAGGGATGAAGTAAGGCCTAAACAGCCCCCTCTGCCACCTGCAGAGTTGGACAAGAGTGGAGGAGGCTGGTCTGCATCATCTAACAGGCTAGCACACAGGGCACAACTCCTCCTGTATATTTTGAGAGATTGTGTCTTCTATAACCCTAATCCCTCACAGTGCTTTCCCTGAAGTAGTTTGGGGCCACACTGCTCCCTACTCAGGGTTGCAGCTAAAAGCCACAGCTGAACCACCAATGTATTAAACTTCTTATTTGAATAGTGTCTCTGTGCTGCTGATCAGAGAATTTGATCCTGCGCATATACTACCCCTCCACCCCCAGTCATGGTCTACTACAACAAAGCTAAGTAGCATTACACAGGAGAACTCTCCTCAGTTCCTTCTCAACTGGTCCTGGCTAGAGATGGAGTTTTAGCTGTCTGTTCACAGATTGTATCTTTCTATAGAATTGCTAATAGTTTCTCTCATCTTTTAGGGTGCGTCTGCACAGCACCCTAAACTCAACATAAGATATGCAATTGGAGCTAGGCAAATTGCATGTCTTATCTCAAATCTATTTCAAAATAGCTTATTTTGGTATTTGGCGTGTCTACACAGTGCCAAGTTTCAAAATAATGTACTATTTCAAGCTATCCCTTATTCCTTGTGCAACAAGATTTACTGGGATGGCAAAATAACACGTCCGTTATTTCGAAAAATATTTCAAAATAACGGGCAGCTTGTGTAGACGCGGGGTAGCTGTGCACCTGTGCACTGTAGACATACCCTTAGAGACTAGAATTCATAGGAGCCATCCAAACAAGAGCACCCCTCCCTAAACACAGGCTCCTTAGCCTTTCTATGCTTTCGCTGTCCATGCTGCCGTTGCAGTTAGTGTGTGTTATGACTGTTTTTCAAGATATATGTAGGATATTAAGCATAATTTGTTTTTAAAAAGTGTTATTTCTCGTGGTTTATACACAATTTATAAACAAGAGAACCTATAAGTGCTAGGTCTGTATGTTGCTATAGATACAGGCTCTGATCTTGCAACTGATAGTCAATGCGGCTCCATTGAGGCTATCACTTTCAGTATTGAGATTGAAGTTTGCAATTTTTCTCCATGCTTCTCCTTAGTTATTCCTGACAGTCCACTACATGGTCTTTGTTTGCATGTTTTTGTGCTTTGTATTTGTTTGACTCCATGAAATTTGCATATATTACGTGATGGTTCAAATAGCAATTTCCACACTCTTATAATGACTGGACTGCTACATGTGGAATCTCACAGATAAGGATTAAATTAGCTCCAGTTATCTCATAGACATGACTCACAAATGTAAACAAAAATGCCATGCCATTTAGAGAAATGCCATGACTCTGATTCCCCATTATATTGCTTTGTGTGGGTAAAGGGGGGCTATAGGATAGAAGAAAAGAGAAATACTGAAGTTGCTTTTGCCTCGGTAATGACATCATCACACATTAGCTCTGATTTTGATCTCACACTGGAACAAATAAGATAAGACACCCGGCTCACTCCTGCCTGGCCTTCAGGGCTCTGATCCAGGGACATCAATGGTCTTGCTGGACCATGGATGTTGCCAGACCAGAGTCCTGGACTTGAGAAGTTCAACCTGTAGTTGTTCCACAAATCAGAGGAGTTCCTTTATTTCACCCCCCCTCACCCCCCCCATCATTTCATTTAATAGTAAGTTTCCTGCAGTTTCCAAAAGAGGCTATGCTTTACTAATTCATTATATTACAATTATATTATGTCAGGGTTCAACCTTCTTATTTTTATTTGCCTGATTATTATAAACAATCATGGGGATCTTCACACTTTGCTGAATTCTAACATATATTTTCTGTATTAAAAAGAAATACAGAAATAAGGGACTTGAATCTACACAAGGCATAGATGGCATCACGTTCCATACAAAGGCAACTCAAGCATAGTATGTGATCTTAAACGTTTCTGATCTGGCAAATAAAGATTACAGCTTTCTGTATTCATATTTTATGTTTTTCGTGACTCCAGCCTAACCTCAAGGAGAGACTGGAATATTGGCTTGTCTGCACCTCAGAGCTGACATTGGAATATATAATCAAGAAAGCTTGCCATCTGATTAAATCTCCACTGACACAGCGCCTGCCTTTGTGAAATTTGAAGCTTCTCTTCCCTATTTCTCTACCATTATAGAAGGCATGCCAAGGCATCCTTCCCTGCTTCTTTATGATGGATACCCCTCACTGTTTTAGCTTAGTGGTGTCTCTTGGGGACATGACAGAGATGGTCTGGCAGCAACACACACTGCCTCTAAGCACAGTCTGTACTTCTAACCAGCCGGTCATCAGGGACCTACAGATCTGTATCACCACCAGCGGCAGCTGCCTTTCATTTCCTCTGGTCCCTGAGGTTTTAATATTATGTACAATGAAAGTGCCTTTTAGTACCTCATTGACCACATTCACTAGTGCTGATTCTAAGCCATTTGAACTTGGAGGGGAGAAAACACTATTTTTTCCACTGAGGTTATCATTGCAGAACTGCTCTGAAAAGAAAGTTAAACAAATCCTAGGAAAAATGGCAAGATCCTGACCCCAGTGAAATTCTGTGCTGTTACAAGACTGAAGGAAAGTAGCAGTACGCAGGGGCCATTCTCCAACAGTTTCGGTGTATGTATGTGTAGCCCTAGCATCCTTATGGATTCAGCTCTGCAGCAGCTCTAGCCTTTTCTCAGGAATGAGGCAGGGAAGCTCTCTTCCACCCTAGAGGTACCCGCTCCATATGCCCTGGAGTCAACACAAACATATCAGAATAATACAATGAATATGGGAAAGGGAAATATTTATTTACAGAGGGATGAAAAGAGAAAAACTACAGAGGACCAGATAGGAGGTTTGTCCTCCTCAGGTGATTCCTCCCTGGCATAGTGATCATCCTGGCCCTTGTCCTGGAGTGACATTAAAACAGGCCTGTCTGAAAACTAGTACAGGAAATCATTTTCAGGTTAGTCAGACCTATTGGCAAATTAACAAAAGGAAGCAAGATACTGCTTTGTTGCACTGGTGTAAATCCAGACTAATTACAATTAAACTGAGTAACTCCCAGTTCACATTGGGTAAATAAAGCCAGAGTGTGCCTTGTAGCTCAACTGTTCTGTGTCACTGGAAGTTAGTCTGAATATACAGCGGTAAAATAATTGTAGATATAAAGGAGAAAAGTATGTGCTATTTGGAACATGCATCTACATCCAGTTCACATTATGGCTGGAAAGGAATAAACCATAAATCTTTCTACTTTTCTAATCATAACTCATTTAGCACCACTGGTTGTTGAGTGCACTAAGGTTGCTCCATATAATGTGGTTTTGTCCTTAGATGACCTGTTTGATCAGAATGTTACTTGCACCCTGTGAAAATTCTGTCCACAGTGTGAGGAAGGATATGTCACCTGCTTCAGAATAAGAGAAGGGGATGGAAACATCCTTTTGCTTCCCCCCCAAGGAAGTAGGAAGCCAGGTTACTGCCATGTTTTCTGAGCACAAAGTAAGTGACAAATGGAGACATGAGTTTTCTCATTCTCTTGCACCTTGCCCTCATATCTTTTTACCTTTTTTTTTTCTTCTTCAATACTTTGAATATACGACGGCTTATCTGTGTGTAGGCTGCCTGTCATTTGTTATCAACAGCAGATGGGTTCCAGAATTTGATTAACTTGTGTGAGTTGGTTGAGAAATAGATTTAGTGCCACTGTGCCAGAAATGGGCATTCTGGAAAATAAATGATGAAGTCGAAGAAGTTAAGTTCAAAAGAGTAATTGCACTTCACCAGCTCTTATACAGCAAATGTTTGGTAGCTACTTATTATAGTAAAATATGTGACTGGAGGATAATAGAGAAAATGCATGACCAATGATAAAAACAGCAGTATGAGGCAACATAACACATATATGCCCTGAAAAATTTTATGAATCAATAATCACCCCCGGAAAGATGCCCATCCAAACAACCTTACTCTCTCATTTTATTGTGTGCTAACCAAAAATGATTTCTTCTATTTAAAGCAGAGATCTAGGCAATCTTACTTTTTGGTAACATTCAGACTAATGACAATTTTGGCTTGGTATCATTGGGAATGCTCTACTCATTCCAGGGCATTAATTCACATTGAAAATATATGTTAGAAATCATTGTAATTCTATCAGAAGAAAAGGACTAGGGGTCACCAACTGAAATTAATAGGCAGCAGGTTTAAAACAAATAAAGGGAAGTTTTCTTCACACAGTCAACCTGTGGAACTCCTTGCCAAAGGATGTTGTGAAGGCCAGGACTTTAACAGGGTTCAAAAAATAACTAGATAAATTGATGGAGGTTAGGTCCATCAATACATATTAGATAGGATGAGTAGGAACGATGTCCCCAGTCGCTGTTTGTTTCAAAGGATGGAAATGGAGGACAGGAGAGGGATCACTTGATTACTTTTCAGTTCACTCCCCTTATGTATCTGGCAATGGCTATTGTTGGAAGATAGGATACTGGCCTAGATGGACCTTTGGTCTGATCTAGTATGCCTTTTCTTATGTTCTGATCTACTAGACACTCATTCTCATATTTCAACTTCCAAATCTTTTCTTCTTTCCAATAATGTTATGTATGTTGAAAAAAATAAAAGTGCCCAGGTATATCCTTTTTTCCTAGCCTTTTACTACTAAATTCTTGCTGATACAATACACTTTTACCTTTCTTATGAGCTCTTGTATGAAAAACAAGCCCTATGATTCCTTTCTAGTTGTATAGGCATGCACTTTCTCATCAGAAACACACTGAACTAATGCATAAGTAAGACAAGGCCTTAGGCCTTTTCTTCACTACAGAATGGAATCATTGCTGACATTGGCAATAACAATAGTTACAGCTGAAGTGATGCTGAACTAAGTATATCTATCTGTAAGTTCAGACATGGACAAATCATGTTCAGCAATATTTTAATATTTTAGTTTAACTGCAGTTCAACTCAGATTGGAATTAGGGCTAAAAATGGTTAGCTGAAATGCATCTGAACCTATATTGTACACTCACAGAGAACCATATTCAGAGCCAGTTTGGTAGCAAGCATTGTTAAAATCTGTTATCAGCATTTTCTACTTTGCAGTACCAAAAAAAAAAAAAAAAAAAAAAAAGAAAGGCACGAGACTACTTGTGAACATATGTGAGGGAACTAGGGATATGGGGGATGCTGCAGCATCTCCAAGTTTTATGTGGGGCCTGGCCCCACACCTGGGACTCCACTCCCAGCTCAGGGCTCATGAATCTCAGTCTGGAAGTTTAAAATTGCAGTGTAGTTATTTGGGCCTGGGCTGCAGTCCAACCCCAAAAGTTTACATTTCATTTTTGTGACCCTCAGTCTAAGCCCCACAACTTCACATAATATAAAGCATGCGATTGAATATGTGTAATGAAATTCAGATTACAGTATGCATCGTGAATGGAAACTTACACATAAATTAGAAGTAATGCACTCGTTAAGTGTCATTATTAGGTATCTCTCTAGTTTTCAGGTAGCAGCAGTGTTTCTCTAGAAAACATGTAATAAAAATATAATTAGGACTTAGTGAGTCTGCTGACAGATAAACAGCCTTTGAATCTATGAAAACCTGTCAGTGATATGTATAATCAATGTATTTTAACACAAGTTTTTCCTCAAAATAATATTAGATTAGGGCTTCTAATAGAGGTAAGAAACTGATTAAAAATCCTGGTGAACATTTGGGGTTCTGTGACTTGTTTCATAAAAATGTTATCACTCCGCCCATGCCCGGCCTCTTTGTCTTTGCCTGTCGGCAACATTTATTATACATTAACCAACTATGAAAGCTAGAATTGGCCTGATGTGAAAATGTGAACTAGCATTCCTCAAAACAAAATCCAGTAGGTCAGTTCATTTTGACTGTCCAACCCACCTTTTAATTGCTAGGTGTGTACAATTCCTCATAAGTAATCATTCCAGGAAGTATTGTGCTGCTTCTGACAGCAAAAATTATTGGAGTGAGAGCCACACACAATGCTATCAACCTAGGCTGGTTAGAGCCAAAATTTCCTCTAGTGACAGGACAACTTGGGGGACAAACGCACATAGGGCAGCTGGTTGCCAAATTTCTACTGAAAGTCATTGGAAATTGACTGCCTAATTCCCATTTGTACAACTGAAAATCTCCCCTAGGTGGACTCCTGGAATATGCTTCTAATATAATTAAGTTATATAGGGCAAAAGGGCTGTGAGAACCAAAGGATAGGGAGGAAGAGGAAGGAAGTGATTAATCTGTTGCAAGTTTGAGAAAATATGGGCTGAATTCACACATGACCTAAATTTTATCTTTTAGTTTCTGAAACACTTACTGAGATGAAAGAGGGGTGTTCACTTTGTTCAACATTTAAAACAAATTATTACACTAAGTGAATTCTTTTGTATTTTGTTTTGAATGTTTTGCAGAAACCATGTAGCATATTCTGGGAACGTGGATGCTGTAGAGGCTTTAGAATGTTGAGATATCCCTAATATCATGAAGCCTTGATGATCTAATGACAAATTTAAACTGAATGCCTGTACAATTTTCCTAACTGTGAGAGGTCCTGGCATGTGTAATAATTCTTCAAGGCAAGTGGTGGAAGTTGCATCCCTTGAGACTTTTAAAACCAGGCTGTATGAAACACTAGAAAATATATTGTGAGCCATTACAGTTCTGCACTTGCAGAGGTGAGTAGGCTAGAAAGATGACCTAATTAAGCAATAAGATATGAGAGGATGTGCACTATTGTCTCTTCATAACATGGCTTGGTGGCTGTCCAGTGTGAGACTGATGGCACAGAGCTGCTAAACACTGAGGGGTGTCATAGCCAGACCTTACAACCCTCTTGTGCTCTCTGATTTTGATTATAAAATGTTAATTTATAAAGGGCCCCCTCTGAAATGTTAATAAATATAGAAATAATTTTTTTAATTGGGTGTAAGGTCACATTAGGGGAAATAGTTGAGGATTAATGTTCATTTGTAATGGTGCTGCAAATGGATTCACATGGTTTCAAAATGCAAACCATCTGCATTTAACATTGAACATGGAATTAACATGGGATGGTAAGTGATCTGGAGGACAGTGATTGGACCCTGTTCTTTCTTGCTTCTGACAGCGCCCTATTACGCTGGGGTAAGGAATTAGGAAGCATTGTAAGAAAACTGTTTATAAACTGAAAAATAACTTTCTCTTCAAGACTGATTATTTTCTTAATGACTTTCAGGGTATTGTTTGTTTATATTTTATTTTTTAATGCTCTCCTCCTCAGCACCACATGAGTTCTGTTAGCTGTTTTGAAACAGGCAGCAACAAGAAAGCACAGTGGTGTATGTGAGAAGTATTACAATATAAAAATAAAAGACATTATAAGTGATAGAAGTAGTAATTCCTAATACCACTGCTATAGTGTTTTACATTTTCAAAGTCATATGTACATGTTCATAACCAGCACTATAATTGGACCCAGTCCGAGTCCCCACAGAAACCAAGAATAAAACTTCCATTGAATTTCATGGATGTACAAATATGCTTGTTTTAACTAGGTTTTCCTCTCCCAAGTTAGTGTCAATAAGAAAGGCAAAATAAAGTAATTGTGTTTTAACTAAAAGTTCTAGTTAGGAAAGAACAAAAAAGTTACAATTGTATTAGGGTTGATGGCCATTCCTCTGTTTTTCATTGGAATGTATACGTGCCAAGTAAATTATGTAGCTGGAAGTTTCCATTGAATTACATACAGCTCACATGTACAGACTTGTGTGAAAAGCCGACTTGTCAACTCTATTCAAATAATTCAAATTAAACCCGAAGGATTGAGATCCTAAAGATTTCTGCAGTTATTAAATGTCATTTTTCTGCTTTTTTGCAGGATTTATTGCTCAGGAAGGTACATAGTTTAAAACCATCTGCTTTGACACTATGAAGTCTGGAGTTGATATATAATATACAAATATATATAGGCCAAAGATGAACAAGTTCTTAGATCTTGATCTAAAATTAGTAGAAAAATTTCTGTTAACTGCAGTCACTATGCCAAGCAGCAGGTCAGATTATAAATTCTCAAAATAATCAGTTCCGTATGGTGTCTTGCACATATTTGTGTCAAAGTGTTCATAATACTTCTTATGTATTGATAGAATATAAAATGGATGTGAAATCCATTTTCCTATATGACGTCTAATGAAAACAACACACAGGATTTTATACTGGAAGTTCTATAGAGCAGTGGCTATATTAAGAGTATTGAACTCTTGGTAGTAAAAGTGAGCACAGACATATCTCATACACATGCAAATCTACCACACCATTTGCATGTTCAACAGGCTCTTGTCAAGAAATAGCCAAGATTGTAATAGCAGGGATATTACAGGTGAAGACAAATCCTAAGTATTGCTTCAGTAGTTTGGGCAAAGTAAAGGAACAAAGAGAACAAGTCTTTTCTTTCAAGTTCTGCTGACCTTGACCAGGAAAAGTTTTTTCTAATAAAGGGGTATGTCTACACTTCAGTAAAACACCTGTGGCTGGTCTGTGTCAGCTGACTTGGGCTCATAAGCTTGGGATGTGGAGCCACAAAACTGTAGTGCAGACTTCTGAATTCAGGCTGGCTCCTGAGTTCTGAGATCCCATGAGAATCTGAGTGCAAACATCTATATTGTGATTTTATTGCCCTGCACCCTGCTGTGGAGGGTTGTTTTTGCAATGTAGATGTACCTTAGGAGCCATAACCTTAGCTGGTATAAATAGGTGCACCTTCACTGAAGTTAAGGTTTTGCTTATTTATATTGTTGAGGATCTGGTTCTACAAAATCCCAAGCCTACAAACACTTATGCACATGGATAACTGAATGTGATCAGTCCTGTTGGTCAGTTCAGCTCCTTGAGCACATGAGTAGAGTTAAGCCTGTGTGTTTTTGCAGGGTAAAGGCCTAATTCTTAAATATGTTTTCCTTTTTCTGTATATTAATGGCCTAGAGGCCACTGTGAAAAAATTCTATACATCTCAAGGTCTATTGTTTGAAGTAAAAGCTTCCACAAATGTCTACATAGCAAACATAAGTCTGTCGGCACCAAAAGCTATGCTAGGAGTAATTCATTTTGAAGGTAGCAGGCAACTGAGCTGGATAACAACCAAAAATTTTATTTAAGCAAAATTGAAACTGAAATTGCTTTCCTAAAAGACAAAGTGGCAAAAGAGGCCAAGAGGAAGAGTTTGCCAGAGTTAAATGTACTTTTGGCCAGGGTGGTATTTTTAGTTCCAACTGTAAAGCTAGAGCAGAATTCTATTTTCATTAGCAGTGGTTTTACAAACCATCAGGGATAATTCAAGGTTTGTGTTACCCTGCTGAAGCTCAATCAGGTTGCCAATTAACACAATCAACCATTTTTCCTTTAAGGGAGAATTACCTGAAGATGATTGACAACTCTTATCTATCCCAAGAAGGCTTTATTATTAGCCCGTTTAACCTGCTGCTGGTTTTCATTACAACTTGTACACTGTCCCAGAAACTAGACAAGCCTTGTACAATTTCTGATAAAATAGAAGCCAGTGAACAATATTAGAATTCATTGTGAAGAGGAGGAAATGGCAAACTTGTTTGTTTCAGATTTTGAAGGTGGACAGATGGAAAATATAAAACACAGCTCCTTTTCATCTGAGGCTTTGTGAGAGGGTATGTTAAAACATTAAAACCAACTTTCTGACAAAACAGTAGAGAAACAGGTATTATTTATATTTTTGGAAAGGAAAGTTCCAAAACTTTCCTTTCCAGTCTTTCATATTATTTATATTTTTGGAAAGGAAAGTTCCAAAACTTTCCTTTCCAGTCTTTCACATGAAGCAGTATATTCTACACTGGCACTGAAGATTATTATGGGCTAGATTGTGTAAGGGTCGGTATGTACCTGTGATGCCGCTCAGAGAATCACAATTCCTGTCTTGTGGGGAATAAATTAAATCATCCTTTTTCAGGAGGAACAATCCATTCTTCCCTACCTGGGTATCCAGCTAGCTACTCTGGATAAGTGAATGGCAGACTTGCACTCCCTGGCTCTCTCTTTCTCTCGTTGGCCTCAAGAATAGCCCCTATTCTCTCTCTACTGCTTCTAATGCTGGAGTCTGACCAGCCCTTACTTGTATGTAAAGAAAGCGAGCATTGGTTGGTAATAGTAGTTTATAGAGATCAAATCTGAAGAGCTGTTTAAAAGACCCAAGAGAAAATATAATCTAAACTCACAAGAACAGCATTTCTGATTGTTCTCACATGTTCTATATAAGAATTCCCTACTCCTGCAATAGATAAAGGCAGCTCAGATGGTTACAGGACATAAATTTGGACTCTGACGAATGTTCAAAAAAAGAGGAACAGGGAACTCAAAATACAACCCCGCTCAAAGTTGAAATTTGTAAAACTATTCCACATTTGAGTTACTCAAGCACTAAAAAGGGCTTGAAAATATATTCAGATGTGAAACACCTTCAGGGACTGTAATTTTCAGGGAAGTTATGTACCAGCATATATACAAGCTTAAAGAGATGATACCTTGCCAGTCACAAGTTTAGTGACACAATAGAAACATTACATGAATAAAAGGAAACTTTCAGTTTCTTTAGTTTTCTCTTTTCCAGTCTCCATGACCTACAGTGAGCAACTTCTGCCTCTGGAGCTGATTTCATGCTGGAAAACTCCCTTGCCTGTTTTAAAACTGTCTGCCAAAGACAGAATGTGAACAACGTCAGAAACATCTTAAATAAAACTTGGAGCCCACTGTTCCATTTACCTATCATAAGAACATAAGAATGGCCGTACTGGGTCAGACCAAAGGTCCATCTAGCCCAGTATCCTGTCTGCCGACAGTGGCCAGCACCAGGTGCCCCAGAGAGGGTGGACCGAAGACAATGATCAAGCGATTTGTCTCCTGCCATCCCTCTCCAGCCTCTGACAAACAGAGGCCAAGGACACCATTTTATCCCCTGGCTAACAGCCTTTTGTGGACCTAACCTCCATGAAATTATCTAGCTTCTCTTTAAACTCTATTATAGTCCTAGCCTTCACAGCCTCCTCTGGCAAGGAGTTCCACAGGCTGACTACACGCTGTGTGAAGAAGAACTTTCTTTTATTTGTTTTAAAACTGCTACCCATTAATTTCATTTGGTGTCCTCTAGTTCTTCTATTTAGGGAACTAATAAATAACTTCTCTTTATCGGCCCTCTCCACACCACTCATGATTTTATATACCTCTATCATATCCCCCCTCAGTCTCCTCTTTTCTAAACTGAAAAGTCCCAGTCGCTTTAACCTCTACTCATATGGGACCCGTTCCAAACCCCTAATCATTTTAGTTGCCCTTTTCTGAACCCTTTCCAAGGCCAAAATATCTTTTTACTCTGTTTTCCCTTTCTGTTCAGGATACCAAAAAGATATCTACTTAGGTAACTTATTGCTGAGCTGATAATAAAGGCAGTTAAACACACACACACACAAAGACAGAAACCCCATTCTTTGAAAAAGTCTATAGAATGTAATTTTAATTTTCTACAAACTAGCCTAATTTTATATCCTTTGTAAAATTAGGCTAGCTCTGTTTTAGTGATCCTACTCCCGTGTGGCTTTTGTTGTTACGCAATATTCTGAAAGTGTTTCTCTATTTTATCGTCTAAAGACTGACTAGCATTGAGAACTGCTTCATAACAGGCCAGCCTCCAGTGAGCCTGATAACTTCTTCCATAGCAGGCTGGTGGTTCCATCTCTCCATAGTGCCAACGAAAGAATTAGATGCTTGCATAAAGATTGTAAAAAGTATTACTGTAACTGTATGCATAGGGACAATGCTAGAGAGAAAGCATTACAATCCTGAGGGAAATGAGGGAAATCCTAAGCACATTAGATCACATAAAATATACTAAACAAAGTACTAATGCAGAGACTTTAAGGAACACTCCTACAAGTCTGTTCTGGCACAGGATTAAACTATGTGGCTTGCCATAAATCACTTAATCCTGGTGTCTAAACCATTTTATTGCAGTGACTTTGATACTTTGTAGAATGCCCTCTCCTGTATGATATCAGAAATGGTCAACTGTGTGTCACCATCATTCATAAATATTTTCTTTCAACTAAGGTGTGAAGAACGTGGCTTTTGTTACAATATGATGCGTGGAAAGTGCGATTTTTTTTTTGAAAATTATATATTTGTATTGCAGTTCTAACAGAGTTATGTCATGAATGAGTGAACACCAGGGACTTACCTCATATGAGACAAACACAGAGAAGGGACTATAGCTATATCTACACTGCTCACTTTAAGACGATGTGGCTGTACCACTGCAGATATGCCATTGTAAGATGAACTGGGTGGCCATTCTTTATCACTGACAGAGCTTTCCTGGTGACAAAATAAAACCACTTCCAAAAGGTGTGGCAGCTTCATCACCCAGAGCATAGCTCCCACTGACGAAGTGTTGTTCACACTGGTGCTTTGTCACTAAAATGCATGTCATTCATGTGTGTTTTTTCACAACCCTGAGAAATGAAAGTTTTATCAATAAAAGTGCCAGTATAGATAGACAAAGTCTTAAATTCTGTCTGACATATATCTGGAGTAATTCCTGTGAAGCACAAGCAAAGTAGTTGGTTTTCATGGTTACTGGATTTTGGGGACATAGCCTCCTTAGATTCAGGCATATGAACAGTAACCAGGTTACAAAGGGACTGTCATTATCTGAAGGTCCTTAGTTATCAACCAATCCTAAAATTTGATGGAAGAGCATCTTGTTAGGAGTATGGTCCACTTAGCAATCAGTTCCTTGCTTACTACTATTTAGCAACACTTCTTACTTCATCATGACACTTTCTATCTCCGTCTCACTGCTTAGAACTCAGGAGAGACCCAGGTTTCTCCCTCTTAAAAAGACAGCCTTCTACAAGCTGGAGTAATTATCCCTATGGCAACTGCTGCTCCTGGAAGTGGCTGACATGTCCCTGCAGCCCCTGAGAAAGGCAGAGCAGGGGGTTTCCACGTGCTGTCCTTGCCTCCATACACCACTCCTGCAGCCCCCATTGATTAATGATGGAGAGCCATGGCCAGTAGAAGCTGTGGGGTCGGTACCTGTGGATGAGGGACAGCACATGGAGCCATTGCTTTTAGGAATAGTGCAGGGCCAGGGCAGGAGTAAGCCTGCCTTAACTCTGCTGCTCCATCCCTGGGGCAATGTTAAAGAGTCTGCCTCCATGCTTAAAAAAAAAATGTTTGGATGAATAGCTGTAAAATGCATCAATAATTTTCTTATATGGTGTTCCATCAACCGTTTTGCTATTCCAAATGGTTTATTGCAACTTAAATATCGATTTTTCCACAAATAAATGAAAGTTTCACGAAGATGAAAATTTGTGAACTTTTGAACTGCACTGGTGTAAAAGGTTGAATCAAATTTTAGTTTCAAAGTCCCCTTTCACTCAAGATAGTCCAATTTACATGCAGAAATGGGATCATATTCCCCAGAAAAAGATTAATTGCAAACCAGAAACATCCCAAAATTTTATACACTATTTTGTCTTAATAGCCTAGGTTTTTTTAGTATATAAAAAAACCTGTAATATAATTATTTTTGTCTTTCCTTGTGAATATTTCCTCCTCTAAGGTTATACAAACTGCAGTGCAAATCTTCCATGAAAGGTAATAATAAATACATAATGATAGAAATGCCCCCACACTATTTATGTCCATGGTATTAAAATAGAGGGTTCTGTTCATCCACTTGCAGGTTTGCTTGCTAAATCCTCCACCTCTCTTGAAAACAGAGATTGATACAGATCTCATGGGTCAAATAAATCTCCAGTGTTATCCCACTGAAATCAATGAAGTTATACCAGAAATGCAGTTAATGCTATATGATGTTTATATTGGTTAGCACAGTCTCTCTTTCTTTACTTGAAGGGATAGTTGGGATTCATTAACCTGTTGGACCAAGTATTATATGCAACATTCTGTTAATCTGAAAGGCAGATTTAATGTAATATTCTCCACAGCAAACAAAGAAATACTTCAGATTATAGGAAATCTCAGGTCAGTTCAGAGTGAATCATTTGCAACTGGTTAACTATCAAATGGCAAAGAAGAAAAAAATAGAGCTAAACCAAGATATCTGAAAATGTCTTTGAATGTCTAAGGAAAGGGACAGATTAATGAAACCAGTCTAGGTGATCAAAAGATAAAGTTTGCCTGATTTGCCATTCTGCTACATCAGTTTTACACCAGTGTGACTTTAGTGACTTGGGTGGAGTCACACTGGAATACAGCAAGTGTCAGGGCATATAATCAGAGCCAACGTTTCCATTGATGGAAGAACCATAATAATATTTTATAGTCTTCACAACAGTCAGTATGTCCCAGACCCTCAAAGGTTTTCAGATGCTTAGTTCCCACTGAAACCAGTGGAAAATAGGCACCTAAGTACCTTTGTGGATCTGGGCCTCACTGTTAGATGGAAGCTATTTTTGGCATGATTTTAAGTGACATTGAAAAGGTGTCTTTTTTTGAGAAAGGCACTTATGAAATACGAACAGTTTCAAATCTTTCCTTCTCTGCATAAACTCAATTCAAACAAAACTCCTTGATTTTTGTTTTTGAATGGGCTGAGCTCTCACAAAGGATACAATAATTTCACAACAAAGATTGTGGGTTAACAGCTGAGCTATCTGTAAGCTGGAATGCCACAAATTAGTTTTATATAATTTTTATATTATATATATATATATATATATATATATATATATATATATATATACACACAATAGAGCTACCAATAGAGCTACATATGTGTGTGTGTGTGTGTTGTATATTATAGATATATTTAAAATCAATGTTCAGCTGATGTTAACATTGAGTCTGTATTAGGAAATGAAGGATGAAAACATTACAGCGATGTTGTAATTGTCCCAAGAAAAAGTATTATGAAATCAGGAAATTCAGAGTTAGGGCTCAATTTAAAATAAACCCTAATATATTACTGTATGGAAATGCACATTTAAAACACAGTGACAGTCTTAATTCTGCCAGATATTAATCATGTTTGTGATTAGTGTATATCATTTGTAGTCCCAGATTCAATTAAATTGATTTTTAAAGATTCTGTTATTTTCCCCCTGATGGCATCATTATAGGTTTGAATACACTTGGAATTTTCACTGTGAACATGCAGTTCACCTAAGAAGTGCTTAGGCCTAGATTCACAAAGTATTTAGTTGCTCTTAAGACACAAACCTATGTCAGGGGTTTGCCTAAATCCTCATTTTAGGTTCCACCATGATTCAGAACCTCCTAGTGAATCCAGTAGGCACCTAAACTCTGTACCTAAATTTTTTGCAGTAAAAAGTTCCAATTTGGTCCAGTCTCAACACAACCAATTTGGGGTCACAAATTTTTGGATCCACATTTTCTTACAAAGCCTTAACACAGTCCTTGAATTTAATTTGTAGAGCTTTTTGTTTAGACTAATTCACTTTTTTTATGCTTCAGGGGGTAGCCTAGTTAGTCTGTGCAGGATAAACTTAAAAAACAACAATCTTCTGGTAGCACTTTATAGACTAACAAAACACGTAGATGGTATCATGAGCTTTCGTGGGCATAGCCCACTTCAGTCAGCTGAAACTCCGGTCATCTGAAGAAGTGGGCTGTGCCCACGAAAGCTCATGATACCATCTTCATGTTGTGTTAGTCTTTAAAGTGCTACCAGACCATCAGTTTTGTATCCCTTCCTTTCATACTTTTCCCCATTAACATTTGTTATTTTAGGGTTTGTGATATCTTATGAACTTTCACATACTTTTGACTGTTGAGCCTACAATTATAGTTAATATGTAGGCCCAATTATCACAACAGGCTATAAACAGCATAACTGCCCACAAATATAAGTTACTACACAGCCCTCTCTAAGCAAATACATTTATACTTAAGGTGAAAGCATGAAAAAATAATAAAAAGAACCTACATATAGGCTAATAAACTTACCAGAGATCACTCCCAACAAGGGCACTGACAGGTGATCTGTCCTTCAAATCCTCATCAAGATTTTTTTTGTGGTGGTTGCCAGCTCATAAAAGCTGTTAACTTAGAACAAGCACCCCTTGAATGAATCTGAGAGTCACTTCTTTGTACAGTTTGGGTCTTTAATTTTGGGACCCTGGGAACAAGTAATAAACAGACCCTTAGGTTAAATGATTGTGGATACCTGCAAATGCCAAGTACTTTAGGATGAGTATGCACTTTCACAGCCATGTGAGAAAGAACCCTATAAAACAAACAAACAAAAAATTGCCAAAAACAACATTATGTGATAAATTTTCAATCACTAAGGTAGTTTGCATGTTGACGATATGCCAGAGGATAATTGATGTGTTTAATAACTGATGTATACACTCGATCCTATTTTTTATATTTATAAAATCTTAGTAAATATCTTTTTCAGGTGCTCTTTTGGTATGTAATTAACAGTCTATGTAAAATATATTTTATATATAAGGAAATAAAACTATTTGAAAGGTATTTTTAAACTAAATATGAATCAACTATAAAACATTAATTACTAAATAGCTGTCAACTACTTGATTGATATATTTCAATGAATACATTTTAATACTTCACTAGTACATGGGTGGAGACCCTATAATCCATGGGCTAGATCCAGTCCTGACTTACTTGCATCTGCCCACGTTAAGGCTTGGGGCTTACTCTTGCACACACACGCACACATGCGCATTAGCACTGGCTGGCCTTCCTGTTGAGTGAAGCCCCAAGCTTGTTAGGAGCCAGGTCAACAGGTCAGTGAGTTTTGTTTTTTGATTTTTCTTTTTTTGCTTTTTGCTTGTGTTTGGCCCCTGACAGATTTTTCTGTGGGTCAGTGGCCCCCCCACCGAAGAAAGGTTCCCCACCCCTGGACTAATAGTTAAATGGTAAGCAAATCCTGTCTAATTAAACCAAACCAAATCTCTGCTTGAGATGCTGAATTTAAATTCAGCCCTATCTATACTCTGAAGGAGTCTAGCAAGGATTTCTCAAATTAAATTCTGCCTCTCTCTTTTTCTCTCTCTGATGATGGCGATTCAAACATGGCCATTGATTTCAGAATGCATCAACTGCTTCTAGCAAGACCCAAAACACTAGAATAATAAAGGTTTTGTTTGGCTGTTCTCAGCTGTTACTCTGGAGGTCCATATAATACACTAGAGGGAATTTTGCAATGAGAAAAACATTCCCAGCAATCCACTAGCGATTTCATGTAAGAATTAGTATTCATATGGAATCTAGGCACAGAAACTTGAGCTGTTCCTGGATGCTAGATAAGAAATACATTTTTCATTTGGTTTCAGCTGCCTTAGCGGAGAGAGGTAATGCAGTAAGTGTATTCTGCTGTACCAGCTGTGACCTCACTGGAGAGAGAAAATGGGTTTTTGCTGTCAGTTTCTTGTTCTGTTACAGATCTGAGTTTTACTCCAGAATTACTTCCAGCCTAATTGCATTTGACCCAGCACTCTTGCTGTGCTAGTGTCAGTCAGCGTAACTGGAGGCCCATTTACAGTTAGTATTTACACAGTAAATATAATTGCTTGCTAAGCCCTAAAAGCTTCAGCCTTATGTGCTTCCTCATTTTGATTAAAATATAGGTGGTTTCTTTCAACTTGCCAACAGAGGCAACACAGACCTGGGTATTTACATGCCCTCAGTGTAAGCCACCTACAGTGAGAAATACTGCTGGGGAAGTAAATGGGTCCTGCTTTGTTAAACACAATTTTAAATGAAAAACAGCAATTTCTGCTTCGGCATAAACACCAGCACTTACATTTAACAGAAGAACACTAATATATGACTATTACCATCATCATCACACCCTGAAATTGCAATGCTGTTTATTTGTTTGCAAAGCTTTTAATTCCTTCCACCTTTGATGGAGATAAGTAGAATACTCTGAATATGAGGCAGAGTATTAGTGTCATTGTAAAACCAAGATATACGGATCCACTTGTTTGCACTTGCATGCTGACATTTGCCTAAGTTCTGTTTTGATACAAGAATGAAACCTTGACAAAGCAATTGAGCTTTACTGGTTTGCAGTGAACACCAAGCAAATTCACAGAGTTCTGCATGAAACCATATATAGACCCATATTACCAGAAAGTTCAATTTTGGGGAGGATTTTATTACTCAAATGTCAGGTGCTTCGAAACTCAATAGAAACAGAATATCTGATTTCCATATGTCTATCCTGATATCTTCAGCAAATTCCAACACTAGTAATTATAGGCCCAATCCTACAAGGTGCTGAGCATCCTCTTAGAGGTGCTCAGCTGCCTCAGCTTGCATTGGAATTGTAACAGGAGCTGAAAGTGTTCGAGTGCTTTGCAAGATCAGGCCCTACATTCCTCCTATCCACTAAAGATGTTTAGCATAGCGTAACTGACTAATCGAATAGTGGATGCAAAAGGCCTGTCCACCTTTGAAGTGACCCTGGGCTCCACGCAGGGCTGCCGCTTTGAAATGCCATGAGGAGGCTCCCCACGGCATTCAAAGTGGCAGCACCGCATGAAGCAGCTGACCCCAGGCTCTGCATGGCACTGCTGCTTTGAATTACCCCCTTCTTCTTCCTCCCTCTTGCTGCCTCTATCTGAGAGAGGCAGAAAGGGGCTGGGGAAATGACTAGTCGACTATCCTGTCGACTATCTGATAAGCATTTGCTTATTGGATAGTCAACTAGTCCTTCACATCCTACTATTCACTACTCTCCCCATCAAGATGAAGAATAGTTATGTGGTTAGAGCACAGCAGTGTGAATAAGCTGACCTGTCATAATCTTCTTCAGTAATTGACCCAAAAGAGGAAGAGGTAGAGGAGGCTTCCAGATCTGCTCCAGAAGGATAGATGACAGTTTTCCTTCCTAGTGTGGCCGACGTTTCTGAGCTGCCATATGTCCTTTTGGAGCAGGGAGCTGACTTTAGGGAGTTCTGACACTTCTGTGTGAAGCAGCAGCATGCTGAGGCAGAAGCAAGGTCACAGTTTTGTGGACCTATTGGCTGCTTCTCCTTATAGAGCAGGGACATGGCTAACTGAAAGAGAATCCACAGAGGGACTATAGTACAATTCTGCAGCATGGAGAGGGAAGGTTGCTTTTCCTCAACCCGGGATTCTTGGGCTTAACACACAGAAGAGAGGAGGATTTACTCCTTAACTTAGGGACTCTATTCTCCCTTTGTTTGCAGGGTGGGGACAGCTCTATGCCAGCCGAATGTCAGTATTGTGTTTGTCATCTTGGAGCATCTATGAATCATGAATGTTATGAAAGCCTGCAGTTTTACATTTTTAATGTGCCTTACATCTGTATGTCTCTGAGTTATCTATCTATATGAACAACAGCTGACATGCCTCATTCTGTCCTGCTGCCCATGGCCTCTTACGTACAACACGTTCATCAACACAGAAGGAACCAATTATTTTTATAAGGAAAATTTCACCAAATCCTTTTGCAAATACTTAAGATATTTTTAGCTAATCACATTTTCCTAATCCTAATACAGCTGTTTCATACTGAGGAAAAACATAATAACATATGATGAATGTCTCAGAATCTCCTCTCTGATTTCATGAGCTCCTTTGCGCATACAGCTGGGGCCCAGCAAAAGTAGACTGTTGTGAATATAAACCCAGAAGTTGGTCTGTTGTGTGGGCACTTTGCATCATATTGCCAGCATAAGTAGTCCTAAAACTTGTATAACTAGCCAGCGGAGGACCATCACAGTGAACGGCATAGCAACACACACATCACCCCTGTGACACTGTCAAATGAGGGGCCAGCTCATGCTAAAGCTGTTGGGCCTGACTGACCAGTGCATAGTTGTAAACCACCAGGGTTGGCCTTACCACGAGGTGAACTGAGGTGGCCACTTCAGGTGCCAGACTGTGGGGGGGGGGGGGGCGCCACTAGGACCCAGAGTGTAGAAAATTGTGTCTGCTGCTGGTGCAGCAAGGTGGCATGGGGGTGTCATTTGAGCTCCCCACCTCAGGTGCCAAAACGTTGTGGGCCAGCCCTGTAAACCACTCTGGCTCACTTGTGTTTTGTAAATGTTAGTGTCATAAGAATGTGCTTGGTGTTGAATCATGAAATGCTTGTAGACTGCTATGTGTCTAAATCTTACTTATAATGTCTGTAGCCCATGTCATAAGGGAATATTTAAGAGTTTGCCCTATAACAAAAAAATGTTTGCTAAGTCTATCTGAACACTACAGCATCTGCTGGCATAATTTATGTTGCTTAGGGAAGGCAATAAAACCACCCTCTTGAGTGGCATAAGTTATGCTGGTTTAAGTGTGTGAGCCTGTGCAGCTTCTGCTACTCATGGAGGTGGTTCTATTATGCCGATGAGAGAGTCTTCTCCTGTCCACACAGAGCCTCTTCATTACGTATGCTGCAACGGTGCAGTTGAATTGATGCAGCTGCACCACTGTTGCGTTGTACGTCTAGGCATGCCCCAAGACTGCAAACCTCGACTGTCAGAAGATAAGCATTAGCAAGTGTGAAACACTAGTTTACCACAGTAGGTGTTATCGCCTCCCAACTGAAGGTTTATGCCCCATTTCTTTACAGTCATGAGTAAGCCAGATAGTTTGATAACCCCTTTAATAGCACCTAGTCTAGGGGGCAGGGCTAAGGACAAGCTGCATGGCAAGGTCTTCCCTAAGTGTTGCTAACCCCTGGCTGCCGAGCTGTAAATTAGAGCAATCCTTAGCCTGCTTTAAATTATCACAGTGGATTGATTGAGTGCACAGTCAACCCAGGATTGAGGGAGTAAAAGGCAGATTAAAACTACCTTTGCTGATGCCCCTTTTCAGTTATTTTAGGTTGTCCTAGGTCCAAAGTAAGGGTCTGGACCAAAGTATATATCTTAATACTAACGTAGCCTTACTCTAAAAAATACCTGTAGGACTCAATCTATGTTTGTATAGTTGAAAATTAGAGATAGTAAAAGCTCATAAGGTGCTATTCTGGTGTACAAAAGTAATTTTCACACTTCTCTGTAAGGAGACCATAGAGAAGGAGTGATGTAAATGGGCCTTAACGTAAATGAGAAGAATGTTCAACGGTTCTTAGGTTTTGTAAGATATATTATGGGATTTGCCATCAGTTCATTTATCATTTCTCCCATGTACTTTAAATCAATGTGTTCTTTCCCTATGATGATTCAATTTTTAAAATATTTTTATTGCTAAAGTGAAACCTTTGCTATTAGGGATAAATTGACATTGCCAACCTTTGCCCATCCTCTCCAAAAAGTTAGGCATATACCACATAGTTTGATTACTATGTACATATTTAACTGCCGTACCCATTTCTTTTATTTGAATTTTTCTCTTTTCAGTTTTGTTCCCTTTTCTGACATCCTGCATTACCCACTTGAAATGCAGAGTAAACTGCACTATCAGTGGAGTTACATCAGTGTGATGACAGAACTTGACCCACCTCAACTTAGCGATTGGCCATACTGGGTCAGCCCAAAGGTCCATTTCACCCAGTATCCTGTCTTCTGACGTTGGCCGATGCCAGATGACCCAGAGAAAATGAACAGAACAGGTAATTATCAAGTGATCCCTCTCCAGTCACCCATTGCCAGTTGCTGACAAACAGTAGCTAGGGACACCATTCCTACCATCCTGGCTAATAGCCATTGATAGTTTTATCTTTCATGAATTTATCTAGTTCTGTTTTGAATCCTGTTGAAGTCCTGTTCTTCATAACATCCTCTGGCAAGGAGTTCTACAAGTTGACTGTGTGTTGTGTGAAGAAATATTTCCTTTTGTTTGTTTTAAACCTGCTTCCTATTTAATTTCATCTGGTGACCCTCAGTTCATTTATTATGGGAACAAGTAAATAGCTTTTCCATATTCACTTTCTCCACACTAGCCATGATTTCATAGACCTTTATCATACCCCCCCCCCCTTAGTCTCTTCTTTTCTAAGCTGAAAAGTCCCAGTTTTATTAATCTCTCCTCATATGGCTCAATTTCCCCCTCTCTTGCCCTTTCTTACTCCTTTATCCTCAGTGTGCCCTGAGTGGGATTAATATCTAATAACATCCAAGTTCAAGCCTTGACTCCTTGACAAGGTTAAAAAACATACCAGCTGTCATATCTACTACATAAACTATTCTCTGCACCTAAATATTTGTTCTTTTTGCAAACGTTCCCCAATGAAGTCTTTACTTTTTTTTTAAGGATGTCAAGAGAAGCTTATTTATACACACTGAGCACATGCTCAGTGATAATTTGGTTAATCATGACTTTTGCCCAGATTTTTAATTTGGTAGCTGTTAAGGTATATCTCAGTGTTGAAACAGATATATGTATTCTGTGAATATACTGAACACTTCCTATTGCTTCCTGGGGCCTTCCAGCTGGGTAGCTCCAGAGCCTGGCAACTGAGAGGCACTATTTTAAATGTTTTATTTAAACAATTTCATAGTAGTTCTGAATAACAGTTGTCTTTAATACAGGAAATAAAATATAGTGGCACATCTATTTTATAAGCTATACTGAAAACTCTTCATTTAAAAAATAATTATTTGCACCAGCCAGAGTTTTCATTAAAAGGGTTACTGTTAATCAATGATGTTCTTAAAACAGTTTATTTTTGTCTGTGCCTTAACCCAGCTGTGAATTTTAATCACTTAAGGGACCAGTCAGCAGGATGTGGGCTTTGATTTGGAAAAGAAATGTGAAGAGTGTTCAACACAATAATCAAGTCGATATCTTGGAATATAATATATATGTGATGGGGTATACAACCCCACACTGGGCAACAAGGGGCTTGGGAAATGCTCTGGGCTCAGTCAGCCTCACTCTGCCATACCTGTAGGAAATGCACCAACTGGACTCGAGCACAGTGGGTCTCCATGCATTTGATGAAGTGGTTTTGACCCAGGAAAGCTTATGCCCAAATAAATCCATTAGTCTTTAAGTTTCCACAGGACTCCTTGTTATTTTAACAGAAACAGACTAGCACAGCTACCTCTCAGACTAGTATATATCAGTATTAATATATAGTTCTTACTGAACATTCCACTGAGGTTCTGTTTTATTCTCATTTTAGGAAATTCTGAATAAAATTATCCTGGGGTAAATAGGGGAATGTTAATATTCCCATTTTACAGATAGGGCATTGAGGCACAGGAGGTTAAAAACCAGAAGCCAGGGCAGAAGAGTGCAGGTGTGTTTCCCCAGTCTCAGTCTCGCACCCCTAACGTCTAGACCATCCTTCCCAACAAAATACTAACTGCTTTGGAAAAACTCATCCTTAATGTCCCATTAAACTATAATAAACTAATTATAAACGAATCTATTTATATTACTACAAAACTATACATTTATATAATTTTACTATGATGGGGCTGAGTACCACTTTGAACCTCTATTATGATATGGTGTACCTGTTCTTCCTACCCTTTATCTGTTTGCAGATAGTAAGTTTCCTAGGGGAAATCTTCTATTCTATTCTATTCTATTCTATTCTATTCTATTCTATTCTATTCAGAAAGTACCTAACACATTAGTGGCTTTACATATTACTACTACTGCGACTAATGCTTTGCTCCTGTTAAATGTGCAGTTGAAGTGTGGCTGGCCAGATAAAAATTCCATTTAGCAAAAAAAATTGAGGTTTTGACCTCTGTTTTCATTGCCCATCAGGACAAAAGCAAGCCTTTTTGAAATTTTTAGAGGGGGACATCCCAGTATCATCAATAGCCCAATGCCCTCACCTGAGATATGCAACGTCTATGCTTAACTCTCTGCTGTGAATCGCATGCAGGAGGGACTTGAATGCAGTTCTTTTACATCCCAGGTAAGTGTACTAATCATCAGACTACTGGATATTCTGGACTGGGTCTGTCTTTCTCCTTGGTTTCAACCAGAAATTCATTCCTCAAGCTGAGAACATTTCATCAAAGCTGATACATTTTTGCAGCTGGTTTCAATGAATCAACATTTTCCATTGAAAAATTCTAATCAGCTCTAAAATGAAGCTTAAGTGTGTAGGGTTCCAATGTTTCTTTATTTTTATTCTTAAAAACACAGTTGCATTGCCACATGCTACTTTTTTTGGTACGGAACATACAAAATACTGATATAAATCAGAGTCCCAACAATCAGGCTGTTGTGTAATATGCCACTGCCTTCCTCCCACTCACTACGTGCCAGCCTCTCTGCAGGAGTTCCTCTCATACTGGAGCTGCACTGAAAAATGTTCTTAAGATTCCGATTAATTCTTAAATGTATAATGAAATATATTTACATTTTCTTTTATTTAAGAAAAAAAATTTCACTGCTGTGCATATTTCTCCAACAAGCTGTCATGTCAGATGAGTCTGAATGCTGATGTTAACATGATTATTAGAGCTGCATTTTTATAATCCTACAAATGAGGGGGCCTAATCCTTCCACTGCCAAACAGGAGGGAAGAGTAGAAAGAGGATGTAAAAATACTTCATGTTCCCTTGGTAAGTGGATCAGCACAGTATATGTAGGGAACTCTGACAGCTTTTTCCATGGGACAGGAAAGAGAAGGTAATAGAGTGGCTCTGGGCCCATCACACTGGCCAAGGGAGCTGGCTACATATGCAGGAAAGCTCACATGGCATCTTGTGGAATAACAATGGAGTTCCTGTTGCAGCCTGCACTTCCCTGGAGACCCAGGATGAATTCTGTCTGGCAAACAGAATTCTTCCTGGGACTCTCACTGCCACATAACTCATCAAACATACACTTCCTTACTGCAGGGATGTCCCTTAGTAATGTAATCTAGCTCTAAAGATTGAATAGACCTATCTGGTCATCTAATCCATCTCCTTGACAATACAGGACTATTTCCTACAATATATATTTTCCAGGGCTTTGGACAGTCTTGTTTGAAATGACTCGTGCTTCTACTTTCTTTGGGACACTATTCCCCAATAGATGTCACTATTTAGAAAATGTCATAGCTAAGACATAGTTTAATAGATATCCCTGTTAAAGTTAAAAAAACAACAATGGTCCTGTAGCACCTTAGAGACTAACCAAAAATATATATATAAATAATATCATGAGCTTTTGTGGGCAAAACCCACTTCTTCAGATGACAAATATGGAGCAAGAAACACAGAGGTTGAATTATAAAGCAGAAAAAGAGGGAAGAGGGGGAGGAGGAAAAAAGCCTGTCAATTAAAGTGTCCATGTTAAATGAGGCTAACAGAGTAGGCTATACATTCCTGATACTTAGCTTTTGATGTCATCTGGGTGTTGAATATAACAGCACATACAGTTCATGTTTTTGTTCAGGCCATGTGAGATGGTATCAAATTTGCATATGAAGGCAAGTTCTGCAGACTCTCTCTCTAGTTGATTCCTGAAATTGCTTTGTAAGAGACTAGCTCCTTTAAATCCATCAGTGAGTGCCTGGGAAAGTTAAAATGTTCCCCCATAGGTTTCTCTGTGTTACCATTTTGAATATCTGATTTGTGTCCATTAATCCTGTGTTGTAGACATTATCCAGTTTGGCCAATATACATGGCAAAGGGCACTGCTGGCACTTGATGGCATAGATCATATTAGTGGATGTGCAGTTGTATTAGCCTGTGATGTGGTAGCTTATGTGATTAGGTCCTGTGATGATGTATTGATGTGTGGTCAGAGTGGGAACTGGGGTTGATTGCAGGGGTGGGTTCTTGGATGAGTATGTTTGAGGTGTGCTGCAAGGTAGCTGGAAAGAATTTGTTTCGGGTCAGGGAGTTGTCTGTAGGTGAGGACTGGCTTGTCTCCCCAGGCCTGTGAGAGTGAGGGATCATTTTCCAGGATAGGTTGTAGATTGTTAATGATGCACTGGAGGGGTTTGAGTTGGGGGTGTAGGTGATGACTTGTGGTGTTCTGTTATTTTGTTTGTTGAGCCTATCTTGAAGAAACTGATGCCCAGGTACTCATCTGGCTCTGTCAATCTGTTTTTTCACTTCCCTGGGTGGGTATTTAGGTTTTAAGAATGCCTGATAGAGATCCTGTAGGTGTTTGTCTCTGTCTGTGGGATTGGAGCAAATCCGGTTGTATCTTAGGGCGTGGCTGTAAACAATGGATCGAGTAATGAAAGCTAGTGGCATGTAGATAAGTATAATGGTTGGTAGGTTTCCGGTATAAGGTGATGGAAATGTGGCCATCATTTAATTGTACTGTAGTGTCAAGGAAGTGGATCTCTTGTGTGGACCGGTTCAGGCTAAGGTTGATGGTGGGGTGGAAGTTGTTGAAATCCCCATGGAATTCTTCAATGGTCTCCTTCTCATGGATGAGAGCTTAAGTAGAGTAAGCATACTAGGGGGCAAGAGCTGAGGAAACTTTGTTCAAGGTCAGCCATAAAGACGATGGCATATTGTGGGGCCCATAGCTGTGCCGCTGACTTGAAGATATAAATTGTCCCCAAATTGGAAATAGTTGTGGGTGAGGACAAAGTCACAGAGCTCAGTCATCAGGTGTGCAGTGGTGTCATTGGGGATAGTGTTCCTGACAACCAGTAATCCACTATCATGTGGAATGTTGTATAAAGAGCTTCTATATACATGGTGGCCAGGATGGTGTTTTTGAGGAAGATTACCGATGTTGTGTAGTTTTCTCAGGATGTCAGTGGTGTCTCCAAGGTAGCTGGGATTGCTAGTAGCATAGGGTCTGAGGATACAGTAAAGAGATAATCCTGCTGTGAGAGTGCCAATGCTGCGGGAAATGATGTCCTGATCCATGCCAGTTCCTGCTGCTCCCATTGGCTGGGAACAGTGAGCCACAGCCAATGGGAGCTGTGATTGTTGGTAAATATAGTGGCTAACCCTGGTAAAGCACCGCCATTTTATTGCCCACCCCTGCCCGAAAGAATATGAAGGAATTTTCTATAAACAATATGTATGTGCAATATATATTTATAATATGATCCTCAGAAAATAAATTTTTTGGTTCACTTTTGAATCTGTGAGTTGATTAATTCCTTAGTAGATTATTATGCTAATTTACAGCATTAGTACAGTAGAGAAGGTACTTACTTCAGAATCAATTAGCTGTAGTCTAACAAACCTGATACACGTATGTGGATAGAAGAATTCTGTGCCCATTTGGGGTCATGAATAAAATTAATTCCACATCTCATAAAAAGCTGTTGCTAGCATTTCACTTCTAATCCCATTTTCTGTGTCTAGCATGAAATGTGTTAATACTTTACCCAACTCTTTTTAGAGAAATGTTGCAGCTTCTAGCTGACATTGCCCTAGGCTTATCTTTAGTCTTGTGTGTTTGAGCTTGAGAACAAGCTCCACAATAGAGATATGAACACTGGAGAATTGTAGTGATAAATATGTTTTGCCTGACATGGGACTGGGTTGCAAAATTCATATCTAGATTCCATACTTTCCAAAGTTTTGGGACTTGGTGGAGGACTAGATCTCAGTTTTTTCAAAACATTAAAACAATAGGAATTGTTTATGACATTTGGATCCAGCTGAATGTTTGGATTTCTGAGATCACTCAAATTCAAGAGTATTTGTATCAAGGGTTTTCAGTTTGGGCCCATCTTCAGTTTTGACTTTTCTTGGGTTTTTTTTTTTCCTTTTTAAAGGACAGAAGTTAGTGCACAGTGGGTCAAGTTCTTCTCTCTCCTTGGCAGCTTTGTAAGGCTGCCTCTTATAGTTGAACTAGTGTGTTTCTTCTTGGTTTGTGGTGGTGGTAAAAGGGGAAGGATTTAGGAAACATACAAGTTGGT
The DNA here is from genome assembly GCA_032595735.1 of Pelochelys cantorii. Taxonomy (NCBI): domain Eukaryota; kingdom Metazoa; phylum Chordata; order Testudines; family Trionychidae; genus Pelochelys; species Pelochelys cantorii. The sequence continues at coordinate 83,841,294 of CM064328.1, forward strand.
ATACTATGTCTATTCACACAGATTTAGGAACAGTGACAGAAGTTTTGAGACGATGTGAAATCACTGTAAGTGACCCCATTCTGAATTTGGGGGGACAACCACTCCTTTCACCTTCCCCCTGAACACCTCAGTGCACAGTCTGGTTGACCAAACTATTTGATGAAGCCAGAATCTGGGGCAAAAACTATTTCCCTGCTGCTGTTGATATTTTTTTTTTAGATATTCTCTGAGTATAGCCCATCCTATATGCCAGGGGTGGGAGGTAAAAAAGCAGTTGACTGCCAAGGTTAGTCCCCGGTGAGCTGTCACCCCTATATTAACATGTGCCTTAACAGGTATCAGGCGACTGCAGCTCTTGTTGTCCATGGGTCACTATTTGCAGCCAATGGGAGTGGTGGGGAGCAGAGTGGACTGGGACACCGCTTCCCACCACTCCCATTGGCTGCAAACAGCAATCCGCAGCCAACAAGAGCTGTGATTGCCTGATACCTGTGGAGACACAGGTAAACATAAGGGTGGTGGTTGTCTGGGGACTAATCCTAGTGGACTGGTTCAAGCCTGTGGGCTAGTATTTGCCCACCCCTGCTATATGCAGTGAGTAAGGGATACAATTGTTGGGAATAGGGGAAGTTGTTAATATTTACCAGTATAACATTCCAGTTATTCCATGGAGGGTTTGATCATTACAGTTTATCTCGAATAGTATACATTTTTGTTGTCTGCAATGAATAGAGAGCAACCCTATGGGAGTTAATAAAGCACATATTGAGAAGATTTAGCATAAAGTGAGGCATAAGGAATAAATTAATTTTAATACATATTTAAGAAGCACTTTTTTGGCTCAAAACTGTCAAGTCTAGTATGTTTATAAAAGCACACGTAGCATACTCTAGTTCAGAGTCTGTCAGCATTTCCACTGTAAATCCTTATTTTCAGGGATTTATATTATAATTCCAACATAAATATGCAATCCAGGCAAAAAAAACTTGGCATAAATCTTGGCCTGAGAGACATTTTCTTTAATGACTTTTTAAAAATGTGGCATTACTCAAATTGATATATAATAGTAGTTAATAAATATACTTTTATCTGTAAAATAAGGTACCCAAAGTACAAATTAACATTCTGCCATGTTTTGCTTTTGCATAACTTAAAAATATTTTAAAGCTTAACTTTGCAAACCACTAATCCATATTACGTAACAGGACTTTCCAATATTTCAGAACAAATATTTTCCAAAGTTTTACTTTAAAGACTGACTGCTACTCAGATGCACCTACATCCCCAGTGCTATTACAAGATACTGGAGGTATCCCGAAATAGCTATTACGTGTCTTTTAGCACACCCATTATTTCAAAATATAACAGGCTTGCTATTCTGATGTCCCTGTAAACCTCATCCCACAAGGAATAAAGGATGTTTTGGAATAGCGATTTATTTCTAAATAAGTGCTGTGTAGACAGCATCACATTTTGAAATAAGCTATTTCAAAATTAACTTGAAAGAAGCTACTCAATTTGCTTTACTCAAAATGCGTAGCTTATTTCGAACTATGGATGCAGTGTAAACGCACCCTTACTAGGTATTTCAGACCTATATTGATACTAAGCATCTATAGCATTGTGTTGTACAATGGGAATGCTGTGAAACTCTTCATATTAGCCTATTGGCTTTTTCTGCCCATAGGCTTTTGTAAGAGTCATCAAGCACTGGGTAATGTTACATACCATATGTGCTGCCTGCAATTCATCCACACAACAGGGCACATTAAGGACAGAGATTCCATCTCCCCTTTGAAGATTTATATCAAAACTTTTAAACTTATGTGGAAACCAGTTTGATTATTTAATTCTTTTTTATGATACTCCACAGCTTTTATACTTCCACAAACATGGAGTAGCCCTTTTCTGGAAAGAGCTGGGCATTCAATGAGACTACTCTAACATTAGAACAAGGGGGAAGTGAAAGCAATAGAGTTAACGGGTTTGTAAACCTTTCCAGCTACTCTTTGGAGTCTCACACAACTTATTTGAGATCATAAATCTTTCCTCCCTCACCCCACCATTTAAGACCATGTTTTGTTCCAGCTGAAACAAACCAATCAATGTACTATAAACTCTCAGTGCTCCATCAGAACTTCACAGTCGTCACTGTGCTGTACATTATGGCCACTCATAGCTACAGTGGTAATAGAATTCAGACCTTCCTGCTTCAGTAGACAATCATGCCAGAGGGGTCTATATGGGGCAGTTAGGGTATGTCTACACTGCCACCCTAGTTCGAACTAGGGTGGCTAATGTAGTCATTCGAAGTTGCAAATGAAGCCCGGGATTTAAATATCCCGGGCTTCATTTGCATCTTGCCGGGCGGGCGCCATTTTTAAAAGCCCTTAGTTCGAACTCCGTGCCCGCGGCTACACGCGGCACGGAGTAGGTAGTTCGAATTAGGATCTCTAATTCGAACTACCGGTATACCTCGTTCCACAAGGAGTACCGGTAGTTCAAATTAGAGATCCTAATTCGAACTACCTACTCCGTGCCGCGTGTAGCCGCGGGCACGGAGTTCGAACAAAGGGCATTTAAAAATGGCGCCCGCCCGGCAAGATGCAAATGAAGCCCGGGATATTTAAATCCTGGGCTTCATTTGCAACTTCGAATGACTACATTAGCCACCCTAGTTCGAACTAGGGTGGCAGTGTAGACATACCCCTATAGAGTACCTCTGGGGAATGCCTCTATAAATCACATCCCTGTCATCAAGACTGTGTTGCTATGTAGATGAGCCCTAATAACTTCTTTGTTCCTTTATTACCGCTCAAACACCAATGTATTGCAGTGTATACCACAATGAATTTTACAGAATCACACTGGAACTGAACCCAGGTTTCCTGAGTCCCAGATTAGTGTTTCAATTATTACTATGACTATTTGGTATTACAGTAGAGCCTAAAGGTCCTGGGCTTGCATTGTGTACACATGTGTGTCTACACACAGAATATCTACTCCTAAAAAGTTTCAATCTCAATAGAGAAGACATGAAACACTGCGGCTGCATCTAGACTGGCCAGTTTTTCCGCAAAAGCGGCTGCTTTTGCGCAAAAACTTGCCAGCTGTCTACACTGGCCGCTTGAATTTGCACAAGAGCACTGACGTTCTAATGTAAGAAATCAGTGCTTCTTGCGCAAATACTTTGACGCTCCCGTTTGGGCAAAAGTCCTTTTGCGCAAAAGGGCCAGTGTAAACAGCTCAGTTTTGTTTTGTGCAAAAAAGCCCCGATGGCTAAAATGGCGATCGGGGCTTTCTTGCGCAAAAGCACGTCTAGATTGGCCACGGATGCTTTTGCGCAAAAAGTGCTTTTGCGCAAAAGCGTCCATGCCAATCTAGACGCTCTCTTGCGCAAATACTTTAAACAGAAAACTTTTCCGTTAAAAGCATTTGCTCAAATTCATGCCAGTCTAGACGCAGCCTGGGAGAAAGGCATTGTTATGCTCTGAGTTTTTCACATGGGAAGCTGAAGCACAGAGCTATCAATATGACTAAGTCACACAGGGAATTTGTGGCAGTCTCATGAATTTAAACCAGATCTCCTGAGTCCCATTCCAGTGCCTTAGGCACACGAGGCTCCCCCACCCACAGCCAGTTCATTTATAACATAATATTTAATCCTTAATGAGTTTATTTTATAGATGGTTTTTCTTTCTTCCTTTCTAGTATTTTTTTTTCATAAAACCCTAAACTAACATAACATTTCAATAGAACTTTGGAGCATTTGATGTTTGTGCGGCTTCTTCATTAAGCAAAATGATATTCACCATCAATAATGAGCATCATTCTGCTTGTATATTTTAGCGGCCACCACATGGTTAATTCTAAACTGCTGTCTTAGTCCAAAAATCAGCTTCTATAAGCCTTTTAATTATACAAAACGGTGAGCTAGGCAATGCCTTTCAGAAAATGAATGAGGACTGTTACAGGCATCTGTGTGCACACTTCCCCCTGGCTGGGTCATTATTTTGAACTAATAGCTGACCTCTTTGGCCTTTGGAAGACCATTGTGCTTAATGGCCTGACTTAATTTGCTATACTGCAGGCTTGGCTGATCTTTATTCTGAAATACTCGAAGCTGCTGCACCTTCTCCTCCTCCTTCTGGTGAAAGCAACTGCTGATATAATCCAGTTGGCACAACATTGCCTACGGGAGTGACCAGGCATGCTGCTATGAGACAGGACTGTACAGTAATTCACGGAGTCTTGACTTTCCAGGAAAGGAAAGAAAAGAGTTCCAGACACAGACGCAGAGAGAGAGAATAGGAGGGGAAGCTGGGTGGCAGGAGAGGAGTGTGTGGGAGGGGAGGGAAGCGAAACAAGAAAAACAGGCACTCCCCCAAGCAAAAGCCTTGTTTTCCTTTCTTTAAGCCATGTTGAAAGAACAGCGTTCACGCAATTTACTGCAAGGAAACTGAAATAGTTATGATAGAATCTTTCTCTAGAAAACCAAATAAATATTTGAAAGTTGAAATTCTTTTGCCAGCCAGTAGCTCTTGTGTCTCTTCCAGCATTACTGGAGAGTCTGTGCTGAATGACTGTTTTAAACATCAATTAAGGAACAAACCAAAAAGCAAAGATAGAAAGAGCCACATTCTCACCAATCCTCTGGCTACAGCAGGCTCTGCCAGCTCTTGTAAGCCTTGCCGTCTTTCCCATCCCCAAAATCCTCCCCTAAGATATCAGCTTGAGCAATAGGGGAGAAGAAGAAGAAGATGAGGAGGGAGGAAGCCCGCTAAAAGCTGCTTGAGAAAAAGAAGAAAATAGTTTTTAAGGCCCTTAGCAGCCTAGCTTCTGCTCCACCTGGCAGAAACTTCCAAAGGCCAGTATTTCAATTTCTGGTTTCTCTGCTTCTTACTGTGTGCCTTACTGTATTTCCACGCCTTCCACTTTTCCCACTTCCAAGAACAGGGGTGTTAAGGTGAAGAGAGCATGAAGCCACTGGGCAGAGAAGCACATTCTACTAACCTGAAGCTGCCACAATTTGGGGAGAGCTGGAGAGCCAGGCTGTTTAGATTTGCTTTAAATATACACGTGTGTGCACATGTCCATATGTGTGACATATGAGGGTACAGTCTACACCCAGTGGGGAGGGGGCAGTGTCATCCCTACCCTGCAACCCTGGGTGCTGTACAATGCCTTGCTGAAGGAGCTCTTCAAACAAACCCAGTACTCTCCTCACAAGATGCACGTGCAAGGCAAGCTGGACACAACCCCAACCATAAGACAACTCACTTTCTTCAACACCCACTTATAGTATCTGGGGAAGGGGGGGCACATATAGATAAGACAGTAACGTCGTTTTCTTAAACTGCAGAAGTGGGAACAGGCAGTATCTTTAGTTGATGCAGAAATTTTTAGCATTTGATATAGTGACAATAATGCAAATCTTTGGATCCCCAGCAGGTTAAATTATTTTCCTGGAAAATGCATAAAAAAGAGAACAGCCAGATGGATCACATACTGGTCAGGTGGTACCCCCTACGCTCCCCTGGGTTGCTCACAAACAGCTTTCTAGCATGCAAACCACACCCTGAATGTCATAATATGTATACAGTCAGCTATTCATGGAAACCTTCCAAAAATGTGCAGGGTATAGCTCAGTGTTGTAAATTGCATGACCTAATTTCTCTACCCTTTATTCTCTCTTCTCCAGCTCACTCACTCTTGCATTGTCTTGTTTAAATGTAGTCTGTAAGCCCTTCAAGGCAGGAATGGTGATTTTTCTTGGTTTTGTTTTTGTCTTATTAGACCCCACACACCTCCTTTGGAAGCTGCATACATTTGCAGAAGTAATCAAAATTCAGAGCCATATGTCAGTGGTGTCCTCTACACTGCTCCATGGCTGTCAGCAATGACTTCTGCTTGCAGTCTCAGCCTCCTGCTGATTCCTCCATTCCTCCACCCTTTCTCCCTTTAACTTTTCCTCTCAGATCCATGGCTGGAGACTTAGCAAATGGAGGTGAAAGTTAAGCTGGCCTCTTTCATAACATCTGGGCCTCATAAAGAGTAGGAGCCTGACTCTGACTGCACTCAAGGCAATGGAAACACTTCATTGGATTCCAGGAGCTGAACCAGCCCTTAAAATGCCACCTGTTAACTATTGCAGCTTTGAGTTCTGTCTATATTATTATTATTATTACTAGTAAATATATTATGCCAGTGCCTAGATATCCCAGCCAATGGACCCATTGTGCTAGGCACTGTACAAGCACCAAGCAAGAGATAAATCTTTGGAACAGATAGTATCTAAATATCATCAGACGTGAACAAGAGAGATCCTGCCATTTCCTGCAAGTTGAGGCAAGATTTTAAATTATTCTTTAACCAGAAATAATATTTATTTATTTAGTGTGACCATGTGCAAAGATATGCCAAACCCTACACTCGCTAAGACATCGCTATTTTTTTCCATTTCCGGTGTCCTCATATAGAAATTTGCAGTGTTCTCCCTCATCTTTTAAGCAGTAACATTAAAGACTTATATGTCCCACCAACATTGGTTTCCTGCATAAAGATGCTCAGAAGAAAATGTTTAATTAATAATCAAGTGACTCAGAACAAACTACCTTTCTGCAGCGCCAGGGATTTTGCATATCTTGCCACGTGTTCTGTATGGTTTAAAGTGTCTCTTGGTATTTTAATGTTGTCACTTCCTATATTCCCTGCTTATCTGTAATGCATTGCATTACACTGTTTTACCAGCGCCTTGCCTGGGGCACCATAATAGTGGTATGCTAACAGACCAAAAGCTGTTACTATGCTGCAAGCATTTCTAAGTATGCCTGATCGATCTGTGGAGGTAGCAGGCAGGATTCTATTCAGGGTGCTATTTCAGATTTTGGCATGGAGGAGGTGACCTGTGCCTGCCAAGATGGGGGGAAGAGAGTAAGAGCATGAGGGGACGGACTGAGGACAGAGACTTCAGCAATGTTACTGAGCATGCTCAGTGCAAGCCAAGCACCAAATGGGGGGGGGGGAACATATCCTATCTGTCCCCCCCCCCACACACACACATCATCTCTATCCAGAGGCTACCAAGGTACTGGCAAACTACTTTTTTGCCAGACAACTTAGCAGTTAGCTGATAGGAGCACTGTATTGAATTCCTACATAAATGAAAGACAATTAAATAAATATTAGACCCCTTCAGCTCTAACAATAAAATATTCTTACATCTTGTGGTGAGTCACTTAAGGGCCACTGCTTAGCCTTAAAAATTTAATGTATATTCTTACTTTTTTACTAACTCTGTGGAGAGAGAAAAACCTTGTCAGGACTCCTGGACTCTGTCCCAGCTCTGGAAGGAGAGCAGGGTCTAGTGGGTTACAGCAAGGGGGAGATACATTTCAGCTCTATATAAGAACATCAGAATGGCCATACTGGGTCAGATCAAAGTTCTTCTAGCCCAGTGGCCAATGCCATGTGCTTCAGAAGGAATAAACAGAAGAGGCAATCAGCATGATCCATTCCCTGTTGCCCATTCCCAGCTTCTGGCAAACAGACGGTAGGGATGCTATCCTTGCCCATTTTGGCTAGTAGCCATTGGTGGACCTATACTACTTGAACTTTTTTTGTTCTTATTGGAACCCTTTTATGGTTTGGGCCTTTCCACTATCTCCTGGCAAAGAGTTCCACAAGTTGACTGTTAAAAAATAATGTACAGGTGGTCCCCAACTTGCGACGCAATTGGTTCCCGGGGAAGCGTCACAAGTCGGGGGCGTCGTAACTCAAACTCTCATTTATGATAGGTGCCATGGGCCGTCATAAATGTGGACTGAGGACGTAAGTCGGGGGTTTTCAGCCCCTTCTGCATTTACAAAAATGGTTGTAAGTGCAGGGGGTCGTAACTTGGGCGGTCGGAAGACGGGGATTTCCTGTATTTTGTTTGTTTTTAAATCTGCTACCTATACATTTAATTGGGTCAGTTCCTTGTTTTGTGTTAGGGCTCATCTAGACTACACGGAAGATTCGAAAGAGGATATGCAAATTCCACGGGAATTTGCATATCTTCTTCTGATCTCACTTTCGAAAGTGGAGCTTCTAAAGTGAAAGTAATCAAGACACGTTTTTTTTCGGCAATCCCCCCTTTTTTGAAAAGCTGCATGAACCTCATTTTTTGAGGAAAAGCGGCTTTTCAAAAAAGGGGAGAGTGGTGCCAAAAAAACCCGCGTCTTGATTACTTTCACTTTAGAAGCTCCGCTTTCGAAAGTGAGATTGGAAGAAGATATGGAATTTGCATGTCCACAGGAATTTGCATGTCCTCTTTCGAATCTTCTGTGTAGTCTAGATGAGCCCTTAGTGATGGAATAAATAACATTTCCTTACTCTATTTTTCCACACCATTCATGATTTTCTAGACAGCTAACATAGTCCCTCACCTTTTAATCATTTATTTTCCAAGCTGAAAAGTCCATGTTGTTAATCTCTCCTCATATGGAAGCTGTTCTGTACCCCTATTAATTTCTGTTGCCCTTTCTGTACCTTTTCCAAATCCAAGATATCTTTTTTTTAGATGTGGTGACCAATCTGCATACAGTATTCAAGATGTGGACATACAATGGCTTTATGTAGAGGCATTTTTTTTGTCTTATTATCTATCCCTTTCCTAAGGATTCTCAATATTCTGTTACCTGTTTTAGTATTTAGACTGCCACTGCACATTGAACAGATGTTTTCAGGGAACTATCCACAATGATTCCAAGATCTCTTTCTTGTGTGGTAACAGCTATTTTGTATCTAAGTTTAGGATTATGTTTTCCCATGTGCATTGCTTTGCACTTATCAACACTGAATTCCATCTTCCTTTGTGTTGCCCAGTCACCCAGTTTTGTGAAATCACTTTGTAACTCTTTGCAGTCAATTTTGGATTAGTCCCTGTTCACACCTTTTTCCAGAACATTTATAAATTTAAGACAGTAATCCAAATGCAAATCCCAGAAGTACAACATTCATTCCTACTCCTTTGTTCCCTCTATCTTTCAAGTGGAGAACCTGGCAACACTTTCATAATCTAACCTCCTTCAATTACTTGAATGTTCAGCCTTTTGTTATTCTTAATCACCTGCCTCCCTCTTTTTATAACAAACTCCCTGCCCCAAAAGCAAAGCTGCAAGCTGCTTAAACTCTGATGCATTTAAAAACTGCTTGTGGAGTCAGGGCATGCAGCTTTAAGCAGACCTCAAGTATGAAATCCAGGGGTTCAAACTCAGGAGGGAGGGCTACAGTCTCCCCAGTTCCCAGTAAATGGTGACCTTGGTTCTATCCCTTGTTTCCCTGTGCTAGGGGGCTGGGAGCATGCCTGTGCACTGTTAGCTGACGAGGGAGCAGAGTCATCACTACAGCAACTCTGTACAGTGGGGGAGGACATTCACAGCATGGTCAGAGGAAATGAGTTGAGGCTCTCAAGTGTCATTGTGTCCTGATACCTATCTGTTGGATTGGCCACTTGAGGGCAGTGGTGGTCAGGCTACAATGAGGCTAATCTAAATTATGCTTGGGGCCAAAGTAGGTGGTTTCAGAATAAGGCTTAGGGCTGTAAAGATAATGGACATCCACCTTTCTAACCCACCTGCCTTGGTTCCTACACCAAATGTAGCACCAACATACATGATAATTTATTCTGTAGTCTTTCTGGATGAGCTGTTTTCAGATGTTGGGAGCAATTTCACATGTACTGGTTTCCTGTATGACTGCATTTTTCTTGGTCACTGTCACCACTACTTCATAGGCTGAAAACTTTCCCCTCGCACCATTCACCCACATTTACTTTTATGCTTGATTCTTGTCTCACTCATTCATCACTAGGGTAAGAGGGTTATAGGTTATATTTTTTCTTTGCTCTAATTGCTATATGGCAAGTTTATTTGCGGTTTGTCTTTTTCTCTCCAGTGTAATATACCAACTTCATAGTTATAAAATGAACTTGGTGTTAAGTAGGCTTTGCTTAACACTGAAAGCAGAATAAACCAGTTTAGACTTATTAGACCCAGTCTCCTCTCTCTCTTTCATCTTGTGTTGCCATTTGCAGGACACAGAAGGAGGAGTTGTGCATCTAACTTCTTCCCCTTTAGACTTATGCAAAATGCAGATGAAGCAGGGGTAAAGCCCCACTATTCTTATTTAGTAGTATTTTGCATCCACTCTATAAAGGGGCAAATAACTACGCAGAGTGCAAGTCAATGGAGAATCTGACCCATAGCTTGTAATGTTGCGGTAATTAATAATTACTTCAGCAATGAACTACCTGAGCCTTTGAAGGGGTGTCTATGAAACATAGATAAATTCTGCTCTCGTTATAATCATGCAGTTTTGAACTTTTTCACTGAGGTCTTACAATTATCAGAACGACATTGAATCTGAGCCAACAAACACTATCGCACGCACAAATTTTAGCAACATGCATAGTCCATTTACTGCAGTGAGACTATTTGCATAATCTAAAGATTTTAGCTTCAGGCAACTTATTTTAGACACCTGTTTTTTGTTAATACACTTCCTGTGGTATTTTAATATGTTTCCAAGTAAGCATAGAGAGGGTACAGCTTTCTTTAAACAAAGAAACAAGAATACTATTTAAAAACTGTACACAGCAAAAGCATCTTGTAATACAATCTGCTAAGTAAAAATCATTCCCATTGTGTAACTAATAAAGTAGAAGCATTTTGGGAAACCTTCAAATACTGAATATATTGAATTTATCATATCCTAGTCTAGCTGAAAACAAAACTGGCATATGTGAGATACGGAGTCTATATTACACAATATTAGGTTATGGTACATAGTATACAGAATCCCAGAATTCTTAACTGAAACAAAATTCTTATGGAAATATATAGGAGTTTTGTCAGAGTAAATTAGAAAAACACTGAGTAAATAAGGTATCCTCAGCCACAAAACTGAAGGTTTCACAATATAGGCAAGTATTTAAAAATCTCTCCAGGCTCATGAGTCTGGCTTAAATATAGCCAATTTTGAATGTTTTATATTTTCCTTCTGTGTTGTTGTTATTTAAGCTTGAATGGTTCATGTTTTCAAACTTTTCTTTGCAACCAGGACAACTAGAAATCTACTTTTTAAATATAATCATGTGATACTGGGAAGCAAGAGGGTTTTTTAAAAAAATACATGCTTTCGCAATAAACGCATATGAGGTGGCACCTCTTCTCTCCCCCCTCCCCCCCCCAAGACACCCTTTTTTTAAGGATTAGAGGGGAGCATCTCTTTACTCTGTGGCAAGAACTAACATGGATTTGTTAAGAACTGATCATACCAGACCAACCTAATTTCCTTCTTTGATAGGGTTACTGGCCTACTAGATGGGGGGTGAGGGAGATGGATTAGTAGTAGTAGACATGATATATCTTGGGTTTTTTGGAAGGCTTTTGGCATAGTGGAACATGACATTCTCATGAACAAACTAGGGAAATGCGGGCTAGACAATATTAATGTATGGTTGGTTCACAAGTGGTTGAAGAATCATACTCAGATTGTAACTATCTATGGTTTGCTGTCAAATTGGGAGGATGTATCCAGTGGGAAGTCTAGAAATATGACTCTTGGGTACCATACTTGTCAGTATTTTCAGTAATGATTTGGATACTGGAGTAGAGAGTATGCTTATGAAATTTGTGATGACAGCAAGCTGGGAGGGGTTTCAGGCACTCTGGTGGACAGGATTAGATTTGAAAAGGACTTTGACAAAGAATTGGTTTGAAATCAACAATATTAAATTCACTAAAAATAAGGGCAAAATACTTTTCTCGGGAAGGCAAAAATCAAACATGACAGTACAAAATGAGGAGTAAGTAGTGAGGCAGTACTACTGCTGAAGAGGATCGGGGGGTTATAGTGGATCACAAATTGAATCTGAACCTACAATGTGAGGTAGTTACAAAAAAGGCTAATATCATTTTAGGATATATGTTACCACAAATATCAACAGTGAGACAAGGGAGGTAAAGTGTTCCACTATACTTAGCCCTGGTGTGGCCTCAGGTGGAGTTCTGTGCTCAGTTCTGGGTGCCACACTTTAAAGATGATATGGACAAATTGGAGAGAGGCCAGAGGAGAGCAACAAAAATGATAAAAGGTTCAGAAAACATGATCTAACAAGAAAGATTTAAAAAACTGGTCCTGTTTAGCTTTGAGAGAAATAGATTGAGGGAGACATGATAACCATCTTGAACTATGTTAAAGTTTTTTATAACTAGGGTGGTGATTAGCTCTCCTCTATGTCCACTGAACGTAGGACAAGAAGTAGTGGGGGTAAGCTGTAGTAAGAGAGATTTTGGGTTAGCTATTAGGAAAAAACCTTTCTAACTATGAACGGATAAAACAACAGATGGTCTGGTAGCACTTTATAAACTAACAAAACATGTAGATGGTATCATGAGCTTTCGTGGGCACAGCCCACTTAAGTTCTGGAATAGGTTTCTAAGGGAAATTGCAGAATCCTCATTATTGGAGGTTTTTAGGAACAGGTTAGTCAAACATGTTTTAGGAATGGTCCTACCTCATCATGGGAGGATGGATTAGATGATTTCTTGATCTCCCTCCCAAACCTATATTTTTATAATTCAATAAGTTCATAGCATAGAAAATGTTGAGAGCTACTGAAGTAAATATATTATAATTTTACTCAATGTGTAAGAAATTGTAGTTTGCATTTTATATTGTATTATTTGACAAATAATTATACATTATATACAGATACAATTTTATTTGTAATTATTAATATAGTCTCAAAATACCTAAGGAGATAATATTCTCTGGCATTAAGTTGAAGACTAATTATAATTAATTATTCATATAGTTTATTGTTTGTATAATGCTAGTGTCAAGGATCCTAATCAGCTGTGGGCACTGTACAAACAAGTTAAAAGATTATTCCTGCATCAGAGAGCTTGTAATCTAGATTTATCATAAAACAATTATATAATTATTCTTTTACAATTAATGATTTCTCAATGATCTTCAGAATATTTGTGAACAAAATACAGTGGACCCATAAATTATAACAAACTAATCTCAGTTCCTTTGTGACAATATTCATAATTAGATTACTATTTAACCAAATCTAATATAAATTAAATATTTAATGCAATATATTTGGAGGCTTTGGAATAGGCAATTAAATTATTTTTGCATCCAAAATACATATGCGTAATACAATTGAATACAAATATTTGTCATGTACGTATCACAGAACTGTTCTCTAGAACATATTCTTCTTATTATTATTTTATTTTTATAGCAGAGTAGTATTGTTGTAAAATAGAATTTCTACTTCCATGTTGCTTTGTATATTTAGATTGTGGAGTAAACTTTCTTCCCCTTAACCGGATGAGAAATGGTCATGTGGCCTCCTTAGAGAACCTAGTCTATGGTTACATTTCTAGAGTTCAGTGCAGAGTGGCTGTAATGCTCTTAAACAGGCAACTATGATGTTGAAATGACCAACAGCCACTTAAAACCATGAGAAAACAAGATGTTTTGAGGCAGAAAGAGAACCATAGGCTTTTTGTATGTTCTGTGGATTTCCCTTGAACTTGTACTCTGTCAACATGAAAGTGAAACAGCTAAGCTAGACAAGACATTTCTATACTAATAGGCTATGTCTACACTGGCATGATTTTTCGCAAATGCTTTTAATGGAAAAGTTTTCCATTAAAAGCATTTGCGGAAAAGAGCGTCTAGATTGGCATGGATGCTTTTCCGCAAAAGCACTTTTTGCGGAAAAGCGTCCCTGGCCAATCTAGGCGCAGTTTTGCGCAAGAAAGCCCCGATTGCCATTTTAGCCATCGGGGCTTTTTTGCGCAAAACACTTTTTAGCTCTCTATACTGGCCCTCTTGCGCAAAAGCATTTGCGCAAGAGGGCTTTTGCCCGAACGGGAGCGTCATTGTATTTGCGCAAGAACACTGACAATCATACATTAGATCGTCAGTGTTCTTGCACAAATTCAAGTGGCCAGTGTAGACAGCTGGCAAGTTTTTGCGCAAAAGCGGCCGCTTTTGCGCAAAAACTTGCCAGTCTAGACGCAGCCATACTGTACTAAAGTAAGAAGTGGAAGTATGTTTTAATATCATTATAACAGGCATAGTTGAGGAGGAATCAAAATACATTTTCCACTAGAAATGAACATTTTTTATATGAAAATTATTCTGTTCACATAAATCCTCTGCACCTGGTTAATATAATATGCAAAAGATGAGGGACCACATTTTGAGGGCTTTGCCCATGGCAAGATTGCCGCTTCCATTGTAAAACTCACACAAGGAAGCTAAAGAAAGGAAATCTCAGGATCCACTCACGGTGTTTCCCTCATATTATTGATTATTCTATCAAGGTCATGAAGTTAACATTGCACCTGTGGAATAAGATTCTGTGTCCACTTCCAAATGTGAAGTCCAGGGCCTCTCGTGGTTCCTGGTCCCTGACCTCTTCTTTTCAATAGCATGAGATAACCAAGAGTCCCTGTGGTTAATCTGGGGACTTCTTTGCACATATGCAAGGAGTTTATAGCACCAGGCCATAATACCTTTTCCAGAAGTCGGAAGGGGAACTGTAGATCCCCCAATTTTATCCCTGTCCTGTGTGCTCACTGCCCACTCCTAGCCTTACAATTCCTGTGATGAGTATTCCTTAGATAAAGAAACTTCAACTTTGACCTTTTGGTGGTGATTATGATGTCAAAAGGAGAACAGTTCTGCTGGGAGCTGGGGAGATAGTGGACCAGTTAAGGATTTAATCTGAGGTCTGTAGAAATGATGGGAGACAATACCAAAGAAGTCCTATTGTCAGTCACTCGCAGCAACCTAAAACTAATGTCTTGTCTAGACTTATTTGTAGTAAAAACACTCAAAAGGTTTGTTCATGATTTTGGACCCACAATAAGAACTGACTGGAAAATCCAGGTTGGAAATGGTATGAATGTGTATGAAAATATATATCTGCAAAGTCAACACGTCACTGTAAAAATCACATTTTTTTATAGGAACATATTTCAGGCTTAAAATTCTGACCAACTCTACCCACCATGTTCAGGTGACCTTATAGTTAGGCTAAACAGGTTTATGCAGTTTAAAATTTAACATTATCAGTAAGCTGCAATAGAGGGTTATCAGCACTGGAATTAAATATCTGGGTATGTCTACACTACAGTGTTATTTCGAAATACCTTATTTCAAAATAGTTAATTCGAAATAGCTTATTTTGGAATAACACATCTACACACAAAATGCATTGTAAAATAGCGTTTTGCTATTTCGAAATAGCGTGTTCACTCTGAGTGGACACTGAACTGCATTGAAGGCCGGCCAGAACCAGGTCCAGCAGGGCATCAGGTCAGGAGTTTATTTGTGTGGCTGCTGCCTGAGGCTATCTGAGGCTTGTGCTTAAAGGGACCCTCACCCCAGGCAGCCGGTTCTCAGCTTTCCATGCTTGCTTGCCTACCTCGATGAGGGACAGCAAAGCATTTGTGTCTCTGTGTGCCCTCACTCGGGACACCACAGCACTCTGCAACATGGAGCCAGAGCTGCCCCGGGCACTCCGGTGCCTCTTGTGAACGCGCTGATGCGAGCCTGGCTGCACTTTCTGCAGGCTGCCATCCAGGGGGTCCATTGGGGGGCTGTCAGTATCTCCCTGCGGGAGAGCTTCCACCCTGAGGAGCACTAAGAGCCTCCCTGGTCTGCCCCACTGGGGGTTTGTGCTTCATTCCTCCCACACATCGTTCCACTTACCCTCCCAGCTCCCCTTCCTGATGTCAAATAAAATACACGTATTTTCATGAACAAAACCTCTCTTTATTTAACAAAACTGGGGCCGGGGGATGAAACTGGTGAGGCTGGAGAAAGGAGGTGGGAGAGGGGAGGAAAGAGGGTGGGAGAGGGGAGGAAATCTGAGAGGAGGGAGGTGGAAGGGGGAAGCAAGGGGAAGAAGAGGGAGGGGAAGCTCAGGGTTGGGGGTCGTGCCGGACCAACTTGATTTTCATGCGAACCTGCTCCTGGGTTCGCATGTGGCCTTTGGTGGCCAGGCTGGCAGCTATCCTGCCATAGATGGCTGCGTTCCTCCGTCTAGTGAGGCGATCATGGACATTGAGGTCATCCCCCCCAAACCTAAGTAAGGTCCACCCTGATCTCCACCCTGGACCAGGAAGGCGCCCACCTTCTCCAGGCCCTGGCAGGCTCCTGGGAGCTGGCAGAATGCTCCTGGGGAGCGGCAGAGGGCTGGCTGCCAGTGGCTTGCTGGCTCATGTTTTGGGGCCACTGGGTCAGGGCAGTGACTGCTGACTCTGGGCCGGAAGGCTTGGAGATGGCACAGGCACTGTGGCCAGAGTCAACCCCTTTAAGGGCTCCGGGGAGGGAGGGGAGGGAGAAGAGTGTTCTTGTTTGAGGCTGGAGTGGCCACCAGGCACCCTGGGAAGGCTGGAGGCCCCCTATTTTGAAATAAGTGTCTACACAGCACTTATTTTGAATTAGCTATTTCGAATTTGGCGTTATTCCTTGTAGAATGAGGTTTACCAAATTTGAAATAAGTGCTCCACTATTTCGAATTCATTTCGAAATAGCAGTTTGGCTGTGTAGACGCTAGTAAAGTTAATTAGAAATAAAGGCTGTTATTTCGAATTAACTTTGATGTGTAGACATACCCTTTGAGAGATGCCTTCTATCATGCAACAATTCCCCATTACAGTATATAGCAGCCTTGCAGAGGCTGCAACAGCAGCAGAATGCTGAGTAGAGTACTGTTTGCAATATTGTCTAATGTATAATACTAGATACCCCAAAGACTGGAATGACTGGAAGGGGAGTTCAGAAAACAGCAACACTAATTATTAAGTCTGAGAGAGAGACTCCGGCAATACTAAATATTTGTAGCTTGGCTAAACATTACCTACCTGGAGGACATGCTTGACTTGGGGTGTAAACAAACTCTATGAGTGTAAAATAATTGTTCAAAAAGATCCATACTCGCTTCAGCTGGCAAAAGAGCAAAAGTTGTTAGTTGAATAGTCTATAAAAACATAGTGAAGGTTGTAGAATATAATATTCACTCCAGACTTTCCAGTCATTGCTAATAAATGCAAATGGCATAAAATTGGCTGCAGAAAATTAAGATGAATATCAGAATAATTTTCTGACAGTGAGGACTGTGGTATCATTTCCTTAGGGATACAGTGAAAAAACCTATCTCATCAGTCATTTCAAGGATAACTAGATGAAGTACTTGAAAATATACAGTAGCGAAGAAAGTGATTATGCATTGGCACTGATATAGAATATATAATCCAGAACCACAGGTTTTTTCATGAGTCTGTTGAATATACTGTTACCATTTAATTTTTTGGTTCTTTCAGAACTTGTACTGCTCAGAAGGATCTGAGAGTTGTGGTAGATCACAAACTTCACATGAGTCAATAACGTGAGGCTGTTGCAGAAAAAAAAAGACACAAATACAAGTTCATGTTGCATTAAGAGAGGCATAGTGTTCAAACCCTTGGAGGTGATAGCATAGGCACTGACACTCCTTGACAAATTAGCAGGTGCTCCTGCATGGGCAGCCATGCTCCTCCTTTGATTCCCTCCCCCCCCCCCAGCACCACCCACCATTGCAAAGCAACTGTTTTGCGGCATTCAGAGGTTCTGGGAAGGAGGAGAGGAGCTGAGATGGGAAGTGATCAAGGGAGGGGGAAGAGATGAGGTAGGGGTAGGGCCTGAGAGTCAAGCACCCCCTTCACCAGAGCAGAATTTGGCACCTATGGTGATAGTAACGCTCAGCCTTCGCTGGAGTACAGTGTCCAGTTTGAGCCACCGATGTACAGAAAGGATACTGAGAAACTGGAAAGATACCAGAAGCAAGCAAGCAAAGATAATCAAAGGGATGGAACACAAGCCATATGAGTAAAGGCTGAGGGAACTGGGTGTGTTTAGTTTGGAAAAATAGAAGATTGGGGGCGGGGGATATGACAGCTGTGTTCAAATACTTGAAAGGCTGCTGTGCAAAAAGATGGAGAAAAATGTTCTTTCTTGTCATAGAGGGTACAAGAAGAAGCAATGGATTCAAAGTATAGCATAGCCATTTTAGATTAAATCACAAGAAAATCTTTCTAACTGTAAGAACAATAGGTATATGGGTAGTCCATTGTTGCAGTTCTCATATATGGCTACACATATGACTCCATAGTCTGAAACTGATGCACAGAGTTGGTGGCACTGAAGGCATGGGAAGTCTGTGTCTATGATATTTGATGCTGCTGCTCTGTGGTGTCTTTCACATGCAACCTGGAGATAATTTCATCCTGCTCAAACTTATCACTTGCTGATCTTATAAGAGACCTCTGCTCAGTCCTGTTCTGAGCCATTTTCTCAAGTTCTTTGGGACTGATGCCAGCCTACTGGAGACTGCTCTTCCGATGATATTTGAAGAGCTTATACGGATAAGAGCTTCTTTCTTTTGCCCTGACTCAGCTCCCCATATAAGATCTGTTCTGGGAGGTGGTGATCTTCCATTCTGATAACATCCCCTGTCCAGCTAAGTTGTGCTCTCAAAGGGTATGTCTATACTAGCCCCCTAGTTCGAACTAGGGAGGCTAATGAGGGTGCCTGAAATTGCAAATGAAGCACGGGATTTAAATATCCCGTGCTTCATTAGCATGTTCCCAGGTGGTTGCCATTTTGGAAACTGACTAGCCCGGAATAACTGCCTGCGTCTACACGTGGCAGTGAAACGGGAGTTTGAAGTAAAGCCCTAACTCGAATTAGCTGTTATTCCTCCTGGAATGAGGTTTAACAGCTAATTCGCATTAAGGGTTTTACTTTGAACTCCCGTTTCACTGCCGCGTGTAGACGCGGGCAGTTATTCCAGGCTAGTCAATTTCCAAAATGGCGACCGCCCGGGAACATGCTAATGAAGCGCGGGATATTTAAATCCCGCACTTCATTTGCAATTTCGGTCGTCCTCATTAGCCTCCCTAGTTCAAACTAGGGGGCTAGTGTAGACATACCCAAAGACATTTCCTGAATGCTGGTTGTGTTTGCTCTCTCAGGAACCTTAATATTGGCCAGTCTGTCCTGCCAGTGAATGCTCATTATTGAGTGGATGGAGAACATATGAAATTGTTCAAGCTGTTTAATATGACATCTTAAAACAGTCCATATCTCAGATACATACAGGACAGATGTTAGAACCACTGTATTTTATATCTTTAATTGGTGGTGACACAGATGTTTGTTGGTTAAGAACTTTTGTTCAAAGTTGGCCAAGGCTGAATTTACTAATTCCGGAAGAGATTTCCTTATCAGGGAAACTTTCACTTGAGATGGTAGTGCCCAAATACTTGAGTTGATCTACATTTTTCAACCGTGTGCCTTGGATGAAGATGGCTGGCACTGGGCACTGGACTGAGGTGCTGGTTAGAACAAAACCTCTGTCTTCCTGAAACTGATGGTGAGGCCAATAAACTAGGATGCTTCAGAAAATCTTGCAACAATGACGTGAAGATCATCTTGTCTATAAGCAATCAAGGAGCAGTCATCAGCAAAAAGTACCTTGATAAGAAGCCTCTCCAGTATCTTTGTCGTAGCACTGAGTCTTCAGAATCAAAGAGGGAGCCTTCAAGTCGGTAGTGGATGTACCTGATCCAAGTACACAGCTTTGCTTCTCTCTACTGGAAATTTCAAATGTGTTGGAAAAGTCACCATTAGCGAGTACTTGCATTGTCATGTGGTCATAGAATAGATGGATGATTTGTGAACCTTCTAGGACAGTCCAGTTTATGTAGAATAGCCCATTGTCCCTCTCTGACTGTATCAAAACAAAAGAACAATGGAACCAACTGCCTAAAGAATTCATGGAAGCTCCTTCACTGCAGGTTTTCAAAGAAAACTAGCTAGCCATCTGTCTTGATTGGTTTAGCACAAAAAATCCTGCATTTTGGCAAAGGGTTAACTAGATGACCCTGGCAGCCCTTTCTCACCCTATTGGGCTGTATGATTCTCTGCATGATCTTTCCATTTGCATCTTGCATGTCACTAAGACGATATCCTTACAAGATTCCCATGAAGATTCTAGTCCCAAATTCAGACTTGCCACATAGAGCTCCTTTCCCCCCTTCAACTAAACTATTGGAATATGATCCAAAGCCCACTGAAGTCAATGTAAAGATCAGGTCCTCAATGTGGTCTTGAAAGGATGTTGCAAATATATTATTAGTCATTTTCATACACAAGTCTGACTGTAAATTTTATCTCACACATTGGCATTTTATTAAATTTTATATAAATGTTATAGTAACATGTACTTGCAATCATACATCATTATAAGGCAAATAGATGCATATTATAACAAAGGTATGTTGTATATAAACATTACTGTTCTAAGTTCAGCATAAATCAGTGACTATGGTGCCTAATGAACATAAAGATTGTTCTAAGCAGAGTGAAATATATAACTTCAGAGTCCTGAGGGGGAAAAATATTCACTTGCATTATTCACTTAACCTTTTGCTCTTGTTCTTTCAGTATGTTAAATTGCCCTTTCCTAATGCACAAAGAAAGTGTCTGTCTTGTCATGATCTGAAGAAGGTGTTTTTCATATCTCAAGTCTTTTGATCTAAGAATGTAATATTTAGGTAGATAGCTTAGGCATGTCTGCCCTGTTTGCCAAGAAAGGATTTTAGTTAGCAGTTTGAGAGATGCAATATGTCAACTACATGACAAATATTATGTAGATTTCACACAGAAAACATAGCACTTAAATAAACAATTCAACATGGGAAAAGGTAATTCTAGAACCCATTGCCATTTGTCCTTAGAGCTGGTTCAGAAACTAATTTCTTTTCATAGGAGAGTTTGCGATATCAGTTTTTCCCATCCCAAATAGGGATGAAAAGTTAAAATGTTGTTTTTTTAATCTTTTGCATATTTCATTTTGATCATTTTAAAAATTTGTGTTTCAGTTTCAACCTTTAAAATATTTACACTTTTTAAATAGAAATTCACTAAAATTTCAAAATGAAAGGTCCTTTAAAATTAGAAAACAAAATTTTGTTTTAAAATGTTTCAATATTTCCTTTAGAAAATCTAAAAACTTGTTTTCTATTTTTTTTTAAATGTGGAGTTTTCTCAACAGTGATCATTCCCTGTTGCTGAAGCAATTTTGGTTTCAACAGACTGGCATTTTCTAATGGAAAAACATTGTCAAAAAAAAAAATCCTTACCATCTCTATTTGCATCTTGAATATATCTGAGATTAGAAGCAGGAAAAAACCCATCATATAAAAGAAACAAAAATATACCAGTGCATATTTTTATATTAACTAACCCTTAGGAGGCAAAAGCAAAGCATGATAGTGTTCTAGCAGGTCCTATCCACTTCCTTGAGCAGCTAATTTGAGCACTGAAAGGGATGCTTCTGTAGTTTGCACTGTACCTGTAATTTTTTTTACATTAAGTCCCAATGCCATTGTTAAAACATCTTTCATTAAAGAAACAGTCACACAGAATTATAAGGAGAATTGGTATGTTACCATAAATGTGTACAGTATAGTCTTAAAAATTAAGAATGGTACAGGTTAAACCTATCTAGTCCTGCGCTCTCTGGTCTGGTAACATCCATAGTCCATCATGATTTTAGTCAGTCAGATGTCCACTTATCATGGGTGTGGCCAAGTTTCCTGTGGTCCCATAAAGTTTGTTTAATGCCACCAGTCCTGGCTCTTGGTGTTCTGTGCTGTTATTTAGCTTTAATTTACCCCTGTATGTCTTGTGAGATCCCACTAAACAGTAGAAGTGTTGCAAATGGTGCTAGACAGTAATAACATCCCATGATTTGGCAAATTCTCTGGTTTGATACCAGTCAGGTCCCAAGGGTGACAGACTAGAGAGGTTCAACATCTAGCAATAAAAATATCACTTTCAGTACTTCAACATTTGAAATTCTGGTACATACAAGATCAAATGTACATACAAGATCAAGCATTCTTTTTAGAATAATTTATCCATAGTTCGTTTCCAGGCTATGTTATCTTTACTGATGCTTTCATATTTGTAACAAAGATGGATAAAACCAGTTTGGAATAATGAGGCTCAAAGGTCTGGATGTTGGGAAAGTATTGTAAAAGTTGAAGAAAACATTGTGTTAGGAGTTCTGTCATATCTGAGAGAGATAAGTGGACCATTATACAAAGTAAATTATGTTATTAGGAATGGTCTAAATTTTCATATTAATTTTTTTGGTGGAAAATTGGTTTTTGGACTAAAATATTTGTGTAAAAGTGTCTGCTTTCCACAGGAAAAAAATGACTTTTAGTTCAAAAACTAAACACAAAAACAGAACTTTCAGCTAAAAAGAGAATATTTTAATTCAGAAATTCCACGGTGATGTCTCATGGTAATTGTAGTTTGAATGTCTCATGCTTCCATTTTCTCCTATAGGCTGGATTTCCCCAGCTGGAATACATATCCTATGAAAAGAATTGAGAAGTTGAGAACCCAAACCAAAATCTTTTCATGGGCATTTCTGCCCTGGCAATGATGTGGTCCTGTTACTCAAGAATTAAGTACTTGCCATTACATTAAACACAAAAATAACACAGGAAAGTGATTTATGTTGGCATAGCTTTCCCATTTATATATATTAACCTGAAATTCAATTCAGAACTACAGTCAAAATATAGTTTAGGGCTCATATATCTCAGACTCATGTTTGAGAGGTTGCATGTGATCTAGATAGTCTATCTGCCCTTCTTTCACTACTGTTTTATGACCAATAAATGAAATGCTTATAAATGTGCATTGCCATGCTAGAAGCAGATATAGTAATGCTGAGAGATTTGAAAAATAAATGAAAGTGGCCAATAAACAAACATTAAAAAACAAAAATCTCCCATTTTCAGACTACATATTTAATATTCACTTTTCCCTACTAAATACTGTGCTGCTATTTACAACCATTGGCTAGATATCTCACAGAAACAACAGTTGCATTAAGGGAGTGGGAAAACTCACTCATTACCAGAAGTTGTTTTGATAATGTTGCCTGGAATGAATGATGCTTTTCCCATGCTTACGCTAGATTGTCATTATAGAAAAGGAAAACTAGATGGCATCCTACCAAAAAGGCAACCGAAGGTCAAAGTAGAATTTAACTTTTTTGAAGGTGTCAAAATGGAACATATTAGGCATAGGCAACTTACTGGGATGCAAAACAAATGTAAGTGGAACCTTTTATGAGGTAAGAAGAATTTGGTTTAATTTTATGATTGTCCTTAGTTTCTTTCTTCTCTCCATTCCTCTGTACTTCTGAGTTCTACCTATGACCTGAAGAGGAATTGCCTCAGCATCCTGAGAGAGACTGTGATGTATTCTTGTTTCA
This sequence comes from Pelochelys cantorii, assembly GCA_032595735.1. NCBI lineage: Eukaryota > Metazoa > Chordata > Testudines > Trionychidae > Pelochelys > Pelochelys cantorii. The sequence continues at coordinate 83,864,713 of CM064328.1, forward strand.
CCTTAAGCTGGAATTATCTGAAGTCACAAGAAAGACATTTTGCAGGATTTCCAGCCCAGTTTTGCAAACTCAAACTATTCAGAAGCTTTGGGCAATTATTAAATAGCTCGTGTGTGCTTATGAGAAGCCATCTGAAGCATTTGCTCTTTGTCCCCCCTTAATTCAATTACATAAAGTAGACATAGGTGCCTGCAAACATGAAGGAGCAATCTCATTGTCTCAAAAATAGTGCTGAGCCTGCAGTTTACTGATTGTATGGAGTTTGGAACTGACTACAGTACTTGGAAGTGCTGACTCTGGATGTGTGATACTACTGTGGTGGCTAAAGGCTAAAGACATCAGGCTGAAGGTAAATGTGGGGAAGTCAGGCTGCAGGGCAGGAGTGACAGGTATGACTCAGCCAGGAGCCCCGTGTTGAGAGGGCATGGGTGCAGCAGGGAGCTCTGGCCCCCGCTGCTAGGCGGTAGTGGAGGGCTGGCAGTGGCTGCAGAGTCCCAGCAGCTGCGGAGCCTTGGTCCTGGCAGTCATAGCATCTGCAGAGCCCCAGCAGCCTCAGAAGCCACGGCAGCCATGGAGCTCCATCCTGGGTTGGATCTAATGCATCTGAGGGTGCTGAGCGAGTTGGTGGTTGTGATTACACAGCCATTAACTATTAACTTTGAAAACTTGTGGTGATCAGGGAGGTCTTGGATAATTGGAAAAAAACAAATGTAGTGCCCATCTTAAAAAAAAATTTTAAAAAAGAAGGAAAATCTGGGGAACTACAGACCAGTCACTGGAGAAATCTGAAACAGGTTCTCAAGTGATCCATTTTGAAACACTTGGAGGAGAGGAAGGTGATGAGGAATAGTCAACATGGATTCACCAGGGCAAGTTATTCCAGACCAAACTGACTGCCTTCTATGATGAGATAATTGGCTCTGTGGATCTGGGGAAAGTGGTGGCCATTATATACCTTGACTTTAACAAAGCTTTTGATATGGTCTCCTACAGTATTGTTGCCAGCAAGTTAAAAAAGTATGGATTGGATGAATAGACTGTAAAGTGGTAGAAAGCTGGCCTAGATCATTGTGCTCAACAAGTAGCAATCAATGGCTCTATGTCTAGTTAGCAGCCAGTATCAAGCAGAATGCCCCAAGAGTTGGCCCTCAGGCCAATTTTTTTCATTAGCTTCATTAATGATCTGGATGAGGGGATGGGTTGCAACCTCAGCAAGTTCTCAGATGACACTTAGCTGGGGGAGAGGTAGATCTGCTGGAGAGTACGAATAGGGTGCAGAGTGACCAAGATAAATTGGAGGTTTAGGCCAAAAGAAATCTGATGATGTTCAACAAGGAAAAGTGCAGAGTCATGAACTTAGGATGGAAGAATCCCATGCACAGCTGTAGGGGAAAGAGTCCAGCGGAGGGGAATGAAAATGGTTCAGGATCTGGAGCACATGGCCTATGAGGACAATCTGAGGGAACTTGGTTTATTTAATCAACAGAAAAGAAGAGTGAGGGAGGATTTGATAAAAGCCTTCAACTATCTGAAGGGGCAGGGGGGTTGTTCCAAAGGGGATGGAGCGAGGATATAGGTATAGATTGGATATTAGGAAAATTATTGCAGTAGGAGGGTGATGAAGCACTGGAATAGATTACCTAGGGAGGAGGTGGAAGCTCCATCCTTAGAGGTTTCTAAGGTCAGTATTGACAAAGCTTTGCCTGGGAAATTAGTTGGGGTTGGTCCTGCTTTGAGCAGGGAGTTGGATGAGATTACCTCTTGGGATTTTTTCCAACCCTAATCTTCTATGTTTTTATGATAATTTATATAAGATTTAGTCTGTTGTGAGATATATTGATCACCAGCCAAGAGAGTTATTCAGGATCTATCCAGCTAATTGTACTGCGTGTTGTGGGAATAAAGACGTAAGGCAGGCAATTTCTCTTCTAGTCCATGAGGAATAGCTCATTGTGTGCATCTTAATTCCTTGTTTAAATTGTAGAACTGATAACCATAACTTTGGTTTGCAGTTGAAGTTGTGAGAAACTTTGTCTTGCCTGAGTTTTCCACTAAGTTTAAAAATGACCTGGAAAGGGGTTTGATTAATCTGGTCTCAATTTCAGGCTTTGTAACAAGGAGCAAAACCAGGCATGTTTCACTTGAGCTAGAGTTTCTTTTCACAGATCCAATCACAATATGCTCTTTTCTTTAAGGGATTAAATGCTTCATTATTAAAATGAAATTTGTCCATCTGCATTAATGCCTTACAAGTATTGTGCACTGAGATAATTTAACAGTACATCTCTAAACACATTAGTAAATACTAGGCGTTATTACTATATATAATCTGTAAGGCTATGTCTACAAAGTAGCATTATTTTGCAATAACGTCAGTTATTCTGAAATAACGCAGTGAGTGTCACACAGCAAGCCCATTATTTCAAAATAAATTCAAAATAACAGGCTTCTTACTCCGACTCCTGTAACCCTCATTGTATGAGGAGTAAGGGAAGTCGGGAGAAGAGTGCTCTATTTTGAAATAACTGCTGTGTAGACACCACCAAAGGTTGAAATAAGCTAGTTCAACTTAAGCTATACAATTATCGTAGCTCAAGTTGCTTATGTAAAGTTTAGCCCTGCTGTGTAGATGTGCCCTTAGTTACTTTACTAATTCTACTTGTGTTGGATTTAGTATGAAAACATTTCTCTCTTGTGCAAATTTGCACAGATCATACCTTTGTTTACCCTATATAGATAATCATAAGTCTATTTTGGGTGGTCTGGGGTATTTCCCCCTGCTTTCTACTGGCACACATGTTTTATTAATTTAGGTGAGAAATATAGCTAACTGTGTTAACGTAACTTACTGAATATTTAACAAACAGCATTAAACAAGGTTTGAGGTTCAGCATACAGAGACTTCTGCCTGCTTCTTAAACCTTTTATTAAGAAAAAGGAAAACCAGTTAAAGCTTTTGAAAAATAAAGTATTAAATAAGGTTTTTATTTTAACATTCTTTGTCCCCTTTCCCTTTAGCAGGAGGGAATTTTTAGAAGGCAAAACCCAACAACCTTATTTGACAGTCTTTTAGTTGTTATAAAAGATGCTAATAGCTGTCTTTTTAAGGACAAGAGAAAAGAGTTGAAAAGGGCTATAGCTGTTGATGCTCCTGTTGTTAAAGTCTGATCCTCTTTCATCATTGGTGGTATTTGGGATTCAGATGTAGCCAATAGATGTTGCATCTCCTCATGATGGCAGGCATGATGGTGAAGCTTTCTCCAGTAGTCAATTCTCCCCCTCGAAGTATGTCCAGAGAGGGTATGGTGAGTGGAATAACCCCACCCCTTCATTATTTTGTCCATCAGTTAAACCTGGGTTCCAACACATCCATTTTAGTTCACTGATTGCCAGTTTCACACTCTTCTTGTTGATCAGTCCTGATCTTACCACAGTCTTTGAGTTATGTCAGTAGAACTTTTCATTGGACTAATTCAGTTTTTCTGTCTCTTTCATATCTATTCCTGTCAAGGTTTGTGGTTATAGGTTACTTTGACATCTTATGAAGTTACACCCTGGACAGTTGGACTCATAAGTAGGGTAAATTTGTAGACCCAATTATTACAGCATAATGCAGTATTTTCCTCTTTCCCCCCACAACAGTCAGTCCAGCAGCATTAGCACTCTGCACGCCTAACCTGAGAGTCCCCTGAGCAGGAATATTAGCTTTGTGTCACAGTGCCACTTAGAGCCCATTTCAGATGCCAGAGTGCAGGAGAGAACTTCCCTGTGTCAAGGAGATGCCATTCAAAAAGATTCTCTATGTTGGGCAGTGGATGGAAGAGTGTGCATAAGAGACATGCTTTCTGCACTAACCACCACCCAAAGAATGGAAGGCAGAAAAGGCTCCCTGTAGGGAAAAGAGCATTGGTCACTGAGAAAGATGAAGGGACAGTGATTCATGGTATGGGGGTATCTTGAAAGGCCCCAGAGCTCCTGCTGTAATGAAATGCTAAACTGTGTTATATTGTTCTGCTAGCAGGTGACACTGTACATAAAATACTTCATTTAAAGCTAACCTGAGCCATACCTGGCACACCATTAAAGGATCTTATGCTAAAAAAATCTGCTGCATATACACAAGCACTATGGCCAGTTGCTATCAGGTATGGAAGAACATGACAGCTGGTTAGTGGAGGAAAACTAGGAGACACAGAATAAAAGGTGGTGCCGGGGGCGGGGGGGAAGGGGTGACAGAACTTGTATAGGTTGGGAAAGGAGTGACAGAGTACTTCCAGCATGTACTGGACCTGTTATATTATTTTGTTTATAAAATATATTCTAAATCATAAACACACTTTCAATAATCTGTGGATATGTTTCAGGTATATGTTGCAGTGCCACTGGCAGCCTATTGGGGACCAGGGAGCTAAGACCGTCTCTTGAGCCAACATGTTTCTGCTCCATGACCACAATGTTTTGGTTAAAATATCACTTTAGCATTTTATCTCACATCACTGCCTTGTGCAGGCCTTCTCCATGGCTTCCCACTAGTGTGGAATACAACACAACAGCTGTCAGCTGGATGGAGTAGGACTGATCACATTACATGCAACTTATATTCTCTACTTTGGTGTCTTATTGTGTTATGGATTGAATTTAAGTCGGCCTGGTTGGTTTATAAAGCACTTAGTAGACAGCTCGGGAATGGCCTGATGCTGTACTGCTATCAGATAGCTGGGTTCTGGCATCATCCACTTTTCAGGAGTTCTGCTCTCTTGTTTTGATTGGCAAGTAATCAGACTTGTCTGGTATTGATCCTAAAGGTCTGGATCGTGCATCATCTGGGCACCTGCCTCAGTCTAACACTTCCCACTTTGAGCACACGTAAAAATATTCCACGGGTTTTTATTTTCATTACTATCAAGTTATACATATGAACTACATATTTTAATATGAGATATTATGATGTGAATTCAGACACTAAATGTTGGTTCCTTCGTGTATTATATTCACACATAGTAATGAACTATAACGCACTATTCGAATCATTCAAAGATTATAAACTCAGAAGATATATTCCTTTAATATACATTTTTACATTATAGATAATTATCTATATGATCATAGAGCCTCATCCAGAGAGACTAAGTATACACTGCTAATTCTGTTTTCCCTACACTCCTCTCCATACACTCTTTAACTTTATTCCATCCACCGTAAAAGTTATCCAATAATTTCCTAAAAGAATCATTTTTCCTCTCTTGGTTGATCTCTGTTATGAAATTTAACTAGATTGAATGTGTAGGGAGAACATCTCAGGTTTCCAGCTCCACAGTATGCTTTTATGTGCCAGAGTCAATGGGAAAAGAAGAATTACAGCACACAGCTAACTTAGGTTCATATTTCCCTGAAGCCTGAACAACAGGAAGCACCAGAACAAAGTGTTTCATAAATTTCTTCCTGGGTGATACAGACACTAGTGCAGGATGTTCAGATCTGTAGCTAGTCCCTGCAGCAAGATCACAATACTAGAATATTTTGCAAACACTTCTCACTCATAAAGCTAAACTGGACACTACACTAGGGAATATACTGAGAGGAATATTCCTGCACTAGAATGGAGCTGGACTAGATGTCCTTGAAGACCTTTGTACCTCTTATCTCTATCTTTTTAACTTGGTCCAATTATTTTGTAGGCACACTGCCTCCAGTGGTGATAATTTTTTTCCTTCCTCTAGCATTCCCATTGTCCCAAGGCATGAACTGAGGTGCTCATTCTCTTTTATTCATTTCAGTGGGATGATAACTATGACTCTAATGAAAGCCATTCAAATGCTTATTGTCAAAGGGGCTGATGGCAAAAGTGGGGGGAGGGACAATCAACTAGTACTACGTTCAGCTGACTTGTGCATCTTTGTCAAAGTGCCAGAAATTTCAGTTCCACTTTCAACAGAGATTACAGAGCAATATTGCATCGTTTCTTGGCACACAGCATTCCTCATCCACAGAATTTCTCTGTCCTCCTTTGCAAATGGAAGCCAAATATAAATATCTCGTGAATACTCAGTGACTTAACTTGATTTCATACATTAAACAGATAATTGTTCTTTATTAATAATAATTGTGTTACACTGGGCTCCAGATGCACTAATCATGCTAAGGTCTCATTGTACTAGACATTGTACAAATATATAGTAAAGACAGGCCCTGTCCAGAAACACTCACAATATAAGAAGACAGAGGATGGAGAGGAAACAGAAGTAAAGTGACTTTGGTGGCAACACAGCAAATTTGTTTTGAAATTTTCCTGAAATTTTCCTTTGTGAGGAAGACTAAAGTTCCAACATTTTAAACATTCTGGGCAGTCTAGGTAGGGATCTTTTGTGTATTGAATCAATGTATCTATTGTTTACACCTGGGGACTGAGGGAGAATTTTCCAACTATTTTCCTTATAACCATGCTACAGACCAAAGCAGTTTCTAGTTCTCTGTTATGTTGATCCCATTAGAAAAGCTATCCTGTGGACAGGGCTATTCTGTATTTGTGGAAAGGAAGAGTCGGTTTTGAACTAGGCCCTATTCTGCAACTGTCTGTGTACAGAGAACTCTTGCATATGCCCTGAATCCTGTTGAGAACTTTTGTGTCCATTTGCTTCATATTGAAGGACTGGGGTCTAAAGCACTCACCATTCAACAATTCTTTCCTGTGTCCTTTGAACTAAATCATTTTTTCCCCTTTCTTGTTTTCAGAGCTTGAGATTTCAACAAAAATAGATTTTTTTGGCAAAATGCACCTGCTTTCAAAGAAAAAAAAATATCTTTAAAAATAACCAAAATGCCAGCACCAAAAACTTTTCAGTCAAAAACAGGAAATGTAGTTTCTTTTTTGTTTGTTTTGTTGTTGGACAAAATTGAATTTTTCCACTGAAAAATGTTGACAAAACCAATTTTTAAATTAACCCTGACTTATTTGAGTAAATGGTACATAGAAGTGACATTGTAAACACAACTTCCACAGATACTGGTGGCAAACAGCATATTCCAAAGTGCTTAGAAAGTTAAGTCTCAGATAAAAGCAGATTAGTTTACTTTAATGATTTACAATTTACTTGATTAAGATTAGGCACGTACGTACCTAAACTTTCTAGTACTGCGCCTTATTTTAGCAGTGGACATTACTGAAAGCATAATGGTATATTCTTTTCATAATGACGACTAATCGGGAGGCACACAAAGGGGGCAATAGCTAAAGTAAGGGAACATATCCCCCCTCTGTATCTCGTCCCTGCCCTGTCCTCAGTCCCCACACTCTTCCTGTCTTCATCCCATACTATCTGGCAGGGGTGGAGGGGCTCTCTGTTCTCTTGCTGTGCCAGCTTGGGGCTCCATTTCCCACGCATTCTCCCAGGCAGCCTCTGGTGAGGCTGCCTGCCTGGAATACTGCCCAGTGTACACAGCATCTGCCTGGGAGACTGCAGTGTCCCAGGCAACGTGGCCAGAAAAGGAGAGGCTGGGGCTCCACCTCTTCCTTTTTAGCTCTGGCTGCTGACCGCTTGTCTCCCCACCTGCGAAGGGCATGTGACCCTTTCTGGCCCCCCTCATTGTTGCCTCAAATTTTACTCTCAGAAGTTGCATTACTGTAAAGTATCTTAGTTTACAGGGTCCATAGACAAACTGTGTTTGAGTTGCAGTCCTTCCATGATAAAAATTGTGGGGAAGCTTGGGTGTTCCACGAGTGTTAGAAGTCAGCAAACATAACAGTACAGCAATGTCACAGGCAGCAGGTGCCTCTTATGTCAATTGATGTTCCACTCAGAATGCCAACTGGGCTTCATATTCCATAAAGTAAAACAAAAACAATCTCTTGCTGACTCAGTCATAAAGGTGCTATCAGAGTTAGGCTGCAATCTGTACAACTGGGACTTATTGGGTTTCCACAGGGAAGAGCCTTCCTCCCCTGTTCTAGCTTCACCCAAATCTAGAGGAAGAAGCAGCCAGCCCTGTTATCTTATTTGCGGGGCCATGAGTGTCTTTTGTCCACTCCCAGCTCTTCTAGTTGCTAAAGGACCATTTCTCATTAGTTTTGCCAAAGGGGTGATGCTGGAAAATTTCTCTTCTCAATGCTTAGAGGGCTAAATTTGTTAGTCTCTCCTTTGGTCAGCGTATGGAAGGAGATGGAATTTCCAGAAGGGGGCATCATCAGCAAAAAGCAGTCAGAACACATGATGTGATTGACTTTGGGTTGTTCCAGTCAGTTTTGTGGTCTTCAGAGCCAAAAACATAATATTTACATTTCTATAGTTATAACTAATCTGTTTTGTTATTATTGCTCCAGTGCCTGTTTAAGAAAAACCTATATTTAACTCTGACAGACACTTAAATTCTTCCTATTTCTAAGAAAGTTAAATGGAATGTGGAATGTGGCATTCACTAGATACTTGAGCAATCTCTAGCATGTAATTATCTCGCACACAAATGCTTGGAGATTGTACTTGTAGCCAGAAGCATCCCAGGTTGTAAGAGTTCTCTTCATAAAGTTAACATTGTTACAAAAAAAATAGTGCATCCTATGACTAGATAATACATCAACATGTTGAAACTTCGGCTACCTGCCAGTAACTCTTAAGTGTTTACTTGCGGTTTTATCACAATATTTTAAAATATGACCGGTATGGTGTTTAAGAATTTAAACAAAGCAATCCATCTCATATAAAAACAACAAAAGATAAAACAAAAACACTTTCTGGCTCAAATTCAGTAATGTTCTTAAGCACCTAAATAGGCCAATTTACTTCAATAGGGCTCCCTGTTTTTTTAAACTTTACAACATGTCCTGCTGACTCAGGGCTACCATGAGTGAAATCAGCAAAACAAAGTAAAAAATATTCCAACATTTAAATATTTATTTCTACTGAGGTTTTGCACTTCTGTTTGTTTTCTGTGACTATTCTAGTGAATGAGTGTATGTACTGTGGTATTCATGGAAACATTGAATTTTAGGAGATTTAGTAGAAAAAGGATTTTGAATTTGCTAATGCTAGCTTTTACAATATCTCCATTTTAAGAGCTGTGCTCAACCACTTAAGGAACAAAAGACAGTACTGATTGAGATCTCTGAGTCCAAAGGCAAAATACTGCTCAGATTTCAAATACTTGCAATAAATTGCTTGAGAGAGATCTACAGAACAAAAATAATTTTGCAGAAACCAGTTAGCACATTTTCAGCAACTAATAAATGAGAGTTTATAACTACTTACTGACAACTGTCATACAGAAACAGAGGGAACATTTGTTATATATTATAATTAATGATCTATTTGCTCACCTCTACTGCTTCGCTTGTAAAGGGCAACTGTGGGTTACAACTAGTCCAGCTGAATTAGATTCTGTCATTGTGCTGCAAAGCTACAATGAATTTGAAAGCTATCAAGTGGTAAAGTCAGGTACAAGCTTGGTTCTAAGAGCATGTGGAATAAAATAAATTATGTGTACACAAATGCTGCTGGGATGCTAAGATTTTACTAAATTTTCGTGATGAAAAAATCACTATAAAGTATTTAAGAGAGAGCTTTGTGCAACTGGAAAGAATTGTGCTGTAGGCATCTGTTTTTTTGGTAAAATTAATATCTAGAATTGTAGACTCAAATGATTCAAACCTATAATGTTGAGTCTTTGTTTGCCTTCTAACTTTTGAGCGTTCAAGGTCCATTTTTCCAACTTCTCTCTAAAAGCATAAATGAAAGCTGAGATCCTCACATGTATGGTTCCAGGAACTGGAACTTTACAAAAAAAAGATACGACATATTGAGAGAGACTGGATAAAAAAATCACACGACTTGACCACTGTAAGGCTATGTTTATACTACCACTTATGTTAGTATGAGTTATTTGCTTAAGGGTACGAAAAAGCTACCTACATGAGTGACATAATTTACACCTACCTAAGCACTGGCATGGGCAGCATTGTATTGGCAGGAGAGCTTTGCTGTCATCTACATTGGTACTTAGATCAGTGTAACTTAGCTCACTTAGCAGGTGGCTTTTTCACACCTCTGAGCAATGACTTATATCAACATTAAGTGAAAGCTATGACACTCTGTGCCCCAGAGTGATACTCTACACCCTATATTCACCATGTTGATGTAATTATATGTTTTGTACAAAGTATACCTAGTGAGTTATCATTTTAAACATCTTAATCTCTTGAATATTAATATCCTGTTAAATTGTGTGTGCTATCATTGTCTATGAGGCTATAAAGTTTTGCTATCTGTGTGCCACTGAAACAAGTTGTGAGGTTGGATGCACCCACAAGGAGCCTTTTTTAGGTTCAAGAATAAAAAGGCCAAACAATGTTCAAGGTCCTTGAAGAGAATTCACACATGTACAAATTATCACACACACCCCACCAAGAAATATGTACAATGGAATCCTCTCAGATATAGCATATACCCAAGGGAGACTGTTTGACTCATGTCACAGCAAAAGACATTTCCAGCAAATTGGAAGAAGATATAAAAGGGAGAACTGACAACCTCACTATGCATCCCCTGACAGTGCCACACCTGCAAACACCTTTGGAACCAAGACTGAACTGGGGAGGGAGGATCCCAGGTGGAGGAGGAGAAGAACGGCTATCTGTGTATGGAAGCCTGGTGGAATATTTGTACTATCTAACATGTTGAGACACTGCTTGAGTCAAATCTGGGCTAGCGGATATAGGATTTAGATTATGTTTTTGTTTATTTGCTAGGTAATCTGCTTTGTCCTGTACGCACACTACTTATAATCACTTAAAATCTATCTTTCTGTAGTTAATACATGGATTTTATATTTTTAACCTAAAGGAGTGCTTTGCTAGAAGCCTTGGGGTAATCTGCTCAGGAAGAGGCTGGTGCATTGTCCTCTCCACACTGGGTGAGAGTGGCTAATACATTTATACTTCAGGGCAAGACAGTACCACTTTGCAGTCATAGGCTGTGAGGCTGGGGATGTCTTCATGTAACTGCACCTGAGTGTATCCCTTCCTGGGTAAAGGTTTGTGCGAGTGCAGGATTGGGCGTGGTCTATAGGTTCTCACAGAAGTACAGTGCAAAGGGGCTCACTCCTGTCTCAGTTCCAGGCAGCACCACAGATGGCTTATCACAGTAGTGTAGACTTTACCTGAATGTAATCTGTTCCTTGTTCTTGTCTGCTACTGTATTTGAGCAAACCACTATTGTTTTCCTCTCCCAGAACCCACCAACCCTTTGTGCACACACATTCATGTGTATAAGATTCTCTATTTTTTCATGTGAACTGGAGGGAAAGTAATAGTGTCTTGAATCACTCATGGGCCAACACAATAATGTTGAAATTCTGTAAATTGCTACATTATCACAATTTTCCCTTGTTTCTCATGATCAGCAGCATTCACTAAATATGTTTTCCCAGTTGAATTATGGTAATTACTGTAGTCATTAGCACATAGATGGCTTCATTTAGCATGTAAGTGTTTGGTTTGGTTTCAGACTGTTTGTACCCCATTAGCTATACTCCCACAAATTTCTCTTTGAGCTCAGTACAAGAAACAAACCAAAAAATCTGTGTTGCTAATTTGTAAGTAAAGCAAAACCCAGGCAAGTTTCAAACAGTTTTGAGTTCTGATAAAAACACTGTTAAAATAAATAAAGAAATTGCCTTCTTGTACACACTGCTGATAAAGCAACATTGTTTTCTCCAGGACCTTATGCCAATCTAATCCATGAGCTACCAAGCACTACTGTAGACTAGAAGAAAGAGAGGCAAGTGAGGCCCTCATTTTGCTCAATAGTATTTTTTCCCACAGGATAGCATTTCAAAGCCACAGGGTTCCTCCAGAATTCTGAATGTGTTTCTCTGGATATTGAACATAGTAACAGCAGCCTACCCCTCTTACCCAGACATGGCAGAATTTTCATCAGATAGGGAAGCCTATGTAGTGACTTGTAAGTACATCCAGGATGGTGCCCTCTTAATATTTTTTTCCTAGAAGAGCTGCTGCCAATTTTTCTACAGGCGAAAAAACTCCCACATCAGACTAACTTTTTGACAGTGCAGAAATTCTCAGCTTATTACAATACTGCCATATTCCCTAAAGACTCCATGAACTGGCAGCTGTTATCAGTATTCTGTCTTGTACTGTCCCCCACACCAGTCTTTGACTAACAGCACATGCTACCTTGCTAGAAAAGGGAGGTTGAAGGTGAGCTGCTTACATAAAGTTACTACATATATTTGACAAAGTACCGTGCAAAAGAAGCAGCTTGATCTATAATGAAGTAAAATTCCTGATCCAGAAAATGTGATCGGTGTCCCTGTATGTTATGTAAATGAGATAGGGCATTCTTACTAAGCCCAGACAGAAACAGTCACTTCAGCTATGTTTGTTACCACATACTTGCTTTGTGCTCATAAATTCCCATCTACCAATCCTTGACACATGCAAGAGAAGCACCATAAATCAGCAGCGTGTTCTAAATGGGGATAATCACTTGAACTGGTGTCATTGTAGCTTGAGAATAATTAAGGGAATGAAAAATCCTGTCAAGAGTTGGAACTGTATAATAAAGGGTTTATTGTTAGAAAAGGAATGAATGAAGCTTTGCTGGTTTAGACTCCTACAATTGTGCTGCTGAACTGCTTTTGTCAAAGATTTATGAAGAATCAATGATTATTACTTACTGTGAATATGAATTTAACTCCCAGATATTGGGTACCATTATAACATTTGTAACTATGTACAGTACAGACTGAATGTTGCCATCTTTCCAGTGAACAATACCTGCATGTGGTGTATTGATTTCAATGGGGCTACATCTGGAGTAAGCTATTACTTGTGACAGAATCTGTCCCTGAAACTGACAGAGGATCTGAGATGAAATCCTGACTTCTCTGAAGAAAATGAAAGTTTAAATAGGACCAGAATTTCACCCCTTGGCCACAGTCTGCTTAAGGCTTATTAGATCATGCGTGTACAGCTCCCTTTTTTCATATAATTAACTCCTCTTAACATTTTAATAAAGCTATTCCATATGCCACAATTTTGGATCATTAAGTCCACAACTGGATAGAAGTTAAAAGACTAACCTGAATGCTTTCATGTTTTAACATGATCAACTCTGAAGAAATACCAAAGGGAAAAAATGAAAGATCGTGTGACTACAAATTAGCTAAATACAGGAAGGGTTTTATTACTATGCACTGTTTCACCTTTTTAATTTTCAGTAAAATTAACATAATCAGAATCAATTCAGTTGTTTCCCAAAAGTATCCAACATTAAGCCAGTTAGTGCAAAATGAAACTCATGCACATAAACACATACACTGGGAAATAAAGCTATGTTGATTTTTAGCATTGGGCTAATTGTTAAGGCTCAATTATTAAAAGATAGGTGGAGAAGAATTGGGATACTTCTGAAAATTTTAATAAATTCTGAAAATATAATGAATTTTAGCACCGAATTCTTCTCAGAATAGGTGCCAAACATGTATTATTCATGTACTCTGATTCTAGAGACCGGGATTCTGGACCATTGGCTAACCTGGCATTGTGCTTCCATGCCTCTGTAGTATGCTTCTGACTAGATTCTGCTACCTGGGCAAAATATCAGTGATCTATTAAATAAGAGAGTTGAATTTATTTAACAGGATAATTTGGCCACATTGAGTGGGCACATAGTTCAGACATCAATCAGACTGGCAGATAGATGACAAAGGAAGACTAAGGGTACGTCTATACTGCACGGCTATTTCAAAATAAGCTATTCTGGAATAGTTATTCTAAAATAGCTTATTTTGAAATAGCACGCTTACACTGCAGGAAAGCCCCAGAGGGAGGAAACACAAAAAGTAATCATCATGTGGTTCCTCTCTTGCCATCCATTTCCAGACAAACAGAGGCTAAGGACACCATTCCTACACTGTTAAAGTCCTAGGCAGCAGGTTTAAAACCAACAAAAGGAAGTTTTTCTTCACAAAGCACACAGTCAACTGGTAGAACTCCTTGCCAGAGGATGTTGTGAAGATCAGGACTTCAATAGGGTTCAAAAAAGAGCTAGATAAATTCATGGAGGTTAGGTCTATCAATGGCTATTAGCTAGTATGGGTAGGAATTTCTAGCTTCCTAGCTTCTGTTTGTCAGAAGCTGGAAATGGATGACAGGAGAGGAATTATATGGTGGTTACCTGTTCTGTTCACTCCCTCTGGGACACTTGGCATCGGCCACTGTTGAAAGACAGGATGCTGGGCTAGATGGACCTTTGGTCTGACCCAGTATGGCTGTTCTTATGTTCTTATGATCTCAACATTTTTCTCAAAAGTGACTACATTTGCAGTGGGTTTGGAGAAGTTTGCAGCATTGGTATCCTGCCAACTTCATCAATTTCTAAACTGTTGGGCACCTGAATCATTACAGACCTTCATGACATAGGTTCAGTTAAAGTAATAGCTAGTATCAGACCTGCAAGATTCATAGTCAGAAGATAATTCAAGGTTGAAGTTCCTTTGATGAGGCTTTTTGACTAATTTGAGAACCAATAGTTTCAGACTCTTTGCAGTTCTCAAGCATGTTGTCAGGCCTGCCAGTGGGGTCAAAGGGGACAAGTGCCCCAAGGCCTGATGATTCAAAAAAGCTCAAGGTTCCCAGCCAATGCTGTTGTTGCTGCTGCTGCTATCACAGCAAAGCTCTGGGCCCCTTAAATTGCTGCTTGAGCCCTGGGTGGCACTGAAGGGCTGGCAGGGGAAGGCTAGCCCCCAGCCCCACCCCTTCAGGGAGTACAGAGCAAATTTGTCAGCCTCCCTGTATGCTGGCAGTTTGGATGAACCATCAGAAGACAGATGGGTTAGCCCTGGTGTTTTCCCATGAGAACTGCCACATGGGTCTTTACTCTGTTACATTTTTCATACATTCCAACTATATGATACATGATGTTCTCATCTTTCAGGTATGCCAAGTATTTTCAGCCATTTCCAGGCATTTAGCAAGCTGGAAAGAATTACAGTGTTAAATACTTTCTCAGAGGACTCTATAGTCATGTAGTGCAAGGCTGTGGAACCCACTCCCATTTGAACAGAATTCTTTTATCTTAAACTTATGGGGTGCATTTTTGTCCTGGGGTAACATCCTAATGAAGTTGTTTTATATTTCAGAAAACAGAAGGTAGTGCCTATTAAGAAGAGAAAGTTCTCTACCATTGTCTCAGAGTCAAAGAAACATAGCTAAAGTACAAGGTAGAATTAATTTGTTAAATTAATGGTTCACAAAGCATTTATTTAACTACTCTTATACGATTCTATCAGCTTTAAATATTTTAGGAATGAATTGCTCTCACTACTTTTTGTTCCTTAGGTCACATTACATACTGTCCAGATGCAGAGTCATTCTTTTAAAACATGGTCCTAATGCCTTGCAGGGTTGAGAACACTTAACACAATGGATGAGTCTCATTTTCACCCTGAATGTACAGATTAGTCATCTTTCAACTTCCCAGACCCTTAGCATGAGTCTAGGCTTCAGGAAAGTAGACAATGTAAGCTAATATCTGGCAATGGACTGGATAATTTTTCTACAGCATATAGTAAAACTAGACTTGTCAGTATTATAAATTATCAAAGTTACGATTTTGGAAACCAAAGGTCAGATTTTCAGAAAATTGGGCATGTAGCGGCATGATGTTAGTCATATTAATTTCTAATTCATGCATAAAATTATTGCAACTATGAATGCTGTCATACTTACTGAATTTACAAATTACTAGCTGGATATTTATCGGATAACTTTCATAAAAATTGTCTGTCCTGTGAATTTCTGGCCTTCATTTTTTTCTGAGGCCTTATTTTGATAAGCTGTGTAGAAGAGTGACTCACCAGTTAGCCTGCTCCCTCATTGCTGGGCTCAGCATTGTCAGACCTTCCCTTAGTTACCTTTGTTTGATAGTAATTTAGGCACTGTGGTGGTCTGGCTCTTCCAGTGACTTAGCCCTCCAGCCAGGTCATATGCACTCTCGTCCTTTCCAGAGTTATCAGTGTTCCAGATGAAGAATATCTGAGATGATATTAATCATCACCACAGTATAATTTATCCCTCTTGGGTGCCTTCTTACTTAACTCCCCCAGCAAAACTCAAAAACACTCAGACAAAACCAAAAGTAACTTAAGCCCAATGGTTGAGCTTGTAGTTCTGCTAAATTCTCTCTAGCGTCCTATTTTTCTTCTGTACACCTCAATAGGGTGGCCTACCCACATTTCAGCTCCCAGCACAGACCTAGCTCTACTCCTGTAGGTACCCCACAGTTCTTTTTCAAGAGAACAGTTATTCTAGGTTCTTCTCTTTTACGTGTCTCCTCTCACTGCTCTGAGCTCACTTTTTTCGGAATAAAATCTAGCTCTTTCCCAGGTATGTCTGATAACAAATTGAGTCTGGGATACCCTATAGCTGTAACTGGGTAAGCTAACTGGGCCCTCAGATTTCTGGTTACTATTTGTCAACCAGAGTGGGGTTTATACCATTTGGTTATGATTTCATATAGTAATGAAACCAGGATGAAAATTCTGAACTTCACTGAAGTTTGAAAGTGTTCGGATCTAAGGCTTTGGTTTGGGCATGAGTACAGCACCTATTGCATTAACTTCATCACAGCAGCATCTCATTTACACATGGGGGAAAATATATTAAAATCTTCCTCATCTTCTGTTTCTTAAGAAGATTGCAAATGCAGGGGCTGGGTTAGGTTTGAGGGAGATCTATGCATTTGAGAGAGAGAGGGCAAAAAACCCTCAGAAGCTTGCTGGGCAGGTAGTAAGGAAGTTCTAGCAGCAGCTATAGAAGGACTTGTCATTTGCCCTCCAGGAAAAAACTGAGAGGAGAAGGCAGTTGAGTAGAACACTAGCTAGAAAGAAGCTTGGAATTATAGATTAAAGAAATTGTCCTACCATTTGATTCCTATTGTGTTCAGGGAAACAAGACTTTGTGGACAGTCTTTATAAATAAATAGGATTGCATGAAAGAAATATTTGACTCTGTTATCCATTTCTCTTCTAACCTAAACAACCTTCAAGACTCTAGATATTTGCTAATTGCTTAGGTTAGCCCCTATGTGCTGCCACTGCTATATTTACCTGCACCTCTGCAGGTACAGGTGTTTGCAGCTCCCGTTGGCTGTGGATTTCCATTCCTGGCCAGTGGAAACTGTGGGAAGTGGTACATACAGGAACTCCAGTTCCCATAGCTCCCATTGGCCGGGAATGAGAACTGCAAGTGCCCATACCTGCGGAGGTGTAGGTAAATATGGTGACAGCAGCCTGCCATTGGTTAACCATGGGGAACTGGAGCCAGCCTGGGGCCAGTTTTTGTCCACCCCTGTTATGCACTATTAATATTGGGGGAAAAAAGCATTTTTCACCATTTGTAGGAACCAATGAGTTCCTGTCCAATGGGAACTGTGGGAAGTGGTACATACAGGGACTCCAGTTGCCGTAGCTCCCATTGGCCGGGAATAAGTTATTCTGCCAGGTGGAGTAAGCAGGGAAGCAGAAGAGAGTGTCTGGTTTTCTGCAGGGAGTGTCCAGTGAATCTGTGACATTCTGACCTTTAGTATGGTCAGAGGACTGTATCCCTGCCTCCACCAGGAGAGCTTGAATGCCCCAAGGTGGGGCTAGTGCTTTAGAAATTCTAAGTAGCATTATCCTCTTCTAGAAATTTTAACACACATGAATATGCTTTCATGCAAATCCTAATGATGCATGATGTGTAATGGAATTACTGAAACCATTATAACTGGCTACAAATCTGCTAAGGTTGCTGACAACTGTACTTAACATTGTCTACCTTAACTCACCAGGCACTTGGTAGCACTATGGAAAACTCTTTCTGCTCCACTTTAAATACTGTAATTTAAAATGCAGCACCCTCCATTCTGGCTCACAAAAGGAGAAAAGCTGCCCCCTTTTTTTTGTATACCTATGGTGTGTAAAGAAGATCTGAAAGATGTTTGTGGTATAAAAAAGTTAGCCAATTTGTAAATTTTAGTAGGTTATTAAGGGCATGTCTACAGTAGGAAATTATTTTGAAATGAAATAATAACTCCCCAAATAACTATTTCAAAATAAGTTATTCCTTGTGGAAAGGAGGAGTTATTATTTCGAAACTAGCCAATTAGCCCATCATAAGACGGGATTTTCAGGTCTCTCCTGCACGTTGGTCTTCTCTCCTGAGCCTCCGGTCTCTCGCTCCGTCTCCGTCTCCGTCTCTCTCGCTCTCTCTCCTCCGACTGCCTCCCCCTCTCTCTCTCAGCTCTCCTCTGCCTCCTGCCTCTCTCGCCTTCTGCCTCTCTCTCCGTCTCTTTCTTTCTCTTCTTCTCCTCCTGCTTCTCACTCTCCCTTTCTCTTCTCCTCCTCCTCCTGCCTCTCTCTCCCCTCCGTCTCTCCCCTTCCCCTTCCCATTTCCCTTCCCCTCCCACCGTGGCACTCGACTGAGTGCTGCCTGCTCAGTCGGGCCGCCGTGAGGGAGGGAGGCGGGGTGGTGACCTACACGGCCCGGGGGCGGGGCCGTGTACATCACCACCCCGCCCCTCCTCCCCCACGGTGGCCCAGCTGAGGGGCGCAGCACTCAGCCAAGCGCCACGATGGGAGGGAAAGGGGGGGCGGTGACATACACGGCCCTGCCCCCTGGCCGTGTACGTCACTGCCCCTCCCCCCCGTCCCCTCCTGCTGCAGGGGAGCCCAAACGGCCGCTTGTGCCGCTGGCTCCCCCACGGCAGCCCAGCTGAGGGGCACAGCACTCAGCTGAGCGCCATGGCAGGAGGGGAAGGGGGGGCGGTGACGTACATGGCTCCACTCCCTGGCTGTGTATGTTACCGCCCTGCCCCCCCCTTCCCCTCCCACCGTGGTGCTCAGCTGAGTGCTGCGCGCTCAGCCGGGCCGCCACGGGGGAGCCCAAGCAGCCGCTTGCGTTGCTGGCTCCCCTGTGGCAGCCCGGCTGAGGGGCACAGCACTCAGCTGAGTGCCATAGTGGGAGGGGAGGGGGGGCGGTGACAGCACCGCCCCCTGGCCATGTACATCACCACCCCGCCCCCTTCCCCTCCCTCCGTGGTGGCTCGGCTGAGTGTTGTGTGCTCAGCCAGGCCGCCACGGGGGAGGAAGGGCAGGGTGGTGATGTACACGGCCAGGGGGCGGGGCCGTGTACATCAGCGTTACAGACTCACAGACATTGGGCTACTATATATATGATAACCAGCCCCTTATTTTGAAATAACAAGCTTTGGTAGTGTGGACACTCCACTTGTTATTTAGAAATAAGGGGAGTTATTTCAGAATAACTTCCTAGTGTAGACCAGACTAAGAGGACAACTATTTTCATAATTATTTCAATAACAGGATGACATGCAAAACCTGGCGAAACAAGTACGTTTCAAGAGAGGATGGCTTTACATGTTTTGCTTTATTTTAGCTCAGAATGAGACTGAAGGTCAAAAGCTGTGAAGCCATACAGTTCAAGACAAATGAAAGTGTCCCAGTGAACTGATGACCCTCATATAACCTGACATCATTTCCCCTTTGGAAGAGTTTCTTTGCAATCACAAAGGATTAAAAAGTTGAGTGGGATTTTCGCAAGTGCTTAGCTTTCACTTGGCTCTGCAGTTGACTTCAGTGGAAGCACAGACACGTTAGTCCTGAGCAATTCTGAAAATCCTTTAATTTTTAAAATAAAAACAGGTTGAAATCTGTGGACAGTGATGGATGGGCAGAGAAGTACTGTTATGGCAGAAAACTGCCTTCGTCCTAGTGCTGTCAGCTTATCCTGCTATTGAAATCATCATGAAAATGATTTTCCTGTTAGTTACCCACTAATGTTAAAACTTAGCTAACTTTTTAGCTTGAGAGAATTAGTGGAAGCCTTGGAACTTAATAAATTAACCTCTCAATCCACCACTGCCTGTCTTTTTCTATGGTTCTTTGTTGTGCTGTTCCTTACATTACCTGGGAATTGTTTGAAAAGGAAGGGTAGAGTGATATGTAGGAGGCACACCCTGAACAATTACATTATTTTTTGTTTTATTTTTTGTGGTTAAATATCATTATACATGCATTTTAGAAAATACAAGACAATTGTTCTCAAATGAATCCATGTATCTCCTATTGATACAGTTCTTTTCATACATCTATGATTAATATGTTTACAAGTCAGAAGCAGCAAAGAGTAATCCCCCAAACTGGTTGAATAATGAATTTCTTTTTCACCACTGATGTTCATTCACATTTTAAAATTAATTTTCTTTGCCCATGTTTTTGCAACTTTAACAGTCTCATTCCCTAAACAGTCCAATGGCTCGTTACCCTTGCACAAATACATGTGAATTCCAAACAGGTGTCCGTATTGATACTCTACATAACGTGGCTGAAATAATACCATGTTACTTACCTGACCCATAGAATTACTTTTTATTTAGGAAATTTTCATCAAAGAGGAATAAGTAGGAAGATTATCCCCCATTAAACAGATGGAGAAACTGAAGTACAGAGAGGTTAAAAATGAGATTTTCAAAGGAACCTAGGGGAATTAGATGTACGTTTCCAAATGAAATGCCAGCCTAAGTGACTGCCTCAAAAACATAGAGTCAAGCAATACAGACTGTATCTTCTGACTCCAAATCCTATGCCTTAATCAGTGAATTCCTCCTTAAAACAAGAAAATCAGCTTGAATTTGAATATTTGTGGAACCCTAATCTCTTGGTAGAAAATTGCCACCAGAATCACCTGCAGTTGTGAGAATGATCATGATTAGTTGCTGTCTTCTGTAGTGAAAATGAACAGTATACATGTCAGCATCATTAGTTTTGAGTTCTCATAACTTTATTTCAAAAGAGAAACATTTCAGTACTACCCACCCATGTATACAACGTGGTTTTGTCGTTAACTCATACAGCAGGAACTCAGGAGATCCAGGTTCTGAATTGTACTAATAGAGGACCAAAAGGAAATAAAATGATTTCTTTCCCTATTAAAAATAATAAAGTATTATTTAAATAAAATTCAGAGGGAAAAATATTTCCCCCTCATTAGAACTGACTTGGCTCTGAGTTCAAAATTCCAGCCTGTTTTGAATTTGGAAGGTTTCCCATGATAATCTTATTCTTCTTTGGAGTGTGCTTGCCTAGGGCTGTCTCATTTACTACAGACAGCATCACTAGCAAAAACCAGTTTAGCTTGCAGCTGGAGAAGAGTAACCAGAGACTAGCATAACTCCTGAACAAATCAGTGGGAGCTCAGCAAGAAACTCTTTCCGGATAAGCAAGGGAGCTGTCCTACAGAGAGTCTGTCTCTCTTGTACATGTGGAGATGCACTGTTTTAATGAATATGCCTCAAGCTGTTGAAAACACTTGAGGGAATAGTTTTGGTGTTTATGATTGTTGTAAATGTCTCTGTTCTTGAATATAAGGGGAGTTTGGATTCCGTTTGATTTTTGTTCAACCTTTTATCCTTGCCACGTGCATGTACTGTACACAGCAACAATTTTAGTATTTCTCCTGGTGATAAAAGACATTTTAGAATAGAAGTCTGATAGCAAATCTGAGGAAAACACTGCCCTAAGATGAGTTAGGATGTAACTCTGACAGAATATAGCTTAGAACTTGTGTTTTGAAAAGAAGAAAAAAATAGACTCTCCGCCTTAGTTGGCTGGATGGGCTTGAAAGGGCTGCAATTCTGAAGGCCTCTGTAGCCTAGACTCTGCCATATCATTGTTTTGAAACCATCTGCTCTCAGTGCCCAGGTACCCAAGTGATTCTTTGCCTTCAGGTTCCCACCTCTCACTTCCCTAGCCCCTCTTTCCATTTTCTGTTTCTTTTCTTATCTGTCTGTTTCTTTGCATGTCAAATATATGCTTCCTGTTAGAAAGAGAAAGCAAAAGTTCATGAGAACTTTGATACAGGCCAGAGAGGACAACTTTCAGGCTACTTACACCCCCTACGGATCCACAGAGTCTAAGTAGTAGTTTATCAGATGTATTGACTAACTAATTGATCAGACTCTTAGGCTACTCTACACTGGGAAGGTTTGTCAGCAAAAATGCTGTTGGCATGTAAAAGTCGCCAAAAGTGAAAACCAGTGAAAGCAGTCCTTCTGCCTCCCATTGTTGACATTTCATGGCCACATTGCTAGCATACTGTCGAAAGACAGAACAAAGCAATACAATGCAGGTAAGCATCCAATGTAATGCAGGCGCAGTGCTGTGGGAAGGCAGAGCTGATCTATTGTGCTTCTTGGGATTCTGTCATAGCTCTGGGAGCTCTCCATGCTGAGGGATATCAAAGCAGCCCAGCAGTTTCTCCAGTCCTCCCCCTGCAGCAGCAGTCTGCCTGCAACTAGTGCAGGGCAGAACAAAAAGCACTCCAATTATTTGTTCTTTTTTTGTTCCCCACATTGAGCAGATTACTCAGCTGCCAGATACTTCCCGGAGCTTTAAAGGGTAGGGCAGCAGAGATCACAAAACACTGAGCAAAGTGAACAGGGCAGGCATTATGGAATACTGGTGGAATGCTGTTTGTTCTCAACAAAACAAACAGCAAAGTCCACACTGGCTCTTTGTTAACAATAAAGGAAGAGATGGAAGTTTTTTGTCACCAAAACTGGGTTTTTTTCCTGACAAAAGTTACATTGCAGTATCAATGCTCTCACTGTTTTGTCACCAAAAGGCAGTTTTTGGCAACAATGTGCCAGTGTAGACAAGATCTTAGCTGATTATACTGAATGTGCTCAGTACACATAGTGCTGATCCAGGTATTGCAACATCAGCATCCTCCCTAAGAGAGACGAGCAGTTCTAATAGGGTAGTGTCCCTGCTCCCATGTTGGTTTGGGACTGTTGCAGAATTTGTCAGAGTTAGTTGTTTAATTTGCTAACATGTAGTAGAGCTATTGTTTGTTGTTCTCTGAGGGTATGTCTACACAGCAAAGTTATTTTGAAATAACAGCCGTTATGCTGAAATAACTTTACCAGCGTCTACACAGCCAAACCGCTATTTCAAAATTAAATCGAAATAGCAGAGAGCTTATTTCAAAATTGGTAAACCTCATTCCACACGGAATAGCGCCAATTTCAAAATTGCTATTTCGAAATAAGCGCTGTGTAGACACTTATTTCGAAATAGGGGGCCTCCAGCTCTTCCCAGGGTGCCCTGGTAGCCACTCTGGGCACAACCAAGAAAACTCCTCTCCCTCCCCCTTCCCTGGAGCCCTTAAAGGGATAGACTCTGGCCACAGTGCCTGTGCCAGCTCCCAGCCTGCCAGCCCAGAGCCAGCAGTCACTGCACCTGACCCAGTGGCCCTAGCATGAGCCAGGCAGCCAGTGCCAGCCAGCCCTCCACCGCTCCCTCCCAGGAGCCTGCCAGGGGCCGGAAAAGGCGGGCACCTGCCTAGTCGAGGGACCTAATTCAGGTTTGGGGGGATGCCTCCAATGTCCATGATCCCCACACTAAATGGAGGAATGCAACCGTCTACAGGCGGATGGCTGCCAGCCTGTCCACCAAAGGCCACATTCGAACCCAGGAGCAGGTTTGCGTGAAAATAAAGGAGCTGCGGCAGGCCTATGCCAGGGCCAAGGGGGGCAGCTCCCAACCAGGGGCAGACCCAGACCCCTGCCCCTATTTTGATGCCATGGACCACATCCTGGGGGGCAGGACAGTCCGTGCCCCCCAGGTGGTCATCGACCCTGGGGCAGAGCTTGCTGCCTCCTGCTGCTCCTCCCACTTCTTATCCCCCTCCCACTTCTTCCTTCCCACCCTCCCCATACTCTCAGGGACCCTGAGCTTCTCCTCCCCCTTCCTCCCCTTGCCTCCCCCTGCTAGCTCCCTCCTCCCATGTTTCTCTCTCCCCTCTCCCACCCTTCCTCCTCCCTCTCCCACCTTCTTTCCCCAGTCTCACCTCAGTTTCATTCCTCCCCAGCCCAGTTTTGTTCAATAAAGAGGCTTTCTTGTAATGAACACATGTGTCTTTTATTGTACAGCAGGAAGGGGTTTTAGGGAGGGGTAAATGGAATGTCATAAGGGAGGAATGAGG
This sequence comes from Pelochelys cantorii, assembly GCA_032595735.1. Classification (NCBI taxonomy): domain Eukaryota; kingdom Metazoa; phylum Chordata; order Testudines; family Trionychidae; genus Pelochelys; species Pelochelys cantorii. The sequence goes on from CM064328.1 coordinate 83,888,768, forward strand.
CACAAGCCCCCAGTGGGGCACACCAGGGAGACTGTTACTGCCTGCAGAACGTGCTGCCAGGCTTCCAGCAACACATCCAGGAGAAGCACCAGAGTGCCCATGGCTCCGGCTCCATGCTGCAGAGTGCTGTGGTGTCCCAAGTGAGGGCAACCAGAGGAAAAAAATGCTTTGCTGTCCCTCAGCGAGGTAGGCAAGCAAGCAGGGAAACCTTAGAACTGGCTGTCCGGGGGGGGGGGGGGTGTCTCTTTAAGCACAAGTCTCAGATAGCCTCAGGCAGCAGCCACACAAGGTAACTCTTGACCTGATGCCCTGCCAGATCTGGTTCCGGCCAGCTTTAAATGCGATTCAGTGTGGATGCACTATTTCAAAATAGCAAAACACTATTTCAAAATACATTTTGTGTCTAGACACGTTATTTCGAAATAAGCTATTTCAAAATAACTATTTCAAAATAACGCTGTAGTGTAGACATACCCTGAGTGATATATTCTGATAGTCCATGGTGTGAGCTATCAAGTTTAAAATGTATAAATCTTTCAGGAAGCAACTGTACAGATGTTCAGAAAGCTAGTCCTTCCGGTGCTAATTCTCTGGATTTTTCAAGATGTGATGTATCAACTTACAAAGCCAGCCTTTGGGGCAAGGTGAGCAAGATGGTTTGCCTGAGCCCTGCTCCTTTAGGGTCCCATGCTGCCCAATGCCCATCCACCTGACTGCTTGCTCACTGCCTTGGTTGGGTGCCACCCAGCCACATGGTGTGGCCAACCACAGTTTGCCACCTTGGGTCCTGCAAACCTTTGGCCGGGCCTGTGAGGCTATGTTTCCTCATAATTATAGCAAAGGATGAGGAACAAGAAAGAAAAAGAGCAGGGTTAATTTGTTCCAGCCCTCTCAGTAGGGTATTAGCTGCTGACTGCTTTGAATGCTGTATTAAATTGGGTGCTCAATGGGTACATGTATTTGTCTGTATCTCCTGGGTTGAGCAAGTTGAGAACTATGTGTGCTCCTGTCCAGGTTCTCAGCTCTCTTTTCTGTCTTACACACAGAGCCAGGGGAGTAGCAGTTTGTGCTGCAAATGGAACTTCACAAAAACTAACTGAGGTTCGCCTGATTTGTAGTTTGGTTTCAAACCTGGATTCAGGCCCAGTTCATGCAAAAGTGTGCCAAGCTGTAAGTGACTCTGGGCTGAGTTTTAGGCCAGTGAGCCAGAACTTGGCTTGAGACATGATCCCTTTGTGCTTTTTTGGGTATGGAAAAGGGACATAAAATTGTTTTAACAGGATAACTGTGGGTTCCCTGGCATGAAGAGTACACTATGAGCAGAGTGGGAATGTCTGCACTCCAGCAACCACCAGCCAGGAAGAATGGCTCCTTAGAGGTTGTTATAGAGCAGCCATGAGGACTGGGGACTGAATGATTTAAATTGGTTAGTGTTAGCTGCTGATTGTAGCTCCTGATATATGTCTGTGGGAAATGAATTACTCTCTGTTAAACTCTCACTAGAGTAGTGAATCAGTAATAAACCCTCACCAACAGAATAGTTACACCCTTGGCAGTTGAAAAATTACAGGGTGTTACTGTCTCAGCTCTGGAAAAGTAGCTTTTCGCTCCGGATTAAGGTAATACTGTAGGACAGATAGCAAAAAAGCATTGCATCTTCCTTGGCTCTTCCTTTTGTATATAGAGAGGGCTTCATTCTCCAGAGCTGTCATTCTAGCATTTTTCATGGGCACCATGTTTGCTGTAGAAATGTTCAATAAATAATCCCAAGCTCATTTTTAAATAGTGATTGCCAACCGTAGCATGAACAGGCAGCTACTGAGAACAGAGCAGAAAACCTGGACCCTCACCAAGATGATGCAAATGAACCCTGAAGCAGGAGAGAGATATGAAGATTTTAGCAGGGGCAGGGGAAAAGTTAAAGAGTTTGACCATGCTCTACACAGGGGAAAACAGATACCACTAGAAACTGAGTAGAGTTAGTGGTATCTGCTGCAAAGGCAAGCAGTGCCCCGTGGAAATAGTGTCATTGCCAGGCCTAGTAACTGCATTACATTTGATCTAGGTCATACTATGCAGAGGCCTTTACCTTGTAAAGTGCAATTCTGCCTCGCTTCTTCCTGTAAAATGTCCTTCTAGATTTCAAGGAATGGGAAACAGATATGAACTCATCAAGACAGTTTGATTGAATATAGTAAAACTGTAAGGGTTCCACAAGAGGAAACTGCTTTTGCAAATAATTACTCTACACACAGTTCAAAACCAAATGGACTAATTAGTGTTACACAAATAAAGGTTGTGTCAAGAGCTCAATAAAAATGCATCAAGCTTCCTATCCACACATGCTGTTGAATTTGTAAACATTTTCACAATAAGTCAGTCTAGGTGGAAAACAATATCAAGCAAATAACTATAAAATATAGAGTGAAAGTTAATTATGCGACAGCGATCAGGTTACCAGGAACAGGTGCCAGAGGTAAGCAGCCAGCCGTAGGGCAACCCCAGCTGCATGGACAACTTCCCGTTCCTGTGCTTCATATAGAGGCTGTGAACCAGTCAAGGACCCCAGCATTCTGCCAATTGGATTTCAGGCCTGGAGTTCTCAGGGCTCAGTTTCTGTTCTGGTAACGGTTAGCAAAGTATTAGGTGGCAGTCTGGAATGTATTGCTTCCTGTGAGCCAAGGTTCAAGACCTCTAGTGCCTGACAGTATCTGTTTTTTCCATTTGATATACCACTCACAAAAAACAAGCTATTAAGGTTGATTAACAAGAGAAGGTGGGTGAGGGTAATATTTTTTATAAGGCCAACTTCTGTTGGTGAGAGAGAAAAGATTTCGCATTTATACAGACTCTTCTTCAGGTCCAGGAGATGGACTCAAAAAGGCCGGGTGCATTAACTACAAGGATGAGAGAAGTTCTCCTAATACTATAAGAGCATCTTCACTTAAGTGCTAAAGTGAAAGCTGCATCAATGAATCACAGTGACTTTCTAGCACCTTAGGTGGTGGGACACTGAGCATCACACACCTGTCTTCTTATGTGTGCCAGGCCATAATATTTAAATACACAGAGTAAATATAATTTATCTATACACACACATACCCACACACATGGACATAGATAGAATTGTAAACCCACCAAACATGAAGTGATTTGTCTACCTAATTTTCAGTGAAATGTAAGCTGAAGTGCAGGGTCTGCACAACGTGCTCTTCACCCCTGAAGTCCTGCAGTGAAGCTGTTGTAGGTTTGGGGGAAAGAGGCCATTTCAGCTGCCTGCTAAGACATCTGCTTATGGGTTCTCTTGGCACCAGTCCTAAGTAAGCCACTCATCCACGCTCCCAGGGTAGGAATATCAACAGCTACCCCAGTCCATAGATGGAAGCAATAGCCACAGAGCTACTGAATGTGAGCCAAGTAGGGCAGGAAAGGTGGGTTTTATCTTCACCCCTTCTTAGTTTCCACAAAGTATGTTTGTTATTGGGCCTGGGCTGGACATTAAAAAAGAGAAAAATAAAGGAACATTTTCTTGGAAGGAAAAAAAGATGTATGAATTTCAGGAGAGAAACCTTTTTTGGAGTCACTCAGAACCAGAAAAATGGCTATTTCAACACTTTAACAGCTGTAGTAGGTGCTTTGATCTGCAAATTGATTCAAATATGGCCTTGTTATGGTAACAGTTGCATTATTATCTCCAGTGTATTTCAGTTCAACTGTAAGGAAATCATAACATATGATTATGATCTAAGCTCATCTATGAAATTAAATACATAAAACTGTATCTTGCCCCAAATGTGATAGCATTACACACTACATGAAGAGACAGTTCCAGTCAGTGCATAGAACATGTAAGTGCATGTGCCTGGTTAATGCTTATCCTGGTATACATTACATTTGCTGTGCAAAGACCTTCTGAAGGTAAAGAGATGTCACAAAGACTATGTAGTAACTGCCTTGGTACATTATATCATTCTTTCATAGCAGAAGCTATACAGACGACTACAGTGAAATTTCTGTTATACTCACATACTTTCAAATGCTCATAACATTCTGAACTATTCTTCACAAACTAAAGTTTCCCTCATTCTTTGCCGACTGATTGCTCTAAAACTTGGAGCAAACATCATCCACCCATTTTGAGAAGGGTGTGTTATGCATACCTCTAATATAAATCCTCTTAAGTGAGATTTTTAGGGAACAACTACACTAGAGTTTAGGGCTACACCACTGTAAACTTGTTAAGGCTATGTCTATACTACCACTTTTGATGGTATAACTTATGTTGCTAAGGGATGTGATAAAACACATTCCTGAGCGATGTAAGTTAAACTAACAGAAGTGCCAGAGTAGACAGCATGATGGTGGTAAGACAGCTTCATCTCTATAAACATGTCAGAAATAAACCTTTTTATTTTTAGAAACCTGAGAAAATGCACCTATTAAGGATCTCTACAAACATGTACAACTATCTCTCAAGGTGGTTCCAAAGAGGATGGAAAGAGGCTGTTCTCAATGGTGGCAGATGACAGAACGAGGAGCAATGGTATCAAGTTGCAGTGGGCGTGGTCTAGGTTTGATATTAGGAAAAACTATTTCACTAGAAGGGTGGTGAAACACTGGAGTGGGTTACCTGGGGAGGTGGTAAAATCTCCATCCCTGGAGGTTTTTAAGTCCTAGCTTGACAAACCCCTGGCTGGGATGATTTAGTTGGGATTGGTCCTGCTTTTAGTAGGGGGTTGGAATCAATGACCTCCTGAGGTCTCTTCCAACCCTATGATTCTATAAAGAAAAATTCACCTAATTTAAGTAAATAAATGAAGTTCTTGTCAACAGAAACATTCCTCTAGCCACAGCAAACACAATCCCTTTACTTAGACAAAAAAAGGGCAAAAAACCCAAATACCCTTTCAAGTTTTCCTTTAGGCAAAAAAATCTCTTTTTGATGGTAGTACTGCGGGGAATGCTTAATAAATAGGCCTTTTGCAGTTGCACTTAATGTCAACAAATGTGTTCAAATAACAGGGAAAACAAATTCCAGACATGGAACTTCCACTGACAGCCCTCTGCCTCCAGAGTTGTAATGTATGAAATTAGTGAATTGTCAGCCTAAGCATTACAGATGATCTCAGCTATCAAGATAACACTTAAGGGGGAAAGTAACTTCTGAGATAACTAGGCCTTATGCCATAGAGGGCTTTGGCTATAAATGAAGCCTTGAAGTACACCTGAAAAAAGAACGAGAAACCAGTGCAATTTATGCAACACATATTCTCTGCCACCATATTCCGCAAAAGTTGGCAAATTCCAAGTGTTGTTCACATCTAGTTCATGAAGAGCACAATCCTGAGGTGAAAAAGGCAGGGATAACTGTGGTGTGATATGCATCTGAGAGGAAAGGTCACAACAATTCATAGCCAGATGCAGATTTAAAAAAAAAATCATTCAAATGTGGCTGCTTGTGAATCACTTGGCAGCAGTAGCAAAGTGGAAGCACTAATCAAACTTAACTTAGCTTGTTGGATTGTAACCAGTGCCCTGCTGATGCTACCTAAGAATGATGGCCTTAGCGTCCCTTACCCAAGGAAAGATGATGTTTGAGCCCAGGAAATTGGGCTAGGGGGAGGCTAGAAGGGAGATGTCTCCAGTGAGGCCTTGGGTCCACTTTGAGAAGTATATGGCTGCTGGTGGGCTGAGCAAGCCTGCCACAATTTAAGTACGGCCCCAGGAAGGATGGCTGTGGCTACACTATTTCAAGGGAACAAATAATTGGGGCCCAGGATTGGGGAAAGGACTCTCAGAGGGCATCAGAGTCCACATGCAACCACAGTCCCAGAAAGGAGGGTTGTTGGCATTCTGTTTCCAGGGGCAACTCAGGGAAGACTGCCAGAAGTGAAGCACAAATACTACCCTGTTCCCAGAGAGAAGATGTTTGATCCTAGAATGAGGGTAAGGGAGAGATCTGTGATTAGACTGTAGAGGTGGAGAAGAATAGGGAGGACTCCAGAAAAGAAGAGCCAATCAAAGAGAAACTTCAGTGGGAGGAGTCATCCTGACACTCTATAAAAAAGCAAGAGAGCATCCAGGAAGGCTCATAATATAGGAAGATGCCCTGGGAAGGAGAAGAACAATTGGCTATGTGGGCATGACAGCCCAATTATTTTGGGGACCTGATCAGAAATCCATAGTAGAGGGTGTATGTGTGTTCCCTCTCTACTGCCATTCTGTGAGGAGGTGCAATGGTCTCCTGTGTACAAGGGGAAGTCTGGACTGGCAGAACGAGCTCTCGAGAAGGGCTGAACACAAAAGAAAGAAGACAGACCCTCAGAAATGAAGGGCTATGGCTAGTGAGACTGGGGCACAAGACTGGTTTGTTTTGCTTTGACGTTGATACCCCAGAAAGGGAAGACATATTTGACTTGGCAAGAGGGCTAAATTACCTCATCAACTGAATTGTGCTGAAGGCTGAGAGAATTACTGGGTGAATGAGGAGGGAATCTGAGCCAGGGTGACTGCCAAGTACCACGCTACTCCAGGAATTAGGAATGCCTCTGCCCTATTCCTTTCAATATCTACCATAGAATCCTAGGCCTGGAACAGACCTTAGAAGGTCATCAAGTCCAGCCCCCTGCCCAAAGAAGGACCAACCGCAACAGGTTTGGAGCATGAAGGTTGACATAACAGAACTTTGTGGAGAATCTCTTTAGTACACACAAAGAATGTCCCTAACTACCCTCCAGTCAATTGTATCAATTGACTGCTGACGGATCTAGAGGAATCACCATGGATGCCTGACCATGACGGATCATCAAAAATAAATTTTCAGTCACTGACAGTGCCTTAGCTTGACTATAAACACACTAAAGGTGTCTAAAAGTACCAGATTTTGCCAAAGTGCTTCAGTATGAAATCTAAAATGGAATAATAGATGGTATGAGATTGACAAAATTCCCACTGTTAAGAAATTTTCCTTGGGAAAGAAGTTATTAATCACTGAGGCACATTTCCCTCCTGAATGAAGACACTGAAAATATCTAACAACAGATGGGCTTGGTGTGCCCAGACATGGGCGGTCTGGCTCCTCATTCCAGGCCATGCACTTCCAACATGCCATGAACCTTGGTGAGTTAGATCATCTGAAATTCAAGCACAGAAGAAAATGCATCTGTAAAACAAGGTATAAATTATACTATCATTTTAAAAAGGAAAGTACAAAGTCTTGCAATGAGCTTTTATATTTCCTCCACCCCCTTCATTCTTTGATATCCACCTATTGGTGTGTAAAGACAAAGTCAGCTAAATAATAGGACAAAAACACATGCGAGGGTCATGTATTTTGTCAATGCACAAATCAGTTGCTGACATATTTGTAAAAAGGCATGAGGAACTGTAGACAGAAAGCGGTAGTGCTAATTCATATCATCTTGATTCTAACCAACTTCCTTACAGAGATAAGGAAGGCAGCATGCCGCCTGGCTCCTTACTGTTTCTCTCAGACATAGGCCATGACTTCCTGTCCCATTTGCCCTGCAAGCTAGCTGGCTGCTGGTGAAAATTCCATTCTCTAGCCCTTTCTGTAGTGAAAGCCCTTATTGGGGGTGCAAATCACAGCCCAGCACAGGAAGTGCTGAACTCTACATATCTAAGCATTTTAGGCAGCATGAGGAATGTGAAGTGTCCCATGTGGGATTGCTTTTATACAAGGCCAGGCGCAGGTCAGTTTCCTTTAAATAGTTTAAAGACTTTTTAAAATGTAGAATATAAAACTTATGCTCTCTTTGTTTTCTGTCCATTATTTCCCCCCACTCTTTCACTGTAGGGCTCTTTTTCCAGCTGCCCTTTTAATTGTGTTATTGTGATGTAATGTGCCAGCCTCTTGCACAGATATGCACTGTTATTTTAGATGACTCACTTTGATATCAGGTCCAATTACTGCCAAAGCAGGAAAAAGCGTTGTCATTTCTTTGTCTAGTATATGAGGATAGAGGAAGGGTCCTGGAGGGAAAACAATAAGAACTGCCAAGTTCAGGCAAAATGGTGATATTTCTGTTATTTTGTTACTGTTTATAGTAACAAGGCAAACCCGAGAAAGGGGGTAAATTTATGTAATATATATTATTCAAGCAGGATGGGAATACCACCTGCTTAGACTCTAATATTTGCATCTATTTTTCATGCAAAACTGCACACTCAGTACAGCCTTGCATTCATGCTGGCATATTAATCCTTTCCCATATTTTTTGTTCTGTGAATGAGGATTAAAATGCACAGGTTATCACTGTGCAATGCAGTTTCCAAATGTCCCTTCCACAAGCATGAACCTTAGGCTTTTTCACTGAGTAGATTTTTAAATAAATACAATCTGAGGACAAATTCTAACCTCAGTTAGACTAGTGTAAATCAGGGGTCATTCCATTAATTTTAATGGAGTCGTTCTATCGTAAGTGGGGTCAGCATGTAACCCCAGATCACTACAGAAACATACCACCATCACTAGGGACAAAAAATTAGTCTGAGCTTGCTGATTACAAAATCTTATGTGAACAAACATTCCTCATGTCTTGCTAGAATGTCAGTAGGGAAATGAATCATTCCCATCCCTAACAAGATTATGATATCAGAAATGACATCTGACTCCACTGTGAATATTATCCTCATTCAACCAAGAGAAAAGGAAAAGTTATGAAATTTAGATGATCAACCAAGAGCACATGACCTATGGTCCCAGGGGCTGATGTTACCAGTATAGTTCTGCTATCCAAATGAAAATACATGTGTGACCTATGGTATGTGTCCACACAAAAGAGTAGGGGAGTATAAGGCATCCTCTTCTTCCCCTTCTATGGGGTAGTATGTGGGAAAAGGAGAGTATCCTCAATGAGGCCAAACAAGCCAAATGTTGGAAAAGCCTCTTCTGAAAAAAGAATCGGAAAAAGGTACGCAAATTGCGGTATGGAATTTGTATACCTTTTTTCCGAAAAAAACCCCAACAGTGTAGACATAACCTGAGTGATCCCTAGCATCCTCCTGGAACATCATAAGAATGGCCATACTGGGTCAGACCAAAGGTCCATCTAGCCTAGTACCCTGTCTTTTGACAGTGGCCAATGTCAGATTCCCCAGAGGGAGTTAACAGAACAGGTAATCATCAAGTAATCCCTCTCCTGTCACCCATTTACAGCCTCTGACAAACAGAGGCTAGGGACACCATTCCTACACATCCTGGCTAATTAGTATTGATGGACCTAACCTCCATGAATTTATCTAGTTCTTTTTAGAACCCTTTTAAAGTCCTGGTCTTCACAGCATCCTCTGGCAAGGAGTTCCACAGGGTGACTGTGTGCTGCATGAAGAAATGCTTCCTTTTGATTGTTTTAAACCTGCTACTTGTTAATTTCATTTGGTGACTCCTAATTCTTATGTTATGGGAGCAAGTAAATAACTTTTACTTACTCACTTTCTCCATGCCTGTCATGATTTTATAGACCTCCATCATATCATCAACTGGATTTTCAGAGAAATTCCATAATTCATTGTTACTTGTCAGAACTCTTTTCCTGTTCTTAAATTGCCTTTGAAATGGAATAAAAAGCCCTTAAATACTTTACCTGGTAAACATTTCAGGAAAGAACAGATTCAGGCCACATGGCATGACCAGACTTGGCAGCTCTGGGGAAGGAGGATCATTCTTTAAAATAATGGCAGTGTCTTCAACTTAACTTGCCCCACTTACTGTCAGCCATGCCTTCTTTTAATTGCAGTCCATGGACTACAATTAAAAGCAGTGTAAAGCAAACCTACAGTCTACAAAGATACTGAAATTGTATAGAAATTCTGACCCATTAGTAATCATTACAAAAGCTTAACGATTCTTTATGGTGTGGAAATCTTTCAAATATACTATCCCATGTGATTTTGTCCTCCTGTGTGAACCTTCTGTGAATTCATAAAGCCAAAGGCACTATGCACTTGCATCTTCCATTGTTTTTTGTTGATAAATAGTAGTCACTTGTGTATATACAAGAGCCAGGTTTGACCTACAATGTTGCTTTTGACTTTACAATCAGCCTCTTTTGCACACTTACTGCAGTATGAAAGTTCCCTCTATCATACAAAAAAATGAAAATATATATGTGGGTGGGTGTGTCTACATTTGTAATTTGAATGTATCCCAATCCAAATCAGAAAGCTGAACTTTCCAAGCTTTGGAGGCATTGAAATCTGGACTTAGATTGGGATATGATTGTTGCAAATGACCTCTGTCTTTAGAATAGGCTGATTCAAACACCCCAAAATTTGGAAGTTCAAAATTTAAATCCAAATTTTGAGATGGGGGCATATGCCTCTCTTCAAAAAAAGACTGTGCACCAAAAACCACAGAGAAATTCCAACTGCATCAACGAGTGAAAATTCCTGAGGAGACAAAATGAGTACTAACAAAATAAAAAGCTACAAATTAAAAAAACCCACACTAGAAATAACATACCATGTTAAAACCAAATAGTACAATTAATCATGAATAGTCACTAATTTAGACAGCTTTGGAGGTTTGCTGACCTTTGGTTCTCTCAAGAAGAAAGAAGCTGATTGTTTATGACTAGTTATGCATATGATCAAGTATTTCAGACACCAGACACCAATCAATCCAACGTCTTCTCACAACCAATATAAGTTTCTCTCTGCAACTGTGGCACTGTAACAAATACCTTTTCTCTCTCTGTGAAACTTAGGCCTGTGAGAATATATCAGTGTTTTGGCTTACATGCACAGAGTGCTGAGGTTAGTCATTCAAAGTATTTCATGTGGTATTTCCACAGTATGACAGGAATTTTTTTGTCATGATTGATTTGACTAACACGACTGAAGAGTTGTTTTGAACAAAGTATGTATGGAAAGGAATCAATGTGACCATAAAAGCCCCTCATTGTCTACTGGCAAAGGGTTCACAGACATGTAACAGCAACTCCTATCAAGCCTAACACATTCACTACATAGATGTAAAGAGTTAACATAGATTGAAAAGGAAGAAAATCTGGTTAATATGCAAAGCCACATCCTTAGCATGTCAGGGATGACTCCTGAGATAATCCAGAAGATTGTAACCATGGGACCCCTGTCTGCACTTATCATGGCACACTGAACCATGAGCAAAGTTCAGGAACAAATACTCAAAGTTATACAGAGTATACTGGATGTGGAGTTAAATAAAGAACCTGACAGTCCCTGGGCCTCACCTCTTATATTTATTCCTAAAAAAACCCAACCCAAAACAGTAAAGCTTCGAGTTCATTATAGGAAACATAATGTTGTCACAGTTCCTGTTATGTACCCTATATCTAGAATTGTGTGGTGTTTTAGATGCTACTTGTAATTATTAGAACTGGGAGCACTGGCTGTTGGGAGTCTGGAAGTACAGGAAACAGGAAGGAGGGGGAAGAAGATTAGCCAGGGCTGAGTGAGAGCTACAGAGGGGTGCAGCAGCTTTGTAAAGAGGTTTCACTTTTGGTAAATAAAGTCCTGTTGAAGTTTGTTAGTACCTTGCTTGCATGATACAACTTTTTGGCAACGAGGATGGGATCTTCTGCCTCTGAACCCACCTTCACCTTTTCTGCAAAGCCCAGGTGAGCCTCCAGTTACTTTTACTGCCCGGATCCATATGTTAGAGACTTATCTGCTTGCAATCAGTGCTACAGAGATTTCTGAAGTAAGAAAGCGTGCTCTACTAATCCACTGCCTTGGAGCAGAAGGGCAGCGTACATTTTACACTTTTCCCCTTGCAGATGATAAATATGAGACTGCACTCACTGCATTAAAGAACTTTTTTGTGCCAAAAGTGAATGTAGTAGCTAATCACTACAGATTTTGCCAGTGTAAGCAGAAACCAGGGGAGACTATAATGCAGTATATTGCTTCTCTGAGGAGTCTGATTGTAACTTGTGACTTTGGGAATATGGCAGATGAGATGATTAGAGACCAGCTCATTGAGAAAACAACCATGCTTCGTGTAAGAGAATGCTTGCTTCTAGAACCACAACTTACACTGGAAAAACCGATAACCATTGCTACCCAGATTGAGTCAGCTATAGCAGAAGCCAAAATAATGAGCATGGATACAGGAGGCCCAGTCCAGGCTGTGACTCCTTTGCAGAAAAGTCCACTATCATGGCAGACAAACAATTACAAACAGGAAATTAATGAAAAACCACAGAATCAGCAAATTCAAAACACAGCAAAAGTATTCTGTCGCTGTGGATCCCCACAACAACTTGCATGTTACACCAGATGTCCTGCAAAAATAGCTCAGTGCAATCACTGCAAAAAGATTGGGCATTTTGCTAAGGTATGCCACAGCAGCCAGTCCAATCAACAGGTGCATGCAGTTACAATACCAGATGTTACTGTGCTGAGTGTGGACGAAATTGTTATTTCACATATTCCAGAACAGATAGGGTGCACTGTAAATGTTTCTGCCTCATCTTTAGGCAAATCACATCCTATTCTGCTAATGTTGGACACTGGCTCAGCAGTATCTATCCTACCTGATTCCATCTATTTGCATTACTTTAAAGATGTACCTCTTACTTAACCCAAACTTCACTTGGTGTGCTATTTGAAAAACCAAATTCCAGTACGTGGCTGCCTGTACACACAGCAGTTTCAACTGGGACCCAAGACCAGGTTGAAGAGAAATTTTGGCTGTGCTTATGGGTTTGTGCACAAAGTTAAAATATGACATAATGTGATGCCTGTACAACAGAAGTTACAGCACTTACCATTTTCAGTCAGGGAAGCTGTTTCAGAGGAACTTAAAAAACTTGTACCAAAGGACATTATTGAAGAGATTGACTCATCGGAATGGGTTCATCTATAGTAGTGACACAGAAGAAGGATGGAGGCATTCGCCTTTGTGTGGATTTAAGGGAGCCAAATAAAGCTATTGTGATTGACAGCCACCCTCTGCCTTGCATAGAAGAAGTATTTGCAGAACTCCGTGGAACAAAGATGTTTTCTACTCTTGATTTTCAGAGTGCATACCACCAGGTTATGTTGCATGAAGATAGCAGAGACCTTACATCATTTATTACACGAGGCACTATTTCATTTTAAACGTGTTCATATAGTCTTGCATCTGCCCCAAGTGCCTTCCAAAAAATATCATTGATTCTGAAGAATCAACATGGAGTTCAGTGCTATCTGGATGATATTATTGTGTTTGAAAAGACTTCTGAGGAGCATGACAATAACCCATAGTCTGTACTAAAGTGCATCAGCACAGCAGGCCTCAAGCTCATTTTGTCTAAATGCAAATTTAGACAAACAGAACTCTTCTTTCTGGGGCAAAATTTCATGATAATCAGACTTAATGTACTGAGTTTTGGTTAGTCAACTGAAAGGTGAGGACATGAAGTAAGGCAAGAATTTTAGCTGTGTACTTCTGCATAAATGTGATGTCGGAATAGTCATAACTGTGTAAAAAGGAAAAGGACTATATTATGCTTTAGCATGTGGTTATGGGTAAAGGGAGATCCATAGCTGCACTGCCTAAGGAGCAATAAGCATATGAAAATATTCTTAAGAGGCACTGTTGCTTCACTACCTCCCTCTTGCTTTTGTGGAACAGTAAATAACTACTGGCTTCTCCCAGCAGTAGATTGTTAACCCTCTTGTACAAGCAAAACATCTGCCTGGAATGAACTAGATGTTGCTTGGTCCTGCCATGAGTGCAGGGAACTGGATTTGATGACATTTCAAGGTATTTCCCAGGTCTAATATTCTCTGATGCTATGATTCCATGAAGGGGTTGAACCAAAAATTTGCACATGCCTTACCCTTCTTTCTTCTCTTGAAGGGAGATGTGAGAATGGGAATATTGGGAGCTCAGCTTCTTCTCCCTTGGTCTCTGCAGCAGCTGTGGAAAGGTAGCCACCCAGGAGAATGTGTGCATGTGGGTCTTACTCTCCATGATGCCCATGAGCACCTGTATTCGACTGGGCCATAATCTGACTCAAAAGACTTACATTGCAGTGCTTGGTATTGCCAGGATAATAGTTCAGATTTTATGCATGTGTCAAAATTCCCAGATGCCCAGCCTAATCCATTGTAATTGCTTTTTTCTACATGTGGGGTGCTGGTTCAAAAAGCTCAGCAGCAGGCAATGTGTTTGAGGCAATTCCGAATTACTGCCTTCGCTGTTGTTAATAAGGACATTAGCCTTCTGTTAGAGTAATTACAAAGTATAATTTTCCATTTAGTTTCCTACCTATTATGTAATTGAAACTATATGGAATTGAAACCCATCACGATTTTTTGTAATTAAAATATGAAATGATTTTTCCCTAGACTGCGTGTTTTGCGCATTGGCATGGATTTAAAACTACTATAGCAGAACTCTTTGTTGCAGCTTATGTAATATCAAGGGTATGTTATTGCCCTTTTGTTTCTTTTATTCTGAAAATAGCATATTTTTCTTTCTGTTACTTATAATTGCTATGACTGCATTTTGCATGAGGAACCAAAAAAAGGGGGAAATCTCTTTTGCAATTGTAAAATAGAAGACTAATTTTCATATCAACAAAGTAATGATATAATTGCTCTATTTCCATAGTTCATAAGCTACACAGAAAAGGAGTCCTGATCATATAATCTGCTATATATTTCAGAGAGTTTGTCTGTCTTTACATCTATGCGTGTCTCTCTCTGTCTGTCTGTTCTAGAACTCCTCCTAAATGGTAAGAGCTAGGACCACACACTCGGTATACAACTTCATCTTTTCATAACTTAAAGCAAAGCAATAGCTTGGTTGTGCCAGGAGAAGGGAATGTGTCCAGAATGGGGTTGCTACTCATAAAACCTCATAGACAAAAGACAGAATCACCAGGCCAGAGAAAGGAACTGGCTGGGGCTGCACACCTCCCATATGGGATTGTCCCAGTCCAAAACCTCCTAAATTGCTCTTTAGGGAGGTGGGGAAGACTGAAGCTCCTCCTCCCCTGATTTGTACAGGGATATTGCTGGCTGTTCTCCTTCATCAGGGAGCGAGGTTTAACTGCACAGTTTGCTACATTCCTCATTCTGGCTGCAGAGAGCAGGGGGCAGATGAATCTGGACCTGCCCCAGGGAGGAAACACACACTCCTTCTCCCACTGTGCCTGCTGGAGCTGCCACAGCCATGGAGATGCACTTCTCACCTGGCCCCAAGCTGCTGCGGTGAGAGGGCTGTGGTTGTCCTCTTTCCCCGGGGCAGCCTGAATACGGATCCCTTCATCCCCAGCCCCATCCCAGAGCAATAATTCAAATGAAGCAGATACATTTTCATTTATTTTCCAAATATAAAAAATTAATTCTATTAAGGATCTGAGTAACACTGGGTAAATCTTATAGTACATACTATACCATTATAAATGAATTTGTCCTTTTTCTACCTTTTTCTTTTTCTACTTTTTATTTAAAAAGACCCTCCATATAATTAGAAATGGGTTTCTTCCTCTTTTATCGTACTTGTGTAATTAGACTATAGAGAGAAATATATTGGCATAAAAATAGAAAAAAATAAGGAATTCCTGCATTCTTATTATCACATGGAGGGGATTCCCCTAAGTTGGGTACTATTAATTGAAACACCCAAAATCACTACTCACCTTTGTAAATTGTGGCCAGGATGTTATAACATAATCAATGACTTGTCACAGGAAATGTCTGTTTTGGAGAGATATATGTAGTGTTTTCAGTGAAGAACTGGGCAAGTGGAAACTTTGTTTTTGGTTAGTCAGACTTTTTTGATTGGGAAGTTTTTAATTATTTTAGCCAAAACCACAAGGCTTTTGAAGAAGGAAAAAATAAATAAAACAAACAAACAAAGTTTCCTGGCCAACTGTAATAACAGTTCGTAAGGAGTCAGAGTTAAACTTCATATGTAAGCTTAAATTTTACCCACCTTCACAGCTGCAAAAATCATAAAGTGATAACTAACAGTAACCATGGATTTGTCAAAAACAAATTGTGTCAAACCATTCTTTCTTCTTCACACAGCGCACAGTCAACCCATGGAACTCCTTGCCAGAGGAGGCTGTGAAGGCTAGGACTATAACAGAGTTTTAAAAAGAGCTAGATAAATTCATGGAGGTTAGGTCCATAAAAGGATATTAACCAGGGGGTCAGGAATGGTGCCCCTGGCCTCTGCTTGTCAAAGGCTGGAGAAGGATGGCAGGAGACAAATTGTTTTATCATTGTCTTTGGTCCACCCCTTCTGAGGCACTGTAGGGGTTAATTGCAGAAGAACTTTGTACGTGCAAGTTTAGGGATGGTGAGGCCTGCATTCTTTCCCCCCTTTCCCTTTCTCTTATATCTGATGAGCCAGAAGCAAGTCTTTGGGAACATACGCCATTTAAGATAAGCAAGAACAAGTATAAGATAAGGGTAAAGGGCAAGAACGCATAAACAATTCTGTTTACCCTAACATACTGATCACGTAAACAAGGCCAAACAACAAGTAGAACTAGATTAGAACAAGATCGATAACTAACAGCTAAGCCCTACATCAGCATGTAATGAGTAACCCCTGGAAATTTCCAAACTGCAAAACAAGGCAAGAGAGCTGTATTTAAGGTTGCACCAAAGCACAGCAATTTGGACCTCACCGATGGGTTTTGGGTACCGTCACCTCAGAAGCTGAGACAACCTCCCACTTCGTCCGCAGCCGGCTCGGGATCCCCGGCTAGCAGGAAGGGACGTAAGATATGCCGCTTCTTTGTTATGTTGCCCTTCTAGTTAAGGGGTGCAGCTGTTAGCTGTCAGGAAATAAACTACTTGTGTTTGACAGATACCTGTGTAGCGTCCTTTGTACTTTGAGAACCCAGTGTTGGACCTGAGACTTACTCTTGCCGACAACATTTTGGCGCAGCGAGCAGGGTTCTCTTGGTACAAATCGCTCAAGATGTGGAAGAAAGGGAAGCAGATGGGCGAGGACAGAGCATCGAATTCCAGGCTGGCCATGCACATCAGCCTGGGCTTCAGTTGCTCAACTTTGGTATGGAGGCGTCAGATGTCCATAAGAAGGATAAGGGGGTGTGTCAGGCCAGATGGCTGTTCCTAAGCGCACTCCGCAGTGTATGTGAGGAGAAGGAGGGGTTACAGTGGGAAGTGGCACAGCTTAAGGAGGAACTGGACAGTGTTAAAGCTCTGTCTGGAATACAGCGAGCCTCTTTAGAGGATGCACAGAAGCAGACAGCAGAGATGGGTCAGAATCTGCAAGTTATGGCTGTCCGCTATGCCAATCAGAAGCATAAGTACAACCGGGACTGCCAGCCTTCGCAGGCAAAGGTCTGTGCGCTTCGGTCCACTGATTGGGACCCCACCATATGGGATGGGGATATTTGGGATTTGTCTGATGAGGATGACATGCCACAGCCGGATCCTCAGGATCCACAGAAGGGGTCAGATTACACAAATCCACCTCCTTACAATCCTTTGGTTTCGCAAGTGCGTCCCCTAACTGAAAACATGACCACCACTGTCACCCAGGGTGGCCAGGTGCAGCTTCCTCAGATTCACCAAAGGGTACGTGACTATACTCAGACTGAGCTAACGGATCTGGCTGGTTGTATGAGACAGCACCCAGGGGAAGAACTAGATACCGGGCTGATTCATCTGTGGGATTCAGGGGCAAACGAGATCACTATGAATGTAAAAGAATTGTGAAAGATGGGGGCTCTGACATCAAACCCCCTTATTAACCAGCGCATCCGTACTCCACCGCAAGGTGTGAACACTCCTAGCCTAACGGAAAGTGTTCTGTTGAGGGTCATGGTATTGTATCTGGATCATACCGCCTGGCCCGATAAAAATAGTCCATGGAGAATGCCTGATGAGGATGGGAAAAGTATCCGGGAGGAAGCCATGAAGATTGGCATGTATATAGCCAACTTCACCAGGCCAGATTCTTTCCCGTTCTCCCAGGGGATGAAGCAGCGCATTTTGGCTACGGCTTCGCTGCACTACAAGGGTCCCCTACTAGCAATCCTGAATCCCGCCATCACTTCCCCTGTAGGAGAGGTGGTTTTGTTGTTAAACACTTTCACCGAAATGGGGGATGACATGGGATGGTTGTGACCCTGCCCAACTGAGCAAGGGAGAACTCCCCAAACAGCCAGTAAAGGAAGGTGGGACCGAAAAGATATGTTCAAGGCTCTACTGGATGCTGGGGTCCCCAAAGCTGAAACTGACTGGAGGCCTACCAAATATCTGTGGGACTGGGTCTGCCAGCTAGGGTTGAATAAGCGAGGACCCTCCCAACAGGCTTCCGCTCCCCCGGTGGATGGGAACACCCCCACTGGATCCTGGCTACCGCCACTGCCTACACCAGTTCCTCCTCCCCTGCCTCCACAGCAGTGGTACCAAGCATAGGGACCAAGCATGGGGTCTTGGCTCCCCAAACCCAGGGGTACCAAGCATAGGGACTAAGCCGGGTCCCCCGGATCCGGGTCACTAGGGGGGACACACAGGGAGACCTGAGGCCATATGTTCCCCTGACCATTTATCATGCAGGACAGACCCCACACAAAGTAACTGCTCTAGTGGACACTGGGGCAGAAGTGACTGTAATCCACAGGACCCCTAACCCACTGAGGGGACAGCCCATTGTAATCCAAGGTTTGGGAGGCCCTGACCTTCCTGCAGTTAAAACTACCCTAAGATAGGGAATCGGAGATCTTCTCCCTTCAGTCTGTCCTGTTGTAATTGCAAACACTGGAGGTGAATACATTCTGGGAATGAATGTGTTAAAGGGCCTGCAACTCTCCCTGCCAGGAAGACGCTTTACATTTGGTGTCCGGGCACTGACCATAGGAAATGCTAAGTGGGAACCAGTACCAGTGGTTGTACCTCCACCCCCTCTCCCGGTGCATACCAAGCAATACCGTATCCCGGGGGTAGCATGGGCTGGAGCCTATGGCAGCGCGGGCTGATGGAGCCCGGTAAGCAGTCCGGTTGGGGCAGCAGCAGTGGGGTCAGTGACTGAGCAGGCAGCCCGGCTGGGACTGGAGAGTGTTCCTCCACTTCTCCCTCACCCCTCCCAGGTAGCAGAGTCAGCAGCTCGGGGCTGTGACAGGGAACCATCTCTAGTCAGGCAAATTCCCTGGTTTGGGACTGGTCAGGTCCCGAGGGTGCTGGATAAGAAATGTCCAACCTGTACTATGAGGTAGGTGCAAAACTGATTGAAAAACTTACTTAGAGAGTAGCTATCTGTGGTTCACAGTCAAGCAGGAAGAGCATATAGAGTTGAGTCTCTCAAGGATCAGTTCTTCTGAGTGCAGAATAATTTTTACGTGCACTGAGGTGTGTACAAATGTGCATCCCCAGTAGAAACAAAAAAGTTAGCGGTGGGCATTTTTGTAACCAGCTGGGTGGCATTTGAAACTCCCCTGAGTTGTCACACAAGCACACAGCTTACAGGGAACACTGCCCATGAGATTGTGTGGAAATTGAATGTCAATGGAGTTAACTCACCTACAGTGAAAACCACTGAGATTTCATCAGCTTACTCCTACATGTGAAGCTCATTTATCTTGGCGCTATTGAAAGTTTTTAACTGGTATCTTATATCTGGCCTTTTACCATCACAAAAGGATGATCTGTGCAATATGTCTCAAGTCAATTAAAGTGGAGGAGCAACAGTTTGAGCCTATTCACATGCAACCTGTTGAAGAGATACAAGTCTTGCTTAAACAACATGCAGTGTAGTTGCAGCCATGTTGGTCCCGGGGTATTAGTGAGACAAGATGTGTGAGGTAATGTCTTTTACTGGACTGAGGACTGGGGGTACGTCTCTCAGCAGCATTATTTTGAAAAAACTAGCATTATTTTGAAATAACTTAGTCTGCATCTACGCAGCAGGCAGCTATTTTGACATAATGTCAAAATCCTGTCAAGCTATAGGACTTCTTACTCCAATTCCTATAACCCTCATTGTACAAGGAGTAAGGGAAGTCAGAAGAAGAGTGAAATAAGTGCTATGTAGACACTCCCAATTTTGAAATAAGATATTTCGAAATAAGCTATGCAATTGACGTAGCTCAATTTGTGTAGCTTATTTAAAGTTAAACCCTGCCCTATAGATGCACCTTGTGAGTTTGAGATAAGCTTTTGAGCCATTCAGAGCTCTTCTTTAGTCACACACAAGTGAATTTACTACATAAAGCCAAGGCAACCTGTAGTAATGGACATGAATGTCACATAAAAAGTCATATGTAGGCCTACAAGGGTTACATTTGTATTCCTCTAGGCCAGCCATGAGTCCTGCTGGTGAAAATACCAGGTATTCTTTATCAGACAGCCTTCATCAGCCGCAACTCCCTATGCTTGCTAGCTGAGAGCCGAGTATGGGATAAATAACGTGACCTCGGTTCTTAGCCCCATGGGAACGTTGAAAGTGGCATTGAGCCAGTATGCACACACCTGGTAAACAACTGTAGTATAACTAGTGTAGGGAGTCCCATGTCTGGTGAGTCTCAGCAGGGACCTAGAACTTGGAGGGTGCCCTGGATTCCCCCAGCTGGAGCCACAACCACTGCGGCCTGGTGTAAGGTGACAGGAACAGGATTCCCCGCAGACTGAAGGGGCATAAGCATTTCCAAGTGCCTGTTGCTCACTTTTATGCATTACTCTGCCTATGCTTATTGGTGTAATACTTTACTGTAGGGCTACGTCTACACTGGCAGCTTCTTGCGCAAGAATGCTTTTGTGGAAGAGTTCTTGTACAAAAACTCTTCCACAAGAGAGTGTCTACACTGGCATGTGCTTTTTGCACAAGAGATGTGCTTTTGCGCAAGAGCATCCATGGCAGTGTAGACACTCTCTTCCGCAAGAAAGCTCTGATGACCATTTTAACCATAGGGGCTTCTTGCTCAAGAAATTCATGTTGCCTGTCTACCCTGGCCTCTTCTGGAAGAGCTCTTGAGCAAGAGGGCTTCTTCTCGAGAGGGAGCGTCAGAGTTCTTGCGCAAGAAGCCCTGATTTTCTACAGTACAATGTCAGTTTACTTGCGCAGGAATGCACGGCCAATGTAGACAGGCGGCATGTTTTTGCGCAAGAGCTGCTGTTTTTGCGCAAGAACGCGCCAGTGTAGACACAGCCTAGCAGTATAACCATCTGGCAGTATTAAGCCTGTAATAGTAGTGATGTAGTGAGATTAATAAAAGCAACTATTCCTAATCGACTCTGTTTTGAAGCGAATCCATAATCCTGTTGGGCCCTGGCCCTGTGAGTTGACAATGAAACAACCCTGCTTCTGGCTTCATTAGTCATTGATGCATCTAAAACCAAAGATGGCCCCCAGGACACAGAACTGGCCTGTGAACCAGTGGCCAGTGAAATGGTTTGTTTGAACTGCTGTTTGGCTCTAACATGCCTAAAATATTGTATTACTTCTGTGGTGGGAGATACCCCATCACACTGGTGGAAATGCTAACAAGCATTCCTACCCTCAGGCAATGCTAAATAGGCACACCTGGAGAAGGAGAGATTACAAAGGTCTCACTGGCCACAGAAAAGTGGGGAAGTTTGCCGTGGAGCAGGGAGACTGCTGAGGAGTAAGAGGAGCCTAATCTGAGGCAGTAGCCAGACTTTCTTTTGTCCCCCTGTCCTGCTCTTTTGGTTGGGGCAAAATGATGCTACAAGCTGGATTCAGGCCAGGGACCTTGTAGTGTTGCATCCAGCCAGCAGCCAGTGGTGGAACCTAGGTCGGACCTCTCTTCCTGATCCATCCAGGCATTGTACATTTTTTTTCCATCCTTATCATGTCACCTCACAGCCCTGCTTTCAGACAGATCATTCATTTCTCTCGCTTTAAAGCCTCCCAACATATCATAAATCTGATGTGAACAGAGAGTGGTTGGTGGATGCAGAATCATTATCACACTACTTGGCCACAGCCAGAGGGACCCACTGGATTGTGTAATCTGGTCTCCTGATATTGTAAGCCATAAACACTGCCCAAGACCTGCACGTTAAACCCAGCAACCAAAATGAGACCAAAGAATGTCAGCCTCAAGGAGGCTAGACTATTCCGTGCCAAAGCAGGGCACAGGAGAGACTGAGAGGCATCAGTGCTCAAGGCCCCTGAAGTGTCAAGGAAATGATTACAGGGAGATACCATGGCAAATGACCCAGACCCACACATTACAGAGGAAGGTAAAAAACCTCCAAGGTCCTTGCTGATCTGACCTGGGGGAAAATTCTTTCCCAACCACACTTAATGGCAGTCAAACAGGCAGCCAAGCACCTGAGAGAGAGGGAACGCTCAGTGCCACTTCAGAGCCCTGTCCAACAGTCCATCTCTAGCCTGAGGCTTTAGGGGGAGCAGATAAAAATATATTCTTGGAATGCATTAGGGAGGAAAAAATCCCTCCTGACCCCTGATCATGGCCAGCTGAAATCTTGAAGCATGAGCTTTAGAACATAAGACATAAACCAGAAATGAGCCCTAGGCCCCTCATAATCACAAACATCACATAA
Organism: Pelochelys cantorii; assembly: GCA_032595735.1. Taxonomy (NCBI): domain Eukaryota; kingdom Metazoa; phylum Chordata; order Testudines; family Trionychidae; genus Pelochelys; species Pelochelys cantorii. The sequence goes on from CM064328.1 coordinate 83,911,274, forward strand.
CTGTATATTTAAATTTGTCCTGATCTTTTCTAAAAATAATTAAGTTGTTTTCCTCCACAACTCTAATGGGGAGGCTATTCTAGAGCTTCTCCCTTTTGATGGTTAGAAACCCTACCACTGGTGACACTGGCTTTCCCTCACAAAGTCATGAATTTATTTTAAAATCATGTACAGGTTGAACCTCTCTAGTCTGGCACTCTTTGGTCTGGCAACATCTGGCATGTTTTAGATTGCTGGATGTTCGCTTATCATGGGTGTGGCCAAGTTTCCCGTGGTCCCATAACATTTATTTACAGCCACCAGTCCTGGCTCTCAGTGTTCTGTCTTGTTATTTAGCTCTAATTTACCCCTACATGTCTTCTAAGAGCCTAGTAAGTAGTGGAAGTGGTAATGCTGCTAGACAATATAGATCTCTGATGGTTCCACAAATTCTCTGGTTCAGCACCAGTTAGGTCCTGAGGGTGCCAGACTAGAGAGGTTCAACCTGCAGTAGTTTTAAAAATAATCTCACAAATGACTATAAATAGCTACTATGCATTATAGTGAGTAGCAAGCGAGGATGTTATAGCCTAGTGGTGCAGACATATACCTGAAGATGGGGGGACTTAAGTCCTTGCCTGGTAAATATTTCTTTATTTATACACAGTGGAACAGCTTTCAGAGGAGAGAGTGGAAAAAACCCACATGAACCTATTCCACAATCTAGTGGCTAGGATTGTCTCCAACAATATCTAATACCCAAGATCCAATCCTTCCTCCATAGTCTGATGTTCCAAAGTTTGCAAGAGAAATTCTCTTTTGTTTTGACCTGATTTGAAAATGTTTTTTGACTCTTTGATTTTCAGAAAAATTCCCTTTTCAATTTGATCTGAAATGATTTTGTTTTTTCAGGATTGCTAGCACACCGAAAAACCTATTCCCTTAGCACTGCTTATGTGGCCTCCATTGCAACAGTATCTGATCACCCCCAGAATCTTTAAAAATATAGTCGCAACACGTCTCTGTAGTACGGAAGTGTTATTATGCCCTTTGACAGATGAGGAACAGAGAAACTGAGTGACTCCGCAAGAGTCGCAGATGAAGCCAATGACAGAATAGCGCATTGGACTCTTGTCTTCCCATGTGAAGACCAAACCAATCTCCCATTCTAGTGCACATTTGGGTTTTTGGTTCTTCCAGCTCTGCTTAGCTTCAGGCTTAACTCCCAACAACAAATGATCCTCTCTTATTGCTTCCTTTCCTTATTGTACAATATTGTCCAGTGTGGGACAATACTTGTCTCAGTCTAAACACTAGAAATTGTGCAAGCCATGGAACAACTTGCCACTTATGATGCTAATCCTTTTTGTGTCTGTGTTTATGTCTGTATTATGTATTATACATGTGGCTGTAAATCATTTTGTGCTGAAGTGGGTCTCTCTCTGCCTTTCATCCACAACCAAAATTACCAGAAATGACTGCCAAGTTGACCTCATGAAATTCCAAGCTAGAAATGGCTTTTACACAGATTCTCAGGAAAACAGGGCAAAACAAATTGTCAAGCAATGGCATGTCCAATTTCACAAACTGTTTTACCATTAGTTTTCGCCTTTCTGAGATTAAGACAAACCATTATTTGGTTCCAGCATTTCTATTAGTAATCAAGTCATCAAGAAAACTGTAGCTAAGTAAAACAGTGTCAGGTCTATTGTTCATTAACAAAATGATTGTGTATGACAGTTTGGTTCCTGCCTCTGCCCTAATGGCTAAATATGCATTTGCATGGGAGTAGTGTTGCTGGAAAATTACCTACTGAGTAGTTGTGTTTAAGTTTTACTTTCCTGCCACCATCACTTGGCTCCTGAAGACTGAGGCTCCTTGCCCTTCTTTCGCCACATGAAATCCAAAGATTATTTATTTCCCTTATCACTTTGTCCTTTGTGACTTTTTTAGTTGTTCTCAGCAAGCAGCAGATATCATCCTCACTCCCACCTGAGAGCAGATAATAAGCATGAGGGACAGAGGGTCACTTGATGGAGCACTGTGGTTTAGGAACAGCTCTTCTGGTTCAATGCGATTTTGGAGGAGGGGTTTGTCTTCTCTCAACAAATATGTATATGTAGGAGAGCTCTCACAGAAAAAGAATAGAAAAAATGTGTTTCAGGGAGATCTATTCCTTACGAATAAATCACTGAGCGTTTGTCTACACTGCGAGCTAAAGTTGAGTTAAGATAAGCAATTTCAGCCCTGTTAATTATGTAGCTGAAGTCGAAGTATCTTAACTCAGCTTTTGGCTCTATTTGTGCAGCAGGAAATTGAAAGAAGAAGACTCTTTCTTTGACTTCCTTTACTCCTCATGAAATGAGGGTTACAGAACTTGGAGAAAGAAGCCTCTTATTTCAAAATTATTTCAAAATAATAGGATTGCTGTGCAGACATGCACTCTGTTATTTTGAAATAAGTGTGCAATATAGACATAGCCTGAATGACTAAGATATTAATGATTCGGAACCAATCACTGTTCCTATAATGTGAGATGCAAACTTTTTTTCCTGCACCCCCAATAATGGTTTAACATATAGTTATGCTCGAAGACAAATTTAATTAACAATGACATAAGTCTAATGAAATATTGTTGAGGCCGGCATAACAGGTCTGCTGTTTTACTGTCAAGGCCAATTAAACAGAGGGTCTTTTTTTTCCTGAAAATTCCCATTGGAGGAAAAGAAGAATTAACTTCATCTGACAGCCTATAGTAACTCTTGGGAATGGTTACATGGTGTGATACATAATTGCAGTCAAATCAGACATAACTTGGAAACAAAATGTGGTGTGTTTCACCATGCAAGTTGTAAATGTCAACAGAGATAATATAAATCACTTTTAGGGCTAGCAAATGAAATCATCTTTATTAAGCTACAAATGGCATGTTTCATAGACATTAAAAAATACTGACCTTGTGAAGTGGAAAGAGTATTGAAGAGAGAAATATGAGCTAACAAAAGGTAGTAGCCCCATTTTCAATTTACCAATGTCATCTGGGTATGGGAGCGTTAAACACAGTTAATGCTTGCATTATACTTTGGAGATATAGGGCTGGATTGTGCCGAGGTTGTGCATCAGTGCAGGAGTGTAATGATCACCCGTGCCCTTCTGAAGTCCATGTTAGGATTACCTTGATCGTGGCTCTATGGTTCAAGAGAGCACAGAAGTTGTAGGCCTATTTGTACACACTGGAATGGATAGGTGAGGAGAGGCAAGGAGCAGGTTGAGCCATGCCCCCCCCCCCCCACACACACACTCCAGTGGAGCTGACTGGCTGAATAGGGGAAATATCCTGAACTCTGTAAGGAATGTCTCAAATTACTTTCCTGTGGGTAACCAGGGAATCTCAGGAGTTGCTGTTCCTCTTTGAGAGGCTTCCATAGGAAATGCCCTGGTTATGAGTAATGGGTAAAAGATACAGTCTAGCCCCGAGAGCTAAGTTGTCGTCCTTATTCATAATTTTATACCATGTCTAAATAACACTCAGTGAAATATGACCACCAGGGATTACATCTGAGAAACGTCACATTATGGACATACTTAGAGAATCTGATTCTGCTCCCAGTGAAGTCAACAGGAATTTTTCATTGGCTTCAAGGGCAGCAGGATTAAGGCCATAGTGTTGTGAATCTTGACTATAGCATTTAAACTTTTGCCAGAGGATATTGGTATTTAAGATACAGCTCATATTAACCTTTGCATATGGTGCAGCGCTCGTCCAGTGTTTGTGAGCGCCAATGAAGTCCAGTGAAACATGTATAAAGTAGTCACTCAGGGGATCATTAAAAAGTGGTCTCTTATTAGAATGTCTTTTACCAGAGAAAGTTGACAATTTTACTAAAAAAATTGGAAAGGATCCAATAAAAGATTAAATCCATGCACAGTCATGTTTCTGTCAATAGAAACCAGAGAAATTTACATGCATTAACATTCTCAATTGGTTGCTGACCACTTTGGAGGATCTCTTAAAGCAAATGGAGTCTGTGTATCATCTCCCACACTGGCTGATCTTTCTTAAAGAAATCTTCTCATACTATTTGTGTTTATTTAAAATAATGAAAATTAGGTGACCTTAGTTTTTAGCATACTGTCCTTTCCAAGCTATAGGCAACTGTGGTGGGAAAAGATCAAGTCCTAAATGAAGATTTGTCACTCCAGATTGTGTGCCACTTGTGGCCCAATTCCACAGTTTTAAAAAACCAACAACTTTTTGGTATGGAAGTTTTATGTCTACAAGGAATTCAGGAGTCAAGTACTGATAGAGAGAATGGGTTTTTCGAAAACACTTAGGAGCATTGGAAGTGCAAGTCCTGTTAACTTTCAGTGGGATTTAAATTCTTAATTCTTTCAGGTCATTTTGAAAAGTCCAACCATATATATAGATGTCAACTCAGTTATATTTTAGAAATCTGTAATACTCTTGGGCATATCTTTGCACTCAAATTGGCCAAAGAAAGTATAAGTTCCAGCTGTTATGTGTTTGCAATTATGTTTCCCTTTGGTTGGTTTTAGCTGGATAGGTACAACAGGGAATAGGAACTTCTGAATCACAGAGATAAAAGGTTGGAAAGGCCCCTGAGTGGTTAGCTAGTCCATCCACCCTTGATGAGGAAGGACCAATATACATAGACTATCCCTGACAGATGTTTGTCTGACCTGTTCCTAAAAACTTCCACTGATGAGTATTCCACAATCTTGCTTGGAAGCTGATTCCAGAACATAGCTATTATAGTAAGAAAGGGTTTTTTCCCCTTATATCTAATCCAAATCACCCTTTTTTAAAGTTAGACCCATGATTTCTTGCCTTACTTTCCATGGATATGAGGAACCATTTATCACCATCCTCTTTATAATAGCCTTTAATATATTTGAGGGATGTTGTAAGGACCTTGCTCAGTCTTCTTTTCTGAAGACTGAACATACACAGGCTTTTTAACATTTCCTCATAGGTCAGGTTTTCTAACATTTTATCATATTTGTTGCTCTCCTCTGGACTCTCTATAATTTGTCCATATCTTTCTTAACATATTTGCCCACAACAGGACACTATATTCCCTCTGAAGCTTGTCCAGGGCTGCTTAGAGTGAGTCATTTGCCCTCTGTGTCTTAGATCTGACACTTCATTAATATACCCCAAAACGACATTAGTCTTTTTTTCAATTATATTATAGTATTGGCTCATATTTTATTTTTGGCCTAGTATTACCCACAAATCCTTTTCATCAGTACTGCTTCCTAGAAAGCAATTCCCCATTTTGTATATGTGTTTTTGATTTTTCCTATGTGAAGTACTTTTCACTTGCCTTAATTTTTCATCTTGTTGGTTTCAGACGAATTCTCCAGTATCAAGGTTATTATGAATTCTAATTCTGTCCTCCAAAGTGCTTGCAAGCTTTGTCAGATTGGTGTCATTCACAAATTTTATAATCATTATCCGTGATGGTATCCAAGGAATTAATGAAAATATTAAATAGTTTTTAAATCCATCTGCAGTAAGCTTGTCTGAATGAATGGGAACATCCACCATGACATGACCAACCCGTCACCCTTGACACTCCCCATTAATGTAGAATCCAAACATTTAAGAAAACACCCAACAAAGAAAGACACAGGAAGACCAATATCTCTTTAACAGAATCTCTGCTTTAAACTTGTAAATATGTATTAAATATTATATCCTTAATCTATGGAATGCAGATTCTTCTGTCCTTTATTGGGACTTTGGCTGCTTAATATTTTACACAATTGGAATGCCTGGATCACCAGAGAAAGGAATCAAAGCACATATTAGGCTTTGTAATAAATGTATCTAGGTTAAGATTTTCTAAACAGCTTAAATGACTGCATTGTAAAATAAAGGCAAATGTCGACAATTATATTTTATTTCACTGCACATTACTATTTGTTTTCTGCTTCCCTAATTTTCTGTAGCTCTGGAAGATTAATTTGAGTTACTGATTTAGGTGTAATTAATGCTGTCTGCCTTGGGGAAAATGTGGAGGACAGGTAAATATGTAATACCCAGGCATTTTTCTACTTCTAGCAAGAGTACATAAAATATAATATTTTATATTCACCAGGCCTATACTAATTTAACAAAGCATTTATCTAGTTCAACGTTCCCCCAAGTGATCTTAATCTTTATATACAAATTGTACCCTAAAGAATATCTGTTTATTTATACAATTCATAAAAGTAGAGATAGCACTGTAGCTATTGGTAACTTTGGAGAGTAATGGGCACCCAACTATTCAAACTTAAGACAATCTGAATGGTACCAATATAAAAGCTTCAGAAGGGTAGCTGAGTTAGTCTGTAACATGAAAAACATAAAAAACAACAAATAGTCTGGTAGCACCTTAAAGACTAACAAAACATGTAGATGGTATCATGAGCTTTCGTGGGCACAGCCCACTTCTTCAGATGACAGAAGTGTAGTTACCCTATTTTTTCAAATTTTCAATAGGAAGAATCAAGAAGCATTTTGGGGAAGATGAGGAAGATAGAGTTCTTACAGTAATTTAAGTTTTGAAACTGAATAAGCTGAACTTCTGTCCTTTGAATTGCTATGTGAAATCTGCTCTGTAAGCCAGATGCAGATCTACAAAATATGAAACAGTTCATTGTTTCTCTATCTTTTTGATACAATGGACTGATTTGCTGCCTTCCTCAACCGAGTCAGAGAGAACTCAGGGACAGGCTCCAGTCCATGGACTTGGCACTGAGAAACACTGAAATACAGCATTCAGTTTCCATTTAGGAGTTTACTGTTAGTATCAGAGCCAATTCTTTCTCCCCTAATCTTATTACTAGCAATCAGCTCATGAAAGAACCACGACATCAATATCTTGCTAAAAGCACGATGAACCATGGCATTAATGAAATGAGCACAATTTGCAATTTGTGTTTGAAGAAGTTACCTGATCTTACTTTTGTATCTGAATATATGTTATCAACACTAAATAGCTCAGCTAGCCCTCAGGTTAATTGATACTAAACAAATAAAGATGGGTTCTAGAAAAAGGCCAAGAAAAAGAAATGAGGTGGAGCAGCAGTCCTATTCTCCACCAATCTGAGAAACCAGAAAATGCCTCATACAAGAAATCTAAATGCACCTTGTGTCCTGTGACAGTAAGGGCAAAAAGAAACTAGAATTTAGTAGGTTTACTGACCTGCAAATTAAAATTGGTCAAAAATTTGTGAGGGAGGAAAAAATTACAATATTTAACATTTCTGACATCATTTTTTCATTAGAATTTTAAATGGACAAGGTTTTCATTTTTGTGAAATATTTTATTGTTGGATTAAAACCCCACAAATTCAAAAAAGTAATTATAAAAAATAAAATGAGAATGATCAGACAAAATGCCTACATGCCATTCAAAGGTGATACTTCTGTATTTGTGCTGATTGGTTTGGGAGGGGAGGGAGGGTTTGGTCAGAAAATGCCTGTTTGTGTGTGTGTGAGTGCGGGAGAGACACACACATAGACAGACCTACAGACTACCTCCAATCCAAAACAACCAATAATGATTAACCAGATGCTAGGACACCTACAGACTACCTCCAATCCAAAACAACCAATAATGAATAACCAGATGCTAGGACACTCCTTTGGGATGTTGTAGCCAGACATGAACCCCGTCTTGTTTCCCCCCCCCCCCCAGAGAGCAAGAGAAAGGCAGTCAGCCTTTGATGCCCTGGGAATGCAGGTGTGCTTCTTGTCCCTGACTCTAATAAACAGAAACAAGACAGTAAATGGGCTAGCTGATAACCGGAGGGGCCCCCCTCCTGCTGCCCTGATGGCTAGCACCAGTAATTGACACGCCTACACTGTCCCAGGAGAGGAATTTTCGCCCATCACATACTAGAGTGCCCATTGTCTGCAGTTTCCCAGGTGTGAATTATGCTTTGCACCCTTCCGTGGGAAACTTGGCATTCAAAGCCATTTTTCCTAATTGGCCACTTGAGACCAGGAAGAAGCCTACGTGACCCAAGGGGTATAAAGAGGGGTTTAGTAGCCCACCCCATTTGAGCTCCAATCTATACCTGCTGGCAGGTATATGTTGTCTCCCGAGGTCTGTGGGACGCCCAGCCTCGCCCTACTTCTTCCCGAGGGATTGAGAGAAAGACGCTGGCCACGCCAAGTCTGGAACGCAGGGGTGAGAATTATACCTGCAATGTGTTTCTTATGTGTACACTTTAATTTAGTTACTCTATTATAAGTTTCTCTAATCAACCTGTTTCACTTCTATTGTAAACAAGAAAAATAAGATTGTGCCCTCATTCACTTTATAAGTTTAAATATATATATTGAACCAAGTTTTCTTTCTTCTTTCTTTTCTTTCTCCTACAAATAAGCAAGTGTGGTTTGAGTTTCTGACTTGAACCCGTGCTGCTGTACCCGAACCGAACACAAACAAAAGAACTCCAGCTGGTCATAAGGGACAGATATAGGGAGAGCTTGAGCGTTGGATCGTGTCGCTTCCAGGGGACAGATCCGTTGGGGCACCTCTCAGCCTCCCCAGGCTGCCCACTGCGACGGGACTTTGTGTCCTAGCAGTCAAAGTCTGAGGTGTAAAGCTCTCCCTGTTAAACTCTGGGGCGTCTGTCAGCCTGTTGGCTGCCCACTGCAAAGGATCCCGATCCTAGCAGTAAAGACACGGACGTTAAACTCTTTGGGGCACCCGTCAACCTCCTCCAGGTTGCCCACTGCTAAGGGACCCCACTCCTAGCAGTTAAAGTCTCGGGTGTATAGCTCACACACACCACTCACTGCCCTGACCACCGGCTGACAGATGTGGAAGACCCAACTCTGCCATTCTATCTCAGGTCCAATAAATAAGGAATCATTTCCTGCTCTGTCTGATTTAGGGCAGGGATTTAAACTTGGGTCTCTCACCTCTTAACTGAGTCCTTGTCCAGTGGGTATTTTCTTTAATTCCAAAGACAGTTATTCACAAATTTGAAATCTTATTTTCTGGCTAGCTATATTACGTATACTAAGTATAAAGACAATAATAAACACAGATGAACACAATAGAGCAGGGAAGTAAGATGATGGGCACAGATGATGATGGCCAAACAAAATGAAGAGGAAGAAGACACAAAATGAACGAACAAGAACAGATGATAAAGGCAAAACCCAAAAATCTATAAAGTGAAGAGACATTTTCCAGTGACCAAACAAAATGAACAAAACTCCACCCGTTACGTAAAAATAATAGATTTTGAAAAAATACTAGTTTTCTACCAATTTTTTTCATTAAAAATTTCAAACTGACCTACTGCAGGCAAAGACTGAGTAGACTACATGTAGGAATTAATGGATTATCCTAATTAATATAATCTGCATAATCCAGAGAATAAACCAAACATGAATCACTGTAAAATTTCTCATCCTATGCTGTAAAAAAGATCAGTATAAAAGGAAAAAAATAACTAAATGAGAAAACTCTAATCCCTATGGGATGCCAGTAACATCACCACCACAACCAACAGATGCCAATCCAATTACATACCAAGGAGGGCCAGAAGTCGTAGGAATATTCAAGCAATTTACTGTACAAAGATTTATGGCCGTCCTAGTTGATGAAACCTAAAAAAACAACCACCCTATCTGTTGCTAATGGAAATAATCAACACCTGTTTCAGAGAATCAATCTGCCTACTCCTCTGCAAAATGCCTAACTCCACTCAGTCCTCAACAGGACTACACTTGTCAAATATCATTTATGCAGCTACTGCCCCATATTAACCTCTTATTCCTAGACAGTCACTGAAACAGTAGGAGGAGACACTTCATCTTGTGGCATCCCAATCCTGTGAACACATCACTCAGTGCTGTAATCCCTCTATGGCCTCCTAGGGTAGTCTACACAGCACGCTTATTTCAAAATAAGCTATTTCGGAATTGTTTTTCCAAAATAGCTTAATTAAAAATAGCACGTCTGCACTACAGGGAAGCCTCAAAATTAGTCCAAGGCAGTCTTCCCTAATGTGGACATGCTGCCTTGAATTAGAGCCCCAGGAGGCACTGGGGAATATTTATTCTGAATAGCCCTGGGGAGGAGTGAAGCGTTCACTGTACTAGGGTTGCCAGATGGTTGAACCAAAAATACCAAACACCCCCCCGCAAAAAAAAACACCGGGGAAAAAATTCAGTTGAGGGGAAAAAAACGGGGGGGAGACCAAAGTTGTTGAGCAAAAAAAAAAAGTTGTTGAGCGTGGCCCCTTTCAGAGTGAGTGCAGAGTTAGACTAGGAATAGGAACAGGGGAGCAGTTGAGCACTAAGACCCAGGGAAGGCATTGCTTCCCCTTGGTCTTTAGGCTTTTTGCTGGTGGCCATTTTGTGTTCCTGTTCAAGCCAGAACCTAGCTTCCCTGCAGAACCAGGTAAGCATGGAGTCCGGGGGCAGAGGGCTGGGGGTGTTGGAGCCTGGGGGGGGAGGAGGCCAGAGGTTGGGCCCAGGCCCAGGCCCGGGTGCTAGGGTTGCCAGGTGTCCAGTATTTTCGCCTCCTGGCCGAGAAAAAAATCAGAAGATAGAGGACATTTTAGGTGTCTGGTATTTTCTGAATTTTTTTACCGAACAGGAGGCGAAAATACCGGACTGCCCGGGTCAATACCAGACATCTGGCAACTCTACACACTACTGCTATTCTGAAATAACAGACATCTCATTCCATGAGGAATAATGCTATGTTGAAATTATTCTGAAATAACGGAATGTCTGTGTAGAAACTCACATTATTTTGAAATAACTGTGCTGTGTAGACACAACCCTAGTCTAGTTCAAGGTCTTAAACCCAATCTTTAATTGCCTCAACAGGCCAAACCCATCTGCATCAGTGACTGATCTCAACCAACAACCTATGTAAAATAGGTTGCTCCTCTGGTACAAAACATCTCACAATGTGCAGGTTAAAGCATATGACAGTTAGGAAAACTATTCTCGGATTGTCTAGTTGTGATTAGAGAGGTTTCCATGGAGTCTGATCAGTTTTTAAGGGATGCCCTAACACTCCTTAGATATAAGCAAAGCTTTCTTTTCAGCTAATGGGAGAAAGAAGAAAAATAAAATAAATTTCAAACATCCTAAACAGAACCTCTGCCAGGAGCAGAAAACTGAATTGGATCATATTCTTGTCTAATATAAATCTCCATTAAATCTGATGTTCAGTGGTGTTATGCTGTTTAACACCAGCTGAGGATCTAGCCCATGAATTCCTCTAAGGGCATCATCTTTCACATCTATTATATCTGAGAAATGCTTAGGAATTGGAATGACAGGCACTAGAAAATATTCTATGACACACTGATAGATAGTGATGTTAATCAACAGGCCCACTGATGGGGGGGGAGGGGAATGTGCAGTTACCCCAGGCTCAGAGTATTAAAAGGGCTCAGCGGTCCTGGTTCTATAGCAGAAAAGCAGTGGCCAGCGCTCCAGTCCCTTTAAATCACTGCCATAGCTCCAGGTAGTGTACACCAACCTGTGCTGAAGGCTGGTGGGGGGAGGCTAGACCCCAGACCCATACCTTCTGCCTGTGGCCCTGCCTCTTCCAGGGGACCAGAGCCACCTACTCGCACACCTTGCCCAGAGGCCCAGCGAAGTGAGTTGGCCACCCTGGTTATCAAAACACTAGACCACATGTTCAACATTTAGTTGAGATTCTTCAGTCATATCATCTAGCAAGAGATCAATGCTGAAGAAAATGACAAAACATTCAAAACTTTGTTCCTTCAGGCTTTTTTTCACTTGCGTAATTTTAGTGTTTTACTTGTTTTTCTACTCCATTTGGTTCAATGAACGGGTTGACTTCATTGTACAACCTGCCTGAACAAATAATTTATTTCTCCATTAGTAGATGCTTGTTGGTCCTAATTTTATTTTTGCATGAATTGGATTTTTCTTTCACTTCTGCATTTCTTCTTGTGAGATGAAAATAAGAACATCTGGATAGACAGCAATATTTTGGCTTCAACAGATGCTTTATTATCTCATTTGATAACCTGATGTAGCACTTCATTAAATTAATACACTTTTTTGTTTTCCACTTCTTTCTGTTTCTTTTTCCATGTTCTGTTATGAATGTTAAACAGCAATTATTATTTTCAAACACTTCTTTGTGCTAGGATAATAAGCAATCAATGTATCTTTTTATGATTACATTTCCCCCTATTTTGAGGGGCAAATTGAGAGCGAATGAGACCTTCTGGTGTGAGTAGTTTTCAGTTGTGAATTATATTTTACACAAACTTAACAAGCTCTGTCACACCCAAAGCAGAACCTCCTGGAAACTGGGAAAGTAGGGAGAAGGAGATATCATGAAGTCAGCTAGGAATCTCAATCTGTGGATATATTTAACCTGAAAATCCAGATCGTCAAAGGTATTTAGATGCCATTGAAATCCAGATTCACTGAAATTATTTAGGAGTTAAGTACCTAAATATCTTGAATGATCTAGGCCTTAGATATCACAGTGATAGTTCTAAAATAGACATATGGATAGTAACAATAACCAATTCTACTATTAGCTTTTAGTACAATGAGTGGTTCTGTGGCACCTTGGAAACTAATAAAAATGTATAGAATCATGAGCTTTCGTGGGCAAAACTCACTTCATCAGGGGAAACACTAGCTCTTAGTGTTAGGTTTAGTGTTATTTAAATCTGCATAGTTCTAAAAATAGTGGATGATAATTAAATCATTATGTCTTATGCTATACCCTGGAACTATATACTGTATTGCTCATCAGCATGACCAGTTCCTATGGATCATTAGATCACGGATCACAATGACACTGTGAGGGCTACTCCATTCTTGAGGTGTTCATATATCTGACATAGAATCATAGAATACTAGAACTGGAAGGGACCTCAAGAGATCATCAAGTCCAGTCCACACCACCCGCCAAGCAGGGTCTGTATCATCCCTGGTAGATGTCTGTCTAACCTGCTCTTAAATATCTCCAGTGATGGAGATTCCGCAACCTCCCTAGGCAATTTATTCCAGTGTTTAACCACCTGACAGGAAGTTTTTCATAATGTCCGACATAAACCTAAACCTCCCTTGCTGCAGTTTTAGCAAATTGCTTCCTGTCCTATCATCAGAGGCCAAGGAGAACAATTTCCCCCCTCCTCCCGGGGACACCCTTTTAGATACCTGAAAACTGCTATCATGGCCCCTCTCAGTCTTCTCTTTTCCAAACTAAACAAGCCCAATTCCTTCAGCCTTTCCTCATAGCTCATGTTTTCTAGACCTTTAATCATTCTTGTTGCTCTTCTCTGCACCTTCTCCAATTTCTTCAAATCTTTCTTGAAATGTGGTGTCCAGAACTAGACACAATACTCCAATTAAGGCCTAATCAGTGCAGAGAAGAGCAGAAGAATGACTTCTCGTGTTTTGCTCACAACACTCCAGAATCATGTTTGGTTTTTTGCAACAGTGTCACACTGTTGACATATTTAGCTTGTGGTCCACTATGACCCTTAGATCCCTTTCTGCCGTACTCCTTCCTAGACCGTCACTTCACATTCTAAGCGAAGTACTTTATACTTGTCCTTATTAAACTTCATCCTATTTACCTCAGACCATTTCTCCAGTTTATCCAGATCATTTTGAATTATGATCCTATCCTCCAAAGCACTTGCAACCCTTCCCAGCTTGGTATCATCTGAGAACTCTGTATGCCATTCTACTATACCTATAGGAATGCAGTGACTTTATGGTACATTTTCTGCAAGGAGTAGCCCTTGCTATTTTTATTTTGTGCAGGGAGAAATAACACTAAACCAGAATTATTTATAAATATGTAATATATGCAATATATGTAAATGACAGATTACATGACAGATTACATGTAAATGACAGATGTTCTGTTCTTCTGAGCAATTAAATTACAGTAGTACTTCAGAGTTATGAGCTGCCCAGTCAACCACATATCTCATTTGGAAACAAAAGTACAAAACCAGGCAACGGTAAAGACAAAAAAAGAAAAAAAGTTACGAACATTTCAGAGTTATGAACACCCTCCGTTCCCAAGGTGCTCATAATTCTGACGCTCCACTGTACCTTCAGGGCTTCATCAGAGACTTTATGGCACATCTTGTGCCAGGAGTCACCCTCACACTGTCATTGTATGTAAGGACATGCAAATACTTTATTTCCTCTGACATTTTTTTCCAGTGCACTTAGAATGAGGATATTTTTGCTTTGTCATTGCTTGAATGAGTGATAGGGTGAGTTGCTCTTCCATTTATCCTTTGTGAAGTTTGAATGCTAAGCAAAAATCATTCCTTCAGCAACAAAAATGTTAGGGTAATTTCATTCCATTAAAACATGAAGACCGAAAGTATGATTATTAACAGGACTCCATGGTAAATCATCCATCTCTCTATTTCCTTACATGGACTAATGCAGTGACAACATTTTAACAAGCAAATGGCTCCTGACATATCACACCTCGGTCTTCACCTTTTTCACACCCACTTGCAAGTTTTTTATAGCATCTCCCTTGAAAATAACTGGAGCAGCAGAAGCAGAGCCAAGGTCACTGAATATGAACATGTATTCAGCATTTGTAACTGCAAACAAGTACCTGTTTGTGAAATCAGTTAATCTCGTTAAAAAAAAAATATCCTAGCACCTACTCTGAAGTGTTCCTAACCAGTTTTATTGAAGAGGTCCCATTCATCAAACTGTTTAAATCAGCAGTGCCAACTGTGTCATGTAAAACAATCGGCAGCTGGCATTGGTGCCTGCATCTCAGCATGCAATGGAAATATTCTAATACCAGTTACATCTCTGCTTGCAGAGCATTCTCTCCCCAGTCTCAGATTTATACTATCTCTCTTTCCTTTTTCTTCTTCTTCATGCCAACCTTCCCTCTCCCACACTCTTCTTTTCTCCCTCTCCCTTTTCCTTTCTCCTCCTCCCCCAGAGCAATTACACATACAGAGATAGCATTTCATTTTCTATTAGAATCAATTAAGAGTTCATGAATGATTTGGAAAGAGTTCATAGGAGAAATGAAGAGGTCTTTACAGAGTAAACAAACACTTTATTTGGAAACAGACAGTATGCTCGGGGGTTATTCAATGGATATGGATCAGTGAGGCAATTTCTATTAGGACTTAGACCAAGGTGGCATTGGACACATTCCACATCTAAAACAGAGTATACAATAAATTTAAACCCCAATTTTAGAGATTTTAGATTAGAAGGTTGTTGGTGAACCAAGGCTGTGATTTCACGGGAAACATTATCTCCTTGACTCAGAAGCTAGGAAAAGGCAATAGGAACAGCAGAACAAAGGTGGTGTAAGAAGTAATTATATGTTGTTTATTTTTTATTTCCCCAAATACAGAGATGCCTTTACATTTTAACCTATACAATCACCCTTTTACACATCTTCATACTTTCTAGGATTTCTGCTGAAAAGGGCAAATCCTGATGCCCTGATTTTCATTCCTGGTTACTAAGGGCCAGACTTGTGATCCACACTGAGAAGCACTTTGATCCATCTGTGGTGGCCTGACGATGACTTCAGTGGGTTTACTGGGTAGACATGAGAGAAGGCAATGCAAAGGTGGGCAATAATCGGCTTAAGGGCCAGATGTGGTTCAGCAGGGTTCACTGCTGGCGGGCTGCCAGATACTTTATTTACCTGAGTGTCCACATGCACAGCCTCTGGTAGCTCCTGTTGACCAGTCTTCACTGTTCCTGGCCCATGGGAGCTGCTGAAAGCCGTGATCTAGCTAACTGAACGTTGGGAATCATTTAGAAATGGATAGATAATAAGACAGAGACTATATTATTGCCTGTATATAAATCTATGATATGCCCACATCTTGAATACTGCATGCAGATATGGTTGCCCCATATAAAAAAAGATACATTGGAATTGGCAACAGTTCAAAGAAGGGCAAAAAAAATGAATAGGGGTACAGAATGGCTGTCATATGAGGTGAGATTAATACGACTGAGACTTTTCAGTTTCGAAAAGAGACAATTAAGGGAGGATGTGATTGACATGTATCAAATCATGACACGTGTAGAGCAAGTAAATAAGAAAGTGTTATTTACTCCTCAGAACACAGAACTAAAGGTCACAAAATAAAATTAATAGGCAGAAGGTTTTAAACAAACAAAAGGAAGTATTTTTTCCCATACAATAATCAACCTGTGGAACTCCTTGCTACAGGGTTTGTGAAGACGAAGATTATAACAGGATTCAAAACAGAATTAGATAAATTCATGAAGGCTAGTTCCATCAATGACTACTAGCCAGGATGGGTAGGGATGGTGTCTCTAATCTCTGTTTGCCAATATCTGGGAATGGAAGACAAGGAATCACGTGTTGACTACCTGTTCAGTTCATTTTGTTTGTGACATCAGGCATTGACCACTGTTGGAAGACAGGATATTGGGCTAGTTGGACCTTTAGGCTATGTCTAGACTGCAAAGAAAAGTCAGAAAAAGATACGCAAATTGAGAACTGCAATTTGTGTATCTTTTTCAGCTTTTTTTTCAGAAGAGACTTTTACAAAATGTGGCCTTTCTACACAGGATCAAATTTCAGAAAAAACTCCTCTCTCGGAACATCCCTTATTCCTCAAAAAATGAGGAATACTGGGATGCCGAAAGAACGCGTCTGCTTTTTTTTGGAAACTGTTCCAAAAAAGCGGATGCATTCCTTGGATGTGGCAGAGCTTTTCCGGGACACAAGAGGAATCCCGGAAAAGCTCTGCAGTGTAGACATAGCCTTAGTCCTACCCAGTATTACCATTCTTATGCTCTAATAAAGAAAATATTCAAAAGAGGAATCAAGAGATCTCTTTGAAACTTAGCAAGTTTGATTAATCTGCTGTGTAATTACAAGTTCTGGTTGTAGCCACAGAATAGGATTTTTACATTACTCTCCATTCTCAGGCTGTTGTTGCATGGCAGATGATCAGCTATGACTCACAACTGATAGTAAACACTTCTCATCACTATTGTTTGCACCTCGGACAAATTTAACCCATTTGAAATTTGAAAACATTAAGACAATAGTCTGGGGTATCGTTTACTATTAGACAAGTGGGGGCAGCTGTTCTCCTAGACTATTAATAGATCTATGTGTTCCACTTTCCTCAAGCCTTCCCAGACTTTGCAGTATATAAAAGAATCACATACAAGGGTCAACATACAGACACAATTTCCTCTCGGTCCACTCATTTTTCTCTGAAATAGCACCCCTGACAACAGTGGTTGTTTTACAAAAATTCTGGAGGATTAATGTTACGTGTGCTCTCAATGTTTTCACTGCTCATGGAATTTACCTCCAACTGTCCCCTTTCACACAATTGCATTCTCACACAGGTGCATTCTGAAATGTATGTAAGAGTATGTACAAATGATGAAGAATAGTTGTGGATGCACAGTGAACCAGACTGACAAGTATCAGAGGGGTATCATGCATCTGACAAAGTGGGTCTTTGCCCACAAAAGCTTATGCTCCAATAAATCTGTTAGTCTAGAAGGTGCCACAGGACTTCTTGTTATTGAACCAGATTGTGCACTATATCTTGTATTTGCATCCTTTGACGTCAACTGGCATTTGGAGTGAGTAAAGAATTCATGACTCAATGCCAGATATACTTTCACCTTTCAGTCCTAGAGGAGGGGAGGCGGACAATGATAGAGTGAGGGCAGCCAGCTTCAGCAATGTTACTGAGCATGCTCAGTCCACGGGAGCATGCTCAGTCCATGCTAAACAGAAAATCTGGAGTGCCATGCAATCCTGCATGCCCGCACATGTGTTGCTCCTGCACAAGGCCTTCTTACCAAGTTATGGAGTGTGATATATTTTGAAAGGGGGCAATGTTTTCAAATGACAACCCCCTGTAGTTTGGTACATGCTTATAATTTGATCTTTTAGCATGTGTTTGAATTCACAAATGTAGCTGGTGTGATGAGAGCAATTGCAAAAAACTTACTTTTTACAAAGCAAGTTGATTGCTATCTCTGCTCCCAACTGCTGATTTGTGACTCTCACCCAGCCTCTGACATCATCCCAGCTACTCTCAGCTCAACCTTCTCTTACTGGGTCCCTAATGTCAAGCCATTTTGTTCACAGATCATCTTTGGTTATCATCTAATGTTATCTACTGTAAAGGTGGATGTATAACTTACACTGTAAACTAATTACTTGCCACATTTCATTTATTATTTTCTTATAAATAAAGAGCTCTGAAATTGTGCTCGTTTAGTTTTTATTCTTTGACACAGGTGCTTTTTAAAATAAATCTTTATTTTTTTTGAAGGAGGAGGAGAGGGACATACTTGATTTTTAATGTCTTCAATGTTAAATTCCATCACAGAGGACATTTTAATATAGAATATGCCTTTATAATGAAAACTGGTTTAACTTCAGTGGTTCAAATGCATGGCAATGACATACAGTACAAATATAGTGACTTACACACTCCTGACAGGTCCTGAAGCCTGTTGCCATGGTACTGGCTTGAATTCTAGGCCAGCGCTGAACTGCAGATTGTAACTCTCACTGCATCCCGCTGTCATTGTGCTGCAGAATATTTATCCTTTGACGGCAAATTGGTGAGGTTCTCAATAAACTTCTGCACATGTGGAGGAACAGGGGTGGGGAGCATTTGTGTAATGTGGCATTCCAGAGTGAAAAAAGTGACTTGCACCAATGAAGGTGAATGATTTATATTTGCTAATCTCTGGCATACACCTCCTCTCTCATCTACCATCCCAAGTGCAGCTATATTTTTCTTAAAGGCACTCAGTGCATCCTGACAGCACAGAACCAAACATTATTCGGTATATGTACAGTCAGGGAGTTAAAAAACAAGTGTCTTTCCACATTATGTAGCAGATAGTAAATGTAATGCTATGCCCATCCTCCCTAGAAATTGTCATCAATTCTAGATTATAAAAGCAGAGGACACTGAACATCCTCTTTACATAGACTCACGAAATAAACAATAATAATATTTGAAGTTGCATAGTGCCTTTCAGCAGAGAATCTCAAACATGAATTAAAGCCTCACAACCCCCCTTTCAGTTAAATGTTATATTCTTCTGTGAGAAGGTGGGGAGAGTCAGGTTAACAGGCTAAATGTCATCCTTGAAATATCAGCACACTAGAGGCAGAAATGCAAATCCCATTAGAGTTGTCTCACTCCTTTATCTTCCTAAGGTAAATATACTGAGTTCCCTAAAGTTCACCGTGTGGCTTTTGAGGATAAAATATGGAGCTATGCAGACGTTAAAGTTCCTATAGCACTTTCATAAGGGCAGGCTTTTTTTCTGCCTCGTCTTGGCCCAGGATTTCCCCTTCCCTTCCAATTGCGCAGAATACTGTGGGTGGGGTTGCCTGGCTGCTGCTTTCCACTGTATACATTTCACTGATGTCATTCATCATTTGCAAAGCACTTACGAATGAAAGGTGCTGGCTAGAGGCAAACTGCTGTTCTTTTGCAAGTTGTAAACTGAGGCACGGAGCAGTTTTAAGACAGTGCTGGACTCAGGTAACAAACAAAAAAAGCTAGGACTGCTGAATCCCAGGTACCTACCATCACCACTAGACCACAGAAACAAAACAATCCGTTCTGGCACAGAACAAAGAACGGTGCTGACAAGTTATATAAATCTCACGCTTTTTGAATTCACAAAAGCCCAACCTAATGGCTTCCTTGAGCTTTGTTAACCTCCTCAGGGGTATGTACACAAGCCAGAAAGGAGGGAGTGGAGATGTCTATAAATATTTGGCTCCAACATATGCATTACATCTGTTCACAAGGGAAATGGTGAAAAATGTTTGAAAAATGCAAGTATGTAATTAATACTGGCTAAAGGTAAAGTCACATTTTTTAAATATTGTTTTGTAAATATGTTATCATGAAACTTCTGATCACCTGGAATGCATATAATGTAAAGTGCCCGGGAACAAAGAATAAAAGGAAAAAAAGGAACTATGTGCAGCATGGGCCAAATTCACATCTGGCAGTAGCTCTGCTGCCACTTGTGGAGTTATGCCAGGGATCAGTGGAACCCTATAAGTTCACAGAAGAGTGGAACAAATTTGTAAAGATCAATTTGGGAAACATAATAATGGTCTCCTTATGTTTCAGAAGTAAAATGGTTGGAGATCAGGAACAGTCCCTTGTGAGGGGAAGGGAAAAAATGAGTCCAATCATGAGGTTGCAATGCTAAAGTCTTGGACTTGTCTTAACAAGGTACACTTGGCTTAAGTCATGGCTCTTGGCTCCCAACAGAGATATTCTGTAGGGCAAAGCCATAGAAGATGCCAGTTTAGGGGCAGCTTTGCCATGGTTAGTGCCCCAATCATTAGCAGCCTAAAAGGATGGGGAAATGCCTGTAATTTGCCAAAGAAACAACGTAGCCAGAGGTAACAACATAGAGACAGTATTCATCTTTTATAGTAGAACCTCAGAGTTACAAACATGAGTTACGAACTGAGCATTCAGCCACACACCTTGTTTGGAATAGGAAGCACCCAATCAGGCAGAAGCAGAGTGGAGGAATAAAAGAAGCAAATATAGTACTACACTACTAAAAAAAGGAAACTTTAAAAAAAGGTTTGAGAAAGTAAGAAAACTGTTTCTGTGCTTGTTTAAGATGATTAGAAGCAACATTTTCTTTCTGCATAGTAAAGTTTCAAAGCTGTATTAACCCAATGTTCACTTGTAAACTTTTAAAAGAACAACCATTATGTTTTGGTCACCGTTACGAGCACTTCAGAGTTACAACAAACCTCAAATTCTGAAGTGTTTGTAACTCTGAGATTCTACTGCACTTGCTACCATCTGACCTGTTTTTGGAACCTGTTTTTGACTTGAGAGGCAGGGTTGTAACCAGTGATCCCTATAAGTTGTGCACTTATGCAACTGCTTGGAAAATATTCCAATGCTACCCAGCTGGTTAGTAAATCACACACAGGCAGCTTTTTTTTTCCTGCTTGTGGTGCACATTCACACATGCCTCAGTGCACATAAAATTATTCCACACATGGATGGAAACTAATCTGCACATGGATGGAAAATATTAGGGAACATTGGTTGCAACTAACAATAAAAATATCAGCCATACTTTAAATACCCATTTGAAGAACTCATCCAGCACATCTTTACATGGTTACTCATTAAGCAACATAGTACATTAGTTATTATTTAGTTTTTAAAAATCATAAAATATTGGCCATTTTGGAGCTATGCTTTCTAGAAGGATATTAGTTACTGCTCATGAAATTATAGTTTGTTTCTTAAGAGAAGCACCTGGATTTAGCCTCTATGCAATATTGCAATAATACTCTCCTCTATGCAATATTTAGCTGGTGACCTGCAGCAGTCAGACTAGTACCCCATCTTGCCTATGTAGTAACCTTTCCAATGGATTTGACCCACGGGAGCAAGCAATAACTCAATGATATTATTTCATGCTTCAAAGCAACTCTACTCCTGGCTTTTAACTGAGGCAAGCGATCTGGTAAGAGATCTAAGGAAGCAGAGAGGTCTATGGCAGAGGAAAATAGCAGGTTCTCATTCTCAGGGTACAGGGGAGAAGACTATTTTGTGCCTCCTACATGAGAAGCAGGGAAGAAGTAGAAGGGCCATGCTACAGCAAGACTGCCAGAATTTATCTGGTTGCTCTCCTCTATACCTATGCAGCTATGCTGGCCAGTGTGAAGAGACAGACGGGCCATGACAGAAATTAAATTCCTCTTCAGAGCACTGATTCATACGCAATCCAGTGCAGTACACTGATACATAACAATCTTCTCAGTGCAGGTGGTGGAACTAGTGCTCCTCAGTCTCCTTCATTCTGTTCCGTAAGAACCCCCATAGATATTAAGATACTTCAGGTGGCCTCCAAGCTGCAAAATGTAAAAAAACGACACAAGGTAAAACCCAGCGGTGGTGATGAGTGACATCACACAGAAACATTCATATAATGCCCATGCAGGAGGCCATTGTGCAGGACAATGCAGTGCCCTATCTCCCTGAAAGGTGCATGGTGACATTGTGTAATGTAGAAATAGTGAGAAAAGCACTGGATTTAAACCCAGCAAAGGCAGAAAGGGCATCTCCTCTCTTGTCGTTTCACAACCCCGGATATCAGTTCCTTGCCACTCCGACCTCTTACCCACCTAGGCCATAGCAAAGGACAAAAACCTTCATTTTTCAAGCAAAATGTCAGATGGGATCTTCCCAGGGTCTTTTTTCAGGAAGAACGGCTCTTGAGCAAGAGAGGGTTTTTGCACAAAAAGGAGCCTCTACACAGCTCCTTTTTGCGCAAAAGCCTCTTGCGCAAAAACGGCTACTAATTAATTATGCAAATGAAGCGCTGTGATATTCTACTCCACGCTTCATTTGCATAAGCTTTTGCAGAAGAAGGCTGCAGTATAGACATAGCCCAGAGTCTCTGCTCCACACCATGCTATCCCCACCCTACTCTGGGTCAGTTTAATCCAGGGCTCAGCAACCTTTGTCACACAACCCACCAGGGTCTGCTATGGTGGCCAACATATCCCTGAGGTTGCATCACTTCCTGCAGCTACCATTGGCTGGGAATGGCAAACTGTGGCCAGTGGGAGCTGCAGGTCTCTGTGCCTGGAGGCACTAAAAATACACAAAATGTCTTGCATCTCATCAATGGCTTACCCTTATGGACCGTAAGCCGAAGGTTGCCATTCACTGGTTTAACCTGACCCTGCTCTCTGGACTCAAGATGTTGTTGAAGTTCAACCCACTTCCCACAAGACAAAACAAGACAAACACGCACCAAAGGGAAGAAAAAAAGAATATCAAAGACAAAGGATTAACCTCTTTGAGACCTGGCCAACTTGTACCATCACAGGACTATTTAGAATACTGTTTTTATTTTCCTCCCTGACCACAGGCTCAAAGAAGTGTTGAAAAATATGCAGTCTTGGCTCACTAAGAAAGACTTTTGTTAAAGAGAAGATAAAGGAAGACCAATAGGAAAGAGAAGCAATAAGGTAAGTAAAGAAAAGAACACATTATGGGGGGAGAGTGACAAAGTTTCATGTCCCAGGTGGTGGTCAGAATTTTGCCAATGCTGGTGAAGGAGATGAGAGGTTATGGTGAATCACAGATTCCCAGGAGACGGGGTGTGTGTGTGTGTGTGTGTGTGTGTGTGTTCAAACTCACTCTTCCTTCTTGTTCTCCTATGTTTCAGTCAGCCAGAGTTAGGCAAGCTGACAGACTCAGTTGGCCCTTGGGCAAGGTGTGGGGAGGGTTGGCTCCGTGCTCCTGGAAAGGGCAGGGTCTTGGGAAAAATGAGCGGGGCTAAGGCAGCTGGTCCTCAGTGCCACCTGGACCGCCCCCCCTCCCAGCACTGTCCACAGTGTGCCACCTGGGTTTCTGAAACATGCCGTGGTGCTCCAGCAGTGATTTAAAGGGCATGGCACTCTGGTCGCTGCTGCTGGCACAGTAAGAGCAGCTACAGTTGGGAGCCCCAGGTCACTTTGAATTGCTAGGCCTGGTGGCAGTTGTCCTCTTTGCCCCCCTGTCAGTGGGCTTGGCCAGTGTTCTTGATTTTCCCCCAAAGTCTTTTCTTTTAATAACCTCAAAAGGTGATAATGGATGGAATAGCCCACACCCTCATTATTTTGTCCACCAAATGCTCCTAAATTTTTGACGCACTAATTTTGGTCCATTGATTTCTGGCTCCACACTTCTCTTGTTTACTAGGCTTGACTTTTGACAGTTCTGGAGTTATATTAGTAGGCCTGTTTTGTTTGGATTCATTCAATCATTCTTCCTCCCTTTTGCACCTTTTCCCATCAACATTTGTTGTTATAGATTAACATGTTATTTTATAAACTTTCATTCTCTTTTCACAATTGAGCTTACAATTAGCTGTATGCTCAGTTCTTACAATAGGTCTTCTTCTCTGACTTTGCCAGTATTTGGCTCTGATTCAAATGGTAGAGAATAGGGACAAAGGTTGATGAATACTGAACCTAAGTTTAAAATGTTCATAACAGACCATGAAAGGAGGCAACATTCTACAAGGACAGTCTAATACTGGTATGTTCCATGACTGAACACCAACAGCATAGTAATAAGAAGAGATTTGTTGATACATCTCAAGAGACAGACCACTATAAAGTTGGTATTTAAGAAGATTTCCAGTTAGACTAATGTCTGTGTCCTTCACAGTGTTCCACCTCAGAGTCTATATCAATAGCATCTGTGATTTTCTTGAAAAAAGAGCATGTTTCTCACAGGTTTCTTTTTCATTGTTTTTATTAATCACAAAGATTTGTTTACAAGTTGTATCATTGTCATTTGTATGTAGAATTACAATGGCCTATAATTCTTCCAAATATTTCAGGCCAAAGGAGAATGCAATTATCCACCAAAACTAAAGAAAAAATAAATTAAATGAGCCATATTTGTCTAGCTACTCTCTCAGATACAACTCCTTTTTTTTTTCATTCAGCACTTATACAGCTATGGTAACACTGATATTTGTGACCTTCTTTGAAGCTAAAAGGCTAAAGGCATCAACATATGAATCTCTTGTGATCAGGTATTCGTGAACCTCCAAACTCATCAGTGACTTTTGCCCTCAAACGTTACTCATTCATAAATTACCACATACCGCAAAACTAAAAATTCCTCTGTTTCCTATTTGTGATCTCATGCAGATGTGCATTATTTATTATATAGACAACAGCAATTCACTTCACTGCTGGAATGTTCCCAAGGAAATGGAATGCTTCTGTGAGCCACAGCGATAGGGATTTCAACAGGAAGCACCATGACCCACAAAGAGCATGCTCTTGAGTAAAGATGATGCCATCTGTAGGGCAATGATGGGCAGGATGCGAATGATACACAGGAAGCGATGCCAGCAGGAAGCATGAAAATCTATTACACAGATTTACACAGGGAAACAGGAAAATATTTGAATGAGAAGAAAACAAAAAAGACTTGGGAAAAGGTTGAGGGTGGTGTCACTTGGAGTAACAGAATGGCATTAATTGAGTAAACAATGTGAGTTTCCTAAGGTGATTCAGCAGGACATTTTTTAGTTTAGTTGTGAGGTTTTGGAGTGGTTGGGAGAAACAGCCTTGTAAATTATAGATGGCCCGTGATCTCTTGAATACAATATATTACAGCTGTGTACAAAATATCACAAGGCCTACGTGTGCTTCCAAAGGATTCCTTTAGCCAGACGGTAACCTCAGCTTTCCTTTCCATACTATAAAAATCCCTCTGTGACCAAATTCTGAACATAAAATGCCAGATTATGATCTCACAGCAATGACTTCAGTTGAGCTGCTTCTAGTTTACACGGATTGGTGTATGTGCATTCAGAAGCATGTTCATTCTGTGTTTCTGAAACTTATTTTTTTTTCCAGTATGCAGCCTGGGTCTTGCTACATGTCATGTACGCAGTTCAAATTAAAGCAGTTCCTGAGTTTGTTTATTATTTTCAGCGTATTTCCAATGCTACTAATATGTCCCAGTAATTGGGCAGTAATTCTATCCCCAAAAGCAAGTCAAAAATATATCTCATGTATTTGGAATTATATAATATGGTATTTTCAGGAAATTGCACACACTACTTAATACATGTACTATAATATTTATTACCTTAAAACATTACATCATTTTTACTTCACTTTCATTCACAAATTGATTTGCAAAAAATATTTTATATAAATAGCATATAAATATTAATCTCTCAGAAGGAATTATTTGCAAACTTTAGTCATTCTTATTAACGTGTTTTAATTTTGACTATTTAACTTCTCAATATTGCAAAGCTCGGGTTTATAGTTCATTTTTATTGTTGTTATTATTTTATTAAAAACATGTACCTAGTGCTGTTAAAGTCTCAATACTTTAGAACCATAGCACCAGATCCTGTTTTCAGTTAAAGCTGTTGTAAAAACAGAGCAATTCCATTGCTAGAATTTATGTACCCATGCCAATTTTTCTGTCTTGGAGCCTTGTATACAAAAGTAGCACTGGGACCTTCTATAAACAAACCTTTCTGCTTATCAAATGCAACACTGTGAAAGCTATCGGGGGGAGGTGGAGACTTCATTGGGCATGGCTCTAATACCAGTACATCACAAGATGGAGCCAAAGAGACTATTTGGGAGAAATAACAGGAATGAAAGTGTAAGTAAAGGATAGAGAAGCAATTATTTTACATGGGAATAAGGAGGAACTCTATGGTCCTCAAAGCAGCTGTTTTCCATTGCTGCTAGAATTCAGGGGCCCCATTCAGTGAGACAACAGTTTTGGGATAAGTTAAAATTGGGGGGGAAAAGTATATCCTCAGTCAGAGGCATTGGAACAATTTTTATAGAGGTGCTGAAAGTGGAAACCATATTTTTAGTTATTATGACTACTGCAAGCTAGGAATGTAGGATGTTGGGAGGTACAATCATCCCCGCCCCCCAGCACCCTACATTCCAGCATCCTCATTTTTATTAATCAGAATCAGAGAATGTGAATGACTTGAAAAAATATAACAGAAGTTGAGTAAAGAGACTTACTCAGGGGGAAGGTAAGTAACACTCAAAATAAATGTGTGGCTGGTTTCTGTCAGGTATGGGGTAAGAAGTGAATGTGAACTGCCATTCCCCTTCAGTTATGGATCTTGCCCCCAGTGAAATTATGGTACGTAGTCCCCTATATGGATTGGAGTTCTTCTGCAGTCTGGCCCACTCTTCCAATGAAATGCAATCCTGCATTTATATGATCCAGTTCTGATTTGGCAAAGAACACTAATATAACCAAGAGCATAGGGCCACATTTTTGTTTTTGAAATAGCACCTTGTTGATGTGTAAAAATGATTACAGGGTTTTATCAGAGGTTGTTTCCCTCTCCTAGCTCCCTCTCCATAAATCACCTTGGAGAAAGGTAATGAGCTCTATGTGCAGATTTTGTACTGGGAGTAGTTCTATTTTAAATGTACAAATTTTATTTGCTAATTATATAAATACCTTGAAACAAGGGCAGACTTCATTGTATCAACATTTGATGATTATACTAGGATAGAAAAAAGAGTGAATGCAGATGCACACTTGTGCTTATCAGATTGATTTTCAACTACAGGTTCTTGGTTAAGATGCTGATCTTGAGTGGCAGGGGTATAAACCTGGAGTAACTCCACTGACCTTCAGGTTAGATATTTGTTTAAATATTGATAATTGGGGGAACAGGTGCCCAGGTTTGAAGTGATCAAAAGTGGTTACCATTTATTGGCTGGGTTGATAGATTACATAAGATGACTTCTGTGGTTTCAGTCTAGTTTCCAGTGCCAGTATAGTGGACTTCCTGAGTATCAGTCTCAGAAGAGACCTTTTGAAAGGGCATGACAATCCTTTTGTCTAGAGGAGTGGCTCCTACCAGTCTGGGGTGAGGGTCATAGGTGGTGTAAAGCAGAAAAAGTTCCACTGCAACTCAGACTACCATATCTCTGTATAAAGAAGAAGAGTTAACTTTCCAAGACTATCAATCGGCCCCCTTCACTCAAACTTACTGTGCACACATTTTCCTTTTCTCCTTCTCACTCAATAGTGGAATTCTGTCAATACCTGCCTGTTCACAGATCAGAAATTAAAGCAATAGCCTGTGATCTTAAAAGTTCCTATTCACCCAAGTTTAAAGTTATTGCTGAACTACAATATTGTCCAGTCAGAGGCAATGATTTTAGCTTAACATCCTATTAAGCTAGAACTGGGTATTCTTTGTGGAAAGACTGGTGAGATGAATTCTACTCCCAGGTTTATGGATAAGCTTTGGTGACACTCCAAAGCAGGAGTGCTGACAGACTGGTCAGACCACGGGGCAATGTGTGAGGAGGCCAGCTCTGCACTCTTGGAAAGGGCAGGGCCTCAGGTGTAATGCGTGGGGTTGGGGACAGCTGACCCTTAGTGCTGCCTGGAGTTTGCTGTGCCACTCCAGTTCAGGCAGCCCTCAGAGCTGCCCGGAACCTGTCGCATGGCACTCTAGCAGCGATTTAAAGGGCCAAGGGCTCAGCCACCACCACTACCAGAGTAGTGGCAGCAGCCAGGAGCCCCAAACCCTTTTGAATCCCCCATCCATGGACCTGCTCCATAGCAACTACTTGAACTTAACATACCTCTGTCCAGTTTCCTACCCCTATCCTAGCTTACCTGTGCCCAGCTCCTACATGGTCCCTAGACTCTGTTGTGAAAGGAGAGTCGGTGGAGCTAGGCTCCATGGTCTGCAGAAGACATCCAACCCACAAACCCAACCACTGTCCTTGCACAGTCACACCAGTTCTGCTCCATAGCAGCAGAGTTGTGGCCTGGAGCTCACCATTAGCTATTGCAGTATTGTTGCTATGGCATTTACTTAGCAAGTACTCATGCTGTAGAAATGTGTGGAAGCAAATCATGTCCATCTTGAACTCAGCACAATAGAACAAAATGATTCCAGAAAGGATAGTATGCCATAGAGGTGCCATACTTTAAAATTGAGCAATAGATTGGATACAAAATGAATTCTATTTTCATAGATCCATCTGCCGCAATTCATGTTTTATCAAAGCAGTTTATATGATTCCAGACAAGACTGTTAAAGAGCACTGGTTTCTGAGGTTGCTATGGATACTGAGCAATGCACTGTCATCTTATGATGTGAAAAATTGTTTACACTTATGTGTTCATTTGCTTTCTCCAGAACGACACCAGCTTCTTTATCTAGCTCTTCACCACACCTTTTGATAAAACCTGAGGGAAGGGGGATCATTGGTCTGAGCACCAGGATGGAAATACCTAACCTCCCAGGAGCCACAAGCTCAAGTAATGGCCGTGTCAAGGCAGATGAACAGAGTTCCCTCAATGCACTGTGTGCAGGTCTTTGGAAAAAACCTTGGAACTGAGGTCTTATCTGCTCCCTATCTCACTAAAGATCCCCAATACTTTGTTTAAGAATAAGGTTGTTGGTTTTTTTTACTGTGTCCTTGGTCAAAAATTGCCTTTACTACTGTTGTCCAATGTGAAATAGGGTAGTTGTCTGCTTGAGTGCCACCTACCAGTCCACAAGGGGAACAGAACAATGTTATCTCAGTGATGTTGGAGCCAGCGGATCCTCAGCTGATGTAAATCAGCATAGCTCCATATAAGTTACCGGAGAGATTCTAATTTACCCCAGCTGAGCGTTGTATGTACACAGTATTGCAAATATAACCGTGAATCTAAGTAGCTGCTGTCACATCTCCTTAAGGACAGCTTGCTGTATACATAGTGCGATGCTGTATGAATAGTAGCTAGAATATTTAAAGCATTTTTGGATCCATCATAATAAAATATGCCATATAAATGTACACTATTATTAGCTTTCAGAAGTGTGGTCCTGTCTAAGATTCCATATGCTTCTGTCTTTGCCAGCTGTACATGATTTCAGAGGAAGACCTTGTGTGTGTGTGTGTGTGTGTGTGTGTGTGTTTCAGACCAGATATGAGCTCTGTGCTTTGTCAGCATTGAGATTTAGCTGTTGTACAGCAATATGCCTTAAAATATGTTCCTCCAAAATGTGCTTTAAATGGATTTGTGATGAAATAAGTGAAAACTGAAGGCAAACAGGTTCTCTCTGCAGAACCCAATTTTAATACCTAGCTAAGAAATTATATTCAACAAAATAAATTCATGGCAGATTTTCATTTATGTAGGCAAGTGCCATCCTTGAAATGGACCTCATAATAAATTATCAAGATTGAATGAAATTACAAAAATTTATTATTTTACATGGGCTACTATCAGCACACCTTCATTATTATACTAATGACAAGGAGCCAGAATAAATGCCAGATTAAGGCAAGGAATGTATAGGCTCATAACTACATCTCTGGCTTCTAGAGTCACTGGATGAGAATAAGCTCAGCTTTCTTTGAGAAAATAAGGTTCTAGGATTCATGGATGCAAAAGAAAAAATGGAATACTACTGCTAGTAAAAACTATTTTGCTGCTATATGATGCCTTTCACTAAATGTGAACCATGTGTAACTGGTTTCTGTCTGAGTTGCAGAAAACGTAAAACAATAGCTCCACGAGAGTGAACTGCTCTTCTTAATTCTGAAAGCTGCCACTAGGCAGGGCAGAGGCATGGCCTGGGCAGAACTATGGTGCAGAGCTGGGGACCTTGTTTAGAGAGTGCCTGAACCCTGAATTGGGTTTATTTGGTCCAAATCAGAATGGAACAGAAAACTTCTGTTTATCTTGAAAATAGGTAACATCACTGCCTGATTCCTCTCACGGTCTGATGTAAGTGATTCAGCTCTGACTTGGAAGAACCATCTCTGTTGTGAAAAGGAAGTCTCCATGCCAGTTTAATATTTAACCTCTCTGCTGATGACCCCCACTAATAAAGGTGTTAGTTGTGGTGATGATTGTACCAGGATGTATCAGCCCCACACTAGTACAGAAAGAGATACCCTTCTCTCTTAGCTGAGGAGGCCACGCTGCTCCAGCTGGAGCCCCCTATCCTGGCCATCATCCACCCTGGTGTAGTTGTCCAGCTCAGCAGTACTATTCATGGAGGCCATTGGACTGCATGGACCCTGACTGCAAGGACTGTGGTATGGACTTTGGCCAATAGGCTGCACCACCCTTCTACCAATGGCTGTAGGAAGGACTAAGCCCAGAAGTTGCACAGCCCTGAGAAACCAGACACCATGATAAACTTGAAGCATGTCTTCCCCAGCCCAGAAGGATGATAGAGTGTATTAGCCTCGTGAAAATGATTTATGTGAGGTGGATATTTACTAATAGGGACGAGCCAAATCCTCATTTCATATATTTTAGAGCACCAAATAGCTATATGATGGAGATGACTCTCTCTTTTTTTTCTTTACAATTGACCTGAACTGAATTCTAAAATAGTAATTTTTTTTTAAAAAAAGATGTTTAGTATGGGAATTACTTGCGTGGCAGAACTAGGCTGAACGTAATATTGCAATACATGTTCATATGCAAAATCTAACAACTGTATGTTGTGCCATCTAGTTGCTTCTAAATTAGCATACCAGGAAGTCAGAGAGCTATATACAATTGGAAAGGAACTACTGGGGGAAGTAGAATATTGTCGCAGGAGCACAAGATTTTCAGTGAAGGGATTATATTGGAGATGCGTAAATCAACACAAAATTTTACCTCCAGATTTTTATAGTGAGTTAGGGATTTAAGTAAGGGATGAAAATTAAAGAGTGTAAAAAGCTGAAAGTGATTTTCAGTTTTAAATATATCAGTTGAGACAAGTGTAAAGCCCAATATGTTCCAATTTCATTTCAGCATTGAACATTTTCATCTATTGGACAAGTCTCAGATTTCAGCAGAAGTTATCTAAGGATGTATATACCCTGTAATTAGACACTTGTGGTTGGCCTGTGCTGGCTGACTCAGGCTCAGAGATCTTGGGCTATGGGGCTGTTTGACAGAGCTCTTGGACCCAGTCATCCTTTATTTTGCATCTTCCATCTCCATGGGAAATTACCAGGTTCAAAATGCCACATGTTTTTCTTGGACCAACTACTCTTTGGACTTACAGGACAAACAAGGCTATTTACATGTCATTAAGTTAATCACAGAGCCATTAGGTTTCCAGGGCATCAATAATGGTGCTCATAAGCACATTTAGAACTATAAACAGATGCACGTTTCATATATCTAACTTCACATACAAGAATGATGCATGCACAAAAATAGGATCCAGTACAGATCCAGAAGACTGACATTAAAATTGACAGGTTACATGAGCTGTTTTGTGTAAAGCATCTTCAAGTTATGTATATTCATAAGACAGTTCCCACAAAGCTTGGGAGGTGTCATAGGGTTCATTTTGAAAATTGTTTATTGTGGCATAGATTTTTCAAAGCCATAGTAGCTGTTTTGTAAAACCTGTCCTTTTTCATGTCGTGATTTTTGGGAGCTGGGAGAGAAAGATAAACCTTATAGTTTTATTTTGATGACCATTTATTCCAATACCCAAACAAAGATAAAGTATCTAATCAATTTTTTATTAAATGATAGGCTATAAATTTCCTTTATTTTTCAAAGTGGTTTAACTAACTTACTGTTATTTAACAGCACCATCCCTGAAAAAATTAAATCTTCTAGTCACAACCAAGTTATAGTAGCAGTGTCAGCTTCTTCATACTGCTCTACAACATAAACTATAGTCATGACCTGCATACTCATTATGGCTCTGATCTATCAAAGCACTTGTGCATATGTTAATTTTACACATCTGAATAGTACCATCAGTGGGGCTATTAATGAAATTCTCTTTAAGCTAAAGAACTTTGCTGGATCAGGGCCTAAAACATGGGATGCTTAGTTGAGTCTCCAAATGGGGCAGAAATTGCTGCCCATTACATTGAAGTTTTTTTTGGGGGGGGAGGGGGTGATGTGGACACCTGCTCATTAAGGATGGTTAAAAAGAGGGGTTTTTTTTTAAATCTCTCATTCCGCAGTACTCTTATTCAGACTAAAACTGAACCTGTGCCAAACTTTGAGATTCGTGATGTTGATTTACATCTTCTTCCTCATCTCCCTCACCAAGGTAGTTTGGTATATTCAGATAACAGCTGTGACCTTGCTTGTTATACAGCATTTAAATTCTGTGAGTAAAGCCACATTATCAACTCCAAAGGGTAGCTCAGATATTAACATAACACGTTACTTTATGTCATTGGCCGGCATGTTTTCTTGTGTGCTCCAGGTCAAAGTGATCATCAGATTTGGTGCTGGGAAAGAATTTTTTTTCAAAGGTCAG
Organism: Pelochelys cantorii; assembly: GCA_032595735.1. Taxonomy (NCBI): domain Eukaryota; kingdom Metazoa; phylum Chordata; order Testudines; family Trionychidae; genus Pelochelys; species Pelochelys cantorii. Next base: position 83,944,122 of record CM064328.1, read on the forward strand.
ATTGGCAGAGTTTTTTGCCTGCTTCTGCAATATGGGGAATATACCACATGAATATATCTAATCAAAACAATTTCCTGTCATTTCAGGGGCTTCAGACATTGGTGGCACCTTAACAATTAGTATCATAGTAAATGAAACTTACTTTGTTGTAACACTGGAGTTCTCCAACACTTTAAGTAATTTTGGAATGCAGTGAGTGAATTCAGTATGAATTAGAGCATTTTGCCCCCAACCAAATGTGTTAAACCAGACTCTGTCGAATGCTGGGGATCCCTGGGCCACTGGATTTTCTAACCATCAGTCATCAAGTGAGGCACTATTCCAAAAAAGGGAAAAAGCACTGAGCACAACTAGGCTCTCAAAAGTGTCAGCATTTATCAGTTACGAAATAACAACCACCACCTTCTTCCAATATTACAAAATAAGCAGTCCACCTTTTTTTTCTTCATTATAGGCAGAATCTACAACTTTGTTCCACTTCACCCATAAAATCTGACAAGTGGGCTAGAGTCTGATCTCAGTGGCTGGAGTTCTACTTGGGATTTATACTGGTACAGTCACAAGCCATACAGAGCTTTGAACGGTCACATTTGTCATTCAGCATGGAATTTTCACTCAGTTTCCACTGACAACAATTCTACTGAGCAATCCTCTAGACAGAGGGTCTTAAATTAAACAATGAATGTTATTTTATCAGCACTATTCTCAGTCTTTGCTGTTAAAGCAACAAACATTATTTTACCAAGGATGAACTGTGTCCCACATTTAACATAGCTTTCTGAGTTTTTAAAATATTCATTTACTTAGGTCCAGAGCAGACTTGCTTCTGTCTGGTAATTACAGTAAGGAGATTGCCTTTTTGGGGTAATTATTAATTAATTCTTGTCTCAGCATTTGGGTGTCTCCAGAAGCTGTAACTAAGGAGGAATACACCCATTTCCAACTTCTCTCTTGGTGTCTTCTGATCTCTGCCTCTGGCACACAACTGTTTACTTTCCTGAGGACTGAAATTCTTTAGTCTAACTCTAACCAAAGTTACTAGGCTCAGGATAGGAGTAATTGGGTGAAATGTAATGACCTGTGAAATACAGGAAGTTACACTAAAAGTCTTTCTGGCCTTGAATTCTGCAAAACTATGAAAGGTGTACTAGAGGGCACCTAATTTTCTTTTTTAAATTTCATCCAAATCAGCTTTTTTCCCTTGCATTGTGTGGTAATCATAACACAATGTAGATTGGGATGTTTCAAACTATGTCTTTCAGAGGACACTGGAACCTTCCAGATATCTTTATGATTCTATCTCCACTCTGGAGTTTTACCACAGAAATTTTGAGAGTAGTTCTTTTGTTTTACTCCTAAGCAAGTTCCCATTTGCTTCCTTGATATACACCAATCTGATCAGCAGATTTCAAACAAAGACAGTGGTTTTACTTTTGTGTGGCAATAAATTTTATGCAACTGCTTATGAAGGCTGAGCTTCTCAATAGAGTACCTAATTTTTGTTTTATGTAAAATACTTCAACACCACGTTGAAAGATATGGAGAAACCCGTTATAAATTTCGTGGGGAAAAAATGTTTTTTTCTACTTCAGAAGAGTTGCAAGTGGCATTTTTTTCCTCCAGATAGCTACTCATTACTTACCAGGTAAACTATTCCAAATAGGGGTTTCAGGATATATTTTGTTAAAAAAATATAGTTCTGTAAGGATCCCGATTATCCTCTTTTGCTTTATTGAGTATATTTTTTATTATTTGAATAATTTAATCTGCCCGCTTATTTGGCTGCTCACATGAACTTGGTTCAAATACACATTGATTTTTCTTCTGCACTGTTATGTGTAAAAAATGATCAAGAGATCTATGTCTTGCAAAAACAGATTTCAGATTAAGAATCACTGTTTCTCCCAGAAACTGTCAGAACACTAGAATCAGGGTGGTGAGAATATGAGTCAATTACCTTTAAAGAATATTTGCCTTCAGTATACAGAGGACAATTAATACATATTTCCAAGGTCTTTCTTGTTTCTTCCTAAGGATGTGGGTGACTGGTATGTTAGGCTGTAGTTATCAATGTGTTGGTGTATTAGACATCACACTAGCAACCCAGGCTGGTAAAGAATTTCTCTGGCTCTCCTTTTGTACAGATGTTCTTGAATATCACATTTCAGATTTCATCCTGCAAGGAATGACTTATTCCTCTCCTTTAACAAGTACATGGCCAATAACAATTCAACTCATGAACAGAACTACATTGATGTACCAGAGATGAAACTTCTCCTAACTTTTGGACATCCCTCAGGCCTCAACTCTCTGATACTTGAACTTTTGCCTTCTCTTAAGATACAATTCCTGTATCCCCAGTAGCTGATCAGTATATTTTTAGTAGAGATTGGTAGGCTTCAGTAAGCATGTGCACTTATGCTTCTATATCGGGTTCCATGGTGCCTTCAGCTTCTGATGCATATGCCCTATTGAAGAGGAGCCAGTTTAATCCAAGCATCGCAGTGAAGCATAAGAACTGAGTTGTGGCAGATAGCCCTATTGTATCTGCCACAACTCAGTTCTTATGCTTCACTGCGATGCTTGGATTAAACTGCTCCTCTTCAGTCTCACCAGTAATCTTTGTATTCTGTTGGCTCAACAGATTGCTAAGGGTTTATGATCAGTTTCTATCTCAAAATGTGAAATATATTGGGGAACACTTTGGAACCTGCCTAGTAAGGTGTGCATCTTCCTTTCAGTTTATGAATCATTCTGAAACCACCTTGAACGTATGTTTCGGTTTATACAGCAAGCACCTCCAGTGCTGGTGGAAGATTGGCATTATAAGTGACAGACAGCATCAAATCAAATAAAGTAAAAATCTTAAATGAACCATATAAAAATGGTTGGGCAGGTCAAACAAATATTCAGACTTGACTTTTTCAGACTGAAAACTTTGAGATTTTTCTGGTAATTTATCTCTCCTTTCTCTTTTTGAGACTGCAGAGACTTCTAATTCATTTTACCTCAGCCACCGAGCAGCCCTCTGACAGTTATCATTGGTTCATTAGTACTTACCCTGAACTGGAAGTACACTTATGACCCATAGATCATAGTCTCCCTGTCTCTTGAGTCCTCATAATGTGAAAAGGCCTAAACTGTTACATGAACTCTTAAAATGTATTTTTGTCTTCTATGAACTATCATAGAGAGAAGTTGCTAAAAAGTTAACATTATAAATATGCATTTAACCCTTGGAAACAATAAAAAAAGTAGTTGACAATCCACAATTGACAATATCACTGCCTCTCCTTGTATAGCATCTCAGGGTACATCTACACTGCATGCTTTTTTTTTAAATAAACTACTTCGGATTAGTTATTCTGAAATAGCTTATTTTGAAATAGAGCGTTCACACTACAGGGAAGCATCAAAATTAGTCCAAGGCAGACTCTCCTAATGTGGGTGCACTATCTCAATTTAGAGCCCCATGAAGCAGAGGGGAGAAGTTTCTTCGAATGGCCCTAGTGAGGAGCTATTTCAAAATAGCAGCAGTGGAGCGTCCACACTGCAGCTATTTCAAAATAGCTATTTTGGAAGAGGAGCTATTCCTCGTGGAATGAGGTTTACAGAAGTCGGAATAAGTCACCCATTATTTCAAAATAACGGAATTGCTGTGTAGACGCTCGCATTGTTACTTCAGAATAATGCTAGTTATTCCGAAATAATGGTGTGGTGTAGGCGCACCCTCAGACATAAAACCTTTTATTCCTGCACAAGCTACCAAAATGTGTGCTGAAGCCCAGTGCTTTGTTGACTATAATTTCCTCCTCTTCAGCTTGGATTAGTTCCCACCCCCGACAAGTCCCTAAAATGCATTCCAAATGATGCTCTTAAGTTCATTTTCCTAGACTGTTGGTTTGAACACCTCAGTCCCCTTCAACTTTACGTTCCCCCTTTCTCCACCACATCAAGCATGTGTTTTTTCTCCTCACTTACAGGACTCTACATCAGTTAGTCCCTTCCAAACTATCAACTCTAATTTCTTAATGCTACCCTCTTCTTTGCTGTGCCATCAAAGCCAGCCTTGCTTGGGTACTCCTCTGGGCTTCTCACAAGTAACTGTGTGCTTTCTCCCAAGTCTTCCACTCTGCACGGAAAGAGCTCCCCATTAGCATTTGTAAAGCCACCAACCTCCCCGCATTCTAATCTCTTTGGATCCAACCCTTCCAAACTAAGCATGGCAGAAACTATTCAATGTATTGTTTGAAGAGTACACAATCTGAAAGCATTTTACATACAGAAGTGGAAGCCTGGGTATTATTGCTCGGACAAAAGCAATACTATTGCTATTGGATTCAGTCTCGGTAGCAGGTGATACCCTTTCTTTTTGAGGGGCTTTACTTTATATGACTATGAAGACAGCTGGCCATAAGGTGGCCCTATTGTCATATATCCACTGAAAGACACAGGAAGGAACAGCTTTAGAGGGTTTATTTCTGTATCTGTGTGACGTGTGAGCACGGGCTATCCATTTTCACTGAGCTTTTATTATCTGAAAAATAAACACATGACTCTTCAAAACCTTTCCTAACATATGTGGTGTATGAAAAGACACAGGCCAATTAGGAAACTCAGGTCTCCCTCAGGCTGTTGATTGGATAAACAAATTAGGAAAAAGGCTTCTAGGAGCTTTCACACTTTGTCCTGCGGGAGTACAAGGTGAAGCTAGCACCATTTTCGTGCTAGCGTCTACAGAAGAGCGGGGCTATGTCCCCATTGCCCCTGCTGGTGTGGATCAGTGGACAGTGATTGATACACTTACATCATGCAACTATATCCTACCCCGACTGTACTCAGTGTTTTGTGAAACCACGTGTGGAAACCTGCTGCTGAGCAAAACTACATATTCATTAAACTTGTTTATTTTTTCTGTCTGCACACCCACAAGGCCCTCCTTGCCTCCACCTTTCCTTCCCTCATTTTACCATTAAAATCAAAACAGAAGCACAGTGCTTGCTATTGAAGGGCAGGTCCTGAGCTGATGAAAATTGTCATCATTTCATCAATGGAACAGTGGCAATTCACATCAGTTGAAGATCTGTCCCTTTGTGCTCAATCTTATTCTCATGGACTTCAGTGAGAGGCGGATCTGGGCCCAGCTCATAATTATGTCTAAATGATGTGCATTTAAATGTTCCTTACTTGTTGGAAGAGAAGTATGTATAGAAATCAGCAACAGCCTTCTGCAGTAATGCAGCTGTTGGAACACTATTTACATAAAAGTTTAGTAAAGAGAAATTGCTATCCTTTTTCAAGTAATCTGTGAATACATTTCCCATCCATCTTCCAGCTCTGTGCAATAAGAAATGTTCCCAGATTTTGGGTTTTATTACCTCCATTTACCAGTCTTTCAAGTGTCCAGATAGCAGACATCAAATCGTGGCCCCATTGAAATTAATGGCAGAACTCCCTTTGCCTCAGGATTTTACCCCCGATCTTTATCACGTTTCTTTAAAGACAACTTACACAAAATAATAGACCAATGATGTTTTGAGGGTTGGTAAAAAAAGCACCTTTTAGAAAGTGCTGCTCTGTTATACCACATACATGGGAACTGATCTTTGCAACTGATTCTTTGACTGTGTTCCAAGCTTTCTCAGCGAGATTTTAGCTTTACAAATACCAGAGTGGATGTTTCCCTTCAAGCATGACAAAAAAAGAAAAAAATACAGCAGAACTGAAGCCTGCAATTTTAGAAAATTACTGGATAAATATGCTGAATGTTTTTAAGTAGTTCCATTTTCACAGGGTGGCAAATGATTTCTTCCTCTTCACTCCCCAAGAGAAGGGAAAAATGAATGAAAGAAAGAAAGGATGAAAACAAAAGATGGTTGCAAGAGTAACCGAAATCCCGAGTGGGTTTGATTTTTCTCTAGAAGAAATTAAGTGAAGAATTCATCAAACATTAATGTTAAGAAGTCAGAAATTCTGGAATGTTTGTCCAAAGTCCCAAGACCCAGAGCAAACTCTTGTCATCCTGCCGGGCTCCAGTCGAAAATCAGAGCCAAAACAAACATAGGCAGAAACTCCATCTGACTGATCATGTGGAAACAGCTGTAACCACTTAGGTGGAAAACCACCTCAAATTCTTCTCCCAGAAAACACTGATGACACGGGAGATGGCGAGCAGGAAAACTCTGTCAGAATCTCTCTTCAGCTGTGGTCAGGAAAATATTTTCTTTCTCCATGACTGTAAATAGATGGGTTCAACTATGGCCACAATAAAATGCAAACCACAGAAATGCTAAATGCTCTTCTGTCTTGTCTTTTCTCTTGTGTATTTCTTAATGTTTGATCATAGCTTGCCAAACACATAGGTGGCTAAACATCTTCTGTTCAGCCTTTTTCTTATTACTGTCCGTAGAGGACTTTTGTCAAGAGCTCTTCAGCAGGAAAATATGAAACATGCTGGAAGAAATAACAATCATAAATAAAGCCGAAAGAAAGAAAAAGAATCTAACTTAGGCTGTTGGATCACAGCTGGCCAAGCTGCAAATGGCTTCCCTAAGGAATCTTGCAGGTAGAGGAAAACAGACAGAAGGAATCAGTGGAAACCATCCAGGGGTAAAGAGAAAGGAAGTTTGGATAGCATACTCCATTTTGGATCCTTCCTCATCGTGTAAAGCAATTCTTGGGGATGCTGATTTTGGAAGTGGAACATATTGGGCTTTCACATTTTCTGCACTGCCAAATGTAATAGTTCTGGATTCCCTATTATTTTTATGAGAATGAAAACCATTCTCTTGAGATTTCTACTATAGCACTTGTTTTATAATTAATTATAACTTACCAGCAAAATTATTGAAAAGTACATACAAAAATAAATAGGCAACTATTTTCTAGTAAGAAAAATCATCACGATTCCTTCTTTTTTGTTTTTCCCCACATTCATGCTGACTCTTTAAAAAATTAGTTACTGTGATTCACTGATGTTTCTATGTACTATTTTTCCAAGAAGAGAGCTACAAAGCTGCTTATTTTCATTCTTTCTAATTTAACTCAAAACACTATAGCGGCATTGATTTTTGTGCCTCCTCAGCAATATATTTTAGTAAAACAATTTTCAAGACCTATGCAAGACCCGTCCAAAAAATAATATAAATGAAGCAATAAGCTTGTTAAGGTTTTGTGTGTGCAACTCTAACTACGATTTGCAGATATTATTGACGACAGTTTCCATATTAAGAAGGTCTTTGCAGCCATGAAAATATGCATAAATGGAGATTTTGCCTGCCCAGGATCTTCAAAGGAGAGTGAAACAAGCAAAAATTGTGTCTGTCAGAACAATGCCTCTAGGGAAAAAAGGCCATAGAATTTTTGAAGGTGACACCTTGATGAAAGTGTCCACAGAATTATAAATATATTACATAGTCAATGGGTAAAATCTATGTTAACATAGAATTAAGATTGCTTGGTGCTATGTCAAATCTGCAGAATGCTGAATTGAACACAAATCAAACTTCTGAAAGCCAATAAATTATGCTTGCCCATGCAACCTTAATTCTGCCCTCTTTCAGCAATGCCCCAATATGCCCTGTTAACACACATCTTTACTCTGCCAACCCCACAACTGCTGAAAGGTAAAATCTCTTCATCTCCTTGTACAGCCCATTCACTCTCATTCACAGGAACCCACCTAACACTCTAAAAGGACAACAAAAGGTTGCCAGTGCTACCTTCCCTCTGGTCCCCTGGAGGATGTAATACTCAGCGAGAAATATTTGCACATACTCCAGGTGCAGTCAGTGTGTTAGACAGGCCTACACTATCTCATGAAGGCCATAGTTGGGTCTGCTTTGTGAAGGGATGATTGTGATATAAGGACATGTGTGGATTACTAGGATGTGTGTAACAGCTGTGATCGTGGCACAAGAATATCTGTTTTGCATCCTTTGATGCATGTAAGAAAAGGGAAAAGCTACATAACCTCATCACTTCCCCGTAGCCCCAAATCCTTCTCCTCCTATTACCCCCCCATTCATCCCTCCTTCCCAGAAAGCACTTACACTCTAATACTTCCCCCAAGACTTTGATTATATTTCCTCCAAAATAAAATTGTAACTCTTGGCATGCAAATTGGAGCAAACTCCAACCCACTCAGTCCAAAACTCTTTTTACCTTAAGTGGCAGTGGGTGGTATTTTGATTGCCACATACTTTAACATTACTGAGAATAAATTCATCATCATCAAGAGGTCTGCAATTCATTCAGTCATTAGTACCTCTCAAGTTTAACAGTACAGGGCAGTGGAAGAACACCATAAGAAGTGGAGAATGGCCATAGTGAGCCAAACCAATGGTTCATATAGTCGAGTATCCTGTCTTCCGACAGTGGCCAATGCCAGATGCTTCAGAGGGAATGAACACAAACCCCTGTCACCCATTCCCAGCTTCTGGCTTGCAGAAGCTAAAAACGCTTCAGAGAATAGTTTTGTATTCCTGCCCACCCTTAATGAATTTATTTAGTTCTTTTTTAATCCTTTTATAGCCTGAGCCTTCACAACAAACTCTGGCAAAGAGTGCCACAGATTGACTGTGCATAGTGTAAAAGAAATGCTTCATTTTGGTTGTTTTTATCCTGCAGTCTATTAATTTCATTGGGTGACCCCTTCATTCTTGTGTAATGAGGAATAAATGATATGTTCTTATTTACTGTCCATTTTTTGGGGGGTGGGGGGGCTTTTAACTCAAGAATCCTTTGGTCAAATTATCCCAAATTTAGATCACTAATATTATCCCATATCCCCATAAGACATATCAGATTTCAAAGAAACCTGATGAACTGTTCAGATTTTAGAGCATTTACACTAATCCAGCTTTAAACCATGTAAAATGGAATGGAATGGAATGTCCACTAGCTGTTTTTTCTGAACTGGTATATGAGTCATGTGAAAAGCTGTATGTTTTCTAAAATACTTTTCTCAGTTCAGGTTCCCCAGAAATTTAATGGGTGCCACCGTGCTACTCTGTGCAAAATTTGAAAGATTGAGATCATTTTGACCACATCACATCATTTTATTTCTACCTACATGGGAACAAACAAACAATTTAGAAATTCTTGACAAAATTACTATTTTTCTTGCATGTATAGTTCCAGAACACCTGGTTCGGATGACCCCAAATTTGGATCACTGCACCCTCCTGAGACAGACCAAATAGTAAAGACATCAGACTAAGCATGTTGATCTTAGAGGAAAAGGTTGAACTTTTAAAAAGAAGTTGTGAAGCAACTTTAACTATACTGGCACAGCTGCTTGGATTGGCCTATTAGCAGATTAGCCTTTTCTTCCAAAGAACATGTGGTGATGATTCTCTAGCCTGCCTGACAGGGTACTCCTATGCATGTGGGAGAGTTAAATCCACATCCCTGCTCTTCTCAGACCAAGTGGAAATTTGAATTCTGATCACCCATATTCTGGATGTGAGCTCTGACCATTGGGCAAATGGCAAAGCAGGGTTACCACCATTTATTGTGGTTTAGTCTCAGTAGCCATATTGCCTCTGAGCACATCTACTAGATCAGGCCCAGCATGTGAGATAGATGGGGGAACACCTAGCCTGAGGATCCCATGAGGACTTCAGCATGAGGTAGGTGCTGAGCATGAGGATTTAGGTAGCTGTGGTCATATCTGCTAGAATGTTTTAAGGCACTGAGGGGGCTTTATACGTGCAAGCTTCAGTGCCTAGGGAATTTAGGCATTTACAGGGTTAGTTGCCAAAAGTGACAGTTACCCAGCATTGGAGACATTAAGGTCAAGAGAACATTTTGTAATTACATTTATTCATTTACTGGTTAAAGAAATAGTGGTTATATTTTCCAGTCAATGGTAAATGGTGATTCTGCTATAAATATAAGATATAAAATGTAACAAAACAACTGATCTGATTTCACTTACTTGTCAAAAAGAAGAAAGAAATTGATATTTGAAATGCATTGCACTCCAGCATTTAATATTTTATGGAGATAAAAATATTCTACAAACTAAATCCGGTTTATTTACTATATCTGTGTTTCAAGGAAGCTGCATTTCTAACGTACAGAGGAGATTTTAGTAGAGCATATTGTGCTACGAACAACAGAACCACAAGATCTTTCATAAGTCCGAAAGTCATTTGAGTCAAGAGTAAGTAAAGTAGAACAGAGTCAGGGTCGTGGAGATAAAAGGGTGTGGATGGGAGGAGAAATCCAGAGAAACCTGATGGCTGCTACCTTGATAATCAATGCCAGGCAGATGTCAAGCTGAAATGAGAACAAGAAAAGTCCAGTATTATTATATGTATCCTTTTTCCACAGCTGCAGCTAGACCAGTGCCCAGGAGTGTTGCCAGCAAATCCCCTTCCTCAGAGAAGCAACAGGAACATCTGCTATCATAAGAAGGGAGGAAAAAATAAAGCCACAGTGCATACCTGTCTTTGAATATATGAACCTCTAACCTAAGGGCAGTGAGATACATTCCCTCTTCTGAGCCTGTCAGTGGTTCTGTGCCATCCCTTTTTGGTGGCTCAGTTTTACCAAACTGGGTCTCCTACTTAACTCAAATTAGCCCTGTCTGTCTACTTAACATAAAATGAATCAATCAGCCCTTAACTCCTGGTCTTGCAGTCTTTCTTTGTCTCCCTATTAGGTCCCTATAGACAGCTTGGCATGGGGATATTGCCCCTCTGTTATCCCAGGCCCTTCTGCCTCCCACCCTGCCTCTGCTCTCTTTCCTTTATTGCTGGGCTTGTGTTCCTTACTGGTGACAGTTTTGGGAGTGGGTCTCCATGACTGGCAGTTCTGGCAGCTGAGCAGGGGGTGTGGTCAGCCTGGTTGCACAAAGTGGGCAAGATTCTCTTTCTTCTTCTTATGTTCTGTGTGAGGTTGCAAACCCCACTGCAGAGTCACCTGGGATTGATGTGCATGTTTGTTAGGATTGTCGAAGTAGTATGTAGGGGCAACTGGGGACTGACTGAGCGTGGGCTCAAGACATATATGCCTTAGAATCTCTCATTAATAGGTGAGAGGGGAAATGGAAGCATGAAATAGCTGCATCAGATAAAATGAACCAGTGAGTGTGCAGAATGATGGGCACCCTCTCTCAGGCTTGGCTATCCTATTTTTTGGCACTCTAGACAGGGTCATGTTCCCAGCCCCCTAGAGGGGAGAATTTAGCAGAAAGAACCCTTACCTTCTGGTCACTCTATTCAAAAGGGGAGATCCAGTTAGCCCATGAGCTGCAATGACTCAAAGTATGCTTTATTTATTTTCAGAGACCAGCCTTATCCTTTACTGTCTCTTATGAGCATGATCACGCCAAGTAAATCAGTTCCTTCATCCCTACACATGAACATGAAATACAATGCCCTAGTCACTGATGTGACTGGAGGTGTGGCTTTAAAGTTCCATCACCTAAGTTCTATGCTCCCATGTATGAGACACTTTTAATGATTCCTATAGGGGTCCAAGATTGAAAATGGAAACAGAGATGAGACATGGGCCTCGGAAAAAATCCTAACAGTGACCATTTATATATTAGAACTAGTCAAATGCTAGGCACAAAGTACATTTGATTTTTGCTATTTTTCATCAACTATTTCAACAAATCCGTTTTTGGCATAACACCAAAGCTGCTGTTCACAATAAAAGAATCCTACTGGACTATATTGATTATACACCAGTGTGAACTCTTAGGATGTTGTGTGGCTACTGCTTATGTCATACAAAGTCTTTCACCTCTAAAGCTACAGATCCAGCCCAGGTTGTTAATAAATTCCAAGAAGAAGAATCCCAGGGGGTTGGATTTGATGACCTCTTGAGGTCCCTTCCAACCCTATGAGTCTATGAAATGAAAAGTGTTGCCATCAATTACTGCTCAATCAGATGGCTGGCCTACATTACAGATTTGTTGATCTCAGGCTATTGTAGTAGATGGCTGTTCACATCACAAAACCAAACAAATCCACGAACCATAGCAGAGAAGCCAAGGACTGAATGGACATGGAGACGGAAATACCCTTTCATCCCTGCAGGTGAAGAGGGGTTACTTTGAAATAACTCCCTAGTGTAGACCAGGGCCAAGGATAAATATTTTAATGTTGGTAAGCAGAAGCAGAACAAGGATGCATGCCTTCCGCTGCATGAAAATGACCTTACCAGTAAAATAATAGTGGAGAAAAAATATATGATCTAGAAGTAGAATGGCATTGAAATGTAATGTTTTTCAAAGTCTTCCATGAAGCATTAGTAGCACTTTACTGGTTCATTGTGAGTGGTCACTATCTTTTATTTAAAAACACCTGCAAAATCAATGCATTCATTATTCACAATAAATGTTTTAAAAGTGATTACCACACGTGTGCACACTTTTTATCCCAAAAGCTCTGCAGCCACATAAAGACCAATAAGCTGCAAACTTTCATTTTCAGTAAGGGAATATGCTTTTTTTAAAAATTAATACAGTACACAAATATTTCTGACTTTTACTTGTTTGTGGTCTTATCTCAAAAATCTAAGCCTATGTGTGTGTTTTTTCAAATTGTACTGAAATATATGACTTTCCAGTCTGAGAACCTGTACAAAGGGAATGTTCATCTTAGATGTATAAACTGTTAAATATAGTGTTTTATAACAGAAAATATGACAGCCCTACCCTATAGCATCACAAACTTAATGCTATAATATTCCTATAATCTCTTCACAAGTTATGTCACATAAATATGTCAAAGGGTTGTCATATTGTGAATACCTGTGAAGAAAAAATGGAGCACATTTACATAAATACATTCTAGGAAAAGGTTTAGGAGTGACTACAGATGCCAACCAAAATTCTCAGCAGCAAAAGAAAGCAAGCTACTGAAATCTAAAAATTAACGTATATCATTTGTGGTTGGGACTGTGTTCCTATTTGTAACTTTTCATCCAACTGTACCTGCTGTGCCTCATAATCTGTAGTAAGGATGGACTAACTGATATGGATGAAATAAAAATTGACCAAATATTGCATTTGAAAATTCACCTGAATTATATCTGAGCCTTTTTACCATGTTAAAAAATTGATAAACCTCTTTAAAATTCATCACATACATAACACTTGTATCATCTGGGATTTGAAACAGAGCACCAAAATACTGTGACCAAGAAATAAATTGTTCCTGGACAACACACAGCCTGGAGAAGAAAAGGAAGCACCAGAAATATAGTGGAAAAGTAAACTCTTGAAAAGTTACAGACTGATTTCTACTGAAGCATTTCATGCAAACTCAAGAGCTTTTGATATCCAATGGTTACAGCACAGGCCTCAGTTTACAACTGTGAAGTGGGATCAATAATACTGATTTAAAGGATGGATGCAAAAATGTTTTTGTAAAGCATTTGGAAAACTTTGGATGAAAAGCATCTTGCAGATGGAATTATTCTTACTTTACAAACTTCATAACAAATTGAACTTCATTGTTATTTTTAAGAGCTGGCATTGCTAACAAAGACACAAGGATAATTTCTACTCCAAGCAGTTTGAAATTGTAGCTTGTTTTCTTTCTGACATGCCCCAGCTTCCATATAACAATATCATGCTCTGGAGAATAAAATACATATAGCAATGCACAGCTCCACATCAGGTGAAAAAAAATATGGGGAAATAAGGCCTTTTGGAAGTGTATGGTATGCAGAGAGCTGAGCAGGCTTATGGAGGAAAGGAAAGTTTCAAGGAAATGTAAAAGGCTGCAGAGTGGGATGGTAAAAATGCCTTAAAAGTCAGAAATAGTTTTCAACAGGTCTACCTATGCTGCACCCTTTAAGAATCCTTTGTCACTAATTAAAACCTCATGGAAAGGCAAACACAATCCATATGTTTTTTCTACACCCTCTGAGCTGCCATGTGGCAGTTTGAAGCTGCACTTTGGAAACCGTTCTTAGTCCTTTCCAGTATGTATAAACCAAGAAATATTGGGATGATGGGAGGGGATTTGTGTCACAAAAGCCAACAAGGAGGTAAGAGCTTTTCTGCTAACAAGAAGACCATTCAATTTGTAAAACTGGTCTTGTCTGCATCTTCAAAACACACTGTCACTGCTGCTGCCCACATTAGGGGAAAGACTAAAAATCCCGTTTGACAGATTTTGAGATACAAGTTAAACATTAACTATAAAAACACTTTAAAAGATTAATTTAGTTGGGATGAGGTGGTGCCATTAATCTTAGCTGCCATCTTTTGAGATGGTGAAAGACTCTTCCACTGAACTGAATGAATATGATTTTATTCTCAATTGCTAAAACTCTATTTTTCTCTCTCATTTTGAGGTAGAAATCCACATGGGGTGGGTATATACAATCAATTTTCTTAACAACCAAAGAGTCTGAAGGCAAGAGTATTCAAGAGGGAAAGTCCTTCTGATAACAGTGCACTGAAATGCGAATGCCCTTATCTCCACAGGAATGCAGAAAGGCAGCAAAAGTTAAAAAAAAATCTTTCAGATTTTAATTCATGTTAAATTCAGCTGTTTCCAGACAAGAGACTGCTTTACTTCAGATCAGATTGTACCACTGGCCTGCTCCCTTTTATTAATTTAAGCCGTCTCTGGCTGTACTGAATGGAAAAGTCTCCCTGCCGCCTGCGGTTAGGAGTTATTATTAACAGGACAGACGAGTAGAGCTCACATGCCTCAGCAGTTTTATTCAGTGATTATATAAATTCAACCCTGTTTCATTTAAGACTCCCATTTACCTCTATCCCACACAGGTGGGTGCTATCCAACCATGATTGTGACGTGAAAATGGTTTAACACGACACTCCGATTATAATTTACTGGTAAGAGATTAATTTCCAAACAAAGTAGCTTGTCTTGCATTATTCTAGCATGTCCCATATGTTGTTGATACTGTACTGGGGAACTTAGCAGACTGGCAGCGAAGGTGCGAAGATTATTGCCTCAGTATTTTAATTCTTTGACTTGGAAAAATTTGTTTTCTGAAAATTTTTTAAAGATTCTGTTTGATGACATTCCAAGAACTAAACTTCCTTTCCAAATCACATTTGCCCTTGCAGCTTAATAGCAAACAGATTTTAAAATGAAAGTGAATGCATCTTAGCCACTTTATGGCTGAAAGTGAATTATCTGCCACGTGCCACTCAAGATCTTTAGAAAAAAGTTTATATTGCAGATGAGACACACTGTTACTATACTATCTCACATTCACAAGCCAACTACTGGGTAAGAAGAAAACATCAAACCAATGATCTTGGATTTAAAAAGAATAGCTTATCCGTTTGACAAAAAATAAAGTGTCTGTCCAACCTCTCTTTTTCTCTCTCTGGTAATATGGTAGTATGAAGTGGGGAGGAAAATCAGTGTTTACTTCAGATTTGTGTTTAATTTAACTTGGATTTACATATGTGACATTCCCAAATATAAAGAATAATTCATTACATTAGCATGTTGTTTCTTTAATAGAATTCATGGAAGATTATTTTCCAGGTTGGTAAGACTAGGCTTTAGGATTCAAAAACAGTGGATAGAAAATTATTATTTCTTGATTTAATGGTATCGTGGTAACACCTATAGGCTCTAGTCAGGGATCAAGGCCATATTGTGTCAAGTACTGTACAAGCACATTACCAAAAAGACAACCCACATTCCAAAAAGGCTTGCAATCTAAACATAAGACAAGAGAGAACAGGTAGATCAGCTCTATGTTTGTATTGTGGCTGGAATTCCAACTCAGGAGTTCCTGGCTCCAGGTCCCACACTTAATCTTCTGGATCAGGTTGCTCCTCTGTTTAAGTAATTTGGGTTTCTTCTCAATGCAATTTAAGGATGACCACAACATTCTTTGTGAAAATAAGAACCAATAGAATCTTCTAGGACAAAGAACAGAACATTTCATCTAGAATGCCTGGTGTCTACTCAGGACTTTAACCTTTTCAACAGTTTATGGGCACTCCTTGCCAAACAAAAAACCAAAATCTACTTTTAGCTCTGGGCACACAACTCAACAATGGGGATTATTCATGCAGATACCAGGGCAGAAGCTGGTCCTTAGTGATTGAAAATCACTGTTTTCAGTCAGAATGATGTAGTTCTTATCCACAGACTATATTACAATATGTTCATTATAATTTTAGTGCCATTATCTCATATAAACAAGGCTTGCTACAACACTGTGACTATATTGTAAGAGACCGTGAGTAAAGCATGAATCTCTGGCTTGTGCTACAAGACTTGTCCCATAGGTCAGAAGCAGATTATTTGCCTAGAAAACAACAAATATGGAATTGAGTTCCCCTTTGATTTTTCTCCGTTTATGATTCTCTACAGGCTGGGGGACTTGGGGCGGACTATAACAGGCTCCTTTTGTGCATGTTATTCTGGGAAGCAAGACTAGTTTTCTTTGTCTTCTTTTCCATTTACATTAATATTTCTTTGCACATAAGCAAGGAGGGTAGAGTTTAATGGGAAGCAATTACTAGAATATTTTAACTGTTAATTTGCATAATCCATTAGTAATGCTGAAATGTTTGCTTCTTGGTAAGCCAGAAAAATGGTTATATCTGTAATGTCAAATGAAGCCTTACTAGCATGTTACGTTTTTCTATATACTGGCAATATGGTTCCTGATATAATTTTCAGATAGAGAATTTTCATGGGGGCTATGTAACACACACAGTATGGGGAACATTGTTATAACATGAGTGAAGTCCATCAGGGCTCACAGAGGGGCTCTTTCCCTTCTGGGTCAGTGGGCGGCCACTCCACCTAGGTCCACTGAGTTTGGTAGTACTGGGTCTCAGGCCTGTGATCAGCCCAGAGCACGGGTTATTAGACCAGTTGCTTGCTTCAGGGCTGGCAGTCTATAGTCCTGGGGCTCAGGTTTGCACTCAGACCGAGCCAACAGTCTAGAGTCCATAGAGCCCCAGCCCGGGATCAGGGTGGCAAACAGACAGGTCAGTGGCCCAAGCTCTGGTGCAGGGCAGGGCTACGAGCAAACAGTTACAGAGGCCCAGGCCCTGATTCAGGGTGGGGCAGCAAGCCAACAAGAGGCTCTGTGCTGAATGGTGAACATGTATTATTGAAGGGTCAGGTATCACCTCATGATATGGGCATTTGTGTTCCTCATTGTCTGCAGCCACTTTAGAGGGGCATGGTCTGTAATCAGGATAAAAGAGTCTCCAAGGAGGTAATAGTGCAGAGCATCAATGGCCCATTTTATGTTCAGGGCCTCCTTTTCAGTAACTAAGTACTTACACTCATGGGGAAAAAGCATCTAACTGATGTAGAGGATGGGGTGTTTTTCTCCATCTATTTCCTGGGAGAGTACTGCTCCTAACCCAACTTCTGAGGCATCAGTCTGGACCTAGAAAGACTGGTCAAAATCAGGGCTGAATAGGATGGGTTCTCTGCGTAAGGCATCCTTGACATTCTGGAAAACCATCTCACACTCTGCTGATCATCATACCTGCTGTGGGCTGTCTTTGGTGAGGAGAGCAGTGAGGGGAGCTACAATGGCTGAAAACCGTGGGACGAAGCGGCAGTAATATCCTGCTAGTCCCAGAAACTGCCATACTTACCATTTAGTGGTTGGCAGTTCTGGATGGCTTTGATCTTCCATACAAGTGGGCGGACGAGGACACATCCCAAGTGATAGCTTAGGCTAGTGATATCTTACATCCAATCCAGCACTTTTTTGGGTAAGCCATGAGGCTTGCATTTCAAAGGATCTGCAAGACTGCCGCCATATGCAATAGATATTCCTCTCTGCCCTGGCTATAAATAACTGCATCGTTGTGTTAGGCCATGGCATACTCTATATGGGAGTCAGGAGGTGGTCCATCATCCGTTAGAACATTGTAGGGGCCATGGAAGCTGAATGGAATCAAGATAAAATGGAATAGTCCCTCAGGAGTAGCAAACACCATTTTTTTTCTTGAACTCAGATACAAGGGGATCTGCCAATATCCCTTTGTGAGGTCAAGGGTTATGATAAAATTTGCAGTCCCAAGGCACTCTAGGAGTTCTTCAGTCTAGGGCATCAGGTATGCATCAAATTTGGAGATCACGTTCACTTTTCTGAAGTCTATGCAGAACCAGATGCTCCCATTCAGCTTTGGCACAAGTACCAGGGGACTCCACCACTCACTATTTGAGTGCTCGATGACCCCTAATTCCAGCATTGTTCGGGCTTCCTCCTCAACTATCTCCGTCATTCATTGCAGGAGGGTGCAATTAGTCTCCCTGGCTACTTGGCCTGGGGTGGTCTGGCTGGTATAAGACACAATCGTAGTTCGGCCAGGACATGTCGTGAAGGGTTTCTGAAAGGCCTCCAGTAGATGACGTGCTTGCTTCTGCTCTTGCATAATGTGTCACCTAGTTGTGGTTCTTCCTCATGAATCAAATCAGAAATCTGGGGGCCCAGAGTGCATTCAGGGAGGCATGGAGTAATCATCAGCTCTTAATACTCCCGCCAAGGTTTCAGAAGATTTATGTGGTACGCCTGCTTCTTCTTCTTTAAATTGGGCTGGAATATCTCATATGTAACAGTCTCCACCTGGCGGGTGACTTCATAGGGCCTTGCCAGTGGGCAAGGAGCTCTGACTCCTCTGACAGAAGGAATAGGAGTACACAATCCTTGGGTTTCCTGGGTTCCCCAATCATAGTACTGCCCCTATGCCCCTTGAACTGCCTGAAGATTTTCATGAGCAAGGTTCCTGCCTGGGTGAGTTGTTCTTGTAACTGGAGCACATATTGGAGGAGGCCTTGGGACATTGAGGGGGTGTGCTCCTAAGTCTCCCTTACCAAGTCCAGTATGCCGCGAGGTAGTCGTTCATTCAGGAGCTAAAAAGGGGAGAAGTGGGTTGATAACTGGGGCACTTCCCTGACTACTATTAACAAAGGGGGAAGTAGCTGGTCCCACTGTTGCAGCTCGGATGTGGGGAACTTCCTTAGCATGCCCTTTAGTGTTTGGTTGAAGTGCTTGGCCAGTCCATCAGTTTGAGGGTGGTATACGGATGTCTGCAGCTCTTGAATTCCAAGCAAGGCACAAAACTGATGGGGTAACAGTGAGGTAAAATTAGTCCCCTGATCAGTAAGGAGCTCCTGGGGAAGCCCCACATGGGCAAAGATTTTCATGAGTTCAGAAGCAATGGTATGGGCATTGGTATTCTGTAGCGGGATGGCCTCTGGGAAGCTAGTAGCATAGTCCTCTAGACAAATACATATCAGAACCCCACCTTGCTCTTTGAAAGTGGGGCCCCCAAGCTGAGGGAAACTCATTCAAAAGGGGTACCAACCACTGGTTATGGGACTAATGGGGCTTTCAGAACCCCTGGATTGGCAGCTAGCTGGCACTCAGGGCACAAGTGCCAAAAGTCCTTCACCTCCTGGTGTATGCTGGGCCAGAAGAAATGAGATAAAACTTGCACCAGGGTCTTCTCTTGCCCCAGATGTCCAGCTGCAGGAATGTCATGGGCTAGTTGTAGCACTGCTTTTCAGCAGCAGCACGGGATGAGTAGCTGGGACCGGATTTCTTGAGTCTGAGGATCTTGCACCATCTGGTAGAGGCGCTCCTAGTCATGCCTCCTAACTTCTGATCAGGTGAGTGGGTGGGGCCAGACTCTGCCCAAGCGGGCTCATGGATGGGTTCTTCCTCCTCCAGGTCAGTGAGCGGCCACTCTGCCTCAGTAGAATGATACATGAATATGCCTATATCGTGTGAAGTAGTGTTATTTGAGGCCTAGTTACTTACTGGGTCCCATCCAACATAGTATTTTAGCACCTATGAGCTATATGATTAGTGACTGAATCAGAAAGAAGACATAAAATGGGGAGCCAAAGAACAATAGTAGATTTTCTGTTTGCTTGAACCCACAAACCAGCAGACTTTACATTCTTAGTTTTAACAGCTGTTTTTGTGATAACTTTCCTTTGTGTAATTTTAGAAGAAAAAAATTATAATGTGAACTGGTTGGCTATATATTACAGGATCTCTCTCTCTCTCTCTCTCTCTCTCTCTTCTGTAACTTTAAGAATATAGCTAGCCAAAAACATTTTGGCCATCCAATTTTTATTACCCATTTTACTCATGGAGTACTCAGGTGAGATATCTTCTCACAGCACACCTCAGGAAATCCATGGGAAAGAATGCTTTCCTGCCAACCAGAGTAGCAGCACAGTGCTTACTTTAAAAACCACAACACAAGTGATAGCAAAGCTTCTGGTAAATGCTTGACTTGATCACGAGAATCTGCCACTACATTTTTCACCGCACAGTTAAGTTAGCCACGCATGTTTGGAATTTTATTCCTTAGTTATGCACTTCCTAATTTTACTTCTTCCATTGACTTCAATGGCTTTAGAATGGGTCTTGATCAAGAAAAGACCATCAAAAAATTGGAGTGCATGTACAGAATGTAGCTACGTGGCCTAGTAAAGAGACCCTGGGATGAGCACTCTGTGTACTAGTCCCAGCTGAAACAGTGATGTTCTGTGCAACCTGGGAAAGTCATTTAGTCTCAGCCATTGAAGCTACAGAGGGCTCTGGTCAAAGAAAATTCCTTGAGACATTATCAAAGTGGTAAAGGATAATTGAGCAGGATGGCAGACCACCCCACAATACTATCTAGTGCACTGTTGGATGATAACAAAATAATGTAGAGGGGAAAGGTTCCATATAAAACAATTATTTAGATGGGAACTGTTTCATTCAATTTTCTGGTGACTGGAAACTTTTTTGAAATCCAATGGTCTGTTAACACATCTCTGGGGCATATGCACTGAAAATGAGAAGGGTTGAAAAAGACGTGTTGATCTTGAATCTGATCCTGATTTCGTAGGGTTTGTTTTGACCCAGTTGAAGCCAAATGCTGAAGAAGTAAGAAGAGCAGCCTGCCCACCCATTCTCAGGCATAAACAGCTGCAATGCTATACATTGTGGGCTCTATGGTTTTCTTAGATGGTTACTTCAAACTGTGAAGAGAATGAAATTTTAATCACTTGCTTTAC
Source organism: Pelochelys cantorii (assembly GCA_032595735.1). NCBI lineage: Eukaryota > Metazoa > Chordata > Testudines > Trionychidae > Pelochelys > Pelochelys cantorii. The sequence goes on from CM064328.1 coordinate 83,965,139, forward strand.
ACTATGGAGAATTTTTGCCTATCTTTTTTTTTTTCCTTTCTAAAAGCTAAACAGTAAGTGGAAGTGTTTCCAAGAATTGCATTTTTTTAATGTAAAATCTCAAGAAGCTGCTATATTGTCAACAATCTGATGATACGCGAGTGATACTGAGACTATAGAGGCATGTATATTATTTATTTTTTCACGTTTTTCCAATTTTGTATACCGTTGAGAACCACTGACAATAGAGACTCAGAATTATATATGTGTTAACCCAGTATGATCCAGTGCGAATAAAACAACTCCATCAAACCAGGAAAACCCTCAGAAGGAGCCTTGGAAAAAGATGTGGTAATACTCAGAGGCAACACTGTGGGCTCATCAATATTCATTCCTTAGGCTTCGGCTGGACAACCAAAGATATTAATATTGAGATGTTTCTATTTAAAACCCATTGGTTTCCTAAGGATGGCACCAGCCAGGGAGAGAAGGGAGAAGAGAATAGGTTAGTAGTGTACAATGAACAAGCCTAGCTGGCTGATTGAAATTGTTTAGAATTTGTCACCATTTTACTTTACTGAGAGTCCTGTATTTGACCTGCAAACTGCTAGAGATTACTCACCATTATCACAAAGGAGGTGCTTCTGAGCTGTCTGAATTCTACTGAATGTTTTTTGTTTCACTTAATCCTAGAACTACAGATTAAATCAGTGTACATAGTTGATAGTGACACCTTGTTAACAGCAGTGAGATAAAATGGTCCGTGCTATGACAAAAGCATCTTTTTAATTGTTCAGCCTGGGCAGCGACCCAAGGTAAAACCAACAGGGTAATGGCTCATTGCCATCACTCTCAAGAAAAGATTGTAATACCATTTTGCTGCTCCTTGCACTGGCTTGATTCCCATTTCTTAATCTGTCTGCAAGGGATAACACTATTATCTTTCTTTACTTGCCCTTTTGATGGTGTTTCCTAACATCATCTTCTTTCATCCCTCTATCACCTGCTCACACTTTTCTTTTCATCAGTCATTTAATTTCCCCATCCATATCATTTCCCTGGTTTTGTGCTGTGGCATTTGTTGCTATGGTTCTTATTTTACTGCTGTTTTGCTGATACATAGTTTATGTCTAATTGCTTTCTATTATTTCACTTTGTGGCTGCCTACAGAAAGAGACAAAAAAAAGTTAGTGCAGCTACACTGCAGGGCTTAACTCGAAATAAGCTATGCAAATTGAGCTACGTCAATTTCATATCTTATTTTGAAATAGCTTATTCAAAATTGGGAGCATTTACACAGCACTTATTTCAAAATAGAGTACTTTTCTTCCAACTTCTCTTATTCCTCGTACAATGAGGGTTACAGAAGTCAGAGTAAGAAGTCCTCCAGCTTGACAGTATTTTGACACTATTTCGAAATAACTGCCTGCTGTGTAGATGTGGACCAAGTTATTTCAGAATAGTGCTAATTATTTCAAAATATTGTTGCAGTGTAGATGTACCCTTAGCTGAACCTTATGGAACACATTAGTCAATGGCAAATTCTAAGGTTTAAAAAAAAAACAGTTCCGGAAAATGCCTTTTCTCTCTGCAAGTTTTGAATAGCAACAAAGAGCTGTCAGAGATGCCATATATTGGTCTAATACAAACACTGCTTCAGTCAATAAGAGCTTCTCTATTAACTTCCTTGGGCTTTGTATCAGGAGCCATCTGAAGTAAAATAAAATGATCAGATATAGTGAAGAAAAACGTAGTTTATGAAAACAAAAATATTTAATTTTCTCACTCACTCCAGAGTAAACGGCTATTTTTAATCACAAAATATCTGAACTGAGGTGTTTGTCAGCATTTACATAGACACACTTGCAGGCCTAAACAATGTGCCAGCTGATTAATTTAAAAGTAGTGTTCGGTTTTTGTAAAGTAAGTCCAAAACAATGTTACTTACAGTTTTTACATGTTGTATCATAACACTTGCCATTCTAGTCCTGAAGTCATTGTTTCCATTGCAAACAGTGGTCTCCAGACCTCATGGCTCACGTTAAAGAGAAAAAAAGGGGTCACATAATCATATGGTAGTGTAGATTATTGCTTTGTTTCTGTCACCCATGAACTAGGTTAGCTAAGTACTCTGCTGAAATTATTTCAGGTATCTGGTCTCTCTCCAAACACGATGTTATTCTCCTCAGCTTGATCTCACTTCGGCAGTGCATTGTGTACCTCCTCGAGCCCCATGCATGGAGGAGTGAAATATTATGGAGCTGATCTATCAAGCTGAGGACTTTAAAATAGGCAAGAAACCACTTAGCGTTAAATAAAGATACCACTTTTATTCATTGTTACAAATCAAGTTTCCAGGGAAGGGCAGTCCAGCCAATGCTGCACATGTTGATTTTCGGAGACATTGGGACTGTTTATGGAGTAACTTTCTTATCCCTTGGGTGGGAACAATGAAGACCAGATGACTATAAGCTCAGAAAATTGACTGGATGACTGGATACTCAGAAAATTGTTAAGATTGCAGAGGAAGATGTTGACTCACATAAACTCACAATAGTCTATTTGATGAAGGGACAAGCTGCTGCTAAATGCAAAATAAATAATAAAAATTAAAATAATGTAATGTTGCTGAGGTGAGCCACATAAAGGCAGGAAATGTAAAGTTAGAGTAATGTGATAAAACTACCCACATCTGTGATTTAAGGATGTCTCTTGTCTGTTTCGTTTGGATAAGCTTTAGAAAAGCATACCATCTGATGAGTGTTTATTGTAATTTGACGTCAAGAACTTTTCAAATGTATCAATTTATTTCTATGTTATTTACTGTGGATGCAGGCTTAAAAGCAGTGCACACAGATCTTTTAGAAACCTTCAAAATTAAGTATTGCTAGATTTTTTTTTCCATTAGAAATGGGAGTTGGAAAAATTACCCCACCCAGGAGCGGCCCTAGACGAGCTGCCGACAACTGGCACCCTAGCCGAAACGTGAGATTGGTGCGCTATCGGCGCCCCCGCCTCCAAAGCCCTCAACCGCCGTTTATCTTGGCGACCTAGGCGACCGTCTAGTTCACCTATATTGATGGGCCGCCACTGACCCCACCAATAATAAAAGTTAACATTATCCAAGACTTGACTTTAGGATCAGATATTCAGTCGTGGGTACAGATAAGAATCTAGAAAAAGAAATCAAAACAAAAACAGATATCTTGCTCCTGGATCTTTATCTGCTCCGTTTCTAAAACTGTGAACTGCATGGTTAATACTTCCAAAAATGAAAGTATTAGTAGCAGAGCCAGTCTTAGGCAGAGCACAGCAGAACCTGCCTTGTTAGGGACAGGAGATATTGCACCATAGCTGTAAGCTGTATCACCTGGTGGGAAGATGGAAAAAGGGAGAGTGTAAGTAACTTCATGAGGTGCAGTGAAATCTGTTACAAAAATCAATTCCAGGGAATTGGGGTAAGAGGAGGATAACTTAGAGTCCTCCTGCCCCCCGGCTACTCGTGTACTGCCATTAAACTGGTGAAAGACCAGCCCATACTTGTAGCAGGTTTGTATTGTTGTAATTCATTTTACACATACACTTGGGCTGCGTCTAGACTGGCATGATTTTCTGCAAATGCTTTTAACGGAAAAGTTTTTCCGTTAAAAGCATTTGCAGAAAAGAGCGTCTAGATTGGCACGGACGCTTTTGCGCAAAAGCACTTTTTGCGGAAAAGCATCCGTGCCACTCTAGACGCGGTTTTGCGCAAGAAAGCCCCGATCGCCATTTTAGCCATCCGGGCTTTTTTGTGCAAAACAGTCCTCCCCGTCTACACTGGCCCTCTTGCGCAAATACATTTGCGCAAGAGGGCTTTTTCCCGAATGGGAGCATCATAGTATTTGCGCAAGAACACTGACGATCATACATTAGATCGTCAGTGTTCTTGTGCAAATTCAAGCGGCCAGTCTAGACAGCTGGCAAGTTTTTCCGCAAAAGCGGCTGCTTTTGCGGAAAAACTTGCCAGTCTAGACACAGCCTTGGAGTGAGAAGGGTCTGATTTTATCATTCATGCCACTGTTGCTTCAAATATGACTAAATCTGGGGCACCCATAAGAAGGGTTCTGCTTTGTATCTATTTTTGAATGCTTAGATTAAACAAGCATGAGGTATGAACTTCTATGTGTACATCCACAACTGTAACAGAATGCCCAGATTAAAAATAGTGGTAGAGGGCAGCCTTTTCTACCATAGCACATGATATTCCCTGTGATACTCACAGGAAATTTAATCGGACCTGGCCAGAACAAATCACTTTGCAAATACCAACATCATTTGGGTTTTTAAAAAGAAAATACATTAGCTAGTTTATGTCTGTGCTTCAGATCAGGAGACTTGATATCATTTAAAATGGGGATTCCTTCTGGTAGCTAGGCCTGGGGGCAGGAGGGATGAGATTTTCTGTATGCTCAGGAACACCTATCTCTCCTTGCAATCTTCATATGCCCACTTTGCTCTCTCTCCATTATTTCTGTCTGTCCCAATCCTTTCTTCCTTCTCTTGCTCTACCTCTCATCTTATTTCCCTGAACAAAAATGTTGGGAAGGTATTGGGAATCGAACTTTGTAGCGTGGCTTGAACTTAGCAATATTCCAATATTCTCTATAACGAGAACTTGGTTAATGTGAAGGTAAAAAGCTTGATGCTATTGGGCTTTCTGTGGTCCCCACTTCTCTCTCTGTATGGATGCAGATGAGCAATGTGGATCTCAAATATTGTCACAAGAGGTTCAGGCCCATTGGGGCATTGGAGAAACATTATCCTCCCTCCAGGGCTGAAGACAGAAATGCTGGGACTCCTGGGAAAGGTGAAAAAGTGCCTCTGGGTCCTCAAGCAGAAGGGACAGGCTGGGGGCTAGCCTGCCCCCACTAGCCCTTCTGTGCTGTCTGGACTGTGCAGCCCTGGGCTAAAGCAATGATTTTAAAAAGTCCACAGCTACTGCATAATGGCCAGGAGCCCTGGGCCCTTCTAAATTGCTGGTCTCTGGGGCAGCTGCCCCCTTTCTCTTTCCCCTGCCAGTAGGTCTGGCTCCCTCCTAATGTTAAGGTGAATATTATCAGTATGCTCCCTGCCCACCCTCAATAGCCTTTTCCAGGCACACATGTAAAAGCAAGCACAGATTTATCTGGCCACGTGGATCTCTTTTGTACATATTGAGTCATAGAGAATACCATTATCATGCACGGCCACACTAAAAATGTGCGTTCTCGATTGCTGCCCTCTTTATGGTGCAGAAAATTACTTTAGCTATAAGCTGTTAATAGCCCAGATGTAATTTTAATTTTAAAATATGGGAACCAATTGTTATGCGCTGACTGTAGCTATGCATGGCTTTATAAAGTGCCATTAGCATGAGTTCAGCGAACACCATGATGAGACTGAGAAGTAAAAGCTGCCTAACGGAAACTAGGAAATCATATGACTAGGAGAATGGAACAGAAGAACTGAACAGTAACTGATAACAGAAGAAGTTCCTGCTAAGAGTGAAAGCTCATTAAAAAAGCACTGATTAACAGATAATGTGCAACAACTTGAAGATATAACAAATAATGTTTTAAAATCAGTTTTCCTGACAGGAGAGAGGGGCCTACTATGCACCCCGTGAAGTGGCAGGGCCTCACATGGAAGGGGAGGTGCTGGGGCTAAGCAGCCCTCAGCACACACAGGAGAGCACCATGCCTTTTCCAAGCAGCCCCCAGTGCTGCCCAGAGCATACCACGTGGTACTCCAGCAGCAATTTAAAAGGCCTAGGGCTCCAGGCCCCAGGACAATTGTCCCCTTTGCCCCCTTGCCAGCAGACCTGCTCCCTTATGGCTTCATTTCTTTGTTTCCTAAAGTGTTAGATCCAAGTGACCAATCTAAGCAGCCTCTTCAAAACTGGTTGGCCAGTTCAGAAAGGGTTACCTCTGGTCAGAATTGGTTTCTTTAATACAGGCAAAATATTTGTTACCGCATAATCCTCTGGGGTAGTAGCTAACTATATTGTGCAAATGCTCTTATAAGCAGTTCAGAAGCTATATTTTAAGTCCCTCTCAGAAATCTTGGACATAGCAACTGGGTCTGGTGTCTGGTTGCTTTTGATTTTATCAGTTTGTCCTCCCCATCTCTTCTTTTGGTGCCTCAGTATTTGATAGTACTTCCTCTTTATTACTAGAAAAGAGTGGGTCCAGGATAAGTATGTCACCAACACCTTCTATGTTAAAGACTAAGAGATAGATATATATATTTATACCATATATCAGTATATACCATTTCAGCTTTGTCTACACTGGCAATTGAGTGACAAAGCTTTTGTCATTCACAGGTTCTTAACCCCCATCCCAAACAAAAAAAGCTTTGCCAGAGCAAGTACCAGTGTAAATGTACAAATGCCACTCATAGCGGTGGAAGTTTTTATCTGAAAAACTGCCAACAAATAGTGTTTATGCTGCCTGATTTTTAGTAACAGGGCTGTGTTGACACAGCCATGTGGCTAACAGCTATGTAGTGTTTCAAAGCAATATTTTGTTCTCACCCACAACTATTTCCAATTTGGGGACAATTTGTATCTTCAAGTCAGCAGCACAGCTATGGGCACCTGCATGGCCCCACAGTATGCCAACAGCTTTATGGCTGACTTCAAACAACGTTTTCTCAGCTCTCGCCCCCTGTCACCCTTATTCTACTTACACTTCATTGATGACATCTTCATCATATGGACCCATGGAAAGGAGACCCTTGAAGAATTCCACAGGGATTTCAACAACTTCCACCCCACCATCAACCTTAGCCTGGACCAGTCCACTAATCTTAGGATTAATGGGCACAAATCAGATATGCAAAATGGTAACACTCAGAAACCTGTTGAGGAACATTTTAACTTGCCCAGGCACTCACTAAAGGATTTAAAGGAGCTATTCTCTTACAAAGCAATTTCAGGAATCAACTAGAGACAGAATCTGCAGAACTCACCTTCATATGCAAATTTGATACTATCTTGCATGGCCTGAACAAAGACATGAACTAGATGGGCTGTTATATTCAACACCCAAATGACATGAAAAGCTAAGTATCAGGCACTTACAGCCTACTCTGTTAGCCTCATTTAGCAGGGACACTTTAATTGACAGGTTTTTTTCTTTCTTTCTCCTCCCCCTCTCCTCTTCTTTTTATATTTCAGAATCTGTGCCCCTTGCTCCATATTTGTCATTTGAAGAAGTGGGTTTTGACCACAAAGCTCATGATACTATTTATATATTTTTGTTGGTCTCTAAGGTCCTATAGGGCCATTATTGTTTTTTTAAGTTTTTTCAGAATGACGTCTTTATCTTCTTTAATTGTTCCCTTTCACCTATGGTGGGCCAGCAGACACTCTCATTCTTTCACAGGCTCTTTTCTTCTGCTGTATTTAAATAATTTGTTGTTTGTTTTTATGCCATTAACTATTTGTGCACCAGTTTCCATCTCAGCCTTCCTGGTCTCTTCTTTTGCCTTATGTAGCTGATGCTCTGTGTTACTGGCTTCACTAGGGCTTCATATCTATTTTCTGAAGGACCTGGGTTTGGTGCAGACAGCCTTTTGATATCTGCCATTTAGTCATTTGTTTATTGCCTTCCGGTTTACCTTTGTGCTCCTTTTGAGACTCTATTATTGTTTCTTTAAGTAGCATGTACAGCGAATGTAAGTATGGCCATTTCTTTACTTTTGAACTTAAGGCATTTTCCTCATTTGTTTTTCAGTCCCTGCCAGAGGGTCATCACGCTAATTTGAGGTGACTTTCCTCTTCCCATGGATCTTAAAATGAACTCTATTGTGTTCAGTGTTGCTTAATGGCTCAACTATTGTTTTCTGCTTGAACCAAATCTCATGTGTTACCTTGGAATAAGTTGAGTATAGCATCTTCACGTATGTATTCCAGAACAAATTGTTTTAAGCAATAGTCAGTTCAGATGTTGAGAAACTGCACCTCAACTAGGTGACGAGATTATTTGCTACATAACTCGTCTTTAAAGAACATTTCTTTGTATTAAGAACTGACATTTTAATAACAACAGTGTGTAAATTCTTTAAGAAATCAGGTCCCTGGTAGGTCCCAGCAACATGGCAAAAGAGAATTCTTCCCATACTGTCTTTATTATTTCTGGAGCCTTTTATTTTTATATAAAACATACTAATATACCTTGCTAAGTAAAATGCCCCCTTGGCACCAACCCAGAAAAAGCAACTATAAACACATGTTTAGGTTTTAAACTGCATTATACTTTAGATAATTTATCATTTCCCTGCTGCAGCTATTTCATTTCAAGCCATTCGTCAGACCTGTGTAAATAAATCACAACCTACAAAACTTTAACGGTCTGTGTAAAGGAGGCCGAATTCCCATCTTTTCTGTATTTGCAAAGAAAGCCTACAAGGAGAATTTAATAGAGGTGTGAAATGCTTACTTTGCTTTCTACCTTATTAAATTTTAATTCTTGGTATGTTGTTTCACTGGAGGATTCATACTTTTGATAGCTCTGTTCCTACTTCTCTATTTTCAACCATATATTTCTGTGTGTTTTGTTTGGCTGGGGACTCAGTCCCTCAAAGGTGCAGTCTGTAGATCAGTCATCACATTTCACCAGATTGCTTTAAACAGAAGTGTGCATCTTTGAGGGGTTAGATAGCATATAATTCTAGCATGTAGAATTGGTGGAAATAGTTGGAAAGACTGTTCTCAATTAACAATTATTTACAAGTTATCAGTGGGTATTTCCAGCATGAGTCAGCTGCATATAGAAGGAGAAACATAGAGAAAATAAATATTTGGAATATGTACTAATGCTGATTTTCTTTTGTAGCTGACTAAATCTTATTGTGTAGTCCCAGCTAACAAGTATTGTCTTTTCCTGTAGAGTAAAAATTAAATTTCAGACTTTAACTTAAAAAACCAACTATTATTCCCTGTCTGTTCTCTAGGAATTCTCCTATGGGCTGAACTAACACTCTGTATTCTTAACAAGTGGTGTGAGTGGATCAGAGTAGCTGATTGATAAGTGCTGCCTAACCCAATTTTGCATTAAGAATGTGCAGTGTTGAAGTTCACCTCATGAGAAATATTTGTTGCAAGTTTTGCATTTATTTTAAGCTGTTTCTTACTCCATTGAGAACTTACAAGTGTAACAAGCTGAACAGAAAGTGCAGTTGTGCAACTCAAGAGATGTTAAATTCCAAGTTAGGCAACTGGTGTACAAGATGTGGTTGAATCTCACGAATTACAACAAAGCCAAGTATCGGAGAGGGTAGCCATGTTAGTCTCTAGCTGCAGAAACAATGAGGTGTCCTGTGGCACCTTAAAGACTAACAAATGCATTTGGGCATAAGATTTTGTGGGCAAAAACCCACTTTGGCAGATGCATGGAGTGCAAATACATTCCATGCATCTGATTAAGTGGATTTTTACTTATGACCAAATAAATCTATTAGTCTTTAAGGTGCCCCAGGACTCCTCATTGTTTTAACAAAGCCAAGGAAGACAAAGGGGGGAAAAAGATCTCCTAATTCTAACCCATTAAGATTACTTTGGATGTTGATTTCTGTTTCATTGGCCTATTGCTTAATCCTGACGATATTTCAATTTAGGTCTTCTCCCAGGTGAGTGTCTGATGTTTACAACTGTGACAGTGTGGGAATGACATTGATGACATGAACTGAGGTCTTTTGTTAAAGGAAGGGAACAACTATTTAAATATTACTTAGAAAAGCTTGGGATTTCCCCCTCCCCCCCCACACACACTCTTTTCAATTGTCAAATATATTTTGATTGGCTTCTCATTTGAGCGCCAGGGGAAGGTTACTTGGAGATACTTGAGACACAAGTGGTTAGCAATGGACTTAATATTTCAGACACTGCAATGTACTAAATACCTGGAACAGTCTCATACCTCAATTCCCTACCAATTTCCTGTTCTTCCCTGGGATCCGAACACTGCAGTGTGCCATGGTTTAAGCCACATATGCTCCTGGGTTCTGTGCCACAATGGAATAGCTCAACAAGCAAGCCACTCTCCTGATTCTTTGAGAGAGAAGGCCAGTCTGTCTGTCTGTCTGTCAAGGGTATGAAGTCCCACAGCTCCCCAGGGTGCAGACAGAAAGAAAATCACATTGAGTCTGCCATTTCCTAGCCAACGTTAACACAATGGAGAACATGTAAACAGTTGGCTGGACTGATTGTTACAATGATTGAAGCAAATCGAGGGCAGCGTTGCATTAGACAATGAAATCTATAGTCTGTAAGCAAATTTTCCCCTGCTTTCACTTTGCTTTCTCATCTGTGTCAGGTCCAAGTGTGGTCTTAGCAAGCCTCTCTGATCTGCAAAACAAGCTATGAAACCTTGCAGATCACTGATTTTTTTTTTTTATTATAAGCTTTCAGTTTCACTTACTTTGCACAAAATGTGCCTGAAAGCGTAACCAAGGCTCCACAGCTGGACTCTTACAAGCAACTGTTGTCTTTTTTCTTTATTAAATACCAGGTCTTTGTCTTTACATTTGCAGTATTATTAGATAGGAAAAGAGCCAAATATATTATGATTTTTAATTTTCTGCATTGCATTTTTCCCTTTCTTTTCTGTGGCTCTGAATACTGGATAGCTGCTAGAATCACTAACTGTTATATTTCAGCAGCACCACATGGGGTTTAGAAACATCTGGCTCAAATCTTCACTTCAGTTCTGAGCTCTAAGGTTGGTCTAACCATACTGCAAACTATACGTGGGTTACTGCATCCCCACTGGATGTCATACTTGCCTGTGTGAGGAGGACTTCCATGGTTCTTTGTACTGCACTAAGCTGTGATGCTCTATGAATTGCTTTGCAATGTATTGTAGGAGAACATGTCCAGGCCCCTGTGTATAAATGGTATAAGTGGTCTCAATCTAGGGACTCAGTAAAGCAAACAATTTCTGGCTCAAGATGCTTGATTTATGTCCACAGTCTTTGTTCCAGGACAAGGCATGGATCCAGCTCCAGATTATAATGATGTATGGCAACTGATAGCATTAATGCATCTCATTTTGGCAACAGGAGACAGATGCAGGGTATAAGGATGGTGGAGGGTATTTCAGCAGAGGTTTCTTGCCTTGAGAAGATGGTGGCATGTCATGCTGAGGAGATCACGCAGGCTGTCTATAGACATGAGAGACTGGAGATGGCTGAAGCAAGTGTTAAAAGCTGTAGCATCCCCGCCTACTGACTGGTAGTTCTGGAGGAGGACCACAAACATGGTACAGTGGGACTACATCATTATGCAGATCTGAGATGACCAGCAGAGGGTCCAAAACTTCAGCATGAGAAAGGACACATCCTGGAGCTTTGGGAGGAGCTAGCCTCACCTCTTCTGCCCCAAGGCACACAGAAGAGAGAGACAATACGAGTCTTGAACCAGGTGACTATTACTAATTGGAAGCTGGCTACCTCAACTGCTTTTGGTTGTTGGCTAGTTAGTTTAGTGTGGCCATTCAATTGTCAGTGTTGTGGTGATGACCCAAAATAGCAGGCTTTGTGTGAATGGGGTTCACAAACTGCTGGGGCCATTTATGGCACATATGTGCCTATTGTCTTCTCCTCCCTCCACCTGCATGTGCACATGAATACATCAACCAGAAAGGATACTACTTGCTCATTATACAGGCCTTGGGTGACCATAGTGGGAGAGTCGCAACCCTAATGTGGGATATCCCAGCAGAGTGCCGACGTATTCCAGAAATTTAGTGTTTTTTATATTTGGACAAACTGGTACTTTATGCTGACCCATTAATAGAGATTTCAAGAGTTCCTGTGTCCATTGTTATTTTGGGAGACTCAACTTATCCTCCATTGCCGTGACTCATGAAACCCCACCTTCTAGGGGCATCAGAAAGAAAAAGGATGATTAGCAGAAGGGAAAGTATTTTTTACCTTCAGTGGACTGATACCTCTGCTGGTTTACAGGCCCTATACAGGTGGTGAGAAAGTTCACCTGGGTCTAAGTGAACAAGGGAAGTGATGCTATAAGTGCCCATATCCTTAGCTCGAAAGAGGTAATAAGAAGGAATACAGTGAGCACAGTGGTTGTGCACTGTACCAAGTGACCTGTGAGATCATTGTAAACCTGAGGCATTATTAAAATCTTTGCTTTGAAGTGCCTGCCTATCTGGTTTCCATATTCAAACACAGAAGGTCTGAACATCAAAATAAGTTATTAAAAAAATCACAAGGGTAGTGCAGCTGACATAATCTAAAGAAAGTGCACACAAATTAAAGTGCAATAAAAACCAAATAAAAAATAAACCCTAAGAACTTTAATGTCCCATGTAAAGTAATTTTCAGTGTACCTGCTTTTCTTCCCTCATGGATAAATGGCAATCAAGTGCAGTGGGTATTTCTGCCCATGTGTACTTGCATCCATAGGGTACATCTAGACAGCAGGGCTATTTTAGGATACAGGAGGTATTCTGAAACAGCTGCCCTGCATCTTTTAAACACACCCATTATTTCTAAATAATGGGCGTGGTATTTTGGCATCTCTGTAATCCTCTTTCAGCAACGGTTAAGGGATGTATTGAAATAGCGCGTTTTCAAAGTTTGGCACTGTGTAGATGCACCAAATTTTAAAATATGCTATTTCGAAATACAGTCAAATAAGATGCAATTTGAGTATCTTATTTTGAGTTTAGGGTGCTATGTAGACACACCCATAGAGTGCATAGCTAGACCCATGTTCCACCCAGAATTGTCTCAGTGGCTACAGGATGTGGTAGCTCGGAGGAGAAGCCATTGGAACACACTGGGCTGGACTGGCATATTGTTCTTCCTAGTCATCATGTGAAGCAGCTACTTGAATGGCTCTGTGTGGAGCTAGTAGTCTTCCTCCCTCATTGGCTGGTTATACTCACTGTTAATCATTGCCATCTTTTTCCAGCATGGCCTGAGGTAAATCCTGGTTCTGTCAGTCCTGCTCCAGCATCTCTCTTTGCATAGACCAGGGCTGGTCAAACCTGCAGGAAAAGTCCTTCTGAGACCACAGTCTATCATGCTGTCCAATGTGGGCACTTTCTTTCCTTGTAGTCCTCTGTCTGTGTGTATCCATCTGTTGTTTCTTGTTTTAGAGTACAAGTTCCTTGGGGCAGGTACTGTCTTTATGTTCTGTTTGTACAGGACCTAGCACAATGGGCTTCTGGACCCTGATTAGGGCCTCCTAGACACAGCAGTACTGCAAATAATAATAAAATGAATACTAAATAATGATTTCTTGCTGCAGGTCATTTCCCATTCTCTTTCTTTTCCCCTGAAGGTCTTGGACTTTTTTGCTGAGCATCAGTGACCTCCTGTGTGGGTGCTTTGCCATCACTGGGGTAGATGACCTAAAAAGCAATGAAGCAGCACATCATTTCTCTGTCTGGAGGCAGCGTTGGTGATGCCTCTAAAAGACTTTCAAGTGATCCCTGTACATTATCCAGGTTTCAGACTCATACAATAGTGTGGGAAGTATGACAGCTTGATAGACAAGAAGTTTGGTGTCCGTTCAAATGTCGTGATCTTCAGAAACCCTGTGCTGAAAATGAGCAAAGCCCGTACTGGCTCAGCTCAGACGATGTTGGATTTCTACATCAATACCTGCCTTGGATGAAAGATAACTTCCAAGGTAGAGAAAATGATCAACATTCTCCAGTGTCTCTCTGTTGATTTTAATGATAGGGTGCGTGGTACCTCATTTGGAGAAGGCTGATGAAACACTTTGATCTTTTTGATGTTGAGGATAAGACTAAGACACGAATAAGCATCACCAAACACATTCAAGATAGCCTGAAGATCTCTCTCAAAATGGGCAAAACCTGCAGTGTCATAAGCATACTGAAGTTCCACCACAGATGTGGTAGAAATCTTATTCTTAGCTTTCAGCCTGCTAAGCCTAAACAACTTTCCATCCATACTATGGATGATTTCAACACCATCTGGGAGCTTCCCAACAATTAGGTAAAAAATGACAGCAATAAAGACCACAAACATGGGTGAGGTGATGACACAGCCCTGTTTGACTCCTGTTTGTACTTTGAAAGGTTCACTCTGGGAGCCAGTTCTGCCCAGACAGTTGCTTTCATGTTGTCATGAAGCAACTTTAGGACACTGAAGTATTGATCAGGACATTCAATCTTTGAAAGTACAGTCTGAGGGGCATGGCAATTCACTGAGTCAAAGGCTTTAGTTAGATCAATAAAAAGCATGTATAGTGGTCAGTTTTGCTCCCAATACTTTTCTTGCAGCTGCTGTGCAATGAAGATCATATCCACAATTCTGCAACCTGGTTGGAAGCCATTCTCTGACTCCAGTAAAGTTTCTTCTGACAGGGGCAGAAGATAGGTTGCAAGGACCCATGCCAGAATTTTGCCTGAAGCAGCAAGAAGAGAGATCCCACAATAATTTCAACAATCCACTTTATCCCCTTTTTTCGAGAGGGTAACAATCAATGCATCCCTCATTTCACTGGGTATCTCCTCCTTCACCTAGATTTTAAGGATAAGCAGGCTAAGCTGCTTAATTAGCACTGGTCCATGATCTTTAAAGATTTCAGTGGAGATCCCACCTGGACCTGCTGCCCTGTTATTTTTCATCTGCTTGATGGCATTGTATACCTCATGCAAATTGGGAGGGTCTCCGACCTCATCCCTAAAAGTTAATTGGGGTATTTGCTGAAGAACTTCATCTGCAGCCATGGAGTTAAAATTAAGAAGATCTTAAAAATGGCAGAATAGTGCACACCTAGTCCCACTCAGCATAAAATACACATATTCTCAGTGACTTGCTGGACTTGGGAGTTTTGCTCTGTGGTCTTCTGGCACATATTCCTGAGATTCAGCCCAATACTGAGGGCCCATCTGGTGAATCCACTCCTACAAGGCCACACTGAGAAATGGCAGAGGACTCCAGATTTCATACAGATAGCCCCAAATGGCTCTTACTGACTTCCAGTCAGAGATCCACCAGGATCTCGGTATCACCTCCTTAACAGTTAGCAGCATGCAGAGCATGTTTTCCTCAAATGCCATCTCTGTTCCAATGCTTTGGAAGTGCAGAAGAAAGGTTGCCAATACAGTGGGGGGTTTAAATGCTAAACCATTGGCTGTTAACTTATAGGTGACTATTGGGGCAGAATGAGTAAATCAGAAAATATAGTTTAGAGGAAATTATGGAATGGCATTGGAGAATTAGAAGCACCTGATCTGATTAGTCTGCATCTACACTACAAAGTGGGCAGGGTAGAAGCTGTTAGAGTATAAACAGAACTTAGGGTTTAACTTATATGCTTATCCTGACTAAGTCGAGTTGAAGGCCCCATGAAAGCTGGGTCAGAAGTTTTTCTGTATGGACATAAGGCAAGTTAGGAATTATACCCAAGATGGTTCTCCTCAGAGTCTTCTCCAGCCTGAGTCACTATCACAATTCCAGATGTTCCTACCCAGCACAATGCTTTATTTATTATGTCCTCTCAGCAGGCCACAGCCTGGAGTGCTATTTATATACTGTTTACAGTCATCAGCTAGCTTCTGGGGAAAGGTACAGTATTAGCAGCAGTCAGTCTGATCTAGTTTTATCTTTTTTTAGGCTCCTGACCATGCTCTTCATGTCTTCCAATGCCTATAGAATCCCAGCTGCAGAAGGTTATTTTCACCTATTCAGCCCCTCAGCTGAATCTCCATTAGTTAATAGGCACCCTCTGCCCGCACCCTCCCAATTAATGTGTACTGGTGGGGACTTGATTGACAGTGTGCTGACTCAGCATGCCAACTTAGCACATCCTGCTATACTTACTCTAGCACTGAAAGAAACAATGATCCAAGTATAACAGTAGTATTGGGTTGCAAAAGGTTCACTTGTTACAAAAATATTGATAGTATAATAGCTCTTTGCACCTATGTTATAGCAGTTTAGTCTTATCTGGACTCCTTTCAGCAATTACATCAGGAAGCTGTACATTACAGGAAGAAGCTCAGGTGTAAAGGATAGTTGCAAAGTAGTATTGTTATGAACTATATTGTGGCCATGGAATATCCAGGGCAAATTTAAATTCTTTTAGGAGAGCCCTATAGAGTTGTATAAACATCTATAGATATTTAAATCCAACCTATGTAATTGTATAGGAATATTTTTCCATTACAGATTATAGGAAAATTCTAAAGAAAGGAGATCATTTCATATTGAATTCAGTCTGCTTTTAGTGTAATTTCTATGGGACACTATTTAATTTTGATAGAACTCTATTGCTTTCATCCCTATTAGAGTCTATAGCTCAATTCCACATGGGATAATCAGGGTATGATGGGATGTTCAACTAACATTGAAGTGGTTAAGATAGCTAGTTGGGCCAATTAACCACTTTAGGCTGCACCTGGAGGAGGAGCCAGGGAGCAAGAGGACTAATTAAAGGATGAGTTCAGTGGGACAGGAATAGGCAGAGTTTGTAAATAGGTAATTGAGGGAGGGTGGAGTCACTGGTTGAGATTAGTGAGAGAAGAGAACTTGGCCTAGAGCGGCAGGTATACTTGGAGGAAGGAGCTTTCTGGTTGCTAGGTAGGAAGTAGTCTAGGGAAACAGCAGCAAGGTGTGAGACTGGTGCAGACCTTAGTTGCTTGCAGTAGGGTTCCTGGGCTGGAACCTGGAGGAGAAAGTGGGTCTGGTTTTCCTGACCAGCCACTAGGGAAGTGGCACTACAGGGGGAAGAGTGGGTAGAGGGTGTACTGAATTGGAAGAGTGCTTACGCTGGCTAGTACAGAGAACACACACCCTGGAAGGAGAAAACTACAGTGATCTGGCCAGAAGCTCAAGCTACAAGAGGGAGCAGTGAAGTCCCAACAGAGGTAATGAGGAAGTGAGCACCTGCAGGAAAAGATGTTAGACTGGCAGAGCTAATCTTCAGAACAGCCATGCTGACATATAGGAACCCCATGGACTTTGTAACAATTATCACAGAGTACAGTCTTGTTCTCTAGAAGGGGTAACTTTTGTAGCACTGTGCTAGGGGTGAGCTTGTTCCCAAGTTTTCTAACACTATAAATAAACAAGCCTTGATGGTCCCACTTTAAGGTTATAAATTAAATTCCTCTTAATTCCCTGTATTACCCCTCTGCCTTTGTGTAAGAGTTAGATCTTAATGATGGGTAGCTTAAACTTGAGTATTATGATCATGGAAGTATTGTTTCTTCTCTGTAGATTGCTGAAGTGAAAATGGGCACATGTGAAAATGAGGGGTAAAATAGTAGATGTTAAGGGACAATCAATAAGTTGTAGTTTAAGACTGATCAAGTCTGACTACATGTCACCACTAATCATAAGAAAAGCAATTTGGCATTAGTCCCCCAAAAGTTAAAGACAGACAGACAGACAGACACACCCTCTTCCCCCCGCTCCCCCAACAAATGCTTAGGAACAATTAGAAAAGGAGTAGCCAAAAAGGCAGTAAATATAGTTTCATATTGCCACAATATAAATTTGAGGTATGCCACACATTATGTCATGTAGTTCTGGTTTAAAAAAAAAAAGATACATTAGAACTGGAAAACTACAAAGAAGGGCAACAAAATTAAGTAAAGGAAAGGAACAGCTTCAAGAAGAAGAAAAACTTAAAAGATGGGACTTTTCAGCTTGGAAAAGAGACAAATAGGCCCATACCATCGTGAAGGGTGGGGAGAAAGTGAATAAGCATTATTTATTCCTTAGCATAATACAAAAAAACTGTTTTAAAGCAAAGAAAAGGTAGTACTTCACACAGTGCACAGTCAGCCTCTGCAACTCATCGTTGTGTTGTGAAGGCGCAAACTACATTTGGGTTAAAAAAGAATTAGATCAGTTCATGGTGGATATGCCCAACAGTGACTATTAGCCGAGATGGCCAGGTATGGAAAATCATGCTCTGTGTTCCCTGCCTCTGACTACCTGCATCACTCAATAATTGCCCTGTTGTGTTCACTCCCTCTGAAACATCCGCGTTTGCCACTGTGTGATGTCATTTTTGGTCTGACCGAGTATGACCATTCTTATGTTTATCCAAAATAGTGTCTTGTGATGGTTGTTTATAGAAACAACCATCATCTTAGTGTCTAGGCTTGAAATATGACATCATGGACTGAACTTTCTTAAAATAATTCCTTCCTTTTATCAGTGGACAACAATATGTAAATTAATTCATAACAATGTCACCATTTTTCACTGTCAGGGAAAGTTTGATAAAGAAGCTGCACATCTGGTTGGGAATAAACAATATCCCAGTGACATTAAAAGCTCTCTTCAATGTTGTTTGTACAAACAGAACCTATGAATGGCAACGAGACCAATTTCAGGCAATTTCCGATTCACATTCTGCTAAACATTGATTTTGAGTGCTAGGACTGAAATATCTTTCATTGTTCAAAATTTCTAGCTACTAAAAAAATCTGCTTTTAATTACTATATATTTATTTTTTTAATAGATGAGTGGCCACCTACCTTTTCGAAGATTTGCTTTTCAGCCCACTCTACATAGTGCTTAGCAGAGTTTCAGACTTTACTTAATATAAAAAAAAACAAACAAGAGAAGGAAGCAAAGCAATCCCTTTACTTGGACTCTTCCTGATGACATTTTGCTTTGCTTTCCTTCCTTTCTTCCTTGTCTTCAGTTCAGACATTTGATCCTTATAAAATATACTTCTCAACAAAAGAAAATACTGTATGTTCATCCAGAAAAGCATTCAGAATGTTCATTACTTAATCACTTAAGAAAGCAATGTCTTGTAAAAAGTTGAATTGTTTAGGCAAACTCTATATGTGGTATGGATCCATCATTCTTCTCCATACATTTTGTTAAATTCAGAAACAGATGCTTTCTACAGTGAACTTTGTCTTTTCAGAAAACAACTTCACTGTAAATGAAAGTTTAATAAAAATGGAATTTTGATTTCCACATTGCAGTGCACTGAAAAAGCGGCATATAAACACTTTCCCACTAAAGGAATTTAACTATAAATCAGTCCTCTAAGAAAAATCCTTTATAAAGGCTTTATGGCGATATTTCTATAAATGTATAGCTTCACACAGCAAGAATCTGGAGAGCTTGATACCTGCAATAAGGAGACTGAAGGTCTCTGAAATTTAGATTTTTATCAACTCAGTGCTTTAGAAAAGGAGTTCATATTGCAAGCCATCACAACCTGGCCCTAGAAATTTAGCAACCTTTTTCTTTTAATGTTTGTGAGATTATAGTTCCATGAATGGAATTACTCCTGACACATGCCTAAATCTCTCCTTTTTTTAGAGAATCAGACTTCTTTGTTTTGATCTAATTTTTAATGCCTGCTGAGTTCAGAAGGTTTTGAAAATATTTATTTACACACTTTAAGCAACTATACCCAGTTTTTAAATTACTACAGTGTCATTCTTCTGACTCCCAGGAACAAATACATTTTGCTACAAATTGTTCCACTCCCTGATGGGTAAAGTGTGTGTAGTATAATTTTTAAAAAGGTGTTGTGTCTATGCCTGTCATTCTTCAGGAGAGTAATTCAGGAGTGGTCATCAAAATAATCACAACTGAATCAATGCATTAGATTTTCGTCCATTTCAAATACATCCTTTGTCTGTTTACCA
The DNA here is from genome assembly GCA_032595735.1 of Pelochelys cantorii. NCBI lineage: Eukaryota > Metazoa > Chordata > Testudines > Trionychidae > Pelochelys > Pelochelys cantorii. The sequence continues at coordinate 83,984,771 of CM064328.1, forward strand.
ACAGACACAGCAGTTTAAATTAGACCCTGGAATGTGCATTTAAAGTGGAATATTTTAAAAAGAACAGATACAATTATGTTCATGGTCGTTCAACAGTTACAATACTACTGATTCCTGAATCGCTGAAAGCACCCAGTAAGCTACCTCTGACCCAAACAGTGTAAAACATATTCCAAACCAGTTAAGTAGAAATATTGCTTTATTTTTCCACAGGCTTATTATTATTATTATTTATTATTATTTTACTCCTAGCTGTTAGGTGCTTTGAGCTGTGTTAGCTAAACGCAACAGTTTGTGTTATCTTATCTCTGCATTCAGGAGTAAAGCCCGTGAAGCAGTAAATGATAAAGTATGTTTCAGTAAAGAGTTTTTGTTAATTCCATCAGACTGGATCAATGGTATTTATCTGGCTATATTAATAAAAGCTGACAATTAAAAATGAAGAATTATTCAACACATTATCCTCTTTACTGCTTACAAAATATCTTAGAGCAGAATGCTTTTTACTTGTGTTCTTCACTATTGGGGATAGATCTTTAGTTTGTGTAAAACTTTATTTACCTCCACTTAAGTAAATACAGGATCAGAACTGGGCCATGAATTGTTTATCAATGTTCAAATCTTGCACTGTGTTACTTAGTTTTGATTGGCCATTTAAATCACATGTTGTTTTGATTGAATGATTGAGTAGAAACAAACTGCACAAATATTGCTATGCACAAATATAAAATGTACACAATTTATTCTTTTATTTATTATAATTATTACTGATTATTCTTTACACAACCTGAAATTTGTTTTCTACAACCATTTATGCTGGTAAAACTAGATGATTTAAATACCTGCAGAAAGAAAACTGAAATGGCACGGAAATAGCAAATGTGAAATAGTTTCAAATTTTAAAAAAAATATTTGTTGAACATTTTTACATTTTATATATATTTGTTTACTCTCTGAGTATGGTGTTATCATTTGATAGTGGTACATTAGTGGTACATTAACATTTGTATGTTAATCTTTTTTTCTTCTGTCTCTTTGTATCCATTGTAGAAATGAGAGAACTATTTCTGACTAAGTGACAGTGTTATAGGTCTGGGTCTCTCTGTACATCTGGCCTGGAGAAAAATCCATCCTAGAATGAAAACTAGTGATGAGAGAATCTTACAGCCTTTGTATCAATCTGAATAAAAATCCAGAAGTTCAATTTCTTATCTGACCTATCCAAAACATTTAACCCTGAATGTTTTATAAGGGTCAAAGAAATTAAGTGTTATGGCTTTGACATTAGAAAACTACCAACCATTCATGGAGGGTGAAAAGGGAGACTAATTTATCAACTTGACATTTAATTTGAATCATGGGAAGTTTATGAAGTGTGTGAGTAGGAAAGAGACAGATACCAAGATTTTCTCATTAATAAAATTTAGATCTATCTATCTAGGTTTATACTACACCTATTACCTTGATAGCTGAAGAGCAGCAAGTGTATTCAAGATTAAGCAGTGAGATATCAGAGGCCAAATGTAATCCTAGTGTAACTACATTGCAGTGAAAGGAATTACACAAAAGATTTTTCAGAACCAGATTGTCTTACTTTTTTACATATTAGGACACCTTTCTCAAGATACACATAGATATCATTGAAGTCATTGGAAGTTCCTTGGCTCATCAGAGGCACAAATTCGACTATTATTGTTGAAGATGATTTTTTACAAGGTTAAACTCAAGGCTTTGGCCATGTTGAAAATATCACAAGCAAGTGCTCTTCTTATGTATCCTTGTTCAAAGGATTGTTATGTGATTGTACAGTACAGTGGTATAGGGGCATCTAGGAGCTACTGAAATACCAATAATCTATATAATAAGATCTCAAAATTGTCCTGCGTGTTACTTTGTAGCTGCTTTAAACTGACTCAGATATTCTAGGTCACAAACATGGCTGAAAGCTCTTTTTCTTTAGAGTATCATTGGGTTTTATCATTTCTGGTACTGTCTGTTATCATTTAGTCCTTAAGTTTGCAGCTATTTGAACTTTACAAATTACACCCATGTTTTATATAGATTCAGTAAGTCATGCAGCTCTACCAGGACTAGGCGAGATGCAGGCTGGGGGCCGGATCCAGTCTGCCCAACACTTTGATCTGGCCCCGTGGACTGCACCTGCCCATGCCACTGAATTTCCAGGCACCAGGACCCTATTTAAATGTCTCCCAGCTCATGGTCATGGTGCTACCCTGGCAGAGGCCAGAGCTATGAGCCATTTAAATAGCTGCAGCAATCCTGGGCAGCTACCAGGCAATGTGGTGGTGGTGGGGCCTGGCAGCTGTGTTTTTAATTCAAAGCCTCCAGCCGCAGACAACTCTGGAGGGAAGCTAGTCTCCAGCCCCGCCACTTCCTCTCTAGGCCTTGCCCCTCCTGGGGTGGGGCTGGCCCATGACCACATAGCAAAATTCATTAAGTGCCTGCCCCTCTGCAAAAATGATTGCCCACCCCGGTCTAGAGAAACATTCAGGGGATTGCCAAGTTAGTCTGTATGGGTATATCTACACTTGATTCCTCCTTCCAGGGAGGAATGCAAATGTAGATGTAAGCAGGGTCAGGATAAGCTCTACCCTGACATCTGGTGGTGAACTGTGGCGAGTGGTGCAAAGAGACTTCAGGGGCTGATCTCATTTGCATAGATACACCCAATTTGCATAGACACACCCACCCCGCCTAGTATGTGCTCACAGCACCCAAATGGTCACTTTGGCCACTGTGGGATCCCCAGTCTCTCTGTTATTGAGGCAGGGGGGATAAAAATGAATCAAGGACAATTATGTGAATCAAGGACAATGGAATGGTGGAACTGTTTATGACAGAGGGATTCGCCATAAACTAAGTAGCACTTGCTAAACAAGGGGCATGGGTTCCAAACCCAGTCAAGTTGAGAGAGGCTGGGGATAGGTCTTTGTATCTGGTGGTGTGGCCCTAAACAACACTGATTGCATCCCTTCCTTTCTCCACTGTAGAATATCAGACCTAATTTGGATTTTATTAGGAGTCTAGTTGTGAGCTGCTGAGTTGACTTCACTGTGGGCCAGTGGGAGCACTAGCACTGAGGCTTCTCTATTATGAGCTGAACTTGCTGAAGAGCTGAAATCACTGTGTGCTGTGGGGAGCCTGGCACTATACTGCGGAAGAGCTGAAATCACTGCTGCTGCTGTGGGGAGCCTGGTGCTATGCTGAGCTACTAGCAGAGCAATTTGCAGGGACAACCAGCAGGTAGACAGCAGAGTGGTTTGCGGGGACGACGGGCAGCCGGTAGGAGCGGCAGCAGACAGCCAACGGAGCAGCTGCAGGAGCAACCAGCTGGTGGCCAGGGGCATGGACTGATACGGCTGGTGGAGCCGGACAGTTCGGGGGACAGCTGAAGCGGCTCACTGGACAACAGGTGGAGTGTGGCGGAGTGACTCACGTTGACGGCGGCAGCAGAACCCTACGGAGAGGCGGAGCCATTGGCGGACCACGTAAGGTGTATCAATCCCCGCCCCTTCAGGTTGGGAGGGTAAAACCCTGCTGGGTGAACTTTTGAACCCTGGGGCGGCACTGACCCAGGGCAGAGACTTTTGGGGTGTTGGACTTTGGGTGATTTTTTGGGTTGCTAGACTCAAGAGACTCTTGGGGTGTTGGACTTTTGGGACTTTGGGTGATTCGTGGCTGGGGGGTGGGTCTTTGCTCATGTTTGGTCTATGAATCCGAGTTGTGGTGTTTTCCCAATTTAATGCTGATGTCGGTTACCTCATGTTATTAAAGGTTTGCTGCTATACTGAGGCTCTGTGCTTGCGAGAGGGGAAGAATTGCCTCCTTTGAGGCGCCCAGAGGTGTATGTAAGATTTCCCAGGTCACTGGGTGGGGGCTCGAGCCGGTGTTGTATTACCTTGTTGGGAGGAGACCCCTAGATACTGAACCCGGCCCTTGCTGCTATTAACTTGGCCTGGCAGAAGGGTTACATAGACATCCGAAATTGCAAATGAAGTGGGGATTTAAATATCCCTTGCTTTATTTGCATAATTGCAGACTGCCACTTTTCCGCAATAGCGCTGTTTCGGGACATCAAACTCGGTCCCCGCGGGGTTATTTTGAGAGAAAACCCTTCCCTAAAAATAACCCTTAAACCTCATTTTTTGAGGAGTAAGGGTTATTTTGAGGGAAGGGTTTTCTCTTGAAATAACCCTGCGGGGACTGAGTTTGGTGTCCCGAAACAGAGCTATTCAATATTCATATTTAAATCCCCGCTTCATTTGCAATTTCGGATGTCTACATTTGCATTCCTCCCTCAAAGGAGGAATCAAGTGTAGACATACCCTACAGGATAAACTTTAAAAACAACAAATGGTCTGGTAGCACTTAATAGACTAACAAAACATGTAGATGGGATCATGAGCTTTTGTGGGCACAGTCCACTTATTGTGATTCCAGGCTGAGCAATAGAAGAGAGTCTAAGATGCTGACCTCTGCTTCAGGGCAGCAGGCAGCAGCCCCATGAACAGAAAAAGCATAATCCTTCCCTGAGGTCCCCTTTGTGTGGTTTGGCTCTATACTACTCCCAGGCATGTGCCTTTAAGACATAGTTTATTCTTGTGGGGTTTTTTTTTTTTTTTTATTAAGTTAACTGCACTGGTTTGAATTTTCAAAGAAATTCTGGTTGGATCTGAAAGATGGAAATAGGGATGTGAAATGGGTAAATTTTATTCAAAGCATTTTGCCTATTGCTATTAAAAAGTTGCCTGCCCTGGAGATCATTTTTATCAGAGTTTTAAAGGCTAAAAGTTGTGTTTCATACTGAAAATGCTGATATGATATATATGTGATATACTTTAAAATATATCTTGGTACAGGATCTATTTGGTATGAGTACTGCAAAGAAGTACGTATGAAATGTTCATGAACGTTACAGCTCACGGACAGAAGCCATAACACACTGCATAATGTTGTGCAATTATAGCATTAGAACCAATTTTCTCAGAAGGCAAACTGTGAGGCCAAATACATTGGCAGTCCCACTCTTCTCACTGAGAATAAGCCTTTCCAGGGTTATGAGCTATTACGAGTGTACAATGTATACCTTATATATACAGAGAATGACAAGGCATGCTGTACAGTTTCTAAATGTACATTAATTCCTTGTCTCACTGAACTCTTTGTTTCCCCTCAAACTCTAAACACTGCTCAGATTAGATGAGAGATAAGTAGGATATTGAAAAATAATATATACTCACATTCTTTCTATTATCATTTTAATTACATTTTCATGAACATACTGAGTAACAGCATTCTGGAACACTGAGAGGGGACAATCTCTTTCAAATAGTCCAACATGACCCACAGGTTTGTTTACCCAATGATTTGATTAGATGCATGGGGAACTAGCTGGCCTTTGGAAAATTGCATGTAAAAGTTTGAACCACCTGAAGTTCATCAGCTTGGGGAAAATTCACATCCATGTCTGAACCTTGCCACTCAGGCTGATCCTATCTGAGATGTTGCATCATGTACTTCTTTAGAGGGCAAGGAAATATTGGGATCCAATGATGCCCAGGGATTCACTGATGCATGGGTTACAAAGGGCCCTCGTCAAGATGTCTGCTGCTTTTTTTAGTAGGTAGAGCCAAGAATACAATATGCATATTTTTAAGCCGATATCATCTCTGCTTTTCATTGCCTTCCATACTCCCCTTGAAAATGAACTACTTTCTGTGGGTATTGGTATTCAAAATTCATGCCAAATTCTTTAGCTGCTGGCATAAATAACATGATATTGTTTCTGTTTCTGGATTGGATGAGTGAAAGACTTCTAATTAGCAAGAAAGCTTGAGGAACCCTTTGGTATTTTTGGACTCTAAGGAGTTTCAGATAACAAAGATTAAGCAATTTTAGAGATTTTAACCCTTTATCTTCCCGTGTCCATGTGAGATGTCATTCCCAGACACATCAGTCTCCAAGAAGGCTTAGTAGCTGTTAGGTGGACAAGTTAAGTGCAATTCATCAGAGTCCCACAGAAACAGTGTGTGTGTGTGTGTGTGTGTGTGTGTGTGTGTGTGTGTGTGTGTGTGTGCGTGCGTGCGTGCACACGCCAGGTTCTGGAAAGAGGTTTTGTCAATCTTGATGTTAAAAGTACTGCCCTGTCCCTTACTAAACCAAATATAACCATATTTGGTTTAGTAAGGGACAGGGCAGTACTTTTAACATCAAGATTGACAAAAGGTGTTCCAAGACCAGAGAGTCCTGGTGGGCTGGTGGCTAAGAGCCCTTCCAAAACCAGGCAGGTCCTGAGGTAGCTGGACCAAGGATGTCCAACCTGTATTACAACCCCTCAGTTTCCAACCAATCGTTGCTCTTACCCGAGAATTGGTAATAAGTGAAAGGTAGGTTTGTGGAGCTGCTGACAGGGCAGGAACTACTATGATGTGACAGGGAAGTTGGTACTGGGACATGCTGAGCCCAGGTGCCAGAGGCAGGGCAGGATACACCCTAGAGAACATGGGGTACCAAGCAGCCCTGCACCCTCACTGCTATGCAAAGCCCTGCTATCTGTATAGCAACCCTGTTCTCCGCTAGTGTCGCACTCACAGCCTCCCCTCACAGTCTGTAGTGCTGGGATTATGATTGTGGTTTCTCCCATGGGCAAGAATATAGGTGCCCCAGATGGCTATCTCCTATCCAAACCTTGAATCGCTGCTGGCAGGGTAGTCTGTAGGCCTGCAGCCAGTGAAAGAAACACTGGGCCAGGCCAAGCTTTCTTGCCTAGCTGCATTCCCACGAACCTGTCCGTGGCCAGGGCCTTTCTTCCAAAAGAAGTTGTTAATAAACAGCATGTTTGTTCCCAGTATTCAAATCACTTCAGCCTTAAAGACAATGGGATGAGATTGTTTCTGGCAAAACGTTGCTACTAATCAAAAGTTGTTATGATGGGGATTCACTATTAGCAAGCATCCATTACCTGTGATTACCACTTGCATTTTAGATGAAAGTGACCCCTTTGCAGAGAGCCTGTACAACAGTCATCACCAACCAGTAGATTGGGATCTACTGGTAGATCTTGGAGCCTCTGGCAGGTGATCCTGACTGGTCTGGCCAAGAGGCTACCAAGGGCTGGCACTTCAGCTCCCCCTACTGCTGCGAACCTCCTGCCCTTTGCCTTGGAGCTGCCTCCTCCCACCCCCAGGAGCTTCCTGCTTGCTGTGTAGGGCAGAGGAAGGAAAAGAGGGGCATTTATGTTAGGATATATGGTGGGAGAGGGGACACCCTATCTCCACAGAGCAGAGGGGGCATAACAGGACTTGGGATGGAGTTTGCTGGATGCTTTTGGGAATGCTGCAGGGCTAGGGCAGTGGTGAGCCTGCCTTAGCCCCACTGCACCACCACCCAGGAGCCACCTGAGGAAAGCACTGCCCAGCTGGAGCTCACATCCTGAAACCATACCCCAGTCATGAATCCCCTCCTGTACCCTAAGCCCCTGCCCTAGCCCTGAGTGCCCCTGCATCCAAATGCCCTCACAGAGCTTGCACCTAGAACCCCCTCCAGCATCTCAATTGCCTGCCCCAAGCTCAGCTCAGAGTCCCTCTCTCACTCCAAATCCCTTAAACGAAGATCAGATCCTGCACCCCAACCTGCTGCCCCTGCCTGGTGAAAGTGAGGGAGAATGGGGGAGGGAGGGAGGATGGAGTGAGCAGGGGCGAGGCCTCGGAGACATGGTGCGGCCTCGGAGGAGGGGCACAATGGAGGCAAGGGAAGGGTATTTGGGTTTGAGGTAGATCTTGGATTGCACTTAAATTCAAAAAGTGATCTCATGCTTCAAAAAGTTGAAGACCACTGCTGTACAAGATCTAATGTACCATTTATGTCTTAAACATGGTTTAGGCCTTGAACAAGCCTTCTGCAAAGGGCTATGTTTCACCCATAAGGCCACCTTCTTGTCCCATTTCAATCAAGGGGCATTTTACTCCCATTGCGAACAAGGATTACAAGTTATCTTTATCTGGAGCCTAATGGGGAGTGCAAAATTCGCAACACCTACCGGTCCAAAGAATAGTACACATCACCTTCTGTCCTGGATATGCTACTTTATCAAGTTGAATTACTAGTAAAGGTCTGTGGTTCTGAACTACTATAGTAATTCCCTCCCTCCACCAGAGGTGTGATAGCATGACTGTGATAAGAATAGTGGAAATGCGGTGACAATGTGTGATTTGATTTATTTTAAAGTGGTGTTCACATTGCTGCACCACTCCATATATACTGATCAACTTTGAAAAGTTCATGCCAGGTTTTATGGACTTAACTCATACACTTCATATCACCCAATGCATTATTTTATATTTAATTTCTATTTTATATATATTAGGCTGTCTCATAAGAGGAGTTAAGGCATTTCAAGAGAGATTTTTCATTTGGCATATCTGACAATATGGCTAAATTACCATTCCAGACCGAGGATTACACTCCCTGGTTAATGCTTTTGAGTCTATGGGTTTTCAGTCGCTATCCATTATGGAAAAGTGTTACAGACTTTAATGGGAATGACATCACTAGATGTGATGGGGCATCCGAGCCCCACAGTCCCGTCAGAGCGGCTCCCGGGGCAGCCTGAGAGCCGCTGAGGAGGGGGCGGCGTCCAACCCGCAGTGCATGCGCTGAGCGTGGTGCAGGAACTTTGGAGGAGCCGCTGCACCCCGCCAGGGGCGCATGTGCAGCGGGGAGCGGTATGAAATTGACATCCCCATGCTGAACGGGGGAGCGGCACCGAGATGATGCAGGGCAGCACATAAAGAGGGCCCACCGTGCGGGGGGACGGGAATGCTACAGGGGGTCTGCAGGGCCGGAGAGCGCTGAGGGCATCCTTAGCCGCATGGGGCCAGTAAACTGGAATCCCGCCCCTTGCGGGACATAGGGGAAGAAGACGACGACCTAGGGAGGAGCTGTGTGGAGGCCAGCGGGTTGGCGAGTTTAGGGAAAGCACCCCGCCAACCAAGTCGGGGAAGGTTTTCCCCGCCTTTAGGGCCCTGGGGTGGGACCTGGAGAGAGGGCGGGCCCAGGTCCCCCTTCCTCCTGCATAGAGCTGACTGGTGTGAAGCATCTCCCTTTGAAAGTGGCACTTGACTGTGGGACAAATGGACTAAAGCTGGTTGAGCAGTGACTATGGGTAAAGGACTCCGGTAAGAGTGTAAGCCCCAGGGTACTTGAGGGGCAAGATTGTTAATAAAAGTTTACCCCTCCTGTGAACGTTTGAAGCGTCAGAGGGTTTAATTGGGGTAAGAGGCTGTAGGGGCGTGACTTGACCGTGTGACACTACGGTTCTATAAAAATTAAATAAGGGCTAAAATCCACCGCTCCGAGTATTTTCTAAACTATTCTCAGCTTCATTGTGACTATAAAGGATGCTATATAACAATGAAGACAGATGTATAAGAAATATAACAAGAAGATTTCTTTTGAACCATAGCCCCATGAATTAAAGTCCATCAAAAGTTTCCCTAACAAAGGCCTAGAGACAAATTCAGATTTGATACTATATGGTGAACATTCACAGATGCTTTATAAGCTTAGTACATCATAAACACTGTATCAGATAAAGGAAAATTGAGTGGTTCTCACTGAGCTGCACAGCAGATATCAAATGATAAATCTCTGGTTGTTTATCTGCAGGAGGGAAACTTCTATTCATTATCTACAGCATTTTTTAATAGTCTTCTGTGAAATACAAAAGGCAACTGTGGGCCTACAAAGCCCTTGTGTTCAATCACCAGTGAATTCCAAAAAACATTCTCTTGTTAAAAATTAGCTAGTGTTACACCATATTTCACACCCATCTCTGCAGATCGGAGAAGGCTTTGATAATGAGTACCATGCAACTATGTATCTGGAGGCAGAATGAGAGAGTAAAATGTTGTATTTAGTTGAGTTTTGTGCAGCCTATTTCACAATTTTGCTAATTTTCAGCGGCTTAACAAACAGTAATTGATGTTTTTGTTAGTTTTGGTAAATGTAAATCATTTAAAGTTATCTAATATGCTTATGAAGTCTCAGAAGAGCAGCCTTGTTAGTCTGTAACTTTAAAAACGAGTAGTCCTATGGCACTTTAGAGACTAACAAAAATACTACACTATATATATTTTTGTTAGGGTCAAAGGTGCCACAGGACTACTCATTTTTAATATGCTTATTTGCAAGCTAGATCACAGAACCAATGATTTAGGATCTGGATCTTGCTGCTAAAGATGTCATTTTATTTAGTTTCTATGGATTATAGATGGGAATAATGAGATGAAATAGGACTGAGCTTTTTAGTATGATTAGCTGCATAGGTCAAGGAAATAACATCTTCCTGGTCCAAATATCCCTGAGAATTCTCATCACAAGATTGTAGAACAAATAAACCAAGTGAAAACAGAAAGTCTACAATATATAAGCATACTTAGAAAATACTTAGCATTGGAATGTTCTCAACATTGAGGAGGGTCAGTTGAAGATAATGTGGATTTCTTTTTGGTCCAATGTATTTTCAGGCACCCTGACCCCAGAGTTAAAGGACTTCTATAAGTAGAATAGTAGGATCTCTCCAATTCCTGCTGCTACATCATCCCTTAAAGACAAAGTCATTTTTAGGATATAGGCATTTATATACTCTGAAGACAAAGGATGGATGGGACAAGCCAGACTGCTATTCCTGAATATGAGGAAAAGTCCAGTTGGAAAGGAAATGTTAACCATCCTCTTTATCCCCAACCCCAGAAGATAGTATCGGTAAAGGTAGGTCTAGGGCAGGTCACTGCAGCTTTTAGCACTTATGTGAAGAGGCTCCTAGGCTGATGGAAGAAACTGTTCTATCAGCATAGCACTTTCTACATGGTGGGGAGGGGGAAATTAGGTCAGAGTAACTACATTCTGAGGGAAGTGGTTTTTTTCACACCCCTGAGAAATATAGTTATACCTGTGATGCTGGTGGACCAGATATCTGCTCATGCCAAAGATTGAGAGCAATTCACTTCTGAGTTAGTATAGGTCAAAGTAATTGTTATATATTTAAAAGTGCATTTGATGTTTAAACTTCAGGAAAACTAATGATGTTGGTTGCATTATTTTCACTTATCTGTGCCCTGCTATAATGTAATAGCAAATGTTTACATTGTTCATACTCCTGTAAATAACCCATCAAATAGGAGGAGGCCTGGTGGCATGCAATGAAGAACTTTAACTGTGAAATGCTAGTTTCAAAGTAAGTGCTCATTGTGTGTGATGATTAGAGGTAAAGGGTCTGAATGCATTCGTAACTCTTTATCATCAAAAGAAAAGCCCATGTCTGTAGTGACTCTGTCTGATTTATTTTTGTGGCAAGACATAAGCATGAGTTCAAGGAAAGATTTCCTGTCTCCTGGTTGTTGAGGCTCTTATAGGGAAGTGTACCAGATGCAAAGCAGAGATCTCCAGAGGTGATCTGGGTACCCTGAAAGAGTTTTGGAAAATTGGCAGTTTGTTACACCATGGCCACCATTTAGAGTCACAAACTGTGATTTGCCTGTGTGTATATTTTACTTGCTTTAACCTCTCAATAACTCTCATTGCCTTTTCTTAGGTAGTGCATCTTTAGTTAGTTTACTATTTGTGTTTGGTGTAAAATGTGAAGTACCAATTGACAGGTCACTTGGGACAGAGAGCAACCTGATGTGTGGTTTTTGGTGTAAATTAGGGTGAGTCTACACAACAGGGCTTAACTTGAAATAAGTTATGCAAATTGAGCTACATCAATTGCGTAGCTTATTTCTAAATAGGTTATTTCGAAATTGGGAGCATCTATACAGCACTTAGTTTGAAATAGAGCTCTCTTCCTCTGAATTCCCTTACTCCTTGTACAATGAGGGTTACAGGAGTCACAGTAAGAAGTCCTCCAGTTTGACAGTAATTCAACATTATTTTGAAATAACTGCCTGCTGTGTAGATGTGGACTAAGTTATTTCGAAATAATGTTGCTGTGTAGACATACCCTTATTGTTTATCGCAAAGGGTATGTCTACACTTCATGGCTATTTTGGGATACCAGAGATATCCTGAAATAGCTACCCCATGTCTACACAAGCTGCTTGTTATTTTGAAATATTTTTCGAAATAATGGGAGTGCTACTTCAGCGTTCTGGTAACCCTCATTCCATGAGTGTTAAGGGATGTCTCCAAAATAGCATGATATTTCAAAATTTGGCACTGTGTAGATAAGCCAAATTTCAAAATAAACTATTTTGAAATAGATTCAAAATAAGATAAGCAATTTGCATTGTGCAAATTGCATATCTTATTTCAAGTTTAGAATGCATGGTAGACATACCCAAATTCAGAGTGGCAAGATCTAAGAGGACTGTCTCACCAGGGAGTCACAGACTGTTAAAGTGATCCAGGAATTCAGATGTATCACTGGTTTGATGAGATCTAGTTATAAAACACACCATCAACTTGGGGTACCACCTCTGTTTTTTGATTGTCTGCCCTGAGGTAGGCACTCACAGCTGTAAGCTACTCCAGACACTGTGACAATACCAATAAGGTCTTTAGAGTAGATGACCAAAAAGGCATTACCTTTTACCTTTGATCTCTAACTACTATGTCCTATTCTGCCTGCCTAAATTACCACTTACTATAATTCAAATGATCCTTAACCGTGGAACATAAACTGAGTATAAACAGTAGCATGGGTGTTAGTGTCTGGAACATCTGTCCTGCCAGCCATACAGTGTTCATACAGAATGTGATATTAACATATTAAAATGATCAGCTTCCTAAACAAAGTCTTTAAATAACTTCAGTGGGGAAATAAAGGGAATGATCTGACACCAACACATGAGACATGATCTTGAATACAGATTTGGCTCCTTCAAATATGGATTAAAGCAAACTTGAAATGAAATACACAGTTGTTTCAGAAGTTTAAAGCTGAAAGGAAGTCATTCGTCATAGTGAAGGAATGTTTGATCTGATGTACAGTCGTGTAGCTCAAAAACTTCATTGCTAACAACATTTATCTCTATTCTCTCTGTAAATTCTAATAATAGAAGGCACGACCAGAAGAAATTCAATACACCCAATAAGTGGGAACATTGGTCTGTATTGAATGTGCAGAAAATAGTCACAGCAGACAATTTAGAGTGTATCACTATACTGTAAGTATATCAATTTATTTTGTTTGTGTTTCTCACCAGTTTGATGAGAGGGATGAAGAATTCTCAAAACAACACTTACTTAAAGTGTTCCATTGATTTAGTGTGGTTTAAAATAATTTACTAGAGCCAAAGAAAATGCATAAATAATTATTTTTTAACTAGCCAATAACCCGTCATACAACAGGATTTTTAGGGACTCTCCTCCATGTCCGTCTCTCTCTCCTCCTCCTCCTTCCCCCCCGCCCCCCAGCTCTCCTCCACCTTCTGCCTCTCTCTCTGTCTCTGTTCCTCTTCTCTCACTCTCCCTTTTGCTTCTCCTCCCCCTCCTGCCTCTCATTCGGCCGGGCCCCGCACCCTGGCCATATACGTCACCGCCCCGCCCCCTTCCCCTCCTGCCATGGCGCTCGGCTGAGTTCTGCACTGCTCAGCCGGGCCGCTGCGGGGAAGCAAGTGGAGTAAGCGGCCGTTTGCGTTCCCCCACGGTGGCCTGGCTGAGTGGCGCAGAACTCAGCCGAGCGCCACAGCAGGAGGCGAAGGGGGGCGGGGCAGTGACGTACACAGCCGGGGGCGGGGCCGTGTACATCACCGCCCCGCCTCCCTCCCCCGCGGCGGTGATCCCCCCCTCAATCTTCTCTTTTCTAAACTAAACAAACCCAATTCTTTCAGTCTTCCTTCATAGGTCATGTTCTCGAGACCTTTAATCTTTCTTGTTGCTCTTCTCTGGACCCTCTCCAATTTCTCCACATCTTTCTTGAAATGCGGTGCCCAGAACTGGACACAATACTCCAACTGAGGCCTAACCAGAGCAGAGTAGAGCGGAAGAATGACTTCTCGTGTCTTGCTCACAACACACCTGTTAATGCATCCCAGAATCATGTTTGCTTTGTTTGCAACAGCATCACACTGCTGACTCATATTCAGCTTGTGGTCCACTATAACCCCTAGATCCCTTTCTGCCATACTCCTTCCTAGACAGTCACTTCCCATTCTGTATGTGTGAAACTGATTGTTCCTTCCTCACTGGAGCACTTTGCATTTGTCTTTATTAAACTTCATCCTGTTTACCTCAGACCATTTCTCCAATTTGTCCAGATCATTTTGAATTATGACCCTATCCTCCAGAGCAGTCGGAACCCCTCCCAGCGTGGTGTCATCTGCAAACTTAATAAGTGTACTTTCTATGCCAATATCTAAATCGTTGATGAAGATATTGAAGAGAGCCGGTCCCAGAACAGACCCCTGCGGAACCCCACTTGTTATACCTTTGCAGCAGGATTGAGAACCATTAATAACTACTCTCTGAGTACAGTTATCCAGCCAGTTATGCACCCACCTTATAGTAGCCCCATCTAAGTTGTATTTGCCTAGTTTATTGACAAGAATATCATGCAAGATCGTATCAAACGCCTTACTAAAGTTTAGGTATACCACATCCACTGCTTCTCCGTTATCCACAAGACTCGTTATCCTATCAAAGAAAGCTATCAGATTGGTTTGACATGATTTGTTCTTTACAAATCCATGCTGGCTGTTCCCTTTCACCTTGCCACCTTCCAAGTGTTTACAGATGATTTCCTTAATTACTTGCTCCATTATCTTCCCTGGCACAGAAGTTAAACTAACTGGTCTGTAGTTTCCTGGGTTGTTCTTATTTCCCTTTTTATAAATGGGCACTATATTTGCCCTTTTCCAATCTTCTGGAATCTCTCCTGTCTCCCATGATTTTCCAAAGACGAAGTAGCAGTTAATATACTGAATAAGCCACAGAAAAAAAAATGAAAGCAAACAATATACAACTAGACATATTTATGATGAAAGGTAAGGTTAAAAGAGAACTTGTCAAAAGCACGTAAGTAAGATTCAGATAAACTTGAATGGATATAAGCCACTAAAGAAACCTTTTTCTGAGCACACACGTGTACACACACACACACACACACACACACACACACACAAACCCATGCTAGAGCTGATCAAATATTTTAGTTTGAATAATTTGTCTTAATTTTTGCAAGACTATTTGCTGAAAATGCATCCTATTATTTGCCCATCTTTAATTTTTCTCTCTCTATATTTTTTTATTATCTGATTTTTTTTTTGGCTATACAGTTCCTTGGGAATCTTCTGTATTATAAACTCGAATACTTTCTGTGGAATTATATTCCACCCAAAGACACATGTGGCCTCCCAGATTAATGAGTGTTACTTTGACAACTGACATCTTTGTGGGGACAGGGAAAGTAAGCTGCTCCCCTTCTTGACTACAGGATGTCAATGGTAAATGCTGCCTGCCAACGCTCCACATTCATTAACAGGACCCAAAACAAATAAATAAATTAGATGTATTCAAGTCAGTAGGGCTGACAAATTTCACCCTAGTATACTTAAAGAACTAGCTGAGGCTCTATTAGAACCATTAGTGATTATCTCCAAGAACTGCTGGAGGATGAGTTAGTTCCCAGAGGACTGGAGTAAGGTTCTGTTTTGCTCATCTGTAAAAAGGGAAACAAAGTAGACCTGGGAAATTGTAGCTCAGTTCGACTAACTTTGATACCCATAAAAATACAAGGATAAATTATTAAACAATCATTTTGTAAGAACACAGAGATTAATAGGGTTATAAGAAACATCCAACATGGGTTTGTCAAGAACATATTATGCCAAACCAACTTCTTTGACAGAGTTACTGCCAAGTGGATGAGGGGAAGCTGTAGACTTCATTCATTTTGGTTTTAGTAAGGCTTTTGACCCAGTCCAAGATGATATTCACATAAGCAAATAGGGAAATGTGAGCTTGATTAAATTATTATGAAGTGAATGCATAACTGGTTGAAAAGCTATACTCAAAGGCTACGTCTACACTGCAAGGTTTTTGTGCAAAAACCTGTGAAGCGTCAACACTTCAAATGCGCTTTTGCACAAGTAAATTGGCAGTAAAATGGCAGAACAGAAGGCTTTTTTCCAGTGTAGGTAAACCTCCTTTTATGAGGAATAACTCCTTTTTGCGCAAGAGTTCTTGTGCAAAAAGGCAAGTGTGGATGCTCCGCAGGGTAAGAAACCCCTATGGGAAAAAGCACAGGTGCTCTGATGGCCACTCTGTGAATGGCCATCAGAGCTTTCCTGTGCAAGAGTGTCCATGCAGTGTGGATGCTCTCTTGAGCAAAAGTACATAGCTTACGAGTTGCGCTTTGAGGTGTGGATGTGCTCTTGTGCAAGAAGTTTTTGCATAAAAACTCTTGAGCAAAAGGCTTCTTGCGAAAGAAGCCTGCAGTGTAGATGTAGCCAAAGAGTAATGATCACTAGTTTGCTGTTAAACTGGGAGGTTGTGAACTATTGGGTTCCCATAGGGTCTGTCCTGGTTCCAGCACTATTTTCATTAATGACTTTGATAATGGGGTGAGAAGAATTTACATATAAAATTTGTGGATGATGGCCAGTCTGGGAGGGGTTTCAAGAACTTTGGAGGACAAGATTAGAATTAAGAATGACCTTCAGAACTACGGAATTGTTCTGAAATCAATAAGATGGAGCTTAGTAAAGTGCAAAGTATTACATGTAGGAAGGAAACAATCAAATGTACATATACAAAGTAGGATATAACTGGTTAGGCAGTATTACTCTTGAAAAGGATCTGGGGATTATAGCTGATCACAAATTGAATATGTGTCAACAGTGTAATCTGTTGTGGCAAAAGCTAATATTCTGGAGTGCATTAATGGGAATATTAATGCAAAAACTGGATGACATGAAGACCTAACTGCTCTCACTCCAAAGGGTGACTCCTTTCAGGTCAAGCTGCAGATGTGGTGGTAGTGAAGAAGTTGGAGAAATCTTCTACATTGCTGGTGCCCTTTCTATTCTTGCTCTGCGGATAAACAGAAGACTTTTATTTAGCATGTTTGCAACCACTACAATCAGTTTAATGAGAAAAAAATGTTGCCAGATTCCAGAAGTCAGTCTCTCACTCTCACTCTCACTCTCACTCTCACTCTCACTCTCACTCTCTCACTCTCACTCTCACTCTCACTCTCACTCTCACTCTCACTCTCACTCTCACTCTCACTCTCACTCTCACTCTCACTCACACACACACACGCTGAATGGGGAAGTACAGGTTTGGTGATAAGGAGAGGTGGAGTTACTGATGCAGCCGTAGGAAGTACAACAGAAAGAATCTCTACCTGAGAGAACTGGCAAAAGAGAGGAAAGCCAGGCATGTGAGTGTGAGCTGAAAAAGGAACCAGAACAAATGCTTTAAATAGAGAAGTAAATACATGACTATACCCATCCTGCCAAAATTTAGAAAAGCAAGAGGGAAGCGCAGCTGCATTCTGGACTGATTACAGAGCAACAAAGAGAACCTATCTCCATAACAAACAAGAGACAGCTGCAGAACTAGCCGTAGCTTTGAAGAGGCAGGAACTGCCGTGATACACAGAGAAAAGCCACCACTGCCTCAAAGAAGCAAATCAAATCATTTTTATAGAGGAACAAACAACAAAATAAGAAACAAACAACCAGAAAAGCACTGCCAGTAGAACTGGAAAGATTTGCCAAAATTGAGTCCAGTACCAAAATGTTTGATTTTTGAAAACATAGGGAGTCATATCCCAGATATGAAAGGTTCTGATTGGCTTCCTGTCTAGCTCAGAAGATGGAAGAATGTCAGATACTTTTCCTGATTATCATTAGTGATACCTTAAGCAACTCTGAGAGGAGTTGTATATTCACAGGTTGTATATTATTCAGAATGTTACATTTAGAATAGGCACTATCGCTCCAAGAATGAAGACCTGCAAAGACCAGAAGTGGCTCCAATGGCTCTGCATTGGGTGTTTTTGGTTCATTTGTACAGAAACTAGGGAGATAAGGGCTGCTCCAGCTGGCAGGCAGCCCGGCTCAGTACCTGCTTGCACCGGGTCTGGGACTTACCCCTGTTGTGCCTCTGCAGTTTAAATGTTGTAGGAGCCGAGCTGCCTGTGTGCCCATCTCCTACTACATTTAAACTGCAGAGCCACAGTGGGGGTAGCTCCTGGACCCAGCGCGAACTGGGACTGAGCGCCTTCCCTTATCGACTAATTGTGTACTCAATAAAAATTCTGTTGACTATACGATTTAGCCATTTACCCCCTCTTAGCATCCTTACTTACCATAGCTGCCAACAATAAAGGGTTTTGCCTAATGGAGAAGTTGAAAGCACGTATCCTAAAAAAACAATAACAAGTTAAGAGAGAAAATAAAGTTGTTTCCAGCAGCAACTAAAGTTCACACACCTACCTTGAAAAGGTAACAAATACAAAGAATGCAAGGCGTAAGGATGTTTTTCTAGATACAGGAATCTTGGCTCTTACACAGTGAAGTGGGGCTCTTTCTATACCATGCTTGGCAAACATAGTTTTAGTACCTAATCCCTTTAAAGATTCATGTTTGTGTAGATCTCACACTGCTTAGCAAAAACATGTTGCGAGATAGAAAGGGAATGTGTCCATTAGGAAATTATTTAGAAATAACTTATTTCAAAATAATAACACCTGAAAAAACTAGAAATAACTATTTTGAAATAAGAGTTATTACTTGTGGAAAGAAGGAGTTTTTAATTCAAAATTACGGGCTTGGCAGTGTGGACGCTCCAGTTGTTATTTCTAAATAACTCCCCAGTGTAGATCAGGGCAAAGTGAGCTACTTGCTAAAATTGACTGGACACTAAGGCTACATCTACACTGCACAGTTATTTCGGAATAAGCTATTCCGAAATAGTTTATTTCAAAATAGCATGTCTACACTGCAGGGAAGCCTCAAAATTAGACCAGGGCAGGGTTCCCTAATGTAGATGTGCAATCTCGATTTAGAGCCCTGGGATGAATAACTTAGAATGGCCCTGGTGAGGGGTTAT
This sequence comes from Pelochelys cantorii, assembly GCA_032595735.1. Classification (NCBI taxonomy): domain Eukaryota; kingdom Metazoa; phylum Chordata; order Testudines; family Trionychidae; genus Pelochelys; species Pelochelys cantorii. The sequence continues at coordinate 84,003,851 of CM064328.1, forward strand.
TTTGAAATAGCAACAGTGGAACATCTATACACGCCTTGTTTTGAAATAGCTATTTTGGAATAGGCATTATTATTCATAGAATGAGGTTTACAGAAGTCAGAATAAGCCATCTGTTATTTCGAAATTATTTTGAAATAACGGAATTGCTGTGTAGATGCTCACATAGTTATTTCGGAATAATAGCCATTATTTCAAAATAACTTTGCTGTGTAAACACATCCTAGCTTTATCAGAGGGCAAAGTATCTATTGAGCATTATTGGCTCCAGTTAAATCCCTCTTGCAAAAAGCTCTGTAGTACTGTGTTAATCACCTCAGGTGGAGAGTACTGTTTTAATTTACCCCCTTTCCACATATGCTCAACGTGAGAATGTTTTTCAAGACAATCTCTCAGATCATGACCGATTTGCCTGTCATAACAAGGCTCTTGTTCATGCAAGAAACAAAGCGGAACATGGTGAGCAATGAAGTTCTGAGATAAACAAGGTGGCCTCATATTTAATGAGAAATTGGAATTTGAAGACCAGATAAAATTTTTAAGACACTGAACAAGCAAAAATAAAATTTAACTTGCTCCAGACATTACTAGCTTTGCCTGAATCTCAAGATATTTCAAACATAAGAAGATTCCCAGGGATAGTCAATAGAATCTTTGGGGCCTTCTAAGAAGATACAGTGCATAGATCTGGGACATTTGATAAAACAAAACAGATTAATGCACTTAAACCAATAATTAAAATGTCTACCTGTTTGGCACAATATAGCAACTTGTCACTGTTGGAGAGTAGCGCTGTAACAAATAGGCAAGGAAAACTGTAAACTGGTTGTATTCTTATGAAGAAGCATCACAGTAACTGAAAAACACAATTGTGGAAGAGTGAACAAAAACTGTGACTTGTGCATCCAAATGTCCCCTCACATATCATTTGCACTTAAAAATCCCTCTGAAATCAGATGGAAAACCAAATCGGAAATTATTGGTCATAAGTACTAGGATGGAGCTTCCATCCAGGATAAATTAATTCAAAATTTCGTGAGTTGCAATTTTCCATAAAGTAAATAAAAAGAATCCAAAATGTAGCATTTTATATTCTCTTTATTATTATGCCAATCTCATGATTTTTGAATGATTCAGGTTGGTAAAATTAACTTCTGTTCTCATAGCCATGATGGAGGAGGTTATGGTAAACCAGTTGGCAGGGGAAGTCATATTAGTTCAGGGTAGTTGAAAATTTTCTAGAGAAACTGTTTTATTTTTCCATTGAGAAAGTTTCTTAGGTCCATGATGACATTTCTGGTCAAAATGAGAGAGAATAGTCTGCTTATTAGGAGGAAGGACTTTACTATGACATTCCCACTTTCCAGGGGAAGCTTCTAAATTGCCAAACAATTGGCTAGTCTGCTCTATCTGTCTCTCTCTCTCTTAAAAGATCTGTTGTGTTCCACATCAGAACAAAAATAAATTTTGAAACTCTGACATTTTTTCACAAAATTGAATTGTTTTCTGGTCAGCCCTACTGTTAGTGCTCTTTGGCATGAACAAGATGCTCCTTCAGATTGCAGGACCCTATGCTCTCATACCTGTAGTAGGCAGCTTAGGCTGGCCCTAGTACTGAAATCCAAGCAGCACATGACTGCACACATCAAAAGGAGAAATCTTCCATATTGAAAATGACTCCTAATTGAATGTGATGCCTCTAAACATAAAATACATTGCCTGTCACAAAACATACTTTTGCAAACTAAAGTGCAAATGAGATTAATGACAAAGTGTCTTACGAAATCACATCAAGCCCCAAGGCAATGTATAGGGCAAAGGAGATTGTTAGCACTTTCAGTGTATTCTATACATTGCTAAAATGTCCCCACCATTTGATGTTTAGGTTGAAATCCGTGTAATTTAATTTTTTCAAGAAAGAATTCCAGGATGGAAACACTTCTAGAAAAGGTAGAGCACATCAGCAGCATAGAAAAAAAGCAGGAATTATTGGGTGAGATTCTGTGCTGCATGATATGCATATGCCAGACTAGATAAACTTACTGGTAGCTACTGCCCTTAAAAAATCCGTTCTCGTTTCTATATTGATGCAGTACTTTAGATAACTACATTTCAGAAGAGTTACCTTATTTCCTATTGTGGTTGTAGCTGGGTTGGTCCCAGGATACTAGAGACACAAACTGAGTGAGGTGAGGTTTTTATTGTACTAAATTCTGCTGGTGAAAGACACTAGTTTTTGAACTTTCACAGATGTCTTCCTTAGCTCTTCCCAGACTTGCAAAAGAGTTTGGTGTTAGAAAAGCTTGTCTCTTTCACTGACAGAAATTGGTCCGATAAAATAAATTATCTCACTCTCCTCATCTACTTGATTTTTTTGTTGATGTTTTGGGAAAAAATAAACTAGTCAAATGTTTCCAGTTCCTTCATCTCTGCCATGTCAACTGTAAAGATCAGTATCACCCTTCATACCAGATTGCTACACGGCAACTCAAACGGATGAATGTAGGATGAAGTGGGACAGGTCAGTCATTGCTTAGCAACCTGTGAAGGTGGACAACTTGCAGTGCAGATGACCTACTCCAGTCACAGATACCGTTTGCTCCAGCTAAAGTAAAAAAAGCTCACATGGAAGTTTTTCAAATGTGCCTAAAGGGTTTAGGATCATAGCTGCTATTCATTTACATTCTTCTGAGAATCTCTCCAAGTGTTTTCAATTTGCTTTTACTCACATTTAGATTTGAGGTTGACCTGAACCAAAAAACCCTGAAACCCCCGGATCTTTGGAAGAAATGTATCAGAATCTACATCCAGAAAAATCAAAATCCTGGCTTTAACCACTCCTGGACTTTGGGTTCAAAATCTATCTCAGATCTGAATTTATCAACTCAGATTCCCCTGTAGCCTAGATATCAAATGTTTGTTTAGAGAGGCCATTATTATTGTTCATAAATGATTTACTTGTTGATTTAAAGTAGCACTCAGAGGCCTCATCTAGGTTGTGACTCCATTGTTCTAAGCAATGAACATAGTCCCTACTTCATACAGATTAGTCTAAAAATAATGGAATTTTTAAAAGGACATCTCCATAAACATGAGCACTTCTCTTAGTATGATTTCTTTTTCATGATATTATACTACTACAAGGCTGTAATCTCTCTTCTGCATTTCCTATAATATGGGGCCCAATTAAACCTCCAGGCTATGCCTTCACTGCCAGTTTTTCCAGCAGAAAATATGCTAATGAGAGACTCATTAGCATAAGTCACAATCTCATTATCATATTTTCTTCCATTACTTTTTGCGCAAAAAGAAGCTATGTTGACGGGGGTTTTTTGCACAAAAATCCCGTTTTGTGCAAGATCCTTATGCCTCTCTGGGCATAAGGATCTTGCATAAAATGGGTTTTGCACAAAAAAACCCTGTCCACACTGCTTCTTTTTGTGGAAAAACTCCTTGGCTACGTCTACACTGGCGCGTTCTCACGCAAAAACTCTTTTGCGGAAAAGTTCTTCTGCAAAAACTCTTCCAGAAGTGAGCGTCTACACTGGCATGTGCTTTTGCACAAGAGCATCCATGCCAGTGTAGGCGCTCTCTTGCGCAAGAAAGCTCTGATGGCCATTTTAACCATAGGGCTTTCTTGTGCAAGATATTCATGTTGCCTGTGTACACTGGCCTCTTCTGGAAGAGCTCTTGCACAAGAGGGTTTATTCTTGAGCGGGAGCGTCAGAGTTCTGGCACAAGGACCCCTGATTTTATACAGTAGAATATCAGTTTACTTGTGCAAGAACACGTGGCCAGTGTAGACAGGCAGCAAGTTTTTGCGCAAGAGCGGCTGCTTTTGCGCGAGATCGCGCCAGTGTAGACACAGCCCTTGTGCAAAAAGAAATGGCAGAAAATATGCTAACGAGATCACATCTTATGCTAATGAATTCCTCATTAGCATATTTTCTGCCAGAAGAACTGGCAATGAAGACGAAGCCCCAGGTAATTCCATTCAGGACTTGTCTACTCCAAAATCAGCACTGCTATAAGGCTATGTCTACATTGGCAGCTTCTTGTGCAAGAACATCTTGCACAAGGGTTCTTGTGCAAGAAGTCTTGCGCAAGAAAACGTCCACACTGCCATGTGTGAGCTGTGCTTTTGCGCAAGAGCATCCATGGCAGTGTGGATGCTCTCTTGCGCAAGAAAGCTCCGATGGCCATTTTAGCCATAGGGCTTTCTTGCGCAAGAAACCCCTGCTGCGTGTCCACACTGCCCTCTTGCGCAAGAGCTCTTGCGCAGGAGAGCTTACACCTGCTAGAAAAGAGTGTAGCTCTTGTGCAAGAAGCCCTCTCTTACCACGCTGTACTATAAATCTTCTTGCACAAGAGCAGGTGGGCAGTGTGGAGCTCTGTGGATTCTTGCGCAAGAACGGCCGTTGTTGCGCAAGAACCCGCCAGTATAGACATAGCCCAGGTGAATTGACTAATTAATATTTTTGTTTTGATGCAAGGTGTAAATAATGACAGATCGTGTTATTTGGTTCCAGTTCATGAGCAGATAAATCCTAACTCAGAAAAGGCAACATTCTGCACTGGGCATGCACAAGTCTTCCATTGTAGTCAATGGGAACAGTGCATGTTGGAGAACTTAGCCCACTGATTTTTGGGGGAGGTTGCATTTTTGGGGTAATGTTTAGTAGTATGCCTCTGTCTGTATAGTTTCTACATTGCTAACTATGAGGATTATCAGTATTTCTAACCCTTCCCAGGTTAGTCATGCCCAGGCCCAGCCAAAGAGTCTGTGGGGCCTAGGCAGCATGCTGATGATGGGGCCTGGCCAGTGGATGCTCTAGTTTAAGTCAAACCCAGTTAAGGGGTTACAGAGTCCAGCCCAGGCAGTACAAGCCGCCTGCTAGATATATTCCACATCACCTCTAGATTTAAGAAACATTTCAACTGGGCTCTATTTCAATGTCATCTGTGATGCTTTTACTGTCCACTATGACATCATTATACACTACCGTAAAACTTCCAATAGAAGCCTCCAGGGTCTATTAATACAAACCGTCCAAGACCTTAGGCTTGTATTAGAGACCCAGCGTTTATTTTACATACCCAGCATCTATTAAAATATCTGATCAGTACTCTCAGTGTCTAATAGAGTAAAAGACTAATATTAAATGTAAATGTTTTTGTTTTGAAGGTTATTGTACAATTTTCTCCGACTTGAGAACATTTTCAATATGTCTGAAGATGATTCAGTCAACTCCGTGTTTCAGTAAGGTGGTGTAAGTTTACCTTGTTTGTGAGACCCAAAGGTCCCTCTCCCCTGTTCCTGTCCCTTGGGAGACACCCCCCGCATGTTACAGGGTATGGGAAGAGGGGAAATTCTCTCAGCGGAGCAGGGTTTCTCTCCCCCCCTCTCTGACCAGGGCATCCTCCTAGGCAGTGATGATCTCAGACTGGGAATCTCTTCTGCCAGGTTATCCCCTCCATGGGGCAGGCAGGGAAGGGAGTCTGTTACGAGCAATCACAGGATGGGCCAGTGGCTGTCTTTGTCTCCTCCCTTTTATGGGACTGGGGTCTGGAGCTAAGAGCCTTCCCCCTGGTACCTGCAGAAGGAGTAGCGGGGATGGGGACTGGCAAAGTCTGTCTCTGTGGTTGGTCGTGCCACACAGCTGGGCAGCTCCAAGGCAGGGCAGTGAGTGAGCAGCTGGGTGGGTGGGTGCTAGGCAGCGTGGAGCCCAAACCAACCGCCTTGCTTGCTTTGCCCTAAGGCTGGGACTGATGATACCTATCTAGAATCAAATGTTTTCATAACCTGACCACTGTACACTTTTTATTTGTACTCTTATTGCTAGTGTATCAATGAGAAGCCTGTATAATTTGTGTGTCTTATCTGAGAGTCTGACCATTACTATTTGCCCTTCAAAAGCAGCAAGATTTCCCTTGCATTAGACTGTAATAAAATTGAAATGCCTTGTGATAACCCCATCCCCCAATTATCTTTTATGATTCCCTGTGGATCATGACCCACTAGTTGAGAAACACTTGGCTAGTTCATTACTGTTCCAAGCAAATTGTTGCAAGTGTCCCTAAAAGCAGCTCAGGGGAGAGCATCTACTGCAAGGGGTATATACCCAGTGCAGGATATGCTATTGAAAGCACTGGTGTTACTCTGCTGCTGGGAGATTTGGGGGCAGCAGTGTCTGGGCTCTGTTCATACCTCATCCCCACCCAGCTACATGCAGTTAGTGTAATTTAACACATTTAGCTTTTATAGCACTGTTAGAGCAAAGAACATCTGGTCCAAAAAAAGTGACTTATTACCTGAATATGGATATTGGATATTTGGTACCAAAGAATAAATCTAAGGATAGGGTAAGCCCTGTCTTTTTAATATATAAATAGAAATTGCCCTGTATACGCTGCCTGAAGTGCTGGAATCAATACAAGCTGATCTGAGCAACATTCAATAAGCAAACTAAACATGTCTGTTGTCTTTTTGCTTTTTGTGTGTGATGCCTTATGCACATAGCAGCTCAGGCTAGAGTCGGAGGGTGATATCAGTCAAACCCATTGCTGCCCTAAGCAATCATGATTCATCCCAGTCCACATTCAGTTCATTAAACAAATTCCTAACTTGACCAATATCATCAGGTTCAGCAGTGGCAGTATAGCTTAGCCCAGAGGTTAATATACAGGCTGTACAAAATTATTGTGAAAGTTACAGAACAGAAACTACAGACTTAAATACCCAGAAGCAGGAACACTTGAATGATTGAGATTAGGCCTTGGCCATGGAGTGAAAAGAAATGTTGGCGGTATAACTGCTGACTTTTGTAGCTGGACATCTCTGATGGTCTAGTGAAAAGGTTTTGTATGAAGCTACTATGGCTTTTACTCCTTTGTGGTTATACACATTTGTCTCAGGGCACATCTACACAGCAAGGCAAAAGTCGAATTAAGCTACGCAACTTGAGCTACATCAATTGTGTAGCTTAAGTCAAAATAGCTTAATTCAGCTTTTGGTGCTGTCTACACAGCAGGAAGTCAAAGGAAGAACACTCTTCCTACTTGTTTTACTCCTCATGAAATGATGGTTACAGGAGTTGGAGTATCTTGAAATAATGGCTTGAAGTGTAGATACGCTCCTTGTTATTTTGGAATAATGCCAGTTATTCTGAAATAACACTGCTGTGTAGACATAGCCTTTTTCTCTTCGTTTTAAGATGCTGATTCACAGCTCTCTGTGGCCAAAACCCCTGCATCTTTTCTTTTTTTTGGCACTAGTGCAGTTATGAACATTGCCTTTTCTTCCACCCACGTCTGCTCATTTTTTACTGTTCTGCATTGTCCTTTTCCTTTTCCACACAAATGTGATGACATTGTCAGTACTTAGAAAACTTCTCTCCTTGACATATAACTTAGGCCATTTGAAATTCAGCTGTTATCTTTTGTTAAATTGAGATTTAAAAAGAGATTGAAATAATATACTATGGTGTATAGAGTACAGAATTACAGTATTATAGCGGGCACAAGTTGTTCCCTCTGTTGTACAAGTGGGACAATTTATGCGCGTAAGTATTATTCACAGTTTTGCAGGATCTGACCTTTATATTGTAAAACATTTACCATTTCACTCTCCTCCCTTCACATGCTAATAAACTTTCCAAAACATTTACCCTTTGGACTGAGAGTTTCCATGCTACATATCTTCCTGAAAGGTGGATTTATTTTTAAGAAAGTTTAAGAAAATTCCCTTCAGCTGGGTTTTAAGTTATACCATATGGGAGAAATGATACTGTTCCCTTAGATACAATCACAGAAAAAGATGTGCTTATGTTTCAAATCACAAATTTGCCGTAGATGCAGTCTTCATAAGACTGTTAGGGCTTGACTTGGAGGAAAAACATTGTAAAATAATGGCAAATTATGGAACAATCACTTCAGAATGTACTTACTGGTCATCTGCTAATTCTTTTTAGCACAGTTTAATGAAGCCCTGTATGACATCACAGAACAGCCTAATTCCTTCAACAGAGCATGGGACATAGGTTTAGAAATATTGGCAGTTCCCTCATGCTGCTTCTAGAACAATTTATGTTAGCTAGAATGTAAACATCTCACAGAATGTAAATGTCACATCAGTACACACATGACTCCTCATAAGCATATTTCAATATCTAGGAAATGAGAAAAATAATTGTGTATCCTTCAATGCAGTTTGTCTACAAATTTTGCTGCATTCATATTATTGAAATGATAGATCTTCATGTAAAAACAACACAAGGTTTTTATCTTTTTCTTCACAAAGATATTGTTGGGCATTTGACAAGCATCTTTTTAAGCCAGGAAATCATCTAACAAACTTTTGTTAACTTACGTTGTTATCTTTAATTTTAAGGACCCATGCTTCTGCAGAAACATAAGCTTTTAAAATAGATCAAGAAACTGCAGAGGAAAGATAGATAAAAGTGACATAAATTCAGCCTTCAGGTCCTACCCTTAGCAGAATTTGACCACATTCAAGGACCTTGCCTAGGTTGAGCCACTGTGATTGGGTATATTGAATAACCGAACCTTACTTGTTTGCATTACTTAACATCTTGTGATTTTTTTGCCTATGCAGACTAAGAATTGTATTATTGGGTTCTTGTGTGTTTTACAGATATTGCTGTTAATGTGGGGTACAGTTTTAAAAAAAACTCAGTGGGAGATAGATGCCAGATGCTTTTGAAAATCCTGTTGGGCACTATCTGCATATAGGCAGGACCAACAGCAGTGGGGGGAAAAGAGGGCAATTGCTTGGTGATTCAAAAAGGCCTGGAGCATCCGGCCACTGCCACCCTGTCACGTTATTGGATTTTAAGGGGAGCAGCCAGATCACGGCACCTGGCACCTATCTCCCAAACTCCGTACAAAGGGGGCCATGTGACGTGTCAAATGAAAGCTTATGTTCTATTGATTCTTTCTTTGCTATTCATGTACTTGTATGATGTCTGTATGTGGAGTTATGGATATGGACTCTGTGCTGATACTGGCCTGCACTGCTTGTTGTAAAGGAGGATTGTCCAACGAATGACTATGCTAATTAGCACAGCCCCAAGGACAATGGATCTCAAGGTGCCCAATACACACCTGAGGAATGCTACTGGGAACATGCAAACCAGCCAGGGCATAATGGCTGCCAGCATGTGAAACACAAACAGGTCACTTGACCATATGACTTGCTCTGGCTAGGGGGACGCCAGGAGAGATATATGTGCCATGAGGCAGACTCCATCTTGTCTTCAATTCTGCTACTGATCCCAGATGCAGCCTTTCAAAGGACAGAGAGCCGGGAAGGATTGTTGGACCATCCTGAGATAGAATGTACACCAGAGACTTTTAAGCTAGCAGTTTATAACATCTCTGCTGAGAGTCTGCATCAGGAACTTGGTGATTGGTGCATGTAATGTATTTTCCTTAACAACCTTACTCTAAACCTTTTCTTTCTTTTATTAATAAACCTTTAGATTTTAGATTCTAAAGGATTGGCCCAGCGTGCTCTTGTGGGTAAGCTCCAAAGTGTAAACTGACTGTGGATTTGTGGCTGGTTCCTTGGGACCGGGAGGACCCGTGGGGTAGGTGAGATTGGGTTATATAACCCCTCACCTGTGTGCAGGCCCAGGGCTGCTGGTGGCACAGGGAGACCTGGGGTGTCAGAGGGGTTTTGCTTGTGAAGCTTCCTGCTGGCCGGATTGGCAGCTGGAGTGCTCAGTGTGACTGGTTTGTGGCCTATTAGGGAAAGGTCTCCAGTCAGGGGCTGTAAGGAGCCCTGGTTTTGAGCAATTCACCCTGAGTGGATGCCCTCAGCGGTGCCCAGACCTGGTCCATCACACCCCTCCACTACGGTGGCCCCAGAGACACCTGGAGCCTTAGGCCCTTAAAATCACCCCTGGAGCACTGCACAGCACAGCACACTCTGGGTGGCTCTGAAGGCTAAGGGAGGGGTGCTCCACAGTCCCAATGGCATTAAGGGCTGGCTGCCCCTGCCTCCATTCCTTCAGCCCAAGACCCTGCCTCTTCTAGGAACATGGAGCTGCCCCCTCCCACCTTATCCAGGGGCCTGACGGTGATGTCGACACTCCTGTATATAGGTACAGTGACAGTTTAAGAAGCCTAGACCTGACTCAGCTTTCTGGTCTCTAAGGACATGTCTGCACTGGGGAGTTATTTCGAAATAACTCCCCTTATTTCAAGAGAACAAGGTAAGCCTCCACACTACCAAGCCTGTTGTTTCAAAATAATGGACTTGCTATATTCAAATAATAATTCCTGCTAGTGAAGCAAAATAAGCTTATTTCAGAATAGTTATTTCGGGAGTTATTATTTTGAAATAACTTATTTTGAAATAACCTGCAAGTGTAGACATAGCCTGTGGCACTAGTTAGTCCCTCCCTGGAGTGGCATTAATTGGGAGATGGGTCCTCAGTTGCTTAATTAGACAGGGTACTGATGAGTTTATAAGAGCAATCCACTGGAAACAGCTAAAAGACAGGAATGCAGTATGAAGGAGAGGCTGGCAGAGGGCAGGGGCTACACAATCTCAGGTTGAGGAGATATTTCCCTTTCCAGAGAATGGGCAGAAGGGGACATTTATGTCCACTTATGTGTCACCACACAAGGCTGTGATGATGAATTGGTGGAGGGACCCCAATAAATAACACCCTGTAACTTGTAACCGTGGAGAGCATCCTGCCTGTTTCTGGTTGTCCAAAGTGTGCAGAAGAGAGACCTGTCACAGACATCTAAATGCCTTTAAAAATCTGTCTTCCAAAAATCTTGAGGGAAATTGGGCACCTAATATTCATTAGCCAGCTTTGAAAATTTTGGCCATCACTTTATTCCTGTTTGGCCCTGCTTCAAACCTTTTTGATTCTTTGATGGTGCTTTTTCAATATATTTCAGCTATCTCTCTTCATAAAAACTAAATAATAAAGATGGTTGAAAGACAGAACATGTTTTTAAAGAAACACATGTTCCTTTTTTTGGCCAAAAATTTGTTGGCACCTAAGCTAGTGGCATGAACTCTAGAAATCTCTGGAGGAAATGTAGTGATGTATAGTTCAATCGGCAGCAGTGTAGAATGTTTAAATACTCAAGTGCCTAAGGGGTTACACTTGAGTTCAAAGTCAAAACACCTCATTAAGATGAACAGTAGGATCACACCTCCCACGGCGCTGTGTGTTTCAATCTTGCTGATTGCACACTCAGGCAGTTGATCTGGCCACACATTTAATGAGACAAGATGCGTGACGTAATATCTTTTATTGGACCAACTTCTGTTGATGAAAGATATGAGCTTTTGAGTTACACAGAACTCTGCTTCAGGTGTGGGAAAGGCACACTGTAGCGAAACATCTGGAGCTGGCCTATGGCAGAAAGCTTATGTTGCAGGGATGTCAAACTGCAGTGTAGACATCTGAGCTCAGTGTTGACACCAAGGTCTGAGACCTCATGAGAGAAGAGAGTCACACAGCCCAGGCTCCAGCCTGACCATCCACATTAAAATTTTATAGTCCTGTGAGGCAAGTCATCTGACACAGGAGAGCTGTGAGTGTTTTACTGCAATGTAAGCATATCCTCAGTCCTGGTCTCTACTACAAATTAGGTCAACTTAAGTTACTCTGCATCAACCTAAGTCTCTATACTTAAATTGTCTCCCACCAGTGTAAACGACTCATTACGCTGACATAGTATACGACAGCTTTCCGAGCAGTGTAGAGCAATGATGAATGGATGGAAGTCTATGGAACAGGAATGTATATGCTGTCAATCCAAACAGTCCTCCAGCTGGTGTCCCACAATGCCTGATACTGACCACTTTGGTGAGCTCCATTGTCCATCGGTTGTGTAGACAGGAAGGTGCCCGTGTCCTACAAACCAGGATGAATTTTTGAAATTCCTTTTTCCTGGTTGTTCAGCTTGGTGAGCACTCCTCAATCTTCTCTCCATTCTATGCAACAGCTCAGCTGAACATGCTGGCTAAACACACCAGGCACTCTCTTACCTGGAGTAAACAAGATATATTAGATTGCCTGGTCTGTGAGGAGAAAAGGCTATGCAGGCACCGCTGTGAACCAGCAGAAGAAATATCTTCATTTATGAACAGATTGCTCAGAGAATGCAGGGCTGGCAGCAGTGCTGCATAAAAGTCAGGGAACTGCAGCAGGTATTCCAGAAGGCCAGGGAAGCCAACAGTTTATCTGGTGTCAAGCCACATAGCTGCCACTCTTACAAAAAGCTGCATGACATTCTTAGAGGAGACATACCACAAACCAGCACATCACTGTGAATACCTCTGAGAAGTCAGAGTCACAGGCCCCTGCTGTGAACAATAAGGGCATGTCTACACAGCAGGGCAAAAGTCAAATTAAGATACGCAACTTTGGCTCGGTCAATTGAGTCGCTGAAGTCGATATAGCTTAATTTGGCTTTTGGCGCAGTCTACATAGCAGGAAGTCGAAGAAAGAACACTCTTCCTTTGACTTCCCTTACTCCTCATGAAATGAGGGTTACAGGAGTCAGAGTAAGAAGTCCTCCATCTCAATATTATTTTGCAATAATGGCTTGCTCTGTAGATGCATATTTTGTTATTTCGAAATAACATCAGTTATTCTGAAATAACGCTGCTGTGTAGACATAACCTCAGGGTGGAGAAGGTGGACAAGGAAGAGAAAGAGGGTTCATAGGAAATTAAAAATAGATGTACAAATGATGGGATAGATATATTATTGGATGGAGAACATTAAATATGGGAAGCTGACTCCTTGTTCCCATTCATCTCTGCTGAAGTAATTTCTGCTCCATAATGCAGTGCCAGAATTACCCAAAATACAGTGCACTCAACAGTGGTGGGTTGCACTGTGCACTGATACAAGTGCTCATGGTAAATATGCACTGTATTGACACAAGGAGCTAAGTATGCACACACACAAGCTACGTACTAATAGCAGTAGCTCTAAGTCAACATAACTTGCATTGGCAAAACTTTGTAGTGTAGATATGGCCTGAGATTGTCACAGCTAAACACAAGGTAGAACAGATTGTTTAGCACAAGTACTAAATATATATTCTAAGGTGAAGTGGTCCATTAATATCCGAGAAATAATAGGACAAAATTTCAAGGAGGAGAGGGGTCTGTGGGTTACCAATAGTTATAAGAAGTCATAAATCCAGAATCCTTATTGAGTCCATGATTTTCAGTGTCTAGCAAAGTTATGAATTAAAAGTTCAGGCCCAACTTTTGGAAGTATTGTGATTGCTTCCTTTGAAGGCAAGGAGCGGTCAGACATGAAGTGATCATATTGTGAAAAATGTTCGCTGGGCACTGAGACAGTGGATTTGTCTTTTATCATTTTTCTCTGTCCATTCATTTGAGAGCATACTGATTGTCTGATTTTACCCACATAGTTGTTTATGGGACATTTAGGGCACTGGACGACCTGTGTCACACATGATAGGCATACGTAAGATCCATTGATCTTGAAAGCTTGGTATTGATTACTGGAGAGACGTCTGTCAGTTTTGCATCTCTCCTGGAAGGGGGAACTTTGTGTTGCTCAAAAGCTTGTCTCTTTCATCAATTGAAGCTATTACTTCACCCAACTTCTCTCTCTAATGTCCTGGGACCAGCATGGCTACAACCACTCTACACACACACATTTAATGCTCTCACCTCAACCAGAAAAGCGAGAAATGTACTTGTTTTAATCTTAGTGGCAATACAGGAACATCTAAAGGAACCTTTTTGTTTCACTTTTGGCCCAGAACAGCAGATCTTGGATTGTATTTTAAATGGCTGCTTACAAGCCTCAAATTTGTGAAAAAGAAAACACTGTAGTTATACCTGGTTTCCAGTTTCATTAGTCTCAGTGCCATATTGTTAATTAATCTGTTTCACTTGAATTCTTACTAAAATTGTTTACTTCTAGATAGCGGTAAATTTATCATTGGTAGCTTTTTGCAAGTAATTCTTTATGATAAGGTTTAGTTCTTCAGAGGCATCATTAAATCCACAAACTGGACTTTGAGGTATATATTTCTGGTGACTTAAAAGAATATAACTAATATCATATGATCTGTAGCATCCCACAGAATAGACCATAATTCATTATCCCTTATCAATCCAAAGGAATTCTATAATAGGGTATCTGGTTTCAATTTCTGTGTTTCAGGGTATGTCAGGAAAGCCCTCTGTTTCTTATCGGGATGTTAGTTGGATCTTTTCCTACAAGTAAGTGGGTTAGACACAAACCAGCTTCCAATCTTTAAACCTTTCCAAAATTAAAGTGAAAGGGCCATCAGAGGAAGCAATAGATCACCTAAGCTGAAATGTAGATGATACTCTTCACAGCTGTGATACAAGCTTGCCCACCTCCTTGCTCGGAACCAATCCCAGAACAGAAATTCAAATGGTTCCCTTATTCCTCGTTTGTGTCTCTAAAGCACAGTCCTGTCTCCAGCTTTCTTCTATGAACCCAGGTTGAAATTTCAGTCCATACTAGTCAAACACTGCTATTCCATAGTCAGGCAAAAAATACAGAGCATGCAGTGTGTGGTTAACAATATTTACTTTTAAGCTATATTAAAAAATATTTTTCTTTCTAGTCATGATATTTTAATTCCCACACTTGTGCAAACTTTGAGAGCAATGTGTTGCATTGTCTATTTGCTAGGATCCCAAAAGTGATGCTTAATTTGCATGTACATTTATATATTTTCAGATTACAACTACAAAGTAATTTTCTTTTTCTTATTGTTCCATGTAAGAGATTGTTTAATTTGTTTTCCAGTGATGGGAATCAAACATTTGAAGTCTCAGTAGCATAGACTTGACTTGTTTCACAGCCTTGTTACACCATCTTGTCTATACAGGCTCTACTTCCCTACCTAAAGTATTGTGAATGGGAAGGCAACTGCATGCCACATATTAGTATTCCATGGCCACATTTAGTTTGCAAGTTGCACTTAAGATGTCTTTATTTTGCCACATTGAGCTGAATTTCATTTGTAATTTACCTGGGATGATAAAAATGGAAAGACTTCCTCTATTTTTGTTCCTTGTGGTCATTTAAGGAGATTTGACTCGCCTCGCTTTATGTACTAACCAGTCAATACAGGCTTAAAATCTGACTGCAATGTGCAGTTTTGTGATTGAATTCTGTGGGGGCAGGATTTCACCCAATGAACCACAAATCCCTTTGTGCTGGGAAATCATACATTTGGCACAGCACCAGTCATGGCATATGTAGTGATGCTCATACCACTCCCCTGAGAAGGGAGGCAAATAAAGAGTACCCCTATACCCAGCAGAGGTAACTGAAACAGCAAAGTGAAGAAAACATTTTCAGAAATGTCTGATCTAACAAGTGTGGTTGTTTAAAGTTTTTGGTGCCCCACTGAAGAAACAGCTTTCATGTTTCAG
Source organism: Pelochelys cantorii (assembly GCA_032595735.1). NCBI lineage: Eukaryota > Metazoa > Chordata > Testudines > Trionychidae > Pelochelys > Pelochelys cantorii. Next base: position 84,019,302 of record CM064328.1, read on the forward strand.
AGATGCTGGTGGCTCAGATATGCCATTGTTCTGAACTGGAACAGTGGGTGCTCTCCCTACTTCTGAAAATTAGAACTGATGGGCCAGGCCTTTGGTTCCAGTCTAGCTGCATTCAGCAGAGGAACTTCATGGGGAGGGGAGGAAAGTGCCCCTAAACTACCTTTCAACTTCCCCGATCTTTGGGTTGTCTGGGAGTTGATCCAGTACAAGAAAAACCCATGAGTTACCCTGGTAGTATTGGTCCCCTAGCAATCACTTTGTGAGACATGTTGCTGTATGGTACGCACACTAGCTTTGTAGAGAAATATGTTTGTCATCTTGTCATCAATCTTCTATTCTGTACAAAAAACTTAGCAGAGAGATTGTTAAGGCTACATAGTTAACCAATAAGAAAGGAAATGCCTGACAGTTCTATGCATAATCTTGTCGCTAAGCCCTGTGGCACATATGTTAGGGTAGTCTTTAATTACACAATCACATACTAGTTCTCAAATCATATATCATACAAACAACTGTTTTCTACCAACTAATATACATGTGTGTATTATCTTGTAGTATCTTGTATTATTCTATGTATGCCAGGGTATTTGTAAGTTATTTGCAAGAGATGCGCAGTAAGGACTTCATTAAGGCTCAAGGGTTTTACCCCTTAAAACAGGGAATCAACATCTTTGTGTTGTATGAAGACTATAGAAGAGTTACATACAGTCTCACATGACCTTCTTATCAATGAACTAGAGAAATACAACCTAGGTGGGGCTACTATAAGGTGGGTGCATAACTGGTTGCTTAACTGTTATCAGAGAGTAGTTATCAATGGTTCACAGTCACGCTGGAAGGGCATAACAAGGGAAGTTCCACAGGGATTAGTTTTGGGACCAGTTCTGTTCAGTAACTTCATCAATGATTTAGATGATGGCATAGAGAGTATGCTTATAAAGTTTGCAGATGGTACCAAGCTGGGAGGGGTTGCAAGAGCTTTGAAGGATAGGGTCATAATCCAAAATGATCTGGATAAACAAGAGAAATGGTCTTTGGTAAATAGGATGAAGTTCAATAAGGACAAATGTAAAGTACTTTGCTTAGGAAGGAACAATCAGTTTCACACATACAAAATGGGAAAAGACTGCCTAGGAAAAAGTACTGCAGAAAAGGATCTAGGTGTCATAGGGGACCACAAGCTAAATATGAGTCAACAACAGTGAGACACTGTTTCAAAAAATCAAACATCATTCTGGGATGTATTAATAGGAGTGTAATGAGCAAGACACAAGAAGTAATTCTTCCAACCTACTCTGTGCTGATTAGGCCTCAGCTGGAATATTTTGTTTAGTTCTGGGCACCACATTTCAGGAAAGATGTGGAGAAATTGGTGAGGGTCCAGAGAAAAGCAACAAAAATGATTAAAGGTCTAGAAAACATGACATATGAGGGAAGAAAGAACTGGGCTTGTTTAGTTTAGAAAAGAGATGAATGAGAGGGGACATAACAACAGCTTTCACAAGTACCTAAAAGGATGTTTCAAGAAGTAGGGAGAAAAATTACTTTTCCTTAACCTCTGATGATAGGAGAAGAAGCAATGGGCTTAATTGCAGCAATGGAGGATTTGGTTGGACATTAGAAAAATGTCCTAATTGTCAGGGTGGTTAAACACTGGAATACATTGCCTAAAGAAGTTGAAATCACTGGAAATATTTAAGAGCAGGTTAGATAAAGGTCTATCAGGGATGACATAGTGGTGCTTGGTCCTGCCATGAGAGCAGGGGACTGGACTCTCAAGATCACTTCATGTTCTGGTATTCTAAGATTATATGATTCTAGTAGATTAAAAACATCTTTAAGGCTTGATTAATACTCTGATTCTAATATCAGGAATGGATGGGAAAACAATTAAAGATTACTGAGAAGCTACTCCATACAGCATAAAATATATAGATGTAAAAATGTTGAAAGTTTTATGTTTGGCTAATTCAACTTTTAGGAATTTTGTGCCTTTACCAGATTTTTAATTTTATGTCATTTCAGGAAATTGAACAATTTTGTCACTCAACATTACCACTGGCAGACAATTAAAATGGCCTTGATTTGTTCAGAGTTTTCAAAAATGAACAAATGTAAATGGAAAAACCATCTTTTGGTATAAATATTTCATTCAGCTGCAATATCTTCCTACTCTAGAAGGACTTGGGAGGCCTGTCTAAACAATGTTAGTACTTTAAAGGGAAAAAACAGATGCAGTCCAGGCAGGGAAAGAAATAAGAGTAATAATAATACCACTATATATCTTGTTGAAAAGCTTTTCACAGAGAAATATTTTGTGCATATTTAGTCTGGATGTCCTCTGGTCACTTGATCAAGTGCAAAACCGAATCCTCCTGGTGCCTTGATTTTGTGACCCAGCTGACATTTCTCTAGTAAATACTGTGCATCTAACATTATCCTTTTTTTTTTTCTTGTCAATGACAAATGCTACTGACTTCTTTGGAACTGAGCAATTCTTTGGAAAAGTATATAAGAAATCTTGAACAAAAATCTTATCTCTTGTGTTAGTAGTAAAATTAATTATGCTGAAAATCACATAACAGGAATTTATTTGTCATAATCAATGAATGACAAACTTTAAAAAATGCATATGTTTGCGTATTTGTCTAACTCTTGGGAATTAAAAAAAATGGGGTTGAAAACATCACATTTTTCTTGAGAAATCTCCAGTTCTTCATTCTGTTTGGACAAGAATATAGTAATCATCATAGTAAGTTTAAATGAGCGAGAACCAGCACTAAGACCAAAAAAACCCACTATGGCCAAACAACACAGTAAAAGAGATGTTCATCAAGTCAAAGGGAGTCTTTTTGACTCCGTAGGTTTTTAATACAGTCCCCTCCCAGGGTAAGTCTATAGTTCACTTTCCAGAATCCTCCATTTTGTGATCTCTCTTTTGGGACAACTGTCAAGGCTAGCTTGTGAGGTCTATGTCTATGTCTATTAACTGGAAACTAGACTGACAATCCTATTCCATATACTGGTTGTAAGTTCATGAAACAGCCATTTGGGCTTTCCATTGCTCATGCTAGATTGAATTTTGGCCTTTTGTGGACATATGTGGCATTTTTTGTTTTGTTTGTTTTGTATTTTTTGTCTTTCACATACCCCTGAGCCAACGTGTCCCCATCCTCTGCTGTATGTTTTTCTTTTTGGTGCCAAATACAAAGCAGAGTCATTAAATATAGCTTTTGGATGCTCAGAGCACAATTTGATATGTAAATATCCTCTTGATACAATGCTGATTTAGGTATCCAAAGGTATGAACTATTTCAGAATTAGGGTTATTTCTCTTTAAACTCTATTATATGAAAATCAACAATAGATAAACAAAGTAGGCCACATCTGGAGTATTGCATCCAGTTCTGGGCTCCCCATTACAGAAAGGATGTGGCTGCATTGGAGAAAGTCTAGCAGAGGGCAACAAAAATGATTAGGGAGCTGGTGCACATGACCTACATGATCTACAAGGAGATGCTGAGGGATTTGGGCTTATTTAGTCTGCAGAAGAAAAGAGTGAGAGGGATTTGATAGCTGCCTTTGACTACCTGAAAGGAGATTCCAAAAAGGATGGTGTGAAGGGGTGTGACTATCCCCCCATGGGTCCACCCTCTTCTTTCCCTCTTTTTCATGGATTACCCAGTAGCGATCCCTTGGTCAGGGCTGTCGTGGTTTCCTTTTATGTTATTGCCCCGAGTGGGGTATGAGGGGGGCCTGGGTCCACCCTCTCTCCAGGCCCCAGCCCAGGGTCCTAAGGTGGGGGTGTCCTTCTTGTCCGCCACCCACCTGGCTGACGGGGCTAACCGCCGCAACGCGCCAGCCCGCTAGCGATACTCCAGCCGCCCACCCTGGGCTACTTCCTCACCCCACTCTCCCTGCCTTTCCTTCGGCACCGCGTCTATCTGGCTTCAAGCTCCCCCCTCTCCGGCCTTCTCCTCCTTTTTTCCTCCCCCTCTTGCACCGTCCTGTCTCCCTTTTGAATGTCCGCCGCCACCCCTTCTGCACCTGTGCTGGCGTCTTGCGTCCTCCCGTCTCCCTCGCCCCCGGAGTCACTTACGGGCCCGTTCCCTCCTGCGCATGTATCGGCGTCTGGTCCTCCGGCGCCCAAGGTGCATGCGCGAATGGCGGACGGGCTGCCGCTCCCCGCATCGGCCTCCGCTGCCAGCTTTTCTCCTGACACGGGGACGGGAGGGATCGCCCCCCCCCGCCGTCCTCACTCGGGACCCTCCTCGGAGTCGTGCGGGGTTCTAGTACCCCGTCACAGATGGAGAGAGACTGTTCTTAGTAGTGACAGATGGCAGAATGAGGAGAAATGGTCTCAAGTTGCAGTGTTGGAGGTCTAGGTTGGATATTAGGAAGAACCATTTCACTAGCTGGATGTGAAGCAGTGGAATGGGTTACTTAGGGAGGTGGTGGATCTCTATCCTGGCGGTTTTTAAAGTACTATGGGAGTTTGTACATTGCTTAGCATTTAAGTATTATTTTTTCTATAAAACTGTATTTTAGGGCTCTCTCCTGCTTTCTCACCTGCACATACATATGTTTTAAAATGTTTTCCAGGAACTGAGAAATATAGCTACCAGAACAATGGATTTATCCCAGTTACTTGCATTAACTGCATATAAAGTGTTGCCACATATGAGGTGTCCAGATCTTCTGAAGGGCCCTGGGAAATGCCATCTTTTTCATTTACTCCTGTTTTTTCCCCAGGCACCGTATAACAAAGAAATGCTTCTATATCAATAGGCTATCAATAGGACTTTATAAACCCCGAAAAGCTTGGATTAGAAAAACAAGTGTCATAAAATTGTCTAATTTCTTTATTCCAATTTCTACAGCTACTGAAAGTACCCCAGACTTCAAAGCAAGATATTTTAAAGCTCAGCTAGTTTTAAAATGGATCTAATTATGAATAAATCTTGAGCAATAAGCAGAAATCAAGACACAATGTAGCTGATAGCATCCTTGTTCCATTGAGCAGCGTCCACTTGCTAAGTGCAAGAAGAAAAATGACATTATGCACAAGAAACCTTAGCATTGAAAGAATTAAACGAAAAACAAAACTCTCTTTTCTCTTCTAAAAGCTGAAAGATATCAACTAGTAAAATAAGCTTAATCAACAAGTATATTTTAATGAGTCATCTTGAATAGAGATGAAAATGTTTAAGTTACATTTTGCAGAGGGGAGAGGACAGAGGCAAAAGTGGAAGGATTGTTTTTCAACTACAGATTGAATCTCTCTAGTTCAGTACTCTCTGATCTCGCAACATCCCTGATCCAGCATGATTTTAATTAGCTGGATGTTCACTTATCATGTGCGTGACCAAGTTTCCCAAGGTCCCATAAAGTTTGTTTACAGCCACCAGTCCTGGCTCTCAGCATTCTGTGCTGTTATTTAGCCCTAATATATCCCTAAATGTCTTCTAAGAGCCCAGTAAGCAGTGGAAGTGTTGGTAATGCTACTTGACAATATTGACCTCCTTCAGTTTGGCAGATTCTCTGGTTCAACACCAGTCAGGCCCTGAGAATGCTAGACTAGAGAGTTTCAGCCTGTACAAGTTAAATCTCTTCTAGATGCTTAAAACTTCGATAAATTAATTAAAATAAAACCCCACTGCTCTGTGCTTCCAAACATAATAGGACCAAATATTTTCAAAGCATTCAAAGTATAGTCATTGACTATAACACTAATGACAAATAGCATTTTGTGCTCTTCCCACCTCTATCACCTGCCATTCATATTTCATCTAAGAGCAAATTGGGTTATAAATCACAGAAGTTAAGATACTGTGTATTATTGAAAGTCTCTGTGTGGTTTGTTAAGTTAAAAAACAAAAGACAGGCCACGTTAAACAGATAATTCACAGCTTAAAGTACATGACATTAATATTACTGGTGGGAAAAGATGCAGGAACTATCTTAATTCTATCACATAAATCTATAGGCAACTCTCTGATTGACTCTAAATACAAGTACTGCTGGAGTAAATATTTCAAATTTATCTGGATATTTTTTCTATTTGACATTGTAAAAACTAAAAATACCAACTGTCCCTGTTAAACCCCTTTTATACTGATAGCTTACAGTGTTTCCTTTTGGTCTTGGAATACTCATTACACTAATTACACTTTGATTTTTAAAAATATGAGGCAAATTTTATCATGCATTTAGCATGCTCTGCATTTGCAGCTGCTTTTGGCTCCAGGGGGATTTGCATACATGAATCTGAGAACAGAATTTTGATGATGCAATAGAGAGCAGGAAAGAGTCATCTTCTCTAATGAGAGGATAGACTTGAATGAATGTAGATATGCATGATCATTATACCCATATGAAAAAATTTGCAATAGCTCATGACCACTAAAACAATTCCAATTTATTAGGACAGCTTCTAGAAAACAGGACTTGAAATAGTACTATTCCAGTGTTGCTGTAAAAGCCAAATTTGATACTTACACTCAGTGGTGGATTTAGAGTTAGTGGTGCCCTGTGCTCAGCTTCATTTTTTGGACTCCCCTGGGGACTCGGCAAAGAAAAAGAACATTCACTCTTCCTGCCCCACCATGTTTCATTGTTTTTTATTCGTCGTCCTCCTATATTATCCCCAGACCAATTGAAAAGGCAGGTTAAGAAGTTACCTTTTCGATTTGACACTGATGACTCATCATGTCCTCTCAGAGGTAGTCCCAAAGACATCAGTTTCACCATGGCAACAACATGTGTCAGCACTTGCCTCCAATAAGAACATTCCTTCTCAAAGTGAGCCGATGACGCAGAATCAGTTCTTCTGGATAATTTACATCTTTGAACAAACTTACACATAGCATTAATATGAGCTTTGGAAGTTTCATGATCAGCAATATCTCTTGCAACTTTTCTCCAATTAGTGCTAAAAAAATGACCTTGATTTTTAGGCAGATTAAAAATGTCTGAAAGCACACGGGTGTAGCTATGATCTGGACCAACCATTCCCCAATTAGGTTTAACGCCATTGGCACACAAACATGTTTAATAGTGGGATGTGATAAGCAAAGCACTTCATATAAGAAGGAAAATTCAAAAGCACAACAGAATAGGAAAAAACTGGGTAGATGGTATTTTATTGAAAAGAATCTGGGGTTTATAGTGGACCACAAAATGAATGAGTCAACAATGTGATGCAGTTGAGGAAAATGCTCATGTCATTCTGGGATGTATTAATAGTAGCGTCCTGTGTAAGACATGGGAGGTAATTGTGCCTCTCTACTTGTCACTGGTGAGGCCTCAGTTGGAGTGTCATGTCCAGTTGGCATCATGGTTGGGTATTCTAGCAAAATGGCTAAAAATAGACTGATCTACCTTCTCCTCCCTGTTCAGATTTATTTCTCCCACCTCATTCAGCACTACTCCCACTGTCCATAAATCCAACACCAGCAACCTTTGACAGCCCTGAACCCACTCTCCAGCACCCTCCATAATTTACATGTACCCATCATATCTCAGGATTTCTGTGCTTGTCAACCTCACAATTTGAGCTGCAAAGGACTATGGGATGGGGGTCATGACAAGAAATTTCAGGTAGCTTTGGGTTCTGGGTAGATCAAGTTTGAGAGTCCTTCTAATAGAGAATAGAGTCACAGATCTGTCTTCTCCCTGCCTGCTTCCTTCTCACTGCTGCTGGGAGAAATAAATAGACATATAGCATGAACAAGGTCTGAGTGTTTCAGACAGGGATATGTAGGGTCTTGAATATGTAGTCCAAGATATAATTGAGCTCATAATGTTTAAATAACGCTATACTTTAGAGATGTGGAATGAGTATCCACAAGTGCCCAAGAGATTGAATTAAAATATTGAGCACTTGCAATTAACAATGACATTGTCTTTATTCAAGCATTGCATGGCACAAAAAGAGCAGCGCTCTAACTCTTAGATAATCACACATGAATATTTTCTATTTCTCTCAACTTTTTTCTTGATGAGGCAAAGGAAAAGAAGTTTGAAGTCTGAAGTATGAAAGAAAAAAAGTAAGAAGCCATGGATCCCTTGTAATCTCCATGCATGAAAATGTCACAGAGATGTGCCACCGACAGCAACCTCACCACTTTATCACAGACTTGGGGGTCAAGATTAGCAGGAAAAGAAGAATGGACTGAGAAGAATTTGTGTTTACGATAAGGCATTTTCCTCCCCGTAAAGATTATTTTTTCCCAGACATGATCTAGAAAAAAAAAGAGACTGGTTTTGGGCTGTGTGAGGTTCTTGGGAATACAGGTCACCTTGCAACAGAAGTGAAACCTATGATCTTCCCATGAAGCTTTCCACATCAAGTAGCTCTGGCGTGCTGCAGATGAACAGAGTCTAAGAATACTATCTGAGAATGACAACAAAACATGTCATGGATGTTATTTGCTTTCCTTTCCTGCAGGGAAATGAGACATGTTATACTGAATATGTGCTATTAAGCTAAGATTTGTATGGCCATTTGACACTACTTTTAAATGAAGGCACCTTCTGAAATATCCTGAAGTAGAGCCCAACAACTAGAGATGCATTTTGCAGACACTAGGAAATGGAAGACATTTTAATCTAAACACTGAGAGCATTTGCAAGCCTGCAGTATACTTGTTAAAGGGCTTCTTTTATCTCTGATTCACTGAGGAGATGCAGTAATAGATGGAAAGTATGTACAAACAAAATGTAGTTTTATTGTAAGCACTGTCAGAGAACAATGGCCGATTGCTAGACATGCCACTCACTAGAGCCATATTGCCTAGCAACACCACTAGTTCACAGATAGCTTGGTATTGATTTGAAGAGAGAGAGAAGTTAGAAATGAGAGAATCTGGTTTTTTTCAGATTAAGAGAGGTGACTGATGTCTGTTACCTAGAAACAATGAGAGGAAGATTTGCCTTGTTTGAGTATTCCTGGTTATTGTTTACCCATTACAATTCTAGCAGCAATGAGCTCCTTGGTGTGTAGGAGAGATGTGCCAGCACAACCAATCCTTGATGCTCTCAGAGTTTGTATGAGAGGCTAGATCATAATGTCTACATTGCTTCTTCATCTCTCGGCATGATCAGAGGCTCACAGAAGGAGTAGTCCTTTGCATCATGTACCATGATTTTAAGTCTCTGGGACCTTCAAAGGAGGGAAGCACATTCAGAAGCTGTGAATATAGCAGTGGTATAGAACTGCTCTTTCTACCTCTTGTCAACACTGGCAATCTTGTGGAAATCTCCAACCATAACCCAACCATTAGTCCAACTGCATCAATGAGGCCAGCAAGGGGAATGATAGTATATGATAAGATTAGTGTTGTCTTACCCATGGCAGTGCCAGAGTAGGAGATTTTCCCCCCAATTCCTGGTTCTGGTTCTGACTAGGCCCCAGAGGCTGTGAGATTTCAAGCTTTGCTTTCATTACTTTGCTGCTTTAATGGAAGGTGAGCAAATATTGTACTGCACATGTCCGCCTGGTCCCATGGGGTGTTGCTTTTCTGGGTGTGAGCCAAACAAAAGAGCACTATGGCGATTATTGGGCTAAAGACAGACAAACAAAAGATGTTTGCTGAGCACTCTAGATAGTCAGGGTTCATCTACCCTGCACCCTTAGCTCAAAATAAGTTACACAAATTGAGCTATGCAAATTGCGTAGCCTATTTCGAGTTCATTTCAAAATAGCTTATTTTGAAATGTGGCACTGTTTAAACAGCGCCAAATTTCAAAATAGAGAGCTATTCCAAAACATCCCTTAATCTTCATGGGGACGTCAGAATATCACACTCGTCATTTTGAAAGCTTTTTCGAGATAACGGGCACACCGTCAAGACATGGAAAACACTATTTTGGAATATTGGCAGTATCCCAAAATAGCTCTGCCGTCTAGATGCACCCTCAGTGACTAAAGAAGGACTGCTAATGAGAAAACTTGGGTTAGATATCATGGTTCAGTCTGGTGGAAGTAAATGACTGCAGGAAACAGATTCATTTATGTTGCTTTGTGCTGAGCCATTTCAAACATCTTTATTAATTCTCAAGCAGCAATGAAATGTAGTTACTGGGGGCAATCCCAGGCTGGCATCATAAAAGTAAATGTTACTATTACACATTCCTGAAGGGAATTTTACAAAAACTGCATCAGGGCAAAGAATGGATTGGTTCTGAACATACTGGAATCAAGGACAGAAAATGAGAAACTACAAGATCTCGCTGAACTGTGTTAAAATAGATATTTGTTTGGATTTGACTTATGATGATGTCATGTTTCATATCCCCTTTCATGTTCTTTTATTTAACATATAATCTATACTAGTACAAATATTCATGAAATGTGAATTTGAAACTTGTATCTGTGACTATTCACAGAATGCTTAGAATACAATTGTCCATTATAAAATTTTAAATTTCAACTGTTGGTTGTCTAAATAATCTAGTCAGGAAGCAGCCACAACACAATATGACATATGTGATTAACCAACACAGTGTGAATTGTGAATATTCAGAACAAATTGTTATCAGTGATCTGAAGATCAATAATTAATAATTTTGAATGCAAACCAGGATGAAAGAAAAAATTGTTTTGGCCAAAACAACATAACATCAAATTTGGCAAATTCATATCAAATTTGTGACGTTTCCTGTCAACTGAAAGCCCTCCCTGCACAAATAAACAATTGGTCCAAAAAGTTCACCCAGCTCTACATAAGATATGCATTTGCCATTCTGGATCAGGGTAATGGTTTCTCCACTTTTCTACCCTTTAACGGTGGTCAATAACTGATGCCTTAAACAAAGGATGAAGTCCTGAACTCCCATTCACATTTCCAAAAAAGGCAGAGTAGAACTCTATTCTATTCTATATAGGTTCTTATGCCACACTCATCACCATAATATCTGAATACATTCCAGTGGTGAATTAAGAAATATGAGGATAAATATTCCTTTCTAATGCCCACAATCAGCTAAGATCTGATCTGATGATTCTTGGATATTTTTATTCTCTTGGTTTGTATAGCCTCAAATGTGAAGCTAAGAACTGAAATAGCCATAGCAGTTGACTGCATCATTGGCAGTGTTTTACAAAGACTGAGGGTACACTGTTTTAAAATGTACTTCACTTTAATGTTTCTAAAATGACTTCACATTTAATTTTGTCTTCTCTTATTTCCATATTGTGTGGCAAAGCTAAAGGAAAAGACTGATCTATTTTTGTAATGCTATTCAGAAAATTCTTGCTTTCTCTTCTTTTTTCCTAACTAAACACCTCTAATTTTTGCTTTTTTTTTTTTTTATTGTCATACAGGTAGGTATTCTGATATACAACTAGTCATCTCTTTCCTTTCTCTAGAACATTTCAGTCAAAATATAATCTTTAAGGAGAGGTGGTCAAACCCTGCACACATCACTCAATATGTGAACATCGTATAATTTATTATGTTAATTCACTTTTAATGTACCCAAGCATCTAATGAGCTGTCTAGCAAAACTAATTCAAGTAGTTTACCTCAGAGAATGGTGGAATAATAGAAATCTAAGGTTGAAAGGAAATCCAAAGGATAATCTAATACATCCCTTGATACTAATCCCTACACTGAGGCTTGACTAACTCTAACAGGTGTTTGTCTAATGTGCGTGTGATTGGTTTGTCTAATATGTGTGTGATGGGTATGGCTCCCCAGGTAACAATTATTTACAATGGGATTATTAATAAGCAAAAAGTGAGTTTATTAAGTATAAAAGGTAGGATTTAAGTGGTCATAAGGGATAGCACACTGAACAAAGTAGATTACTAAGTGAAATAGAACACGCAAGATAAGACTAATACACTGAAAAAATAGTTACATGTAAAATCTCACGCTAAATTTTTTTCTAATAATCTTCAAGGCAAGACATCCTACCAGACTGGGCTCAGTTCCTTCTCCCAGTTCAGTCTTAGTTTTTTCCAGCATCATCTTGGGTGGGGTATGCAGGGAGAACTGATGACCTGGATTACCTCATTTCCCACATTTAAACAGCATTTGCAAATGTCAGGAGTCCTTTGTTTCATTTTGATCTACTCCCAGATTCTCATAGGAAAGGACAGAGTTTAAGACAATTCCAGCATCAGGTGACATGGTCACATGTCTCTACAAGTCCCTGTCTCCATACTTCATGGGCTGACCCATATATCCACAAGGTTAAACTACATTGTCTCCTGCTAATGGCCCCCCGCTAAGTAGAATTAGAGGCCCTGACCCAGTCCAAGAACTATGATTTGATTGGGATAATAGAGACTTGGTGGGATGACTCACATGACTGCAAGTCATGGAAGAGTATAAACTGTTCAGGAAGAACAGGCGGGGGAGAAAAGGAGGAGGAGTTGCACTGTATGTAAGAGAGCACTATGATTGCTCAGAATTCCAGTATATAGAGGGAGAAAAGCCTGTTGAGAGTCTATGGGTTAAGTTTAAAGGTGCAAACAACAGCAGTGATGTTGTGGTTGGTGTCTGCTACAGGCCACTGGATCAGGTGGATAAAGTAGATGAGGCTTTCTTCAGACAACTGAAAGAAGCTTCCAGATCACAGGGTCTGGTTCTCATGGGGGACTTTAATCATCCTGACATCTGTTGGGAGACCAATACAGCAGTACAGAGACAATCCAGGAAGTTTTTGGAAAATGTTAGGGTTAACTTCTTGGTACCAGTGCTGAAGGATCCGACCAGGGGCCAAACTCAGCTTGACCTGCTGCTCACAAACAGGGAGGAACTAATAGGGGAAGTAGAGGTGGGTGACAACCTGGGAAGCAGTGATCATGAGATGGTAGATTTCAGGATCCTGACCAAAGGAAGAAAAGAGAGTAGTAAAATACACACTCTGGACTTCAGAAAAGCAGACTTTGACTCCCTCAGAGACCTGATGGGCAGAATCCCCTGGGATGCTAACATGAAGGGGAAAGGAGTCCAGGACAGCTGGCAGTATTTTAAAGAAGCCTTATTGAAGGCACAGGAAGAAACCATCCCAATGTGCAGCAAGAGAAGCAAAAATGGTAGGAGACCGGATTCACTTACTGGGGAAATCCTTGGTGAACTTAAGCACAAAAAGGAAGCTTACAAGAAGTGGAAACTTGGACAGATGACTAGGGAGGGGTATTAATGTATAGCTTGAGAATGCAGGGGAGTTATCAGGAAGGTGAAAGCGCAATTGGAATTGCGACTAGCAAGGGATGTGAAGGGTAACAAGAAAGGTTTCTACAGGCATGTTAGCAAGAAGAGGGTGATCAGAGAGGTGTGGGGCCCTTAGTGGATGAGGGAGGTAACCTAGTGACAGATGATGTGGGGAAAGCTGAAGTATTCAATGCTTTCTTTGCCTCTGTCTTCATGGACAAGTTCAGCTCCCAGACAAATGCACTAGGTGACACAATATGGGAAGAAGTTGGACAGCCCTTGGTGGGGAAAGAACGGGTTAGGAACTATTTAGAAAAGCTAAACATACAAAAATCCATGGGTCTGGATTTAATGCATCCGAGGGTACTGAGGGAGTTGGCAAATGTCATTGAGGAATCTTTGGCCATTATCTTTGAAAACTCCTGGAGATCAGGAGAGATCCCAGATGATTGGAAAAAGGCAAATGTAGAGCCCATCTTTAAAAAAGGGATGAAGGACAATCCAGGGAACTATAGACAGGTCAGTCTTACCTCAGTCCCTGAAAAAATCATGGAGGGGATCCTCAAGGAATCTATTTGAGGCACTAGGAAGAGGGGAAAGTGATCAGGAATAGTCAGCATGGATTCACTAAGGGCAAGTCATGCCTGATGAATCTTATTCGCTACTATGATGAGGTGACTGGCTCTGTGGATATGGGAAAGTCAATGGATGTAATATAGCTTGACTTTAGCAAAACTTCTGATACGGTCTCCCACAATATTCTTGCCAGGGAATATGGATTGGATAAATGGACTGTAAGTTGGATAGAAAGCTGGCTAGAAGGTCGGACCCAGCAGGTAGTGATCAATGGCTTGATGTCAGGTTGGTGGTCGGTTTCTAGTGGAGTGCTCCAAGGATCAGTTCTAGAACCAGTTTTGTTCAACATCTTTATTAATGACCTGGATGAGGGGACGGATTGCACCCTCAGTAAGTTTGCAGATGGCACTAAGCTGGGGGAGAGGTAGATACACTGGAGGGCAGGGATAGAGTCCAGAGTGACCCAGACAAATTGGAGGATTGGGCCAAAAGTAATCTGCCCGCAGATCCAGAGAAATGAGTATTTCCCTTTATTCGGCTCTGGTGAGGCCACATCTGGAGTATTGTGTCCAGTTCTGGTCCCCAACTACAGGAAGGATGTGGACACATTGGAGAGGGTCCAGCGGAGGGTAACCAAAACTATTAGGGGGCTGGAGCATATGACCTATGAGGAGAGGCTGAGGGAGTTGGGTCTGTTTAGTCTGCAGAAGCGAAGAGTGAGGGGGGATTTGATAGCAGCCTTCAACTTCCTGAAGGGAGGTTCCAAAGAGGCTGGAGAAAGGCTGTTCACAGTAGTGACGGATGGCAGAACAAGGAGCAATGGTCTCAAGTTACAGTGGGAGAGGTCTAGGTTGGATATTAGGAAAAACTATTTCACTAGGAGGGTGGTGAAGCACTGGAATGGGTTACCTAGGGAAGTGGTGGAATCTCCATCCCTAGAGGTTTTTAAGTCTCAGCTTGACAAAGCCCTGGCTTGGTTGATTTAGTTGGGATTGGTTCTGCCTTGGGCAGGGGGCTGGACTTGATGACCTTCTGAGGTGTCTTCCAGCTCTATGATTCTAAGTATGTTAAAATGAGGTTATCAGGCTAATTGTATAGTCGATACAATCCAACCACCCATGCATCAAGAACTCATTGGTGAATACACCATGATCTGTGAAGGGCAATAGCGCCAATTGTTAGGTTGTTGATTCATATTCAGTTTGTGATTCACTTGAATCCCGACATCCTTTTCTGCAGTAGTGCTGTTTAGTTAGTTTCCCATTTTGTATCTGTGCATTTAATGTTTTCCTTCCTAAGTTTAAAACTTTTCTCTTGAATATATTGAATTCCATCTTTTGGCACCAATTTAGAAAGGATCTTCTAAATTTGAATCCTGTTTTACAAAGTGCTTGCAACAACATATTTTACAAATATACTCTCCACCATAATAAAAGTCATTAACAAAAGTATTGAATAGTATTGGAACCAGGACAGACTCTATGCCTTCTTTCCACTTGTCATTGAAGCATGGATAACTATTCTGAGTATGATTTTCCAACCAGTTGTGCACCTACATTCTAGCAATTTCAGCTAGACTATGTATCTCTTGTTTGCTTATGAGGCTCTCAAGTGAAACAGTGTCCTTCTCAAGTCCAGATATGTCACATCTAATGCTTTCCCCCTTTCTCCATTCCTCCATCTGCTGAGCCAGTTGTCCTGTGACAGCAGTTCAAGTTCAAAATGTTTATGAGTTTATGATAAGTTTGAAAAAAATAGTTCCTAATGTAGTATCTTAATATTTTTTTAAATTGTATCTCTTTTAGTTCTAGCCAATGCCCTATAGAGCTTACTCTTAGGCTATGTCTGCACTACGAGTTTTTGCCGGAAGAGGCAATGCAAATGAATCTCTGATTAGCATTTTGTTGTGCTTCATTTGCATAATCTATTGCGAGCCATTTTTGCACAAGAGGTTTTTGCGCAAAAACAAGCAATGTGGCCGTGGCCGTTTTGTGCAAAAACCTCTTTCCGTGCAAGATCCTTATGCCTCAGAGAGGCATAAAAAGGGGTTTTTGCGCAAAATGGCCATGGCCACACTGCTTGTTTTTGTGCAAAAACCTCTTGCACAAAAACGGCTCGGAATAGATTATGCAAGTGAAGTGCAACAAAATACTAATCAGTGCTTCATTTGCATTGCCTCTTCTGGCAAAAACTCGTAGTGTAGATATAGCCTTATTGTAGTCCTTCTTTTTACCTAACAACTGCAGTGTCAAAGCAAACATCACTATGGTTAGCTCTTTTGAGATGGCTCCAACCATTTAGACACTGGAGAAACAATGTACCATCTGACTTACCAATATACTTCTCCTGATGGAATAGACCATCACTATGATGATGCGAACTTTGAGGCATGCCTAGGAACAGCAAAAAGGTTCACAAAAGAGCCCTACAGAAAGTTTGTGAACATGAACAAAAGTAAAAAAAACAGTCAAAACTTGAGAGTCAAATAGTGGATATGATTTTGCATATATTCCCTGGTTGTCTAGAAACTTTATGGGTAGGAATTTTAGTGGTGAATGAAACTTTTTTCAGGAAAGATTCAGTTTTGACAATTTTATGCAGCATTTTAAATTCTTTTCACATAAGATAATTTTATAGCCTAATGTAAAGATGGAATAAACCTATTAAATAATCCAACCTATCTCCTTGTGGCCAATGGAAAATCTTTCCGCACAATATATTTTCCAGTGCTCTGCCTGGTGTATCTTAAACTTCCCACATGATGGGGCTTTTGTCTTTATTCTGATCTAGGGGTCAAATTGGTCTTTGTTTCTTGAATCTTATAAGCAAACAGTCTCCATCCTGAGAACATTTATGTAGGAAAGACTTTTTAACAATATGTTTGGTGTCATGATAAAAAAAAAAAATCCTAACCTACGAATTAACTCACCCTTTACTCTTCTAGAGTTTCAAGCCACAAAACACTGTATTCCGCTGAGTTTTCCAGTCCCCGCATATTTCCAAGCTATCAGATGTGTTGACCCTCTTTTGGTGTCAAACTCCCACTTCAATCAGGCTTTTCATTTTCTAATGGAACAAGCCAACAAATATTAATATCTGAAGGCCTAAGGAGGAGCAGTGCCAACACCGTTCTTCAATCTGTGCTTGATTAGTAGATGGAAGCATTTTTTTTTTCAATATGTATCTTACTGCAGTTACCCATGTATTTTTGTCTA
This sequence comes from Pelochelys cantorii, assembly GCA_032595735.1. Taxonomy (NCBI): domain Eukaryota; kingdom Metazoa; phylum Chordata; order Testudines; family Trionychidae; genus Pelochelys; species Pelochelys cantorii. Next base: position 84,036,259 of record CM064328.1, read on the forward strand.
GAATATTGTAATTCTGACTGCATAGGTTTATACCAGATGGCCTCACATCTTTATTTGGTGTAGAATGTGGTCTCCCCCTAAATTACAGGCATTCTGTGTAGAGAACACATTCAGCTGTGCTCTGCAATCTGCATGGGCTGTCTATGCATTTCCAGATACAACCCAAGATGTTGTCTTCAGTATTAAAAACCCTACATATTTTAGATCCTGCAAGTATGACAGAACTTTTTTTACTCACTTAGTAACTCACTGGTTGATAGTAGCTGGAGCACTCAGATCTTGAGCTAGTGCTTTCTCTCTTAGCCTGATCATTTCATAGGATTGAGACGAACCTAGGAACTTCACCATACGGTGCATGGTGCGATGCTAGAAACAGTGTGGTGGTCAATTTGGCAAGTGTAATACTTCTCCAGTGATGCGTGTTTGATGATGATTTAGTCTGACTAAACCAAAATCTGTAGACCCTCCTATCATGCTGGAAGGATTTCTGCAGCTTTGAAAAAAAAAGGATTAAAGAGGTTGCTACTTGGGAGATGCAGGGATTGTATAAACTCTTGATAAGGCATTGGAATGAGCTGAGTTCATAACTTGTTGTTTTGTAATGTATGTGTAGACAGAGCACAGGATAGCTTCATTTCTTTTAAAAAATCCAAATGAATAAAATATTCACATCAACTTGCACAAAGAGCTTCCCTTCTTCCATCTCATTGACTTCAGTGGAACTCCACCCTGCTGAATTGGGGTCACAGTTGGATGGTATGTCAGTTATTCAAATGATCTATTATGCTAATGGATCCATTAGCTCCATTGAGCTAATTCCCATAATAAAATTGCTGTAAGCACATTTCCTCATCACAAATATTAGATTACACATAAAGCACTTCCTAATCTAGAATGGCACAAAGCATCTATGTGAATAAGGTGAAAACATTTCATTGGAAGCCGGTTTTAGGAATTATACCCCTAAATTATGCAGGCACTTTGGAAAATCCCTCCTTATAGCTGCACCAGCAGAAAGATTGTTTCTATGGGAACAGAATTATCCCTAAACTTCAAATTGTTTGAAACTGTCACTAAAAACAAACAAACAAAAACAAATTTTTTTTTGTATTTACCTGCCACGTTCCCTTCACATGGCCTCATCTTCTTCCACTTGATTTAACATAAACCTAATTTTTTTTCCAGTGAACATCTTGACAGAATAATAGCCAAAATTATTAAACAAGCTATGTTATTTCCCTCAGGTACACTTCCATATGTACAGGCCTCACTTACTGCTATTATGGGTATGCACTTCATGAATGTTTTAGATATATTTTTTTTTTAGCAACTAGTATTATTCAACCAGCTCAGCAGTTGGTATAGCCACAGAAGCTGTGTGTCAATAACTGTGGGTTTTAGTTGTTGTTTTTGTTCAGTTGCTGAAACAAAAAACAAATTAACATAAAAGACACAAACAAACAAATACTAAAAAACAACAAATGGTCTGGTAACACTTTATAGACTAATAAAACACGTAGCTGGTATCATGAGCTTTCATGGGCACAGCCCACTTCTTCAGATGTAAAGAACTCCGGCCCACAAAAGTTCATGATACCATCTACATGTTTTGTTAGTCTTTAAAGTGCTACCAGACTATTTGTTGTTTTTTTAACTTTATCCTGTACAGACTAACTCAGCTACCCCCTGAAGCTTCTAAACAAATACTAATTCAGATCAACTTGAAATGCTACATTTTTTTTCCAGAAAATCAAAAACTTAAAAAAACCCATATCTTTGGTCAAATGAAATATTTACTAGAACCAAAACTAAACATTTTGGTTTAACTAAACATTGTGTGGCGGGGGGAACTGCAGATGTTAGAAACTGTAGCACTACTGGGGAGGTCAACAAGATAGTCACTAGTGCTGACAGATTTGTTGGGTCTTTAGGCAAAACAGGGCTGGCTCTGTGCCCCTGGAAGGGGCAGAGACTCATGTGGAAGGGGAGGGATTGGGGCTAACTTCCCCCAGGCAGCCTTAGTGCTGTCAGGAGCATGCTGCATGGGGCTCTGGTGGTGATTTAAAGGGCCTGGGGATCTGGCTGCTGTCCTCACCACAATAGCAGCAGCAGCAAAAGCCAGGAACCCCAGGCCCTTTTAAATCATTGGGCCCCAAGGCAGTCATCCCTTTTTCTCTCCCTCACACACATTGGCAGGCCTGAGGATAGTAAATGGTTGGTGTGGGATTTGTCTCTTTTCTTTTCCCTATTCCTTCACCCTCCACCTCCCCTCCTCCCCAACACGCAGACACACACACACTGCTTTCACTTTTTTTCAACAGCTCAGGCAGACTGTATAGCTTCCTACCAAAAATGTCTATTCATCAGATATTGTTTCATGTACCACCTTGACTCTTGAATGTTCTATTCACACCTTTGGTCACTTTAAATAGTTTGGTAGCTAACTACTTCACTGCTTCAGAAAGGCCAGTCATTTCACTGTAACTACAATAAAATGCTTTCTTCAAAACTGTGCAATCTGTAACAGTAAGATAAGAATTCAACTAGGTACCATTTAACATTTCCCATTCTTAATTATATAACTTGACTGTTTGGAGATCAGCATTTTTAATACAAATTTTATTATCTATGTATGTAAAGACTGCTCTGACTTTGCCAGATATTTGTTTTTCACCACTGTGCAGCAAATTTATTATACTTTTAGAATAAAAGAGAAGATTTGAAAAACTCTTATTTATCCAAGTATTTTGTGATAGAAATCAGGTTAAAAGAAGGGTAAGAGATATATAAAGATGATCCCTTTCTATATTATTAATATATGAACTACAGCTCCAAGGACTTTCTTCTACCCATTTACCAATGTTTCCGATTCCAGAAGATACTCAGAGATAAACTTAAGTGTCAGATTCATTAAAATTTAACTTGCATCGTTCTCATTGCTGAGGATTAATTTTATACCACAAATATGTCTTGTCAGATATGTCTGAAATCATTATTCTCACAGCTTCCATTCATCTATTTATCTGTCTAGCAAAGTTCCAAAGCAGGAGAGTAGAGAATCAGAATGGGGCTCCATATTAGTTTTGCATGCATCTTATATCATGTGAAATTGATACATTATATCAAGCTATTCTGAATGTGCTAGTGATTTGACCATCGGAATGTGAGGATTGAAAGTTCAGATCAAAATATTTTCTTTATAAATAGATATATATACCCTAGAGGCCTGGAAATGAAAATTCTAGACAGGCAGCAGTTGGGACATATTAGCGAACAAATCATAAAATACATCAAACAGACTTGTTTATATATATTGAAAAATACAGTCCAGTTCCTAATAGTATCTTACATCTTTGTGCACAGGAAAAGCAAGCCTGAAACCTACAAATGTCTGGGGAGGGGCAGGTTCCTGATGAGGGCAAGTGGAGAAAGATCCTTTCAACAAACTACAGAGAAAGTGTTTTGAGCACTAGCACAGATATACGTTTCCAGATTACATTTGCAAAGTGGACACTCATATTTGTAAACAAGTTTTTTTATTTGTAAGGGAGGAGTTCTTATGTGTCTCACAGTGATGCAGTGTAGCTGACATAAACTGACAGTTTTTCATCTTTTTTTTTTTTTTTTGCAAGAGGGTCAGTCATTTTATTTATGCTATAACTTTTTGAATTTTCCTAAACTGTACTCCTCTGGAGAAAATGTACAGTGGCTAAAATTGCAGTAATCTCCAAGTGTGTATGGACAAATATAAAGCAACTGTGAGAAAAATGCCTTGTCAATCAGTGAAGTCTAGAAGTGGCAAAGAAATAATCCCATTCTCTTAGATTAAATTTATTGTGACTGAATGCTGTTTGTTCAGGGCTATGATAAGAGTTCTATATTAGTTTTGATTTCTCCAAGCAACCCCAGGCTCATAAGCATCTGAAATACACTGTTTATCCTCTGGAGGGGAAGAGGCAAGCAAATTAATGCCAGAAAATAAAATGGGCAGGTATTGAAGTTCCTAACCTTTCCAACTGGGCTCACAAAAATGCTCATGGTTAGATGACTGGGGCATGTGAGGCCTGCTTCTCCTGTTGCTCACAGAGGTATGCATCAAGTATAACTTTATGTTTGATATAATGGAAAGCAAATGAAAACATGAGTGGTGGGTCAACCTTAGGCTCAGGAAGGCTAGCCCCTGGCCCAGCCCACCTTTCCACCTGAGGCCCCATCCCCTGCCTTTCTTCCCCTGCTGAAGCCTAAAGCCTCCTCTTACTGTTGCCAGCATCCTCAAAACCACAGCACATTTGGTGGGTAGCATGTACCCCCCCAAACCCCAGAGCACTGAGCAGGTGTATGGGCAATGCACAGCTCTTTCTCTCCCAGTCCCAGAGTGCCAGACAGCGCAGCCTCAGCAATGAGGTTTCCCCCAGACCTGGGCGGCCTCAGCCACCCCAAGTCCCAACTGTCCTAGCTCCAGCCCCAACCCTCCCAGATTTCTCTGAAGAGGAACAGCCTACCTGGGCTGGGACCAACTAGCAGCAAGAAGTAGGCAGCTCAGGCCAGAGTGTGGGAAAGGCTTTTCAGAGTGGTACAGCCTGCCCCAGCCTATTATATGTGTCACCCATGAATGTAAGGAAGATGAGCCCCAGTTACTATTGTCTTACTGATGGATGGCTGTATTGGTTATTGATTAATCTCTCAGTGTAGAGATTGATTAATCTGTCTACACTGCACCGTAACTCGAAATAAGATACACAGTTTGAGCAACAGAAATTTCATGTTTTATTTCGATACTATTTCAAAATAGTTTCTTGTCCTTTGGCTCTGTCTACACTGCAACGCTATTTCGGGATACCGGAATATCAAAAAATAGCTATTCCATGTCTTCACAGCAAGCTTGTTATTTCAGGCTCGCTATTCTGACGTCCCTGTAAACCTCATTCTATGAGGAGTAAGGGACATTTTGGAATAGCACTTTATTTTGAAATTTGGTGCTGTGTAGACAGAGCCAAAGGACAACATAAACTATTCTGAAATAGCATCAAAATAAAACACGAAATTTCTGTTGCTCAAATTGTGTATCTTATTTCGAGTTACAGTGTAGATGCACCCTTAGACTGCAATAGCTAAAGGTTCAGTCTCCTAAGGGCTACAGCATCAAGAATACTATTTGAATAAGAGACTCTAGGAGAAATTCTAGTTTATCACAAGTCCCTTTATTACCAAATTCACTAAACAGATTAACAAATGCTAGAATACAATAGCAAATGGAGAGTACAACATGTTTACTCAATGATTAACATCACTCACATCTGCTTCTGGGGTACCTTAGAGCAGTGGTCACCAACCAGTAGATCGGGATCTACTGGTAGAGCTTGGAGCCTCTGACAGGTGATCTTGATTAGTTTGACCAAGAGGCTATCAAGTGCTATCATTTCAACTGCCCCTCCCCCCACTGATGCTCATCTCCCACCCTTTGCCTTGGAGCTGCCCCTCCCAGTGGGGAGCCTCCTGCTTGCTGTGCAGGCAGGGGAGAAAGAGGAGGGTGCTGATGTCAAGGTGCCCCCTCCCACTCTGTATCCTTTCTCCACAGAGTAGAGAGGGGGCACAACAGGACTAGGGATGGAGCAAGTTTGTTGGCTGCTTTAAAAAGTGGGCCAGGGCCAGGGCAGGGGTGAGCCTGTCTTAGCCCCACTGCACCACCGATCAGGAGCCACCAGCAGTACCCAGCTGGAACCCACATCCTGAACTGCTACCCCAGTCATGAATCTCCTACTGTACCTCAAGCTCCTGCCCTAGCCCTGAGCACCCTTGCATCTAAACACCTTCCAGAGCCTGCGCCTAGAACCCCTTCCTCCATCCCAACTGCTCCCCCTGAGCTGCTCAGAGCCCCTCACACTCCAGATCCCTTAATCCAAGACCACAGCCTGCACCCCATCCCTCTGCCCCAGCCTGATGAAAGTGAGTGAGGATGGGCAAGAGAGGGAGAATAGAATGAGCAGGGGCAGGGCCTTGGAGAAGGGGCAGGAAGGAGGTGGGCCAAGATCTACATTTAAGGTAGATCTTGGATTGCACTTAAATTCAAAAATTGATCTCACACTTAAAAAGCTTGGAGACCCCTGCCTTAGAGTGTCAGTCATTATCATAATTATCATCACCAGTGATGGTCATCCTGGCATCTCCCCATCCTGCTCTCTAGCATACCAATGGGCAACCCCTTTTTATCTTGTGCTATGCTTACACCTGCTAAGAGTCACATATGCATAAGGGTTACAACCCCTTTTTCCTTATTTGGACTTCCAAAGTCCATAAGGCTACGTCTAGACTGCAAGCTTCTTTCGAAAGAAGCTTTTTTGGAAGAGATCTTCCAAAAAAGCTTCTTTTGAAAGACAGAGTCCACACCTCAAAACCAGATTGAAAAAGTGATCTGCTCTTTCGAAAGAGAGCATCCAGGTTGCCTGGATGCTCTCTCGAAAGTAAGCCCTGATTGCAATGGATGGAATGGCCACCAGGGCACCTGTGCTTTTTCCTTTTTCCTCTTCTTTCGAAAAAACTCCCTCTTCCATGTCCACACATGCCTTTTTTCAAAAGAGCTCTTTTGCAAAAAGGCGTTCTTCCTTGTAATTTGAGGTTTACCAATTTTGAAAGAAGCCCTGCATTCTTTCGATTTAATTTCGAAAGAACGCGATTGCTGTGTGGACGCAGGTGAAGTTTTTTTGAAAAAAGGGCAGGTTTTTTTTAAAAAACAATGTAGTCTAGACATACCCTAACTCTGGGATGCCCTGTTTTTCTCAGGTTACCCTCTTAGTCTCCTTATTTTCATTAGTACCTATGTAAACAAATCCCTAGACTGGTCTGTGGTTACTGCAGCATTTCCCATGAGGTCACAGTACGTCTACACAGCAGCGTTTTTTCAGAATAACATTCGTTATTCTGAAATAACTATGTGAGCGTATACAGAGCTAGCCCGTTATTTTGAAATAATTTTTTGAAATAATGGGAGGCTTATTTTGGCATTTGTAAACCTCATTCCATGAGGAATAACGCCGATTCTGAAATAAGTATTTTGGAATAACGGTAGCGTGGACACTCCGCTGCTGCTATTTTGAAATAGCTCCTCCCCCCGGCCATTCAAAATAATTATTCCCCAGTGCTCCATGGGGCTCTAAATCGAGGTAGTGTGTCCACATTAGGGAGCCTGCCTCGGATAATTTGCAGGCTTCCCTGTAGTGTAGAAGTGCTATTTCAAAATAAGCTATTTCCAAGTATTTCTTCCAGAATAGCTTATTCTGAAATAATCGTGCAGTGTGGACATAGCCCAAGAGCCCTGGGTTCTACATGCCAATACTGTGGCATATTTCCCTGAACATCATGCCTTGGCATAGATTTAGTAATCCTGTAACTTTAATGGTACAGGGATCTTTTTTGGATAATCTGCTCATGTCAACTCCTCATAAGCCTAATGTGGCTGAGCTGAAATCTTATAGGCCTCAATCTGCAGGCCTTGCATGACTTTCCTTATATACCTGATACACACTTATCATTCATAACTGCTTATCAGTGTTATATGCCTATAATACTATCCTATTTAAATCTGTCCATCACACATTAATTAATTATCATTAACCACAACAATAAATCCCTCTATTAAGTGACTACATAAAATAATTGCCTACAGTTCGGGTTGCTAACTTTCTAATGGCACAAAACCAAACACCTTTGTCCTGCCCTCTGCCCATCCTTTCCCCAAGGCCCTGGACCACTCTACCCCTTCCATAAGGACACATTCTCACTCCATTCCCCCATTCCTGTTCTGTGGCTGGGGGTTGGGGTGCAGAAGAGGATGAGGGCTCTGGCTGGGGAATGAGGGCTGGGACTAAGAGGTTCGGAGTGCTTGAGGGGGCTCAGGGCTATGGCAGTGACTTGGGGTTGAGGAGGTCATGAGGGTTCTAGCTGGGGCTATATGTTCTGGGGTGAGGCTGGGGTATGAGAGAGGGCTCAGGGGCTGCAGCCAATGTGTTCAGAGTGTGGGAGGGGGTGTATGCTCTGGGAGGGAGTGTGGGAGCAGGATGGAGCATAGGGCTGAGGCAGAGGGTTGACATGTGGGGGGTGTAGGCTCTGGGGTGGAGGCAGAGATGAGAAGTTGGGGTGCAGGAAGGGCTCTGGTTGGAGGCTGAGGGATTCGGGATGTGAGAGGGGTTCTGGGATGGGGATATAGGATTCAGGGTGTGGGAAGAGGCTCAGGTTGGGACATGGGGTTGGGGCATGGGAAGGGTTGTGGGGTTGAGTTGGTGCTGAGAAGGTGGCTCTTGGGAAACAGTGAGCAGTTCCTGCATCTCATAGGTGAAGGGGGCACTGTCACTGCATCTCCCACTGGTTGTAGTCCCCAGGCAATGGAAGCTGTGGAGACAAGGCTTAGGGTGGGAAGTAGTGCATTTATGTTGCGTGGAGCTAGAGCAGATAGGGAGCCTGCCTTAGCCCCACTGTGCTGCCAGACAGACTTTTAAGTGGGTTTTTAATCAGATTCTGTATGAGTTACTTGCATCTGACAAAGTGAGTTTTTGCCCACGAAATCTTATGCTCCAATAAATCTGTTAGTCTATAAGGTGCCACAGGACTTCTCGTTATTTTTGTATGAGTGACAGGAATTTAGCAATGAATAAAACACACCATCTTTTATCTCACCTCGGAATTTAACCCCAAGAATCTACCGTACCAATGGGATCAAATTTGATTACATTGCAACTATATATTTTTTTAAATGGCTGTATGAGGGTCCTTTCATTGTACTCCGTTCAATTTCTTTTGAGTCAATTCAGTTAGAAGTCTTTGTGAAAACTTGCCCACTCTTGTGGCAAAATACTTGTATAAGGTTTTTAACTCATCTGATCAATTAAGCTACAATGCAATAAGGAAAAAGTTGTCGTACCATTATTGTTCCTTTCTCAATTAACTCTTGATATGTAGCTATTAACTAATATAGCATGAGATTCCAACCTCTATTTCTACCACATTTAAAGCACTGCAGCTCCTTAAATGGAATAAAAGCCTGTTTCTGAACATTTCACTGAATCAAACATATTCATGTATCTTTATGTATTATGTATTAGCAAATATTTTCAGAGCAAAATTTTGCCTGAAATTGATTTAATCAACAAATGAAATGCATTTGCGTGATTAAATTAAATTTATTTCGAACTGAACTGAGGAAGTGGGTTTTTGTTAGTCTCTAAGGTGCTACAGGAATACTTTTTGTTTGTTTGTTTGTTTGTTTTTAAGTTACATACCAATGTGGCTACCCCTCTGAGACTTTGAAGCAAATGTTGTATATAGAACTTAGGTTAACCAAATATCCAGGGAACAGAAATAACATCAGCTGACTTATTAACTGGCTGGCTACTGGCTGACTACAACAACTCGAAAATGTTGTTAAAATTATTCATGGAACAATTCTGGATAATGAATAAATTTTGGAAGTCATAATTTATTGGGAATAATTCACAAATGAAAAGACTAAAATAATCAAACTGTCTGATCCTCTTTAGTATTATTTTTACCCTATCTCTGTTGTGAGGATTAAATAGCTTACATTGTTGTTTGTTAATTTTTCATAGCTTTTTTAAAGACAGAAGGGATCATGATGATGATCTAGTTTGAGCTACAGAACCCAAGACACAGGATTATTTTTATATTAGGTATATTTATAGTATTCTACCAGAGCAAGGATGCTAGGTGAAAAGTTGCACATACATACATAACTGGGTGGGTACAATTAACAATGTATCCAACATTTGAGCAGTAGTCTATGGGTACATCTATACTGCACAGCTATTTCAGGATACTGGAGGTATCCCAAAATAGCTATCCTGCATCTAAACAAGCCATCCATTATTTCAAAATATTTTTTGAAATAATGGGCATGCTATTTTGCCATTCCGGTAAACCTTGTTGGACGTGGGATAAGGGATGTCTTGAAATAGCACGTTATTTCAAAATTTGGCACTGCATAGACACACCAAATTTCAAAATAAGCTATTTTGAAATTCAATCAAAATAAGATAAGTAATTTGCATAGCTCAAATTGTGTATCTTAGTTCGAGTTTAGGGTGCTGTGTAAATGTACCCTGTATCTATGTCCAAGACAATCAACATTTTCAAGAAAATACATTTTCTGACTATTATTTATAAAAATGGAATAACCTTTTTCTAGAATATTTGTACTAAAGAACAAAGTAAGTTAGTGAGAGAAAAGTGGATGTATAGGATGAAGAGATGTAAGGAACTATACGAACATAGAAATTGTCACATCAAAAGTAAGCAAATAGAAATTGACACATCAAAAGTAACCAAAAGTCCATGTTCTCCAGTATTCCTGGTTATACCAACACAACTTTCAATTTTATTATGCAAAACATGGAACCAAAAGAATGTTTAGAATATTTGGTTAAACAAAGGTATATTCTAATTATCATTTTTGTATAAAAATGTTTCCTTCAGCTAAGGATTCCTACTTATGGTACATACTTTCTGAAAGGTTCAGCATCTCTCTTCTCAGAAGCAAATCTCTTCTCTGCCGTGTGATTGGCATGACCTGGATTTAAAATATCTTACTATAGCAGCAAATCATATTTAATTTATCACTTTCACTACTGTAATCCATATCTCTCCTATTAATTTTAATAATACTACATATGACCCTGTTGCCCCTTAAATTTAATAAACTAAATTTAGAAGCTAGACAATGGGGAAAGGTCATTGCATCAATAAGTTGGCAAAGCAAAACTTTTCAATATCCTGCAGGGAAACTGCTGGAAAAATTAATCTAAAGTTACTAGAAGTTAACTGGATGAGATGAACTCAGGCAGCCATATTCTGGTTTAGCAAAATCTCAACTGTCATGTTTTGCTTTTTCAGTGACCAAGTCAAAAGTTGCCTTTTAGGGTGTTTTGGGGAGGGCATGGGGGTGGAGTATGTGTATGTTGGGGGGGGGGCGGGAAAGGGTTGTTTGGGGTTTTTTTGTTTTTGTTCCAGGATGCAAAGAATTATTATTTATTTTACTGTGTTTTCCCTATCCTGGAGTGACACATTTTTTTCAAATAGTTTCAAAAGGGACTTTGATTTTACCATTGCACTTACATTTTAATCACAATCTGTCACTATAACATATTCAACAGGTAGCTATAATATAGCTTAAATACGGATGTGGTCTTTTGCTAACACAATGGAGCATTATACTAAGTTATTACTGAACACAGCGACCTCACCTGCACCTAGGAAATAATCCATTGCACTGCCTCTTGTACCTATAGCTAACATTGAAAATGGGTTAACGATGGATAGAATGTCACAGCATCCTCACAGAAAACCTGATAAACTTTATGTTCCAAGCAGTTTTTACGAGACTTACAGTCACAATTGAACAATTTGCCATGACAGCTGAGTGGGCTATGGCAAAACAATTAATAGATTGTAAGGCCAGAAGGGACCACTGTGATCAGTAAGTCTGCTCTCTGTGCAGCTACAAGTTATAGAACTTCCCAAAAAGAATTCCTAGAACATAGTGCTTAGGGGAAACAATTCAGTCTTGATTTAAAATAGTCAGTGATAGAGACTGCACCTCAACTTTTGGTCAGTTTGCAATGGTTATTTACCCTCATGGTTTAAAAAGTATGCCTTATTTCCAGTCTGAAATTTATCTAACTGTAATCCACACACCTGGTGTGGTTACTGAGTAGTGCAAGTGGTACCTAGACCACTGCAACAGTTAAGATCAAGAGACCTCTACAGCATGGGCTGGGAGCCAGCTGACTTTTAGCTCAGAGGGTAGGGGCTCTTATAGTCAGCTCCCGAGGTCCCACGTTCAAATCCACCCGGTTGGTTACATAACTTCAAATTCCAGACATTAGACTGTGTTACACCTTTCTCTCCTGAATGAATAGCCCAGTAGTAAATATTTTTTCTATGTAGTTACTTGTCGACTGTAATCAAGTTAATCCTTAATCTTTTCTTTGGTAAATTAATTACTGTAGATAGAGCTCCTTGATTTGGTCACTATAAAACAAGTTCTGTAGAACATTAATCATGCTCTCCAATGTATCAACATACGAACAGCCATAGTCAATCAGACCAAAAGTCCATCTCGCCCAGTGTCCAGTAGTGGTTAATGCCAGGTGCCTCAGAGGGAAAGAACAGAACATATATGATGAAGTGATCCACTCCTTGTCATCCATTCCCAACTTCTGGCAAACAGAGGATAGAAACACCATCCCTGCCCTTCCTAGCTAATACCCACTGATGGATCTATCCTCCATGAATTTATCTAATTCTTTTTTTAACCCTGTTATACTCTGAGATTTTACAACATGCACTAGCAAAGAGTTCCACAGGTTAAGTGTGTGTTATGTCAAGAAGTACTTCCTTTTGTTTGTTTTAAACCTGCTAACTACTAATTTCACTTGATAACCCCTAGTTCGTAATTTATGAGAAGTAAAAACATTTCTTTATATACTGTCTTCATACTAGTCATGATTTTACAGACTTCAATCATATTCCCCCTTCATCATCTCTTTTCCAAGCTGAAAAGTCACAGTCTTATTTATCTCTCCTCATATGGAAGACATTCCATATCCCTAATCACTTTTATTATCCTTTTCTAAACCTTTTCCAATTCTAATGTATCTTTCTGGGGATGGGACGACCACTTCTGCACACAGTATTCAAGATATGGGCATACGATGCGTTTATATAGAGACAATGTGATTTTTTTTCTTATTATTTATATCTAGTTTCCTTTTTTGACTGTCACTGCACATTGAGTTTTCAGAGAACGATCCATAATGACTTCAAGGTCTCTTTCTTGAGTGGTAACAGCTAAATTACATAGGATCATTTTATACATATAGTTGTGATTAAGTTTTCCAATGTGCATTACTTGCATTTATCAACCTTGAATTTCACCTGCCATTTTATTACCCAGTCACCCAAACGTCAGGGATCCTTTGCAGTTCTTCACAGTCTGCTTAGGACTTAACTATCTTGAGTAGTTTTGTATCATCTCCAAATTTTGTCACCTCATTGTTTACCCCTTTCCCACTGATTTATGAGTATGTTGAATATGATTGGTTGCAGTACAGATCCCTGCGGGGACCACTACCTCTGCCCATTCTGAAAACCTATCCATCCTGAATTGTGGGCATCAGACCTGGACATAGAATTCCAGAGCCAAATTAGAGGTAAAATATCACCTACTTCAGATTCTCCTGTTTATGCAACCAAGGATTGCATGAAACGATATGGCCACAGCTCATAGTCACACTGGGAGCTCATGGTTCAGAAGTTGATTATCCTCTCTGCCCCAAAATCTTTTCTAGAGTCATGGATTCCCTGTATACTTTGATGCATAGTTTTACATTTACGTGATTTAAAAAGCATATTGTTTGTTTGTGCCAAGCTTATTAAGGCTATGTGTACACTACACTTCTTTTTTGGAAAAAGGTACGTAAATTGTGCTCCACAATTTGTTTACCTTTTTCCGATTCTTTTTTCAGAAGAGACTTTTCCAAAATTTGGATGGTCTACACAGGGCCAAATTTCGGAAAAACCTCCTCTTTCAGAAGAGACCTTATTCCTCATAAAATGAGGAATACAGGGCTTCCAAAAGAGCCCAGCCAGGGCTTTGTCATGGTTGGTCTTAAAAACCTCAAAGGATGAAGATTCCACTACTTCCCTAAGCAACCCTTTCCAGTGCTTCATCACTCTCCTAGTGAAATAGTTTTTCCTAATGCCCAACCTAGCTCTCCCCCACTGCAAATTGAGACCGTTGCTTCTTGCTCTATCTTCTGCCACCATTGAGAATTGCCTAGCTCCATCTTCTTTAGAACCTCTCTGCCCCCTCAAGTAGTTGAAGGCTTCTATCAAATCCCCCCTCATTCTTCTCTTCTGCCTACTAAATGAGCCCAGTTCCCTCAGCCTCTGATCATAAGTCATGTGTCCCAACCCCCTAATAATTTTTGTTGACCTCCACTGGATTCTCTCCAATTTGTCCACATCTGTACTGGAGGGCCCAATTCTGGATGCAATACTCTAGATGTGGCCTCACCCGTGCCTAACAGAGGGGGATAATCACTTTCCTCGATCTGCTAGCCATGTTCCTACTAATGTAGCCCAATATGCCATTAGCCCTCTTGGCAACAAGGGCACGCTATTGACTCATATCCAGCTTCTCACCTACTATAATCCCCGGGTCTTTTTCTTCACAACTGCTGCGTAGCCAATCAGTCCACAGCCTCAAGCAATGCATAGGATTCTTTCATCCTAAGCGTAGGACTCTGTACTTGTCTTTGTTGAACCTGATCAGATTTCTTATGGCCCAGTCCTCCAATGTGTCTAGGTCATTCTGGACTCTATCTCTACTCTCCAGCATGTCTATCTCTCCCACAAGACTACTGTCATCTGCGAACTTAGTGAGGGTGCAATCCATCCCTTCATCCAATTCATTCATGAAGCTGTTGAACGAAACTGGCTTCTAGGACTGATCCTGGGATTCTCCACTTGATACTGGCTGCCAGCTAGACATCAAGCCATTGATTGCTACTTGTTGAGTCCAATGATCTAGCCAGCTTTCTATCAACCTTATAGTCCATTCATCCAGGCTATACTTCTTTAACTTGATGGCAAGAATATTATGGGAGACTGTTTCAAAAGCTTTGCTAAAGTCAAGGTATAGCACATCCAACACTTTCCCCATATCCACAGATCCAATTATCATATCATAGAAGGCAATCAGGTTGGTCACACTGGAGAAAATGGCCAAAGACAAACAAAAATGGAGAACCTTCATTGTTGCTCTATACGCCAGTGGGCATAATAGGCATTAACTCAACTAATCAGGTTGGTCAGGCATGACTTTCTCTTAGTGAATCCACATTTACTGTTCCTGATCACCTTCCTCTCCTGTCTATGTTCCTTGTCTTTCCTTATAATTTTTATGCAGTTCCTCGCTACTGATTTCTATTCATTGCTATCAGTTTCCTCTTTTGTCTATTTGTTATATAATATTGACTGCCTCTCTTTCCCCTCTAATGCAGGTTTGTTTGGTTTTATTTTAACCATTACAATCTTCTTTGTTTATTGTGGCTTTTTTGGCATCAAGTAAAATGTTATTAAATAATTTCCAATTATCATTCACATTTTTCTCATGAATTTTTTCCTCCCAGGTGAGTTGGCTCATAATTGGTTTTGGCTTGGTGAAACTGAGCCTTTAAAAGCAACAAATATTAAATAACTGGTCTGGACTTCATTCTGTTTGCACATTATAAATATAATTAAGATATGATCATTTACCATTAATTTTAGTTCTGTAGTCAGTTTCTCTTTATCTAGGCTTAATACAGGCTCCCCTCCAGGGTGGATGCAACATTTTTTAATTAGGAAACTCTCATCAGTAATATTTAGAAATTCCATAGAATTAGACTCTTGTGAACAGTGACTTAACACCTACTATATGTGTAGCCTAACATTTCTACATAAAATATTGTATGCGTAAGAATCTGAGTAAATCTTTTTGAGGAAGAAACTCACCCAATAACACTAGTGTCACTTTTGAGTACAGAGTGAGGTGGGAGGAATAGGTAAAACGATCAGGGTATGTGGTGTCCTCCTCTCAAAGCAATTCAGAATCTATTACTGAAAGGGTAGTTGAGTTTTTGCTGCTTACCAGATGTCAGTCACCAGCAGGGCAGCGTGTGATTGGCTTAATGTCAATTCCTCTTACAGTGCATTGTTTTCTGTGTTACAAACTCCAAAGCAAAGGGTTCGCTGATGATTTGATACAGGACTCTCATTTCATAGCTTAGTTTGTTTCTCTGACATTTAGTTCAATTAGATATAGTTTTAAGCCTTTTTGATTATTATTTTTATTATTCATCTGGCATTCATGGAACAGAAATATCCAACAAGCTTGTAGTCCAAAATCACTCTGAGCCTGCATAGAAACAGAAATAATATGGCAAAAAAAAAAATAGCCAGACTGCACCGTGTTCAAAATATGTAAATAACTTCTCTTTTTCTTCTATTTTAGAAATACATAATTAGATAAAGCTCTTCTCTTTGTACCTGCAAGGGATTTTCTTGCCATATCTTTATCCAGTCTTTAGAGACCTCAGTGAATTCCTACTTTGATGACATAGTTCTCTGCAGAACAAAAGGAAGTGCTGGTTATCAAGTTTCAAGGAATTTTACTCCACCATTGTTGCTTTACTTAAAGTCACTCTCCCTTTGTTTTCAAAGGGAGATTTAGCTGAATAAGGAACAAGAACTTCCTCTACTACCATGGAGATGAATTCTGAAATGATACAGATGATGCAATATTCAATTCATACTATGTTTGGACTGCAAGATGGGTTTTATTCAACACTAGCTGAACATTTAACAGAAACATTTTGATGTTCATTCTAACTAAGGTTCTTAAATCCTCTCTTTGTCCTTTTAACTGTATCCTAGCTAATAATCCTTGTCCCAAGGACATGCTGATTAACTCATATGCTTTATATAACACACTCAGAGCTGAGCCCTTGCAGAAATGTTATCTTGCCTCAGCTTGCAGCCACACATTCTTGTAGAAGGATCCTTCATATTGCTATGCTAAGACAGGCTGGACCAGGTCAGTGTGTAAAAGATACCTGAGGAATAGCTTGGTGTTGTACGAAGTGGAACCAGTGACTCGGTAGATGATATGGTTCTTTCTCAGTTGGTATTGAGTCTGTTGATCCCTGATATGCCCAAGTCAGGCTGAGAACAATTAAGGAATGCTGTAATACACAGTACACTAGATGCTTTCAGTTCAGGAACTTTCTCCCTGGACAGGCTGTAATTAGAGCTGGTTGAAACCCCCCACCTCTGGAAAATATGATCTCAGTGGTGAAAAATCAAAAATAAATAAATATTCTGGACACAAAAAAAGATAGTTCAGTTTGGGAAAGAGATCTCAATGCTTCATGGAAGCTGCAGTATGAGTGTTTTGTGCCCCCTCTTCTCTCTGTTGGCCAGGCTCCTGGCTGGACATCGTCTCCTCTGGTGCATCACAGTCCTCCTTCCTAATGAGAAAAAGTGGTGAATGCTGGTGCATCCTGGGAGAAAAAGCCTGTCTGCAGTGCATATTCTATAAGAAAATGAGGACGTAAGCAACGGAATGACAACCTCCAGGAAGCACCTCAGTGGAATATCCTATTCAAGTATTTGTTTTCAGACAAAATATTCATTTCCAGCTGAAAACTGACATTGGGGAGGGGTCAGCAAAATAATCAAAATTTTCTGTGATAAGGCACTGTTGGTTAAAAAATCTAGTTCGTCAAAATCCAAATTTTATGTCAAAAATGTTTTGGTAAAACACTTCAATGAGCCCTAGCTGACACTCAGGGTATGTCTACACTTGCACCCTAGTTCGAACTAGAGATGCAAATGTAGGCATTCGAAATAGTCAATGAAGCAGAGATTTAAATATCCCGTGCTTCATTAGCATGATCTCACCGGTGCGTTACTCCAATCAACAACTGTTTCGAAAGTGAAATGAGGAGTAACATTAGTTCGAACCAAGGGGTTTGGTTCGAACTAACGCGTCCCAGCACACACTTTCACTTTCGAAACAGCTGTTGATCGGAGTAACGCGCCAGCAAGATCATGCTCATGAAGCGCGGGATATTTAAATCCCCGCTTCATTGACTATTTCGAATGCCTACATTTGCATCTCTAGTTCGAACTAGTGTGCAAGTGTAGACATACCCTAAGATACATTCAGAGATTAATTTAATTTCTACCATGTATGCAGTCTTCAGTCAAACTAAATGCAAAGTTCCATATTAAGAAAAAAGTAGGAAACAATCCTAGACTAATCATTTGACAATCAGCAAACTATTATTACAAAAATACAACAGCTCCTATTCAACTGCAATAGATGTGATTTAATAGGCTGTGTGGTAGACATGCTTTTTGTGAGTACATTTAAAAATAAAAACTGAGTGTAATTACTGTTTGAGGGATGCTATGATTCTTGAGGCATTTGGACATTATCATAATATAAATATTTATTGTTAGCAATGCATTAGGATTTGTATAAATCTGGTATTTGCAAATAAGTTTGTGCATCCTGAGAGTTCAAATATTTTAAGACAAAGGATTATTAGTCAAAATATTCATATCCAAAACAAAAGCTTAAAATGTTTTAGTCATCCAACAAGGAGACAAAAAAAGGAACATAAGTAGCTTAGCTAGTCACAAACGGTATGTCTACACTACAGTGTTATTTCAAAATATCTTTCGAAATAACGTGTCTACACACAAAATGCATTTCAAAATAGCGTTTTGCTATTTCAAAATAGTGCGTCCACACTGATTGGATGCTGAATCGTATTTAAGGCCAGCTGAAACCGGTTCCAGTAGGGCATCAGGTCAGTAGTTACTTTGTGTGGCTGTTGCCTGAGGCTATATGAGGCTTGTGCTTAAAGGGACCTCTCTGGACAGCCAGTTCTCAGCTTTCCCTGATTGCTTGCCTACCTCTCTGAGGGACAGCAAAACATTTTTGTCTCTGCCTACTTTGGTTGCCCTGACTCGGGATACCACAGTACTCGGCACTATGGAGCCAGAGCTGCCCCTGGGCACTCAGGTGCTCATTTTGGATGTCTTGGTTCAAGCCTGGCAGCAATTGTGGAGTCTGCTTTGCAGCATCTGCTGCAGCCCAACCCCCAGGCCCTCTTCTGGACCCTCCTGGGGGACGAGGAGGAACAGCAGCAGCACCTGGACGCCAGCGTGCCCCGCCGCATCTGGCGTCTGGACACCAGCAGCGACTGGTGGGACCACATCGTCCTGGAGTGCTGGGGGTACCAACAGTGGACCCAGAACTTCAGAATGAAGAAGGACACCTTCCTCGAGCTCTGTGAGTGGCTCACCCCTGCTCTGCAGTGATGGGACATGCACATGAGGCCCACCATTCCCCTTCACAAGCATGTGGCCATCGCCCTCTGGTAGCTCTCCACGCCAGACAGCTACCGATCCATGGGGAACTAGTTTGGAGTGGGGAGATCCACTGTTGGAGCAGTGCTCATGCAGCCTTGGCAATCGCCAGCCACTGTGCTGGGGGTGGGCAAGGAGGACATGGGCTGCCCCAAGGAAAAGGGGGGGAGGTGGTGCTGGTCCCCTCCCCGGGAGGGTTTATTCTGTCCCAGCCGCACTATGGACTGCCCTCGGTGGCCAGGATTACGGGGGGGGGAGTTGCTCCTGGGGTGGGGAGTGTGGGGTAGAGGTGGGGAAGGAACACTCTTGGCCACCCTGTCACCCCAGTGACTCTCGGTTTTGTGTGTCTCTCTTCAGGTGGTCAAGGACATCAATAGAGTGCTACTCCGCAGAGTCATCCACCTCACTGATGTGGACGCGGTCATCGAGGGCTTTGGTACCCTGGGCTTCCCCAACTGCAGGGGGGCAATCGACGGGACGCACATCCTCATCCATGCCCCAGACCACCAGACCTCCCTGTACATAAACCGGAAGGGATACTTCTCGGTCATCCTGCAGGCTGTGTCTGACCACCGGGGCTGCTTCCTGGACATTAAGTGGGCTGGTCCAGCAAAGCACATGATGTGTGGGTGTACAGCAACTCCTCCGTGTGTCAGAGGCTGCACGTTGGGACTTTCTTCCCTGACCGCCACATCAGAGTTGGGGACGTGGACATGCCTGTGTGCCTGGTGGGGGATGCTGCCTACCCGCTACAACCCTGGCTCATGAAGCCCTACATGGGACACCTCAATCCCTCCCGGCAGGCCTTTAATGCCAGGCTCAGCAGGGCCCGCACCGTGGTGGAGGGGGCCTTCGGCTGGCTGAAGGCCTGATTTAGATGCCTCCTTACCCACCTGGACCTCTCCGAGCAGAATATTCTGCATGTGGTGGCAGTGTGCTGTGTGCTGCACAATTTGTGTGAGCAGAAGGGGGAGGCTTTCCTGCCAGCCTGGATGACAGAGGCCAATCACTTGGCTGGCCTGTACGCACAGCCCCACACAGTTGCCAGCCGGGAGGTCCATTGGGGGGCTGTCGGTATCCAGGAGGCCCTGCGGGAGAGCTTCCAGATGGAGGAGGATTGAAGTCTCCCTGGTGTGCCCCACTGGGGCCTTGTGCCTTATTCCACCCTCACGTCCTTCCACTTTCCCCTCCCTAACCCCCCTTCCTGATGTAAAATAAACACACGTGTGTTGCCAAAAACAAACTCTGTTTATTGAACATAACTGGGGTGGGGGGAATGAGGGTGGGAGAGGGGAGGCGAGAGGGTGGGAGAGGGGAGGGGTAAACCTGGGAGGAGGGAGCTGGAAGGGGAGGCAAAGGGAGGAAGGGGGAGGAGAATCTCAGGGTTGGTCCACCTCTCTCCCAGCACTGCAGGTGCGGGGGCCTCGGCGTCCCCGGGGGGGAGCAGGCATGGAGGGTGGGGCGGGTGTGGGGAGGGGACGGTGGTGGGGAGGAAGAGGCGGGAGTGGGGAGCAGGAGTGGGAGGAGGAGCGATAGATGGAGCGGCAGCAGGGGCTGGAGCAGCAGGAGGCACCAATCTCTGCACCAGGGTCTGCAGGTGATTGCAGATGGCACGGCCCTGGGCAAGCAGCTCCAGCCAGCTCTCCCGCTGCAGATGCAGGTCTTCATGTACCCAGTGCTCCAGGATGTGGACCTGCCTTCGCAGGAGCCCCAGGTGCTGCCGGTTGTACTCCTCCTGGTCCTGGGTCAGCCTGCTGAGTGCCCAGGTGTGGAAGGCTGTCCTGGGAGGGGTGGTGTGCCCTGCACTTGCAGCTGCTGCGGCTGTGGAGAAACCAGAGAAGTGGTCAGTTCTCCCTGGGGACACAGTGGGTGAAGCCCAGCCCCACTCTGCAAGGCGAGGATGGCAGGTCTCCGCACCATCAGAGCCGATTTGCTTGCACCAGGCCATGTTTGGCATGTCCTGCTATCCCTGGGAGTGTGAGCTGGCCCGGGACTGCACTCATGCCCCTGTGTTGTATATAGTGTGGGGGTGGGCGGGGAGGGGAGATGTGCCCTGCCTCTGCATACAGGGGGCTTGTGGAGGGAGGGCATCGTACAGTGTCCCTCCCCGGGGTCAGGAGCATGTCATGTGCCTTCATACATACACGTGTGCGGGTAACAGGCCAGGGCCCCTGTGTGGCAGCCAGCCGGGGCCACATGCCCGGGGTGGCACGGCACATGCACAGGTTGCTGCATGCTCTGTGGTCAGCAAGGCCCACATGCGTCATCCCTGGTCTCCCTCTCCCCCCCTCCCTCCGTGCCCCACATAAGGGGACAGTGATGGCACTCTCATCATGGACATTAGAGGCCTCCCCCCAAACCTTAATCAGGTCCATGATGTCCACCCTGGACCAGGAAGGCGCCCAGCTTTTGCAGCCACTGGCAGGCTCCTGAGAGTTGCCAGCCTGCTCCTGGGGAGTGGTGGAGGGCTGGGTGCCAGTGGGTTGCTGGCTCATGCTGGGCCAGGGGCAGCAACTGCTGTCTCTGTGCTGGCAGGCTTGCAGCTGGCACAGGCACTGTGGCCAGAGTCTACCCCTTTAAGGGCTCCAGGGCTGGCGGGGAGCAGAAGGGTTTTCCTGGTTTGGCCCAGAGTGTCCACCAGGGCTCCCTTGGAAGGGCTGGAGGCCCCCTATTTCGAAATAAGCGTCTATACAGCACTTATTTCAATTTAGCTATTTTGAATTTGGCATTATTCCTCATGGACTGAGGTTTACCAAATTCAAAATAAGCGCTCCTCTATTTTGATTTAATTTCGAAATAGCGGTTTGGCTGTGTAGATGCTAGTAAAGTTATTTTGAAATAATGGCTGTTATTTCTAAATAACATTGTTGTATAGACATACCCAAAGAGTGGATAGGTAAAGTAAGCAGCTTATGCACAGATTCATTGTCTGAATATTGTTCATCCAAACTATTCATCTAATATTTACAAAAAGTGGTTGCATTCCAAAAACATAAGAATTGGCTTGAGGACAACTCACTATCTAAAAAGGAGTCTAAATTCCTAATCAATATTATTTGTAAAAGTAGTTTTATTAGTTGCACTATTTCTATTCTAGTGTAATTATTCTACATTAAACCCTAAAGTGAGAAGTAGCTGGATGTTCTGACTATGGAAACCATTAGGCAGCTTTAAGGCAGCATAATTTTCTGAAATATCTAAGTTTCTGGAATAAGGAATTTCAGTAGTTAAAATGCTTCCCTTTTAATGTTCTTTCAGAATAATACTAATTTAAACTAATATTTCCTATGACCTGGTACAGGGTTTTTACAATAACTAATAATTAGGATGCAATTAAGACCTCATTATTCTCTTATAAGAGAATCACAATTAAACTTACATCAAGAATAAACAAATTACCCTGTATTCTTTTCCCATTTGTGCTAGAAATCTTGATTCATTAAACAATAGGTATATTAGTGGCACATAGTGTATTTTTGTTTTTTGCCCTCATTATTACTGATCCTGTTACCTCTAACCAACCCTTATCTTTCTCTCAGGGGGATTAGTTATTATACGTGGTCTCTTTCTATGGATCTTTTTCTTTGTAAGTTATATTGCTACACAATCAAGTATAAAGTTAAGAAAAATATTTTAAAATGGGTATCACCAAATGGTGGTGTTGCACACATTCTTACAAATTCTTTTTCTCAGAGTATGAGCAAATGTTCAGTCTTAGAAAGACATTTTCTGTGGTTTTAGTCTATCCCAAATCTTACATAATCATATCTAAGCTGTATAAGCAACTTTATTCTTTTACTTGAATAATTTCTTGAGGCAGAGTTGCTCCCTAGAAACCAGGCATTGTTCTTGGGCCAGGAATCCTGGAAGAAGACATTGCCCAGTATGCATTCTGGTCATCTCTATTTCAAGACTGGAATATATTTGTAAATAAAAGAAATCACTTGTAGAATATGACCAAGCTCCATATCACTGATTTCTCCTCCCCTGGGAAGTGAATTTGTAAAGCCTAAATATCTATTGCTGTTCAACAGAAGGAAGATACTACTGTCAGTAGTGGAATCGATATATTCTTTCTTTATGGTGTTAGGTTAATTAACAATTGCTCCTCTAAGGATTTTAGTAGTCTTTAATATATTCGAATATGGTCTCAAAATACTGTCCAATATTTTAGCTAGATCTGTGTACTGGATAATGAGCTCAAAGATAATATTAAGGTAAACAAACTGATTGCCAGAGATCCAGCATTTCTTAGGTAAGACCAGATTGACTAGAAGAAAATTTAATATAAATGATAAACATAGAGAAAAAACAAAATAAACCATGTGGACAAAATCATCAGATGGTATAAATCAGTGATTCAAAGCCCAGGGAGTTACAACAATTTACACCAGCTGAATATGTGGCCCACTGTGGCTACGTCTAGACTGCAAGCCCCTTTCAAAAGAGGCTTTTTCGAAAGATACTTTTGAAAAAGCCTCTTTCAAAAAAGAGCATCTAGAATACAACCAGTACTTTCAAAAAAGTGAGCCGCTTTTTTGAAAGAGAGCACCCGGGCAGTCTGGGTGCTCTCTTTCAAAAAAGCACAGTTTGCATTACATAGCGCCTTTTTTTGAAAGAGCACTTGTGAAGAAAGGCATTCTTCTTTGTAAAACGAGGTTTTCTGCAGTCAAAAAACCTGCCGCGTTCTTTCAATTTACTTTTGAAAGAACGTGGCAGCAGTCTAGACACAGGGGAAATTTTTTTGAAAAAAGGCCACTTTTTTTTGAAAAAACCCTGTAGTCTAGACACACCCTGTGTTAATTTTAGTGTGATTATTTATTATCTCTATGGTGTTCCTAAATCTATCCTTTTCAGTAGCAACCCTAATATTGTCACTTTCACTGCAGAATAATGTACTGGTAAAGAACCAGTCAAGGACAGATTTTTGTTCTGGTAGTTTCTTGAAGCAGAACACTGGGATTTTTTTGTTTGTTTGTTTTTGGTTTAGTTTGGTTTTTATAGCTGGGTTTACTGTGCATTTGTAGAGCTGGTTTAAAACCCAAGCATCACTTATTCACTTTCTTTTTCCAGGCTCTTACCAAGTCCCTTCACTGCATCAGCGCAGACTCTCAGACAGTTGATGAACAATCAAACTGACGGGGTGGAAGAGCAAATGCCGAGTCGTTTTTTCACATAGACACTACTACATGGTTTTTAAACTGATAATTTCCCTTCAGCTTCTGACTTTTTGCAAAATTAATGATTTTATGTCTTAAAATATTAAAATCTCCCAGCAGCTCTACCCATTTTAAATGCCCTTGCCACACTCTGCCAAGGTGGAAGGACAAAGGGTAAAACAAGAAAAATGCAAAGCTCAGTTTAGTACAAGTAAGTTCTCAGTGTTTTATAATTTTGCTTTGAATGGGCTCTGCTTTTTTTAACTTTACCCAATTCTGAATTAACCTTCCCTCATTAAAGGAAAGCTGCATGGGATATTTTTCAGAATATTGCATCAGATCTCAGATGGTATAAGATGATGTAACTTCATTGGATTCAGGGGAGCTGTGATCATTTATGCCAGTAGATGATCTGACCTGCTGTATTTTGATCAGAATCAGATTAAAAATGTTGGCTCCCTATTCATTATGGGAATCAGGGAGGGGGCACACATACACTTTCCCCAGGAGCTGGGAGGGGGAAAGAGGGGGAGTAGAGACCTCACTCAACACTAACCCAGCAGCCTGTGGAATCTTGACATACCATCAAGGCAGGGCCTAACAACCCTCTCCCTCCACCATCATATGCACACACAGTGGTCATGCTCTTCCTTGTCCCCTTCTTAGTTCTGATGTCCCAAGCTGGCCTGTGGTATGTAACCTTCCAGACCATAATCGTCAGGACACCCCTCACCCTAGGAAGAGCACAAAGCACATATTGTTTAATTTAGGTTTGATTTTGATATTGTTTATGGAGCATATTCAGCTAGGGATTGGAACTAGGTGACTTTAATTCTGGAGTGATAACACAACAGCATATATTATGGCTCTAGGAAAGCTGTTAGGTGCTGCATCACAGTGTAAACTCCTAAAAGGATTCAGATTTTGATCATTAATATTATACAGATGGACTATCTGTAGATAGTCGATATTTCTTCTAGTCACATTAATGTACCAGGAACCTTATTGTAAAGGACTTTTCCCCTGAGTTAGACAGGCAGAGTCTGTTTTTTTCCCCTTTCCTCTTCATCCTGGGGCATGGGTCACTTGCACCTTTACACTAGTGTAAATGGTGAATTTTCTGTAATTTGAAGTCTTTTAAGCATGATTTGAAGATTTCAGTGAAGTTCCATGGCCTGCAATGTGCAGAAGATCAGATAATTTAGAAGGGACCACTATGGTCATTAAGTGGCCCCTCTTAAATTTTATGAGTCTATGAATGGCCCAATTTTGAAAATGTGACTTTGGCATAGCTAGCTAGTAGTCAACTGAACAGATGAATGTCAGTCTTGCAGATACAGAATCTGTTTTGAATCCACAGTTAACCATGCTTGTGTTCATTTATCCAGTAGATATATGGAAAATTTCAGCTCTCATTTGGGTCTGATGGGACGTGTCTATGATGTGTCCATGATGTGTGTATGTATATGTGCATGGTGGGGAGGGACACAAGAAGAGTCCAGGTACATGGAATTTGACAACAATTAATGGTGAACACAGTTGTGGCTGGAGACAACTATAAATATGAACACCACCATGCCCTTCCCTAAGGGGCTTTGGGGATATTTGTTGAGTAAACCTATTTTGATTTTTCTGGAATACACTAAATAATGGTGTAAAATGCCTCATTTTGTCTACATTTTAAATCTTTTCATATTGTTCGTATCCTACAAGTTTAAATATGCGAACCACCTGAACAATTGTGGTTGTCTAAGAAATAGGGAACAACATCAGAAAGCTACTCCTATAAATTCAAGATGAAGAGTTTCTGTACTCTGTACTTACCAAGCATCTCAAAACATTTCTAAATATTAATTTTAAGCCTCATCTTATCAGTTAAAATATATTCTTTGTAATACATTTGGTGAGGAAAACTTTGATGGAAATATTTTTTCACTGGAGAATGCAGTTCACTTGAAAATGGAACGTTCTATGAAATTGTGTCAAATGTACTGACATTTCATTTTGGAGAAAAAAAGGAAAAGAATTCTGACAACCTCAAAATATACTGTTTGGATATGCTTGGAATGAAACATTTTGATATTTTCCTTTCAAAATAATTCCATTTTGAATTTTCTTTTCTTTTGTGCTATGTTATGCATTATAAAATAAAAACCTCAAAATCTAAACATAACATTTGATATTTTTTGTCAAAACATTTTGATTTAGCAAAACAGTTCTTTCCCCAAAAATAGTGTTTTCAGAGAATTTTGAAATGTTCAGATTCTGTTCCCAGTCAGAACCAAATCAAACTTTGAAATCCTTTGAGAAATGGAATTTCCATCCTTTACACAGCTCTCATTTTACTAACAATAATCGCCATTTCAACCATTTTGAAAGAAAAACAGAAAAAAAAGGAGCAAAATAGGAAAAGCAACTTTCAAAAATCATTTTCCCACTGTCCTTTTTGTGACCTGACAAAAAATAGTTCTTTGGCTTTTTTTTTTGTGCTGATATTTTTTATTCTCTTTTAATGTGATAGTTTCTCCTTCTTTATTTTTCACACAAAAGAATGGTGCCTCCAGTCAAAGCTGTGTCACATTGATTGGACAATGGGTCAGACTGAACTCTTACTGAACTCACATGAATCTTTTCTGTGATTTCAATTGAGGTTGGATGAAGCACAGTATGAAGAAACCTGCATTATCACAGCTTCATAGACATTAGGCAAGATCCATCAAGAACGAGTCCATTTTCTGCCAGGACAGCCTTGTTTTTTATATCACAATGAATTGTTCAGATTGGTTTTAGATGTCCCTTGCAATGTGACTTCCACCACTCTTTGGGAGAATTTTTACAGGGTTTTTTTTCGGTGGCTACGTCTGGATTGGTGCATGTACTCAGGTATTGGATTGTATACAAACTTGTGCCTGCTCCCTCACTAGCACTGAATGTTCCCAAGTGTTATGCAGGACACAGGCATAATACTGTGTCCACATGTATACCCACGTCCACTCTGCCACTGTTGTTACACAACATAAATGCTACCATTTCAGGGGTGCTTTCTATGTTTCTAGGTAAACTTTGCTGTGAGGGATTTGTACTGTCCCCTGCCTTCATGCATTTGCCAATGACAATTCCTGATCATATTTCCCCTCGCTGTTATTCCCTGCCAAACTGGGTGGAAGACAGAGCAATGGTATGATCTAGTTCTGTTCCTACTCTTTATTGCAAGACAAATGGTTATGGAGTGGCATAGCCATTCAATAAGGTGCTGCTTGGATTTTGGGCAGAACTTTCTGATATGTTGAAGTTGGCCAAACTTAAGAGTCCATTACAATTCATTCAGCTCATGAGGTACAAGTAAGGTGAATGGCAGTTTTGCCATAGTTTGCTCTTGGATGGAGTGTCACTTCTGATTCAGGAGAACTAGCACGGGGTGGTGGGATCACATTGTTTTAGAAATTTGGGGTGGTCAGCTGGGGCTTCACAGCTTTTGAATGAGGAGCTTCCTGGAGCTGTGTGAAGCTCGCTCCAAACATGCTGTGCCACAACACTTGGTTCAGAGAAGACATACCAGTCCTTATCTCCCGCAAGTGGTTTGGGAGCAGGCAGTTGGTAGGTTCCAAGACTCCTGCTGGGTCATTTTTCCCCTCCTTGATGCTGGGAGGGATTTCATGTGTTGGTGTGGCATGAGCTCCTGGGAGACCTGCAGGATCAATGTTCACTCAGGGGAAAGCTCTAGAAAGAGGATCCTTTGGCTTAGCAGTACCTGGGCAGCAACCAGAAGAGGAAAAAGCGGTTGTGATGGAGGCTGATGATGATCGAGTAGTTCTGTGGCCATAGCAACAGGTGGACTCCAAACTCATTCAGTCCCATACTATGCATCTCTCGATTAGGGAATGGTGCTGTTCCCTAAGGTGTTCCTCCTGCTCCATTAATGAGTTCATCAAAGTATCTACCTTATAAAAAGCCTGATCCTCTCATTTCCCTGAGGAATTCAAACCTGGGTTTTCTCGTGACCCTATGAAGAGCTCTTCCAGAAGTTTCCTGCATCTGTCTCCACCATCTCCAGGTGATATCACAGCGATTTCCCTTCTGAGAGTCAAAGAAACAACCAATTCAAAGACAAAGGTAGTATTTCTTCCCCTTTGAAAGGATCTGATACCTATTCCCCCATCATAATTTTACTGTAGAAGGCCACAATTTTGATACTTTTTCAGCATTCCAGGAGTGCAATAGACTAATAATCTTTGCATTCTTAGACAACTTTTGCAGCCCATCATGAAGCAGCAGATGTTGTTAACAGTGAGAAAAATATATTGTCCATTGCCAATGTTCACCACACTGTTTATCCAATTTCCAGACCAGATCCTTTTCCCACCTCCATTTCCAGGAACATCTGTGAGGATCAGTGTGGAAAGAGAATATATCCCAGGGCCAGGAGCCAGAGCCAGAGCCAGAGCCAGAGCCAGAGCCAGAGCCAGTAAAATTCTGTATCCTCCACAGGAGAAAGGATTGCTGTAGCTTTTTCTCAGACAACCTATATGTTCCACAACTGTATTTGTTCCCTTCCACTTCCCCTTCGCCCAGCTACCACTTCCTCCCTCTTCTTCCTCCCCTGATTACTCATGGTCCACATGGCTCCTATTTGTAAGGGGACAGTTAGATTGGGCATGGGGGAGAAGCAAACAGCTGACAAAAAACAGCTGTTACTAACTTTAAACCTATTTTTTTTACAGCTGTTCCAACCCCCAACCAAGATCTTTCTAACCTGCGCTTCCATTTACCCAGTCTTTCTGGGCAAAGGACCATTGCTATCTCACTGTTGGAGAAATGCACAGAGACAAGAACATGTAGTTTTTTTAATTAATAATTGTTTTTTAAGGAATAGCTTTAGACAAATGCATAATAATGGTCCATCAATTTTCTGAGGAAAAGTCAACATGTTTCTGAAAAGTCATATCATGCATCACTAATCTATTAGAATCTTTTGAGGGAGTCAGCAAGCATGTGGATGAAGGGGGATTCAGTGGATATAGTGTACTTAGATTTCCAGAAAGCCTTTGACAAGATCCCTCACCAAGGACTATTAAGCAAAGTAAGCTGTCATGAGATAAGAGGGAAGGTCCTCTCATGGACTGATAACTAGTTAAAAGACAAGAAATAAAGGGTAGGAATAAATGGTCAGTTTTCAAAATGGAGAGAGGTAACTAGTGGTGTTCCACAGAGGTCCATACTGGGACCAAGATGGTTCAATATATTCACAAATGATCTGGAGAGAGGCTTAAAGAGTGAGATGGCAAAATTTGCAGATGATACTAAATTTCAAGATAGTTAAGTCCAAAGCAGACTGTGAAGAGCTTCAAATGGATCTCACAAAGCTAGGTGACCGGCAACAAAATGGCAGATGAATTTTAATATTGATAGATTCAAAGTAGTACATGTTGGAAAACATCATCCCAGCTATGTGTATAAAATATGAGGACTAAATTAGCTATTACCACTCAAGGGAGAGATCTAGGAGTCATCATGGATAGCTCTCTGAAAACATCCACTTAATGTGCAGCAGCAGTTGAAAAAGAATGTTAGAAATCATTAAGAAAGGGCTAGATAATAAGAGAGAATATTTTATTACCTCTGTATAAATCCACAGTATGCCCATATCTTGAATACTGCTTGCATCTCAAAAAAAGATTCCTGGGCATTGGAAAAAGTTCAGAAAAGTGCAACAAAAACGATTAGGTGCATGGAAAGGCTGCCATTTGAGGAGAAATTAATATGACTAGCACTTTTCACCTTGGAAAAGAGACAACTAAAGGGTGATATGATCAAGGTCTAAATAATCACACGTGGAAAAACTGAATAAAAAGCATATTAATTCCTTTCCATAATTCAAGAACCAGTGTTCACCAAATGAAATTAATAGGCAGCAGGCTTAAAATAAACAAAAGGAAGTCCTCTTCACACAATGCACGGTTAACCTGTGGAACTCCTTGCCAGAGGATATTGTGAAATTCAAGGGTATCACAGAGTTAAAAAAAAAGAACTAGATAACTTAATGGATGATAGCTCCATCTATGGCTATTAGCTAGGATGGCAGGAATGGTGTCCCTAGCCTCTGTTTGTCAGAAACTGGGAATGGGCAACAGAAGATGTATCACTTGATAATTACCTGTTTTGTTCATTCTCTCTAGGGCACCTGGCATTGGACACTGTCAAAAGACAGGATACTAGGCTAAATAGTCCTTTGGTCTGATCCAGTATAGCTGTTCTTATGTCTGTTCCCCTGGCTCTACAAAAGCATTGTTCTGATGAATCATAATCAATTCAGTGGTTGCAGTTTCTGCTAGACAGTCACATAGAATGAGCTGCTAACTGCTGATTGCTGCCTATCCCTTCAGTCTGAGTGACTTTTCTGTTGGGGTGAGATCCTTTAGCCATTCTTCCACAAAGAAGCATCCAGAAGGCAATGGAAGATGCATTTAACATCATGACCGGAACCAGGGGGACCAACACACATTCTGGGTCCCTGGGCAAGGTGGGGGGAGCTGGTTCTGCACTCCCAGAAAGGGTGGGCCTCAGGCAGAAGGGGCAGGGCAGAAGCCACAATGTTCCCCCTAAGGCAGCCCTCAGAGCTGCCCGGAACCCACTGTGCAGTGCTCTGGTAGTGAATGAAAGGGCCTGGGACTCTGGCAGCCGCAGCTGCCGCCCCAGTAGCTCAAGCAGCAGTGGTGATGGCCTTGAGCTCTGGGCCCTTTGGAATAGCCAGGGCCCATGGTAGTTGCCTCTTTTGCCTCCCCTATTGGTGGGCCTGATCAGGACAGAGCATTGTATCATTTTATACACTCTATGTATCTGTCTGTCTCATTGTTCAGTTTTATTCTGTTTTATTCTCATTGAGTAAAGGAGTAATATTTGACCAGTTATTAAATGATACTGCTGCCCCCATTGCCTACAAAATCAGGGAGTAGATGATATAGAGGTTCACAGTGCTTTCCAAGAAATAAAATGGACTTAACTGGTATTCGTATTATTTACTGTATATTGCAGTGGGATTCAAAGGCTTCAATCAGTATCTGGTTTCCAAGACACAAGTGAATGCAGCAAACACCAGGTAAAAGTAATGTTAATATGATCACAGAATATCAACAAGGTGTACAATAGAACGGCTTGAACATTTCTGCAATTTCTTGCTTAAAGGACATTTTTATGGGCTTTTCAAATTTTAATTTAAAAAGATCATAAAAGTTTTTTTGCCAACTTTTTTTGCCAAAAGTTTTATGTCCTTTTTTGAGAAGCTGAAAATACAAGACTTGATGACTCTGAATCAATTGAATAAAGTATTTTTCAGTCATATAAATAAAGAAATCAGCTATTCCCAACTGTTATTGAAACATAATGAAAATATTACAATGTTGCTTTTAACTTTTCCCCCTGTGTGTATCCAAGTTACACCTCCACAAATACCTCCAGCCTGCTGTCAGACATGTCACTCAACCAAAACCACTGTGGTCTTTGACTTAAGGCAAATAATGACGGTCCTTCTGAAATTTGTTTTATGGCTTTTGCTGATGTGGGCCCCCTCTCACTGGTGGTGAGTGACTGAAGGCAGAAATGAACCCAACTTTCTGAAGGCAAAGGGCAGATAGTGGAATCCAAAGCCCATCAAGGAGCTTTTACTAAATAATTAAATTCAGCTCAGTTACATGCTGTACATCTGCCATGTGCTAAATTCCCTGTGGTAATGCTGCAAAAACAATAGTCAAGTGATTGCACATGTCCATTCCACTGTAGGCATTTGATAACGGTACACTGGAGCTCACAGAACGGTTTAACCCTTAACATATCCATCAACGTGGCTCAACTGCCCTCTGCATATCAGGTATGCATAGAAAGCTGCCTCAGATCCCCCCTCATTTTTTTTCTACCACCCGTTGCTGGAGCTTCCTGTCCTTGCTTCTGTAAGTCTTTTCTGACTAGACTTATAGGCTGTGTCTAGACTGGCAAGATTTTGTGCCAAAGCGGCCGCTTTTGTGCAAAAACTTGCCAGCTGTCTACACTGGCCACTTGAATTTGCACAAGAGCACTAACGTTCTAATGTAAGAAATCAGTGCTTCTTACGCAAATACTTTGACGCTCCCGTTTGGGCAAAAGCTTTTGCGCAAAAGGGCCAGTGTAGACAGCTCGGATTTGTTTTGCGCAAAAAAGCCCTGATGGCTAAAATGGCGATCGGGGCTTTCTTGCGCAAAACCGCGTCTAGATTGGCACGGATGCTTTTCCACAAAAAGTGCTTTTGTGGAAAAGCATCCATGCCAATCTAGACGCTCTTTTCCACAAATGCTTTTAACGGAAAAACTTTTCCGTTAAAAGCATTTGCGGAAAATCATGCCAGTCTAGACATAGCCATATAGTACCGTGTATAGTCTGTTTAAAAAAAATATTGTTTTATGTGGTTCTAGAACCCAGTTTTAGTACCAGCCCCAGTACAAAGATATGCCATGCTCTCCAGATTTCAAGTGCTGGCACTTTTGCAGCAAGGCAATGCCTAATATTGACCTTTACCTCTACTGCCTTAAGTGTATAATGGAGGCTCATGCACACCATAAGTGTGGTATTTGTAAGAGCTTTAAGCCTCATTTGAAAAAAAGACAGGGCAGCCAGATTAAAAGCTCTTTGACAACTGTGCACTAGATTGCACAAACATCTATGATTAGTATTTTTTTAACAATTCTTACAATATTTTTGGTGAGCTATACAAAGATGGTTAAGTTCCTGATAAAAGGATTTTTCTGCTTGACTAAAATGATAGCTATAAAACTGAAACAGTGCATGAAATGTAATCTGAGTGAAAACTCCTAGAGGTATAGGTCTGTACATATAAAAGCAGCATGAACTTACAATGGTCACAGAAGCACTTTCAAAGATTGTCTATTTTATTTCCTGAAATAAATGATCTACAGGCATTATTATGGCCACTTTGGATTATTGCCTTGAGTGGAAATTTTTTATGTTGGTTTCCATTAGGTCAGTCTGTGGCTTGATTTCTCTCTTTCCTCTCCCATTTTGCACATGTTCAGCTAATTAACTTCTCAAAGATGGATGTGAGTACAATTAACCACAAAGTTTTTGCATCAACACACATTCCATTGCAGGATGAAGGTATAGTTTCTTTCTTCGCTATTAGGTAGGGTTAAGATTTTACATGAAAATCATCTAACTCTCTGAAAATCTATTCAAACTTGCAAGCCTAAGGAGGGTTTAATTTGTTGATACTATTGCAATCAACTGGTAGAGTATGTGTTCCAGGGTGATAGGTTTAAATTCTACTGTTATCTCCCATCTCAGCACCTACAGAATTTGACTCCATGCCTTAAAATCTTAGGATTTAAGATTTGTATCTGGAACAGGGAATGAGAACAAGCACCTTTGCTTGCTCTGTATTAATAACTTTTAAAATTCATTTTCATAAACCTTCCTGGGGTTTTTGAAAAGCATGGACAATGTAAGTGACCAATCAGGTGATGAACAATAAACAATAGTCATAATTAATAGTTCTCAGACAATTCATAGGTGGAAATATTTGCATAAAAGTTTCATCAAATTATTCCCAGTTAAGAATAAAAGAACATATTAGTAGCTACAAGAAAACTCTGCTCTATTTTCATCGTGTCCTTTGACACCAATATGAAGCCTTGTGTAAATGAGGCATTGAACTTCTGTTTCCATTTTCAAAAAGGTATAATATTATAACATGTACTAAAAATGTATCTCATTTGATAGTTGTGAGAGAACATTTATAACATGCAAATACTCTGAGATTTTTGGATGGAAAAAAGCGTTACAGTTGAATATGTTATATTATTTATATTAAAATAAAGAACTTTCATCTTTGACCTTCCTTCTACCCTATTCCAAGTTCATCTGCAAAAGCACAAAAGAATCGCAATATTCACCTTATCCTTGCTCACAAGAACATGTAAAAGAGTGTAACTTATAAACCCAGTCTCTGACATCTGAGCCTTTTTTAAGGGGACTTTTAAGACTCTCCTTGTGCCATTCCCAATGGAACACTCCAATCTGGGTTCTCATCAGACTAGAGCATTCAACAGCAACAAATACCAGCCCCCACTCTGACTGATTTGAGCCCCAAAGGTGACTGGTAACAAGGTCGTGAGCTAATGCAAACAGGATGGAGAGGTAAAATCTCGGGGGAATCTCCTGAAGCTGTAGTTCTAGCCAATGAAATCATGTTGCACTGGGTTAGGAATGCTGTTAGTATAACTTTAAGAAACGCAGAAATGGAGAAAGATAGATGATCTACCACATAGCCCTTAATCAGCAACATCTTCTAGTCCTGGGCAACTTTTCAAATTTTCATTTGCTTGACTGGAAAACTAAAAACCATTAAAAAAAGTTTCTGAGTAAGATTCATTGATATGTTATTAGAGGTTAAGTAATGCTTGTTCAAATGCATTTTTTATCTGGCTTGAATGATGCTCACTTCATATAGCATAAAAAACTAAATTAATCTCCCAATAGTTTCTAGATCCTGATTTTTTTTAATAAAAATAGTATTGTTCTAGTCAGAAATATATTTTCATATTTTTGGAATGTTGATAAAAGATAGCAAAATATAATCAAATGATAACGAAATAAAGAAAAAGATAAATAAGCTTTTTTATTTTCTGTGGTTTTTTAAAAATAAATGTTAGTGGTTAACAAACAAAGTAGGCAAGGGATATCAACACAATAAAATGCATATATAATGAGGAAGTTGTCAGAAGAAAAAGGAATTATTTGTGAGTGTAAATCGAAGTGCAATCAATAAATTATTCCTCTTAAATTGTCCAGACAAAAACAGAAGAGGCATGGAGAAAAATAATATAAAATTTAGTTAAAAATAGATGCCACAAGTTTTTAAAAGGAATACCATATCTCCTGCCTTTTGTCTATTTTTGTCTCTTTAGGCCCCCAGTTAAAATTTTCAAAAGCACTTGAGTGACTAAAGTCATTTTTGAAAATCACTGATAAAATCTTGTGTAGACTAACCTTGGACTCAACATGCAGGCAATATGTGTTGAAGGGCAGTGCAAAGGAGGCAATAGTGGTGAGGTACCATATTACCTAGTGAAATCATTGATGCTGAAATCACTAAGGACTGGAATTTGACCACTCAAGAATACAGAACTGACACTTCCTTAACAAAGACTCCATTTTTGCTATTTAAAAAGTAAATCAATGTAACAGAAAACTTCAGCGCTCTCTGGTAACTTTTTAAAAATCAAACTTTAAACTTTAATGAAAAATTGGATAGTTTGCAGTTGAAAATATTTGACCTGCTCTTAAGGCAACTGATTTAATTTTGTGTAAAATGTTGCATAATAAAGGATGGCATTTTTAAAAAAAATGTTCAACTATATTGATATACATTTTGATCAGATCTACATCTGCTGTGATATTTGATATCCTTAACTCACATTGCTGTTTCATAAGTGACACAATGAATGAATGGAAACAATGCTACATACTGACAAGAGCCATATTTAGCTACCTAATTATGGGCCTCTTCCAGAGCCCATTGAAATCAAAGGGAGTGTTTGGGGTTTGGCTCAAGCTTAAAACATCCTTATTTTGGCAAGTGCTGAGCATTCGCAGCTCCCACAACAGTCACTTCAAGCTTTGCATATTAAACATGTTTGAAAATTGGACCATTTATTTAGATGCCTAAGGTCTTGGTTGTGATGATGCTTAGGCCATGGCTTCTATTTAGATGGGATGGTAAGTGGACCACCCAGAGAATGTTTCTTTGTCTCCATTACCCCCAAATGAACATGTAAAATGGAAATTGGTTCTGATGTATAGACCTAGTTTGAAAATTTGATTATGTGGTAGGTATAGAAATTGCTTTGGATAATCCTTAGCTGTCATAGCCACCATGAAGCCCAGAATGTATCTTCTGGACATATCATCTTTGTTGATATTGCAATGCTCTCTGACTATGAATGTTGAAAGATTCCAAGAACAGGCTCCATATCTGGGGTGTTAATTCTGCTGATTCTCAAGAGGAAAAATTGTTTCCTAATTCAAAAAAGTGAGGTCTTGTATTGCTAAGATTTCATTTTTTTTAAATCCCTATTGAACATTTACCTGTATTTCTAAGAGATGGCCCAAAAATGAAGATCTGGTTTTTGTTCTGTACTTCAAACTCTTTCAGCGGTTTGGTGATATTTGAGATAACTCAGCTCTGTAGGGCCCGGTCTGCACTAGACCAGGCAGGTCAGCTTAAGGTATGCCATTCAGCTATGCAAAATCTGTAGCTAGATTAGGCTAACCTTAAGACGAGCTGCCTCAGCATCTACACTGTGGGAAGCCAACAGGAGCACATGCTCATGTCAGCTTCCCTTACTTTTTACAGAATGAGTACAGGGTACCAGTGGTGGCTGCCCTCAGTCTTCAATTTGGGGGTCTACACTAAACCCACTAAATCGAATGCTAGAAGATCAACCTTCGGAGGATCAATCTTCTCCATAATGTAGACATGCTCTAACATAGTATGAAATATCATAATCAAAATAAAATCAGATTACTTCTTTATGTAATATATTTGCTTTATTTTTATTATCAGATCAGTTATACATTAATACATAAACTTATGCATTCTGTAGTGGATCTGTCATCCACTGACAAAATTGAACAGTACTACTCACATAAAAGACAGCTATGTTGTTATGGATGTGGGAGACATAACTCTAAATACTCTTGGGAGTTTGTGTCTGTTAAGTTGTCAGCTAGAGTGTTGCAGTAATATAGAAATGGTTTGTTTATTTAATTATTTAGTTTGAAAAAAACCTACTCTACATTTTGGAGACCACACAGATCTGACATTTTACTAAACAGGATCAGTTTGCCAAAAGATAATATTTCCATATTTGCCACCTGCCAGGTTTTAATTGGAGTTGTTTGTTATGCTAATGATCTTTTATCTTGCTGATTGGTTCAAAGCCCGTTAGGCTCCACTCCGATTTTGCTATTACTAAGGGTGTGTGGAAATGTAAATGATCCCCTTAACAGGGTTAAATAGACTTGTATTCCAGACAGCAGTATATTGTAAGGCATTACTTTTCATTCTCTTATAACATTTCTAATCTTTAGAGGCAAACATCTTTTAATCTTGAAAACTAGGAATGCAAGAAAGCCAGTCAACCATAATGAAATCAAATGTGTTTAAACTTGCTCTGGTAGCCAGTTTTTTACATTTACATTTAAACTTGCGCAAATACATATGCTTTTGGAAATGTCAATTTCTAGTTCACCTCATATAGCATTGACAGTCAGATGATGAAAGAAGAGTGTTAGGTTTTTCTTTACTTTCATTTTTAAAAATCTATATACGTTCCTGCTAGAAAAATCCCAGAAAAGTAGTAAATTAAGCAAATATTAAGTTTCTAAGATACTGAAATAACAAGTGGGTAAATGGAAAGCCCTAATTAAAGGCAAATACTTTTTGTGATTCTGCCTTGCAAAATTCTGTGTATCCACACACATATATACTGATCATCGACTTTATTAATTTGAAGCTTAAAATCCTGCAGCACTGTTCTGAAATATCTGTTGGGAACGGAAGTGTTTCTGATATGAATATGCATTTGTATGACTTATTGGGATGGCTGGTACTTTGCAGAACATCTGAATGAAATAAAGGCCAAAATCTGTCTACAGGTGATGTGTGTATCTCCCATCATCTCACAGGTAGTTGTATTCATGTTCCTGGGGTTGTACTTTAATCTAAGAAGTTTGACATTGATATTTTTTTAGCAATTTTAGTGTTCATGGAAGCCTTGTAGACTTAAATCTTCTGTTATTCAGTAGCATTGAAAGACCATGGGAATCTGAAGAACTAAATTTCCTGCTCATATGCTTCAGTCCTGACATAGCAGGACCATGGCAAGGGAAAAGAGTAGTTCTATGCTAATGCAATTATTTATTTCCCTGCTAAAAGAGACAGTTATAGTGACAAAGGAGTTGTTCCACCTGAAAATGGATTGAAACCAAAAACTTATTTCATGATAGCCAATGAACAATGGTAACAATTTTTGTTCGGTGCTGACTTTGGTTGACTTTAATCAATTGATATTCTAATGAATTTGTCAGCCCAGATGGTCTGTGTGTGCCATGTGCTCTCCTGCTTCTTTTAAGGCAGGTTTGTGTTCCAAGTGCTTTCTAAACCAGATATTGTTTTATATATATATATATATAAAGGAAAGGAACCAATAGAAGCTGTAGTTTTGGGATGCATCTGATCTTAGGAATGAATTGTTCTTTATGTTGTGGATTTTAAGCTTCAAATTAATAAATGATGTCCACTTGGGAAATACATAGATGAAATTAACAATTTAAAGCGGCACTTTCTTGAAATGTACAAATATTAAATCCAAATACTCTCATCTCTCCTGTCATCCTGGCCACCAATGCATCTCTGACTGAAATAAGGGAAGCAATGAGGCCATTCATTTTAATGAGAACCAGTTAAAAAAAATGTTCATAGAAGCATTTTTGATTAAAAATGGCCCTTTTGGCCAAAATGAAAACAGAATTCATTTTGATTGAGATTTTCTGGATTTCATTCAAAACTATTTTAACATTTTTAGTTATTTTGGGGAATTTGTTTTAAAACTAGTCTTTAATTAATAACTAAACATTAAAAAAACCTGATTTTTGGGGGTGGGAAGTGGAGGCCTAAAAAACTACTACAAAAACTTGAAAGAAATTAAACACTCACTGATTTTTTTTTCAAAATTTCCAATAAAAGATAATTGGCATTTGTTTTTAACCAGCTCTGCTTATAATAAATTCTGCTTAATCAAAATAAATATGCCATTATTCTTGGAACCTTTAATAAAATGCACAATCTAATTATCTTCTTATTCAGATCTGATTATCTGTTTTACATTATTTAAAGATAATAAATCCAATCTAATAATATGAACCAGCAAAACTAATTTAATACTTTACTGCAACAAATTAAACTATGAGAACCAACATACAACAGAGAATTGCAATAGTTAAATCTGCACTAGATCTAGGATGATTACTGTCTTTTGAGATTATCAGTCAATGCTGTGAGGTGTTGAGATCTCAGATTCTTCTGACTTCAAAAAGGCTTTTTGTGGCTGGATGAGTATATATGTAAATTATCTCACTGTGTTATCTACTTCCAGTAATACAGCCATCAACGACTCACATCACTCTAGATTCACAAGGTGGGGACTGGAGTTGGCCAGGGTATGGACATCTGGTTCTGAAAAAAAAAAATCAAGTATTTCGAAAACCCCCAAACTCTTTTTTTCTTCTTCACAGAATGGGAAGTCTGCCTTTTGACTCAGAAACACCAACACTTTCCCACAGTGGGAATATTTCAATATTTCTAAATCAAAACATGCTCACTAGCTTCCCAAGCTTAGAAGCTCTGGCTGCACAGCACACCACAAGGTGAGCTGCCAGGAAATCTAAGAACCATAGCTCCAAAGTTTTCAGTATTCTAGTTTCTTGGCAGCCCACCACATTAGCTGCCAAGGAGCCTGGGAGTCTAGAAGTTTGGTATCCACAGCAACCCACAAGCATGGAGTATAAGGAAGTCCTCATCTCCCCTACATAGGCTACACACATCAAAGGTCACCTCTCAGTGGGGAAAGGCAGGCTGATGAAGAGGTGGGCTGGTGGGCTGGCAGGCAGAAAAGTCTCATGGAACATTTTATTCTTGATTAATCAAGCTGGGTGGCTTTTGGATCCTTACTCTTTAAGAAAGCTAACAAACATCCAGTCAGCTGACAGTTTTACTTCAAGAAAGTACATTAAGTTTACAAAAGTCATAAAAAAAATAATCTGGAAATGTCAATGTTTCCTTCCATAAATCTGACAAATGACTGATTTTGTATCTCCTTTCTGATCAGTTTCTGTTTTTAAAGAGTTTCTTAGTTTTATTTTTTTTTCCTTTAAGCTTTTTAATTCCTCAGTAGAGCATATTTGGGTATTTCAGGATACCGGAGTATCTCAGAATAGCTAACCCGCATCTTCACAGCAAGCCCATTATTTCAGGCTTGCTATTTTGATGTCCTTGTAAACCACATTCTACGAGGAGTAAGGGACGTTTCAGAATAGCGCTTTATTTCGAAATTTGGCACTGTGTAGACAGTGCCAAATGGCGAAATGAGCTATTTTGAAATAGCATCGAAATAAGATACACAATTTGCATGGCTCAAATTGCATATCTTATTTCAAGTTACAGTGCTGCATACAAAAGACAGGACTATGCAGCACTTTAAAGACTAACAAGATGGTTTATTAGGTGATGAGCTTTCGTGGGCCAGACCCTTTGGGAATATAAGCTCTGTTTATATATTCAGTGTCTTCCTTTGCCAAGCCATAGTGGGACTGCTTCAGGGATTGGACTATTAGTCATATCTAGAAGCCACAGAGAAATTCCCAGAAATAGGAGCTAACATGCTATCTTTTACTTTTTAACTCCTCTTTCTCCACTGCTCCTCCCACCCCCATGCACATACTTTCTAGACATATGAAAACAGAACTTACAGTGTGGATCTAGTCATGGCATGGTAAATTTGTCTTCAGAATGATAGACTATGCAGCCATTCTGCGACCCAAGAAGTCATTCTGCTGGAAAATTCTGGGACACAGACTATTCTAACCTCTGCACCAACTGGCAAACTGAACTGCATTTTTTTAGGGAAAAGGACAAAGATCTTCTCTGATGGTATCTCTGGGCTGATGGGTCCCCTGTGGTTGTTGGAAAACAAATATTTGTCAACGCAATCTTAATTGTGTGTGCAGGTGTGCATTTTGATACTGTCATCAAATACATGATCCTACAGGATGGTGTTTTCTAAATCACTTAACATAGGCCTAACATTGCTCCTTATCACAGAATGCCTGGCTTCTTTAAGAGTGAACAGGACCTGAAGAAAGGACAAGATACTGGGGAAAGCCCAAGTTTGACTTCAAGATACAAGACTAGAAGGAGTGGGTATGAAAAATGTAAAACTGTTGTTTCACCTAGGATGGGGAAATCTACTTGTTTTGAGTTTCTTCATCTACCAGAGTACACTGGGGAAATCCAGGATGACTAGGTAGGGTGAGCTGTGTGAGACATGACATGAGTCTGGGCATACAGAAATTCCAAGAGTCATGTGAAAACCTTTAACAGGTGACATTAGGGCTTTTCTGTGAGACTATGCTTGTGGCAGGGTTGAAGCCTGAATGGAAATAAAGGAGCCTTCAAAAAAGGGTGGTTTTGTGTTGAAACATTGTTTGTGGAATGATTGATAGGACTTGCAGGGGCACATTCCTTATACAAAAGGGTGACAGGAGGCCTCAACCCTCTGCATGCGTATTGATGTTAATCAGAGTGTCTATACATAAGTGCAAAGGAATTTGGTCCTTTCTGAGTGCTTTTGAAAATGTCTCCTATTGTATTCTATAAGACCTTGGAGGACTAACATGGAAAGGACAGAGATATTTTATTTATTCATATCACCATTTAGTTGGGGTAGCACTTAGTACCCCATCAGATCAGGCCCTCCCTGTGTCAGGCACTGCACAAATGTATTTAAAAAGTGACAGTCTGTACCTCAAAAAGATTATAGTCTTAAAAGACAAAACAAAATAGATGAATGAGACAAACAAGCATGTTAGGAATAGAAACAAAAGGAATACGATGTATGCAATTCTTAGTTGGGAGTAGTGGTCACCACTTGACATGCCCACAGCTCTTTCAGGTGATTTGTGGGCCCTATGGTGTATGGAAAAAGCCCTTGCCCTTCCATGGGAAGCACAAAGGTACAAATCTTTTTGCTCCCCGTTCATTTGTAGTATACTCATGATGGGAACAGAGTCAATCTGGATTCATAAGGAACCTACTGAAGAACAGAAAGTGGCATGATAAAAGCATACCTCTGTTGGAATGACTATATTTCTGTCCAGTAAGTCAAAATGCATTCCATACAACATCAGTTTCCTGTCCTTTTAAATCAGTTCCTGTAATGTGTGTACACCTATTAAAATAAAACTGTTTGGATCTAATAATTATTACACAAAAAGTTTTTGAATATGGCAGACCACACAGCATGTAGGCACATCAGTTTGTTAGGTTTGTTCATATTATACAATTTCAGTTGTGTGTAGCAGAAGATCATTTTCTATGCATGCACTTCATATTGCTGTAAGAGGCTGTTGCTGAGATAGAGCATAGTGCATAAGCTCTATTATGCATTACCCTGAAGCAGCAGTGTAAATAATTTAAAGGAATTTTCCAATATTTCTTATTTTGTTTGCTTTTGGATTATTATCTGAGTACATATAGATATTATATCATCTAGACAGTACTTTTTCCTTAGAAAGAAATTATTTCCGTTGACAAAAGCGACAAGGAGTCCTGTGGTACCTTATAGACTAACATGTATTGGAGCATAAGCTTTCATGGGCAAAGACCCACTTCATCAGATGCATGTAGTGGAAGTGGGTCTTTGCCCATGAAAGCTTATGCTCCAATACATCTGTTAGTCTATAAGGTGCTACATGACTCCTTGTCGCTTTTGCAGATCCAGACTAACACGGCTACCCCTCTGATACTTTTTCCATTGACAGATGACTATAACCTCACAGAATTTCTGTTTTTTAATGGACAGTTTGTTTGTAGTCATATCGTCTGTCAGTGAAATTAAAAGGTATCAATTAAAAATATTAAGATAGAACTGTTCAATTAATGAAGCTGACTTAATAATTATTATTTGCAATACAGTAAGGTTTAGTGAGCCAATAGTAAAAAATGGTCCCTACCAATGTTCCCTCTAATAATTTCCATCCATGTGGAAAATAAATTTTATGTTCACCAAAGCATGTGTGAATGTGCACTACCAGTAGAAATAAAAAACGTAGGAGAGGATGCTCTGCCAATCATCTGAGCAGCATTTTAATCTCTCCTGTGTGGCAGCACAAGTGCACAGCTTACAAGGATCACTGGTCCCTCCCTACTTCTAGGCATATTCTCCAAAGGCAAGTCAGACAAAGGTGAGAAAGAAGGAACTGGTGTCATTGCCATTCTGTGGGAGACCAAGACAGTTTAAGTAATTTTTGCCCAAGATAAAGCAGGAATTTTGTAGCAGAAGATAGATTTGAAAGAAGGATTCCTGAGTCTTAATTCTGTGCTTTCATCACAAAACCACCCTTCTTCTAAAAATAATGCCCTTCCTACACAAATTTATTTTTATTTCCTCTTTCTTACCAACTAGACGCCAGGATACATTCCAGAATGAAAGAAATAAGAGCAGGTGGCTAGATATAAAAATGGTATCAATACAAGATAAATTAAGAGCTACCGTATAAATTTCATAACAATGATGTACACTTAATCTGACTATAAACCAGGATGCTGATTAAAGGCTAATGATACTCAATATCAGTAACTGCTGCTTACTGGGGACAGCAGTGCTGCTTAACCGGGATACTTTGGGGGTGATTTAATAGCACTCAAGTCACTGTGTGACTCTCATTCTGATTCTGATTCTGTCTGCTCCTTAATAACTTTTTTAACACCATAGCTGTGACACAAACACAAAATGTGTGAAATGATTCTCTATTGCTTGACACTTTGTTGTATTGAACCAATTGCATGCTGGGATACCGTGCCAGCTTATACCCTCCAAGAGCATTAGGTAGCCAGCAGGTTCTATCACTATTCAGTACCTCCTCCCAAATCCATGTTGATTGGCATATCAGTCATCTCCTGATTTGAGATCACAGTCTAGTAAAACAGCTGTCATACTATATCATATTCTAGAGAAGTAAAAAATGCAATGACATATTACATTAACATGGAGTCTTTTACTGCAAAGCATTTCACACTAAAGGAAATATTTTTAAAGAGGTAGACCGCTCTTGTCTTTTTTTAAGGTTTAGATTCAGCCTATGTAAAATGTATGTGGTAACAAGTCAATATTTGTGTTTCTAACTGCCTAATTTGCATCAGAAATGGAGGCAAGACATGGTTTTAGGTCAGAAGGAGGGATTCTCCTTGCAGTGTTCTATGTTTCCTGAAGCCTAAAGTGCAGATAAAACAAAACAATTACAGTTTATTGAAAATCTTGGAATTTCCAGTCAGTGTGCAGCTCTGATATTTCAACATTCATTTTCATCTGGAATTGGGACCAAAAGTCAAAATATCAAAACTTTCTGCATAATGAGAACTGATGCAAAAATTTGATTTGAAAAGGCTTCCATGTTTTGATTTTTGACTTGGTTTGAAATTAGATGGCATATGCCTGACCACCATAGTTTCTCATGGGAGTTGTAGTTCAGATGCCTGGTGTCCCCTGGCTCTCAGGCCAAACTACATATCACCAAACTACATATCACCAGAGACCTAGAGCTCCCTCCCATAATGCATGATTCTGGCTGGACTGTTTCTTCCATGATGGACTATAGTCTCCCCTCTGCTTGAGCCAGAAAGGTCAACT
Source organism: Pelochelys cantorii (assembly GCA_032595735.1). NCBI lineage: Eukaryota > Metazoa > Chordata > Testudines > Trionychidae > Pelochelys > Pelochelys cantorii. Next base: position 84,080,918 of record CM064328.1, read on the forward strand.
TTGGATGGCTGTGGCCTTTATGGGAGAATAGGATCATAAGCCATCCAAATGACAGCTCTCACAAGGTACCACAATAATTCAGATAAATGTCAAAATGAGCCAAACCAAAAGTCTGTTTTACATATTTCTTATAGAAAATTGGAAAAGTTCTGCAAAACTTGACATTTTCACACAGAGCATTCAATTTTGCAAATCCTAATATTTGTACAACAAAACATTTCATTTTGATGAAAAATTCCCACCAAAATGTATTTTATAAAAAGGTAGTTACAACATGGACCATTTAATTTGAGATACTTACTGTGCAAACATTGATAATTCATTGTCATAGTTTCCTATGTGATGTAGATAAATTATATCTCCACTTCACAGGTGCAGAAACAAGAAGGGGTAAATGGCTTGTTATCCAGGAAGTAAAGGAAAAGGACCAGGGATTATGCCTATTCCACAGGGTGCCTATGGAAGATCTGTCAGTGTTTTTTGTTCCTGTCCATGAAATGGATTTACCTACTGCTTTGCAGTTAAATGGCACTATTTCCTTTGTAGAACAAAAAGTGCTTTACAATTGTAATAATTATTATTCTCATTTTACAGATCACATACCTGAACACAGAACTACCTAATGATTGAGGCTTTGATGTTTACTGAATCAGAAATGTACACATCACAGCCAAGATCTGAGTTCTGCCACTAGTGCTGCCCTAATTTATTACTGATTGGGTTACAATCCATGGTCTTTAGAGAAAAATCACTCATTAATTTAACATGCCTCGCTTATCACATCTGTGAAATTAGGGTAAGAAAATCTGAACCCTTCCCATGTATAAGATGTATATTTTTGTGGGTTGAAGCTGGAATGACAACCAAATACTTAATAGGGCTACTCAGTAGAAAGACAAGGAAAAAATGCAAGACTAATCTGAATTCCCAGTGACATGCACATTGCCTTAACCCAGTGGTCACCAACCAGTACATCGGGATCTACTGGTAGATCTTGGAACCTTTGACAGGTGATCCTGACAGGTTTGGCTGGGAGGCTATCAAGTGCCAGCTCTTCTTCTGCCCCTCTCAGCACTGCCATGCTGCTCCTGCCCTCTGCTTGAAGCTGCCCCTCTCCCCCAGGAACCTCCTGCTTGCTGTGCAGGGCACAGGAAGAAGATAGGGGCTGATGTCAGGGTTCTCCTCCTCCCATCCTGTACACCATCTCCACAGAGCAGGGGGAGCAGGGATGGAGGGAATTTGCTGGCTGCTTTTGGGAGTGATGCAGGACAACAGTAGGGATCAGCCTGCCTCAGTCTCCTCCATCATCACCCAGAAGCCACCTGTGGTAAGCGGTGCCCAGCTGGAGCCCACATTCCAAACCCCGGCCCCAGTTCTGAACCCCTCCTGCACCCTAAAGCCTGGCCCTAGCCCTGAGTCCCCCTGCCCCCAAACTCCCTCCCAGAGCCTGCCCCTGAGCCTCCTCCTGCACCTCAACTCCCTGCCCCAGGCTCAGCTCAGAACCGCTCCCACACTCCAAATCCTTTAGCCCAAGATTAGTGTCTGCATCCCCCTCCCCCGCAGCCCAACCCTTTGCTTCCAGCCTGATAAAAGTGAGGGAGGATGGAGGAGCAGGAGTGGGGCCTTGAAAGGGGCAGGAAGGAGGCAGGACAAGGGTGTTTGGGTTTGAAGTACATCCTAGATTGCACTTAAATTCAAAAAGTGATCTCATGCCTAAAAAGGTTGGAGATAACTGCCTTAACCCATGTTCCCAAACACAATTGATGGAAAATGCAACAGGAGGAGATGCATTTCAATTTTACCACACCATGGGCAAATAATCTTAATCCTAATTTACAGATTTAAAAACAGACACAGATTAAATGTCTTTCCAAAAAGATCATAGATTAGTGACAGAGCTGTGATTAAATCCTAAGGAGTTCTTAGCTCCCAGTCTGGTGTTTGAACTGCTAGTTTACATTACCATACCTTGCATCACACTGACTCCTATTTTTGTAGCTGGTCAATGTTTAACATGAATTTCTGGAAGAGAATTGTGCCTATGAAAGCTTTTGAACATTATCATTTTCTTTTAAGAAAACTTCAGTTATTTTCAGCTACAGTTTGCCTTCTTTTTAGGAAAGATTATATATTATGCTTAAATTATTAATGGAAAATGCATTTAAAAGTTGTCACTGTTGTCCTAAGCATCACAGGCTGGTTTGAAGAGAAGCGAAAGCAGGCTAGGAAGAGACAAATGATGTACTGTCCTATATTCCTTGTGGGAGGAGGAGGAGCTGCTAAATTATGACAATGAAAATATTATTTATGTTATCTAAAACTCTGTAGGAAAAGCCTCCTCTGAGCTTGGTGTTATCTGCAAATTTTATAGGCCTACTTTCCATTTCATTATTCAAGTAATTAATGAAAATATTGAATAATATCAGACCTAGGCCTGGCCCCTTCAGGGCCCCACTTGATACCCCTTCCAAATTTGATAGCAAATCACTGATAACTACTCTTTGAGTATTGTTTTTCTGTGAGTTCTGTGTCCACCTTATAACAGTTTCATCTAAACCGAATATCCCTAATTTGTTTATGGAAGTTTCCATAATTTGTATATGAGACTGTCTTGTGGGACAGTGTCAAAAGCTGTACTAAACTCAAGCTATATTACGTCTATTGCTTCACTCCATCCACTAAGCCAGTAACCCTGTCAAAGAAGGAAATTAGCCTGGCTTGGCATGATTTGTTCTTGACAAATCCATGCTGGTTATTCCTTATAGCCCTATTATCCTCTGGGTGCTTTCAACTGGAATGCAGGCATAAAACTTGCAAGCTGCTAGCTAAGGTCCACTTGCCTGGAGCTGCTTGCAGAATTAGAGCCATACATGCTTCTGTATGTGCCTGATTTTCACTTGTACAAATATAACTTACACACATGGTAAGGTGCCTTTATGCTGCCAGAGGGACCGAAAGGGTCATAAGTGTAAATGAGAAGCAGAGTCTAATATAAACATTTTTATGTGAACTGGATAAACAGGTATTTTGGGGCATGCAATTTAGTGAAAGAATCTTGGCTTTTAAAGCATATTCTTTAACACTTCTACATTGTGTTACACTGTGTAATCTACTGTAGCCTATCATGCAAAGAACACAGAAAGGCCTACGGCAGAAGTTTTCACATTGTCAGGATTTCTGCAGAGAAACCCTCATAAACTGGTAACTTAACAGGAGAAATAGGATCTCTGAAACGGATGATGGAGAATCCAGTCATCCATGACTTTTGGTAGAATGTTCAATAATTAGTCTCAGTGTTAAAAAATTATGCCTTATTCCAGTCTGAATTTGTCTAGCTTTAGCTTCCAGTCACTGGATAGTGTTACACCTTTCTTTGCTAAGAGCCCTATTTGTTGAGTTAAATAGGTTGACCCCAGCAGTTCAACCACCATAAGGCATGGTGTCTAATTGTTTAATCATTCTTGTGGTGCTTCTCTGAACTCTCTCCAATTTATCAACATCCTTCTTGAATTGTAGGCACCATTACCAGACACAGTATTCCAACAGAGACAATACCAAAGACAAATACCGAAGCAAAATAATTTCTGGGTTCCTACTTGAGATTCCCCTATTTATGCATCCCAACATCACATTGGGAACTTATGTACAGCTAGTAATGTATTCATTGTAACCCCAAAATCTTCTTTCAGAATCACTGCTTACCAGGGTAGTGTCCCCCATCCTGTAGCTATGGCCTATGTTCTTTGTTCCTAAAAATATACATTTAGTTGTATTGCTTGCTTGCACTCAATTTATGAAAGAATCAAGATCTCTCTCAATCATGACCTGACCTTGTCATTATCTATGTATGATGTAAACAAATTTGTAGGGGTAGCCAAACTTTTACAGAATTTTCCATTTCTGCTTACACTATTTTGTTCGATGCATTTTGTTCAATTGGCCTCAGTTCTCCACTGTATCTGAGTTCTACATATGGGCCAGGAGCTAACTGAGGCTCCTCAATCCTGCAGCACCTGGGCATGGCATATGTTAGAGCAGCTCAGATGCTGCTTTAAGTTGTGTCAGTGACATAACTTACAAAACTTATCTTACATGGATGGATGATAGACACAGCAGAGCTTGCACCTATGACAAACAGATATGGTGGATGTCTATGGTACACCCCTACCCTGCTCCATGTTGACCAATTCTTTTTTCCTTCCCCAGACCACCCTCAGTACTTGGGCTTGTGAGGAATGTTTCTGGTGCAGGGGATGGCTGTGCTCTCTCTATCCAGCTTACGCAAGTGGAAAAGACTCCTATGCAATGATCTAGCCCTTGGATTTGATGAAGATCTGGTCTATTGCACACGGTGTGCTACAGCATTGTAAGGTCAGCATTTATGCTGGCCAGAGTGGCCTCGGCAGAGTTAATCAAGTTATATCTATATAGATAAATGCCTCAACATGTGTCATGTAAGTCATCCCTTTCTACCACTATATATTGTTTCCTCAACACAATTATTTTGATAAAGGAAAAAAAGATCATCCTTCCCAATAAAATCCATCTTCAGTCCAAAGATCAATTTGCTTGCCATCAGCTTAGACCATGAATGCTTGATCTGAAAAGGCTGCATACGGTTTAAGCACCAATTTAAGGAAATTGTTTTAGAAATGGAATAAGTTATGTTAATGCAACTCCCTGAACTGGACACTTTTTTATGTCAGATAAAATTAGGCTTATTTCACTTCAGCAGAAATCAGTTCCCACCACTTTAATTAAATGAAATCATTCTGGATTTAAATTGTGTGGGTTTGAGTGTGTGCATATGTGTTTATGTGCATGGGTGTACACACACACACACATACACACACACACACACACTTTTTCTTTAAAGAAATCTTTCCGTTTTGACTACCAGGAGAAAAGTAGTAGAAAAAGGAGGGGGTCACTGTTAATTGAGATGGTCCAAGAATGGCCTTGAGACATTCAAAGTGTGGTCCTTCATCCAGTCTCTAAAAATTATACATGTGCCTTGGAAGCACAGCATATGAACTTAGTTACTTTTTGGCCACGCCAGCCTTGGCCATCATGGTGATGCCTAAACCTCAGATGAATCTGCTAATTGCTAATGCAATCATGCCAAACTTGGCTATGCTTAGTGTTGACTGACAGGCTTCAAAAGGATCAGAGTTCAGGTTAAAGCTTCAGCTGGAGTGTGAATAAGCCTATATATATTTCTTTTTTTACTTCTCTACTCAGAAGTGCTTGAAAAAGTTGAAAGAATTGGAGAACTTCAACTCTCTGTCACTCTAGACAACAATCATTGAGTTTTCTTGTACTGAGGGGTTCCCAGTTGCCATCAGTGCTTAAATATCCCATTTTAACTACTACAAAAACAATTTCTAAACTTTTGAGATACTAATTCCTTCATCTAGCAACCACTGTCTTTTTTTTTTTTTTAGCAAAACCTGGAAGGCTTTCAGAGGCTCCTCCAACTTAATATGCATTTCAAATACTTCTGTTGCTGCCCTTCTGCACTTCAGAACCCTTCCAGGCCAGAGCAATGTCTGACACATCTGATCAATAAAGATGTATTTAGAGCCAAACCCAGGACCTTTAATTCTCTGGAATTGCATATGTTAATTCAAACTGGATCTTTGTAATTGATCCTTCTCTTTCTTATAACAACTTTTTAACAGCCTCCAGGACACAGGCGCCCATCAGTAGCCCTGACATGGCATTCCAGGATGGACACTACCTGCCAGTGGTATCTGAGATGTTACAGAGGGATTGCTGAGGATCATCCAGCCCTCTGACTACTTCCCTATGAAACTCATCCATGTGGGCATTAATGATGCTGCGAGGTATGACCCTCAACCAATCAGAAGTGAATACAGAGGTCTAGGAGTACAGGCGAAGGATTCTGGAATGCAAGTGGCATTCTCTTTGATCCTTTCAGTCAGATCATGTCTTTAGAGCACAGACAGATACAGATGCGTCCTGGAGATGAATGTCTGGCTGGTGTCACCAGAAGGGTTTTGGCTTCCTTGACCATGGGATGCTGTTCCAGGAAGGACTGATAAACAAATAAGATCCACCTATTGAGAAAGGGGAAGAGCATATTTGGATACAGATTGGCTAACATAGTAAGGAGGACTTTCAACTAGGTTTGATGGGGACAGGAAACCAAAGCCAAGAGGTAAGTCAAAAACATGGAGAACTGGGAAAAGGGTCAGAAAATTTGGGAACGGGCATGGGCTGTAATAGCAAGGATAAAGTAAAGGCAAGAAAGAATTGGGCGGGGGGGGGAATCAGTATCTTAAATGTCTGTGTACTGATGTGAAAAGTGAGAGAAATAAGCAGGAAAAATGCACAAAGATAGCAAAGAAACACAACTATGACATAGTTGGCATCTCAGAGATTTGGTGGAAAAATACACATGGCTGGAAATATTGGTATCGAAGGGTAGTGCTTGCTAATGAAAGACAGGCAGAACAAAAAAGGAGACAGACATGTTGAGAGTCTCTGGGTCAGCATAAGAGGGGTAAAAACCTGGGAGGGGGTCTACAGACAATTTTTTTTTATTTCAGAAAGTAGAGAAACCTACTAAAGACAGGCTGTTCTAGGTTTCATTCTGACAAATAGAAGGCTGGTTGAGAATTTGAAAGTGGAAAGCAGCTTGGGTGATAGTGATCATGAAATGACAGAATCCATGATTCTAAGGAAGGATAGGAATGAGAAAAACAAAATAAAGACAATGGATTTCAAGAAGTCAGACTTTAGCAAAACTCAAGTAAGATGCAATGGAAAGCAAGTCACAGAGAAAAAACAATTAAAGACAGTTGGCAGTTTTTCAAGAGAACAAGAGCAAACTATTCCACTGTGTAGGAAAGTTGGAGATATGGCAAGTGACGACACTGCCTTAACCAAGAGATCTTAAATTATCTAAAAATCAAAAAAGAGTCCGACAAAAAGGGAAAGCTTGATCAAATTACAAAGGATGAATAAAACAAACAATACACATTTGTAGGGGCAAAATTAGAAAGGCTAATGTGCAAAACAAGCTTGAACTAGTTTGAGACATAAAGGGTAACAAGAAAATATTCTACAAATACATCAGAATCAAGAGGAAGACCAAGGACATGGTAGATCCATTACTCAATTAAGAGAAGAAAACAGTAACAGAAAATGTGGAAATGAGAGAGGTCTTAATGACTTCTTTTTTTCAGTTTTCGCCAAGAATGTTGGTGGTGATTGAATTCGTAACATAGTGAATGCCATTGAAAATGGGTAGATTCAGAAGTTAAATTAGGAAAGCACAAGTTAAAAATTATGTAGACAAGTTAGATGTCTTGAAGTCACCAGAACCAGATGAAATGCATCTTATCATACTCAAGGAGCTGACTGAGGATATATCTCAGCCATTATCCATTATCTTTGAAAAGTTATAGAATATGGGGGAGATTCCAGAAGACTGGAAAAGGGCAAATATAGAGTCCATCTATAAAATAGGAAATAAGGACAACCCAGAAAACTAGGGACTAGTTAGCTCAAATTCTGTACCAGGAAAGATAATGGAGCAAATAATTAATAAATCAATTTGCAAAAATCTAGAAAATAATAAAGTGATAAGTAACTTTCAGCATGGATTTGTACTTGGGAAGGTGAGGTGAGAGGTTTTTAGCTGAAAAGCCCCTTTGCTCACATTATTGTAATTGGGTATGGCACCCACTACACAGAAGGGGCAGATATCTTAATTTCAATGCCATTTTTCCAGTGGAGTCAGTGATGATTGGAAACAGTGACTGACATAGTGTCTGTTTTGGTTCTTTTTTGCTCTCTGAAACAAGAAGAACCCTTTTTATTACTTTCACTTTAAAAATAGTCCTGACCTGGCCCACCAGCCATTTTAACTAGTTCAATACTCATTTTAATGGGTTTATTAAACAGAAGTCTTTCATGATGCTGCATGCAAGGCTAAGGGTGTCACTGGAAATTTACATCCTGAATATGCTGAAACTAGAGCTATTCAGAAAATGCTAACTATGACTGCCAACTTTTTAATGCCGGAAAACCAAACATCCTTGCCTCCCCTACCCTGAACCAGTCAGTGGGAACTGAACCTGCCTGTGAGGCTGGGAGATGGACATGCCAGCTGCTTCTGAACCCAGGAACTACATGGCACAGTGACTAGCAGAATGCCTGCCAGCCTTGCTGTCTGGAATGGTGGTGCTGCCAATCAACACTGGAGTCAGTGGTGCTGACCACAGCCACTAGAATCCCTTTTTGACCAGGTGTTCCAGTCCAAAACAGCATTTTTGAAAGAATTCAAAATTTCCCACCAAAATGTCCATTTAGAAAAAGGCCAGTATTAAATTAACAATTTCAATTAGTTCTGATTGAAAAATGATTATAGGTCCTAACTGCTTATGTATTTGTATATCACATACTGTTTTGGCAGGCAAAATTATGAATTAACTACACTTTGTACAAATCCATTACAAACTCTAGAGTTGCATGAGGACTAAATCAATGCAGAAATCATTCTCGAAGGGCCTTGCCTAAAGTCATCTGAAAGCATTTGGAGTCTTTCTTTAACTTGTCTTCTAGAGTTCTAAAAACCCAACCGAATAAAAGTAATTTCGTCCTGCTATGGCAAGTATTTAAAAAAATTAGTTTGTCCTTTATGGATTTAATTTAGCTCCAATTGAGTTTACTCAAGCAGCAGACAATGAAGGGGGTGGAATCGCCATCCTTAGAGGTGCTTAAGGCTAGGCTAGATAAATCCCTATGATTTAGTTGGGATTGGTCCTGCTCCCGAGGCCTCTTCCAACTTGAATCTTCTGTGATTCTATGATTGGATGAGTTGCTTCATCTCTCTCTGATTCACTTTCTCTATCTGGCAAATGGAAAGTGCTTTGAGGTCTACTAATGAAAAGTGTTCTGAAAAAGCTAGATATTGTTATTAGCAGTTTTATGACTTAAATCTAATCAGTGCACCCTGTTAAGGCTGTTCCCCACTCTGGCACTCTGAGTGCAGAAGGTGGGGGCCGGGCCCACAAAAGATTTAAAAACACTTTCCCACTAAAGGTTTTTGTTAAAATTCCCCAACATCACAGATTCCCTGTCCTTAGATTGGTATTGCTGCCAATACTGAAATGCAAAACCCCTTTGAGACCCAGGAAGGTGGAAATTCCTTCCTATGAGATACTCTTAAACTCTTTAACCCTCCCTCTGGAGAAAGCTTGAAAACTGTAATTCCTCTTAGTAGTTTGTCTTTGCAGTCTTAGGCACGTGCACATAGAACCTCCCACCTTCTAGGACACAGGAATCAGATCATGGTCTTAAAAGGATGGTTTTTATTCACAACAAAAATACCACACTAGGTGAAACATTATTTGGTTGCTAGGTGTTACATGGCAACTAAGAAAAAGGACTAAAAACTCAGAGAATTGCTTCACTGGGATTCAGTTTGGAGAGTTACAGAGTTAAGGGGTAGTCATATGGCTAGTACAGAAAAGTTCAACAAACCCCCAATTAAAGAAAATAGCCTGATTGAATCTGACTAAACATTCCCTGTTCTACTCATATATCTGTAGTTTCAAGATTTAACCCTTCCCTAGGCATGGATGTCACTGAATTCTCCATGCCTGGCTCCCTGGCTTATTTCATGTCCTCCCAGGGTATGCTCTGGTGACACAACAGAAACAAAAAAGCCACTACTTCCAATTCAAAAGTCCACAGTCTGTTTACATCAGCTATCCTGGCCTCCTGCAAACTCACTTCCTGCTTCCTTAGCATTCCCGGTGACTCGCGAGGACCCACTGTCTATGGTTATAAATTTAAAGGCAAGCCAATTAGGGCTAGGTCTCAAGAGTTAACTACTGAGAAAGACTTTAGTTAACTGAATAGCTAGAATGTCCAGAAAAGGGTATTATCCCCCTCCCCCATTCATCATACTCCCATGACTAATCTAATTATACACGATTAATCAGACTTGTATAAATGACTGAATCCCTTACAATTTTTTATTGGGGACATAGCTCCGTTAAACCCTCATTGTCTCCTAAATTTTCCATACAAATCTTCAAATATAACAAAACTTCTCTTCTGGATGGTTCAGTTCCTTCTTCATCCAATAAGTACTCTTATGACAAACTCATTGGCTTTTTCTTACTCTTATAACAAAGGAAAATATTCCAGTCCCTGATGCTATGATTCAGACCTTCTTCAATTGTTCCAGCACAGGAGACTAACACATAGACCTATAGTGAATACATAGTGTGTGCCTTGATGAGAAACAGGGTATCTGGCTAGCATAGAAACAAAGCAATTTTTTTTAAGCGGAAAAAGCTTGTCTACATGACTCCACAGTATGAGCTATCAGGGTATGAGTTGCAGGAGCACTAAAATGTTGTGCTGTAATTGCCCCCTGTAGACACTGCTACTATCCTGTTTCAAACAGGACTATTAATACAGCTAAGTCCTTTCTAGTTCCACTAGCAGAGTTTATACGGGGCACTTAAAGTGCAACATTTTAATTCACCCTACAACTCACACCCCCATAGGCAGCACTGTGAGGCTATGTGTTAAAACCTGAGTTAAGTAAACTGAGTTAGATAAAATGCTTGACATGCCACTTACACTATGTCTCCACTAAATGCTGATACTTTTAAAATGATATTAGATCATTGTCTTGTAGGTTAGCTAAATAATCTTTTTTTCTAAACAAGGCCACAGACTCTTTGTAGAGAAGAAAGTTAGGTGTGTTATGCAAATAGAATAGGTAACACATATTATTAAGATGTCTTGAAACACCATTTAACATCTGGTGTAATCAAAGATGTGCTTAAAACTTATCAAATGGTCATGGTCAAGCAAAGAAGAGGTTAAATGTTATAATAGTAGTGCTAGTAGAAAAACGGTGACATAGAAAAGTTTTTTGAAAAAGCCTGGCAAATTTTACACATTCCCATTGTTAGAACTCATGGATTCACTTCTGCCCATCAGAGCCATCTCCCCACCCAACAACATATATGGAACAGTCAGAGGACTTGAACCACAGCTCATTGAGGCCAATGAGAATCTTGGGATTGAACATTTTAACAGGCCCTAAGAAGGTAAATAACATGGTCTGGCTTTATTTTCAGTCTTTGATTATATACTGGGTTCCTTTCCCCTTCCTCTTGTTGGGAAATGTCTGCTAAAACAGGTGACACTCAGTACATTTTCCCCTGTTGTTTGGTTTAAAATGACTGAATCTTGGCAACCATCCTCTTGGGATCTTATCCATAGCACCGTTGGCATCAATGGGAATATTTCTATTTACTTTCGTTGGAGGTTGGATGAAGCTCTTAGAACTTACTGTAGAAGACTGTTACCACTTCACAGGATTAAAGGCCACTGTATTCCTTCTGGGAGTTGCAGTCCAGACCTAACTACTCCATAATAGGTGGCTTTGTGGTAATGAAATATTGTTGTTTCTGTATTTTGCTTGAAGGGGCACAATTCAGCACCTGAGTCCAGACTTTTCAGAAATCAATGTAAATGTCAAACCTTGTTTTTGTATCTTTCCCACTTTTATCAGAAATACCAGAACAACAATACTTTAAGTGACATTACAGAGGGCTTGTCTACACACATTTTTTGAATCTGTACATCTATAGAAAACATTATAAACCAATACTGTTAAATCAGTGCAGCTGCCTATAGTGGATTCAGTTAGAGCAGATTTAAAGTGGTTGTAATGGTGTAATTTGTTTTGGTAAATTTCATTCAGGTTTTTTTTCTAAACTGATATAATTAAATTGGTGCAAAAACTAGGTGTAGATCAGTCCTGAAAAAAACCGCAAAAATCACATGAAGTCACAAACACTTGAACATACTAAACTACAGAACATGTAAGCAAAAATATTACGTAAAAGCCCTAATATTACACTCCTAAATCCATATATTTACATCCCTAAATAAATGGATTGATTTTCAGTAGGCACTGTTGGACTGATTTTATAATTAGGAATTAGGCCACTTATTTGAGTGGCTATGTAAGGACTTAGGAGTGTAAATTTCTGCTCCAATTTTTTAAATATCTTCATATTTTCCTCAGATTTCACTGGCGCTATGCAAGTATAACAGTGGGGGGAAATGGTCCATAATGTACATTTACTATAAGGATAAAGTTCTGCTATTTATAGATGGAGACAAATGTCCATATCGTGTCCTTGGTCTGCACACACAACTCTCAATACTGCCAACAGAAGCTATCCAGATAGATCAAGGGCACGAAATTGCTGTCCAAAATAAATCATTTCTCACGTGGATACAAGCATCCTCCTGCTATTAATGAAAGCAGTGAATGTTATTGTCTGAGCTCTGCAAGCACGCAGAAGTGTTTGCTTGGGCTTGGGACAATTGAGCGCTTTTATATATCAGTGCGCCACAGGATTTTCATAACCAAGATGATCTCCTGGGTTAAGGTAGTTTTGCTAACTGTGCTTGCATACCTTGAATTTGAAGCGTGTGCTGACTGAAACATAGCAGTGCTTTGATTGAATATGGAGGGAGCACACAGCTCTCACAGTCAACATTGTGTGCAATCTACATGATCCTCACTTCATGTGTGCACCTTGCGCCATGCTTTACATCCGTCACTTTAGTAATACCGGTAGGAAAAAAACCTACATGGGCATAAACAAGCAGACTCTTGCAACCCTGCACACTGGCAACAGTAAACAAATTGTCTTATGGGACACACACAGAACCATAATGGGCATCATGTGGCCTGGGAGCCCACTATTGTGAACTTTTTTCCTGCTTTTGGCTTCTATGTAGTCCTTTTGTGGGAATGAGCTGCCACAGAAATAAAATTATGTAGAAACTAAACTTTTTTTATTATTCTTTTTATCCAACATTTGCTAGTGGAATGTCAAAGGGAGAAGGTAGAATGCATGGCAAGGAATTTCAGCACTTAATTTTCTCTGCTTTGGAAATCTGAGGGATTTCAATGCTGAGGCAATACAGATGTTTTGAAAATGCGATCTCTGGTCTGAATGAGCAAGCACCCTAGATGCTCTGGTGGTAACCCTATGCTCTGTGCCTGGACTTTTCTGAAACCAGTGGTCAGGAGGCCAAGATAATGCTGTGCATGCTTGTTGATCAATGCCCAACACTTCAGCAACTCTTTCTCTGACCCACAGGTTTGGCAGGCAGCTATGCAAGGGCTATATAGAATCATAGGCTCATAGGGTTGGAAAAGACCTCAGAAGGTCTTCGAGTCCAACCCCCTGCCCAAAGCAGGACCAACCCCAAACCCAACTAAATCATCCCAGCCAGGGCTTTGTCAAGCCGGGACTTAAAAACCTCTAGGGATAGAGATTCCACAACTTCCCTAGGTAACCCATTCCAGTGCTTCATCACCCTCCTAGTAAAATAATTTTTCCAAATATTCAACCTAGACCTCCCCCACTGCAGCTTGAGACCATTACTCATCGTTCTGCTATCTGCTATCTACTACTGAGAACAGCCTCTCTCCATCCTCTTTGGAACCCCTCTTCAGGTAGTTGAAGGCTGCTATCAAATCCCCCCTCGTTCTTCTGTCCTGAAGACTAAAGAAGCCCAAATCTCTCAGCATCTCCTCATAAGTCAAGAGCGCCAGCCCCCTAATCATTTGGGTTGCGCTCTGCTGGACTTTTTCCAATGCATCCACGTCCCTTCAGTAATGGGGTGGGGATCCAAAATTGGACGCAATACTCCAGATGTGGCCTCACTAGTGCCAAATAAAGGGGAATAACCACTTCTCTAGATCTGCTGGCAATGTTCCTCCTAATGCATCCTAATATGTTATTAGCCTTCTTGGCTGCAAGGGCGTACTGTGACTCATATCAAACTTCTCATGAACTGTAGTCCCCAGGTCTTTTTCTGTCAAACTGTCAGTTGGTCCCCAGCCTGTTATAGTGCTTGGAATTCTTCCCTTCCAAGTTCAGGACTCTGCACTTGTCCTCGTTCAAACTCATCAGATTCCTTTTTGGCCTAAACCTCCAATTTGTCTAGGCCATTCTGGACCCTACCCCAACCCTATAATGTTTCTACTGCACCCCTTAGTGTAGTGTCATCTGCAAACTTGCTGAGGGTGCAATCTATCCCTTCATCCAGGTCATTAATAAAGATGATGAACAAAACTGGCCCTGGTACTAACCTTTGGGACACTCCGCTCGGTAATGACAGCCAGCCAGACATTGAGCCATTGATCACACTACCTGTTGAGCCTGACAATGTAGCCAGGTTTATATCCACCTTACAGTCCATGTATCCAATCCATACTTCCTTAACTTGGCTGGCAAGAATACTGCGGGAGACCATATCAAAAGCCTTGCTGAAATCAAGGTATATCATGTCCACCATCTTCACCATATCCACAAAGCCAGTTACCTTGTCATAGAACAAAAGGAAAAACTGAATATGTGAATATGATCTGAGGAAGTGGGTCTGGCCCACAAAAGCTCATCACCTATTAAACCATGTTGTTAGTCTTTAAAGTACTACATAGTTTTTCCTTTTGTTTTAGCAAGATCAGACTAACACGGCTACCTCTCTACTACTTGTCATAGAAGACAGCCAGGTTGGTCGGGCATGACTTGCCCTTGGTGAATCCATTTTGACTATTCCTATCACTTTCCTCTCTTCCAAGTGCTTTAAAATGGATTCCTTGAGGATCCCCTCTATGATTTTTCCAGAAACTGAGGTTAAGCTGACCTGTTTGAAGTTTCCTGGATTGTTCTTCTTCCCATTTTACAAGATGGACACTACATTTGCCTTTTTCCAATAATCTGGGACCTCCCCTGATCATTTTCAAAGATAACGACCAATGGATCTGCAATCACATCAGCAAACTCCCTCAGCACCTCAGATGCATTAGATGTGGCCCTATGAATTTGTGTATGTCCAACTTTTCTAAATAGTTCTTAACCTGTTCTTTCTCCACCAAAAGCTGCAGTGCGCACTGGGTGATAAGACTCAAGAAACACACCTGACATCAGAAATGGAAACAGGGCTTGTATGTGCATGGACAATCCCTCACCAATAGTCATATTTATTCTTGCTCAGATTAGTCACAGAAGAAATACTAAGGAAAAGGGATGTACACCTGATAAGGTGCTAGTGCAGCATGCTTGTATAAAATTAATACATTTCTTATACAAAAACAAAATCATAGAAATGTAGGACTGGAAAGGAACTGGAGTTGTCATCTAGGTTAGCCCCTGCACTAAGGCAGGACCAATTAGACTATCCCTGACAGGAGTTTGTCCAACCTAATCTTAAAAGTCTTCAATGAAAGGGATCCCGCAACCTCTTTGGAACTCTATTCCAGTGCTTAACCAGCCTTATAGTTAGAAAGTATTCCATCATACCTAGCTCTCCCTTCCTGCAGATTAAGCTGACTTGTTAGCCCTACTTCATTGGACTAAGAATAGAAAACAATCAGTGTTTCTCTTGGCCAGATGTAGAGGGGGGTCTGAGCTGCACATTGCCATATTGTGGGTCAGTATATTTCTTGAGCCAAATTCTGCTCTGAGATTTGCAGATGGGGTATGAGACGGGAAGGAGATGGTACCTGTGAAACAGGTAGGTGTTTAGAACACATTCCAGTCATTGGAGATTCAGGGACAGGAACCACTATGACTAAGAAAGCGTTGGGCACACCGGATTTTACTAGTTTTTCCTTTACACTGTGTGTATCACCAACTGTTAAAAGGAGTGCCACTGAAGGGGTAGGGACAGCGGATCACCAGGCTGTCCCATGGAAGGTTATAAGCCATAGGGATATTGTACAGGGAACTTCAAGAAGTCATTTATTACCATCAGTTGAAGTTCTCCCATCACTAACCTGAATACTTCTCGTCAAAAGCAGATCACAAACATTCCGCATTAAATGCACACAATGAAAATTAAATTAATAAACAGCAAAAAAACACAGCACCAGAGAGTCTCTCCAGCATTATGACCATTGTTCCCTGTTGGTTTCTAAGATGGTCAAAACTGATACTATGGACAAAAACAAATAAAACCGAAATCATCCTCCTACATGGACTCTAATGAAGTTAACTCGCTGCCCCCCTCCCCCAATACTTATTACTTTTCCCCTTTGAGCTATTCTTCCAGCTCCAATCAAATATATTATATGTGCTCAGGAGAATTTAATGGGTGCAATTTATGTCTTACTTATACACAGTCTCTCTAAGATGCTATTGAAGTTTGGCTTTCATCTGCCAGTTTTCATCTATTATTTGGTAGCTAGCAGATATGCATGTTGGATTTTCATAGAAATGTTTGATTTTTATATTGGGAGAAGTGTCTAATAACAGTATATGTAAGGCTGATACTTTAAATAAGATGTTTGTGTTACTTATGTCTCTGCAGACAGCTTTTGACATCCCCTGATAGGTACAGTTAAATTTTTACTTCTAATCTGTAGCTGGACTTTATTTTTTGGCTTAGAGAAAATATAGAAAAATGGTTATTTATATTAGATAGCCAAAAATGAGTGTTTAGTATGGCATAATTTTTGTTGAAACCAAACAAGAATACATAGTAAGATGGAACAGATATGTTATATGGCAATTAAACAGAAATGTCACAAACCTATTTTACGTGAAAGAAGTTTCAAAAGTGGTTTATAAGAATGTTTATGAAACTTATACTTGATGAATAGTGTACCTTTTCAATGTGAAAGAATAATGTAAAATATGTTTGTCTCTTAGTCTTCCTTCCCCTCTCCTACTCTACTGCTTGTCCACAGGCCCTTATCCTTAGCCAAATGATTCTCATCCAGCATGAAGCACAAAGCATCATATGTGAAGCTGGAGAGAAGGGTGACAATTTATTGCCACAGAAATATTCTTCGTGTTCCCTAACATACACAAGCAGAGAATAAACTGAACAAAATGAAGGGTCCTTCCTTGTTAATCCAAGAACCTGGAAGAAGGAGCAGGAGGGGGAGGAAGAGGGAAGATAGTGCATTCAAAAGAAAGCCACCAATAATCCTAGTGTGATTTCCTGATGTGATGTTGTAACATTGATCTCATGATGTGTTCGCAGTAAGAAAGAAAGATAGATTTTGCATTTGAAATATTCAAAGCACCCTTTTAATCTCAGTTGGTCTCACAGAGATTCCTTGAAAATGATGCATTCCAAGAACAAATGCACCTTCCCAAACCATATTTCCTCTGAAATATTTTTTGAGGGTTACAGGATCTTTTGGAACATGGCATTTCTGTTGAAAGATCCCTGTCTTGACTGCATTTTTTTTTCAAAAAGCAGCTTTTTTTTTTCCGAAAAAAAGCCGCAGCCGCCATTATGTAAATTTAGCGTGGGAAATTCAAATCCCGGCTTCATTTACAATTTCAATAAGTCTAATTTATATCCCTTTATCGAAAAAGGGGTGTTGTTTAGCTGTACCCTGAGACTATGTCTATACAGCAAAGTTATTTTGGAATAACGATCGCTATTCCGAAATAACTTTGCGAGCATCTACGCAGCCAAACTGCTATTTCAAAATACTTTAGAAATAGCGGGCGGCTTATTTTAAGTTCTGTAAACCACATTCTACAAGGAATAGTGCCTATTCCAAAATAGATATTTTGGAATAAGCGCTGTGTAGACAGGGAATAGGGGCTATTTTGAAATAGGGGGCCTCCAGCCCTTCCCATTATTCCCTGCTGGCCATTCTGTCCACACACAGGAAAACTCTGTCCTTCCCCAACCCTGCAGAGCCCTTAAAGCTGCAGACTCTGCAGACAGGGTTTGTGGCTTGCAGCAGGCCTGACAGCCCTGAGCCACCCTGCAGCTGCCCCTGACTCCATTTAGGCCCAAGATGAGCCAGACAAATGGTGCTAGGGAGCCCTCCACTGCTCCCCGGGAGCATTCAGACAGCTCCCAGGAGCCTGCCAGGGGCCGCAAGTGACGTGCGCCTTCCTGGTCTGGTGCAGAGGTCCTGGACCTTATTGAGGTTTGGGGGGACGAGACAAACCTCCAGGATCTCTGCACCAGATGCAGGAACACAGATGTCTATGGCCTTATGGCAGGCAGCCTGGGGAGCAAAGGCCACATCTGCACCCAAGAACAGGTGCGGATGAAGGTCAAGGAGCTCTGCCAGGTTTATGCCAGGGCCACAGAGGGCAGCGCCTGACCCAGGGCGGAGCCCCACACCTGCCCTTATTTTAAGGAGCTCGACTGCATCCTGGAGAGTGGAGCATCCCCCCCCTCTAGTTATAGACTCCAGGCTAGAGACACCCATCGTCATCCTTGCTGGGGGCATAGAAGATGGCGATGAGAAGGAGGAGGCCCAGGACCTGGATCAGGCCAGCCTGAGCACTCCCATGGACATCAGGGGCCACTGGTCATAGCGCACATGGCCTGGTACATTGGTTGTGACAGGGCTGAGAATTGTTGCTCTCGGCTTGCAGAGGGGGACTTGGGCTTCAGGCACTGTGTCCCCTGAGATGAATGACCATCTGTCTTTATTCTCCACAGCCAGACCAGCTGTGAGAGGAGGGTGGTCCACACCACCCAGGACATCCTCCTGCACCCAAGGCTTCCTCAGGCCCACCATCCAATGGATGAGTGCCAGAGACAGTACCTGGCAGCACTGCAAACCCTGCACAATACCATCCACCGGTGGTTGGAGGAGGACCTGCAGCTACTGCAGGAGAGCTAGTGGGAGCTGCTTGTGCAGGGCCACTCCCTGTGCAATGATGTGCGCACCCTTGTGCAAAGCATGCTGCTTCCTTCCACTCCAGCCTCTGCTCCATCTCCTGCTATCACTCCTCCTCCCACTCCCTCTCCTGCTTCTCCCTCTACACTCTCTCCACCCCCAGTAGACGCTGAGGCCCCCGCACCCACAGTGGTGGGATCCACACAGGCCAGCGTCACTCCCAGCCCAAGCCCTGAGCCTTTCCTCCCCCATCTTCCCCCTTCCAGCTCCCTCCTCCAAGGTTCTCACTACCCCGCTTCTTCCACCCTCTCTCCTTCCCTCTCCCAGGTTTTTTCCCCTCTCCCTCCCCAGTTTCATTGATCTCCCCCCCCCCCAGTTATGGAAAATATAGACTGTTTAGTTGTTCAAAATAAGGTGTCTTTATTTTGTCATCGGGGAAGGGGGGAGGGAAGGGAGGGTTAAGTGGAGGGATGACAGTGAGGGGTGAAGCAGAAGCCCCCTGTGGGGTGGCACAGGGGACAGTGTCACTGCTCCCCTGGGGAGAAGCTCTCCTTCAGGACCTCCTGGATGTGCACAGCCCCCTGATGGGCCTGCTGGATGGCAGCCATGCGCAACTGCGCATAGGCCCTGCCTAAGCAGTTTGCCTCCACCCCCGACCCTGGCAGGAAGGCCTTCCCCTTCCTCTCACACACGCAAGACACAACACGCAGCCACCACATGTGGGATGTTGTGCTCCCCAAGCTCCAGGCAGATGAGGAGGCATCTAAAATGCGCCTTCAAGTGGCCGAAGACACCCTCGATTACTATGCGGGCCCTGCTCAGCCTGGCATTAAATACCTGTTGAGGGGTTGAGGTTGCCTGTGTATGGCTTCATCAGCCATGGCTGCAGGGGATAGGCTGCATCCCCCACCAGGCATACGGGCATGTCCATGTCCCCGACCCTGATGTGGTGGTTGGGGAAGAAAGTCCTGGTGTGAAGCTTCTGCTAGATGCTACAGTTACTGAACAGACATGTGTCGTGTGCTTTCCCCAACCACCCAACATTTATGTCCGTAAACTGGCCCCGTTTGTCAGTCACAGCCTACAGGGCCACCAAAAAGTATCCCTTGCAATTGATGTAGCTGGATGCCCAGTGATCTGGGGCATGAATAGGGATGTGTGTCCCATTGATAGCCCCCCCACAATTGGGGAAGCCCAGGGTGCCAAACCCCTCAATGACGGCATCCACATCTGTCAGGTGAATGACTCTGCGCAGCAGGATGCTGTTGATGGCCCTGACCACCTGTGGAAAGAGACAAACTAAGGATCACAGGGGTACCAGGGTGCCTGCCACTTCCCTCCATCCCTCCCCAGTCCCTCTCCCTCCCCACTCACCAGGAGCAATCCTCTGCAATCACTGCCACCACAGGCAGGCTTTGTGAGGGTGGGACAGAAAAAACCCACCCAAGGAGGGGGTTTGCACCACCCCCACTCTCTTTTCTCTAATGGGGAAACCCATTCTGTCCTTCCACCCCTCTCCTGGGACAATAGTCCGAGAATGCCATACCTGCATGAGCAGGGCCTCGATGGTCAATCTCCCCATGCCAAATTGATTCCCCATGGATTGGTAGTTTCCCGGCCTGGAGAGTTTCCAGAGGGCGATGGTGACACACTTCTGGAGGGGGATGGCCTCATGTGCGTGTCCTGTCCCCTCAGGGCAGGGGTGAGCCACTTACAGAGCTCAAGGAAAGTGTCCTTCTTCATTCTGAAGTTCTGGAGCCATTGTTGGTCTCCCCAGTACTCCAGAATGATGTGGTCCCACCAGACTGCACTGGTGTCCAGACGTCAGATGCGGTGGGTCACGGTGTATGGACCACAGTGGATGGCATCCAGCTCCTGTAGCCACTCCCCCATATACCCAAGGAGAGTCTCCCAGAAGCCCTGGGGGTTGGGTTCCTGCAGAGCCTGGGAGGCAGCCTGCAGAAAGTGCTGCATGACTTGCAGCAAAAGCTGCAAGAGCTAGACTGCCCGGAGGCAGCTCTTGCAGTCTGTGGTGTCATGAATCAGGGCAACCAGAGCTAGAAGAGAAAATGCTCTGCTGTCCCTCAGAGAGGTAGGCAAGCAAGCAGGGAAACCTGAGAAATGGCTGTCCAGGGGGGTCCCTTTAAGCACGAGCCTCAGGTAGCCTCACAAGGTAACTACTGATCTGATGCCCTGCCTGAACTGGGTGGCCTTAAATACGATTCAGCGTCCAATCAGTGTGGACGCACTATTTCGAACAGAAAAGATGCATCAGATGATTCTTTCACAGGCAGTTTAAAATCCAGAAAAGCAAATATTATTTTATATAGCACTTAGAGTTGCTTTGGCCATTCACCTTTTGGCAAAAACACCAGTACAATAGATTTATCCTTGACCTTGTTCAGTGGTCATGTGAAAGAAAGCACAGAGTCAAACATAGTAAACATCTTAATGGAATCAAACAAAATACAATCTCCATGGATAGAAATTTCATGCTTGAATAATAAGCACACAGCACTAAGAAAATATTACCAGCCACTTGGCCAGGATGGTGATAGAAATTGTGAAATGCTCAGGGAAATTAAAGAGGCTATACAAAAGATAGAAAACACATGAATAATGGGTAATTTTAACTATCCCCATATTGACTGAGGACATTTCACCTCAGGACAAGCTGTATGGAAACTCTGCAAATAGAGAGGCTTAAACTATACACTATATACTCCCGCTAAAAAACCATAAGGCTATGCCTACACTGCAGTGCTATCTCGGGATACTGGAGGTATCCCAAAATAGCTATTCCGCGTCTTTTGAGCACTCCAGTTATTTTGAAATATAACAGGCTCACTATTCTGACATCCCTGTAAACCTCATTCCACGAGGAGTAAGGGACATTTCAGAATAGTGATTTATTTCAAAATTTGGCACTATGTAGACAGCTCCGAATTTTGAAATAAGCTATTTCAAAATTGACTTGAAATAAGCTATGCAATTTGCATAGCTCAAATTGCGTAGCTTATTTCGAGCTATGGGTGCAGTGTAGATGCACCCAGAAGCTATGTCTACACTGCTGTTTTTTTTCAGCAGAAGATATGCAAATCTCACTCTCATTTGCATATCTTCTGCCAATCCTTTTTTGCGGAAGAGGTTTTGCTGCTAAAAAGCCCTGTGTGGATGGGGCCATTTGTTGGAAAGAAAAACTTTTGTGCAAGATCCTTTTTTCCTCAAAAAATGAGGTTTACAGGATCTTGTGCAAAAGGGTTTTTTTGGACAAATGACCCTGTCTACATAGGACTTTTTAGTGGCAAAACCTCTTCCTCAAAAAGGATCAGCAGAAGATATGCAAATGAGAGAGCAATTTGCATATCTTCTGCCAGAAAAAACTGGCAGTGTAGACATAGCCTAAGAGGCCCCAAAATGCCATAATGGCTAAACAAGAGGGTAAGAGGTGACACAGACTTTTTTTCAAAAATGGAAGACAATCCTATGGAGAAAAATAGAAAGGAACATCAAATCTGATACGTAAAGTGTAAAAGTATAATTAGGTAGGCAAAAAGAAAGGAATTTTAAGAGCAAAATGCAAAAGACCCCACTTAAACGCGGGGAAAAAAAAGTAAAACAGTCTCTGATGTTGTTCCTGACAATTACAGGTCCTTAATTCTACCTTCAATACCTGGCAACTGGGTTGAAACTAAAATAAAGAACAGAATTATCAGATACATACATAATCAAAATATGTTAGGGAAGAGTCAACATAGCTTTTGTAAAGGGAAATTATGATTTGTCAATCTACTTGAATTCTTTGAGGGGATCAACAAACATGTGGACAAGAGTCATCCAGAGGATCTAGTGTACTGGGATTTTTGGAATGCCTTTGACAAGGTCTCTTACCAAAGGCTCCTAAAGCAAAGTAAGTAGTCCTGGGATAAATGGGAAGGTCCAGTAACTGGTTAAAAGACAGGAAACAAAGGGTAAGACTAAATGGTCTGTTTTCACAGTGGAGAGAGGTAAATAGCAGTGTCCTTCAAGGATGTGTACTGGGAGTAGTGCTGTTCAACATATTCATAAGTGATCTGGGAAAGCAGGTGAACATGAGGTGGCAAACTTTGTGGATGACACAAAATGTCATGACTGAATAGCAAAATGGCAGATGAACTTAAATAATGATAAATGCAAAGCAATGCACACTGGGAAATGTAATCCCAACTATACATACAAAATGATGGTTCTAAATTAGCTGTTACCATTCAGGAATGAGATTGTGGAGTCATTAAAATGCAGATGTTTTCAAAGAACCATCAGTGTGCAGTGGCAGTCAAAAAAGTTAATAGAACATTAGGAACCATTATGAAATGGATTGATAACAAGACAGAAAATATTTAAAGCAAGTACGTGATTAGGGGTATGAAACAGCTTCTATGTGAGAAGAGATTAAAAAGACTGAGACCGTTCATTTTTGAAAGGCGATGACTGAGGAGGGATATGACAAAGCTTTACAAAATCATGAATGGAGTACAGGAGGTGACTTTTAATTTTACCTCTGCACATAACACATGACCCAGGGGTCACCCAGTGAAATGAATAATCAATAGGTTTAAAACAAAGATAGGGAAGGACTTTGTCACACAACCTGGGGATTTTGTTGCTAGAGGATGTTCTGAAGGCCAACATTATAACTGAGTTCAAAAAATAATTAGAAAGTTTGTGGATGATAGTGCCATCAATAGATATTAGTCAAAATGGTAAAGGATACAACCCCATGCTCTGGGTGTCCCCAAACTTGTGAGGGCTAGGAGCTGGAATTGAATTACATGTGACAGACCACTCAATAAATTACCGTCTTCTGTTCACTCCCTCTGAAGCATCTGACACTGGCCCATGTCAGAAGACAGGATTCTGGCCTAGCTGGACGATCCGTCTGAACCAGTATGGTCATTCTTATGCCTGAAAAGCTATATTTGCACCCCCTCAGGCCTCCCCAAAAACAACCGACTCTTTCCCACCATTGTTACTTCACTATATGCTAAGCTATGTTGACGTTTTTGGGGTGTTTATTGGGATTATATTCTGGGGGGATGCACCAAAATGATGACAAAACTCCCCCTACATCTTTAAAGTAGAAGGAGTTAATTTCCTCAGAGTCTCCTGTGTATCCCAGCTGCTTGTTTTATATAACTGTAGTGACAGAATTTCAACTATTTGTTTTCAAGATTAAGTTTGTAAACAAAAGAGCTAGAAACATACTATCTCAATTTAGAGCCTCAGGAGACACTGGGGAGGTATAACTTAGAATGGCCCTGGTGGGAGGCTATTTTGAAATAGCAGCAGTGGAGTGTGTACACATGCCTTATTTTGAAATAGCTATTTTGAAATAGGCATTATTCCTCATGGAATGAGGTTTACAGAAGTCGGAATAAGCTGTCCATTATTTTGAATTTAATTTCGAAATAACAGAATGTCTGTGTAGACATTCACATTATTTCTAAATAACGCTAGTTATCTCGAAATAACGGTGCAGTGTAGATGCACCTTAGTGTGGATGCTCACCTTGTTATTTCAAAATAACTCCCCAATGTAGACATGCCCTCAGAATCTTATATAACCTCAAAGGCAGCAAAACTTGAGCTGACCGAATGTTCACTATCCAAAGGCAGGAAACCTAGCCTGGCAGTGGCAAGAAGTGGAATGTCCTGGTTCAGCCTCTAGCTATTACTGAGGTGAAAGTGTTCTTAAAAATGTATTCAGGGTTATAGTTTATGGGGGATAAACTATATGATTTGGCAAAGATCATGAATAACTAACTAATTAACATAATAAAATTTGATTAAACATATACATCTAATATTTATTAAAACATACTAACACCTGGCCTTCCTCATGTCAATGCAATCTTTGACATTTACTTCAATGGGTCCAGGATTTCACACAGATATTTTAAGGCTAACCGGGTCCATTGAAATGGAATCCTTTAGCCTTCTGTTCTGAATAACACAGGCCAGATAATTTCAATCGGTAGTTCCTGTACTAGCCAATAAGTTATGGTTCCTGTGCAGTGAACTCCATAGTTGTGTATCTTAGATGTATCTGACTGCTTATCAAAGGCCAAGAAGTTTATAACATCTATTTCTAAGTCGTGTAACAGGGTGCCTGCTTCACTTATGTCTTCTTCTTCACATGTGGTTTAGTGCTCGCTCTTATCTTTTCAGTACTGTGCAGCACCTTAGCTACAATAGTCTGTAAATCCTTAGCCCTTTAGACCAAGGGACAGAGAAGGAGGAGGTCTTTCTTGGCTATGGCTCTCAAAAACTGCTTTGCTCTGGCTTTTCTCATCTCTCTCCTCCCTGCCACTTCTTTCCTTTGTCATTTTCTACTGCCTCAGCTAAAGAACTAATTAGTGCTTTAACTCTACAGAGCTCGTTCGGCTTTGTCACATAGTCACAGCTTTGCCTGCCAGGTTTATTCTAGAGTGATTTTATTGTAGACAGTGATCAGAGTGCTAGTACAGCTGCTGCTGCCCAGCACTGTCATAAGTTCTTCCTCAGATCTTGGCAAGGTACCTTCCCAGACTGGAAAAGCCCCATGCCACTCAAAAAATTGTCTTTCTCTCCAAAAGAAGCTTTCAATAAGAGGTATTAGGTTCCCCACCTTGGCTCTATACAGTATTTTTGATCATTAAAAAAAAATCTGAATCTCATATTTAAGCCCTGTATATTCCTCTACATCCGAATAGAAGAAGAACATCTGAGTAACAAACTTTATCCCAAGGGTCCGTAATTGCAAAGAAATAACATTGGTGCTTGAACATTATCACTTTCTGTCACAGGAGAAAAATACGAGTGATCCAGTCTTCCAAGCAAACTGGTTAAAAACATCATATTAAATAATTACTAAACGATCATCCATCTAAAGGCAGTGTGGCTATGGAGGTAAGACTGGGATTCTGCGTTCTCTTCCTTCCTCTGTAACTGGTTTGCTGGGTGACTTTGGGCAAGTCACGTCCCTTCCCCATGCCTCAGTTTTCCCTTCTGTAAAAAGGGATAATAATATTAACCAACTTTGTAAAGTGATTTATTATGCAGCAATGGAAGGTGCTATATAAGAGCTAGGTATTATTATATTAAAGTAAAATTACTTAATGTTAACCTAGGACACAGGTCCCTAATCACAGATATGTGTACACTATAAATACTTGTGATTAGGCATGTTTTTCTTGGCATTTGTAATTGTGCTTCCCTCCTTTAATGAAGTCAGCAATGGGCTGATGTTTACAGCTTCTTTCTGCCTCCCTCATATATACCAGGACACGATACAGTGTGAGGTATGATGGCTTATCTGCTATGGACAGGTGAACAGAGAAGTCCCCTGCCCCTATGCCTTGTTCAGTCCCTGTGCAGGACTGGGGCCTTCCTCTGGCTAACACATATGGTGATGGGAGACGCTTATCAAGGTAACTGTGGCTCTGGAAAGAAGAGGATACGTGAGCCCTGTAATGGGAGAAATCCAGCTATTGCAGTTTTCCCTTACAGCTGGACTATATTTGTGATATATACTTTAGTTTTATTAACAAAAGAAAAAGTAAAATCAGTCTCCCACAGCAAGAGAACACTTGACAGAGACCAAAACGTGATCCTAAAGACCCTCTCTTTTAACCACAGTTGGCAGCGAGACTATGGAAACATATGACCTTTTACATGCTCATAGTGAGAAAGATGAGTTTCCACAAAACAAAACAAAACAAAAACAAAACATGCTCAGTGAGATTAGCAGGGGTAGCTTCAATACTGAGAAATCCCAGTCTAATGTTTGCTCATCTGGAAAAAATCTAGGCATTATATTTATGTTTGAGGAATAGTATTTTTAACATATATCAGAAAAGTTAATACTTCTCATTCTGAGTGAGAGGGAAGTTATTTCACAATACAAGAACTAGTCAGTAAGTAAAAGCCAAGTAGAACTAGGGACTACAACAGTATATCCATTTAAATGTTTAAATGGATTAACTTGGTAATCATTTTTACTGTCAATTCTAAAGGCAAATATTTCAAATGAATTCAATGGAGCTACACCTGGAATGGATGTAGTCCCAGGCTAATTTAGGCATTGTGAAAGAATGACTTGTCAGACATGAACTTCTCCTAGATTATTTAGTGGTAAAGATTGTCCCATATGTCATTTGAGGGGTAATGTTCCTAGTTTATAAATAAGGTTGGGTATTTGCTCTTGATGACACAAGTGATTGAAACAGGCTTCATAAAAGCAAGCAAGCACGTTGCTTTTGTGTATACATTTGTTATCTTTCATTAATTTACAAGAATAAATTCATCTAACAGAATTTGTATATTTGTAAACTTAAGCTGTTCTAAACATTTCCATTCAATAAGAAACCCTTGAGATACAAGCAATCATGCATACATCTTCTCTGCCCTTAAATTTCACTCTTAGATTTGAGGGTCAAAGAGAATTAATTTAAACAAATATGCACAGAGGCTGGAGGTTTCCAGGAGGCCCAAGCGAGTTACTCATCCAAGTCCTATTCAACTTCACACTTAATGCATTTGGACACCTATCTTCCTTTAGTAGCCTTCAAAAATCCCAGCCCATTTTATTTGAATAGGATTCAGTTACTATTACATGGCTTTCATATGTAAGCTGAATTGAAGGTTAAGTTCAGTCTCTATGTCTATTTAACTCAACTTTCTGAGGATGAAATGGTTTATTGAACTGAGCTCTCCCTCTTATCATAACAATATGGGAGTTGTTAGGCAGAATAATAATAATTTAAAATGAGACATGTAACCTGCTTATCTGCCTCTGTCAGTGACAGGACAAGCTGCTATCCTTCAAAAGAAGGTTTCAAAGCCCCAGAATGCACTTGTCCCTCATAGCATACATATTTGGCTAACTGGTCAAGCCTGTTTCTCCTAGGCAGTTGGTTTCAGCCCTGTAGTTTGGCTTCCCTAATGCAGTATCACTGTTTTCATTCTCTTGCAGGTACCTGCAAATATTGTTCATACTCTTAAAGTTATACAGCTCCCCCCTTTAAAAAAAAATCAGTCTCCATATCTCTGCCAAAGAGCTCTCCACAAGAATAAAACTCATAAACTGGCTTAATGCTCAACTTTATATACAAAGATGTAGAGCCTTGTAAAAAATGTGATCTTGTTCTCAATATTTTAAAAGTTCTTTTTCATCAAAATGGTTTGAAATTGTATAACTTGTTCTATTCTTTTCTTGGCTATAAAACTGTCCTTTACCATTTCAGTGACTGTCCCCTAGTTCTCATAACAAAAGTAAGTTTGCTTCCTCCCCAACCCCCAAATATGGCTAGCATCTCCGCTGGTGTAAACTGAAATAGCTGATTCTCACCAGCTGAGGAGCGGAATCATAGTTTCAGTAAAAATTATATTAACTCCTCTCTCCCACACACACACCCTCTCTTCCTGAACCAAGTAATATAATAAAGTGCCAAAAAGATTTGGGATTTGTATACTTCCAAAGTCCTTTTTATACATGGTCTTGGCACATTTAAAACCCTGGAAAGTCACACTTTACTTTCCAAATAATCATCCTGGACAGCTCAGAAACAGAGCTGTAGAACAGGATATCCAGCTATTGAACACTGCTGTCACAGGTGGCCAGCAACACAGCTGCAAAGAACTTCCTGCCAAGGGTGTAGAACGGGTCCACAGGAAGAAATGTTCCTTTCCTCTTTCAATCTGTTTTCAACTGGAAAGGAAAGCATAGCTTACACTCCTACACAGTATCTGCCTCCACAGCATTTTTCTGTGGTGGTGCAAACTAGGCTAACATTTCTAACAATAAATGTCAGAAGAGGATCAGCTCATTCACGGGATTGCAAACAACAGAAGGCCTTCCCCTGAGCCGAAAGCTGTCCTTGAAGACTGGTACAGCTTTAGTGCATTGTTCTTGTATCTAGCGATACCATAATTTTAGAGTCCCTTTATGTAAAGTTGGAACTGTGCATAAATATAGGGTAAAAAGAGTAACTGCCTTTCTTCGAGCACCAGACACAACACTCAATGCATTCAATTTGCCTTCCAGTGAAGAATTATCAGTGCTTTGTCTAGCTAATTTTAAATGACTTTAAAGAACATCTAATGGTCATTGTTTTCTAATTCATTGACTCTTGAAAAATAATTTTTGTCTGACTTTATCTAGATTTCCCAGAGAGAGTCAAGAATAAGTACTGCCTTTCCCTTTTGAATCTGCAGTTATTAAGCACCTTCTTCTTTGTCTTATCTTGTCATATTCAAATCAGTCCCTAATAGCTCTGGAGCACCAGAGATTATCTTTTCACTTTCTAATTCTCACAGCTTGAATGAGACATTGTAGCAAATTAGATGCAGCAAAAATATTTTGTACTGTATATGCTGGAGTTTTTGAGGGGGGCCTGTATACATCTCTTATAGCTAAGTAAGCCTTTGGAAACTTCATAGGAATTTTCTGAAACCCATTCTATAAATAAATGTTCATGTGGGATCTGAATGGCCAATTTTCCCTACCTGGTAAAAGGTCCTGACTCAGGAAAGACTGAGTTTGGTGTAGTTCTATTTAAGTCTACTGGACTTACACCATTTGAGGGCTTTGCTCATAGTTCCAGCATGTTATTTGGTCACTTTTACCTTCTTTCGTCTGGAAACTTTTTTTTGTTTTGTTTTTATAATACTTGATTTTTTATGGAATTAAAGAAGGGGAGGGGACATTCAAGTTGTCCCAAACACATCATTACACAACGAATATAAATATATGTAATCAAATTTTCCTATTAATAACTCATATTCATCAACTAGATCTAGAGAAATATGGTTAATAAGCAGAGGAATTAACACATTTCATGCTAAAACTTCTGATAAAACACAAGAAACGGTGAAATGTAAGTCTAGTGGAAGCATACTCAACGGGTTCCACATTTCACCAGAACACTTCATTAAGTGATGCAGCAAGTGCTATCAAAGGAATAAATTATATCACTGAACAATATCAATTTGAAAACACTCCCAATTTACAGTAGATCATTTCATGAGCTTGGCACAGAAAAATACGCTAGTACAGTGAGTATTCACATTTTATAAGGTAAAACCACAAACATCCTGTGCAGGATAAATTAACCATCAGTTTCACTTTATGAAGTGACTGGTAATGCCACCTCTCATTACGTTTGCCTGACACTTCCCATTTTAAGACCTTGTGTTCAGTTTTATGGATAAAACTTGTAGAAAATTGGCAAAAGATAACACACCATCTAGGCTTATTAATTTAACAGAACAGCATATGATAATCTTACATGATGATTTGATCTGACTGTTCCTTGTATATGTGATTTTTGCAATCCACATTTATGAAAAACAAAAACTGATGATATATGTCATAAGGGTGTGAGTTCAGTGTGCTTGTCCAGTTTCAAGATGCTTCCAAAATTACTCAGTTCAATAAACACAGGCCAGATAATGGGCTCTTTGAAACAGATATAAATCTATTCCAATAAACTAAAACAGAATCACTTTTGGTTCTCAAATTTACCTTTGAATGCAGAGTGTATGACAATGAAGGATGAATTTGCCACCTGGCTTCATTGTTAAGATGAATTCCTGGCCCCACTTACTTAGTGCATTTTGATATGCATTTAGACTTTTTTCCCAAACGTACACAAGATGATTATCTAGCCAATCCAGCCAATTGTTCTGTGACATTTTAGGAAACTGCCTTAAACTTTGCCTTTTTCTTTCTCTAAATGTGGAAATTGTCATAAAAAGCTGTAATTAATTAAATGGGCCCTGCAGGAATTATATCCTGTATTTTCAGTTTTTACTTCTGGGAAGTCTTTTTCAATGGTTTTAGATAATCTAATAGTCTTTTGACATGTAAACTCTAGATAATCTTCCTCCTGGAATAACACATTGAAATCAGCAATATTATATTTTAATAGCTTTCAATTAATTTCCATTCCTATGCCTTGCTCACTTCTTACATTCCCCTTGATGAGTGTCCAGTCTGGCTCAATAAAATGCACACTTAAATAATATAAACTTTCCAGACAGTCTGGCAGGAGGAGCCTTTTCATCAAGGATTCCTATAATGTGCAAGTGGTATCCTTTTGTTACCATTTATTAATTTTATTAATCAAATGCTAACATAGTATAGGAATGCAGAATTGCATGCACCATTTCCAGAAATTCTATCACAGCCATCTACAAAAAATAACTATAAATGCAACTACTGAAGGTTTAAAAAGTGAGGAAATATTGTAATAGTAGATTAGTAATATATTTTCTTCAAAGGATACATATGAATATTCCATACATGCTCATGGGATGGTCACAAACCAGACTTAAAAATTACAAAGTAGATTATTTCCCTGCTGCAAAAGAAATTAGCTCAAGTGACAGAGCTACATCCTCTTGTTGGGTTTGACATTCTCTGGAGAGACAGAAATCCATTGACAACTCCACTGATCAACCTGTTGATGTTGGCACAAACAGAAGTTTTTTATTGTATTTATTTATTGGCATTTCTATGGCGTTCATCACAGTAGTCAGGGAACCTGGAGTGCAAGTTATACATTAAATTGCCTTTAGAAGCGTGGGCTCCAAGCTTGGATCCATGGAACAATTACTGCTGGTCTGGAGAGTTGGCTGGTTACATGCTTCTCTGGTACCCTTCCTTGTGTCCCACTACTACATCACATTCAAATAAACTATTGATTGCTATGCTACTTTTGTAGTGACAATCCTTGGTAGAAAGTGGTGTTGAAGCTACACCCAAGGCAGAGGAGGGCATATTCTGTTCCCCTTGCTCCCAAAACACATGAGGAGTGGGTAAATTGCATTATCACTTGAGATTGAGAGAGAAATGCCTGCACTTATTGGCTAGCAGCAAAATTATTCCCTAAGTGATAATTAGACTTTGCATACCCTTGGATTTTGGCATTACTGTAAACTTAGCCTCCTCCTATGCATGTACCTCTGTGCAGAATCTTGGTGAACCAATACAGTTGGTGGTTCCAACAGAGATTTCAATGCCTGTGCATGCAGCTGTTAGAATTTGCATGTAGAATCTCAAGTTTTGTGAATGCAAATTCTGAACACATATTAATTAGTGTTAGTACAAGAATAAGGAATTGCCAAAGTTGTGGTTATAGGACTAGCTGCACTGTTTTTAGGCTCTCTGGGCATGTCTACACTATGAGATAAAGTTGAATCTAATAAGGTTGATATCTTGCCACCCAGTTTTGGAATTTGAAGTTCTGTGTCCTCACTTGCATGAAAAAAAGGGCTCATGCCTTTTTGTGCCCTCATTTCCTGTGCAGATGCCAGATCACTGCAAGCATAGAGTCTAGTTTGCTCATGTGTTTTGTTGTATGCCTCATGCGCAGTACTCGGAGAGCATACGCATGGCACTCCACCAGGAAGAGCATGAGGACAAAGCTTGGCTTGGCATGCAGGCACTGCTCAGGAAAAGCCTGGTAGTCATGCTAGCACACCCATGAGTTAACCCTCGGGACACAGTGCAACACCGGTTCTGACATCATGAGACAAGCTCAGACTGGTGTGATGCAAAGATGGGATGATCAGTGGTGGCTGCAGAACTTTCACATGTGCAAGGCCTCTTCCTGGAACTGTGTGAATGCCTTTCCCCTGCCCTGAGGCACAGGGATGCCCTCGTGACACCCACTCTGACCATGGAAAAGTGCATGGCAATTGCCCTATGGAAGTTTGCAACCCAAAACAGCTACCGTTCAGTAGTATTATTTACGGTAACAGCAGCAACAAGGCATTTAGAGAAACAAAATATCTGAATATAACAAATAATCTACACACTTGACTATCTTACCTAAAAGCTTACCATCCCTTCATGGTGACCTAGAAAGGCCTAGCTTCTTCACATATCTGTCAACTCACAGGTCAGGGCCCAACCGGGTTGGGGATTCACTTCGATTAGGTATAGTTGCTTTTATTAATTTCACTACATCACTACTGTTACAGGCTTAACACTGCCAGATGGTTACACAGCTACTGCAAAGTAATACTCCAATAAGCATAGGCAGCAATGCATAAAAGAGTAACAGCTTGGAAATGCTTACGCCCACTCAGGTCTGTGGAGAGTCCCATTCCAGTCACCTCGCACCAGACTGCAGGGGACGTGGCCCCACCTAGGGGGATTCAGGGCACCCTTTGAGGTTTAGGTCCGTGGAGAAACTCAATGGACTCGGGACTCCCTACACTAGTTTACTACAGGGCTACGTCTAGACTGGCATGATTTTCTGCAAATGCTTTTAACGGAAACGTTTTTCCATTAAAAGCATTTGTGGAAAAGAGCATCTAGATTGGCACGGATGCTTTTGCGCAAAAGCACTTTTTGCGGAAAAGCGTCCGTGCCATTCTAGACGCAGTTTTGTGCAAGAAAGCCCTGATCGCCATTTTCGCCATTGGGGCTTTTTTGCGCAAAACCGTTCTCAGCTGTCTACACTGGCCCTCTTGCGCAAAAGCATTTGCTCAAGAGGGCTTTTTCCCGAACGGGAGAGTCACTGTATTTGCGCAAGAACACTGATAATCATACATTAGATCGTCAGTGTTCTTGCACAAATTCAAGTGGCCAGTGTAGACAGCTGGCAAATTTTTCTGCAAAAGCGGCTGCTTTTGCGGAAAAACTCACCAGTCTAGACACAGCCCCAGTTGTTTACCGGATGTGCACGTACCTGACAATGCCATTCTTATCACTCTTATGAGCTGAGACTGAGGTCAAACTTGTTTATTGCTCAGTAGTTTCCCAGCTCAAGGCATGGCTTAAAGCTGATAAAGCCCAGCTGCTGTTTGGGCTTGCAGGGTCCCAGGCTATGCTAAGCTGGGTACAGCAGGGATGTAAACTTCCATCCCAGTCCTGCTAAGCTTCAGGACCCACATATGACTTTTATGTGACAATATCCCCAGCTGTCCCTGTGCTTCAGCCTGGTTCCCCCAAACAACTTTCAAGAGATAGAGCCTCTTTAAACCCTGCTATAGTTCCTTTGTTTTCTGTATCTAGGGTTTGGTTTTTACACAAAACCAATCTGTAGGCTCAGCAGGAAAATGGAACAGAGTGCTGTTGTATTGAGCTTATGGGACAAAGAAGATAAAGAAGTTTACAAACTCTTTCATTATCCAACAATAAAACAGTGATACCTATGTTCAGGAGTTTCTACAGAGGCCTTGTTTTGCTCACTTTTTTTTTTTTTCAAACAATAGAATTCATTCTAAAGTTGAAAATTGTTGATCAAACATAAGAAAGAACAAGAAATTAAAACAAGCATTTATATTGAAACAGAAAATGAGTGATTATGCAAAACAAACAAAACCTATTAAAGTCTCTCTTCTTTTCGAGGCAAAATATCAGTGTCTCTTATTTTCCTTCTTTGATGAAAAGGTTTAATTTTACTCTCCTCTTTCTAACAAAGAGAGAGAGATGCCAGGTGCAAGAGAGGTAAGATAAAAAAAGTGGGGCAAAAGCTTTTGTTGATGTTTTGGAAATATTAGATGGCTGGTAAGTAATAAATGGTGCTTTGCTGGCAGGTTGACCGAGCACCTGTTTCTTGGTCCTTGGTTCACATTCTCATGAAGAGGTTATCTGCTTGGGTCTTTTCTCCTTTGATGGGGCAGGACTGTGATCATCTCAGCTTGCTGCTCTGTGAGTTGTAATTGATTTCAGGATTTGATGGAAAGCTGAGAGACGAGGGATTGGCAGCTGAAAGGGAGAAGAGAGCAGAATATAACACAAAAGAATGGAAAAGGGAACCTTATGTCTCTGTGGGGCTAGAAATTAGGTGTCTGCACTGATGGTCTGAAGACAGGATGTCATGATGGTAAGATGATTTAGAATTCAAAGGTAGAAAACCAAGTTCACTGAGCAAGGACAAGGCTTCAGGAAGAACGATCTCCATTCTACTCTCTTCCTTCTAACTTGGTGTTGAGAAAAATTAGATGAGCTGAGATGTACCAGGATGTGATGAACTGCAATGTGTTGGGATATGTTGTACAGATGAGATTTTTTTTCAAAGTTTATTTTTTAGGATCCCTATAAAGGAAAAAAAGTGGGTAACTGTGGCACGCTGCGTGTCCTACCACCCCGCTCCAGCGCCCATGCCCAGCCTAATGACCTTTGAGAGCACCCTTGAGCTCCTCAATAGTTCCACATTTATTTACATACTTCCCCACATGTCCTGGGGGTCAACACTTCTCACCCCACAAGTCCATACCCGTAGTTCTAGCCGTACCCATCTTCCCCCCACGTGTAGGCATTCATTAGCTCGACTCGACGGGGCAGAAGGGGGACCTGGGCCTGTGTGATGGGGCACTCTCTCTAGCCCCAACTCCCAGGCCCCCCAACTTCCTGCACTGTCTACCCTTTCAGAACCAGGCTCACCAGCCTGAGTACATACACGGTATCCACATATACAGTTCAGGCTGGCCCCTTAAGGCAAGGTCCACTGGCCTGAGTCAATAGCAAAGTCTCAATGCAACCCTTTAAGACAAGGCCGGCACTGGTGGGACAGGGTTATAGTGGGGGTGCCCTCCCAGGTAGGGGGACCTGGGCCCCCCCTACTCCACTGGGTCCTGGCCCAAGGCCCTGTGAGTGACAGGACGGCGTGCCACTCCCTCGGCAGTGAAGTCCTGCCAAAACGCACCGAGGTTCCCAGGGCAGGAGAGGAGGCTCCGCCTCCTGCCCTGGGCCACTTCCTACCTGGGCCACTGGAGCTACCCCCCGTGTACTCGTCGGGCTTACCGCTCTCCATGGGGCAACATCTCCTCAGTGGGCAGCCTCTGCAATGCTCCTACTTGCCTTGTCATCTCTGCTGGCTTCTTCTGGGGCCTCGGGTTGCTGCTGGTCAGGAGCTCCCTGCGTAGGTCCTTCTCCTCTAGCTGCCAACCCAGACTGAGCCCTTCCCCAGGCTTTTATAGTGGAGCTGCAGCCTGGGCATGCTTGGTAGGGCTCTGGGGGAGGGGCCTCTGCAGCCAGGTAACCCAGGCTGGGCCCTGCGGATTCAGTGCAGGGCTGCCTCGCCCCGTCACAGCCCGCTCTCACTCCCGGTCCCGACCCAGGGCCCTAAAGACGGGGAGCCCTTCCCCAGCTTGGTTGATGGGGCGTTACCCCTAAATGCACCAACCCTCGAGCATCCACTCAGCCCTACTCCGGGTCACTTCCTTCCCACATGACTCCTGCGGGGCCCGACTCATCTGTCCAGCTGACAGCTTCCCTCTCCTCCCTCCTTCTCTCTCTGACTTTCTCCCTTCTGTACCATGCTCCCTGTATGCCCCAGCCTTCATGTCAGTGCCATGCCTTCCCCCTTCGTCCACTGCAGGGGCGTCCACTGACATGGGAGCATCCACACCACCCTGCGGTCCCCACCCCCTCACTGGGCTGCCGCAGTCTCCTACCGAGGGCGCCGTGGTGCCCTGCACTGTGAGCAGGATGCCACTCTTCAGACCCTGCTCCCTCCGTGAGCTATCGCCGTTCTCTGGCCAGACTGGCCCGACACACAGCGCATGCGCTGCAGGAGCAGCGCCGCTTCCTTTTCCCCGCGGCTCCTGCCACGTTACCCCTGCCGCTTCCCTTCTGGGAGTGCGGGGCATGTCCTCCCCGTCTCAGTAACCTAATTCATTCCCTCATTATTTTATCCACCAATTAGGTCTAATAGTTACAACAATTATGGACCATTCATTTCTGAATGCATATGTTCTTAACTCCTACCCCAGTACTGTCCTTGTATCATATCATTAGTCTTTTTTTGTTGTTGTTGCACTAATTTAGGCTGTCTAGTTTTCTTGCACTTCTTCATAACATTCATTATTGAAAACAACTTGATCTGTTTTCCATGGTTAATTCCCAAGCATGCAAAAAAAGTTATAAATTATTGTAACATCTTATAAATATTTACATATTTTCACATTTGACCTTATGTGACGGGGCAGAGCTGCCCCTCACTAGAAGTCCGCTGACCACCGCCTGTGTAGCGACCCAGGGGGGCCTGATATCGGCAGTGTGCCAGCTGTTCGGCGGCCACCGAGCACATGCACGGTGCTCAGCCACCCGGGAGGTGCGGCTGCCCGGGGGAGGAGCAAATGGTGGGCAGATGCATGGTGACATCACCACCGTCAGCACGCCAAGGAGGGGCGGAGCCCTGGTGTAGGCATGGGACGCCAGGCCGGGAGATTTAAAAGCCCGGGAAGGTGGGTGAAGGGGGTGTCACCAGACCAGCAGGTAAAGGGGAGGAGGTCCCAAGCTGGGCGGTAGCCCTCCCACTGACAGTGGGTGAACGGGGAGAGGAAGTGGCCCAGGGCGGGCAGAGTGAGCCCAAGGGCTGGCGTGTTGCGGCGAAAAGCCCCACCAACCGGACAGGACCACAGCCAGGTCCGTGTCCTTAGGGCCCTGGGCTGGGGCCCATGAGAGGGGGCGGGCCCGGACCCCGCTCTCCCCACGATTCGACCAGGGAGCCGGATCGGGATGCAACCACTAGACTTATAACAAGCCTCACCACTGGCTCAGACTAGTTTGCCTGACGCAGCCGGTGACGGACAAGCGAGACTTAGGGTGGTGTGGAGGGCACCTGGAAACTCAGTGGAGGTAGGGGTAATGGACCGCCTGGTCTAAAGGTCGGTCACAACCTGGTGGAGAATGTGGGGACGATTCCACCCCTGACGTAGAGGGCGGCATACATGCCTCAGTAGTTACCAGGGCTTGAGCCCCAGGGAGGCGCTACATTACTTTAAGGTTAAAGAGGCGATCTTAGATCAACTCGGCATTACGCCTGAAATCTATAGGCAGAAATTTAGACAAGAACGCTATACCCCCCGGAGTAAGGCCCCGCAGGATAGCCCAGCGACTGAAAGAAGCGGCGTGGCGCTGGCTAGAGCCCGAGCAACATGCTGGAACCCACGTCTCTGAAAAAGTGGTTCTGGAGCAATTCCTGAATATCCTACCGAGTGGAGGGCAGCGATGGGTCAGGAGACAGCACCCCTCCACTCTAGAGGAGGCGGTCGCACTGATGAGCCACTACGAAGCGGCCGAAATGGCCGAAGGCTTAGGGAAGGGAGATTGGAGTGGCCCCCAGCTAAGAGGAGAACGTTCCAGGATGCCTAGGACCAGGAAACACCCAGACGAGGGCTGGAGCCGAGGAGGGGGAAGAGGGGAGCCCCGGAGGTTAGTGCCGGCCTGGACAACCCCGTGAGAAGTACCCCTCTGGGGAAAAGCCCATCGGGGGTCAGCGGGAAACAGAGTCAGGGGGACACGGGAACGACAAGAGGGGCCTGCTTCCGGTGTGGGCAGGACGGACACTTCCAGAGGGACTGCTCTTACATGGATTGTACGTACACGCAAGCCTTGACTGGGGAGGGCCCCCAAGGAGAGTCAGAAAAAGCCAAAATCCTACAACAGATCCAGATAGGGGGACGGCAAGTAGAAGCCCTGGTGGACTCAGGCTGTAGTCAGACGATTGTGAGAGAAGACTTGCTAGAGAAGGATGGGCCCCGAGGACCCCCGGTATACGTTCAGTGTGTGCACGGGGATGTCCATCGGTATGACATGACCTGGGTACAGATCGTAGATGGACCCCACAAAAACTGGGGCTATGTGGTAGTAGCTCCAAAGTTGGTGTACCCGGTCCTCCTCAGATGGGATTGGGAAGGATTTGGGCAGGTAATGGATGAGTGGGGGCAGAAAAGGAGCCAAGTGAGACCAGAGGGAATGGTGGGGGAGACCAAGCCTTCCAGTGAACCCAAATCCAGGTCCCAAGGTGGCCCCCCGAGAGGCACCCGAGCCACCCCAGCAGAGGGACACTGTGGCCTCACTTGAACCCTGGGACGGAGATTTTATCCAGGAGCAAAGGGACGATCCCGTGCTGCAGCGCGCCTGGACCGAAGCGGAAGAAGGGAACCGGCTGGTGACGGGGGGGGCGAAGAACGTCTAAGAGGACCACATTTTGAGGTATGCCACGACTGGCTGTACCGGGTCACTGAGGGGGTGGAGGAATATGGGACTTTATGGCAGTTATTGGTACCTATGCGGT
Source organism: Pelochelys cantorii (assembly GCA_032595735.1). Lineage (NCBI taxonomy): Eukaryota > Metazoa > Chordata > Testudines > Trionychidae > Pelochelys > Pelochelys cantorii. The sequence goes on from CM064328.1 coordinate 84,119,665, forward strand.
ATCGGCGCCAGCTCATGGAGTTGGCGCACGCTAATCCCTGGGCGGGTCACCTAGGATCTTATAAGACAGTGAGGAGAATCGTACAATGGTTCTTCTGGCCAGGGATATACCGCGAAGTGAAGGACTTCTGCCTGTCTTCCTCCGAATATCAGAAGGCAAGCCCAAAGGGGGTCCCCAAGGCCCCGCTGGTCCCGCTATCCATTATAGGGGTTCCCTTCGAAAGGATTGCTATGGACCTGGTAGGGCCGCTAGAGAGAACGAGTACGGGGTACCAGTATATATTGGTTGTAATAGACTACGCCACCAGATACCCCGAGGCCGTCCTGCTGAGGAGGGCTACCGCCCCAAACCTAGCGGCTGAGTTAGTAGAAATCTTTGCCAGGGTTGGGGTGCCTAAAGAAATCCTTACAGACCAAGGCACAAATGTCACGTCAAAATTAATACAAGAGCTGTGCCGTTTGTTGCACGTACGAACGCTAAGAACGTCAGTATACCACCTGCAAACCGACGGCCTTGTGGAGAGGTTCAATCGGACCTTAAAAAGTATGATAAGGAAATTTGCAGAACAAGACCCCAAAGCCTGGGACAGGCTTTTACCCGCCTTACTATTTGCCATAAGAGAGGTCCCTCAGGCATCGACAGGGTCCTCCCCGTTTGACCTACTCTATGGGCGCCAACCCAGGGGGATACTAGACACTGTGAGAGAGAATTGGGAGGAACAGGAGACTTGGGTGAGGGGATCAGTTCCCTACATTTTGGAACTACGGCGGAAACTGCACACCCTAGGCGAGTTCGCCCAACTAAACCTGGGAGCGGCCCAAGCAAGGCAAGCTGCGCATTACAATAGCGGAGCACGCCTAAGGACCTTTGAATCTGGAGACAGGATCCTGTTACTATTACCCACATTCTCCACCACGTTGTAACCGACCTTTAGACCAGGCGGTCCGTTACCCCTACCTCCACCGAGTTTCCAGGTGCCCTCCACACCACCCTAAGTCTCTCTTGTCCGTCACTGGCCACGTCAGGCGAACTAGTCTGAGCCAGTGGCGAGGCTTGTTATAAGTCTAGTGGTTGCATCCCGATCCGGCTCCCTGGTCGAATCGCGGGGAGAGGGGGGTCTGGGCCCTCCCCCTGTCACGGGCCCCAGCCCAGGGCCCTAAGGACATAGACCCAGCTGTGGTCCTGTCCGGCTGGCGGGGCTTTTCACCGCAAGCCGGCCCTCGGGCTCACTCTGCCTGCCCTGGGTCACCTCCTCTCCCCGTTCACCCGCTGTCAGCGGGAGGACAACCACCCAGCTTGGGACCTCCTCCCCTTTACCTGCTGGTCCGGTGACGCCCCCTTCGGCCACCTTCCTGGGCTTTTAAATCTCCCGGCCTGGCGTCCTGTGCCTACGCTGGGGCTCCGCCCCACCTTGGCGTGCTGACGGTGGTGACATCACCACGCGTCCGCCCGCCGTTCGCTCCTCCCCCGGACAGCCGCACCTCCTGGGCGGCTGAGCACCATGTGCGCACTCGGCAGCTGCCAAACAGCTGGCGCACCGCCGATATTGTGCCCCCCTGGGTCGCTACACAGGCGGTGGTCAGCGGACTTCTAGTGCAGGGCGGCTCTGCCCTGTCACACCTTATAATTAGGTTAAATTTGTAGGCCCATAATCACAAAAGTCCTCAGAGCCAATGGCTTTATCATCATCCTTTAACAGCCATCAAAGGTTTACAGAGGGATACCTTATCTAAATCTGGCTTGTTTTATTCCTGACACCCCATATTAAATGTAACCGATTATATCAATTCAGTAAACATCCCAGTAACATACAGCAACATACAGTATTCATAAATTATTAAAGAACAATTCCAAATCCATCACAGCAACTTTTGTGTTTTTATCATGTGTCTCATAATATTTGTTGTTTATCTGAAATACCCAGCATTATGTCATATGATTACATAATAAGTTGTTTCTCTTTAAAGCAATAATTGCTATCACTCACAGGTGTAGAGAAAGCTTCAAAAGCTTGACCTGAGTGCACCCAAAAGTCTGAGACACCAGAAGGCAAATACAAAACAAAACAAAACAAAACAAAACACCCTTAATTTAAAAAATAGATAAAAACCTAACTTTAAGCCCATCTCATGATTTTGTGGCATCTTGAGTTATGAGGTTTGAAAGTTTAGAGGTTGATAATATCACAAATATTTGCATGGAACATTGCATCTGCACAAGCGAAGGGACATATCTGAAAATCAGGCCTTTCAGTTTAAGCTGTAAAGAATTTTAGCTTGCATTTTTTAACTTGGTAAATTATTAACAACTACAAAGATCATGACCCTAATCCTTGTTTGTGTAAAATATTCAGAAATGAGTTACAAACACAATTCAAAATTAAAACAACACAATATTTAATATGAATTATGTCCCTTAATATTCATGGTTAACTGACTCTCAGATAGATGTGACATCTAAAGACCCTGTTGGTTGTTTACTAGTGAAAATATCATTCATTTTTAACTTTCCTCTCTGAAAAATTTCAATTATTAATGAGGAGAAAAAGTTGTTGGCTTTTGGTGGAAGAAATAGACGACTACTGACATTTACTGGTTAGACTCAAACCTTTTGAAAGCTAGTTAAATGTTATGACAATATTGTTACATTCTTGAGGCTTTTGGTTTGTTTATATCCTTTAATTATGTTGTCTTCTAAGTTATAAATAAGGAACTGTTTTCATGATTACATCATCTAAAACATTTGAGCAAGCATAGCAGTGCCTAAATGATGTACATGATGCTAGTAGCTCAGAATCAGAACTTATTAACACGGCAGAAAGAAAGAAAGAAAGAATATTTGGGAATAGTGCAACTCTCACTCAACAAACAGCTGCTTTCAGTTAGATATATACAGTATACACCTTATCTAAATCAAGATCTCCAAAGAGAAATCAAATTCCCTAATCTCCCCCAAAAGCAAAAACATTGGTCAATGAAGTCAAATAATGTGGACAAACAGGTGAAATGAATCACCCATTAAAGGATATACTTAATAACTATGAATGGTGTCTCATCTGGCACACTAGCAGCAGCATTTCAAAGCAATTAAATTGTGCATATAGACTGGTGGGAGCGATTCTACTAAATTTTTCAGGAAAGTAAAGTGACAACAATAAGAGTTCCTGAAGTCATTGTAGTAAGTGGATTCAAAGTGGATGAAATAGCCCTGAAGAAAGTCTGGTGGTATACTATTCTTTGATAGTGATCTACAAAGGAAAAGAAAGTTTGTGTCAATAAAAATATCACAATCAAAGATCCGAAAGGTGGGTTTAAAAAAAAAAGCCCGTGCTTTTGTTTAGAAATAATGGGTCAGGTCCTTAGCTGGTCTAAATCAGGTTTATGAGTAACTTGTTTTTGGATAAATGGGAAACAACACAATTATGATGTTATAAAAGACCTGAAGCAATTGTGAGGGGATGGGATTTTTAGTTATGGGTTCAGTTACCAGGATATTTGATTGCCTAAGTCATTAAATATTTGCACTAGTTCTATTTCTTTGATTGCAGCTGAGTTACTCCTAATTCACTCCAGTGTAAGTGGAAGCAGAATACACTCTAAGGGTATGTCTACACTGCCACCCTAGTTCGAACTAGGGTAGCTAATGTAGGCATTCGAACTTGCAAATGAAGCCTGGGATTTAAATATCCCGGGCTTTATTTGCATGTTCCCGGGCGCTGCCATTTTTAAATGCCCCATAGTTCAAACTCCCTGCCCGCAGCTACACGCGGCACGGACTAGGTAGTTCGAATTAAAGCTCCTAATTCGAACTACCATTACTCCTCCTGCAATGAGGAGTAACAGTAGTTCGAATTAGGAGCTTTAATTCGAACTACCTAGTCCGTGCCGCATGCAGCCAGGGGCAGGGAGTTCGAACTACGGGGCATTTAAAAATGGCGGCACCCGGGAACATGCAAATAAAGCCCAGGATATTTAAATCCTGGGCTTCATTTGCAACTCCAGTTGCCTGATTTGCCTACCTAGCTCGAATTAACGAGCTAGTGTAGACATACCATAAGGGTGCATCTACATTGCACCCTTAGCTCTAAATAAGCTACGCAATTTAAGCTACACAAACTGCATTGCTTATTTCGAGTTAATTTTGAAATAGAGCACTATTCTGAAATGTCCCTTAATCTTCATGGAATGAGGTTTACAGAGACATTGGAATAATGGGCATGCTGTTAAGACGCAGAAAATGCTATTTCGGGATACTAGAAATAGCGCTGCTGTCTAGACACATCCAAACCGTTTAAAATTATTTTCCTATTCATACATATCCAACTCAGAGTATTAATAAAAGTTAGAAGACAAATTCTTTTTTATGAAGTTCCAAACACTCCCTTTCTTATAGTGGAGAGATTCTATTTTTCCAAAGATCAGAAAAGAAAAACCTTTATACAAAACCACAATTCAAAACCCTTCAGGTTTATTGTTTGTTTTTGTAGTGTCCACAGAGTGCTGCTGCATTTGTTTAAATCAAAACAGAAGCAAAAAAAAAAGTCAAAACACTTCCCCCCCACTTTATGTGTCATCTTGAAAAGATATTTGTCCATGCAACAGAACTACAACATGACACACTATGGCAACATTGTCTAGGTCAGTAGTCCTCGGTTGTCGCCACTAGAGGCTTTTCTGACTGCCACAGCCTCATGGGCTGTGATTGGGAGGTGGGGTGGGGGGAGAGTCAGCTGTTCCTTCCCTCCTCCTCCCTGGTGCTCCTGAATGCACAGCCTTGGTTCTGGTTGCTGGAGCTTCCAGCAATGGATTAGACAGCCAGTGAGTTCCCAACCTTCCCCGGATGGCAAAGGTTAGGATTTGGGCTTCAGGTGGAGGGGTGGCAGGAAGGCAGGCTATGACTGCAAGCCTTCAGGCTCCAATCCCCTGCTACTGGCCCTGACCAGTGCTCCCTCCTCCCATTGTTTCTGATCCCTGCTGCCTCCCCTGATACCCCATCTGGGGCTTAATTTGTCCCCAGACTTCCATGGGGTGAGTGAGTTGGTGATAAAAAGTAATACTTTTATGTTTGTTAATCTCACTTTTCACAGAAAATTTATAAGCTAGCAATGAACAAATTACAATCATTTGAGTGTGCGCATATTGATTTGTTTTTCCTAAGATAATTAAGTGTTTAAAGAAAAAGCATGAGACTGGTCACCAGCAAGAGTTGGTGGCTGCATGCTAATTTGTCCTGAAAATTCCTGATCTTTGTGATGTTCCAGATAGAATCTTGATGTGCCACTACTGCTGCACCCTCTGACTACCTTTGCCAGACCTGAAAAAGAGCACTGTAAAAACAATGAGGAGTCCTGTGGCACCTTAAAGATTAACAGTTTTATTTGGGCACGAGCTTTTGTAGGTAAAAACCACTTCCTCAGATGCATTAAGCTCAGGGACCTCAAAAGTTTGTCTCTTAATATGTGGAGACAAACTTTATTATTTCGAAGTAACTACCAACATTATTTTGAATTAACTAGTGTTATTTTGAAATAACTTAGTCTGCATCTACACAGCAGGCAGTTATTTTGAAATAGTGTCAAAATACTGTCAAGCAGGAGGACTTTTTACTCCGACTGTTGTAACCTCATTGTATGAGGAGTAAGGGAAGTTGGAGGAAGAGTGCTCTATTTTGAAATAAGTGCTGTGTTGACGCTCCCTATTTCAAAATAAACTATTTTGAAATAAGCTACGCAACTGATGTAGCACAATTTGCATAGCTTATTTCGAGTTAAGACCTGCTGTGGGGACGTACCCTAATTGACCAGATGCCGCTGCCTACCTAAAGTGAAGTTCTATAAACCCTACAAGTGTTGGAGTAAGCAGCCCTCCAGCTTGACAGCATTTTGACATTATTTTGAAATAACTGCCTGCTGTGTAGACATGGACAGAAGCTGGTCCAGTTAAAAATATTATTTCTTTCACAGTATTGATGGAGTTGATTAATTTAGCCTCTTGTTTGTTTGAAGATGATTGAGTATTGCCAACTCCAATTGTTCAAAAATACTAAGCTTGGCTTTAAAATCATGACATTAGGTAAAAAATAAGAGATTTGGTGTGTGTTTTTTTGTAAATTTGCCTTCTGCTTTTTGAGCTGACCAGCCTTACATAATTAGCTCATATTTCTTATGTTAATAATTCCAGCCCCAAAAAGAGGGTGTTGCTGCTCTTGAGAAGAGGCTTTTGAAGGTTTGAATGAGAAGGCCCTAAGCTGAAAAGTGGGGAAACTAAAGCAGGGCTACTGCAGCACTACCCCTTGCCACAAGGGGACACTTGAGAGGTGGCTGGCCCCTTCACAGTTGGAATGTTTCATTTTGATAAGATTGGTGTGCTTTGTTATTATTGTTTTGATTTTTATAATATATCAAACATAAATGTTGAAATAGGACGTTCAGCCCTTATCAAAATGAAACATTTTGACCTTATTGAAATGAAGCATTTTGATAATTTCCCACCGAAATCTTTGACAGTGTTTTGGTAGGTTCCCATGAAATATTATGATTTAATCAAATCAATATTTTCTGTCTGAAAACTGTTGGGATGGAAAACATTTTGTTCAATGTTACATGAGGTGAAGGTAAAGTTTATTTTGCTCCAGTAGTCACATATGCAACAGTGACATTCATTTTCTGTTAATATTTTGCCAGTAAGTCCTCAGTGTTCCCCAGAAGTGACAACAACAGAAGCATGAAAATGTGGAGCAAATTCATTCAAATTACGATTTGCAGGAGAAAAAAGCTCAGTGTTCACCTAGTTCTAGTTGCCAGTGAGAAATCAATTGCAGTGAATAGCACCTGCTAAAGGCCCATAATAGAAGATGTATACACTTGAGTAATTTTACTTACAGTAGATGTCTCACAGAAGACAGCAGCCTTGCACTTGGGCCAATCTATGTTTGCTCTGTGTAGCTGCAATTATACGATGTATCCCTGACATAGTGGAAATTTCAGCAGTCACAAGAGGCTTCTGAGGTGACATACAGCTACCATAGTTATTCCTATGTCTGAGGGGCTCAGGGATGTGGCTAGAGCAAAAAAGGCACTGACATATGCATGTGCTTTCTATCTTCAGCTGCCACAATGTTCCCTTGTAGTCAGGGGCAGTGATGTAGGTGAGTGGGAAACAGATCAGCTCCTGGGATGAGGGAGTTCAAAGAGCTTCTTTGAATCCTCTCCTCAGCTGTGCCATGTACTGCTTTGCTACATAACTGAAGATATGACCCAATGGAGTGAATATCAGTTTCTTATTAGACAGGAATATCTCATTTGTCAACAATACTTGATGGAGCTGGCAATGTCCTTAACCCATTTCGCTTAAAAAAACTTTAAAAACTGTAGCAACTCATAGCACCTTAGAGACTAACTAACTAACTATATATATATATTGTCATGAGCTTTTGTGGGCAAACCCACTTCTACAGATGAGTAGAGCAAGAGGCACGGAGAGATAGAAAAAGGGAGGACGGGGAAGGAGGGGAAAAACCTCTGTCAATTATAGTGTCCGTCCTAAGTGAGGCTAATAGAGTGGGCTGTGAATGTCTGATACTTAGTTTTTCATGTAATTTGGGTGTTGAATATAACAGCCAGTCCAGTTAATATCTTTGTTCAATTCCATTTCACTTAGTACACAGGAGGGACAGGATCAATGCTTTCCACAATATGTGTCATGTTCCATGTGTCCTTTTAAGAAAACACACAGAAAGTAGATGTTGCCCAGATGTGTCCTTTTTAAAACCATTTTCCCAGTGTTATTTAATTCTTTATTCATTTTATTTTATATGTTAATATTTCTTGATGGCTATAGTAGACACAGCAAGTCTGGCATAATAGCTGTGGCTACATTTGTATTCCTACTTGATTATAACAGATAATTTAAACAGAAAAGAATTGCATGCATGATTTATTCCTGCTATTTGTAACATGGTGAGAGTCTGAAATGTTGTTTTTTGTAGCAGTTGCATCTGCCTTTGTATTAATTTTCGTAGAAGAATGCACAAATACGAGGAAAATGTAACATTCATATATACTGCATTGTCTAAAAAAGTCATTTAATAAGTCATTAAACACATTATCAATGAGGGGCACATATTCCTTTATAGGCCAGAATGTCGAAAGATTAATTTCATCTGGAACACAGCTAATGCCTGCAGGGGTGCTTATCAACAGTGTTCAGTGGAGGAAGTGGTCGTTTTTTTGGTTGCAAAACAAACAAACAGAGCCTGTTTTCACAGCCCTGACCTAGAATCCCTCCCGCTGTATCTCACTGTTTTCAATCCTTCTTACTATGCCCAACAGCAGGTGTGAGGCAATTGAAAACAATGTAAAAATGAATTGTTTCTTTCACTTCCATGTGAACTGCTGCAATTTGAATTCTTAGAGAGGCAATAGCTGAGGTCAATAGTACTGTCATGTTAACAGGCTGTTTGCCATATATGAACATTTGCCAAGGTCATTTAAAGTCTGAATTACTGAAGTACAGGCACAACCTTTGTATGGGAAGGGTGGGGAGAGGATATAAAATATCTAATATTGAACATGGTATTTTAAAGTTGTGTATATACTTGCATCTCTGTTACTGGGATTCAGGAAGGCAGGACTACTAAAATATTCATTACAATCACTCATGCTCTGGAGGTGGGAAAAAATCCCATATTCACAGCATTAGGTGTGCAAACTGCAAAAAGCATGGAGGCTTTTAAGCATTGTGAGGAGAGCTCCAGCGACATATTATACATGTTCAAAAGACTGCAAACTATTTAACAACAAAGGATTCCTTGTGCTGAAAAGCAAGAACACTGCAAATTTGATCCTAGAATCCACAGCTAGAGCTTTTGGCTACAGTTGCTGCACATTCCACAGTCCATATGTAAGTGCACACTGCACCTGGGATGTATATAATGAGGTGTATTACATAGACTGACCAGTGAAAGTTTCCTGGGTTACATTATTTTAATGTGCTCAGTCTGGGTCAGTTTACGAACCAGCTACTGCTGGGCTCAAGGAGACTTGAGAGTCATGAAGCTAAGAAAAGCTGAGCTTCGTAGAAAGCTGCAGATGAAACCAGGCTTTTGCTCCAGAGGAATGCTACATCAAAAGAATGGTGAGAACAAAAGCTGACATTTGCTAAACGGCAAGAGGAATCTGACATGTTTGATGAAGGAGCAAAAACTACAAAACAAATAAAAAACTTACTGATACTGCTTGGTCGGTTGCATAATTACATTGTTATGTCCCTCTGTTGCTTAGACCAACTGCATCCCCCTTTAAAACTTCTTTAATTCCACCTCCTGCATGACATTCTGATCTTCTTTCCCATTGTCAATCACAATGCATGTTTGGTAGCCCTAGGGGGTGGGTGTTGTTTGGGAAAGCATACAAGAGAAGATCGACAAGAAGAATTGGTCAGTAGAGATGCGTAGAGCAGTGCACAGGTGCTCAGTGTCCTCACAGATGAAGACATCAGTGTACTGTTGCAACTACTTAACCAGCACAGAAAAAAAGAATAATTGGAGCCCAAAGATATATTTATGCACCTAGAATAAAAGTACCAATTGTCTAGTAAAAAGATATAAAAGGGAATAGAAATATTTTTTCAGGAGTGTTTAAATTTTAGTCAGTCGTTCTCTTTTGTTATTTGATAAGCCCTCAGTTTATGGGGAACACACTAACTATTCACTCTGCTCTACTTTGTAAGATTAACTCTTTTGCCTGTGACTTCTCCATAAACTTGATTCCCATAGGCGGTACTTCAGATATAATCCAGATGACTCCAGTCTAGTAATGAAAGACTCAATAAAAACACAACCTATTTGGTCCTGTTGGGTTTTTTCTATTAATCAGGCTGCCTAATCTCCGGGGCCATGTCTACACTATGCAGAATATCAACACTGCCACAGTCAATCTTGCGGGGTTCGAATTAGCAGGTCTTCACTGACAAAGCACCATCATCAGCACCAGTAGCGAGGGCCGGATTAAGGGGGGGCTAGCCGGGCAGCTGCCTGGGGCGCCAACCTATGGGGGATGCCTGATGGCAGCTGTAATGGGCGCCATGCGCCCGGCCGCGCGGCGCCCCTTAGAGCTGCAGTCAGGCACTGTGCGCCCAGGGCCGAGGGCCGCGCAGCGCCCCTTAGAGCTGCCATCAGGTTTTGCACGCCTGGGGCTGGGGGCCGCGTGGTGCCCCTTAGAGCTGCAATCTGGCGCCATGCGCCTGCTTGTAGCTGTAAGGTGCACAGCACACCGGGGGGGCGGGGCCGCGCATGCGCCGTGCGCCCGGGAGCAGAGCCACGCATGCGTCATGCGCCCACTGCCCGGGGCGCAGGAATGGCTCGAGCTGGTCCTGCCAGTAGCCCTGGTCCTCACAAGGAGTAAGGGAAGTCGATGGGAGCGCTTGCTCCCATCGGACTCTCGCTGTCTGGACAGCCCAAAAACACGATTTAAGCAATGTCAGTTGCTGGAGTTGCATTTCTTAAGTCGACTTTCTCCTTTAGTGTAGACCAGGCCCTGAGCAACAGTGTTGCTCATTTTACAAACTAATTACATTAAGTCCACATAATTCTCTATTCAGTCTGAGCTAAAATATATTTTAATATGGATCATGGCTCCATAGTTAGTAAGAGGAAAATGGTGGCATGTTCTACAAAATGCATTGTTAAGAATTAACTGGTTTAATTAATAGGTCTGCTTTTATTTCAGGGTTCCTATAATTAAGTGGTGGTATGCCAGACTTCATGCACGTTGGCTCAAAAGCTTACTTCATTCTTTTTTTTTTCCATCTGTGTTCCATAGGAATGAACCCAGTGAGGATCATCCCTCTTTCTGCCTGATGTTAAACTTACATTTTTCATCTATCCCAACTTCAAAAACTGCTGTCAGGAGTTTGAGCCCCATCTGCTTCACATTGTGCCTTTTCTACAATTAGTTTTCTAGAATCCATTTTCAGCACATAGATACTTCGCTTTTTGCAGTGTAGCTCTTCCATCAGAGGATCTCAAAGAACTTTACAAATCTAAATGATTTTCCCCTTGCAACACTCATATACCACAGAAAATTTTAAAAATAATTGAATAAATATATATACATCACTAATATATATAACTCTTTAATATGCACAAAACCTAAATGTAATTAAATAATAAGTAATAATAAAATATAATGATTATAGAGAGAGAGCTGGCCTTTGAGTTTTCATGATTGGAAGTTTTAAAAATTATATTATTTGCATTATTGTGGTGCCAAGGAGTTCTAATCATGAACCATGGATCCATTGTATCTGTACAAACACAGAAAAAATGGTCCATCCCTTAAAGATGTTACAATATATATTTATAGTATATATAGTATAGTATATATATTCATAGTATATACAGTATAGTATATATATTCCTCCAGGTCCAACGCATTAGCACAGAATTGTATTTGATTTATTTTAGATGATACATGCGGTAGTTTATATAACAGTAATATAATCCTCTATTCCATATTTCTTGCACAAGAAAAGGTCCTATGATCTTCACCACAATTTTGTTTTCAACAGAGGATTTTCTTGTGCAAGGATTACTGGCTTGGGCCCACAGTAATAGGTAACCCAATATGAATCAATGAAATGTACAATATGGTTATGAATGCTGTACTTTCCGTGTTATACTTTATAAAGCAACCTATTGACATATAATTATTATTTTTTCACTATCTGTGTGAAAGCAATAATAACGCCATTGTAACATTTATTTTATTCCCACTGAGCCCAAATGATTGAATCATTTTAACTCAAATTAAAAGCTGATAAGTGTGTTTCAGTTCTTTGTGAAAGAAGCAGACACCTACTGAAACAGTTTGATAATGCCTATGAACCAAAACAAATAGAAAAAAATACCATTAGGAGGCAGGGATGCTGGAACAATTTTTACAGTGTGCATTCTGAGAACCGTTGAAACAAACTGTATACTCTGTATATAATGGAAACCACTTCAAGCTAAGAGGTGTTATAGTACCTGGCACACTCCTAGTTCCAACACCTATACCAGCAAGTAAAATTCAGCTGCCAAGAAATCAGAGAGGTGAAGAGGCAAGGTGAGGTAACATAAGAACATAAGAACATAAGAATGGCCATACTGGGTCAGACCAAAGGTCCATCGAGCCCAGCATCCCATCTGCCGACGGTGGCCAATGCCAGGTGCCCCACAGAAGGAGAACAGAAGACAATGATCAAGTGATTTATCTCCTGCCATCCATCTCCTGCCCTTGTTATGAAGGCTAGGGCACCATACTTTATCCCTGGCTAATAGCCATTTATGGACCTAACCTGCAAAAATTTATCAAGCTCTTTTTTAAACCCTAATAGAGTCCCGGCCTTCACAGCCTCCTCGGGCAAGGAGTTCCACAGGTTGACTGTGCGCTGTGTGAAGAAAAATTTCCTTTTATTAGTTTTGAACCTACTACCCATCAATTTCATTTGGTGTCCCCTAGTTCTTGTATTATGGGAAAAGGTAAATAATTTTTCTATAATCACTTTCTCCACACCATTCATGATTTTATATACCTCTATCATATCGCCCCTCAATCGCCTTTTTTCCAAACTGAAAAGTCCCAGTCTCTCTAGCCTCTCCCCATATGGGACCCTTTCCAAGCCCCTAATCATCTTAGTCGCCCTTTTCTGAACCTTTTCTAATGCCAATATATCTTTTTTGAGGTGAGGAGACCACATCTGCACGCAGTACTCGAGATGTGGGCGTACCATAGTTTTATATAGGGGAAGTATGATATCTTTTGTCTTATTATCTATCCCTTTTTTAATAATTCCTAACATCCTATTTGCCTTACTAACTGCCGCTGCACACTGCGTGGATGTCTTCATAGAACTATCCACTATAACTCCAAGATCCCTTTCCTGATCTGTCGTAGCTAAATTTGACCCCATCATGTAGTACGTGTAATTTGGGTTATTTTTTCCAACATGCATTACCTTACACTTACCCACATTAAATTTCATTTGCCATTTTGCTGCCCAATCACTCAGTTTGCTGAGATCTTTTTGTAGTTCTTCACAATCCCTTTTGCTTTTGACTGTCCTGAACAACTTTGTGTCATCTGCAAACTTGGCCACCTCACTGCTTACCTCATTTTCTAGATCATTGATGAACAAGTTGAACAGGATTGGTCCCAGTACTGACCCCTGGGGAACACCACTAGTTACCCTCCTCCATTGTGAAAATTTACCATTTATTCCCACCCTTTGTTTTCTGTCTTTTAACCAATTCTTGATCCATGAAAGGACCTTTCCTCCTATCCCATGACCACCTAATTTACGTAAAAGCCTTTGGTGTGGGACCGTGTCAAAGGCTTTCTGGAAATCTAGGTATATTATATCCACTGGGTGCCCCTTGTCCGCATGTTTATTAACCCCTTCAAAGAATTCTAACAGATTAGTTAGACACGACTTCCCTCTGCAGAAACCATGCTGACTTTTGCCCAACAATTCGTGCTCTTCTATGTGCCTTGCAATTTTACTCTTTACTAGTGTTTCTACTAATTTGCCTGGTACTGATGTTAAACTTATCGGTCTATAATTGCCAGGATCTCCTCTAGAGCCTTTTTTAAATATTGGTGTTATATTGGCCATCTTCCAGTCATTTGGTACCAAAGTGGATTTAAAGGATAGGTTACAAACCACTGTTAATAACTCCGCAATTTCACATTTGAGTTCTTTCAGAACCCTTGGGTGAATGCCGTCTGGTCCCGGAGACTTGTTACTATTCAGCTTATCAATTAATTCCATAACCTCCTCTAATGTCACTTCAATCTGAGTGAGTTCCTCAGATTTGTCACCTAAAAAGGCTGGCTCAGATTTAGGAACCTCTGTAACATCCTCAGCCGTGAAGACTGAAGCAAAGAAATCATTTAATCGCTCCGCAATGGCACTGTCTTCCTTGATCGCTCCTTTTATATCTTTATCATCCAAGGGCCCCACTGCTTTTTTAGCGGGCTTCCTGCTTCTAATGTATTTAAAAAACATTTTACTATCATTTTTTGAATTTTTGGCTAGCTGTTCCTCAAACTCTTTTTTGGCTTTTCTTACTACATTATGACACTTAATTTGGGAGTATTTAAATTGTATATTGCTGACAGAAAATATACATATGTGATCAGTGTCCCATGCTGTGACATCGATAAGCCTTTATCCATTCTAAAAATTATGGCATCAGAGAAAAAATATTAGAAAAGGACAGCTGTGCCTTTATAAAAACAAGGGGCCAGCAAGGCAGAGTAGTAAGAAGTGATGTTGTTTACCCACTTTCTTTTAAATAAATGTTTTGTTTTCCTAGAAAGTTATCTTGTGGAAACAAAACATGGTTCTTAAAGTGTTTTTTGTAAACATGGTCTAACACTCCAAAAGAGATGTAAGCATGGAATGCTCTTTCAGCCCTAAAGCTAGGGTGGAGATAACTGTATCAAATCAGGAAAATCTGTCTTTCATTAAGGGATCCCAGAGTGCAGTGGAGCCAAGAACACTCCCAGACATCATCATCAGGAGAATAGGTGCTGCAATTGGGGAAGGAATTAGAAGACTCTACTCTGAACAGCTGCCACTGGGAAGAACATTTTTACTGCAGAGTTTAGAATTAAGGCTGGAATTTTCAGAAGCACCTAAGAGCTACTTACAGAATGAAGTGTCTAACTCCCTTAGACTCTTTTAAATATCTGAGCTTGAAACATGACCTGCATTATAGCTGTGGAAATCTGCCTTTCATTACATATTAGTTCTTAGTCTCTTAAAGAAGCAGTTTATCAAAAAGAAGATAAAAATGTGAGTTGAACATAATGTATAATACCTTCACAAGAAGAAAATACCAGATACTCAAAGGTGTATTAAACTAGCTAGAAAAACCAATTATTTCAATATCTTAGCAACATACATCTGCACTGGTGGCAAGTGAACCATGGGCTTCAGGAGACTAGCCCCTGGCCCAACCCACCCCTTCTGCCTGGGGCCAACCCTTCCAGCCTCCTTCCCTTGCTAGAGTACAGAGGTACTCCCATAATCCCCAGCTCAGGGCCTCCCAAATACCCAGAGAACCATGCAGGTGGGCAATATCCTTCTCCCCAGTGTCAGAGTACCAGTGGGAAGTGTGAGCACTGGTTCCTGCCGCCCAAAGTCCCTGGCCACCAGCTAGCCCCTACTAGCTCCATCCCCAAGCCATGGCCATGGGGGAAAGCAGCCCATGGAAGAGCATTGGGAAGAAGGAGGAGACCTGGGAGGTGTAGCATGGGCTATTTGCAGAGGCTCAGTTTCCCCTGGCCTTTGATGCCTGCTGCCCTAGACGTCTGGTAAAACTGGCCTGTTTTCTCTAGCAGCTACTCACTACACCCCGGAAACAAGCACACAGCTTTGGAATTCCTTGATGGCTTTCTGTGATGAAGGTGTACATATGCATGTGGCATTTTTCATGAGAACAAATTCGGGGTGAAAGTAGTTATCAAAAGGGATGTCAGCCTCGACTAGCCAAAATCTGCAGGGGCTTGTTGCAGAAACATGGAGTAATTCAGTTTCCAACACTGGAGCTGATGGTTGGCTTCCAATGAGGAGAAGTGGAAGCTAAAACAAATATAAACTGCAACTAAAACTAGTTAATGCATTAGGAAAAATATTGTTTTATACTAACAATTGATTTTTCTCTTTATAATTTTACATGCATATTGTACTTTGAGGGATCTTGACAACGAAGAGTGTCTGGTCAAATGATTAACTTATAAAAGGTTTGATCATCAACCTGGAAATGTAACTGCACGGCTTTTACCAGAAGACTGATACATTCTATCTCTATGGCATAATAACTTAATTGCTTGTATTTTGTATTGCAACTAATTGCTTCTCTGTGCTGTGACTTTTGTATGAAAAATAGGTATGTACTTAAAACAAGTTTACTTGAGGTGAAATGCAAATGAAGAAAAGGCAATTTATATCCTTCACACATGTTAGCAGATCAGATTAAAGAGCAGAAATCCCAAAGTTTTCACTTCAACCTACTCAATATCAGTGATGACTGCAAACTGACTTTTCTTTTCAATAATTTTACCTTGAACTATTTAACTCATATGGTCCTGAAGAAGATAAGACTCTAGAGAGTAGTTTATATAAACTGCTGCTACTCTGTAGCTTGACTGTTGATCAAAAGAAAGGGTAAGCTAATCTTCCCAAATTCAAATCACTGGCTTGAGATACTAGAGTTTCTGTAAGTTTTCAGACTATTTTACAATGTACACAATTTAAAATTAAAATAATAAAAGATAGAGTGAATTTAAGATGGTATAACATTTCACAATTATATACATCAAAGATAGTGGGGTATCTATTGCACCATGCCTGACAGACTCATGGCCAACACTCCTGTAAAAGGGCCAGCTCCAGTTCCCACTGAAATTAATCCCAAACCTCTTGTGGACTTCTGCTGGAGCCGAAGCAGACCAAATCTGTAGGGCAGATCCTGAAATCCTATGTGATATGTTGGATCACAGAGACTGCCTTGAGACTGTCACTTGTGCTGATCATACCACTGAGCCCACCTGCCCACCCTTTGGGGGCACTGACCACCCTATTCTGCTGATAATTGGGCTTGATAATAAACAAAAATGACTTTATTAAGTATAAAAAGTAGCATTTCAGTGGTTGCAAATGATAACAGACAGATCAAAATAGGTTACTAAACTATACTAAAACAAAACATGCCAGGAAAGCCTAAGACACTTAGGCTATGTCTAGACTGCAGAATTTTTCTGGGATTCCAGAGGTATCCCGGAAAAGCTCTGCAGCATCCAAGGAACTCATCTGCTTTTTCAGAACAGTTTCTGAAAAAGCAGATGTGTTCTTTCGGCATCTCTGTATTCCTCTCATTGAGAAGGGATGTTCTGAAAGAAGACTTTTTCTGAAATTTGGCCTAGTTTAGACAGGCCAAATTTAGGAAAGCCTCTGTCGGAAAAAAAAGCAGAAAAAGATACACAAATTGCAGTTTGCAATTTGCGTATCTTTTTCTGATTTTTTTTGGCAGTCTAGACATAGCCTAAGATAAAAGTTTTATAAATTATAATTTCTCATCCTAGTTTTTATTTCAGGTGAGTTCTTCTCAAGCCAGAACTGATCTTTTTTCTGACCTGGGTTTAGGAGCTTCTCTCCATCCCAGTCCTTAGAGGTTTGTTTGTTTGTTTGTTTCTAGGTCTTTTACAGTCTGTGAAACCAGCTGAAGACAATCATTGTTTACTTCCCATTCCTTACATAGAATTTCTCCAGGGCAGGAGATCTTTGTTCCATTTTCCCCACCTCTGTGGAAATATACAAAATTCAAGATGGATTTCAGCACAAGTGACATGGGCACATGTCTCTGTAGGACCAACCATAATTCAGGGATTACAGGAAAAACAAGACTACTTAAAGATCATTGTCTTGAATACCAGTGACACATCCTACTCTCTTACCAATCAATATACTGGTCAATTTTCAAATCAGAAATTTGTCTCTCTGAGGGCATGGAGTGCAGACAAAGCCATCATCTTGCTAGGGTCCCCCATGTCTGTAAATGGCTAGCTATATCCAGAGTAGGCAGTGGTCCTGAGCAATGACCATAGAATTGCCCCACAGCTACCCAACTCTCTCTTGTTGACCAACCCTCTGAATCGATATGTAGCAGTGTGGGGAATGTAATGATTATAGAGGAGTCCCTTTACATATATGTCTGACTAGAGAAGCGGGTTTGCTAAACTGAATAATGAACAGATCTTTACACCAGAGCTGGGTGCCAAATCCAGAATTATTAGCTGAAAATTTCAGTTCATTGTTTTGAAAATATTTCCCCCATAGGAAACTAGGATATACAGGGTACCTTGCTCAGAGCACCTCCAGGACAACCTCCAACCTTAATGATGGGGGCTTTACTTCAACACTCTATTGCCTATGTCTCTTTCCATCTATGGAAGTCACTTCACAGGAGAAACTGAATCTAATGTTGTCCCTTCACAGAGAGGAGACATGGACCAGATCAGAGACAATTCAGAAGAGAAGGTAGGGAGAGTGATTGTCTAAAGCTTCCAACCATTTTCTAGCCCTCCTGGGGGGATTGGAGGAAGGTTGGCCATAAAGTAGTTGAGTGGTCTTTTCTCACTCCCTATGACACTAGCAAGGTTATTCCAAGGATTGGTCAGGCCAGGTCTACTCTAGGATTATCATGGACCCAACATGGTCCCATTTTGACTAAAGGGTCTTTCGACTAAGTGAAGAATGAATAAAACATCAGAATTTGGCCCCACATGGTTACTGTTATGTAGGACCTTGGTTCAGGAACACAGCATGAATGTGCTGAATGTTCTTTCATCTCTTGTTTGTAGCCACTTGCTGTGTTCTTCCCTCACCACTTTTTTGATTGTCCTAATATATCTTTGGAGCTAGGTTATTTTATGGTTATGCCAGATTACTTTTGTACCCATCTACAAGCATTTTTGACACCATATGAAAAACCATGTTTGTGTAGTTTGGCTTTTATTCAAGGAAGATTTTCAGAAGAATGAAACTGGTGGCCTTAGATTGATTGCGCTGTTCAGTAGCATGCTGTTTTACTACAGTTTATTCAAATATAATGCTCAGCTGTATGCAATTTAATGAAGGCTTTGAGGTTCTTTGCATGAAAGGACCCACAGTATTGTGTAAAAATAAAACTGCTCTTTGCATATCGCAGAGTTAAGTAAATAAATATTTGATTTCAGGAATGTGAAAGGGAAACCTTCAAAGTTATTGAAGTGATCAAATAGCTGAGGTTACAGCCAGCAAAAAACTGGGATACAGTCACCGTGCGATAGAATACATTGTCACTCACATATCAAGCCCATTAGAAGACTGCTTGGCACTACTGCTAATGCTCTTATTTAATTTCATCACTCAGTCTCATTCCTCTTTTTTCCTCTTCCTGCTCTTCCCTCTAAAAGTTGCTGACACTTGTTTACCACCAACTGTTCCTTAGGGTAATGCAATCTGGCTAGGATTATTATGTATGAGGGACCAGTGGAGGGGGAAGGGAAAGAAGTGTTGATTTTCAGTTTGGTAAAATGGCGGGAGTCCCAGAGGCTTTAGGCCAAATACCCAGTGAAAAATACCAAATGATGGCAAGACAAGAAGTTTTATCAAAGATGGAATGATTTATTAAACTGAACAACTTAAAAAGAGCAATCACCCAATATTTGCTGCAAAACAATTGAACCACAGCAATTTTCAAAACTTTACCTAAGTTACAGCTAAGTTAAATATATACACCTTTCAAAAAACTGTTTCTTTAAACACACTGAACACTGACAAATAGTAAATGTAAAGGGTTCAACCGAGCGATATATTTTCTAACCTGTCTCTTTTAAACCAGTTAACAAACAGTGAGGGTAAATTAGATACTTACAAACCCAGCAACGACAACAGCACAAAGACATACAAGGAATCGGAGCATGCTCGAGATTCGTACACCCCTTTTTGGATTCGGTGGGTGGGAGGCGGCCTTTGGGTGATCAGTCCTAAGCCAGACTCAGATTCTGTCTTCCAATATTCGGGAGTCCTCCCCGAGCTTAGGGCTCAGGGGTTTTTATGTTATTAATGCTTATTACCATAATTGGTATTGTCTGTGCTCTGGGAGTGGCATGGGTGTGGTCTGGGTGTGGTGTGATATATGGTGTTGAGTGCTGGGCTCTGACAAGCTCCATTTTATTGGTAGATAAGCCTTGTTGCTCTCCACCTGACCTGGTGAGGTTGCTGCGGTAGATCTCGGCTATGCGCGTGAGGCCTGGCCGAGAGAACCCATACTTCACAAGAAGGAGATAAATGGACAAGAAGCCCTAATTTCCAGAACCTTCTGCTTCACGCCAGGCTATCTGCAGATTTACAGGGCTCTACTTACCATGGCTTGGCTCTGACTCTGAGGAGGCACCCCTCCCTGCTAGTAGGGCCAGCGAGAGCCATGTGGGAGGCTGTGGGGAGATAGTGCAGAGTTGCAGACACTCCACCTGCTCTCAGCTGATCTGGGAGCCTGGATGGCAGGGACATGACCAGGAGGCTACTCTCAGTCCCCATCCGCAAACTGCAGGCAGATGGAGGGTCCACCACGACTCCCCATGGCTGCCTGGGCTGCCCATCTGAGCCCTACACTGGCCGGAAGGTGGGAGTATGGGGCTTTGGAGAGGGGTGAAGAGGAAAAGGGTGAAAAAAGTGGACAGACAAGATCCCTCCCCCCCCCCCCTGCCCACTTGAGGTTGAGGACCAAGCCACAGCTACTCATAGCTGCTTGCCCAACTCTTACTGTCAGAGCCCTGCACAGATCCAGAATTTGTATTCACATCTGCAAAAATGGTCCACAAATATAAAGCAGCTACCCACAAATTTGCAGGATTCTAGTTCACAACCATGCTATAAGAGCAGCATTCCCACCCTAGATACCTCTTCAAATTAACAGCGTTCAGACCTGATCTAAAATCTTGATGGTCTATAAGCAGAAACTCTCACATAAAAGATAAAAGATACCTGGGTTAGGTGCTGAATTAAATTTCAGTTGGAATTCACTCTTGTATATCACTGACTATAATGTTACAAGCAAAGTAAATGAGGTTTTATTTTTTATTTATCAATCAGGCTTTGTTATGACCTTTTTTAAATAATGAAAAAAATCTGGGAATATGACCTTATTTTTCAAACATGGGATGGACAATATATTATATCACAACAGAAAAGTCCTATGTCAATGAAAGTATATTGGTAAATGAAAATACTTTAAGGAAAATCCAAAAGAGAGAAAATCATTCAGGATTAATAGCCTTTTCAAAGCCAAATCCAGCATGAACAACAACATTGAATTAGCTTGGAAGTAGCGCTATAAAATCCCAATATGAAGTGTGAGTTTTCCTTATTGAATGAAAATCAATCCAATAATGATCAGAATGGAGAGAAAGAAGAGACTGTAACAGTCTATTGCTTCAGTCTGTAAACTAATTTCCCATTAGTGTGCTTGGCAGTCTGATGATATGGAAAAGTGTAAGAACATAGTGAATGCTAGAAATCCTAGTAGTTCCCCATGTTCAATTTCTATTGCTATTATTACTATTCCTTTTTATTTATTAAGCACTGATGTTCTGCTTATTTGTGCTATACAAAGCACAGATAAAGGTAGACTTTGTCCTACAGAGCTCTCAAGCCCTTTGTTTTTTATCTCTATAGTGAAATACAGTTTCACAGTGTACACAAAGTTCATTTTGGACAGTTTAAGTTATTGTCCATTTTATTTCAAGAAATTATTTAAGAATCATCCCTATATATTTTATAGATCCTGCTAATAATTTTTTCTTTCTTGGTTACTCACAAGAATTACCTGTGACTACATCAGATTCATGTGGGACCCCTGTTCACATCTTTCCAGGCAAAATTTCAGTTCTTGTCCTCAAGCCAAAATGTGTGAAATAACAACTATCCATCAATGCCATAGAAAACAAAACCAGGTGAAACAGCAAAAGCTGAATGCTTGATTTCATGTGGTTCCAAACTTCAACACGAAGGTCATGTTCATTTGTCAGGGAATGCATCTAAAACTCATGGAACCAAAATAAACTCATCTTCCAAATTCCACATTTCTCTTTGGAAATGATCCTTATGTGCTAACTTAGTCAGAATAACTTAGGCATGATGTTTTCTGAACTATCATTTCTGAGGGGAACACCCTCGCGCATGAAATCCAGTCTTGCTCCTGTCAGTGTTACCTAACCAGGGACCTGAAGCCTTCTTTGCAGCCAAACCAAGCAGAATAGTGCTGGTGATTATACTTGCAGTCAAGATAAAATTGGCTAAGATTTTTAAAGGAAACATGAGCCACCGAATGCAAACACACAAGAACTTGGATAGAAACACAATCAACAAAGTCAAATGCTGACATCAGCAGACAATTGACTACCCAAAGCCTTATTCTTGAATTTAGGTACATCTTGTTTTGAAATAAATCTTATTTTAAATTAAGGTCTCTTTAGGTACATAGTATGGTATTTGACATAGCAGTTTTCTGTGGATTTAAAATATAAAAAGAGTGAAATTTCAGTCCATGAAATGGTAAAAAAAAAAATCTATGGGGCTGGTTCTGATCTCACACATAACATGTAAATCAGAAGTTACGTTGTTGAATCCAGTGGAGTTACACTGGAAGGATAGAAGTAACCAGTATAAATAAGATTAGATTCCAACCTGAAATGTTTGTAGTTGATAAATATTATTCTATCTACTCTGCTCAATAACAGTGTTCAAATCATTTTACAATTTTCACAGAATAACTTTTTTTGGCGCATACTTTTTTTTTTTTTTGCAGTAATTGACCATTTCTATTCTGGATATAGTCTATCAGTCATATAAAGTATTAATGAATAATGGTATTGTGTAACCAATAATTTATTCCACTTACAGTTGTTTTGGGGATTTGCTCTGGTTAGCTTAGTCTTAATTTGTCCTTATATGATTAAGATGCAAGTCCCAAGTCCCCTCCCCTTGGCCATAGAGTGTCCCTGAGCAATCAACTCCATGTGTTTTTGCTGGGCAAGTACATTAGTGGGAGGATGGGTAGTGCAGAAGTTGAGGACAAGAAGTCTAAATATACAAGCCATACACATAGCATAGGAAAGAGAGAGAAAGTTCAAATCTTGACAGGCATCCTAAAGCTTTATAGCTAATGCAAAAAGACACTTTGTCAGAGAAAAACTTCCCTTGAATCCCCAGTGAAATTGTGTGTGTGCACCCACAGTTTGCATTTATAACATCCAAATCCAAATTAGCATAGAAACTCTTAATCTAAATATGACTGTGCAGAGCCTTGAGCCCATTGCTCTCCATATATAGGACAAAAGAAAGGAATACATCTGTAAACAAGGCAAGAACTTGCAAAATTTTCAAATGAGTGAAATGAAGGTGACACTAAATGATAGGGTTTTTAAGCTGTTTCTAACTGACTTGTAAAAAAACTACTAAACCTGATTCATATCCACTGAATCATATCCACTGATTCATATCCACTGAAGTGATCTATTGCTTCATAAAGTATTGCATAGACACAAGGGAGTTATAAAAGTGTTCCCACATGAATGATGACCCCAAATAAATACCACGACAGGCATTTGCTCTGCAGTGCCTGGAACCTCAGTATTTATACTCCACTTATAATGCAAGTAAATAAAAATGTATACCAAAACTCCACTAAAATATTATGGGTATATCATACTCCAAGTATATCCACTCATATGGACAGTGCAGAGAGCTCCTGGGTGGTGTCATGGAGTATAAGGAAACAAAACACATTTATTATCCACATGTGGTTTTTATACCTTTGTATTTAAATGGTTTATTTCTCTCCAAGTCTGTATCAATTCCTTCAAAATGAGAGCTATAGTAATACTGAAATTGAATTTCTAATTCAATTAGGAGCTTACTGGGCTAACATGGTTTATGAGGGCTTAGAGAACAGAATACTCCAGTCTCTGGGGGAGATCAAGAATGGGTCATTTCACTCAGCAGTGCTCCTCTTTCTGATTTAGGAGTGGGTAGTTGTACACATACAAAGGCACTATGTGCAATTCTTCTTCATCAAATGCATGGCTACTGTCATGTTTTTTCCGCATACAAAGAAAAGCCAGGTACATTTAGTCAGCATGACCTTTAATTTAGAAGGACAAAACCCCCCAAGAAATAGCTGAAATATATTTTACAGAAAAGAGCACACCATGTATTCAGATGAACACACAATGACTTTACATTTGCTGAGGAATAGTGACATATTTAAATGTCCCAGTTACAAAACTGAATATACCCAGTTGGAGCAAAGGATTTATGAACTTACATGGTTGTGGGGGATTGAAGGAGTCGATAAAAAACCAAAAGAAAATGGAAAAGATCTTCCAATCTTCAGTGTACATGTTGAGGGCATTCTGGAGGAAAATGTCCAAATACAGGTTATTAGGGATTGATACAGAACACATGAGTATAAAATGATACCCTGAAACAAATCAATTTTTTAAACAAATGACTACTTTAAATATAATTATGACATGGAATTTCTGCCAGCCCCACAGAATGTACTGGATTTTGTGTGTCATCATAGGTATTGAAAGGCAAAGAATGGGTTTGAGGCCCCTGGAATAATTATCAGGATTTTTTTTTTTTTTTTAAGGAACAGAATATTGAACTTGTTGCTGACTGGCTAAAACAAGGACAGAGGAAAAGAAAACACTACAACTCCAACCTCTCAAGTACATACCTTCCTTTAATCATGTTCTCTTTGGTGAGTACAAATGTCCTATATCCAGTATTTTTGCATAATAATTCGTTCTCTTAGATCTTTTCTCATGCTGTGGCTCCTCTGTCTCCTCTTACATCTCCCTGACGTCATGTCTGTTCTATAGTATATAAAACAGAGCATGGCTGCAGTCAAATGTGCTACCAACAAGCCACATAGAGTGAGCTGGAATAATTTCTTTTAACTTGTGCTCCAGGCCCCAGTGTCTGCATCCTAGCACTCTATTTGCCATGTGACTTCAGTAATACATTTTGCGGACAGCTCCATTGCTCTGTCTATTTATTCCGTTATCACTCCCAGATCCTTTCCCTCACTATGCTGAATGTGGCCATTTAATGTATATTTTCTCTGACTGCTTTTAACACTGAAACTCATAATCTTACACCTGCCTGTATTGAAGCTGGGAAACATAAACCATTATTCAGTGCCCGGGCAAGAATTAAATACTTGGCATAGGTCTTTATATTAAAATAATGCCTCAGAATCTTCATCTTCAACACACTTTACAAGTATTAACCAAGCAGTCCTTCCGGGCCCACATCAAGTCACAATTAAGACCTTATGAGGCACACAACAAGCGGAGCTGAGGATAAAATTTCCCTTACTCTCAATCTTGTAATTCAATATCTGTTTGTCAATAAACAACTGTACAAAACCTGTGAGATCATGCTATGCTTGTGTGGGAAAGAAATACCTTTGGATCCAAAAATGGCCAGTGAAATAGCTTAGTCAGCTGCATGCAGGAGTTGTAAAGTTGAGCGGCTTGTCTGCCCTAGACTGCTAACGCTTAAAAGGCTCTTTTTGATGGGATCCTTTTCTTTACCTTATTTGTTGATTTATTTCATTGATTGATTGACTTTGTCATCTACCAGGTCAGCTTGTTGCTCTTACTTTCCTCTCTCCTTATTTCTCTTCACTCAGAAAATTGGTGAATATTTCACACAAGACATCAGGGGTAGAGCAGGGGCACAATAACTGATACTCACATCATGGTGTTCATGTTGGGAGAACAACACCTAGAAAGGGACTAGGAATTATCTATTTAAAATTAAAAAAAAACTTCAGTGTAGATGAGTGACTTGATAGGACAGAGAGCAAGAGAGTTTCCATTTTTTAGGTATAATCATTCCCTGAATTCTTCTATTTAATGCGTCTTGCTGTTTCCCCCTTTCCTCCTTCATCTTCAGCCTTACCCTTGGTGGTCCAACCTCCTGGCCAAAGAACAATGGATAAGCATCCTGTAACGTTATCTCTAAATCTTATCCATGCTGTTGTATAGGAACCTGCCTGAAAGCCTCACTTCAAAGCAATTCAAGCAGGATTTGGAATGGAAATACCAAGTAGAAGGAATCATGCTGCAGCTCCCCCACTCCCCAGACAATCAGCCTGAAGATCTCCCATGTCTCAAGCCATAGGAACATAAACTGAACCCTGAGTTTCATATGAACTCTGAGTTTCAGCATCCTATTTTCTGATGTGAAAATATTAGGGAGGAAGGAGGGAGGAAGAAAAATAAATAATGTTGACTATCCCTGAAGCTGCATGTGGTCTTTCTTGCTTTTCTTTCCTTAATTTATTCTCTTCTCCTTTCATTTCTCCTCTTTTCCTCCATATTCTTTTTTCTTCCTTCTCATGTTCCCTCTTTTATTATTCTTACCCTCTTCCTCTCTATCTCTCACCATGGTCTTCCAAAATTCCTACTTCTCATCTTTCCCTCCAGCCCTGTCTTTCTGTCTAGTCTTCCATTATTGTTCCCTGTCCTCTAGGTTTGCCTGTCAATTTGTGTCTGAGATGCTGTACTCTCTCTTTGCACTTTACCTGTTTCCCAGCCTCCAAAACTTATCGCTGGCTGTTCTTCTGAAGACCCCACCACAAAACCTCCAAACAAACAACAATAAAACCCCCAACCATACTATTTGTGCTTATATCTGTTCCCTCCTATTCCAAAAACCCCCAGACTCAAAGTTCTCTTAAAAGAATGTCACCATTTGGCTTCCCCCATATCTGTGGTTGTCACCAGTGCATTCCCACACCAATCCACAAAAGTTCTCTGTGCCTCCTCAAATACCATCGTATCCATCTTCTGCACTCCCACAAATACCCCTTCCAGTCCCGAAGTTTTCTACCCTTGTGGGCTCAGACTTAACCAGAATTCTTCCTAGGGACCCAAAGAAGTGTGTACTGCAGAGAGGGCCTTGTCATCCTGTAATCAGAACAAGGGATTTGAAACCAGGGGTTTGCTCTCACCTTGTCCTATTTTGGGACAAATAGTGCTGCTATCAGAACACAGTGCTTGCCCTTGCTCTTGTGGATGGTTTCAAGGGATTCAGGGACTGTTCCCTGTTCCTTCTTTGTCTTACCTTGCACACACATAAAGGGTCAGACAGAATCTAGCTCATTGTGATAAACAGATACATGCCTGTGTACAGCCACTTCTGCCTCACCAAGCAAATAATACATATGCTGAGTTCATGACCCTTTTTTTTTCTTATTTAAAAATTGTGGCTGCACTACACTTGGGTGTATACATATTGAGAGCCAAATATGAGTCTCAGTACAGATAACATCACATCAATTATCTCAACAGTTTAGTAGTCGGGATTATTTTGTACTTATTTGTCTGCTGTTAGAATTGCCTCTTTATGAATACCAGAGTTGGCCAGAAAATGGAAAATATGTTTCAAGAACATTTCCCTGAAACATCGTCTCCATTTTTCATCAAAGTTTCATCTTGATGGAAAATGTCTGATCTGCTTCAGTAAATATGCAAAAATATTGGTCCAAATTCATCTCCAGTGTATTTACTTTTGGTGTATTTCATTTTATAAATGAGAAGATCCAAGGCGTTCAGGATGTTGGAAGACAGTGTATATGTGGTGTTATTGAAACACGGTCTCCATTGTAATTTTATTGCCATGTGCTGAATTGACAGAACACACTGGGGACAATTTTTAACTAGTTTAAACTGGTGTAAGTCCAGCAAATTTACACCAGCTTATCTCTGCTGGGGATTTGTCTCGTGTGCTGTGGGTTATACAACCACAAGGTATATTTTGGCAACAGCCATTTAGTCTGAATGGGTGACCATGGGGCGGTGGCTCAAACACTCCTGAGTTTTAAACCAGGCCTTGCCTTGTGTTTCCTTGGCCCACTCACTTCACTTGTTTGCATCATTTTTCCCATTTACAAAGTGAGACTAGTGGTATATTCTAATCTATTTTCTGGGCATGTTGGGAGGATCAATTGGCTTTTGTCTGCACTTCTAACATGTGAAGAGCAATATAGCTTCTTTTCATTTTTAAATGTAATATTAAACATCAAATGCCTTTGGCACTAAAAAAATAAGCTTCCTATCAAAATTATGTTTTACATCAATGCCTTTTTATGGAATAAAATTATTTTGCAATGTTAGAAAATTTTGAAGTATATTTATCAGACATATGAATCTGGTTCAGAAATACAGTAATGGTGTTTTAGGTATTTTCACTGTCTTTCATAATATATTTTCCTCTACATTAAATTGCATTATATTTGCTTTAGTCAGAGTACGCAAAACATCTCACAATACTTGAATGGTTCCTGAAGCAACTTACAACATGCTAATCATTTTATTCCAAGTCCCACTTAGCTTTCTTAGCAGACTGTCTGAAGTAGCCAGGCTCAAGGAGAAGAGAACTTGGTTCTTTTCAGAAAAGTTGGGAAGAAAGCAGGTGCTTTTCCCTGTTGTCTGTTGCCTTTTGTCTGGTGTCATTGTAAGACACAAAATAATGTGTCAAATAATGCCTTAGACTTTCTCCAGTATTGAGGTTGGTCCAGAGGTGTGGGGAGTGTGTTATGCATCTGGGGCCAAAGGCAAAATTTATGACCTCCCCCCACACCCTGCTGCTGCCGTGAGGCAGACCCCAAACCTGGCGCACAACTGAGCCCAACCCTGGGAGGAGAGGGGAGGGAACCTTGTACCTCATCTTTCCCACCCCCTCCAGTTTGGGGCTGGGCCCCTGCACACACTAACCCACTGGTGGAGATGTAGGAGGGTCGGGCTGGGGGCGGAGACGTGGGAAGGAGGCTCCAGCTGGCTGAGACTGGTGGAGGAAGAGCAGGCGAACTGAGGGATGACAGGGGGAGCAGAGGAGGACTAAATTGGTGCCTCCCTAGTGTGGCACCCAGGGGCAACTACACACCCACCCCTGGCCCTCCTTGCTACACCACTGGGTTGGCCTGGGCAATAAAGATAGAAAGAGGAGTAAACACATTTTACATGCAGAATTGTAATTTGTTTTCTTAATCCTTAATTCTTTAAAACTGAGGAAAGCAGAAAATTTAAAACAGCACTAACAGAAAATTGGGTCAGGGGAACGGAGAGAAAAATAAATCCTTAAAATGAAGCAAAGAGTTTGGTCCAAAGAGATACTGTCTAACATACTGCAGCTAGTTAAGAGTTTCACTGTAAGCTTCTGAGATGGGGAAGCCTTTGCAATATTTTCTTTGAATTGTAAGCATGCATAAAATGGATTCTTGCTGTAAGAGTACAGGCATCAGGAATCTTTCCCTAGAGGGCCTCATATCTGATCCAGTTTCTATCACTTCTTGGGATAGAAGGCTACCCTCCCCGCCTTTTGTTGCAATCCTCCTGCCTACCATGTTTGTTGGGGATGTACTAATTTATTGTTTCTTTAAATGTTGTCACTGCCCCCAATGCTTCTAATGCTTTGTAAATGTGCACAGTGTGGCCAGGTCAGATTCATGTTGGTTAGGTACCAACTGGATGATTATTGTTTAGAAAAGTTGAAAAACTAGGTTCAGGCTTGGTACAAATAGCATTGCTCTCTTTGGGTTTTTAGAGTATCCTTTGTAAATTGATGAGCATGCTACAAAGCAATCACAAACTAGAAAGTCCTCAAAGCATGCTCTCTGAAACAGTCAACATAAAAGTAGGCTTAAGGATGGAGTCATAAAATTTAACCAGCACATTGATTCAAAGGTGTATTTCAGACATGTTAATAACATCCTGGACTGAAAAGCACTAACTGATTTACAACTTTTACGCCTATTTTTTTTTCTAGTTTGTTTGCAGTAATGGCAGAGCCATGCTGGTGCGAGGATATAAGAGACAAGGTGAGTTAGGTAATGTCTTTTATTGGACCAACTTCTGTTTGTGAAAGAGACAAGGTTTTGAGCTCCACAGAGGTGTTGTTCTTGGGTGCTTGAAAGCTAAGAACATAAGAATGGCAATGCTGTGCAATGGAGCCTGAGGTTTAGGGACAGAGCATGAGGCTACATCCCTCACCATACTGGCTAATAGTCATTGAACCCTGGTCTACACTAGGGAGTTATTTTGAAATAACCCCACTTATTTTGAAATAATAAGTGGAGCATCCACACTACCTAGCTCATTGTTTTGAAATAACAGGTTGGTTATCTCAAAATTTGTACTGATGCTTTCCTCGGGGAATAAGCTTATTTCAAAATGATTATTTCAGGAGTTATTATTTTAGTATCCAAAAAGAAGTTTTTCTTCACTCAATGCACAGTCTGGACCTCCTTGCCAGAGGATGTTGTGAAGAATAGGACTTTAACAGGGTTCAAAAAAGAGCTAGATGGATTCATGGAGGTTAGGTCCATCTATGGCTATTAGCCAGGATGGATAGGAATGGTGTCCCAAGCCTCTGTGTCTTTGGAGGTGGGTGACAGGGGAGGAATCACGTGAGGATTACCTTTTGTGTTCCTTCCCTCTGGGCATCTGGTATTGGCCACTGTCAGCAGACAGGATACTGGGCTGAATGGACCATTGGTCTGACCCAGTATGGCCATTCTTATGTTCTTATTATTTCAAATTGAGTTATTTCTAGTGTAGACATGCCCTGATGGACCTATTTTCCATAAACTTATATAATGCTTTTTTGAAAGCAATTATGCTTTTGGCCTTTCACAATATCCCCTGGCAACAAATTCTATAGGTTGGTTGTTCATTGTATTAAGCACTTCCTTATGTTTATTTTTAACCTGCTACCTATTAATTTCATTGAGTGGCCCCTGGTTCCTATGTTATATGAAGAGGTAAATAGCACCTCCCTATTCACTTTCTCCATACCACTTGTGATTTTTATACACCTCTGTCATATCACCCCTTAGTCTCTTTTCAAAGCTGAACAGACCCAGTCTTTTTAGTCCCTCGTCACATGGAAGCAGTAGCATATCCTTAATAATTTTTGTTGCATTTCTCTGTACTTTTTCAATTCTAATATATCTTTCTGGAGAGGGGGAGGACAGAACTGGGCACAGAATTCAAGGTGTGGGCATACCATGGATTTATATACTGGCATCATAATTTTTTTGTGTTATCTATCCACTTCCTAATGGTTCTCACCTTGTTGGCTTTTTTGAGCCAATGTTTCCAGAGAACTATAGTAAGCATTTATACAATGTGGTAGTTATGTTCCTGGAAAACCATGTGTGAAATAAAAATGTGTTACATAAACTGAAGCCTAAATGGGAATAATAGAGTTATGTTCCCAGATATGACAAAGTTGTACATGTTGGGGGTACAGGAGAGAGTGTGGGGCATCAGCTCTGGGAGGGAGTTTGGATACAGGAGGGTCCTCAGGGCAGAGGGTTGAGATATGGGAGGGAGCTTGGGGTGCCGGATCCCGGGGGTACTCATCTTGGATTGCTCCACATAAGCAGAGGCATAGCTAAGCATCTCTATGCACCTTCCCCATCCGTCCCCAAGCACTGAGAGCAGGAGCCGTGCCTGCGGGTGGAAGTAGTGTGCAGAGTTGCCTAGCCATGCCTACACCTCCACCAGGAACAGCAGTTACGGGGAGCTGCCCGAGGTGACCGCCCCCCAAATCCGTCATTTCAAACCCTCCTTCTCTTCCCCAGCCCCTTTTACTGGACAACCTCCCTCACCCAAACTCCCTTCCATGAGCATGCTATATAACAATAATGCTGGCAACCTAAAAATGGGTCACTAAGGGTACGTCTACACTGCAACACTATTTCGAAATAACAAGCGCTGTTCCAAAATAACTTAGTCCGTGTCTACACAGCAGGCAGTTATTTCAAAACAGAGCACTCTTCTTCCCTTATTCCCCGTACAATGAGGGTTACAGGAGTCTGAATAAGAAGTCCTCCAGCTTGACAGCATTTTGACACTATTTTGAAATAAGTGCTGTGAAGACACTCCCTATTTCGAAATATGCTGTTTTGAAATAACGTACACAATTGACGTAGCTCAACTTGCATAGCTTATTTCGAGTTAAGCCCTGGAGTGCAGACACACCCTAAGGAAAAACCATATTATGTCAAAAATGTGCTTATAAATGCACACTATATATGTGTTTGACTCCAAGATCTCTTTTTTGAGTCATAACAGTTAATTTAGACCCCATCATTTTATATGTATAGTTGGAATTATGTTTTCCAATGTGCATTACTTTTCATTTATCAGAATTGAATTTAATCTTCCATTTTGTTGTCTGGTCATTCATTTTAGTGAGATCCCTTTGTAACTCTTCACACTCAGCTTTGGACTTAATTATCTTGAGTAATTTGTATCATTTGCAAACTTTGCCATCTTACTGTTCACTTCCTCTTCCAGATCATTTATGAATATGTTGAACAGCACTGGTCTCACTCCAGTTTTTTGGAGGACCCGGGTGTTTACCACTTTCTGCTGTGAAAACTGATAATTTATTCCTGCTTTTGTTGTAACCAGTTTCTGATCCAGAAGAGGATCTTCCCTCTTATCCCATGACTGCTTGTTTTGCTTGCCTCTTTCACCAACAGAAATTAGTCCAATAGAAGGTATCATCTCACTTGCCTTGCTTCTCATTTTAAGTTGTTTTTCATTTTATTTTGTGTTATTTTGCATTTTCAAAAAAAACCGTAGGGATCTGATAATAATCATGCTACAGACATTAATGTATGTGTTATAGACGGTTAGAAAGTTTTGGTGGTCCCTGGATCACAGACAAAATTATAGATGAGCCAGTTCAACCCCTATTTTTCCTTGAAAACTTGGATCATTTTAATGAACCTTGGATGGTCAACTAATTCCCACAGAGAAGAACATCTCTTGTTTGCAGAATATTTATGCTCTTGTTTTCAGATTGTTATGCTCTTTCGTTTTCCAGATGAAAAATGCTCTGCACGGTTTAACACAATGTGCTCTTGATTTCCCTTCCTGTTCCTTTACTTTCAAATGAATAATTTTCATCTGCCTTTCACCCAAGAGCACATCATTGTAGATTCACTTGTCTCTCCAGATTGTTTAGTTAACATGCTCACTGATATCAGGTTAAAGAAAAAGGTGAATGAGACTACTTAAAAGCCTCATTAACGGCTGCCTTCTTAACGCACAGAGTCTAAGTGCTTATCCGAAATTACTTTGCAAAGATAATAGGCTACGTCTAGACTGCATCCCTCTGTCGAAAAAGGGATGCAAATCAAGCACGTCGAAATTACTAATGAAGCCGGGATTTAAATATCCCGCATCTCATTAGCATAAACATGGCCGCCGCTTTTTTCGAAACGGAGTTTTTTGGGGAAAAAACCAGCAGTCTAGATGCGTATCTGTTGAAAATAAAGCCTTTTTTAATAGATCTTGTATTCCTCAAAAAATGAGGTTTACAGGATCTGTCGAAAAAGGCTTTATTTTCGACATATCTGCGTCTAGACTGCCATTTTTTCAAAAAAACTCCGTTTTGAAAAAAAGTGGCGGTCATGTTTATGCTAATGAGGCATGGGATATTTAAATCCCAGCTTCATTAGCAATTTCGACGTGCTTGATTTGCATCCCTCTGTCGACAGAGGGATGCAGTCTAGACGTAGCCTGTATAGTGAGAGCAAAGATGAAAATAGTCATCTAATAAACATAATATTCTATAATGATTTATTTTATTTTTGTGGTTTACTTACAATTTTCCTATATAGTAATATGTTTCATGTTACAGTGAAGAAGGAAAGAAAGAAAGAAAGAAAGAAAGAAAGGAAGACCTACTTAATTGATGGAAAGAGACGTTAGAACTATTTATGTGCAATTTGTTAGTTACACACTAATTAGAACCAATATGAATATCAAATATATTTATATATATTTTGTGTCTAAAATTGAAGACTTGAAATAGAACAAAGTGTCTTGATATTCCCCAGGTTGTCAGCTCCCCATATATTACTGTATTTCTATTGTTAGAGAGTTATGTTACTACATTTCTTATAGTACTGTGTTTCCAAAAGCAAGAACCCATTAGCTTGATGATTCTGGGTATGGTTTCCTGAATCAATACTAGTTCTTTAGCAGTGACATAGTAGCAGACAATTGCATAATGAAGCTGTCTGTCTTTATTTACACAATGTATTTTTGTATTCACTAGGCCAGAAAGAATAGTTCTGTGTAGCAGCTGTCATTGTATTTTTTTGCTTATCTCTGTCCTATCTGCCAATGTTATAATTCACCAGCTGACACCCGTGTTGGCAGAGGCCAAGTGCAGTTATTCAGTGCCAAAGCAACAACAGTGCTCTGAACTATGACACAATTCATCTTAGTTCTAGTTAGCAATGGGGGATTCTTCTGGCTTTTTTACTGTCTGTCTATATACTTCAGGACTATTTGGGGTACAGTGAAAGCGATTGCTGAGAAACAGTCGCAGCTCTGTTACACACCATGGAAACAGGCCATAGGGAAGGAAGACAGGGATAGTTGTAAAGACTGGTGGCAAGAGACCAGAGATCTGGGGGGGAAAAATCCTGCTTGTTTAATTTTGCAGAATTGAAAGGGTCAGAGTTGATGGCAAAAGATACACTAGCATTCAACTCACTCCACGAGGAGGGTTGAAGTTTAACATTTGACACTTCTGATTGTGGCTTTATCCTGTAACTCCTCTCATTACCTCTGTCGGGAGTGTTGACTGAGTCAGGACTTGAGCTGGAAAAATACACCAAATAGTGAATAACAAATATTCTTGCAAATAATACCTGCAGATTCACATGTCTATCATGTTTTACTCTTTTCATTAGTGTTTTCAGGAACATACATACAAAAGG
Organism: Pelochelys cantorii; assembly: GCA_032595735.1. NCBI lineage: Eukaryota > Metazoa > Chordata > Testudines > Trionychidae > Pelochelys > Pelochelys cantorii. The sequence continues at coordinate 84,154,078 of CM064328.1, forward strand.
CTTTGTTTTATTGTTCACTGAGTGTTCATAGAAAGCAGTAATGTCTGAATATGCATTTTCTATAAGGGCTCCTAAAATCTACTGTTCATGATGTAATCTGTATCCCGCTCTGTACCACTCCTTGGAGGATGGAAGACTATTACTACTGCCAGTTATTCATCCAAAGCATGTCGATGTGAAAAAATTGCGCTTAAATCACACGAAGAACAGAAACTTCACTGGTGTCAGCTCTAGTTCTCCATGCTGTGGACAGCACCAAAGCTGTCTGGCTAGACCAGGCACATAGCTATGGGGTGAATCAAAACAATATTGATCTGTATCCTTGTAGCAGACTATGGAATCCAGTGGGAAATGACAACCCATCCTTGGTGAACAGAGGGAGATGACAATCCCCATCAACCTCCCACTTCTTCTGTTCCATGATACTGCTTGTTTGGTTACATCTGAGATAGTCATCTGGTTCCTCTCCCTCTGGGCAGTTCCATCGATGTGACACCTGCACATTATACATGTAGTGGATACCCCTGAATGCACCTGTCTTCATTCAAGTCAATGGCAAGATTCCTATTGCTCCAATGAGCCACACTGCTTCAATAACCTGCAGGGGGGAGGAAAGAGAAATCAAGGTGCTATGGGTTTAACATGCTTGAGCTCTCTCATCCTGAGCAGCTCTTGGGGTTATGACTGTGGAGAAGATCGGGAACCCCCTTCCCACCTTCCCAGCTGAGTCTCAGGAGTCGATGTGAAGGCTCTGTACGTGGTGATGCTAAGGAGCTATGTCCCTGTATTACTATAGCCTATGTGTTGCATTCTAAGGGTATGTTTACACTGCAGCGAAACACCCTCAATTCGCTCATGCTAGCTGACCTGGGCTTGTGAGGCTAGGGCCTCCGAGCTATACAATTGCCATGTAAATATTCAGGCTCAGTCTGGAGCCTGGGCTCTGGGACCCTCTCCCCTCACAGAGTCCCATAGCTCAGTCTCCAACCCAAGCCTGAACATCTACATGGCAATTTTATGGACCCAGAGCCTGAGCCCCATGAGCCCACGGCAGCTGGAGAGAGCCATCTGCAGGTAATTTATAGCACGATAGGCATTCCCTAAGCTGAATAAAAACAAGAGACAAAACAACTGCCAGCAACAAAACCATCAGCAGTAGCAAAAGAAAACTATCTAAAAATATTGATAAACGTTCTTTACTGCTACTGTAAAAGCCATGTGATGCTTAATTACTGCTACAGAGTAGTGTAATCAGTAATTGGGAAACTAGGGTTGGGGAAACATGTGACAGACAGACCTTCTGATGCCAACCAACAGCAGCCACAGAGGATGCACAGAGTTTTATAGGGATCCCTTTGGTGAATGTACTATGCATATACCTAACCCAAGGACAGCATGTAAGGTCTCTATCAAGAGCCAGTAGTTCACTAGTTCTCATAATCATTTCAAAATATATATGCTGATCATATTCAAAGAATTAGGTAGCTATACAGGAAACTACATTCCAAAGCTCGAGTTAAAGCAGTAACCACGAAGTGACCTGTTGACAGTAGCGGATATAGGGCAGAGCGAGCAGGGCGGCTGCCCTGGGCCCTGCGCTTCAATAGGCACCACGCACGTGCTACTACCTGTCGGCTGTGGCCATGGCACATGCGCAAAATTGTGCTGCCCTGGGCCCAGCAAGACTCTCATCCGCCCCTGCCTGTCGAGTTAAAGCAGTAACCAAGAAGTGATAGGTTCCTTTCAAGCAGCAGGTAGCAGAGTAAGCAGATTTGCATATGAAACCAAAAGCTGAGTAAACGATCGCAAATTCAACAAGAGAGAAGCTACAGGGGGAAAAAATCAGTGGAAGAAATTCTGTTTATGAAAAAGAACAAAGAACTGTCCTGCTGTATTTCCTGGTGCCAAGAGACCCTGAATCTTTCACTTGGGAGACAAGCTGACTGCATGACTTGTCTTATGAAAAAGGGATCGGAGCCTGCCTGGGTGGAAGGCACTGGTGAGCTTTATTAAACATCAGCGTATCCAGTTAAATATACCTAGGTTCTGAAATACAAGTGATTATTTTATTTTTATTTTACATTTAATCTTTTATTTCCAATACTTCTGCTTGCTATCACTCAAATCTCTCTATTTTGTTAAATAAAATTTTACTTGATTTCAATATAAACAATCTTAGTACCATAGGTGTGTAACCAAAGGGTGCCGGGGGCATGGTTGAAAATGGTTTCCAACATATACAGGGTTTACAGTTTGGATCAATGGCTCTCAGTGTCTCCATACTACAAATTGTTCCAGCTCTCTTGCAAAGCACTGTGTGGTAAGTGGAGTGGTGATGTGCAGTGTAACTAGGAAGGTGGGGTGTGCTGGCCCTGTGGGAACAGCGAGTCCATAAATATAGTGGCCAGTGGTCCAGGAGCTGGACCATCCAGAGAGAAGGGCAGAGGGCTCAGTGGTTGGAGTGTGTCAATCACCAACCTGTAGTGGCACAGGCATAGGTCTAGGGAGAGGTCCTTGTGTGCCTGTGACTGTTGAGTTGGCTGACTCCTAACAGGCATACATGAGGCTTCCTCATGCTAGCAGCAGATGGTACAAAGGTGCCTCACAGCCCTGAGTACTCCCAGGAGCACAAAACAGCAGCAATATAAAAATAGCAGCAGTATAAAAATAATATGAATGCTTCATATGTTAAGGGTGATCAGACCTTTTCAATGCTGTGTTGGGGCACTTCCACAGTCCAGAAGCAGAAGTCACACCTGACAGAGGATGCTGTTTTGCAAAGATTGCCACATGGAAGATGCTGCTGACCCACCCTCATCCAGTGGGGGTGTCACACCAGTGGGTGTGCCCATTCAGTCCCAGTGAAGCTATCAGCTGCAGTGAAGCCAGACAGATGAGGTCTGGACTGCAAGGTGAGTGTCCTAAGCGGTCGGTGGTTATGATGAGCTTTGGCTTGCCTTTTGGACTTTTGCAATTTTGCTTTTTGGCTATTTATGGGCATCTTTTGGAGATTTTAGGGCTTGTTATTGTGGAAAAAAATGACAACTGGAGTATCTCAGGGAGTGGCAATCATAGGGTCTATTGGGCTGCATGCAGCTGAAAACCCTATCAGGGGCTGGATACACTTGGACCACCTTGTATGCTTAAGGCTGTACTTTTCACAGCTGCCACAGCTAGATTCCATGATTTCCATATTTAAAAAAAAAAATCTTTGACTTTTGTCATTTGGCATTTCTGCTGCCCATTTCACTACAATCCGTTTCCTAAAAAATGCCATAATAAAAACTACAGCCCTATATATGATTATGGTAAATACTGAGGTTGCTGCTTTTACCGTTGGAGATACTTTCATATGCTCTATTTGTACCAAATCAAAAGAATCGGAAGGACAAATTTACATCTTCATTTTGCAAGCATTTGGAGTCAAATTCCTGATAACTATAAATAATGGTAAATAAAATATCCTAGTCCCAGGAGAAATACTTGGAGACCATTAAAAGTACTTTAACTGAGGTAAGGAACTAGATAAATGATACTTTTAAACAAAAGTTCTTCTGGCATGTGCACTCTTCCCAATGATTTCTGACCTTGTTTCTCCCTTGCAAAGGCATGGAGCCCAATGTTTGTGGCAGGCCTTTGCAAAAACTGTTGACTTCCACCATGCCAAAAAAGAGATAAATGGTTTATGGTTTCCTTGGGGCTATGCTGGAAACTTTGAATAGTGAAATTAACCAAGTTGAAGAACATATGGAAGAATTCAGGAAATATGGAAATAGATATAAAGAAAGAGAAGGATGAGTTAACAACTCTTGAGGCCTCCAAGTTTTGGCAGCACATTTTATTTTTGCTGCCCTCAGAAAGATGACTATAGAGAGGTAGCATAGAAAAGAAAAAATCTCTGAAATTCAAGGAGTAATGCAGATTGCTGAGACACTATTAAGATGAATGAAAATGTTGTGTCTAAAGCACTGTTCTGTAAGAGGAATCTTTAGATACTGGAAGATGATGTATAATCCTGACAACATCAAGGAAAAGGGGTTTGCCTCTAAAGTGACAACATCTTGTATGTATGAAAAATGGGACAAATTCAGATGCCCAACAGTCACTTTCCTCCCATTTTCAATTACATGGACAGGAGGAAATAGCTAAACATTGGTATGCAGGAGCTATGCTCCACTCTACAGAGGAAACTGTACAAGGCTAAAATGTCCATAGCCTGGACAACATAGCCACATGTGACACACAGGAGAAAAGTGAGGAAAGACACAGAGAGAAGCTTCTGTGACCAATGTGACACGGTGAACACCCTACTCACATTGGTGAGCAGTATCGGAGGGGTAGCCGTGTTAGTCTGAATCTGCAAAAGCGGCGAGGAGTCCTGTGGCACCTTATAGACTAACCGCAGTGTTGGAGCATAAGCTTTCATGCATCTGACGAAGTGGGTCTTTGCCCACGAAAGCTTATGCTCCAACACTTTGGTTAGTCTATAAGGTGCCACAGGACTCCTCGCCGCTATTGGTGAGCAGTTACTCACAGGAGCAGTGCCATAGATGTCCAAGTCTTGAAGACTCAAAGGCAATGGAGTGATAACTGCTCACAATCTGCATCTCACACGGTAATGATCATTTTATAGTGTTCTTTGCAGCTAACTGAGATCCTCCTTTCAAAACACTACCCTACTAATCCTGGGACTCTCAGAGTAAAACTATGCTATATCTGATATGTTTTTTAAAAAGAAAAAGAATGGCAACCCCCTGGTAAATGTTATCAAGTGCAGATCCCAGTATTTGCTGATTTACTGAAATATTCACTTCTTAAATAAGAGATAAAATGACAAGACATCTGGAAAAACAAGTTAAATGTTATCTTTGGGATCACTGTCTTCCTTAGAAATTATCCTTTGAGCAGCTATTCAATCAGTAACCTAAGAACAAGGGAAGATATCCTTTTTTACACCATCAAATGCTTTATACATGGTTATTTACTGCCAGCTGTTCATATTAAGAATTACAAAGATTCACAAGGTACTACAAGTGTGTGGTAGGTAATAAATCTGCCAAAGATTATGGAGGTTTATATATTTTAACATACTATGATGTGACCTTAATCTCTCTAAGTCTAAGAAAAAAGAAATTCTGCCTCTTTATAAAAGATCCATTATCTATTTGTAGATAATACTGTTTGCTATTTAATTCTGACGTCAAATCTTATTTTTCCTGAGAGATATTTGGCATGTAGCATAGAAAGATATAAGAGAAAAAATATGACTTGTGTTGTATAATAAAACAGAACCAAATATTTATGATGTGATGAAAAACCTCTAAAGATCTTGAGAAAGGTTCATTTAAAAAAAACGATTCACCGATGATGACTAATGCATGTTAACAGAAAGTATAATTTGCAAAATTACAAACATATGAAAGTATCAGGACAGAACATCTTGTTTGTGTCTGCTGTTTCCTGAAGAGAATTCAGAATATGGATTATTTCTGGTTTTCTGATTCCAGACTTAAAGTAAATAAATATCCCCAGCAATGCTGAATAATGGAGGCTTAATTCCCTAAGCATTTTGCAGAATCACACGTGATGGTGCAACTCATACAAGCAGTCTAAAGATAACAGACAGGAGAGGAGCTGAATGAAATGGCCAACATTTATGTAGGAAGTAAAAAGATAATGGAGACAAATATTGCTCAAAAAGATATGAAATCAAAATATAACTAAATATTCCCCCAATCATGCTATTTTGGAGAAAAGTGTTCCCAAACAGTGTGTAGGGTGAAAAATGACTTCCACCTCCTAGCAGTAGCTTATCCTTTGGGGCATGAATACTGAGGGAGGGTTGTGTTGGGGTTAATCACGCCTTCTCAGTCCTCTGCTGGAGGCCTCAGCCCCCCCGACATCCCTCGGTTCAAGGAAATCCATTGAGACTGGGCTGCCTACAAGACTTAGTTCTCCAGAGGACTAGAATGACCAAGAGGAAATGACCAATCAGGAGTCAGTTGACTAGTTAAGAAAGCTTGCCTGCTTCCTCTTAAAGGGGCATTGTATGAGACTGGAATGGAGGAGCAGCTCCTCAGTATTGAGATGTTCAAGGCCTCAGCCTCTGAGGGGTTTTTCTTGGGAGTGGGGAGATTGTTGTTTAGATGGGCAAATATTCTGAGTTTTGTTATCTTTGTTAAATGCTTGGAGACTGATATTGAGCTTATGGCATGGGCCTTTCTGCTCTGGGTGTGCAGTCACAGCAAGGGGTCCCGCAGCACCACAGTTAGCACTGGTAGGGCAGATGCACAGTATCACCTGACCTTATGGGGCCGAGTCTGGCTAACAATCTCATGTTAGTAATTTCCCACCGGTGGGGAGGAAGGAGAGGCAGTTTCCGATTACAGACAAGACTCTAAAGAAGTCTAACCAATGCACATTGGTTCAGGGGGGCACTCTAAATCAATTAGCACTTTCCACATTCTGCTCTGTAATCTTTTTTTGTGGTGGATGTTCTGACTTAGATACTCTGTATCCAGATTTATGATGGCAGAAGAAATCGAATTTCTGCCTCGGCAATAATATTATTCTAGATTCCTCATCCAATCCTATAAATAGATTTTTAAAATAAGGAACATGGTATCTACAATAATAATATTAATGAATGATTAATACTTAGGGCTTTCAAAATGCTGCTCAAACACTAACCAGTTAATGTCAGCTTGAGTTTTGAAATCTTGGATTTTCTGACAGAAATTTAGCATTAAAGTTCCTAATGTTGAATTCCACTTTGCTTAAGCAAAACAAAAACAGTACATAGTATTCATCTTCCTGAATACTAGACTCCAAAACCAATGAAAACAGATGATACTATCTAGATGCTCCTGCAGACATACCCTGAGAAAAATATTAAAGCTCAGTGGGGAATTAATGTTCCTTATATTGCATAAAGTATTCCCAAAGTATCTCCAAAGTGCCATTGTTTATATAAGCTCAGTGGTCAAAATCCCAGAAAAAAAAGAGAGTACAGCACAAGGATAAAACCTCACACAGCTGGTTGATTCAGGGATACAGGACAATGTCTATAAAATTTCCCATTGGGCTGTTTTATTATGTACTTAATATGATCTATACTTAACGGTTTGGTTATTTTGTGGAATTTTACGTCCACTACCTTTGCTCTTTCTCCCAGACTCTGCATCACTATTGTATTCTTTGCCATTTTCACAACTGTCTGGGAAATACTACAGAACATAAATAAGTTAAATGAGAGGTATGTTTTGCTATGTATATAATACAAAATACACTTGGCCTCTTATCTATCCTAAATATACTCTAAACCTGGGTCTGAGGTTTTTAGAACTTAGTAACCTTCTGAGCACATGGAAAAAAATTCTTTTGTTTGAATGGCTTGGGGGAAGGCTGAAAGCATGGAAGTGCTTTTCCTGGTGAGGGGAGGGAGGACTTTGTCCTCTGCTTTGACTTATTGGCTGCCTCAGGTTATCTGAAAGAGGGCTTAGCAGTTAATTCGAAAAAATGTCTAACAGAGCAATTAGTACAATAGATTTTGAGTAGGAAAGTTAACATGACAGAATTTCAGGTGTAGCAATTAGAGCTGATCAATATTTTTAAAAATAAATCCCCCCAAAAAAACATTTTCTTTCTTTCTTTCTTTTTTCTTTCTTTCTTTCTTTTCTTTTGAAAATTTTCAAAATGAAAAATTTCAGCATCTTGAAAATTTTCAAGTTTGTGGTAAAAATCTAAATTTGTCTCCCTTTTTAATCTATTATACCCTCCCTTTCTTTCCAGTGGGAAAAAAGGGGGAAATGTGTAAAAACAGTGTTTTCCTTCACCAAAATGAAAATAAATTTTAAAAAATTAAATTTAAAAAATGAACAAAATGGAAGAAAATTTTAGTTATTTTGAAATAGCTTATATAATATACTTATCTTTTGGGCCAAGTCTAGTGGCAGTTAGACATGACACAAGGTCTCCATGTCACAAGATACAAAATTTCATTGAGGATGATGTGGAACCATTTCTCTACCATGCCAATCAATGTTAACTGTTATGGGATGGATACCCTGTCATGAACTAGAAATGGTTAATAGCTATGCTTGGGCTCAGTTAGCCACACACGATGCACCTGTGATGGGTTTAGTCCTAAAATGGGAAAACTAAGCAGCTGAGGATGAAAAGAGCAGAAGAGTGTATATGAGCTAATTCTGCTAAGAGCAAGTTGCCTTCTGGAAGGCAAGGAACTAGAGACCATTACTGAATCAGAGTTAGTTGCTAGAACCAAACCAAACCAAACCAAACCAAACCAAAAAAAACCCCAGTGTCTCAAACTAAATTCTCTGAGTGATAGGTGTGGAGCTAGAGGGTAACTGGAGATCATGTACTGGAAAAGGGGCTGAAGGTATATCTTGGCTGGGTATAAGATACCTTTGTTTCATATCTGTTAGGACCCTGTTTTGTAAGACTCCTTCACCCTACCCCACTTCACCCCGCCTCACCTCAAAGGATTGAGTGCTTTGAAATAATTTGTAAAGAAGGCTAAGCTGATATAAGGGCTGGGTAGACTGAAGAATGTGTGGGGTTGGGAATTGAAACAGAATTCTTGCAGGACCATCATGTGCTTCAAGGGGGTGTACTTAACGGGTGAGCTTTGTCACAAACAGTTTTTAAATTAAACTCAGAAGAACAGTTAAGTATTTTATTTCAATATCAACATGATATTCAGACAACCCACAAATATACTTTAGCTATTTTATCTACAAAACAATACATATTCTAGAAACTAACAACAATATAGTAATTCTACTCATTAATAGAAAAAGTTGCATAAATCCAGCAACATTAAAAAAACCCTTTAAATGGTTACAATCCTAAAAGGCAAATAAAGCTCAAATTACAATAGAGAAAATGAGGAGATACAGAATCATCCTATAGGACATGGTCATCCAACCAAAGACAAAATTAAAGATGTCTTGGAAGGAGGGTGTCACGTTGGTGACTATGGTAGATCACTATTGATTTTTCTTGGGTAAGGACTGCTTGTTTAGCCCAACCTAAAGAAGTCTAAAGGGAGATATTATTGCATATAAATACACCAGAGGAATGAATACCAGGGAACACGGGGCTTTATTTGAATGCCAATGTGGACATATGCACAAATAGATATAAACTAGCCATTGATAAGTTTTCACATACAATTAGATAAAGGTTTCTAACCGTCAGAGGAGTGAATTTCTGGAACAGACTTCCAAGGGGAGCAGTGGGGCAAAACACTTAACTGGCTTCAAGACTGAACATGATAAATATATGGAGAGAATGGTATGACAGGACCAGGCAAACTGACAGGGCAGGACAAAAGGGGCAATTGCCCAGGGTGCTGAGCAATTTAAAAGAGCCTGGGGACCATAGTTCCCTCTAATGTGTGCACCTGCATGGCTGCATACAAAAAAGTCTCTCCCTGCCCACCGCCTTCGCAGAGCCATGCAGCAGCGTGCCAGTGGAAGCAGGTGAGCTGGTGGTGGTGGTGGGCGAAGTGGGGGCTCAGCCAGGCAGCTTCTTGCTGTCCCCAACTCCCCAGGGCTGTCTCGAGGACCACGTAATAACTGCCCAGATGCTCTGGGGGTTGGGGCCAAGGCCACATGGCGACAACGGCTCCTCTGGTGGCCGGGGCCTGGGCCACATAGCAGCAGCGGCTCTTCCAGCGGACAGCCCAGGGCCGCATGGTGTCCACGGCTGCTCCGGAAGCTGGGGCCAGGACCGCATGGTGGCAGCTGCTCCTCCAGCATCTGGGGCTGTTCCGGCTTCACTGGATGGTGGATAAATCAATTAACTTATATTAAACTAAACGTACATACCATACAAATTTACAGGATACATAATTGATCCCTTATTTAAAAAGCATCAAGGACATTTTAAGACTGAATCACAGGCAATCAGAATCAGCACAGACTCTTTTTGAAGCACCCAGGGTATGTGCAGAGCTCCTGGCAAAGTGGCTACTATGTACATAGTTCCCCTGTATGGCCTCCAACTTGGGGCTTAAATATTGAGTGTGGTTGATGGCCACATTACTGGTGCACTTCATCCTTAATGCATAGTACTGACTGACAAAACTATTGCATATGTAATATGAAGAGAACAAAAGAGTAAATTGGCAAATTAAACAAAAAATATAAAGGATTTGGAGAGCTAATGATGAACCTTTAGCTCTAATACATTATTCAGAGAACTGATGGAAATAAAATGTGAATTAAATTCACAACAGGCCAAACAGAGTTCTGATTTCCATCATCTAGAACCAAATTATATGATCCAAGAGATAGGACCCTGAAGGCTTTTAGTTGTATGTTGAAGAGGTAGGCAACTTTCCAAGTGCATTTCATTCCTCACATCCTAAATGATGTAGTGCCAACAGTCCCATAGGACTGGAAGGGAGATCATCTGTTCCAGCTGGGGGAGGATCTGGGCAAGGGCTATAAACAGGAAGTTGGCTACTGAAAATTTTGCAATATTAATTTTCTTTCATTTGACTTCATATTAAATAAACATTTAGAATCATGCACCTTGTTAATTATCCCTTGTTTTAGCATTTTTTCTTTCATAACATTTTACAAAATATATATAAAATATTTGTTGATAAGGTGGTGATAAGGTGGGTGCCACATTAGAGGGATCACTGCTGGGGACCCCAGCTGCCACCAGTGCCAGAGTAGCTGCAACAAGTAGCTGGGAGCCTCAGGCTCTTTTAAATTGCCCACCAGTGCAACCAGCAGTTTGCTGAGCACCAACCAGGTCAGACACCGCCCAAATGTCAAGTCGACCACATCCACACAGGTACAGCTTATGGGTGTGTAGGCGGCAAACAACTGTTTTGCCCTGGGGCCTGGAATTGCTGTTGGAGGGCTTGGATTGGGCTGCCTACAATGGCATATGGCCGGCCCATCAGTAACTGCCAATAGTAAAAATCCCCAAGTGGGAAGCAGGATCCTAGATGGGCAGGTCTCTAAGTTACTGTACTTTCCCATGTATCTGGTTGATGGGTCTTGGCTACATACTCGGGGTTGAGAAGGAATTCTCCCATTGGTCAGATTGTCACAGACCCTGGGAGTTTTTTGCCTTCCTTTGCTGGGAGCCCCAGGCCCTTTTATACTAGTGTTAATGGTCACTTGCAGCTTTAACCTAGTGTTAATGGTGAATTCTCTGTAACTTGAAGGTTTTGAGTAACTCAGCCAGAGATAAGAGCTCTATTAGATTATTGCGGAAATGAGTGGGTTCGGTTTTCTGGCTTGCAATGTGCAGGAGGTCAGATTACGTTATCAGGATGTTTCCTTTTGGCCTTAAAAGTCTATAAGTTTATGTGTTTGCAAGTGGCTGGGGTGTGTCTGTGAGAGAAGGTGATTTTGTAGTTGTATGACTTTATTCTGTATTTCTTGAAGTTTGAGATTTGGAGTTGCTTGCTATTTACCTTTCGCAAGCTAAGCTATTTTTATGGCATTTTTTGCACGTTTGAGTAAGGCATATTTTGTGTGCGTTCCATGAGTCCAGAAGCTGCCAACTCTAGAAATTCAGGAAAAATAAAAGTTATGTTTTGTGGATGACTTCTCTGCCTGAGAAAAGTGTGACTAGACTCTTTCTATAGTAGCTTAGACTGGAGTTAAACATAAAGTAGGTAGCAGACAAATATCTGTAAATCTTTAATTTCTGCTAACACTGCAACAGTTGTCACTCTTGATGCTTTGGCAGATTGTTTGGTGGAGTAGGAGAAGATAGATGGGATGGGCAGCTGTTAAACTACTATAATTAAGATGTTGGTAACCAGCACTAATAGTTTTCTTTTGTAGGAAGTATTCTTTTTATGGATGATACTACAAACACAGGCTATGTGTTTTTTTGGAAAAATGGCAGTTTTTATGAAAATATTTCAATTACGTACACACTGAAATCTCATTCTTTCAAAAAAAATTTAAAAGAACTGAGGGTTTTTTCTGACATCGGTAAACCTCTTTCTACGAGGAAGAAGCCTTTTTCTGAAAGAGCTCTTTTGGAAAAAGGCATGTGTGGACGGGGAAGAGAGAGTTCTTTCACAAGAAGAGGAAAGAGGAAAAAGCATAGGTGCCCTGGTGGCCACTCTGTCCATAGTAATCACAGTTTGCATGCGAGAGAGTGTCCATTCAGTGTGGATGCTATCTGTTGAAAAAGCAAATCACTTTTTCGATGCGCTTTGGCAGTGTGGACGCTCTCTTTCGGAAGAAGTTTTTTCGGAAAATCTCTTCCGGAAAAGTTTCTTCCAAAAGAAGCCTGCAGTCTAGACATAGCCACATTGAAAATAGTAGTGAAAGTGGTGGTAGCTTGCCTTTCGACCTTTTATTTGGGTGATGAACCTCAAGAGATCTGATTCAAGAGCCTACAGCAAACTCTCTCTTCCATGGTTTTCTTTTTCATTACAGTTGACATTTTTAATAGACCAAGAGCCTTGTTTTTGATTTTTGCATCCATCAGCATAAATTAGGAGATATTCTTCTGTAGTCAGTAGAGTTAGACTGTATAAAGTCAGAGTAAAGTGAGAGCAGAATCAAACCCCATGCACTCTATTTAATCAGGCTGGGAAAAGTGGTTGAAACGATAATGAAACATGAAAAACAGCAAAGAAAGTATGAAGAATGGAAATTACAAGCTTATAGCAGGAGCATGTTGTGGTGCACTGAAATTAAATTAAGTGTTCAGAAAAGCTGAAAGTGAATTCAATTCTGCCTGCCCAATGCCCGGAGAATGAAAACAATTCCTTGCAGTAATAGCCTAAACACAGACATAAAAGCCCACTGGATGCCAAATGAAGCAATTTTACTTTGCCATTTCAGTCTCCTCAACCCACCCTTTCCGCAGGCAGACACTTACTCTACATGCAGGCTAGAGAAAGAGAGGCTTGATATAGCATATGTACAGGCAAAACACTACCTTTCCAGGAAAAGCATTTTTTTTCAGCACAAAAAAATGTTTTTTTAATGAAAATAGCTTTCCTATAAACAAGTGGCATCTGTGTGTGTGAGGAAGGGTGCAATGACTGCATTATCCTGAAGTGATACAGAGGACAATGTTTGGCCTTTCATATGCATCAGGGGAGAGGACAATATGAGAGGAAGAGGGTGCAGGGTAATGTGTGTATCATTGGAGGAGCAGGGTGTACATCCCGGTGCTCTTCTTTGAGCATTAGGTAGGAGGCCTAGCTGCTCTGCCTGGTGGCACTGCATGGCCCTGAGGAAATATGGTGAGGCAGCTTGGTAGTATGAACAGTCATGAGTCTCACTATCAACAGGCTCCTCCCACCCCAAGAGTGCTACTGTCCTCAGCCTCTTGAACTATCCTTGTTTTGTCTCTGAAATCCTCCTCCCTCCCCCCTCTGCCCCTGCATTGATCGTTCCTCCCTGCCACGGGAGGGAATGATTCTCCCCAGAAACATCCTAAATAGAGACATATATTTCAACAAGGACAAGAACTGAAAATGTTCCCTACAAATGTGTGTAGCAGAGCTGAGGTAATGTTTTTTTCGAAACCAAAGCTTCTTCAATTCCTTTCTGTTGGATACTTGACTTTTCTCCATTATAACGTGGGGGGGTTTTCCATGAAATGTCCCACTTTTTTAAAAAGACAACTAAAAAGCTATGGGGAAGCTAAAGGGGAAAAAGAAACATAATGCTATTGGAATGAAAAGGAGATTCAGCACAGCAGTACCCCTCTTAGAAGTAATACATTTCTGTAGTATTGTGTGACTTAGTATCATGGAATCACTTGAGCAGTTCAGAACCACATGGACTAGGAAAATATAAAAACATCCTATAAGCTCTATGGCTCGAAGCTCTGAAGAATAGGAAGCTTGGTAGAGACACCTATAAATGATCAGAGCAAAAAATAGCCCACAGCTGCTTGAGATTTCCAGCTGGACATGGGTTCCATCGGGGAGGGAGTACCTGTTGGTGAGCAAGGCAAAACCTGTGGATGAGGCAGGCCTCATTTGCAATTCAATCAGGCACAGTTGGGTTAGGGAACCTGGATAGGGCTAGAAAGAAAAGTGGCTCCTACTTTCTGCTGATAGGGCCATTCTGATGGTAAGGGCCCTGCATGCCACTAATTGCTCTTTGAAAAGCTGAGCTAAGGCAGCTCTCATTTAGTAGCTATTGTACAGAGGCAGCTGATGATACAGAGCTGAGGCAGCTTCAAGGTGACAGCAATTTGTGCAGGCCTCTCTACTTAGCTATCAAAGCTGAAATCACCCTACCTGGGTCAAGTGGCAGAGGCTCCAGGGCAACCCAGGCAGCACTTTGGAGCTACAGACCTACACACTTGAATTCCTGAGTTCCACAACAAACTGAGTGGGGGAAGTGTATAGAAGGGACAGAATGTATTAGCTATTCACAACAATAAAAGGAGAACTGGGGTGGGACTACTGTGAGATACTGTAGGAGTGAGAGTCTTACCCTAATAGATATTAGTGAGTTAGTAACTTCTGAGAACTTGTCTCTTGCTGCACCGGAGATCAATCTTCTGGTGTTTGTTTTATCAGTTAAGACCCACTAAATCAAATGCTGAGGATACTGCCAATTGGTGCTGGTACTCTTTGCAGTCGCTTGCTTGTCTACCTCGATGAGGGACAGCAAAGCAGTCCTCTCTAGGAGTGCCCTGAGTGCCCGCACTTGGGACACCATAGCACTTGGCCACATGGAGCCAGAGCTTCCCCTGGGCATTCTGGTGCATCTCGTGGGGTCATTTGCCATCAGCCTGGCTGCACTTGCTGCAGGCTGCCATCCGGGGGGGATCCATTGGGGAGCTGTCAGTATCCAGGGGGCCCTGTGGGAGAGCTTCCACCCCAAGGAGCACTAACAGTCTCCCTGGTCTGTCCCACTGGGGGCTTGTGCCCCATTCCTCCCTCGCGTCCTTCCACTTACCTCTCCCTAGCCCCCCCTTACTGATGTCAAATAAAATACACTTTTTTTCAAAAATAGAAACTCTGTTTATTTAACAAAACGGTGGGGGGGGGGATGAACCTCTGGAGAGACTGGGGAAAGGAGGCGGGAGACGGGAGGAGAGAAGGTGGGAGAGAGGAGAGGGAAAACTGGGAGAAGGGAGCTGGAGGGGGGAAGCAAGGAGAGGAAGGGGAAGGGGAAGCTCAGTGCTCAGGGGTGGGGGTCTCGTCGGGCCACATATCTCCCAGCATGGCGGGTGCGGGGGCCTCGGCATTCCCGGGGGGATGGGGAGGAGGGTGTGGAGGTTGAGGTGGGGGGGGTGGAGATTGAGGAGGAGGGTGAGGAGGTTGAGGGAGGGTGGGAGGGGGAGAAGAAGTGGGAGGAGGAACAGTAGCTGGGGGGCCAGCAGGCACTGGAGCGGCACGAGGCAGCACGCTCTGCACCAGGGTCTGCAGATGGGTACAGATGGCACGACCCTGGGCAAGCAGCTCCCTCCAGAATTCCCGTTCTTCCTGTGCCCGCTGCTCCATGATGTGGGTCAGGGCTTGCAGGGCCCCCAGGTGCTGCTCTCGGTACCCCTGCCATGTTGTGGTCATCCTGTGGAGCCCTCGGGTGCGAGAGCATGTCCCAGGCGGGGTGGTGCACCCTGCACGTGCAGCTGGTGCGGCTGTGGAGAAAGCAGAGAAGTGGTCAGTTCTCCCTGGGGACACAGTGGGTGAAGCCCAGCCCCACTCTGCGAGGTGAGGATGACCGTGCCCTGCACCGTCAGAACCGCTGTGCTTGCACAGAGGCCATGGTTGGAATGTCCGGCTATCCCCGGGAGTGGGAGCTGCCCCGAGACCGCACCCATGCCCCTGTGCTGTGTACAGTGCAGCCAAGGTGGGGGGGAGATGTCCCCTGCCTCTGTGTAGAGGGGGCTTGTGAATGGAGGGCGTCCTGCTGTGTCCTGCCCCGGGGTCAGAAGCATGTCAGGTCTCTTCACACACACATGTGGCTATCAGGCCACAGCCCCTGTGTGGCATGCAGCTAGAGCCACCTGCCCAGGGGTGGCAAGGCATGTGCTCGCACGTGCACAGGTTGCTGCGTGATCCGTGGCAAGCAAGGCCCATGCACGCGGTCCCTGGTCTCTCTTACCCTCCTCTCCCACCCCCGGGAAGAGGACAGTGATGGCACTTACATGGTGTGGCCTCCCTGGATAACCCTGGTGACTCCGCTGCTGGTACAGCTTGGGGGTCGGGCCGGTGTGGCACCCTCTGTGGCGGCTCCTCCTCTGCACCCTGGTCAGGGCCCTCTGGTCCCGGCTTGCTGCCCCCTGGGGTGGCACGGACCATCCCGCCCCTCAGGATGCGGTCCAGTGCCTCGAAGTCGAGGCAGGTGTCTGCCCCTGCTGAGGAGCTGCCCCAAGTGGCCCTGGCGAACCCTTGCCACAGCTCTTTAATTTTCAGGCGCACCTGCTCCTGGGTGCACCTGTGGCCTTTCTGGGACATGGTGGCAGCTAACAGCTGCGTTCCTCCATCTAGTGCAGAGATCATGGACATTGGGGGCCTGCCCCCAAACCTCAATGAGGTCCATGATCTCCTCACTAGTCCAGGAGGGAGTGCAGCGTCTATGACCCCTGGCTGTCTCCTGGGTGCTGGGAGACTGGGCGGGGGACGGTTGGCTGGCACTGGCTTCCCGGCTCATGGTGGGGCCACTGGGTCAGGGGCAGAGACTGCTGGTAGGCCTGGATCTGGCAGGTGCAGTCTGGCCAGAGTCTACCCCTTTAAGGGCTCTGGGGCTGGGGGAGAGGAGAGGAGTTTTCCTGGTTTGGCCCAGAGTGGCCATCAGGGGAAACTGGGAAGGGCTGGGGGCCAGCTAATTTGAATTAAGTGTCTACACAGCACTTATTTCGAATTAGCTGTTTTGAATTTGGCTTTACTCCTTGTAGAATTAGGTTTACCAAATTCAAATTAAGCACTCCGCTATTTTGAATTAATTTTGAAATAGTGGTTTGCATGTATAGACGCTATAAAAGTTAATTCACAATAACGGCTGTTATTTCGAATTAACTTTGCAGTGTAGACATACCCTAATAGAATTTCCTGTTGTAACCCCCTGGATTCAGTGCCTGTGAGTTTGGAAGAATTGCCAAAAAAAAAAAGTAACCAGGGTAGTGTGTGTATATAGCTTACTGGGTTTCTGGGTAGGGGGTTGAACTGGTGTCATTTAACATTCCAGAAGAAAGTCCTAGAAAATAGAACCTGGTCCTTTTTGGTGCCAATAAGTTCTTACAGAAGAGTCATAATTGCACAGGAGCACTACTTTGATGACTATGGTTGATAACTCTCAACACCTAAACTGAGGTGTCCTAAAGTAGCCCTACCAGTAGTGCCATTAATTGAACTCCTTAACTCAGGATACCCTAGTGAAAGCATTCTTAACTCTCAAGTTTCAGAGAAGTAGCCATGTTAGTCTGCTTCAGAAAAAACAACAAGGAGACCTGTGGCACCTGTGATGGGGTGTATCAACTCTGCACAGGAGCTGACGGGGTTACCCTGGCCCAGCTGGCTGAGAGGGCCCCGTGCCCACAGCCCTGCTGGGCATGCTCCAACTAGAGGTCAGCTACAAAGGTCTCTGGAGCAGCTCAGTTAGGGCTAACTGCTGAAGGGGAAGGAGGTGCTACAGGAGTTCCAGTGGAAGAAGTGCAGCCAGACCAAATGGCAGCAACCGGGCCAAGAGGGACACGGTAGAAGCCACAGGACTTGAACATAAGGATGGAGAGGACTTCTTACAAGAACTAGTAGGAAGTAGCCCAGGGCGGGGAATTTCTCTCCAATCACTCAATGTGTTGTGACAGGATTCCCCACTGAGTAAGCTGTGGCCACGCCACTGCCAACAGGACCCTGGGCTGGGACCTGGTGGGGTGGGAGGGCCCCTAACCCCTACCCCCTCCTCAGATACCCCTGAATGGAGGGAGCTTTTCCTATGACATACTGACTGAGGCCGCTGGGCTGTAATATCCTGAATACAGGAGGAGCATATATTGACTGAGGCCATTTGGCCATTCTACAAACAGACTTGGTGGCTGTTAAGACACTCAATCAAGAGAGTAAGTTTGAAAGGCCTCCAAGGCCCTGTCGCCTCTCAACAGCTCCTTAAAGACTAACAAATGTATTAAGATATAAGTTTTCATGGGCTGCAGCTCATTCCATCAGAGGCATAAAGTGAAAGCTTTAGTTGGGAGGGGTTTATATATAAATGGTTGTGGGTGAGGACAAAGTCACAAACCTCAGCAACTAGCTGTTCCATGACATCATTAGGGATACAGTTTCTGATGGCTTGTAGTCCATCTTTGCATGGAATGTTGGTGGAGAGAGCTTCTATGTCCAGGATGGTATTTTCTGGAAGATCACCAATGGATTATAGTTTCCTCGGGAAGTCAGTTATGTCTTAAAGACAGCTGAGAGTGCAGGTAGCATAGGGCCTGAGTAGAGAATCTATATAGCCAGACAATGCTGCAGTAAGGGTATGTCTACACTAGCCCCCTAGTTCGAACTAGGGGTTCAACACCTCATTGAAGGAGGAGTAACAGTTAATCCGAACTAAGGATTTAGTTCGGATTAACTTCTGACTGCCGCGTGTAGCCGCAGGCAGTCAGTTCGAACTACGGGGCATTTAAAAATGGCACCCGCCTGGGAACATGCAAATGAAGCCTGGGATATTTAAATCCCGGGCTTCATTTGCAAGTTCGAATGCCTACATTAGCCACCCTAGTTCGAACTAGGGGGCTAGTGTAGACATACCCTAAGGGTACGTCTAGACTACATGCCTCTGGCAACAGAGGCATGTAGATTAGGCTACCCGGCATAGGAAAATGAAGCGGCGATTTAAATAATTGCCGCTTCATTTAAATTTAAATGGCTGCCGTGCTGAGCCGATCAGCTGTTTGTCGGCTCAGCGCGGTAGTCTGGACGCTCCGCGATCGACATCAAAGGCATTTGTCGACCTCCCAGGTATGCTTCCTGGGATGAGGTTTACCTGGGAGGTCGACAAATGCCTTTGATGTCGACCGCGGAGCGTCCAGACTACCGCGCTGAGCCGACAAACAGCTGATCGGCTCAGCACGGCAGCCATTTAAATTTAAATGAAGCGGCGATTATTTAAATCACCGCTTCATTTTCCTATGCCAGGTAGCCTAATCTACATGCCTCTGTCGTCAGAGGCATGTAGTCTAGACGTACCCTAAGAGTGCTAATCCCTGAGATGATGGGGAATCCAGGATTTCCTTGTTTATACATCTTGGGTGGCAGATAGGTATTCCATTTCAGATTTGGGGACAATTTATACCTTCAAGCCAGTAGCACAGCTATGGGTACCCGCATAGCCCCACAGCACGCCAACTTTTTTATGGCTGATTTAGAACACTTCCTCAGTTCTTGTTCCCAAGTTCTCCTCCTTTACTATCACTACATTTGATGACATCTTCATCATCTGGACCCATGGGAAGAAAGCCCTTGAAGAATTCCATCGGGATTTCAACAATTTCCAACCCACCATCAGTCTCAGCCTGAACCAGTCCATTTCTGTATGTATGTATAAATAGTCACTAACTGAAGTTACTTCATGAATCTGATGAAGTGAGCTGCAACCCAAGCTCAAATACTCTAATAAATGTCTGAGTCTTTAAGATGCCACAGGGCTCCTAATTGTTTTTATTCTTAAATCAGCTGCTTTAATTTAGATTGCCTCGACTTTGCAGGCACTGTGTTCTAAACTGTTCTAGCTTCAAGGGAACTATTTAGAAAAGACAAATTAATAGCAAACTTTCTACCACATCACACATTTGAATCTTCAAAATTATAAACACCAAATTGGTTCTTTTCAGACTTCGATTGCTTTTCTTTTCTCATTGAGGAATATGAAACAAGCCACTCTCAACTTGCAGTTTCTAGTTTTGCCTTTTAAAACAATGTAGAATCACATGTTTGTAACTTGGGAATTATGGGGAAAAGATTCCCCTTCCTCCCTTCTTGATAACTCAAATGCTTGAATTGATTATGCTTAAACTTCAACAATAATTCACCTTAAATCTGACTTGTTGGACTCTATAACAATTCATGGAAACATCTTTTATGAATTTATTAGCCCATTATAAATGATTCATAAATATTTCTTTAATAGACTGGGTAACTGAACTAAGTTTCAGAAAGTTATTTCTGCCTGAGAAGGAGGGGGTGAGGAATGGAAAGACAGGGGTTTAGGAAAGAAATTGGAACTTAATCACAACTTTTTCTAGTGGTGAATGCTATAACACCACACTCATTGATGGTGTGTAGGTGAGATAGTCTGTCTATTACTTCACCACTTCTGATTACAAGGCTTTTCTCCAATCTTAATGGAACTCTATCTTCCCATTTCTGTAAAACTGCACAGGAACAATTATAGAATTTCCAGCATGACTATATATTTTTCTCCTGTCTTCCCATGAATTGTTATAGAGTCCAAGACTTCCTTCTGTGCCTGGACTCTATGAATTTATGAAGCTAGTGCAAAACAACTCATGAGAATACCTTGTGGTTTTCTGTAGGCCTTGGTCTGGAGTAGAGGACCCCATCTGAAATCTAAAGAACAAATGTCTTCTCCTTGCTTCATTAACTCTCATACCTACATTTCTATTCCTACCATTAAGTAAAAAGCAATAATGCATAATTATATTTAGAACATACTGACTCAGACCAATGGCCCATTTAGTGCACCCTCTATCCTCATTTCTGATAGTGGTCGGTGCCAAACGCTTTAGAGTATGGACAGAACAGGGTAATTTTTGATGATCTATCCCCATTTGCCAGCTCCGGCTTTTGACAGTTGGAATGTAAGGGACACTCAGAACATGGGATTGCATATAAAAATTTCATGGCCTATGTTAGGCAGGATGTCACATTAGAAGATTAGAATGGTCACTTCCAACCATAAAATCTATTTAACCTATTTTGAGGAGCAAATAATGGCAAAAATCTAACAGATGAGTTGGCTATCTTTCTGGGGGCCAAGGAACTACACAGAGGGGCTAGCAATCTGCTAGATAAGACTGGAACAGGATTTCTGAAGATCTGTAGAGCTTAAAATATTCTCACATACACACACAACCCTACCTTTTCATAGTCATAAGTCCCTCCAAGGGAAGAATATTTGGGGTTCTTTGAGTATCTGATTACATTCCCTCCCACCCCTACAAGAATCGTTTCTAATGTCAGAAAGACAGAGGGTTTGTAGATTGGTTTTTTGGGTTTGGTTTTTTTTTTTTAGATTCCTAGAATGAGGGAGGGGAAGAATGCAAGAATCACTAGCTAGGGATTCTTTTCAAGGGAAGCAGCTGACACCTCTGGAGGAATATGTAGGAAATGTTTACCCCCTGCTGCCTCTCCCCCAAGTAGATATAAATACATGAATGTTTCCAGTTTTAACACATAGAAGTTTTTAAACTATGTTTGGAAGGATGTATGTCTGTTTCTATATCCCTGAAACAGAACTGGCTTCTAGCCCTCCCACAAATAATACACAAATATAACTGTATTTGTTTACTTAGCTGAGTTGTCTCTTTTATGTCTATGCGGCAGAAAAAGGGGGAGGCAGTGAGTCTCAGAACTTTGGTCAACTGACTCAGGCTTGTGAGGCGTGCAATGGGAAGCTAAAAATAGCCGTGTAGACATTTAGGCTCAGACTGGAGCCCACTCTGAAACCCAGCAACGTGGGTGAGTCTCAAAGCTCAGACTCCAGCCCAAGCCTGAACATCTCAACTGCTATTTTTTAGCCATGTAGCATGGGCTCCACAGGACTGAGGGTACGTCTAGACTGCACTCTAAAATAGAAATAAGATACCCAATTTGTGCTATGCAAATTGCTTATCTTATTTCAATTTTACTTCGAAATAGGCTATTTCGAAATTTGGTGCATCTACACAGTGCCAAATTTTAAAATAACGCACTATTTTGAGACATCCCTTATTCCTCATGGAACAAGATTTACAGGGATGCCAAAATAGTGCATCCGTTATTTAAAAAATTATTTTGAAATAGCGGACGTGTCCCTTGGACGTGGGGTAGATATTTCAGGATACTGGAGGTATCCCCAAAATAGCCTTGCAGGCTAGACATACCCTGAGTCAGTCTCTAATCCAGGTGCTGAAACTCATTCTATTTTTTTAAATTTAGTTTGCAGTGTAGATGTCCATGCCCCATGACATTAACTTGGCACCTAAGTGGCTTTTTTCATTCTTTTTACAGAATGTCAGTTTATTGCATGTACCAAGAATTCAAGGAACCCTGACTTCAATTTCTGTACAGTTTTATTTAATGTCCTATATTACATACATTGTAAAAGCCTGATTTCAAACCAAAGACCTGTGTTTTATAATTGGTAGTGGTAATTATGAGAACATACACATGCACTGTGATGTAATAAACCTGTAAAAACTCAATGGTAAATGACAGCACATCCTGACAAAGAAAAGTACTTGTTTGAAAACCAAACTGATAGCCAAATCTCTCAGTAATTCTTGTATACAGCTCCATAGACCTTTAAACTTAATCTGCTGTTTTTAAAACCATAAACTCCTAATTTA
This sequence comes from Pelochelys cantorii, assembly GCA_032595735.1. Lineage (NCBI taxonomy): Eukaryota > Metazoa > Chordata > Testudines > Trionychidae > Pelochelys > Pelochelys cantorii. Next base: position 84,176,635 of record CM064328.1, read on the forward strand.
GGGGGCTGGGAGGTTGAACTCTTAAAATTAAAACCTAGCACATTTATTAATCAAAAGCTTCAGAGAGGTAGCTGAGTTAGTCTGTAACAGGGAAAACTTAAAAAACAACAAATAGTCTAGTAGCACCTTAAAGACTAACAAAATATGTAGATGGTAATGTGAGCTTTCGTGGGTACAACTCACTTTTTCAGATGACTGGAGTGTTAGAACTCCAGATCCAAGAATAAATAAGGGGAGGTGAGAGAAGGAAAAAATGGAGGGGAGGAAGAAAAAAAGAGACAGTGAGTAGATAAGCTTCAGAGGGGTAGCCGAGTTAGTCTGTAACAGGAAAAACTTTAAAAACAACAAATAGTATAGTAGCACTGCGATGGGGCAGACAGGCCCCGCACTGAAGGGCAGGGAGTAGCCCAGGCCCAGCTGGCTGAGAAGGCCCCACCCCTTCTCCCCTGCTGGGCATGCTCCCAGCAGACCAGGGTATAAAAGCAAAGAGAGCCCTGCAGTGAGGGAGGCTGCAGGGAGAAGGAGTAGGCCAGGCTGCACCTGTGTTTCTGCAGCAGCTGAGACCCGAGTCACTGCCTGCAGCTGACCTGAGAACAGAGCCAGCAGCTGCCACCCCCTGGGAGGCAGGAGTGCCCACAGCCCCAGCAAGGACCTGTCCGGGAGGCCAGCAGACCACGGGGGTACCAGGGTGCGGCAGGAAGCAGCCCAGGGCAAAGGACTGATAGTGTGGCTCGGCGTGTATCGGCCGGATTCCCCACCGAGCGGGCAGAAGCCATAGTCTCTGCCTAAAGGGCCCTGGGCAGGGACCCGGTGGAGAGGGAGGGCCCGGGTCCCCCTACCACACTTTTCTCTACCCTGGACAATCAACCCCTGACCCAGGAGAGCCTTCTCCTGGCAGCAAGGCCTCAAAAGCCATATTTACCCTGATAGAGGGGCACTGACTTTGTGATGAAGCCGAGGGAGGGACAAGCCCCTCGACAAGCACCTTAAAGACTAAATAGTTACAAGAAGCTGATAAGAAACATTGGTTTGCACTTGGAAAGGAAGATGACCAACACCAGATTCTACACAGACAACAAGAACCATTAGCACCTTCCTTGGATGGTTGGTTGGTTAAGTCATTAAGATGTGGAAGATAATGTGTGAGCCATCCAAAATCCAGGTTCATATTATTTGCATAAGAATTAAACTTGTGAATGAAATTAAGTTTCAACCCTTTTCTGTGTATTTGGTTGTGGAATTGGTCTGAAACAAAATGGGACTTGGAGATCCATTCATGAATGTCCAGGAAGATTAAAGTGTTCCCTAACAGGTTTTTGTGTATTGCCTTTTTTGATATCCGATTTGCGTCCATTAATTCTTTCCCGTAGAGACTGTACAGTTTGGCCAATATGCATGGCAGTGAGGTATTGCTGACATTTGATGACATAGATCACATTAGTGGATGTGCAGTTAAATGAGCCTCTGATCTGGTCAGCAAAAGCATTGAGCAACAGACAGTTTTGCTTTCTACACCAAAGCAGGTAGGGAATAGCACAGTAGTAAGACACAGATGCCTGGAGATCATTAAATTTTAAACAAAGGGAATTGTAAATGCATTTACCTGGATGTCGACAGTTCTGCATAGCTCTCTGATAACATTACATGGCAAATCACTAGAGCATCATTTATGGTTTATATTTTGAACACTATGCTGCAACTGGATTACAAATGTTTGTACAGCCAGATGTGCATTATGAGAGCGAATAAAGCTTTTCAACTGATGTACTAATTCAAATACATATGAAAATTAAACTTTTAGTTCATTAAGATGTCACTGAAAAGAATGACTGGTAGTTAACACTTGCACTATCCTGAAAAAGAGTTTGTTCGTACCCAGTAATGGGAAAATTTCAGAGGATGTATCAGGCAAAGAACTCCAACCCAATATCCCATTGTCTTTGGGCACCAAGATTTTGGGTACATTGTTTTCATAAATAATAGTCAAGATCTATGTTTGCTTTTGGTGCACACAAATCAAGTGTTTGTTTGTACACACATAGGGTACGGCTACACTAGCTTGTTAGTTCGAGCTAGGTAGGATAATGAGGGCAAGCAGAGTTGCAAATGAAGCCCGGGATTTAAATATCCCGGGCTTCATTTGCATCTTCCCGGGCGCCGCCATTTTTAAATCCCCCTTAGTCCGAATACCATGCCTGCGGCTACACGCGGCACGGACTCGGTAGTTCGAATTAAAGATCCTAATTTGAATTACCGTTACTCCTCGTGGAATAAGGAGTAATGATAGTTCGAATTAGGATCTTTAATTCGAACTACGTAGTCTGTGCCGCGTGTAGCCGCGGGCACGGAGTTCGGACTAAGGGGGATTTAAAAATGGCGGCGCCCGGGAAGATGCAAATGAAACCCGGGATATTTAAATCCCGGGCTTCATTTGCAACTCCGGTTGCCCTCATTACCCTACCTAACTCGAACTAACGAGCGAGTGTAGACATACCCATACACAGGATCAGAAAAACATGTTTGTCCGTGTGCTTATCCAGAAGCCTGATTTGCAAACTTCTATGTTAAGTGTATATAGAAAATGAGATGTACAAGGAAGGACTGGTTTTTTATACATAGGACTTTGAATTTTGGTAAAGTTTTATAAAATGCAATTGTTTGATTTGCAGACCTTTGTATCATCTTTTCATAATTTTGAATCATGTGGATTTACACTCCAAGTTTCTCTTTGATTTTCAAACTCAGTCCAAATCACGACAAACACACCAAAAGCCAGCCGCAACGTGCTTGATTTTAAGTCAAAACCATGGGAAAACATTAAGTTTCCATTCAAAATCATCTAATCCAAACTTAACCTTGGCTAACTTAAAATCTATGCTAAATTCACTAACCTTAGTAAACCAGGTCTGAGTTTTGAATTTGTGATGAAACTCAGTATCATGGGAATTTAATTGAGTTTTCAAACTTAATTGCAAAAGAATCATACAATTTCATTTTGTTTCTGCTTTGTCATCTTCAGACAGTATGGCAGATTTCCGTGCTAAAATTTTGAGTTTTTCTTCTATTCACTATTTCACACTTTACTGTGTGTCTTTTATTCTTGTCATTTGAATGCCTCAGATACCATACGACATGCTGGCTTTAGGTGGAATATACAGCTCTGTGTTTTATTCATTTATGTCTTGATCGCATTAAGCATGGGCATCCATTTTGACCTATGGATTTGTAACATCTCATTTGACAATGAGAGGGAGAAAGTGCTGCAAAGCAGAGAGGAGATTCCTAGGTATCTTTCCCTTCCAGAACCTTATGATAAGTGAGATTTAAAATATGTGATATAACTCAGTACATTCACCATACACAAGGAGATCAGCAAAAGATGCCTCTTCACTTTGCAGTTAGAAGCATATTCATGTTGCATCCATTGATCTCACTCCACCACTCTATACATCTCCCCTAGAAAATAGATATATGTGTATCTCTTGTTTTCTCTAAATATCCATATGAAGGCCAGTTGCCTCACTTTATTCTTTTTACCTGTCATGTCCTATCCTAAGAGACAAAGTCTAACTATGTAAGGTAAAAACACTGCATGGTATTTTCGCTACCTCCTATAGTCTCAATTACTATTTGAATACAGTGCTTTTCAGTACTGTCCAATAAAGATATTGGACAGACCATCTTGTGTCTAGACTGAGTAACTCAAACACAATAGGAAGGTAGCATATCTCTAAGGCATGTGTACACTATGCGGAAGATCGACAATGCCACAATCTTCCAGGGTTCGATTTAGCAGGTCTAGTGAAGACCCGTTAATTCAAACTGAGAGAAAGCCCCTGTTGGTGCTGGTAGTACTGTTCCTCACAAGGCATAAGGGAAGCCAATGGGTGTGTTTAATCCCATTGACCTCCCACTGTATGGGCAGTGTGAAAATGCAATTTAAGATACATCAACTCAGCTGGAATCGCATATCTTAAGTCGACTTTCCCCTTTAGTGTAGACCTGGCCTATATGAAGATAACAAGAGATGTTTGTTACTATTTCCATCAGTTTGCATTTGTATAGTGACACAGACATAGCATTTTTATCTATTGCTTTGAAAAATTTTACTTGACTGATATGTAGGCTTAAAACCATAATGTTTTACTATTTAACATTTTTTTCATCATACGTGGAACCACTGGGGAAAGTTTTCCAAGTTGTAAGCAAGAATCTGGCCACGTGGTTCTCATTATGTTCAATGAGAATCACATGGCTAAAGCACCACTTTGAAAAAAATACACATATATAAAACCCACGGTGTGTTCAGTGAGCTGTTTCTTTCTGCAGAAGAATACAGAATCATAGAAATGTAGGGCTGGAAGGGATCTGAGAAAGTCAAGTCATCTGCACTCAGACGGGACCATCCCTGACAGGTATTTGTCCAACCTGTTCTTAAAAACCTGCAATGATGGGAATTCCACAAACTCCCTTAGAAGTCTATTCCAGAGGTGAGCTTCCCTTATAACTAGAAAGAATTTCCTAATATCTAACCTAAAACTCTCTTGCTGCAAATTAAGACCATTATTTTGTCCTATCTAAAGTAGACATGGAGAACAATTAGTTGCCATCCTCTTTATAACAGCCCTCAATATATTTGTTTACAGTTTTGTTGCAGCTATGTTAGTCCCAGGATATGAATGAGGCAAGATGGATGAGATAATAGCTGCTCTCCTCCCCACAAGCTGGACCCTGGACCCTGTGCAGAGTTTCCTCCTCTACTCCCTCCCCCACAGGAAACCGGCGCTGGTGCTGTAATCTTGCAGAGGTGGGGTTCGAGGCTGGAGTATCAGGCATGGGCAAGGCGAAGGCAGCAGTTCCACACTGGGCCCCGGCGCGCAGCAAGGAGCCGCTACTGCCACCCCTGGCCCTCCTGCAGGGGAACCTAGAGCCAGCCGGGAGACCATGGCACCCCCTGAGGAGGGCCTGGGGGAACTCCAAGTCATAGCTGTCGCTTCCCTTTCTGTGGACTTTGCTTAGGCTGGGGGGTGGGGCAAACACAGAGTGATGTGATGATTTCACTCTGTTGCCCCGCAGGAAATTTTTTTTTTATATAGAGAGAGAGATTGAACAGTAACAAAAATCATGATTCCAACATTTAAAAAAGAAACAAAACAGTAGATAGGTTTATTTTCTCCATTTGATTATCTCTGATTCTGTTGAGAAAAGACTGTAAGATTGTGACTGCTGTGGAGCCTTGATCCACAGAACAGTGTTTGTAATTTTAAAATTCAGTTCTCTCTTTCAATGGCCATTTTATCATTTTGTAGTACTTCATCATGGATTGCTTGCTGTCGCTGATGACACTTTACCTGAGCCAGAATGCAATACGTCATTCTCAAAGCCTTTATTACAGTCCAGCACGTAACAATTACATAACTAATCAGAAAAAACACCAGGAGCTCCCATTTATATAAATAACCAGTCTGGTGCAACACAAAGATGCTCAGATACTATAAAGATAGACGCTATTTAAGTACTGAGAATGAGAGGGATGCAAATTTCAGAAGAGATCGCTTATTGCATCTGCTTTGAGCAAGATCTGAACTCATAGCCTGATGACTTGCAAAAGAACATTTCATAACTTTTGATCATACAGTTTTTGTCATGATCTCACTTGTTGTCGTTCATACTATTTCATAGGATCTTTTAATCTAAGGTCTATGTATGCATGCATGTTGTGCATAGAGAAGTAACAAGAATGATAGTTAAACAACTTTAAACTCTAATACAAACACCTCACAGGAAATGAAGCATCAAGGATTAAGGCCTCAGTGTTTCAGAGCATTTTATCATGTGAATAATTGTATGGGATTGACCGAGATTATTCATGTTTCAAATTGAAAACATCCTCAAATCAGTTGCTAGATCAGGACCTATGTCTCCAGTAACTAATTTCACAAGAATGAAGGAGATAATTGAAGAAGAACTTGTCTATTTATCTAGGATTTATATTTTGCTTATGACCACAGTATTTGATCATTTTAAGGGGTTATTCATTGTCCTGGATTTTGTAGATTTCAGAACATGGTTTCATTTAACTTCTGTATTACGACAGTGCCCAAAGGCCCCAGTCAAGATTTGTGTATTATGCATTGTATATAGGGTTGCCAATTTTCTAATTGCAGAAAAGTGAACACCCTTGCCCTGCCCTACCTCTTCCCCACTGTCGCATCCTGGCCCACCCTTTCCCCAAGGCTTACTCCCCCTGCTTACTCTATCCTCTCTCTCTCGGTCATTCACTCTACCCCTCCCTCATGCACTCGCTCATTTTCACTGGGCTGGGATAGGGGCTTGGAGTGTGGGAGTGAGTGAGGGCTCTGGCTGGTGGTGTGGGCTCCCACGTTGGCCCTGAAACGAGTGGTGTGGAGTGTAGGAAAGGGCTGTGGACTGGAGAAGAGGGTTAATGTGTAGGAGAGAGTAGGGACTGTGGGCTGGGGCTGTGGGCTACAGAATGGGGCCAGAAATTAAAGGTTCAGTGTTTGAGAGGGGGCTTCAGGCTGGGGTAAGGAGTTGGAAAACAGGAAGGGTCTTGGAGTGCAGACTCTAGCAGTACTGACCTCAGCCTACCCCAGCATTTCCCAAGGATGTAGGAAGTCCATATGCCTCCCAGGAAGTGGCAGCATAGCCTGTCTGGTTCCTAGACAGAAAGGAGGCCAGGAGGCTTTGCACACAGTGCCCAGCTGCAAACAGCTCCCATTGGCTATGGTTCCTGGTCAGTAGGAGCTGTGGTGCTGGTGCTCAGAGCAGTGCCTAGCAATCCTAAGGCTACGTCTACACTGCAGGCTTCTCGCGCAAGACGGTTTTGCACAAGAGTTCTTGCACAAAAAATCTTGCGCAAGAGCGCATCCACACTGCCATGTGCTTTTGTGTGAGAGATGTGCTTTCTTGCACAAGAAACCCCTGTTGCCCGTCCATACTGCCTTCTTATGCAAGAGCTCTTGTGCAATAGGGCTTATTCCTCATGGGGAGAGGAATAACTCTTGTGCAAGAAGCCCTCTCTTCTGATGTTTTACTGAGAATTTACTTGTGCAAGAACATGCGTGCAGTGTAGATGCTCCGCAAGTTTTTGCGCAAGAACAGCCATTCTTGCACAAAAAGCCTGCAGTGTGGATGTAGCCTAACAGTATATAAAGAGACACAGATGGTTCTTGTACAAGCTGTGCAGCGGGACATACCATCAAAATTTTCGAAAATAGGGGCCTGAGTTTACAGGGGAGATTTTCATAGGAACAAACAGCAGATGAAAACTAACTTCCACTCACTTTTAATGGGAGTTGGTTGTGTAATTACCTTCTTTGGCCCTGAAAATTGTTCTCCCATGTTCTAAATATGAATGTGTGTTACTACATAAGCAGCCTGATATTTGAAAGTCTGAACATGTTGCAGTCCCCTACTGTCTTTACCTCTGCTACAATTCCTGTAGGAAATTAGCCAGTTGATGATTATGAGGTCATAGGGTTAGCTATTGTGATAACTAACACTGCTCTACAGCCAAAATGCTTCTGAAATAAATGTAGTCAAACTTTACTAATTTTGGGTTACTGAGAACGAAAATGATGCTTAAAATTGTTGATTGGCTCTAGTTTTCAAGATATGCTATTGGGTCAGTATATACGACTCTTGACTTGGGAATGGCGGAGGATAAGTGAGTTATAAAGGGAAGGGATCTCAATTTAAACCAGAAATGACTAAAATACATCTTTGACTGGATCTATGAATAAATCTATGACTGGGTTTGGACAGTACTTGCTTTTTAGGCAAAACAATGAATGATGCAATCTGAAGCTGGTATTGCATCATACATGATACAAATTGCATCATGTTATTCCTAGAAGTCATGGATGATGCAATCATAACGAAGCTTACATCACTCTGCTGAACAAATTGCCCTATATCAGCTCTAGAAATCATACAGTGTCGTGCTCTCTTATTTGTCAGTGTTTGATTTTGCAAAGGGACACATTTCTGTTTCGCCAAAGTGAGCAGAGATGCCTCGTACTTGTGTGAACAGTGCAGATAACTTCTGCTATGTTTGTGGTGAAGTGACTTTTGCATCACAAAAGCGCAGTATAACCACTATGGTTAAGAAAGCCTATCACCTTTATTTTGGCTGCAAAATTGGAGATCAGGACAAGAGGTGGGCCCCACACATATGCTGCAACACTTGTGCAACAAATCTTCGCCAGTGGTTGAACAGGAAAAGGAAATCTATGCCTTTTGCAGTGCCAATGATTTGGAGAGAGCCAACAGATCATACCAGCAATTGTTACTTCTGCATGGTGCCTCCAGTTGGGAAAGGTGTGTCAAAGAAGAAAAAGTGGACTGTGCATTATCCAAACATTCCATCAGCTATACGCCCAGTACCCCACGGAGAAGGACTGCCGGTTCCTGATGCACCAGAATCATTCTCTCTTGAGTCAGACGAGGAAGAGGAAGAGGATGAAACTTCTGGTCCTGAAACATCAATGTCACAGGACCCACATTTTCTCCCATCCTTCTCCTCTGAACCACACCTCATAACACAAGGTGAACTGAATGACCTTGTCAGGGATTTGGAACTACCCAAGAGTAAGGCAGAGCTGTTGGGCTCCAGACTACAGCAGTGGAATCTCCTGGCAGGTGATGTTAGGGTTTCCATGTTCCGTGACCGTCAAAAGGATCTTGTCCCATTCTTCTTCATGGAAGGTGATCTTGTAGCCTGCAACAACATCGATGGTGTGATGGCAGCCCACGACATTGTTCACGATCCAGATGAGTGGAGAATGTTCATTGATTCATCGAAGACGAGTCTTAAAGATGTTTTGCTGCATAATGGCAATGTTTTGCCATCAATTCCAGTTGGTCATGCAGTCCATATGAAGGAAACCTATGACAACATGAAACAACTTTTGAGGTGCATAAACTATGACCAACATCAGTGGCAGCTTTGTGGCGATTTGAAGGTTGTTGCTCTCTTGCTTGGTCTGCAGACTGGATACACAAAGTACTGCTGTTTTCTCTGCGAAAGGGATAGTCGTGCAAGAGATTCCCACTACATCAAGATAGATTGGCCACTCCGACAGTCATTGGAGCCTGGGAGGAAAAGTGTTCAGCATCCACCACTTGTTGAGTCAAGGAAGATTTTGTTACCACCCTTACACATCAAGCTGGGTCTGATGAAGAACTTTGTCAAGGCCATGGACAAAACACAAGCAGCTTTCAAGTACCTCCATGGAAAATTTCCAAGGTTAAGTGAAACTAAGATAAAGGAAGGTGTCTTTGTTGGTCCTCAGATTCGTGAACTTCTTCGAGATGATGCATTTGACCATGCACTGCGTAGCAAGGAAAAGACGGCATGGAAAGCCTTCCAGTTAGTGGCAATAAATTTTCTCAGAAACAAGAAGGCAGACAACTACAGGTTGTTGATGGAAAACCTCCTCCAGGCATACAAAAGCCTTGGTTGCAACATGTCACTAAAGATACATTTTTTGCACTCTCATCTAGATTTTTTTCCACCGAACTGCGGACCAGTGAGCGACGAGCACGGCGAGCGATTTCACCAGGACATTGCAACAATGGAGAAACGCTATCAGGGCAAATGGAGCCCATCAATGCTTGCAGACTATTGCTGGACAGTGACAAGAGATGCTCCATTTAATGAATCCAAGAGACAAGCCAAGAAGCGCCAAGTAGACACTGAATAGGACTAAACTATGTACATAATAGTTTTTTGCCTTTTGTTTCATTATAAATTTTATATATATAACCCTTTTGCTGATTTTTCAAGTGTTACATAAACAGGACAGGTGAAATATTATCATGTAAAGCAACCATAAACACATGAAAAGACCTAGGTTTACAATTTATGATTAAAACTCTACTATCTACACAATATACATAGACATAAAATGTAAAAACTTAAATATCTTGGAAACAGTAGCCAATCAGTTGTTTTAATTGTCATATTTGAATTCAGCACATCAAAATACATAATAAATAGCACATTTTATCTCTGAAACAGCCGACTTCTAAAAAATTGTAGACCAGTGTAATATACTAAAAATGCCAATAGATGCAAGCAAAATTGTGGGCAAAGTTTAAAAAAAAAAAGAAATCTGAATTTAGACTCCTGAAATGGCCTATCAAAAGTGCTTGGTTGGCCCTTTTGAAAATCAGGCTAGTTATATATTCAGTGTAAATAAGGATGGCACAATCAAGGCATCTGACCTATTGACTTCTGTGGGATCAAGACTGAAATCATTCTTTGTTGCATCAGTACCCATTACATGTTTATTTCCAAAACAGAGATGGAAATAAAAACACATTCTGAACTAACCATTTAGGGTGGGATTTTCCAAAGCACCTACGAGAGTTAGCAGCATAATTTGCACTGGAAGTCTGTAAGACTTATGCACCTCAGTCACTTGTTAATTTTTTTTAAATTCTGCATTGAAATTTGTACAAGTGAAAGAAGGATGAGAAAAACAGAAGGTTTACATTTTCAAAAGTGATTAGTGGTTTATCTCTATATTTTTAGGTTGGCTAACATCTTTACGAGATAAGATTTTCAGAAAAAGAGGAACACATGCCCAAAATCAAGTCCTTTTAAAGTGTCTTAAGTTGCATATCCAAACACTAAGGCAATAAATATCACATCATCTTTGAAAATAGAAGTCAAACCTCTTATATTTAAGATTTAAAAATATAAATATATATTTTCCTGATTTTAAAGAGAAAAAAAGACTGATTAGCCTCTAGGTTAAAGTAATTGAGAATTGTCAGTCAAATTTAATTTTTGCAGCCAAGCCAGCAATTCCTTACTGTACAAATATATGTGAGGTATAATAATAATAATAATAAATAAAGGATTAGTTTAATCTATAAAAATAATAAAAGAAAATGCTATGTTTAAATTCTATTTGTTCTACAGAAAATTTTAGTGGCACAAAATATACTTCTGTATGCACATGAATTTAATCATGACCAAGATTGTAATTCATTACAGTTAAGTCTGTTCTGAAATATAGAAACAGATCTGAACCATCTGAGCTTTCAATGGAAAAAATTAATCTGAGTTCAGATGATTAGAGGAGAATGAAAGACCAGATTGGAGGGGCATTCCAAGGATATGTGGCTCTTCTCCATATGTTTAAAAATGTAGTTACATTTCCCTCTATTCGTTTGGGTGGCAGTAGTATCATCACGAGTGAAATGATCATAGTAGGTTGATTCCTTAATATCTGCATTATAACTCCATTGCACAGTTCCAAAATGAGATGACATTACTCTTAACAAATAGTGAATGAATAATTGGAAGCAAGCATTTTCAATTTTGATTCAATTTTCATTTTAGGATTTTTGCTATGCTATATGGATCAGAGGCAGCATCTGTCCTAGCATGCTGTATATTCAATCAAGAATTAACTTGAACAAATTCTAGCATGTTATTTCTGGGTAATTATGGAAATTTTTCATAATTAAGTTATCAAAAGTTAACTCCACAGATTGTTTCTGGATGATGTTCAAATCTTCTCAAGAGTACTGAAGTCCTTTATTAATGAACAAAATTATCATTGTTTGAAATAATATACATCCATTTCAAATCTGAATAAGTCATTGTATTCTGAGTAATTTTATGATTATATTATCTTGAATCCCTTATTTGGAAACCATACCCTAGCACAGAGCTACTCAACTTTGAAATCCCCGGGGGCACAATGATACTCACAGCACATGCCGAGGGCCGCAACTTAAGTGTGGTTGCATATACATGCAAATATATGCAAATAGCTTCTTTCATACTGATGGGCATGAATACAAAGCTCTTCCCACAATGCCCCGGCGCTCCTGGCACCTTCTCCTTGGGGGCTAGAAACGCCAACACCCTGTACCCGTCTGTTACAGGCAGCCCATCCGCTTATGTCTTTCAATGCTCATCCCACCTGGGAGAACCCTTGCTGTTGTGGAACGTGTTCCCAGTGGAGGCCATGTTCAAAGGATCCCACCTGTGGGCCACGTGTTGAGCCCTGCATAAACTCAAACCATCCCGTGGGCCACAAACAAACAGATCGCAGGCTGCATGCAGCCCACAGGTCATGTGTGGAGTAGCCCTGCCTTAGTGGATCTCTTCCACTTCCATATAATGTCATCAGAACTGACAAGAGACTTCACCAGGCCCTGTGAGGGCTCAGGCTCTCTGCAAAGGGTGGGGCCTCAGGTGTAAGGGGTAGGACTGGGGGACTAGCCTTCCCCAGCCAACCCGTCAGTGCAAATGGGACTACGGGGTGCATGCCTCTGGGGGAGGGGAGAGAGGGGGTGGCTCCAGCATTGATTTAAAGGACCCATGGCTCCAGCCACTGCCACTGCTAAATTGCAGCAGTGATGGCCAAGAGACCCATGCCCTTTTAAACCGATGGGCCGCAGGGCACATGCCCCCTTTTATCCACCCTGTGGGTAGCCCTGAATGTTACTGACTTGTTGCAAGATAATTCTACTAATAGAATCACATCATCTACAGAACCTATGTTGTGCAGAGGGGTGTTCCATACAACAGAGTGGCTCCTGCCATTGTAGTTTTTCCTTCCCTCACAGATTTCCTGGGGATGCAGAGCTTGAGAAGACTCTTACCACAGGCCACTTTATGTTCCCCTTTCCCTTACCCCCCGATCTCTCCCATGAAGTCCCTTCAGTTTGGGGACAATTCATTGACATTCTATAAGTTCAAATTCATGACATTTTCATTCCCCTCAGAGCTCTTCCCATGGGTTTCTCCAAGTGAGCGTGGGCAGATCTAGGCCTAAAATACAAATGCACAGTAGTTATCATACAACAAAAAGCCTTTGGGGGTTTGAAGCTTGGTGATCTTGTTCATGAGAGATTGAATAAATTCTGATTTTTTCAAGTAGTATAAGAAAGCAAAGAGACACAAAGACAATAAATGTGTAAAGATCCTACTCGAGAATGAGTGACCTTGATGAAGCGAAGCAGAACCATGAATGTGACCTTCATAAAGGAAAATTAGCCCACGAAGAAATGTGAAGTAGTTCACATTTTCCTTAAAGAGAGACTAGAAATTATGCTTTGTTATTGAACCACTACGCCACACCAATCCAATTTCCTTCTTTGACAGGCTAACTGGACTAGTGGACGGGGAGAAACAGTAGATATGATATATGTGATCTCCAACAAAATATAGACATTGGAGTTCTTATAAGCAAACTGGGGAAATGTGGTTTAGATTAAATTATTATAATGTGGGTACTCTGGTTGAAGGATGATACTCAAAGAACAGCTTTCAGTGGTTCACTGTCTAACTGGGAGGACGTATCAAATGAGGTCCTGCAGGAGTCTGTCTTGAATCCAGCATTAATCAATATTTTCATTAACAACTTGGATGATACAGTAGACATTGTTTATAAAATCTGCAGATAAGATTCAAGCTTTCAGAGGTTGCAAGCACTTTGGCAGACAAAACAGAATTCAGAAGATCTTGATAAACTGGAGAATTGGTTTGAAACTGCACTTGTCTATATTCAATTTTATTTTACAAAGTAATACACTTAAGAAGGAAAAATCAAATGGGCATATATAGAAAATGTGGAATAACTGACTAGGCTAGCGGTCTGCAACCTATGGCCCTAGAGCCAAATATGGCTCAGTAGAGAACCTAATATGGCTCTTTTGTCATTCCCAAAATACACACAACTTTTTAAATTGAAATGAAAAATTAATTCCAAATTTTAAAAATGCGTAATTACTTATGTCAAGATGGAGTATTTTTTTGTCTATTTCACCTTTAACTGCTCATTTTAACAACCATACATCCTCTCTACTCATTGGGGGTCTTGCATATTCTCTTTTTATTTGATTGGTCAAGAAAACTTTCCATCACCACAATTGATGGTGAATTCTTATATCACCAATAGTAAAAATGGCAACGAGAAGGAGAAATGATGAGTACTGAAATTTTCAGAAGGAGTGGGCAGACTTGTATGCATTTGTGGATAGGTCTGGATCTCCACACAGTGTCATTTGTAGTGAGAGACTGTTCTCAAAAAAAAAATCATGACAAAACATGCAGCATTTGCTACAAAATACCCCAAGGGTGACACACGAAAAAACCCCCTGCAAGGAGCTGAAGCAAAAAATGAACATTGAACAAAATAGCCTGCTGGCATCATCAAAAAAAGGTGGGAGCTTAAACTTCAGAACTTCTGCAGGCTCATACAGCATTATTCGAGAGGGGAAGCCTTTCGCTGACAGGGATTATGTGAAGAGATGCATGTTAAAAATTGGTCATGAGCTATTTGATGAGTTTCACAGTAAGGACAAAATCTTACAGAAAATTCAAGACATACTATTATCGGCAAAAGCAATTCATGACAGAACTGTGAAAATGGCTGTTGAGAGGTGGCCCTTCGTGACCCCTTCTGTCTACCCCCCAGGGGGGGCACTCTGGGCTGCACTGTCCTCTTGCTCTAGCCTGCGGGAGGGATGTCTGTGGGTCGAGGGAAGCCAATGCTTCTTGCCCTACGTTCCTCTGCCCTGGGCATACCTAATTCCATCCTGACCCTTCAGGCCTCACACCCCACATTCCTTTTACAAGCCCCAGGGATTACAGTTCACCCTGAGCATCCCTTAAGTGCTCCCCTTTCCAGTCCGACGCCCTCCAGGGTGGCTGGTTATCAGTAAGTTTATCACTGCTACGAACCATGCAGCTCGGTTCAGTTCAGGTTGGGACTGCCCAATGCTTGCTTAGGGTGAGGTAGGGGGACCTGGGCCCGCCCTCTCCTCCAGGTCCCGGCCCAGGGCCCTATGGGTATAGATGTCCAACCCTTTAAGGCTGGGGGGAGGTTCCTTGCTGCAACCCACCAACCACTCAGGCTAACACCCACCCTGGGCCTCTTCCTACCACGCCAGCTCTCACCCTTGTGCACTCGGGTCAAGGGTGCCGTTCTCGGGGATGCCGGCCACTTCACCTGCTGAGGAGTCATCAGAATGTCCGGCTGCCGCTGCCTGTTCTTCCCCCGGCTGTGGAGACTGGTCTCCTGCCCGGAGATGCGTCTTGCCCAGGTCTCAACCCCATGGGGGGGGGCATTTCCACGAGCACCCACGCTGCTCCCGGGCTCTGGCCCGGGTGAACTTCCGCCCCCTTTGCCTGCCGTGCCGCCGGCATTTAAAACGCCCAGCGTCTGGTGCAAGCATGCGCCGCAAGGGCATGGGGGCGGGGTTAGGCAGCTGCAGCTCCCCACCATGGTGTCCGACTGTTGGTGGGGCGTCTGCACTCCATCACAATGGCCCATCAAATCAACAAGGAACAAATGCAAAATTTGAGTACAGCTACTTATTTTTGTTTGCTTTGGACAAGACAACTGACATATGTGATGTTAATCAGTTGTGTATTCTGGGACAATATATTTGTAAAAATGCTGTGCACAAAGAAATGATTGAGGTATTACCAATGAAAAATCAAACAAGGGGCAAAGACCTCCTTAAAACTGTGATGAACTTTGTAAATGAGAAAGAAATATAGTTGAATAATCTTGTGTCTGTGTGTACTGATAATGCACCTAGAATGGTCAGCAAATACAGGGGATTCCTTACTTTTGTCAGAACAGCTGAACAGCCTGCTTTTGAACTTTCATTGCATTGTTCATCCATCAGGAGGCACTTTGGGCACAATCTTGTGGAACCAAACTCAGAAATGTAATGAGACCAATTGTTTGCATTGTCAATTGGATTCTTGCCCGAGTCCTTAATCACCATCAATTTTAGTCACTGCTCAAGGAAGTTGATTCTGAATACCCTGATCTACTAATGCACAATGTTTGCTGGTTATCTCATGCCAAAGTTTTGTCTCATTTTGAACCTGCATTAATAAGATTAAGCCATTTTTGGATATGAAGGGTGTCAAACACATTGAGCTTTCAGACTGTGACTGGTTGCTTAAATTTTACTATCTTGTCAACATTACTGACCATTTGAATGCATTGAACCTTAAGCTGCAAGGGCAAGGAAATACAGTCCAGACTCTGCAGCAGGCAGTGTTTAGATCTGAGTCAAAATTGACTGTCTACATCAAAGATATCAAGACTGACAGACTGGCACATTTTGAAAGATTGTGAATGTGTTGTGATCCATATCAGAGAGAGAATCCAAATAACAGCCTTGATTTGCACCAGTTTGCCGGGTTTGTTTCTGAGCTCCTGATGGTATTCAAGTCTCATTTTGTTGACTTTTGCATAGTGCTCTGTTTAAGTTTATGATTCGTCCACATAAGGCATCTGATGGAGAACTGGATTTGACAGTCATCTTAGTCAGCGATCTGGAATTGGAAATCACAGATTTCAAGCAGTTGGATATCAGGGTGGAAAAATTTGTCAAGCTGAATTCTAATTTAGAATGCCTTGCTCGACATCATGCAGAATTGCCAAAACTGCACAGAAGGGCTAACATAAAGAAATTGGAGCATGATGATAATCTGATTCTGCAATCTTGAAAAGAACTTTCTGTCACATATAACACCATGGAGAATGTCAGCTTGGCCTTACCTTCAATGTTTAGCTCCATCTATCTGTGTAAGCAGGCTTTCTCTTATTTGAATCACATCAAATGTAATTTGTGCTCAAGATTGACAGGAAGACTTCCTGAATGCATGCATGAAGCTGGATTTGACCTGCTATGATGTAAATTACAAAGAAATGTGCAAAATGGTGTAGCAGAGGAGGTCTCATTAAATAAAATCCTTGAGTACAATGTTTCATTTATGCTACTATTAATCATCATTGTCAATTATCAATAATATTAAGTTGTATATTTTCAGTCATGCACATGGGCATTGTTATGCTGTCTCTCTGTTGACCACTTGTTCTGAATTTTGATGTAGTTTGGCTCTTTGGTTTGAAAAGGTTGCTGACCCCTGGCCTAGACAGAAATATTGCAGAAAAGAGTCTGGGAGTGAATATGCATCAGTGGTGCAATACAGAACTAATAAAGGCAAATATCATTCTGGGGTGTCCTAACAGGAGTGTCATATGTAAGATATGAGAGGTAATTATTCCACTCTACTTCTCATGAGGAGATCTCAGCAGGAGTATTGTGTCCAATTTTGGACATCACACTTTAAAAAAGATGTAAGAAAATAGGAGAGTCCTGAGGGCAGCAATAAAAATTGTAAAAGATTTGGAAATCATGGAGTTGGTGATTTGTAGGGATGAGTAAGCAACTTCCAATAAACAGAAGCTTTAGAAGCCATCATCCAAAAACCTATCCATTGTTTTTGAGGTTTAAGTTTTCATATACTTTTTGTTCCTTGCCTAAACCAGAATCAGAAGTGTCAAAATACTATTAAAGTAGATGATTTGATTATATTTCCAGTGTGTCTAGAAGAAGGAAAAAACCAGAAATATGTGTTGCTCTGCCAAAAGTCTTACAAGGGACTCACAGAAAAGATTCCCTTTGACACATGATAAATTCCTTGTGTCATGGCTGTGTGTGTTTGCAGAACAAAAGAGATGAGATCCAATGGTTTTCTATGGAAGCAAAAAAAGTTTTCTCGTAACTGTAATCATAGCCAAGAAAAAAAAGCAACACCCCTAAACAATCAAACTTCCATTCAGCACACTTTGCTGGAAATATTCATACTTTGCTCCTAGAGATCATGCAATGTTTGGCTTATATAATTTGAAATGGGGTATCTAATGGGTGTAAAGTCATCATGAACTGATGAAATTTGTGATATTGTGAGCTTTCTTCCAAAAACAGAAAATACAAACAATCTTATTGTAAGCATGCCTCAAAAAATTCTTTCATGTGGTAGAGTCAGCCAATCAAAATAAAGACCTTCATCGTGGTCTCAGGTACTCATTGTGAGACTGTGGTATCTTAACAAAACAAAAGTGAAAGGATCATTACACTCCCCTGCACTTTAAGTGCTGAAGAAGAATTGTAAAGGAAAACACACATGTGGCTACGTCTACACTGGCAGCTTCTTCCGGAAGAACAGCCGTTCTTCTGCAAAAACGTGCTGGCTGTCTACACTGCACAAGCGTTCTTCCAGAAGTAAATTTACAGTATAGCGTTGTAAAACAGGGCTTCTTCCAGAAGAGTTATTCCTCTCCCCATGAGGAATAAGCCCTCTTGCGCAAGAGCTCTTCCAGAAGAGGCCAGTATAGACAGGCTACATGAATTTCTTGTGCAAGAAGCCCCTATGGCTAAAATGGCCATCAATGCTTTCTTGTGGAAGAGAGCGTCTACACTGGCATGGATGCTCTTGCGCAAAAGCACATGCCAGTGTAGATGCTCTCTTGTGGAAGAGTTTTTGCACAAGAACTCTTCCACAAAAGAGTTCTTCCAGAAGAAGCTGCCATGTTTTAGCTGCCATCATAATCTCAAAGATTATCCCCAATTTACACTGAGAAATGTATGTGCAGTTTCCTGGTTTAATGCCGCACTCCTTATTGGACCCAAAGCCTCATTCATTACCTTTTCCTCCACATGTTTCTGGACGTTGCTTGCAGCAAAGCTGAGCAGCAAGTTAACTCTGCCTGCTAGTCTGACCTCCTGCATCATTAGGTTCATAGAATTTATCTGAATGATTTCTGATTCAAGCCCTGTTTTCCTTCTGCATTCTGCCAAACTTCTCTGAATTCCTCAGATGCTAGGAGGATTGATGTTCTCTCTCCAAAGACCAGATTTTTCTGTTTTAGCTTAAAATGACACATTGCTCACAACTGGAACTAATTCTTCACTGGAGTTAGTGCACTGGGAAGATATGTCCATGCTTTCTCTAAAATGGAGAGGGGAGTGTTTCTTTTGGGAGGTATTTTTAAGGTAGTTAATGACTCGAAGAATTGAGAAATGGAGTATTTCATTTACAAATGACTGCTTTCATTCTCTCCCACAATCAATAGCAGTTGAAAGTTATTACCATTTGATAGGACTTTCATGGCTTCCATGAAATGACAAGATATCCTATCACGAAAAAGCACAAAATCCAGGTGATGCCTTAGTTAGGAAATCTGGTGAAGAGATTGAGTGAGGGTACTATTTCACTCATAGAAATAATCCTTCCACATTATGATTGAGAAACATTGGTAGAAAAGAAAGTTTATTTCTGATGTCTGGGTCCATCTGTTTTGCGGACAAGCAGACAACTTCAGTTTCCAGGACTATCATTCCAGCATGCTTCATAAGTAATTTTTTTCCCAAGTGGTAAAATTGTATTATGCACATTTTGAGCAAAGTGATATGTTTGTGTCATTCAGTGCTTTGGTTCCAGGCTTGTCCTTTGCAGGTTTTTAGGCAAAGTATCTAATGTAGAACAGATTCATTATTAAATCAAGGACTAAAACTTCCTTTACTGTGATAATTTTCTCATGCTGGGGAGAACTTAATTGTCTCATGTAAAAAAAGAACA
The DNA here is from genome assembly GCA_032595735.1 of Pelochelys cantorii. Taxonomy (NCBI): domain Eukaryota; kingdom Metazoa; phylum Chordata; order Testudines; family Trionychidae; genus Pelochelys; species Pelochelys cantorii. The sequence goes on from CM064328.1 coordinate 84,196,073, forward strand.
AAATCTGTAACAAAAAAATTCAAAGGACTTTGAAAGTAACCAACCACTCACACCATGTCCTTGAAAAGGTTTCAGGAAATGCATCTACAAGGCCTTACTAAGAAACAAAGTAGAAAATTAAAACTTTAAAGAGAAACTTTTCAATCTACAGAGATAACATTTCTGGAAGCTTGAGTTTCTACATGATAAAAGTTACAGGGACTTCTTTTTTCTCCCAAAATCTCAGGCAAGGCTGTTATCGTCTTCCGAAAATCAAAGGAGAATTACACATCTGCAGAGCACTATCACTAGTTCAAACAGTTAAAAATAAAGCATCTGTGTTATGAAACAGGAACTTATGGATCTAAATAAGAGTCTCATTATCTCTCATTTCAACTACTGCAGCATCCATTCCTCTAGCTTGGACCAATGCAATCTTGACCTACTCATAGCTATTCAGAATACTGCTGCAAAGTTCATTCTCCTAGCCTGTCTCTCTAACCATGTGCTCCTGCTTTTTCAGTACCTCTACTTAGGGATGTTAAATATCGGTTAACTGAATAGTTGAGTAACCTCATGAATAAGCAGAAAGCATATAAGGAGTGGAAGATGGGAGGGACCAGCAAAGAAAGCTACCTTATTGAGGTTAGAGCACGTAGGGACAAAGTGAGAAAGGCTAAAAGTCATGTAGAGTTGGACCTTGCAAAGGGAATTAAAACCAATAGTAAAAGGTTTTATAGACATATAAATAGGAAAAAAACAAAAAATGAAGAAACGGGACCGCTAATTACTGAGGATGGAGTGGAGGTTAAGGATAATCTAGACATGGCCCAATATTTAAACAAATACTTTGCTTCAGTCTTTCATGAGGCTAATGAGGAGCTTAGGGATAATGACAACATAACAAATGGGAATAAGGATATGGAGGTAGATATTACCATATCCGAGGTAAAAGCCAAACTCGAACAGCTTAATGGGAGTAAATCGGGGGGCCCAGATAATCTTCATCCAAGAATATTAAAGGAACTGGCACATGAAATTTCAAGTCCATTAGCAAAAATTTTTAATGAATCTCTAAACTCAGGGGTTGTATCATTTGACTGAAGAATTGCTAATATAGTTCCTATTTTTAAAAAAGGGAAAAAAAGTGACCCGGGTAACTACAGGCCTGTTAGTTTGACATCTGTAGTATGCAAGGTCTTGGAAAAAATTGTGAAGGAGAAAGTAGTTAGGGACATTGAGGTTAATGGCAATTGGGACAAATTACAACATGGTTTTACAAAAGGTAGATTGTGCCAAACCAACCTGATCTCCTTCTTTGAGAAAGTAACAGATTTTTTAGATAAAGGAAATGCAGTGGATCTAATCTACCTTGATTTCAGTAAGGCATTTGATATAGTACCTCATGGGGAATTATTGGTTAAATTGGAAAAGATGGGGATCAATATGAAAATTGAGAGGTGGATAAGCAACTGGTTAAAGGGGAGACTTCAGCAGGTCATACTGAAAGGTGAACTGTCAGATTGGAGGGAGGTTACTAGCGGAGTTCCTCAGGGATCAGTTTTGGGACCAATCTTATTTAATCTTTTTATTACTGACCTCGGCACCAATAGTGGGAGTGTGCTAATAAAGTTTGCGGATGACACAAAGTTGGGAGGTATTGCCAATTCAGTAAAGTATTGGGATATCATACAGGAAGATCTGGATGATCTTGTAAATTGGAGTAATAGTAATAGGATGAAGTTTAATAGTGAGAAGTGTAAGGTTATGCACTTAGGGATTAATAACAAGAATTTTAGTTATAAGCTGGGGACACATCAGTTGGAAGTGATGGAAGAGGAGAAGGACCTCGGAGTCATGATTGATCACTGGATGACTATGAGCCACCAATGTGACATGGCTGTGAAAAAGGCTAATACGGTCTTGGGATACATTAGGCAAGGTATTTCCAGTAGAGATAAGGAGGTGTTAGTGCCGTTATACAAGGCATTGGTGAGACCTCATTTGGAATACTGTGTGCAGTTCTGGTCTCCCATGTTTAAGAAGGATGAATTCAAACTGGAACAGGTAAAAAGAAGGGCCACTAGGATGATTCGAGGAATGGAAAACCTGTCTTATGAAAGAAGACTCAAGGAGCTTGGCTTGTTTACCTTAACCAAAAGAAGGCTGAGGGGAGACATGATTGCTCTTTTTAAATATATTAGAGGGATAAATACCAGGGAGGGAGAGGAATTATTTAATCTCAATATCAATGTGGACACAAGAACAAATGGATATAAACTGGCTATCGGGAAGTTTAGACTTGAAATTAGATGAAGGTTTCTAACCATTAGAGGAGTGAAGTTCTGGAACAGCCTTCCAAGGGAAGTAGTGGGGGAAAAAGACCTATCTGGCTTCAAGAATAAGCTAGATGGGTTTATGAAGGGGATGGTTTGATGGGATAACATGATCTTGGCAACTAATTAACCTTTCACTATCGGTGGTAAATAGGCCAATGGTGGGATGATAGGAGTTACTATAGAGAACTTTTTCATGGATGTCTGGCTGGTGAGTCTTGCCCACATGCTCAGGGTTCAGCTGATTGCCATATTTGGGGTCGGGAAGGAATTTTCCTCCAGGGTAGATTGGCTGAGGGCCTGGAGGTTTTTCACCTTCCTCTGTAGCATGGGGCACGGATCACAGCTGGAGGATTCTCTGTATCTTGGGGTCTTCAAACCATCATTTGAGGACTTCAGTATCTGAGATATAGGTGAGAGGATTATTCCAGGAGTGGGTGGGTGAGATTCTGTGGCCTGCGTTGTGCAGGGGGTCAGACTAGATGATCATAATGGTCCCTTCTGACCTTAAAGTCTGTGAGTCTATGAGAATTCTTATCAATTAGCTGATTATTCTATAGTCTTTGGGGGCAGGCCCTTCAGCCAGTGAGCTCTGACCCCACTCCCAAGGAGCCCCCTACGACTCTGCGCTGCTGCCTCTGTACCAGAAGCAGCAGTGCGGGGTGCCAGGTGGGAGCTGGTCTGCAAGGGGAGTCAGTTTAAAACCAGCTCTCCTTTCAGACCATCTGCCTATCGCCCTGAGCTGCTGCCTCTGATAAAGAGGCAGCAGAGCAGAGTGTCAGCAGCCCCTGTCTAGTGGGGACCAGAGCTCCTGGACCCGGCACGAGCTGGAACTGAGCCAAGCTACCTGCCTGTCGGGCTCCTAATATACTTTAAATGCAGAGTTGCAGCAGGGGTACGATCCAGGCCCATCACAAGCCAGGACTGAGCTGGGCTGCTAGTCAGCCTGCTAAAAAATTCACTGGCAGGGGTGGGGGAGAATGCATGTAGTTTATAGCAATAACATCTAAGCTTTCGCTAATTGGTTAATCGACTACACTATTACATCCCTACCTCTACTGGCTCCCCCTTCTGTCTTCACTTTCACGCTCTATTCCCACTTTACCCATCGTCTTGTTAGCCTTCCAAATGATTCCCACCTTGGGTCAGCCAATCATTCTAACCTCCATCATCCAGTTGCTAAATTTTAAAACAAATATCCTTGTACTTTTTTCCTATACTGCTCCCTCCCCATGTTTGGGAGGAGCTTCCCATAAACATCTACAAAGCCCCCTCATTTTTGTCTTTCAAATCTCTCCTTAAAACTTTGCTTTGTTGGGATGTCTACAAAAACACTTGACAACAGTTAGGTCCCTGGTGTGCCATTACCACAACCTGTCCTACTGACCAGTATTATCTCTTCAATTCCTTATACTCCTCCATTTGTCTATATTCCTATGGCTTACACTTGGATTATGCACTCTTTGGAGAAAGCACCATCTTTGGTTCTGTGTGGCACCACCAAAGTGAAGTCCTGATCTTTGACTGGGACTTGTAGGCATTCCGAACGTATAGATAGACAGATAGATAGATAGATTAGATAAAATAAGACTGTTATAGAAGGAAAGTAAGCAAGTGATGTTTTTCCCTCATAAATCCAGTACAGTATATCTTTCCACATCATTCTCCTACCAGTATTTCTTAGCTTTACACATAAGCCATGTCTACACTATGTGGAAGATCAACACTGCTGTGGTTGGTCTTCTGGAGTTCAATTTAGCATGTCTAGTGAAGACCCACTAATTCGAACTGAGAGGGTGCCCCTGTCAGCACTAGTAGTCCTGCTCTTTATGAAGACTAAAGGAAGCCAACAAGAGCATTTGCTCCTGTCGACCTCCTGCTGTATGTATGGTGATTTAAGATCTGTCGACTCCAGCTACATAATTAATATAACTGGAGTTGGCTATCTTAAGTCTATCCTCCCCTTTAGTGTAGTCATGCCCTTAGAGGATGTCTAGTTTCCTGCTGGGATTATAAATTCCAGCTCAAAGAGACATACATAGCACTGATAGAGTGAACATGCTAAAATAGAGTTTAGCAGTAGCAGAAGAGGTTAGATGTCCTGAGTATGATCCCATTCACATCTCCAACTTCAAGTGCAGTCATACCCTAATGTTAGTAGGGTGTGCAGAATATACTAGATGAGATTAGAGATCAAGTTTCTACATTATCTCAAGGTGATCTTTCAAACAGAGAACTTCAGCGGTTAGCGTACTCATCTTTTGCTGGTTAAGAATTATTTTATTTTATTTCCTACTAGAAGTGTTGCTTGGGTCCTTCAGGGCAGGGGGCTGTGGGTGTGGGGGGTGCAGGAGTCAGAGCAAGGGCTGGAGGCGTGGGGGGCTCAGGGCAGGAGACTGGAGGTATGGGGATGCAGGAGTCAGAGCAAGGTATGGGGGCTCAGGGAAGGGTGTGTGGAGGAGTCAGGGCAGGGAGTTGGAAGATGTATGGAGGACTCAGGAGAGAGGATGGGGACTCATGGGAGGGAAATGAGGCAGCCACTGGCTTCGCTCCAGGGCCAGCCTGGGGAGGAGGAGAATAACTGCTTCCCAGAGGTGGCTAGGGTGACAAAGGCCATGCTGGCCAGCTGGTGACTGTTCAGTTGGGTTGGGTCATCTGCCACCCTTCTGTGGGCTATAACAGTCCCATTGTGATTGCTGCCCCCTGTGATAATTCATGAATATAACTGTCCCTGCTACCCCAGCCCTCCCTTTCCATTTGATCAGAAACAATCGCATTCCACACACATCCCATTGTCCTGGCACAAGCAAACTCTGACCTTACTTTAAGTTACAATAAGAGGAAGCAGCATACCAAATTTGGTATGTCCTAGCTCTTACCATTTAGGAGGAGTTCTTTAACAAATGGACTCATGGATGGAGGGATGGAGACAGACATACAGACAAACTCTTTCAAATATATAGTAGATTTAAATCACAGAGGGAAAAATCAATCCCACAGTTCAATGGAAATGGATTAAATCTCTTCTTCAATTCCCAGGTAATAGGAAAAGGCCTTTTCAATGCATTGCTTGGAATAATTTTTCAGAAGTTTGTTATCATTTGTATAAATCAGGCTTATAGACGTGTGTTGTACAAAAATTGCACAAGAGTAATTGAAAAGATAACTTTAGTAATAAATCATCAGTAGTGCCATGTGCCGCTATCATGGGAACAGAAGGTATTCTTTTTACGAGACTATCGAAGGTGCCACACCCTCTGTAAACTATAGTGATGTGTGTGTCATAAGGAGGAAGTTCATAGAGGAGATTGCACAGACTTTAGGAGACAGACTACAGCAATTTTAAACTGCATGAATTGACAAAGTAATCACTAGTATTATTAGAAAGTGATCTCAGTGCAAACAGTTGTATTTCTTTTGTATTGCAAAGTGACACATTCTATTTTTAGTGCAGCTTTATAATTCAGTTTGACAGTCATCGGCAAACAGCATGAGTGGAAGATTGCAAGCAGATTACTATGGGAATATTAATTTTAAAAAAACCAGTCTCTCTTCTTGCCCTGTAGTGTTGATAGTGTATTACAGATATTTCTATGTGGGCCCCAAAGCATGAACATATTTAGTGTATTGATAGTGTACAGTGGGAAGTTTTTTCCTTTTGATATTTATGAATCATGTTCTGAGTCAATGATTGTGAAATAAAAGCTCTAGTAAATTAAGAAAAAACATAAGGCACCACTGAATACAATGCAAATGGCCATTGTCCAGAAACACTGTGCACTTCATGATTCTTTAATATAGTTGTGATGGGTTGGAATTACCTCTTCAGTTTTGCTTTAAACACGACAGCTAATACATTCCAGAATGTTGTTGCTTTTTTTTGCAACGTTACAGTGTTGACTCATAGAGCTCATCTAGAGTACACTAAAGTGTCGAAAGGGGATATGCAAATTCTCTGGGAATTTGCATATCTTCCAATCTCACTTTCGAAAGCAGAGCTTTTGAAAGTGAAAGTAGTCAAGATGCGGTTTTTCGGCAACCGCCCTTTTTTCCAAAAGCTTGTGATCCACTATAACCCCCAGATCCCTTTCCACTGCATTTGATCTGAGGTAGTCATTTCCCATTTTGTATGTGTGCAACTGATTGCTCCTCCCTAAGTGGAGTACTTTGCATTTGTTCTTATTAAATTTTATCCTATTTATTTCAGACCATTTCTCTACTTTCTCTGGATCATTTTGAATTTTAATCCTATCCTGCAAGGGACTTACAACCTCTCCCAGCTTGGTATCCTCCACAAACTTTATAAATGTACTCTCTATGCCATATACCTTATAGTATAATAATATAGCCAGTGACAGTGCAAGCTCAGGAATGTATAGCTATATTGCAAAGTTCATCACCAGTAATGATGGGGAAGAAGATATCGTCACAAATATCGAACAAAATATTCAACTGTTTTTCAAAGAGATGATTGAGGAGGCAGGGAGATCATCTCATTGCCAAGAGCCAAGTCATAAATATAGTAGTTCAACATAAATGTTGGGATTAGCCACATGTTGAATTTATTATATCTATATTATGTGCTGAAAGTTATGGTCCTTAGGTTCAGTATTCAAGGTATTATGATGGACTTTACGGTTTTAAAAGGGCAATAGATACTTTCATTCTTCTTTCTGACTAGCAAGTAGCCTGGTAATATGTCTTACTAGCAGACTTACCCAGCATCCCCAAGGCAGGGAACTCACAATGTGTGTGTGGGGGGGATTGTGCAAGAGTCAGGGCAAGTCTTGGGGAGGAGTGGGGGAGCAGTGCAGGAGGCTGGGGGTATGGGTGTATGAGAATGAGGGTTGGGGGTGGGGAGGAGCTCAGGGCAGTGGGTCCCATCTGGCATAGTCCTTTTCTCTCCCCACAGCACTATCCCAGCCACCGGGGGAATTTTATCTCCCCACACCCCCCTCCCTTGACCACTAAGGGCCTTTTTTCTCCCACTCCCCCAGCACTGTGACCAAGGGCCATGGCGGGGGGAGAGAAAGGGTTTGGGGCAAGGGGACTATTTACTTGATGTGTTGTTTGCAGACAAGATGATGGAGCCCCAGCCCTGCTGGCGACTCCCTTGGTGGTACAGCTGCCCACAGAGGACACTACAGGATAGCTCTCCCCTGCAGGCTCGCTGCCCCCAGAGGACACTCTCATATCGTGTCCCTCTAAACAGCAGCCCCTCCCTTTGCATGTTATGGAAAACAGTCCATTTCCCAGAGCTTCTGGTGGTCCTGGCATAAGCAAACCCTGACCTCACATTAACTTAGAAGAAGAGGAAGCTGCATACCAAATTTGGTGGCCCCAGTTCTTATCATTTAGGAGGAGTCCTTGAACAAATGGACAAATGTACTCTAATATAGACAGATAGATAGAATCCAAATTGCAGTCTCTGCCCCTTACAAAATTATCTAAGGTGTCTTTATTAATGCTGTAGTCCAACACTGCTAAATTGCTAGAGGTGATGTTGCTTAGAAACAAATATATGGAAATGTGCAGAGTCAACAGCAGCCTTCAGATTTCCAACAAAGCCCATGCTACTTATCTGAAAGAGCCATTATTTTAATGAAACAGCTGCCATTGGACTTTGTGTCTCACACAATGAAGGGAAGGAATCATTAGTGTGTAAATAGCAGAACACCATCTTCTCAAGAGAGCCACCTAACCTTAGATCTGTGATTACACTCCTGCTGAGTAGCTTCACTCTAGAAAAAAAATCTCCAATCTCAATGCTTAGAGGCATGTAAACGACAGTATTCTAGTAGTGTTTCTTTTACTCTCCAAATGTGAGAAGCTGAGGTTGACGATAACTTTTTAGAAATAAACGAGCAACATCATCAATGTAGAAGTGGATAACTACAAGGCAATGTGTGGATGGTGTGCAGCAGACCACTGAAGGGTCACTCACTGAATGTTCAGAATCAGCAATCTATTGTGAAGGCTTTAGAATATTCTGCTGTGAAGTCACTGATATTCAGATGTGAGTAAATGGATTTACTTATTTACAAAATAGAAGCAGATTGTCTGAAGGAAGAGTTGTAACTTGTTTTTTTACAAAATGGAGTTTCTGCCATTACTCCTCATTAGTATCTTCCACTTAACATTTATGTTAAATTGCCATAACTGTAACTATCATAAGAATAAACATGTGCTATATTAGTGACACCAGTTAGCACCATTGCAATTTAAGTGAGGTATATATTTTCACTAGAAAGTGCAATTAACTTCTACCCATTCATTTTCTAATGTTTATCTTTCAAGAAACAGCACCTGACTCAGTTTAAAGATGTACAAAGCTTTTTATGCATCAAACTCATGTGATTAAAACAAAAATTCATACCTTTGGCAAGTGATCACGTGTATATAGGGTTAGATAGGGCTTTGCCTCAAGTCCTGCCACTGTGTACGAAGTGGGTTATAGCTGAGTTGAAACTGTGAGGAAGAAATCTACAAGGCACAACTCCTTCTCTGGTTCTCACTTGTTCTGGGTGAGGGAAAAAGGGGCAGTGGTAAGCCCTTTGGGTGACACCAACAGATAATTACCCAGGCTGGCTCCATTGTGCTGGCTGGTATGCTAGGGGCAGTGCCAAAAATCTATCTACTCCTTGTCCCTCCTTACCTACTCCTTACATATCTGCTTGAGAGAAAGGGTGTTGAGAATAGTGGCATGTGGCACCCGTTCATCCCAGTATATCCATACCCATAATGCTGGCAACCCGCACAGGGAAGTGAGGGAAGTTTTTATTGCATTCCATGTCTATGCTGGCCAAGTCGGAATCTAGACAGGATGAATTTACTCTGGTATTTTGAAAAAAAAGCAGCCACATTTCAAATCATGTCACAGCAAATGAGAAGTTCGTGCTTTTCACTACCTGTGCAGAGCCATAAACAATTTTGAAAAACCCTAAAAATGTACTGTATTTACAGGACAGGCCATTGCTGTTACTTATCGGGCAATCATCTAAAATATTTTCAGAATACCAGAATGCAAAGTGCTGCCCCAGATCAACAACAGCAAGGAAATTGCAGTCAAGGTTAATCCTATGCTCTTATCTCGATTGTGTGTAGCAGATATAGCACAAATCCCAGACTAAAAACACAGACACGTACACACAGTTGGAGCCATGATGGCTGGCTGATTTTTATGTTGTACAGAGAGAAGAAAAACATAGTAGTCCCCCTATAACAACAGATTCAGCATGAACAACTACTGAAGAAATTATAACTGAAAATTCAGATAAATGGATTCAACTCTCTGCTCAATATATTGAAATATATCACAACTGGCCTCCTTCCCCCACCCCCCGAAATGAAATGGGCACAGCATTGCCAAGGAGCTGATGACCATGCAAAGGATATAAAGAAATTGTGAAGGAACAACACAAGGTTAAGTTACAAGTTGTATCTTTCAGATGGCTTGCATTTTCCAGCATTCTGGAAACTTCCCTGGGCAAGTGGCATGTCTGCTGTAATGTCAGACTTAGGGCACGTCTTCACTCGCTGTGCCAGAGATCAACATTCTGGCATAAATCTAGTATAGATTTATGTGTCTATACTAGATCTAGGGCAGATCTAGTATAGACACATGAATGTAACACTGAGGGCAGCTCCAGCCAGTTTCTGTTCTCACAGTCACGAGTATTAAAGGAAACTGATGGGAGCATTTTCTCTCATCAGCCTCCCACTGTGGGGACACCTCCAAGCTCAGCTTAAGGTAAGTTTACTTCAGCTACATATTCTACGTAGCTGGAGTTGTTTCCCTTCAGCCAACTTTCCAGGTCTAATGTAGACCTGGCCTCAGATGTTTCTGCATGTGATGTTGGTAGTTCAGCACACCTGTTTTCTGGTGTAATGTTGCTCGTAGCTGCTTCAGGCTGGGGCACTCATATTGGAAATATTTCCGACTCCATGAATTTTGCTTTTTCTGTCAGCCACGGAGTCTCCCCAAAATCTTGTAATTGATCTATGTGGTGATGCCAAAATATATTGGGTGCCACTCATACTGTGTTGGGTTCTAATGATTCCTGGAAGCCATGCACTCAGTCCCTGATAATTATGTGTCACTACTGTTTGATTCACTTCTAGCTGATATGGTGAGCAGGTTCCATTCACCAGATCTTGTCTTATTTGACTATTTCTGACTTGTAAACATAGATTGGGCTTTAATAAATCCAAGCATGACCTGAGATTTCAGTCCATGATTGCAAGTGTTTGGTTCATTGTGTCATGTATTACATTTCTATATGCTTGCAAGAATACTGCCAGTTTCTGCTATAATGAGCCCTTCCCATCTGTCATGGATTACTTGCTTAAAATATGTACAAAACTTTCAATTCAAACAATTGTAGCTAGCTGGTATAGTGCTAAGGTGTTATGTGAAATACTATTTTTCACCATGAGACTCCAAAACTCTTCTGAAGTAAACTTAGGACTCTTGACACTCACAACTTGTCCTGATTGTCTAGTTCTTGCAAACAAACTTTGAACTTTTTCTATCAGAGGCAACTGCTGAGGAGGGGCTGGCCATAAGACTGCCCCTCCCGACATAACTCCTCTATATGCCACCCCTAACCTGAGGGAAGGGTGGAACAACCCCTCTTGCCCGAGTCCCCACCCCTGCTTCATGCTGTCCCCGCCGCTGCTCTTCCCTTCCCTATCTCTTCCCTGCAATGCTCTGCCCCCTCCATGCCCCTACTCCATCCTGCCTCTTCCCCCAAGTCCCTCCCCTCAAGTGACATGGCCTAGGAGACTAGCGATGGTCTGGCACTGGCAGCTGGGGTTGAGACCCCTGCACTCACCAGCAGCAGGACGGGGAAGTGGAGGGATTACCCCACACTGTGCCACTCTGATTCCCTGGGTCCATCCCTCAGGGACTGGGAAGCAGAGTGATGAAGCTGGGAGCAGGGGGAGCTGAGCAGGATAGGGATGCATCCTTCCACTTTCCTCTGCTGCTGCAGATGAGTGTGAGAGGGTCTGGCCCTTTCTGCAGGTGTCTGCTCCCCCCGCTAGTCCTCCAGATCAGTCAGAGGCCTGGCCCTTGACCCTCTCACCCACAGCATTGGGGCACATGCTCCCTTGTACCCACCCCCTCCCCCATGTGTCACCCCTGTTTTCTACTGACTGTGCAGCTGTGGTGGTTTTCATAAAAACCAAAAACACTTCCAGACACTTGGAATCGGTAGCCACCCTTTCCTAGATGTATCATTCCCAAAAATGGTCCTAAAAATGCATACACAGCCATTGCCAGGGAGTTGATGACCACTCAAAGGGTGTAAAGATGCTGGCTGAGGTATGAACTGCAGCTGCTGGCATTGTGAACTATCCTTAGCAAGCTGCTACATTTGTTGGTCAAATGCCTGTCCACCATGCAAAACTTATGACGGGTGCCTTCATTTCTGCTACCCGAGGTGGCCTACATGGAATATTAAGACTCTTGTGCTTCATTTACCAGGTATAGTAATGCAAATTCCCCACATGATATTTCTTTGATGTATGGTAACCTTACATTTGTATTCATAAAAGAATGCCAGCTTAGGTCTGTCAGTAGATTTCCAGCCTTTCAGAGTGGCTTAATCAACCTGAGCTAGTGTGATATCCTTGTTGGTTTCTTGCTCTATGAAATTACAAGTCACTGGATGCACTCACCGTGAAACAAGTTGACAAATTCAACAGAATCTGTCTCTATTACAGGTCACCCTTCAGCTAGCATGGGCAGGCAGGACAGCCCATCTATGGTTGTACATGCTTCTGTTCTTTTCAATTGGATGTCACAGATATAACCAGTTAAGCAGAGAGCCCGGTGTTTCAATGGCAGTATGTATGCCACAGAAACTTTCTTACTTGGATGAAGGGTTGTTATTGAGAGGTTGGTGGTGCATGACATGGGTTAATTTCCTCCCACTGGTTGAATTGTTTCATACACCATAGTAGACCTTGTCTGTTCTGTGCATAGTTAAAGTCTGCTGCTGTGAGAGATCTGGTGACAAATGTCATGGGTCTGTCACTGGCAGCTGGTATGGTGTGTTTTATATAACTGCCCTCATTTTACGTGAGGAAGCATGACATTCTAATTTGATAGGCAAAACTGAGTTAACATGTATAAACACACTGTTTGATGTGGCCAATTGTTTTGCTTCCAGGAAAAGCTTTTGACACTCATGTGACCATTCCCACTTTTGATCAGCCTGCAATAAATAGTTCAGCACATGCAATACAGTTACTAGGTTTGGTACAAAGCAGTTGATAAATCTTAGAAAAGATCTAAGCGTGACACATCCTTTGGCAGTGCAGCTTCCAGGACTGCTTTAATTGTCTACTGATATTTACGTAGGACTTGGGCATCAATAATATGCCCACAATAAGCTATCAAGTCCTTGAAAAAAATCACTATTTATCACCTGGCTTGTAACCTGTATTCTTCTAGACATTTTAATATCATTTTCAGGGCTTCCAAATGTTCTTTATCATTCCCACTGATCACAATAACATCATCCAAATAGCACTGTGTTCTCAGAATACCTTATAAAATGGGATCCATTGCCCGTTGCCCTATAGCAGGAGCAGAAGCAATACCAAATACTATCCTGTTCTTCTGGTGCAGAACCTTTTGGGTGCTGAGTGTGAGGTATGTCTTAGACTCTTCTTCAACTACCCTTTGTAGGTAGACATTTGACAAATCAGTGTTGCTGAATCATTGTCCCACTGCCAGTGTAGCAAAAATGTCCTCAAATACAAGGCAGAGTGTACTTTTCAGTTTTCAATACTGGGTTTAAGGTGACCTTAAAATTGCCACAGACCCTGACTGTGCCACATTTTCTTACCAGTAGAATGACAGGTTTTCCCCACTCACCCCAGGCCACTTTTGAAAATATGTCCTCACTTTCCAGGAGTTCGAGTCCAGTGTCTTCCAGTGGATATTGTAAGGGGCGGGTCAAACTTTGTGAAACTTGGGCAATGCTTCTCAGCTAGGATTATTTTCACTTTCATAGGTTTTAGAGTTCCTATGCCCTCCTTAAATATTTCCCACTGTTGTTAGACTTCAGTATCTTTATAGAGTCTAACCCAGAGGAACATGTCCCCTCTTCTCAACAAGGTATAAGTCTAATAAACAGTGTTCATAGTTATACTCCACATTCACTTGGGTCACTGCAATTGGCATAACTTTTGTTCCCATACATATTTTTAGCAACATAGATGTCTCTTTCAGTTTGGTATCTTCAAAAGGTTTTTTTTTTCATATTCCAAAGGTAAAATAATAAATACTGCAGAGTTTATGTACAATATCATTTTGAGCAGTTCTCCTGCCTCTTAGGCGTCAGCTTGTCTTTTTTGCTAACACCATATATATCCAGATTAGCTATTCTCTTCTCCCAGACCATGCCACTTCTGTCTCTATCTACAGTGATATTCCTTTTTTAATACTTCGATTTGTTTTCTTTCTTATTGCTCTGAGTGCCACCAAGCAGCTAGATATAACCTTTTTATTATAGCTTCTGCAATATTCATCTTAAAATCAGCAATCAGAAGGCGCTTGGAACCCAGATAACATGTGTCTGTCTATTTAATTGCCTTGGGTTACAACTAGTTTATGCATTCCTACTTCGGTTTTAGATCCTGCGTGCAATTCTGTTGCATCTCTTGCTCAGCTTCCACTGCTAGATCAATTGCTGCTGCATGTTTAAAGGTAAGGTTTTCCTCAGTTAAGAGCCTCTTCCATATGTGTTCATTAAGTAGTCCACTCACAAATCTGTCTCTTAAGGGCCTCTTTAAGCCCATTTTGAAAAGCATCGTGTTCTGCTAATCTTTTAAACTCTGTCACAAAGAAGGCAATAGATTCACCTTCAAACTGAGGCTGCTTATGAAACCTGAACCCTTTGCTATAATCAGAGGCTTGGATGACAAGTGCTCTTGAACAATTTCCATGATCTCTTTAAATGTTTTGGTTTCTGGCTTCTCTTGGGGCAATCAAAACACATACTACATTGTATGTTTTTCATCCCATCACACTCAGTAATACTGCTACATGTTTTTTCTGGGGGGAAATCTCATTTACCATAAAATACTACTCCAGCCTCTCCATATATGTGGGCCAGTCCTCCGTGGCACTATTGAATACCTCCATTTTTGCAGTGTAGCCTGACCTTACTCCTTGCTGCCCTTTCTCCTTCTGCTGTTACATTAGTAGTTCAAAATACTCACAGTTGTAGCAGACTCTTTTCCCTCATCCCCTCTCCTACTTTGGGGCTGCTAGCTGTATCATAGATTGGTTTGCTACTCTGATGCATGGGAGCTTCTTGAGATGATAGTCACTAATTTTTGTCTATGGCAGAAATAGCATGAATCCCTGATTGAAAATAGAGACAGGTAAACAGTCAAAATAGCTGGTTGATTCTTGTATTGCAGAGACAGAAGAAAAACAAAAACCTGTAAAAACATAAACAACTGCTTAAAGCCATTATTGCAAATTCACATAAACAGATTCAGAATTGCTCAATTCACTCAAATATATCACATTTTCCTAGTCTAGCAGGTATTCAGAACTACATGAGACAGTTCCAGACTCAAGCTACCACTTCATTGGAGTAAAGGTGACAGCATCAGGACCTACAGAATGAGATAAAGACTATCTGCCACTACTTGTTTAATTTAATCTGCCTCTCTTTTTTCCTTTGTTGCAACTTCTGCACCAGTATAGCAAATAGTATCTCATGAACAAAACTTGTTTAACATACTTGACCTCAGGGTCACAATGTGCTTTAACTGAGTAGCATAACACCTGTATAATTGGTATAATTCCTATTTAAAAGATTACTAAGCAGTAGAAAACTTCAGGTCTTCTAGGAGTAGAACAGAGTGTGATAACAATCTTCTCATCCCATGAGCTTTTTTCAGATTTTGAAAATTTTTCTTGTCCCCAGTCAGGATGAAAAGTCAAAGTTTCAAAATAGTTTGTGAACTGAAAATCTTTAAAAAAAATCAGATTGGGTCAGTCAAAACCTTTGTTTCAAGAATTTTGAAATGTTTCCTTTTAGTTTCAACCTTATTAACTTAAATGAAAAATCATTTTGAATCTAAAAAAATATGTTTTCATTTTGTAAACATCCATGTGAAACATATGGACAATTCAAACTTTATCCCCATTTTTTTTTCAAAATGCACATGAGTCAAAACCAACCCTTTCCCACAAAAATTTTTGGTTTTCATGAGGTGGCATTTTCTAATGAAAAACATTTCATCAATAAATTCCCATCTAGGTCTGTATAAGCATACACTCCACATGCTTACACTGGGGGAAGTATGAAGCAACTACTTCTGAAGAGAATCACTGGAAGTATTTTGTCTCCCAGAGCTGCCTATTGTGTAAGGGCATGCACAAACTCATACCTCCTTTGAAATTACTTATACATTTTCAGTTATCACTTTTAGGATTGACTAAAAGTACTTTGTCCCAGGGTAGGCCCCAGTATTTAATTAGCCTATGATTGAGAACCCTGATACAGGTTGGACCTTTCTGGTCTGGTACCCTCGGGACCTGACTAGTCCCAGATGAAGGATTTTGCCAGACAAGGGGAGGTCATTTCTGGCCCCCCTGCTGCCAGACTCTCCAGCCCTGGCCCAACCCGCCGACCTCCTGGCCAACTCCCCCACTGTCCTGCTGGTTCCCACTGCCCTACCGAGCAGCCCCACTTTTCTCCTGTACCTTGTTAAGAGGTACAGCAGTGAGTATACTCCCTCTGCACACATGAGAGCTCCAGAAGTCAAGAGCCTCTAATAGGCACAATGTGTAATTGAACTCCTACTGGGGTGATATGATTATGTAGAAATGGATCCTCAACAAAATCCCAGATCCGAGTACTTCTGCATGGTGTCATTCCAGCTGATCCCTCGCTTTCAGGATGATGAGAGATGACATGTACTTTTCTTTAGAGCTGATGTTAGTCCATGTGTGTGCCTGTGTTTGTGTTTACTCAATTAACATGATCTATTAAATACAAATTGCTCAACAACAACATGCTTATTATAATTGCATAAATCTTATTTGTCAAGGGGCAGATTCAGCCCTTGGATGGGATATTCATGCACAACTCCGATTGGTAGCAGAGACTCAGAATTTGTCCTAAAAGGGATGGCTTTGGTTTTCTTTTTTACAAATAGAATAGTCATTACTCCTAAGGAAATTATATACCAATTTAAAAAAAAGCAAATCAGTGGACAATATTTTTAAATTGTGCAAAATTCTGCTTATTTTAATTGTCAAAATAACACAGTATAATCACTCCAGTTTCATTTATTTTGGTAATTTATTTAAAAATACCTGTCAATATATATGTCAGCAAAACAGACAACAGCAAAAAAGATTCTTCCAAGAGTAGAGAGTTAAAGAAACCTCTACAACAACCCAGTTCCAGTTGGAGGTTGCTGCAGATGTCCGTGTGGGGTCCCCAGAGCCCAGACATCTGTATTCCCATCCCATCCCCCTGGAACCCTAGAGTACCCCTGCCCATAAATCCAAACCCCCCTATCTCCCAGGGGTGTGTAATGTACACCCTGTCCTCCTTACAGAGACCAGCTACAGGACACACACACACACACATCCCCAGACACCATCCTTCCCTCCCCACAGAGCCCAGCTATAGGACATCTCCCAAGGCACCAGCCTCTCCAGAGCCTGTACTGCCACCCAGATTCTTTACTGTCCCACCAGAGGACATTCTATGGAGTAGCCCTGCCCTTCCACTCCCTTTGCCAGAGCTGCCTGGGTCTCCCAGGCCTCCTCCTATTCAAGAACAACGAGGATCAAACAGTATGCAGACTCCAGCCCTACCAGGCTGGATGCTCCACTCACTGTGACTGGGCTCTGAAGAGTCCTGCAGCCTCTAGTGGTGATTAGAAATTCTATGAGGAAAACAGGGAATTATGCAAAAATCTTTATTTCATAGTAGTGCAGCATTCCCCCAGGAGTAAAACAGGACCTACACAAAATCTCACCAAAGGTAGTATACTAAGAGATGGAAATACAGTGATTACAGGAATAGAAACATTGGGAGTCTCAGCTCATGGGGTATCCATCTGGTTCTTCCATTTGGAGTTTGTAGAATTAGGTTAGCTCCTTTTGTACAAGAGCCTGGTAGTCCATTCCTGTGAATCAGTGGAATACACTAGAAGTAAAGGGATTCCATGCCAAGGTTCTTTGCTGTTACATTTCTGCTTTACCAACACCATCCCCCAGCTCTATTATAGAGCGGGATGTAGACAGTCTGGCCTAGTACTGAGAGCAGGAACCAGGTCTAAGGGACAGGGCAGGCATCCAGATTATGGAATGAAGCCAAGAATCAGCACCAGAATCAATTCTTTCTTTCTTTCTTTCTTTCTTTCTAGAACATGAGGGATGGAGCCTTCTCAGAGTAGAATTTCAAAAAACTTGGTATCAGTGACCCTTCTCCCTATACTCTTTTTAATCAGGGCCAACCTAGGTCCATTTGACCTAAAGGTGACAGTTTCCATGTTCCAGTTCAGTCCATTGAACCACTTATTCTCAGAGGTTGCACTATAAGAATGCCACTTTAGTAACAATAACAATATTTTATACTTTATATTTTATGTAGTACTTTGAGTGGTCTCAAATCATTCACAAATTGGCAAAAAAAAAATTACCCAGACCACAACCATGCAGCTACACCTCAGGTGCAAAGCAGGAGCAGTGTAACTGTGCACATTAAACAATAACGGTGTTCACTGGAAGAAACAAAACATGCTGAATTCAGTAAAAGTAAGGGAGGGCTATAGGCAGACAGATATAGTGAGTCACAGGAGCAAGAACTGTCATGATGGAGCAGTCCCATTCTTTATCTAATGTAGTACCCAGTCTTTGGCAGCAGTGAACACTAGATGCTTCTGAAGAAGGAACATAGTGAGATGTGGATAATCTGCCCTCCATAAAGGATTTATCCTGATCCCAAAAACTTAGAGATTGGTTTAAGACCAGAAACATAAAGGTTTATCTTCCTTTCCATATTCTTTTTGTTAGTGCAGCTGGAATTTGACAAGTACACATAGGTTAACTTGAAGGAAAAGGTGCCAAGAAATCTTCATTACCACAAGGAAGCAGAACCTGAAGGTTTAGTCTGAAACATGGCACCTCTCGTGCGGTGTAGCATTATTACATTACTGTACCAGTTCCAGCAAGCTTGTGTTTTCAAACAGCACTGTGAAACACATCCGTTCAAATGATCTGTTTTTTAAAACAATGTTGATTCAATAGGAGCAATAGCAAGGACAAAACAGTCTGTTCCATTTAATTTGTAACATTCTTCTGTTAAACTTCCACTGCTCCCTATGTACTTTAAACATGGGAAAAGTAAAAATTTGCACAGATTTATCTTTCAGTTCTTGGGTATTTGTGGGTTTCACTAATCAACACTGAAAATTTTAGGGCAAGCTGCATATTTGGCATTATCTGGTTGATTTGTTTGTTCAACAATAGGAGCTCTAAGCATAGCACAATTGCTACTCCATCCTAACACAGAATACTGCATACTTCATGTTTCACAGGCTGCCAATGCTATCAGAACCAAACAATGCAGGATTAAATAGTTATGTGGTAAATGAAAAGCTATATAGTGACTCCAGAGGCCATGAAGGCAAAATTGGGTTATAATTAGGCCTGCATTGTTATGTAAGTAGAGTTGTCACTAAGGGGTAATAAATGAGGTTTACAATCCAGACCTATAATGAAATGTAGAACAGGAGGAGGGGGATGATCACCTAATAGAAAAGTCTTTGGAAGCAAGGAATGTGGATAAGGGTGGAGAGTAACTTCCCTGAGTCTAAAGGTGAGTTATTTTCTAGAAACTGGTCACTGATTAGAAACTCTGCATTGTTTCCCAGAACCTGCTTTCTTCTCACTCTTGAAAATAAAATTAGATCAAACCTCAAATACTGTGTAACAATTTAAATTCTGTGTCTCTCTGATCATCTATATGCACTGCTACAAGCTTGTTATATTTCCTAGAGGGCTGGAAATCCAGGGATCACACAACAATCTTGCAGATAGGATTGATTTGGGGTTTGTTTGTTTTTAACACAAAAAATAAACACAGCCAAGTTATTACAGTAAACTTTGATTGCTCTGACAAGTTGTGAGTCATAGATCTTCTGGATAAATATTTAAATGTCAAGCAAATCTGTGACAGGGAAAGGAGCAAAATGCATATTTGCAGGTTGCTCCTCAGCATTATGACATCAGAAATAATGATCATGCATGTAATCTATTTTCCATGCCAAAATGTATAAAGATACACTATCAAAGCTGTAAAACTTACATTTTGAACAATGTCCTTATCTTGTGTCTGTCTGTGAATCTATTAAATGCTTTATGGATCTGATCTAAACCACACGGAAGTGAATGGACAGTCACTTTATCAAGTTCAATGGATTTGCATAAAGCCTTATTGAGTGTGTGTGTGTGTGTGTGTGTGTGTGTGTATGTGTATGAGGTGCCTTTATTTGTTATTGGAAAACAAAGCGATTGAGGGTATGATGAAAAACATAGGAAAATGGAATTAAGCTAAAGAAAAAAGGGGGAGAGGAAGGCAGACTTGAACAGCAGGTGGCCATTCCCATTCTGAAAACGTCAGAATTTTGTATTTTCTAATGTTCTCTTTGCCCAAAAAAGCTGGCTGACTAGCAGCAAATTTACAATAAGCAAACTGTGCATTATTGAAAGGAATAATACTGCTAGCGAGAGAGCTGTCCATTTTAAATTGATAAGAAATTATTCTCAGTCAAAGGAGTGGTGATAAAAATTATTCTAAGGATCATTTAAAAATCCTTTAAAAATAACCTCTAATGTTTGTTTTTACACAATGTAAAATAAAAACCCTGTTCTGGATATTATGGCACAATCGGGTGATATGCATATACTGGCTAACACTAAATTCAATAAATTATTGTATTTAAAATGTATATATGGCTGTGACTACAGAATAAACTCTTCACACCAGATCCTTAGGTAGAGTAAATGAGTGGAACTGAAATGGTACTATGCTATGTAATACCACTAACTTAAAAGAAACTGTGCAGAATGATGCATAAGAGAATTAGATACTTCCCAGCCTATTTTACTTTAAAAAATATATTTGAAGCCACTTAAAAACTGTTACATGGATTTGGGTGCACATTTAACTGAGTTTTTCTACTTTTAAAAATGCTTGATTAAACATGCTGAGAAATATTAGCATTATGGCTCTCTGTCTGAGCATCGCTTTTGCTTATTGAAATACAAAGCACATAATGTCAATCAGGATAAATTTTGATTCATTGATGCTGATTCACAGTTAAATTACTGCACTTAACAAAAGCACTACATACTTTACTCAGATCCTGATTTTCTAATAGAAAATTACTATGATGTTTTTTCCTTTTTTTTCAGATATCAAATGATAAAGATGGGGAAATGCATGTTTGCTGCATCCCACATGAGAAATTAAGAGCATTGAACTGAAAATTTGCCCTCATTGTCTGATCTAGAAGAAGCCATTAAGAAAATTAAAGGGCACTCTTTCTCACATTAAAAACTAAACAAGATGAAATAATAGTAGAACTTGATTGGTTTTGTGTAGTCATTACGAAAAACTGTATTTGTGCCGGTTTTGTTGTGTTTTCATAAATATCACAGCCTTTGCAGTTATATTCTTGGTAAACTAGCAATAAAATGTTCACTCTAGAAATTGTTTCAATCAGGACTGCTGATGGGGGAGGGAAGGCAGCAAAGGGGACCATTTCCCAGGGGCCCCAGCAATTTAACAGGCCCTGGGGGGCCCCAGCCACTACCTGCTCTTGCGCAAGGCATCACTTAATTCAAAGACACTTTTGATATACCCCATACACAGCACCAGCCCTCCCTACCAGTGCTGGTGCCCTATTCATCCCAGCACCAGCAAATACACCGTCTCTGGGGAACGGCTACTCCGTGAGTCCAGGGTGTCTCTGTGTGTCTTCAGAAGCTGTGGTGGCCAGGAGGTTGCCAACTCTCCTGGACCAGACAGACCCAGACACCATTTACTGCAATGCAGTTGGCAACCCTGGATCTGGACAGGGAGGGAGCCTCAGGACAGAAGGTGGGAAGCACATGCAGCAGTGAGCAGCACGAGTGCAGGCCAGAGAAGCAGGGGGCGGTCGCTGGGAGACACGGTGCTTCAACGCAAAAAACTGCTTGCTGTTCCTTTCCAGCCGTCGGCTGTGTGGCCACCCCCTGTTCTGAGTCCCTGGGGAAAGGGGTAGTGGCAAGAGGATAGGGCTGCTGGAGCCACTGCTGCCTGTAATCCCATCCCTAGGCATACACAGCTTAGGGCACCAGTGTGGTACCCCACATTTAGTGGTGCGCTACATAGCTGCATAATCCTATGGATAACTAAGGATGGAGCCAGGAGAAGAACAAGGGAGGGGCATAGGCAATCCAGTGATTTTTGCCTGGGGCCCAGAATTGCTGTCAATGGGCCTGATCTCAATCCAAGTTCAGACCCTAGTGTCATGGTCTCCCCGTGTAGGAGTTTATGTGAGAGGATTTTTGAAAAAATTAACCCAATCTGCAAAATGTAAACTATGTATCTAGAGCCTTGTGCAGAGCCTTGGGTCCTTGGAAGTAGATCTCATTTCATGTTCTCTAACACTGGCTTACATGAGGAGTGCTAAGAGAATAGATAAGTCAACAAGACCCTTTCCCAGCCTTCCATGTAAAGGGAAGATTGGATGTTGAGCAGGACCATTCCTAGGGAGACCCAAAGCCTGGAGTATCCCCCCTGCACCAGGCCCTGCCTCGGCCCCCGCCCTACTACTTCTCCTGTTTTTGGATTAGACCCAGCTGGGAGGATTAAAATACAAAATGATCTGGACCAACTGGAGAAATGATCTAAAATAAATAGGATGAAATTCAATAAGGACGAATGTAAAGTACTCCATTTAGGAAGAAACAATCATTTGTAACCATACAAAATGGGAAATGGCTGCGTAAGAAGGAGTACTGTGGAAAGGGATTTTGGAGTCACAGTGGATCACAAGCTAAATACAAGTCAACACTGTGACACTTGCAAAAAACACCCCATCATTCTGGGATGCATTACGAGCAGTGTTGTATGCAAAACACAATAAATAATTCTTTTGCTCTACTCTGGGATGATTAGGCCTCATCCGAAGTCTTTTGTCCAGTTCTGGGTGCCAAATTTCAAGAAAACAAGGATAAATTGGAGAAAGTCTAGAAAAGAACAACAAAAATTATTAAAGGTCTAGAAAATACAATGTGTAGAAGAGAAGACTGCGGGGGGGGAGCTTTGATAATAGTTTAGAACAGTGGTCACCAACCAGTAGATCGGGATCTACCAGCAGATCTTGGAGCCTCTGACAGGGGTTCCTGACTGGTTTGGGTCAGAAAGCTATCAAGCACTAGCATTTCAGTTGCCCCTCCACCCACTGTCATGCTGCTCCTGCCCTCTGCCTTAGATCTGCCACCCTGGGAGCCTCCTGCTTGCCGTGCAGGGTGTGGGAGGGAGAAGGTGGGGTGCTGATGTCAGGGTGTCCCTCCTCCCTGCACTACTTTACCCTGTCTCCACAGAGGGTGAAGGGGATGGAGGGAGCTTGGCAATGCAAATCTCTGTCACTCTCACAAACACACGCTGTCCTTACTCTCATCTCCCAACCCAACACATACGTGGGTTGTTGTTCTTACTACTTTTACTGCCTGCAAAGTGGGTTGTTTTTGGTTTTTGACTGGTCTGTGCATTTCATAATCTTCATTTCTCTCATGCTAAATTTAATTCTTTAAGTAGTGAGTTCTAAAATGCCTAACCTGTCATGGCTGGAGTAATTATCCCTATGGTAATTGCTGCTCCTGGAATGGCTGGCTTGTCCCTGCAGCCCCTGATAAAGGCAGAGCAGGGGGTCTCCACATGCTGTCCTTGTCTACAGACACCTCTCCTGAAGCTCCCATTGATCAATAATAGGGAACCATAGCCAGTAGAAGCTGTGGGCTCAGTGTCTGTAGATGAGGGGCAGCACATGGCACCATAGAGCCATTGCTGTACATGCCACCTGCTTTCAGGAGTGGTGCAGGGCCAGGGCAGGAGTGAGCCTGCCTTAACCCCACTGCTCCACCACCCAGAAGTCATCTCAGTTAAGTGGTGCCCAGCCAGAGCCTGCATTCTGAATACCTGTCTCAGTCCTGAACTCCCTCCTGCCCTAGACATAAGTTCCTGTGCACCCAAACTCCTTCCTAGAGGTTGCACCCTGAATCCTCTCCTAGACCCCAATCCTCCATCTGGGGCTAAGCCCAAAGCCCCTCCCACACTCCAAACCCCTTGGCCCAAGACCAGAGCCTGCACCCCAACCCTCTACCCCAGCCTGGTGAAAGTGAATGAGATTCGGGGAGGAAGGGGGGTGGAGTGAGCAGACTGAGGCCTCGGAGAAGGGGTGAACCAGGGGCAGGCCTCAGAGAAGGGGCAGGAAGGAAGCAGGGCAAGGGTATTTGGGTTTGAGGTTGATCTTACATTGCACTTACATTGAAAAAGTGACCTTGTGGTTAAAAAGGTTGGTTTAAAAATATGCAAAAGATTGTTACAATGAGGATGGAGCTAAATTGTTCTTGTTAACCACTGAGGACAGAGCAAGAAGCAATGGGCTTAAATTTCAGGGAGGTTTAGGTTGGACACTAGAAAAACTTCCTAACTGTCAGGGTGATTGAGCACTATATGAATTTGCCTAAGGAGTTTGTGGAATCTCTGTCACTGGAGATTTTAAGAATCTGTCAGAGATTATTTAGGTAATTCTTAGTCCTGCCTTCACTGCAGGGGACTGGACTAGAAGACCTCTCAAGGTCCCTTCTAGTCCTATGATTCTATTATTCCCTGTGCGGGGTGCTAGTTCTTCCCAATTGACAGGGCATTCCATATTCTTTATGGCTATGTCTACACTACAAGGTTTTAGTGCAAAAACCCATGGAGCATCCACACTTCAAGCACGTTTTTGTGCAAGAAAATCTACAGTCAATCAACAGAACAGAGGGCTTTTTTGCGGTGTAGATATACCTCTTTCTACGAGGCATAACTCCTTTTTGTGCTACAGCTATTGTGCAAAAAGGCATGTGTGGACACTCCGCAGGGGATTCTTGTGCAAAAACAGCCTATCTGAAAAAGAACAAGTGCTCTGATGGCCATTCTGTGAATGGCCATCAGAGCTTTCTTGTGCAAGAGCATCCATGCAGTGTGGATGCTGTCTTGTGCAAAAGCGCATCACAAAAGCAATGAGCTTTGAGGTGTGGACGCGCTTTTGCACAAGACGTTTTTGTGCAAGAACTCTTCCACAAAAGACTTGTTGTGCAAAAACCCTGCAGTGTAGACATAGCCTATGGGAATATGCTTTTGGATATGGATATGACATAATTGGAATATGCTTTATGTGAAACGGGTATCATTTGAAAAGCTGTAATCTACTAAATATCATTATCCCATTTGTATGCATGTATCATTTTTGTAGATCAAGTTAGGAATATTGAACTGTGAATCTGTAATTGCATATTTGCTGCTTTGGGTCACTCCCACTGATTACACTTCAGGGCTGTGATGGCTCTTTAGCAAGAGACAACAGAGTTTAACCTTTTTGTAGACATGTGAGTCTGCCCATGAAGTATGGAGACAGGGTCCTTGAAATTAATTTAATTAATAGGCAGCAGGTTTAAAACAAACAAAAGGAAGTTTTTCTTCACTCAGTGCACAGTCAAACTCTGGAACTCCTTGCCAGAGGATGTGGTGAAGACTAGGACTTTAACAGGGTTCAAAAAAGAGCTAGATAGATTCATGGGGGTTAGGTCCATCAATGGCTATTAGCCAGGGTAGTTAGGAACGGTGTCCCTAGCCTCTGTTTCTCTGGAGGTGGCTGACAGGTGAGGGATTGCCTGTTGTGTTCCCTCCCTCTGGGGCATCTGGCATTGGGAACTGTCGGCAGACAGGATACTGAACTAGATGAACCTGTGGTCTGACCCAGTATGGCTGTTCTTATGTTCTTATGTCCTTCCAAAGACACGTGAGCATGTATCCTGATGTTGAAATCCATCTTAAACTCTGTACTTTTCCATGAGAAACTGGGAGGGGGGTCAAACTGAAACAAAGGACTTCTGCCACTCCTATTTATGGGTGGCATGTCAATTCTCCCTGGTTTAATCTTGGTTGTCAGTTCTCCCTGAATACCTCACCCAAGATGACTGCTGGACAAACTAAGCCTATGTCTAGACTGCAGCGCTTTTCCGGGAATGAGGAAGAAAAGATGGCTCGAAAGAGCAGGTTTTTCCAAAATTTGGCACCATATAGGCATGCCAAATTTTGGAAAAGCCTCTTTCAAAAGAAAAGCGGAAAAAGATACGCAAATTGCAGTTCTCAAATTGCGTATCTTTTTCCGACTTTTCTTTATAGTCCAGATTAGTCAAAGACTGAACTTGGGAAAAGAAATGGGGCCCAGGCTGGATGCATATCTGATCTATGAAAATTATTAGAACAACTTTTAGGGTGTGATATTACATAAAGCTAGTTTCTTGTGTATTAAGCTTAGCTTACTAGTTCTGTTTTCTTTCTCTTAGTAATTTACTTTGTTCTGTGTGCTATCCCTTATGATCACTTAGCTCTTACCTTTATACTTATTAAAATCACTTTTCTTTAGTGATAAACCCAGTGTAAGTAATTACTATCTGGGGGGAGCAAGGAGCCTATGCGTTTCTCTCTTTACTTTAAAAAAGAGGGTGAATTTTATGAGTTTACACTGTACAGCTCTCTATACAGTTGAAGATGGATTTATCTAGGGTTCAGCTCCAAGAGTGACTGTGTGTACCTGTGTGCTGGGAAAAGGTCTCACACTGCACTACTTTCAGTGTGTGTCTACAGCCTTGGGAGTGTTGCCTGTTCTTGTGTCTATGCTGAAGCAGGCTGGAGATCTGGGTTCAACAAGACAGCATTACAGGGTGTCCAGGCTGTCACGGAAAGCAGTTTCAATGGGGTTTCAACACACCAAGTAACAGTCCCAAGCGGGTCCTGACCCATCACCTCCCCCACAAACTCAGTACCCAACCCTGCTTTCCTTGTGCATCCAAAACTTCCCTTACGAGAAGGAGAGAGAAAGAAGAATGATTTAAAGTACCCTAAACAGACAGCTCTAATTTTCTGGCTGACAGAATGTTACCAAGAAAATTATGGGCCAGGTTCTCCTCCCACAGTGGTAGGAGTAACTATATAAACAGATTCAGAGGGGTAGCCGAGTTAGTCTGGGTTGCACCCACCAAAGCTCATGATACCATCTACATGTTTTGTTAGTCTTTAAGGTGCAACTAGTCTATTTGTTGTTTTTTAAGTTTTTACATACAAAGAGTGTGAGCAAAGAGTTGAGCTTGTTAACTAAAAAAACCCATGAAGTATGAGAGTTCACTACTGCAGCAGGAGAGGCTTTGTTAAAACCTAATTGTTCTGTTTGTCTGCTTTGACGTGCATCTTTGGAGCTGTAGCTAATGTCATCAGCATAGGGTTTTCAGTCATGTTGCATTTTATTGATTCCTGCCAGAGAGTAGTTTATCAAGGGTAGGTTTCTTGGGAAATGTTAGTGCCTAACGAGCAAGGAGTCTGGCTTGTCTAAAATGCAAAGAAAAGCTAAAAAAGATGAATGTTTGTAACTTGTGTTTTTATATTGCATAAGGTTGAGAGTTGGAGAAAATTTACAAGACATTTTAAATAGGATACATGAATTATAAAGACACCGTGTACTAAGAGAAACGACATTGGATGAACTATCGTTGGTGTAATGGTCTATAGGGAATTTAAGCATTACCAAATTAAAAAATGACAAAGCCAAAATAGGGAAGTGGATTCAAGAGACATCCTCCTCTCACTTAACATTGCCCACTGACTAAAATGAATTTACTCTCGATTTACAGTGGAGAATGAGCTCCCAAGGCCAGCTTCTCAGCTGGTGCAAATTGTCATAATGCAATGAAAGTCAATGGAGCTGCGATGATACCTAGTTGTAGGTATCCAGAAAAGGAAGAAGAAAACTGAATGTTTCAGGTATTCAGAAATGAGAGGCAAGAAGGAGATGATAAAATGAGACTTCATATACCAACGCAGCAACTCCAGGGGAAGATGTGATCATCTGAAAATGTTTTAAGAATAAATTGCATTCTTTTTGTAATCCTGTTAAATCTTCTGTCCTAAGACATGCACTATAAAAATTGTGCACCTGTTCATATCTGAAATGAAAGAATGTACAAATCAGACTAAACTCCGAGCATAAACTGTTCACAGTTCAGAAATACTTGCCCTCTTCCCCCAAGATGCCTTTTCCTGTTACTTACTCAAATAACAAAAATTATCTGTTTTAGTCAATTTGGCTGTGATGCATAGTCCATTAAGGGAAAACATTCCCTCTACATTTAGATCTATCCAAGAGTTTATATGAGATCCTAATTTGCAAAGAAAGGCAAATTGTGTCAACAACCAAAAATAGTAACAAACCAAAATCTTTATTTTTTTCTCACATAGGCTGTGTCCACACTGGCGCGATCTTGCGCAAAAGCGGCCGCTCTTGCGCAAAAATTTGCTGCCTGTCTACACTGGCTGCGTGTTCTTGCACAAGTAAACTCAAGTTCTAATGTATAAAATCAGGGCTTCTTGCTCCAGAACTCTGACACTCCAGCTCAGGAATAAGCCCTCTTGCGTAAGAGCTCTTCCAGAAAAGGCCAGTGAAGACAGGCAACATGAATTTCTTGTGCAAGAAAGCCCTATGGTTAAAATGGCCATCAGAGCTTTCTTAAGCAAGAGAGCATCTACATTGGCATGGTTGCTCTTGCGCAAAAGTGCATCTCTTGCACAAAAGCACATGGCAGTGTAGATCCTCTCTTCTGGAAGAGTTTTTGCACAAGAACTCTTCCACAAAAGAGTTCTTGCTCAAGAAGCCGCCAGTGTAGAGGTAGCCACAGTGTCTATGACTGTGATTTCTGTCTTGTCTGCTTACATTACAGGCTCTTGAGAGTAGAGACTTTGACTTGTTTGTATAGCACTGAGTATAATAAGGCTTTAAGCCTGAGTGAGATGTTGATGCTATTGGACTGTGATCTATGTATTATTTTTAAAAGGTCCATAGACCCTTACTAGTTATATGCCGTAGATTTATACAGAAGTAAAGAAATTCAGCTGACGTGGCCTCCAATCATTTTAAAGATGATGGTCTAAACTAAAAGCATTCAGTGAATATTTAGTTATGAATTTAAAACTCTATCAGGCAGTAAAGAAGTGATGTGAATGAAATAATACAGCACATGTTCAATGTACTTGTAATTGTAAACAAAACCATTTTTCTTATAAGAAAAATATTGAGAGAAACAAAGCTTGGTAAATGCTGATTGAACTGAGGGTTATGAAGTAAGAGCTGCTGCTGGTTTTTTTTAACTCATCTGATCCATCTGTATTCAAGGTATATTGATTCCATAACTAATTTGCCAGTGGAATGAAGTTTCCATTAAGTGCTGCTTCTCAAAAGAGTTATTGTATGTTTTTAAAATGGAAAGGTTGGTATATAACTTAGCATGGCAAAAATATTAATCTATGTCAATTCTGTACCAATTGTGTGGAAGTGGAATGTCTTCCAATGATATATCTAGCTAGGGCATTAATGCAGAGACAATAAAGCCCAATGAACCATGCATCAAACTCTGAACAGCCATAATGATTGGAAAATGATATAAGAACAAAAATTCAGGATCTACCTAGAATAAGGAATGTTCCATAAAGGAATTAAATATTATCCTTACAAGTTAAATGTGGTAAATAATTAATTTTGAGCATTAAGGGCCCAATTCTTATAGCTTTTAGGACTTATTTAATGTCACTCTGAGCTCTTTTTCTTTGCCTACATAATCTCAGGCACAGATAAATTGAAGGCACAGTTAATACCATATGAATATCTGTGTACCTCTCTCTGCACATAAATCAAGTTCTTAGATATACACGTGACATTAGTGTACCCAGAAGTAACTGCAAGCACAACATTTCTCTATGGAATTTCTGTGGCCAGAAATTGCAAATATAAATGGAAGGCCTCTATTGAAAATAATATTTTAAATTATGTGATAAATTTATTTTGAAAACTCAAAATAAGAACATAAGAACATAAGAATGGCCATACTGGTCAGACCAAAGGTCCATCTAGCCCAGTAGCCTGTCTGCTGACAGTGGCCAGCACCAGGTGCCCCAGAGGGGGTGGACAGAAGACAATGATCAAGTGATTTGTCTCCTGCCATCCTTCTCCAGCCTCTGACAAACAGAGGCCAGGGACACCATTTCTATCCCCTGGCTAATAGCCTTTTATGGACCTAACCTCCATGAAATTATCTAGCTTCTCTTTAAACTCTGTTATAGTCCTAGCCTTCACAGCCTCCTCTGGCAAGGAGTTCCACAGGTTGACTACGCGCTGTGTGAAGAAGAACTTTCTTTTATTAGTTTTAAACCTGCTACCCATTCATTTCATTTGGTGTCCTCTAGTTCTTCTATTATGGGAACTAATAAAATAACTTTTCTTTATTCACCCTCTCCACACCACTCATAATTTTATATACCTCTATCATATCCCCCCTTAGTCTCCTCTTTTCTAAACTGAAAAGTCCCAGTCGCTTTAACCTCTCTTCATGTGGGACCCGTTCCAAACCCCTAATCATTTTAGTTGCCCTCTTCTGAACCCTTCTAAGGCCAAAATATCTTTTTTGAGGTGAGGAGACCACATCTGTACACAGTATTCAAGATGTGGGCGTACCATAGTTTTATACAGGGACAGTAAGATATTCTGTGTCTTATTTTCTATCCCTTTCTTAATAATGCCTAACATCCTATTTGCCTTTTTGACCGCTGCTGCACACTGTGTGGAAGTGTTCAGAGAACTATCCACGATAACTCCAAGATCTCTTTCCTGATTTGTCGTAGCCAAATTAGCCACCATCATACTGTACGTATAGCTGGGGTTATCTTTTCCAATGTGCATTACTTTACACTTATCCACATTAAATTTAATTTGCCATTTTGTTGCCCAATCACTCAGTTTGGTGAGATCTTTTTGAAGTACTTCACAGTCTGCTTCTGTCTTGACTATCTTAAACAGTTTAGCCTCATCCGCAAATTTTACCACCTCACTGCTTACCCCATTCTCTAGATCATTTATGAATAAGTTGAACAGGATTGGTCCCAGGACTGACCCTTGGGGGACACCACTAGTTACCCCTCTCCATTCTGAAAATTTACCATTTATTCCTACCCTTTGTTTCCCGTCTTTTAACCAGTTCTCAATCCATGAAAGGACCTTCTCTCTTATCCCATGACAATGTAATTTACACAAGAGCCTTTGGTGAGGGACCTTGTCAAAGGGTTTCTGAAAATCTAAGTACACTATATCTACTGGATACCCCTTGTCTGCATGTTTGTTAACGCCTTCAATGAAGTCTAAGGGTATGTCTACACTACCACCCTAGTTCGAACTAGGGTGGTTAATGTAGGCATTCGAAGTTGCAAATGAAGCCCGGGATTTAAATATCCCGGGCTTCATTTGCATCTTGCCGGGCGGGTGCCATTTTTAAATGCCCTTAGTTCGAACTCCGTGCCCCCGGCTACACGTGGCACGGAGTAGGTAGTTCGAATTAGGATCTCTAATTCGAACTACCGTTACTCCTCGTGGAACGAGGTGTACCGGTAGTTCGAATTAGAGATCCTAATTCGAACTACCTACTCCGTGCCGCGTGTAGCCGCGGGCACGGAGTTCGAACTAAGGGCATTTAAAAATGGCACCCGCCCGGCAAGATGCAAATGAAGCCCGGGATATTTAAATCCTGGGCTTCATTTGCAACTTCGAATGCCTACATTAACCACCCTACTTCAAACTAGAGTGGTAGTGTAGACATACCCTGATAGATTAGTAAGACATGATTTCCCTTTACAGAAACCATGTTGACTTTTGTCCAACAAATTATGTTCTTCTACGTGCCTGACAATTTTATTCCTTACTATTCTTTCAACTAATTTGCCCAGTACTGAAGTTAGACTTACGCGTCTATTAATATTTAATATTAATATTTTAATTCATATTAAAATATTAATGATAAGCAAATCATAGTATCAAAATGAAGGTCTTCCAAATTAAGGTTATGACCAATGCAAAGAAGTTGTAATTAACTTTATTTCCCCTGCTATAAAACAAATTCAGAGAAACTTCTGCAAAACATATACCATAGGTGGTATGATAGCAGGAAATTCCTGACCACCAAAATATCAAACAGATCTGGATCTAATTGAAATGGGGTCCAATGACAGACAGGTTTTTGGAAAGGGTTAAGGTTACCATCTGGAACAGAGTTCCCCTGAGTAGAGCTGAGATAAATGAAAACATACTCTTAAATGACTCCTTAAATCTGTTTGACCCTTTTCTAGTTCATCAGGAAGGTTAGGAAGTTAGGAAAGGCTCTTTCTTGCTTTGGAATTCAATTAACTTAGGTTTGAATAGGGATGATTCTTTCATGGTTCATAAGCAAAACACACTAGAAAAGAGATGAATAATATGACCATATTGACACTAGCTGTGATGGAATGTTTGTTGTTAAAATATCCTAAAGAAATAATAATTAGGCTGCAAATGTTAAAAATGTGGTTTTGTGCCTCTCCCTCCCGCCCCTTCTTTTGTATCATACATACAACTTACACTGCTATTGTTGCTGACCATTTTACACTTGGCATAAATCTGCTTGATAAATGTTTGTTCAGTATTTATATTGTATAGGAGATTTGTGTGCAGTGTTATGGACTCAATCCTGAGATAGCTGAGCACTTCCCTGAGAGCTCTGCCCATTCCTCACATCTACCTGCTTTGGGGCAGTGCAGCAAATTCTTTCTAGTACAGACAAGCCTCAAGAAGTTGTACCGTATGCATCAATTCAATTCTGAGCCGCTACTCACTCACTCACCTGCACAGGAGAAGCAACAGTGGTCCTACTGATCTGCTCCGCCAGTCATGCAGTGAGCATGTCAATAGTCAGTATTATCTGTGATACCATTTCCCTACATAAGGTGAGTATTTACTTCCCAATTGTGTTCTAAGGCCTGGTCGACAACTGAAAATTTGCTAGTATAACTGGGTTAGTTAGGCATAAGTAGGAAGGGGGAACCACACCCCACCTGATATAACTGTGATGGCAAAAACACTAGATACATTGTGAAACTAGCAAGATTACTTTTGGGTATATATCTTATTTGTTTCAGCGAACTGATATAAGTTATAAGAGCAAAATAATTTTTTTTGCTCGTATAAGTAGGGTCTCCAAGTGCTATATCAGAAAACCTTTTCTAGATTAGACAAGGCTTAAGGACATTTTACTATATGAATCAATTAGATTTTAAGCCATTCTTCCATTTGTGTGCAGACAAAGCTCTATATCTAGCCATTTGACTTCTGCTGATATAAGTGCAAATGTACCAATAACCTTATACATATGTAGTAGTCAAACCCAGATTTCCCCATGGAGTGACATATTACAGTGATGAAGATGATATAAAAATATATACAGAGGAAATGACATAGGAAAGAAAGATTTTTACTATTGATCAAACAATATATTTTTCCCTTGAAAGAAGAGGCTTGGTGATTTGAGTGGCAAATTGGAAATCCCTACATCCATATATATTCCCCAAATATCTGGTTCAGAAAATCAAGAATACATTGGCATTTAAAAACTAATTCTACTGAAAAAGGGAAAGGAAAATAATTACTGAACTTTGCAGAAGAATCTGAAAACCTTGTAAACCTTCATTTTTCAACTGCCTCCTTCACAATGGTATTATTCCCAGTGCATTGGATTATTTTACCTTCAACATACATTTCTTCCTTAGTTTATTTGTCTTTTGCTGTGTCACTGTACTTCCCTTCACTTCAGAGACTCATTTGTCTGTGCAGTTCTAACATTATTTGCCCAGAATTAAAATATGTATATAAAGCAAATCTGAAACTCTTAATGCTACATATCTGACCTATATACATAACTGGTATGAGTCGGTGCAGTTGACATATTGTTGGTCTTGATATATATGTGCGTGTGTGTGTATGTGTATTTCATACACTTTTTGTGCAAATGACTGAAATATTTAGGTCACACTGACATGACTTTAAAGTTGGTCTATGTAAATTGCATAGTCCCTGTAATTTACAGCATTTTATTACTACTTTTATAAGATTACTTTTTAATGTAATACGGTACCTTTTAATGTAGAGTTGTCATAATTTAGGCCAACTGCACCTGTATTCCCCCTCCAAGGCCCCTCAAGAGTACCCACTCTAGGCTCTTGGCTCCTCAGCCATCATTTACCTTCAGCAGAGACCTAGCCCAAGCAAGGGTATTCCAGGCTGCACAGTTCTCTGTCTGTACAAAGATATTATTAGCAATTCCAACTGTCTAAACAGGCCAGTGTCTGTGCTTTGCTTTCTCTCCAGAGCCTATGAACAGCATATTTTGCCTGCAAAGTTATAAGTTACCACACAGCTCTTTAGAAGCAAACACATTTATTCTTCAGGTGAAAACATTACAGAGAAAACATATTTAAAATTATAAAAGAACCTACATGCATCCTAAAAAGCTCACCAGAGGTCCCCATCAGCTCCATCCCTGGGCTTTAGTAGGTGTCAGCCCTTCAAAACTCACAACTGTTTTTTTCCCATGTTTACAAATTCATAACTGTCTTGGATTCTAAACCAGAATCCAGGCTGGGCAGAACAGCCACTGGTTCTGGCTTTCAGTAACAAGTCATCAGCAGATAAAGACCTAATTTCAGCATATAACTTCAAAATGCTGGGTTGTTTTGCAATAGCAGAGATGGAGAATACCCAAGGAAAACTAAAAAATGCTTCTTGTACCAAAAGTCCATTTTTGTCTGGCACATTGTTCAACTTAGTCCTTTTCATCAGGCCTAATAAAGGACCCTCTAAATTGACCATGGATGGCACCCCCATTGACTCCAGTACTCCACCAGATAATGAGGAGCAAGGGAAGTCAATGGGAGAGTTTCACCCATTGATCTCCCTCAGTGGGGAAGCCATGGCAACTTGACCTAAGGTACATCGACTCCAGCTACATTATTCACATAGCTGGAGTTACATATTTTTGGTCAACTTTCTCCCCTAGTGTAGACCTGGCCTACAATAGGAATGGGAGAAGTAAATAAAAAAGAAAACCTAAAGTGGTGACATCAGGAGGAAGAAGAGGAAACATAAGATGCAGATGTGTTGGGCCTTGTCGATGAAAAGTTTAAACTTTACCTGCTGGGTGAACACATAAAATCTATTTCTGTACATATATAATTATGGATTTATGGAATACTGTATGGATATTAAAATATCTGGCTTGGCATTCTCATTTCATGATCTATAATAACATGTACATCAAGCGGTTTTACAATAACAATATTAGTACTAACAAAAAGGTGTAATGTCAGGAATGAATTACTATCTTTATGTGATGTAACAACATGACCTCTTTTTTTTTCTGAATAACCCCAAGTCTTCATTTACTACACTTTATCAAAAGATAGCTCAAATTATGGGCCTTTTCCCACAGCTGTTATGCCCATTAAAAGGCTGACTGGCTATAAATACATATGGACTGGAATACCTGGCTAACAGGAATATATATTTTAAGAAAAAAAGGTGGGTGGTCATAAAGGTGTCAGACTGATAGCCCTGGGGAAATGAAGTCTTTTCTTTATCCACACAAGATAGCTCATGTTTCCTCACATAGTTCAGAAGCTTTTGTCTCCAAATCATAAGGAATATCTCTGGGCTGAAATGGTATGGTTCGGTCATTTTGGTATTTGTTAATTAAGGGGTCTTGATGGTATTTTAGTCCCCCTATTTGCTGCCACAACATTTGACTACTGCAATCAGTTTCACAGTGGTTTATTCTGTAAAGGCCCAATTGAAAGCCCATTAAATTTATTGGAATTGGAGATGACAAGTCCTTTTTTGTATTCACAAGGAATTATGCAGCCACAGACAGATAGCCCTGGTCTACCCTATAGAACATGAATAATCGTAGTTATACAGACTTAAGCATTTGTGTAGACATTGCTGTGTTGGGGGAGCGTTTCTCCTGATTGAAATAGTTACCACCTCATGCAGAGGTGAATTAACTAGGCCCACAGGAAAGCTCTCTCCTTTTGGCATCAAGTGTCTTCCTTAAAAGTGCTACAGCAGTGCAGCTGTGCCAGGGAAGCATTTTAAGTGTAGACCTGCCCATAAACTTCACAAATGGTCAGAAAGAAAAGGAATAGAACAAATAGAAGGAAACTTCCATTTGTCTTGAATATAGAGGACTTGAGATTCTGGACTTATCTCATCAGCAAGCTTTCCCCACTACCTCAGTATTTGGCAGTTTGAACACACACAGTTTGGGTATGTCTACACTAGCCCCCTAGTTCGAACTAGGGTGGCTAATGTAGGCATTCGAACTTGCAAATGAAGCCCGGGATTTAAATATCCCGGGCTTCATTTGCATGTTCCCGTGTGGGCGCCATTTTTAAATGCCCCGTAGTTCGAACTGACTGCCCGTGGCTACACCTCATTGAAGGAGGAGTAACAGTTAATCCGAACTAAGGACTTAGTTCAGATTAACTTCTGACTGCCGCGTGTATCCGCGGGCAGTCAGTTCGAACTAAGGGGATATTTAAATCCCGGGCTTCATTTGCAAGTTCGAATGCCTACATTAGCCACCCTAGTTCAAACTAGGGGGCTAGTGTAGACATACCCTTTAGGATTGCGAGCTAGAACACTGGCCTTGTTTCTTTCTGTACACACTGCCACTTCCGGGAGTCCTTCCTCTCAGAGATGGCTGAAGCAGAAGGTAAACAAGTTTTACCAATCTGAGTCTATAGCCAAGCAGCTAACTGACCTTCAAATATACCAAGAGACTGACTGCATCCAAGTGAGAAAGTCTAGTGTGTGGTTCTTACAGTTTTGCAATTGTTTACCTTTGAAAACCAGTACAGGGCAGAGTCAGATGAGCAAAATGGTCAAAAGGAAAACCGTGGGTTCACCACAGACACCATATTGCATGCCAAATAATCAGAAGAGTGGCTACTGTCTTCATGTTTGGAGTTATCAAAGCTTTTCTGAAAGGACCTTCACCATATCTACTAATCGATACTATTTATTCCTGCTGCATTGCGTATATTTCTCAAGGCTATGTTATGCCTTCAGTGCTTAAACAAAGCTATTCCATCTGGCAATTTATAGTAGCAAGTATGCTTACAATATGCCAGATTTCAATTTCCCACAGGGGACTCTAGGGTCTGTAACGGGAGGCAAATTTAGCTGGAGATCTTGAACCCTTAAGCAAGTTAAAGATAGACATGAATAAAGTTTTTGCATATTAGAAGTATTACAAGACCCAAGAGTTTGGAAAGTCAGAGATATTTTAGCAGGCAACAGAATTTAAGTGCAAATATGTTATTTGATAAAAGAGTAAGTGGAATTTTAAAGAATTATTTGAAATCCAAAAAACATATATTTTATGGGGGTTGAGAAGTGCTAAATCATATAAAATTGGACCACAGGTAGCTCTCCAGTGGTTTTATTTGAAACACTGCCATTTGATTTAAAGCTTGAAACGCTTAGTTTATAAGACAACTCAATAACGGACCTTTTGGTTTACACCATTTTAGGGGTACGTCCACACAGCGATGCTCAATTCGAAATTAGCTATGCAAATTGAGCTACATCAATTGCATAGCTTATTTCGAAATAGCTTATTTCAATTGGGAGTGTCTACCCAGCACTTATTTCAAAATAGAGCACTCTTCCTCCAACTTCTCTGACTCCTCATATAATGAGGGTTACATGAGTCGGAGTAACAAGTTCTCCAGCTTGACAGCATTTCAACATTATTTTGAAATAACTACCTGCTGTGGAGAAGTGGGCTAAGTTATTTAGAAATAATGCTAGTTTTTTCAAAATAATGTTGCTGTGTAGACGTACCCTTAGTGTAGACATCTCTTCTCTGTTAAAGAGGCGCCATTGATCCAGGCTCTCCTTTTTTCCATGGATGCATCAGTGACTTTGAGTCTTTTCCCAGATTGTCTCCTAAATCTGTTTCCCTGATGGCATCCTTTGGCCTCTGATGATCTTCTGATCGACTGATATCGTTGTTCCTTTAAGGATAAAGTGCTTGAGCAGGAAGGTATTGAAGATTTTGTTTGTTTTGTTTTTAGGGTCAAGCAGCTGTTGGTCTTCAACAACTGAAATCCAAAATATTTCAGTCCATCAAGTGAAAATTTTTTGTAAACTCCCCCAATTTTTGCACAGCTGGCCAACATTTTTCAGTTCTTCAAAACAAAAAAATCAGTTTTTGGTTTTGTTTTTCATCAAAAACTTGGAAAAAATGTAAAAAATAGTTTTCATTAAAAATTTTTCATGGAAGGAAAAATATCATATCCCAAGAAACTCTATAAAATTGTTCATTCACAAGGCCAAGTTTGTATTGAGAAATGGAAAGTTTGAACAGTTCTTAATATATATGAACTGATGTAAAGTGCAGATAAAGGAGTTGATAGAAAACACTGGAACAAAACAATGAAATATTGTGTGCCACACTTCTAAGTTAGAAACAAAATAGACTAGAAGATCTCGGGGAGTGTCTACACAGCACCCTAAACTCGAAATAAGGGACATAATTTGTGCTACGAAATCTTATTTCAAATTAATTTCAAAATAGTATATTTTGAAATTTGGTGCATATACACATTGCCAAATTTCAAAATATCTTGCTATTTTCAGACATCCCATAAGCCTCATAGAACAAGGGCTACAGGGATGCCGAAATAGCTTGTCTGCTATTTTCAGATCTATCTCAAAATATCGGGCGCATTTAAAAGATGTGGGGTAGGTATTTCGAGATACTCCTGGGTATCCCAAAATAGCCCCGCTGTGTCCGGTGCTTCAATGAGTCAGGAAGCAGAGACTAAGAAATGCAAAGACAGGACAACAGAGGCAAAATATGCAACTGAGAGAGAAGTAAATAGAAAATTAACAGCAAATCATCAGGTGTATTATTTTCTTTGGTTTGCCTTCTGTATGGTCATTTCCACTTGTGCAATATGGTTACAAATTGCTACCAAATTTTGAATAGTATAATTTTTGCAACCTTTTTGTACTCTCTTTGCACAAGTATAAATTACTACATTACTTTGCTTTTAAGTTTTTTGGACCAGGGACAATTATTTAGATATGTGTTTGTATATCGTCTGGCACAAAGGGGTTCTGACTGAGACTCCTTGGTGATATTATAATATACATAATAAATAATCATAATTAATAGGTGGAGAATTGTGATTGAAAATACTATCTTGTTTTGATACAAAAGGTGAGTATAAGGTTGAGAAATAGTTCATTATGAATCATGTGACTAAAGAACTATGGAACATTTTGAAAAGCCAGATCTCTGCCACTACAGCCTGGCAGAAGAGGGCAATGGAAGCCAGCTGAGCAAGCCCATGCCTGAAGGGCTAATGGAAGCAGCCGTGGGCCTCATTAGCCAGAGGCCTACATAAGGCAACCAGAGGGGAAGCGGAGAGGGAGGAGCCAAAGAGTGGCTGAGGGTATGCGTGACCCAGCCAGAACGAGAAGGTAGCTGAGTTAGCTGCTGGGGAAAACCAAGCTCTGTAAATAGAAGGTGGTGGGAAGTTGGCACAAGCAATACAAAGATTTGGGTGATTGAACAAGAGAGGGTCTCCCGGTGATTTGTGACTGAAGAAGGGGTCCTAGTACAAGGGGCCTGGGGGTCCTTGGGCAAGGGCCTTGCCACACTATCTTGAAATGGAGACCTAGGCAGATTAAGCATTCTACAGACACCACAGCCTCCCAGTTTGTGGCGCAGTTTCTCCTCCTTAACCAATTTACTCGTCTAGCGAGTGAGCATTTTTAAACCCCTTTTCGCCCTTTTTAATAACCTCCACCCTAAGGGGCGCTACCTGGAGACAACTTGTCTAGCAGGCCCAGGTAGGGGCCAAGACAGGGTATCAAAGTAAATATCACTTCCTTGTTCCCCAAGCATTTGTCTGAAGATATGAATATCAGGAACCACCACTTTTCCTGGGCGAATTTCCTGACAGACCTGATAGGGAACTGACGTCCAGTAACCAACACAATAAAGTAACCACCATCCATAAATTTCACAGGCAGCACCAAAGCCATTCCACCCCCTTTTAGTGGAATTACTATTGATCTCCTATCATACATTTCTATTAGCAGTATGGAGTACTATCCAATCTCAAGATTTTTATTATGACCTACATGATATTTAGTTATTTTTTTAATGCACCAGTTTCTAAACCTCCTTGTTGCAGGAAAGCATGAATATCAGAGGGCAAATAAAAATAACCCCACATCTATTATTTTTAAAAATCTTGTAAGTCTGAAACCAGACTCATAATTTTTTATCTGGACTAAATCCAAGGGTTTTCGAATGATTGTGGTTGGGGGTTGGCCACACTTTGCATACTATAAGGAGATATTCAAAGGAGATGCTGCTGTTGCTGACCTCTGCATAACCTGGCCTATGTATCTGAAAGTGTCTCCTCCATCATGTTTGAACAGGCATAAATGAGTTTTCCCATTTCTGCTTTTAACCCAATGTCTGCAATAACCCTTTTTATTGTTATAGGTATAACTGATATTCTAATGGATCAGAATGTCAACTTTCCAAGACCTAATGATCCCATGTAGCTAAAATGCAGATGATTACATTAGGAGCTTAATATAACTATCCCTCTCTGTCAGGATCTGAAAAAAATCATACTAAATTGAGTAATATAGCTAATGTAATCTATACCAGCATACCCGGGATGTGACATCTTCCAGCAGCATGCATTAATTTTTCAATGAAATAACTATGATTGTGTTGCAATTGTGCTGAAATAACTATGATTGTGTTATTCAGTGGTTTGCCCAGCTTTGTTTTAAATTTTCCAATATTAATTAGAATTCCACCAACATGATTACAGAATAGTGGGCCAACTGTTCAGCTTGTATTGAACTGGCTACCTTCCACTTAAGGCATTTATGCTATACTAGTTTCCATCAACAGAGGATCTGCCCCACTCTAAAAGGGCTACGGTTCGCTTACAGTGAACAAAAGAAAAAATTTTTAAAAAGGCACTTTAGATTTTGCCTTCAGTGACTCTTTGCTTCCTAAAATTCAATATTATCACATCAGCAGCTGGACTACTTCACTTTCATTTCCTCTCTACTCCAGACTTCTCTCTGGGACTCTCCAGCCATTACAAAATATGTAAGCAAACAGGTGGGCAGTTCCAAAGAAAAATCCTTAGGGATCTTTTCATGTCCCATGTCCAGAGATTTAAACCTGACTCTGTGCACAGCTAGCAGGATGCAATGGATCGTCATCAGCACAGAGCATCTCAGGTGTAACTCAGTCACTTTTCCTGGTTTATTCAGGATTTTAAAGGACACCAGGTAGTGCAGCTTATATTAGCTCATTTGTCTTCCCCCTTTACTCTCATCAGGCACTTTTACTTCATAGAGCTTAATGATTCTTGGTAAACCCTTTAAGCAGAGCTTGAAAGTATAGCATGGGCCTTTGTACTGGTAAGTCTATGCAGAGAATCCTAAGCTTGTTATTAGTATAATAGTCCTGACAGCAATAAAGCCTCCCACCTGCTCCTCTGTGGAAGGATGTATTGGCTCAGTAACAATTAGCATCAATTATGGCAGAGCTCATTGCGATCTGCAGGCCAAGCCCTATTAGATTGCAGGTGCAGGATTATCCTCATGACCTTTTACTACAAGAGCACACACTGTGGATGGGAGTGGGAGGCAGTCAGAAGGAAGTCTCATGCCCGTTCATCTTCTTTAAGAATTATCAGCTAGCATGATCTATTCATGTCAGCTCCAGAGTACTGAGCTTAGCTCCAGGAAGCCACATGGAAAGCAAACTCTATCTTCTAGGCTCCCATTTGCTCTGCTGGGGTCTCCTATGCTTGGTACATCCTTTTTATTTCTGGCTATCTGCATTCCCGCTGCAAAAGAAAGCAAATTCATATTGTTATCAGTGTTTGAAAACAGAATAAAAGAGTCCCAGAATTGAGTGGCAGGCAATGACGTGCATATAATGTGTGCTTTTAGGTGCAAATGCAATCCCAGTTCTTGCTTTAGCTTCAGTGTGTGCTGGATAGCAGTCACTCATGAAGTAAGGAAGCAAGGCACCAGAGAGTTCCCAGATGACATAAGTAATAGGCAGGTATTGCCCTGTAATTATGGGTAGATTACATGATAGTGCAAGTGGACTGAATTTACAATACAAGGTAAGCTTTTCAACAATTGCATATGCAACTTTTTTTTTAAAGAACAAAATATATAAGTTTCTTTCTGTCAGTGTAAACTTTGTTCATTATTAATTAAGCCATTGAAATAATGACAAGTAAGAGTTCTCTCATGAAAGTGTGGCAGGAATCAATAATACTTAACATATATGATATACATAAAAGTATATTAACAGTCCCTACTCAAAAAAAGGCCACAAAAGAAAAAAAATCAAATAAACCTACCAGCGATGGATCCAAAAATAACATGGCCATTTAAGCTAACATTATCAAAAAGAACAGCACCAAAAGAAGAATGGCACAAAAAAGAAAACAATAAAGTACTCTAAATCTCTATCAATATTCAGGAAGCAAAAGCAGAATTGGAATTTCAGTATCTGAATCTATTTCTTCCCTTTTAGAGAAAAGATTCTGGTTTTAATATAATTAACATGAGGTGGCATGTTATTCGCTTTAATAA
Source organism: Pelochelys cantorii (assembly GCA_032595735.1). Classification (NCBI taxonomy): domain Eukaryota; kingdom Metazoa; phylum Chordata; order Testudines; family Trionychidae; genus Pelochelys; species Pelochelys cantorii. Next base: position 84,238,321 of record CM064328.1, read on the forward strand.
GCATAATCAGAGAAAATAGAGGTAGTGCTAAGGTGATTTTGGGAGCCTCAAGTCTAGGGTCCTTTCCCTAAAACACCTTATAGAGCTGTATGTGGATTGTCAGTGTAAGCCACTGGTGGGCCACCAGACAGATTGTTTACCTTGCATCAGCAGGTATGGTTGCCTGCAGCTCCCATTGTCTGGGGCAGAGTTTCTCAACCTTTTTTTTCTTTTCATAAAGTACCCCTTAAAAAATTATAAGTACCCCCATTACCTACAGTTTTCCGACACACAATTTTTTTTCTACCATTGCAACGCATTTGTTTAAACAACTTAATCATAGCCAGGTGGGCAATGAAATTTTTGGGTGTAAAAAAGTACAAAAATAATAAAACGCTGTAAAACTTAAAAGAAAAATTCAGTTTTCTTCAAATTTCAGTTATGTTGACGTACCCCCCAGACTTCTTTTGAGTACCCCTAAGGTTACTTGTACCACTGGTTGAGAAACACTGGTCTGGGGTTCACTTTTCCTGGCCAAAGGGAGTTGTGAAAAGCAGCAGCCATCAACTCCCTGTGGCAAGTGCTACTTCCCTCAGCTCCCATTTCCAGGTATAGCAAACCATGACCAATAGGAGCTGTGGGTGGCCATACCTGTGGACACAAGTAAACAACTTGTCTGGAAGCCCACCAGTGGCTTACCCTGATGAACCACATGTGACCCATGGGCCACAGGTTGTTCATCACCATTACAGAGGTTTAGTTTTCAAAAAGTCCTGAGTACTTAGCTCTGGAAATCAGACCTCGTTAAGGTGTCCCAAGGAGAACAGTCCAAAATTGAGGCACTAGATAGTACTAGTCACCTTTGAGCGGCCCACAAACTTTTAATCCTTTTTTTAAAGTGAAGTTGAGCGGGCAATAATACTGTGGGCTGGTCACTCAGAGAAGCAGTGTTTCCTCCAAGCTGTGCAGTAGCATGGCAACTTCAGCTGCTTAATGAGGCCCACCCAGTCAGGGTCTCAGGACTCATGCATGAAGCTCCGTAGTTTGGGAGGGGCACTTTTCCCTCAGCAACAGCAGCAGCTCCATGCTGAGGACAGAGCAGTGAGTCTCTCCCAGCTGGTAGGGAGGAGACTGTAAACTGTATTTCTGTTTCTAAAAATCAGTTATTATTCAATCCTTAGTCTACAATATACCACAAGCATCCATTGTACTTCTAGCAACATAAAATCTGAAGTGTTTGGGGAATTTTTTTTCTGTAAGGGTATGAAATAATCAGGGGGATGTCAATTGTAGAGAGAAGTGAATATTTGAATTTTTGGTTCAGTGGCCAAACTGAAAAATATGAACAAAAATGTGGTTGATTGAGAACCAAAACCTGATATTTTTTTTTACCAAAACAAAAAAGATTGTTTGAGTCAAATGAAATGTTTTGAATATTAATTCAAAATGACATTATGGATTGAAATGTCAATTTGCAATGACATTTTCAAAACAAAATGTGTTTTCAAATTGACATTTCACTTTGAAAATGTCATATCAAATTGATATTTTGTTTTGAACCATTTTGACATTTTCAAAACAAACTCTTTAGATGTTTCTGAAATTTGTGTTTTCAGGGAGAAAGGGAGAAACTATTCAAAAAATTCAACCCAATTTCTCTGATGGCCATCCACTCAGAGCAGCTAGCCCTTCCCACAGCCTTTCTTGCCACAGCTGCATTCCACGGCCTTCAACTACCTGAAGGGGGGTTCTAAAGAGGATGTAGAGAGGCTGTTCTAAGTGGTGATAGACAATACAGCAAGGAGCAATGGTCTCAAATTGCAGTGGAGGAGGTCTAGGCTGGATATTAGGAAAAAACATTTCACAAGGTGGTTGCCTAGAGAGGTGGTGGAATCTCCATCCTTAGAGTTTTCCAAGGCAAGGCTTGACAAAGCCCTGTCTGGGATGATTTAGTTGCCAACATTGGCCACTGTTGGCAGACAGGGTACTGGGCTGGATGGACCTTTGGTCTGACCCAGTATGACCGTTCTTATGGGTTGGTCCTGCTTTGAGGACATGGTCAAACTAGAAGACCTGCTGAGGTCTCTTCCAACCCTACTCTTTTAATTTTTTAATTTTGTGTATATATTTATATTGTATTTTAAAATATTTTAAATAGAGAATTGGTGTAAAACTATTTTAAATAAATAAAAATATTTTAAATAAATAAAATAAATAAATAATCTTCTATAATTCTAAGAAAAAGAACATGAAAAATTATGTGTAACAGAGCCATGTAGTTATACTAGTTCTAGGAGTGTAAAAGGATCTCACTATTCATATATGAAATATAGTCTTCCATGTCAGCTAGGTATAGTCTGATGACAGCAGTAGCCAGTTGTTCTTGTTAATGACTTCAGCTTTTAACTCTTCCTTGCAGCATCCTCTTGGGTTAACAGAGCCCAGTAGCAGTAGTCTTCACTAGTTCCTCAATAATGTCACTTTCTGGGTGCCAAATGGAGAATTAGAGCCATCACAGCCAAGCACAGGAAGCACAGTCAGAGCTAAAACTCTTGAGCACTTCATCTATGTGACATGACTTCCTTGGAGCTGGGCTGTATATCAAACCAGATTGCAATTGGGAGCAAGAAAAGCCAAGAAGATGTCACCAAGGTGGTGAAACTTGATTAAAGCAACACTGTGTAGCTACCATTTTAATGAGCAGCTACTGTCCAGAACTTACTTTCACTTATGCACATGTATATCAGAAGTAACTCTTAACCCAAAGAAAATACATTGGTGTAAAAATGGCACAAGAAGGAGGAGAACCAAGAAGGAGGAGAACCATGCTAGTTATATAGATAAAGGTTTTTTTCATGTATTATGTTGTAAAACTGTAAAATGTGAGACTGGAAAATGCCATTAATAATTGTTGTCTCTATATATTTTTCTTTAAAATCACCATAATTGCTAAAACCAGGAATTAATTCTGCCATTTACAGAAGGTACAGTGGACACTAACTAATAAAAAAAAACATTTAATCATTCCAGATACTTGCAATGGCCATGGTATTCTCCTATATTTGGAACAGGAGATTGCAGAGTTCCTTATAAGAACACTGAATATGTTTTTGTTGAATGAAATCCACAGCTTTCTCTTCTAAAAAATCAGTAAATCCTTTGAATTGAATATAGTTAAAAATACAATGTGGACAAAAACTAATAGTTGAATTACTGTGCAAAGTAAAAAAGAGAGAATTGAATGGAAAAAAGAATCCTGTAATGTTAACCACAGTACATCAAAGATCCGCTTCTAGAAATCTGAACACATTTTAGAAGGAGGAAAACAAGTATTTGATAGGAAACCAAAAACAATTCGATGCAAGCCCTTGTTCATATTCATTCTGTTGGCTTAGTTTACACATTTACACAGTACACTGGAGAGGTTATATAAGGATTGTTGTGTGTGTGTGTGTGTGTGTGTGTGTGTGCGCGCGCGTGCACGCACGTGAATGTATATCTACATTTCCTGGTGTAGGAGGATATAATGTGTGTAAACTTTTTTTACAGAAACAACCTTCTCCCCCCAAAAAAAGATTATGATGGATTTGTCTGGAGTTAGCCAGTCCTGCCTGTGTATGTATATACAGAACTTATATATTTGATCATTTCCTAAACTAGTTGCTAATCATTTCCTAAACTAATTGCTAATACAACAATGTAAGACATCATTTTACACATACCATAATTTACTTTTTGTTCTCAGAACAAGAGGGTGGGGGGAGACCTGGTATTTATTTTCCCTTTATTGCTTTGCAAACTGCAGATCCAGATTGTTCGAGATTGTAATATGAAGCATATTGGGTTAAAGATATTGAAATCAATTCCTCAAATGCAAGTTTGAAAGGAGAATTTGGTTATTCATTAGTGACAAAAGAGCAGAGGGTTATTTTGTTTGCTTGTTTTTGGTTTAGGTGGTATTCATTACATCCTCCCTGTTTGCCTTTTAATCAAAGTTATTGGCTCTAGTAGTTGGGGTTTCATGACCAAAATAGTTCAAGAATTTAATAATCTATTCAGAATGAACATCCCTTAATAAAATTAGTGTTTTGCAACACTTTGCAGTCCACACTTATTCACATCATTATAAATTAAACCCAAGGTCCTAAATTCCCAGTTTATGAACTGCTATAATTACACATTTATAAGCATAGGTTATGGCTATAAAGACCACGCAGTTGTTATCACACTACTGTCCAAGATTCCTTCTGACATTTCATGACTCTGAGTAGTAAATCTAACCATTGAATGATTCTAATTATTTTCAGTGGCCATAGGAAAATAAAATTTCCCTTTATGTAATGGTGTTCTTTTTGCAATCTCTTCAGGAGCTATGTAAAACCCAGAAGGGATAAGGGCAAATATTTTATTTAGTTTTGATCCTTGAGCTTTCCTTGGAATTTCAGGTTAAAATGATTCAGAATCTCAAAGCAAAACTTCATGAAATCCACCAAATTTTGCCTGATTTAGCTCCAAAACCATGAATTTTAAAGTGCAGTGATGCAACACGACACATCAGAACAGGATTATTTGAAACTGATTCAAAGGCAAGTGAACTTTAGCAATTCTTTTCATGAATGTAGCCTGAGGTGTGAACTTATCTTAAAACCTGAAACTAGCTGAGAATCATATGAACTGTGGGTTAGTACAAACATTGCATACTGCCATTCTATTCTATTCTATTCTATTCAGGTTCTTATACCATGCTCATCAACATAGCATCTGAACAATTTTCAGTAGTGCAGAGGTTTTCAACCTTTTTCTTTCTCTGGCTCCTGGGGCAGTCTATAAAAATTCCATGACCCACTTTTGCAACAACAATTGCTTGTCAGTAGATTAGAAGCCAGGACTGGTGTTAGGGAGAAGCAAGCAAAGCAGTTGCCAAGGGCCCCACACCAAAGGGGCCCTGTGAATGTAGGTTGCTCAGGTTTCTGCTTCTGCCTCTGGAGGAGGGACTCACAATTTGGTTTTCTCCCCTGGGCCCCAAGGAGTCTAACAGAGGCCCTGCTCTTGGGATTCTATTGGCAGACCCTCTGAGACCTTCTTATGGCTCCACAGGGGCCCTTGGACATCTGGTTGAGAACCGCTGCAGTAGTGTATTAAGCAGTTGACATATGGTGTTTGTTATCTCAAACAGGGTAGGGTTTCTGTTGTTGTTGTTGTTTTAAAAAATGTTCATTTTCCTATGTGTTTATTTTAAAGGCCAGGTTACAGAAATGCACTTGTCACTTCAAATGGAAGATGACTTGCATCTATGGCCTACCTGAGATATTTCCTCATGAATTTCCATTTCTTAGTACCCGTGACTGTTTCCAATATGATAAACTCCAGCCGGATATCCTCAGGGCCCAGTTCTGTATACATTACACAGGAAATTCAGCCAGTTTTCTGTGCTCAGTGACACTGGGACTAGACCGTCTGTAGATTTTGATTTACTCATCATTATGCAAATCACTGGAAAGCCACGCTCTGGAAAATCTTTGGTCTTGTATGGATTTTTATGACATCCATAAAAGATGGCACTTTTAGTATTTCCTAGCAGTACTGGCCACTTTTGCTTAATATTCTACAAGATTTTCTCCTATCTGGAAAGATTGTGAAGTGGCCTCATTATCTTCAGCTGCTCTGGCTTCTCTCTCCCTTGCAGGTGGAGAAGACCCCAATAATAAAATTGTCTCTGCAGTCCCCTTTTTCTACAGGGGAAAAAGAAGATCTTGTGATACATTTCCAGTTCCCAGGAATAAAGGAAAGGGGGAAATGAGATCTCCAGGGAGAAGAAATGAAAGCTAAGAGAGGTTCAGTAGGAGTTTAAACAATGCAAAATGTGATGATATAAGACTAGGAAAGAATGAATGGCTGGGTACATTATTTATTTATTTAAAATATTTTTACCCCACCTCTCTATTTAAAATATTCGAGGCGGCTTACAACATTTTAAAAACACAATATATATATAGTGTAAAATACAGAACCCCAAAGGGAGGGACATAAAACCTGCTAAAACACCTCAAGAGGAGGGGGACACACACACACACATACACACCAATAAAAGCATGGGTAAAAAGGGTGGCCTTGGCCTGGCACAAAAACAATGCCAACGTTGGCGCCAGGCAAATGTCCCAGCGGAGAGAATTCCATAGCCTAGGGGCAAAGGCTAAGAAGGCCTTGATCCGTGTAGATGTCAACCTTATCTCCATAAGTGGACGAACATGAAGCAGAGCCTCCCCAGCTGACCTTAATCCCCGGGCAGGTCCACATAGGAGGAGATGGTCCTTCAAATACCCCGGTCCCAACCCATTTAGGGCTTTATAAATCATAACCAAGACCTTGTGCCATACACAATGTTTAATTGCAATTACTTTATATTTTGTTTCAAAGCATTGCTAAAGATAGTGTATAGCATTGGGCCAAGTACAGAGCTGTGTGTGACTCATCTAGAAACATCCCATAGGATGATGATTCCCCACTTAGAATTATCTTCTAGTTCTATCAGTTAAAAAGTTTTTAATCCATTTAATATGTGTTGCATTAATTAGGTATAATGCTATTGTTTTAATCAGAATGTCACATGGTACAAACTCAGATGCCACACAGGAATCTAAGTATATTAGATCAAGACAGTTATATCTATCATCCAAACGCTGATCTCCTCAAAAATTGGTATCAAGTTGGACAAGACCTATTTTCCATAAAACCATATTTATTGGCACTAATTAGATTGTCTGCATTTCTCTATGGCAGTATTATGTGATTTAAAGACTGTCTCATTTCACTGTGCAGAACTTGCTGCACATATTAACATAGTGATATTTTAGGCCATCTTTCAAGTGTCTGGTTTGGACATCAGATTTCTAGGTACATCTTGTACGTATTGTAGTAATGAGATGTCTCACGGTGAAATATTGCCACACTTTAACCTACTCTGTTAAATACAGTGACAACTTGTTTATTGTGAAATTGTATGATTCCATTTTCCCTAATCTTTATATTTCTCTGGTATTTTACTAAATAATTCTATTCAAAAGTCAATGCAATTTACATAGTTGAATAAGCGTGATCGATACTTTTATGGGAACAACTCCAGAGAATTCCTGATGAGATAAGTAGATAGTAAAGGGTTGATGGGAACTCAGCAAGAATAAGTAGGAGACCTGTGCATACTCCACAACTGATACAATTTTATACAGCACTACTTCCTTGAACTACTAGTGAAGGCCAGGTCTGCCACAGAAGGAGCAACAGTCAGCACAAATGAACATATGTGAACCAAAGCAAACTTTTGAAAAGACTTGGAAGGTTTAAAGACCATTGGTTTGGAATATTCTTCCTCCTCCCCCCCACAAAAAAAGGCTTATTCCACAAGTCCTCCTAGCTTGGAAATGTTAATTGGAATTAGCCACACTGCTAAGCAAAGCATTTTCCACAAAGAGCTGTTCCAATAGTTTAAATGTATTTGCTTCAGCTGTGTTAGCTCATTTGTTTGTTTGCTTGTTTATTTTTGCACACTCTCTATTAATATTGTAGCAAATGAGCATAATATTAGAGGAAACCTCCTCTCCTCAATGATTATAAATTTGAATACATAAGCATTGCTTGAAAGCAAATTTCAAATTGCAGAATTACCCAACAATAGTGCACATTTTGAATAGTGAGCTGTAGCAGTAAACATTGGCATGACTGGATGCTGACAACTGTCATCTGCCATGAGTATTTCCTTTTGGAACTATGACCCAGATTATGGAGCTGTAGAAATGAACTAAAGCCTCATTTTGCTGCTCGCATTCTTGTGTTCAGATGCTTCAGACATAAATCATCCCATCGCAAAAAACAGAAGCAAGTTAGTAGGGCTTATGTTAATAAGCAATATAGCACAAATGTTTGATGTTAAGGAATGAATTGTTCATGACTGACCATCAGATAAAGAATTATTTTCTGAAGAAATTTGCAAATAAAAATGAATAAACATGAGAATTCTACAAGTTAGTCCTGGATAGTTGATAAAGGGGAAAAAAAAGGCAAAATTTGTCCACTCCATTATTCTTCACAAATTAATCTCCAATGTCTAGTTACCATCAGCTGAGTCCTGTTTTGTTTACATTGAAATTTTCAGTTACATTCCTCTTCATCACCTCTACAGTAAAGGATTGGCCATGGAGGGGAGGACAGACATACTGGGTCCCTGGGCAAAATGGGAGAGCAGCTCAGCACTCCCTGAAGGGGCGGGACCTCAGCAGACAAGGCGGGATTGGGGGCAGCCAGTCCCTAGTGCCTTCTGAACCGTGCTGCATTGTCCCTCCCCACCCATTCCTCAGCCAGCCCTGAGAGCTGTCAGAATTGCGCTGCCTGGCATTCCAGCAGTGATTTAAAGGGTTTGGGGTGCCGGCTGCCACCATTTTTGTGGTAGTAGCATCAGCAGTCGAAATCCCCAGGCCCTTTTGAATCCCCAGGCCCCAGGGCAACTACCCATTTTGCCACTCCTCCCCTGTTGGCAGGCCTGATCGGCCAATACATGAAAGATTAAAGTGACCTCATTTTATGACTGTTGCCAGCTTTTCTGCTAAGGGAATTTAATACCTAACTTTTTGACACTTTTGTCTATGAAGATACAGAGGAATTTGAAAGATTTAACAAATCTAATCCAATAAATCAGTTTTTAATTAAAAAGGGATTACCTCTGAAGTTCTTTGCCAGAGTTTTCAAAAGTGACTAGTGATTTTGGGTGCATCCATTTTGATGATGCTAATCTTAAAATGTCTCTTAAAGGTGCCTAATATTCAGAAAGTGCTGAGCACCTACTCACTGAAAAGCAGATATTTTGTAAGGACTAAAACTTTCAACTCTCCCTATATTGAAATAGGATTTGTGCTCCTAAATGATGTAGGCACGTCTGAAAATGAGATTTGGGCTATTAGGAAAATTTTATCCAAATGTCTCAATTTGAGCATCTAAAATCAAAGCAACCCCAAATCAATAATCACTTTTGGGGAAAAAAATGGCCTAGAACTTCTGAAATGTACAAAGGGCACAGGGAGAACAACTTTTGCAGGTATGTTTGTTGGCTTGCTTTAAAAGCAGTAAAATGACCAGAATAAGAAATTGAGCAAGATCTTTAAAAAATTGACTCATGTACACATCATGTGCTGGGACACTTTTAGACATAATGAAAGGGCAAGTTTCTGTCCAGCTGAGAAGGAGGAGACGGAAAACACATTCTTTTTTTAAATACTGTCACATCAGCAACTGCTGTTGATATTTTTAAAATGCCATGATGCCAACTTCTTCTTGCAGTTGCATCTGTTGAAGGGCTGGTAAAAAAGATTGCCAACTAATCTGATTTGGAAAGTGGAAGCAAAGCCTGGATGCTATAAACTAAAGTCAAAAGGTCAGAAATTTGAATCACTCTCTCTTTCCTTATTTTTTAATCCACTCATCAGCAGAGAGAATCACAAGTTGCAAAGCAAAAAGGAGTGGAACTAAAGGTGGATAATTCCCAAAGTGATCCAGATCTCTGAGGGAAGAAACTTGCCATGTAAAAATAATTTCACAATGACAATTTGGTTGACTTACGATGTAGAAGTTGCTACAATGCCTATGTCCAGTTTCTATCATTTTCCAGCGAGCATTATCTACTATCCCCTGCTGCCTTCCTTCCTTTAGGTCTATGATTAATCATTTTTAGTTGTCCCGAGCTTGCCTGCCTTTAGGAACCACCTTGGAAACATGCTACCTCACATTTACTGCTTTCAAGTAGATGGGACAATGGGCAGGGGTCAAAACAAAAACAAGGAAAAGTCAGAAGCAGCAGTGTTTGTGATTATCAGAGGTTAGATGTGGACCCGTCACCACAGCCCTCTCTGTGTTTAAGCTGTGCTCAGTATGAGATAAGAGGTGAAGATTAGAACGGGGTCATTCTGGTAACTTATGAATAATTAATAATTATGCAGCTACTCTGTCTTGAGTAGCTGTTTAAAAAAGCATATTCCTCGACAAGAGTAAATTATCCATTACCTCAGACAATTCCAAAGGGACAATTGACTTAGACGAGTAATTGTTAAAATAATACACTTCTGAAAAACATGAGAGACTCCCTCTCTCGAATAATGGGCGAGGCAAAATACCTTCTTCTGAAAAATAAAGACACGTATTTTGTTTAAGACAGTTAAAATTAAAACAACTGACATGCCATGTTTTCTGTATAGGACCCTATTAAATGAATGACTAATGCAAAGAATGCAATGAGAAATACGACAGCTAGATTGTTTTGTGAGAGAGTGAGTGAAAGGACAAACAACTAAGTGTCATTAACATTCACCACACTTTCTTTCATCTATTGTGCTATAAACTGGGGATGAATAATACTTGTTATTAGAACTCAACCTAGATGCACCATACACAGTGGTGTGTCCATGTCATCATAGGGCCTAGATGTGGAACATAAGAGTGGCGATACTGGGTCAGACACATGGTTAAGGCTAAGATTTAGTAACGGGTATTTTTGGTAGCAGTCATAGATAAGTCACAGGCAATAAATAAAAATTCACGGCCTGTGACCTGTAACCAAAAATTCTCCTAATTAAATTTCTACTTCTGGGCCCCCCCCCCCCCACTGCTCAGTTGACTGTCCCCTGGCCACTGCCCCCAGGATCGCTCTCTGGGTACCCCTGGGGCCACTGTGGCTGCTCAGGTATTTCCCAGGGCACCCTCAGGACTGCTGCTTGGGTGCTCCGCAGAGCCAGCCACACTGACTGCTCTTCAAGCAGGTGGCCCTGGGCAGCAGTTCACAGACCCAGTTGCCCAGGGCCACCTTAGCAGTTGCCAGTGTGGCCGGCTCTGGGGGTCACCAGAGCAGCTAGCCTCTGATAGCTCCATCAGTAGCCAGTTCATCTGGTTATGGGGCACTGCCTGGATGGCTGTGAAGTCAGTTCTACCAGAAGTCATGGAGGCCACGGAAAGTCACAGAATCCATGACTTCTGTGATCTCCATCGTCTGTGCAGCCTTATTAATGGCCCATCTAGCCTACTATCCTGTCTTCAGACAGTGGCCAATGCCAGAGGCTTCAGAGGGAGTGAACAGAACAGGTAAACAGTGAATGATCCATCTCTTGTCACCCACTCCCAGTTTTTGGCAAACAGAAGCTCAGGAAACGCAGAGGATGGGATTGCATCCCTGACCATCCTGGCTAATATCTGTTAATGGACCTATCTGCCATGATGAATGATTCCAGAACTACCAAATTCTATTCCTGGCTCTGCCATTGACTTGATGAGTGCCCAGGAGCCAGTCACTTTGGGACACATTTAGATACTTAGGCACTTAAAATGAAGATAGTTGGCTATGGGGATTTTAAAAGTGTGCAAGCAGGATAGTCCCGCAGGTGCCACTGAAATCACTGTGCGTTAAGTGCCTAACTTGCTATGGTGCTCTTGCAAATCCCACTAGGCTTCTTCCTGCATCTTTAGGCACCCAAATACATTTAAAAATCTGCCCCATAATTCCTCTGTGGGTATGTCTACACCACAGAGTTTTTTCAGAAAAACGAGCGTTTTTCCAAAAAAACTTCAATTATATCCACACTGCAATTGTGTTCTTTCAAAAGAAAATCGAAAGAACAGAGGGGGTTTTCCAACATTGGTAAACCTTTTTATATGAGGAAGAAGCCTTTTTCTAAAAGAGCACTTTCGGAAAAAGGAGGGTGTGGACGGGAAAGAGGATTTTCTTTCGAAAGATGGGGCCTCCAGGAAATAACACAGGTGCCCTGGTGGACACTCTGTCCAAAGTAATCACAACTCTATAGTTCCTGTCTTCTGGCCCCTCTTAAAGCTGCAGGCACCCTGCACAAGCCTTGTGGCAGGAAGCAAGCCTGGGAGCAGCACCCTGACTGCACGGCTCTCCCTGCCACAGGTATTGCCAACATGTCTCAGTCTCAAGCCCTTGAGACCCTCCTGGTCCTCACAGGTAGCAACATCAGGGGTCCCAGGACCCACCTAGGGGGACCAAGAGGCCGGCACCATCCTGATCCGGAGCAAAGATCCTGTCCCTCTTCGAGCTGTGGGGTGAGGAGGAGACACTCCAGGATCTCCGCTCCAAGCGGTGGAATGCCAACATTTATGGCTGGATGGCTGAGTCCCTGGCAGAGCGTGGACACCCACCCTGGACCTTGGAACAGGTCCGGAGTAAGGTCAAAGAGCTCCTCCAGGGATAGCTAAGGGCCAGAGAGGACACAACATGCCAACACCACCTTGGGGATGTTGTGCTCTCCCACGTCCAGCCAGGTCAGGAGGCACCTGAAACGTACCTTGAGGCGGCCAAAGGTGCACACCACCTGAATCCTGGTCCAGTTCAGGTGGTCATTAAATTGGTCCCTGCTGGGGTCCAGGTGGCCAATGTATGGCTTCATTAGCCACAGCATCAGGGGGGTAAGCCGCATCTCCCACGAATCACAGTGGCATTTGCATGTCCCCAACCACAAAGTCCTGGTGGGGGAAAAATGTGCCCATATCCAGCTTCCCGTAGAGGCTGGAGTTCCAAAAAATCTGGGCATCATGTGCCCTGCCGACCACCTGACAAAAATGTCCATGAACTGTCCACAGTGGTTGACCAGGGCCTGCAGCACCATAGAAAAGTAGCCTTTGTGGTTGATGTACTGGGCCTCTCTATGTTGAGGTGCACAGATCGGGATGTGGGTCCCATCAATTGCTCCCCCACAGTTTGGGAAAGCCAGGGCAGCAAATCCAGCCATGATCATTTCCAGATCTCCCAGGAGGATGACCCTGCACAGCAGGATGGAGTTGATGGCCCTCACAACCTGCAGAAGGAGATAAACAAACACACAAAACACAGAATGAGAGAGGAGGGGCCTGAATCCTTGGGAGGTGCCCACCCCGCTCCCATCCCCCCTCAAACACCCCAGAAGCCACCCCTTATGAAGCTGCCCCCCCCCCCCGAGCAGCAGGGCCGTGTGAGGGCGGGATGGCACAACCCTCCAGGAACAGGGCTTCCCCCCCACCCTCCAACTCCCCAACCCCCCTTTCCTGAGGGTCCCCCTTTCCCAGGACTCTCCACCCCTCCTTCCCCTTCCCCCCTCCTCCCCCCCATGCAGGGACTGCAGCCCGAGAGTGCCTTACCTCCATGAGGAGGGCCCCAATGGTGGACTTCCCCATGCCAAACTGCTTGCCCACCAACCAGTAACTGCCTGGGGTGGCAAGCTCCCAGATGGTGATTTCAACCTGCTTCTCCAGATGGTGGGCTGCAGGTGGGTGTCTCATTGCTGGAGGACAGGGGAGAGCCAGGCACACAGTTTAAAAAGGTGGCCTTCCGCATGTGGAAGTTTTGGAGCCACTGCTGGTCGTCCCACTGCTCCATGACCAGCTGGTTCCACCAGTTGGAACTGGTGTCCAGCCTCCAGAAATGCCTCTCCACTGAGGGTTGTAGTTGCAAAGGTATTGCTCCAACACCCAGGGAAAGGGTCCCCAGAATGAGCTTGGGGTTGAGCTCGGTCAGGACCAGAAAGGCAGCCAGCAAAAGTGCTGCAGAAACTGCAGCATGGCCTTGTGGGGCCATCACACGCCCAGGGGCAGCTCCAGCTCCATGGCACAAAGGGAAAATCTGTGGCATCCAAAAAAGCTGGGCAACCACAGCAGGCACTGCGAGAGCTTTGCTGTCCCTCAAAGAGGTAGGCAGACATGCAGCAGAAGCAGAGAAACGGCTGTCCAGCGGGGTCCATTTAAAGTGCATGTCTCTGCGAGGCTCCAGCATCAGCACTCGGAAGCAACTAGTGACCTAAAGCCCTGCCTGAAGTGGTTCTGGGTGGCCTTTTATGAGAGAGAGCGTCCAATCAGTCTGGAAGTTATCTTTCCAAAAGGCAGATCACTTTTTCAATATGCTTTGGCAGAGTAGATGCACTCTTTTGGAAGAAGTTTTTTCAGAAGATCTCTTCCAGAAAAGCTTCTTCTGAAAGAATCCTGCAGTCTAGATGTAGCCTGTGACTCAGCTTCTCCATCTGTAGAATGAGGAATGCAGTAGTCACCTTCCTGCCATGCAGACTGTTGTATGGATTAATTAGCCATGAAGATGCTGACTCCTGAATAAGTCAAACATCAAAGTAAGAAGTTCGTATGCTGGGAAGTCATGGATGGGCTGGCAGAGAGACTATTCCTTTTAAAACTATGGCAAGACAGCAGCGTCATCCGGAATCTGCTGCTGAGCCTCTTGGTGACAAGAGACTGTGGCTGTTAGGTCATCTCTCTGGCCACAACATCACTTTTAATGTCCCCTCCTTCAAAATATCTCTCTATGCTGCTACGGAAAAAACTGTGGGGTGCAGTCTTTGCAGGGGCTTCTCAGATCTGGCCCCTTCCCCTGAGAAGTGGAACTATACCAGTTTGATTGTCTTACCTACTTGTGATGAGATGAGGTAGAATTTTCCCCTACATATTAGTATTAGATTCCTTTTACAGCTTTTTCAAGACTCGCTATAGTATGTTTATCCTATTATAGAATGCCACAATGTAGATTTGGATGTAATTAACCGAATGCCTAGAGGGTATATTTATAGAACATATTTTAGAATGGCTGCAGAACTACAGATATAGACATTTCATTAATTATGATAGTGAAAACAATAGCTACAAATCTCTTGTCCCTTGGGCCAGTGTAAATCAGCTGTAGAAAACCAGCATTAAGTGAAAGGAACCCCAGTTCCAATAAGTTTTAAAAACATCTGAGCTCTTTTGTTATCAGATTTTTTTCAAAATATGTGGGAAAGAATCATTTCTCCTGATCCCAAACATGAGACTCTGTAGAGAAAGTAAAAAATAAAAGAGGCAGTGCAATGTGACAAACAAAGGTTTAAAATGAATTTTAAAACATCAAACCCATGACTAATTTATTTTGGTTTAGTTTGAGACTTTTGTATGTGCTTCCTCTTTTTTGGCCACCCAAATTACAGTACAGCTCCATTGACATGCTAATTTGTGCTCTTTGGCAGACATCACCTGTTAGTAAACATTAGATTTTAGCCACAGAATGCTCTTTATTTATTTTATTTGGGGAAAGGAGAGACTAGCTGACAGGAGCAATGGCAGAAGCAGCCAAAGCACTGTGGGAAAGAGGATATAATGGGACCCAACCATAGCCACCCTCAACCACAGACTCAGAACTGTGTAGGTGAGACACCCTCCCCAACATGCTCTGGGAAATCTAGATGACTAATTACTGTCCTCACCACAAGCCAGAGAAGAACCAGCCAGAGACTTCAGCTGGTAGAAACAGATATAGAAGCAGCCAAAGCAGAGACCTTCAGACTTTGGGAGCTTTCTACCGTGTTGACTGGAGTGCATTGCTTGTTTGTTCCAACCTCTCTGTTTCTGTCCCTCACAGTTTCTTCCCCTTCACTTTACATCATACCTGCCCTTCTGCCTACACAGCCTATGTAAACCTCATTTTTTGAGGAGTACAGGATCTTTAGAAAAGAGTTTTATTTTTGAAAGATCCCCGTCTAAACTGCCGTTTTTCTATCGAAAAGCCCCGTGTCGAAAAAAACCCCAGCTGCCATTATGCAAATGAAGCACAGGAAATTTAAATCCTGGATTAATTTGTAATTTCAAAGTGTCTAATTTACATCCCTTTTTCGAGAAAAGGGATTTAGTCCAGACATAGCCATACAAGCTCAGAGAAAGAAATAAAGAAAGCTCCCTAACTTAAAACAGTGTACACAAAATCATATTAGCCCATCAGTCCAGTAAAGGAGACATGTTAAAGTTTCCCATCAGTAAGTTAACTTCAGTAATTTAGCAATAGTATTTTAGATATGTTCTTAAATCTCATTTTCCAGATGCAACAGGGAATGAAAGGCTCTAGTCCAAATATGTTTATGCCTCACTCCCCTGCTGGAGTATTCTATGTCCCCTTCCTTCCCCTTTATTCCAGAACACATGAGATAACTGCCAGATTGGAACTGGAATAATTCCAAAAGTTTCTTTCTTTCTTTCTTTCTTTCTTTCTTTCTTTCTTTCCAAGTATTTCTCCTGGCTAAAACAGAAAATCTAGCATTGAAGGATTCAGTCTCTCACCTCCACATGTGCCAGAAAACTCTCCTGTGTGGACTTAGAGCTGTGCAAAACTGCCAAGTTCAGCTTTGTCAGCGTTCACAGACAAGAATGGATATACTTGCCAGCATTCAGTCATTTACTCTAGAGTGAAAGTTCAGCTTGTTCAACAAGCATATATATCACTATAAAAATGATGAAATTCAAAACTGTGAATTCTTATGAATTTGTCCCAGGTTAAACATTTTCAAGGAAGTTCAAGGTTTTATGTAAGAGAAGAGGGTGGTGGAGCATAAATAGGAAGGCTTCTGCAAAATAGATGAAACCCTCTTTGTTTCTTGAACATATGAAGGTTGGCTGGAAGAGGAAAATTTTATTACATAGCTGAAGAGTTCACTAGCTGTATTCATTCACTTGGGCCTTTCTAAAAAGGACCACCCTTCTGAGAACATTCCTTGACAACAACCTCATCACAGTTGGGGAACTGAATTCTTTTGTGAGAAGGGGAATCAAACAAGGCTGAAATCATTGAAACATTTGAAAGGAATATGCCATCCCATGCAAGAGGAAAATATCATGACTGATATAGACTGGTTCTTCCTTGTTAGGAAAGTGTCCTGGTAGCATCAATGAAAAAAGAAATCTACAAACAAAACAAAAGTAAAGCGTGTGGGAGAGTCTTTCAGTACTTCAGGCTGTTGTAGTCAATATGACCTAAGTAAATGAAAATCTTTTTACCTCAATAATGCATAGGCTTATCACTAATAGAAATTTTACAAGACAGTTCTCAAACTTAGGAAGTGTCAGTGCAAAAGCTATGCATTGATTTCCTTTGCACAAGCTGCTGCTCCTACCAAGATGTTTGTCCATTAAAGGACTATTTTCCAGGACAGGTTTCAATTTAAATCAGTTGGGATTCATATGAAAACCTAAAATGTCCTTTGGTAAACAATCATTTTACAATCTGCAACTGTACATAATTCCACTCTAGGATCAGCAGAGGCTACTTAATGGCCATGAGGCAGCTCTAAGATTTTTTAGGCAGCTTCTGAATGTTGTACCCCACTCTCCCGCTTTATCAAGAAGTATCACCCAGATCTTTTGTCTGATGGATGCAGCTCCTATACACTGAACCAATGGTTTCACAAAAGAAGAAAAAGTGGCAGTTTTAATCATCCCATTTGGAAATATTAACAGCAACTCAGAGAAGCTCATGACAGAGAGAAATGGGAAATGCTAAAATCTGCTGAACAATGAAGGGCCAAATATAAAGCTGCATACAGAAAAATGCCTTTGGACCCTGATCCCCCACAGCCCTTCTATTTCTATCCAGGACTGAGGCTCAGAAGACAGACTGCCATGTGTGTCATATTGTCAGTTAGCTTTCTGATATTTTTTCCAAAAATATTTTAAGACCCTATAATTAATTTTCACTTCTAGATTATGAAGCTGTATATGAGCCTTATTGTTCCCCCTCTATTTCTTAACTAGCATTTCACTCTTTTCTTTGTGACCAATATCTCAACTTGTTCAGCACCTCCTGGGAGGCCCACCTTACTCTCTGTTGTTGCCAATAGAATTGGAGGGCATGTCGCATCTCCTGAAAGGAACTCAACTTCTCCTGGGATAGGGCCTTCATCTTGAAAACAAAAATAATCAGTTTGGTTTTCAGCTATGTAAATCCTGTGCACTACAGCTGTGGGTGTAAATTCAATAGAAAGAAAGAAAGAAAGAAAGAAAGATGGGGAAGGGTGGGTTTTTTTGCTCCTGTTTATTCAAAAATCCCAAGGCTCTGCTATGAAAACTGCTTTATCCAGCATAGACAATTATGCCTGATTAGTAGCAGAAGGTTCTTTAAAAGTCTACTTGTTAACCTATAAACCAAGTATTCACTTTCAGGTTATCTACATTGGCCTACATTACTGAAGAACAAGTACTCAGGGAACTGTAAGTAAATAGAGAAGCCACGCAATTATGATTCTTTGAAGACTGTACGTGTTGTATCATGAGCAGCAGGGCCAACAGCCAACTCGGATCTGTGGGAAAGGTATAGGGGATCCTCTGTGTCCCCAGAAGGGCAGCAGCAATGGAACAAGTGCCCCCTTTATCCTTTCTGTTGGTGCACCTGATCATGAGAGAGAACAGTGCCATCATCATAGATGCATAGATAATAAGGCCAGAAGTGACAATTATGATTATCTGATCTGGCCTGCTGCAAAATATAGGTTAAAAATTCTCACCCCACCCCCATGTTTTATTCCTGGCATTTTCCTCCTTAAAATGAATTGTCAGTAACATTACCTTGGCTGGGTGATTTAAACAACCTCCACTGTTTACTTTAGGGAAAATCATTCTGAGAATTAATAGGTATGCAATCGGCCAGATCTTTCTCTGGTGTAACTGCAGTGAAATAGAATTGTACCTGACATACAATCAGCCTGTTTAGTGCATGTTGTGCACTAAGGCCCACTAAGTGTATCTTTTAGGTAGCTTTAGGGCTTTAACCCCTCAGTTTTGGAGCATCCTCCCACTTCAGTGTGGTTTGCATATTGTATTTCAAGACATATGATCATGATATCACTGCACTGCACATTTGATGGACAAAACAAACAAGGCAAGAAAATATGCCTATATATGTATTAGTGTCAGTCTATCAAATTTCAAACTTCTACATGGTGCTGCAAAGATTAGGTTTCACTCCCAAATCATGGGATCTGTCTAAGAGATGAGCAGGCTAGCAATGCCAACCAACTGACTGAATCAATATGGGAACCAAGAATGAGGCTGGTGGGTTTAACAGATGGTTCAGAATAAACATCTCTGGGTCTGAGTCCTCAATACAGATCATTTGTATGATTAGAATTACTTCCCTTCAATTTCATTGCCTTTTTGGTTTGGGAAACAGTTGCATACACTATAAAAAATGAGTAGCCCTGCAGCACCATGGAGGCTAACAAATATATACATAAATATATATATAGTATCATTTTTTAAAAGTTACAGACAAACATGGCTACCCCTCTGAGACTTGCATACACTATGTATTTTTTCAAATCAAAACACATTCAATGCATCGGTACACAAGGATTTACGCTCCCTTCGTCCTCCTGTCTGTTTTTTTGTATAACTAACCTATTTGAAAAATGGAAGCATCCTTTTTTTCAGCAGTCACCAGACTAAACTGGAACAGTCTAACATTCTGGTGTCTTATACTTTTCTACAAGATATGATCTGTAATACAGCAGAGCACTGCCCTGCAGATGGCAAGAGCTCTCTTCATCCCTGAAATCTGATGCAAATTTCGCTGGAAGGTATTCAGAATGAACCAATGTCACTATACATGTAGGTGCTTTATTGTGCAGTTTCATGTTTTACTTTTGTATTTATTTTAAACCTTCCTTATCTGCTGAGTCAGGTTTTGTCTCTCCTTTACCTCCCTCCTTTCCTGAGCTGTGTACAGTGTGATAACGTGCACATTGAATACACACAGATCTGGAGTGATTAGTGTTGCAGTCAGTGAGGCTGCTCACTACTGTTGCAAATGGATGTTCTCCGAGCAGAGAAGCCATTTCCTGACTAGATTTCCATATTCCCTGGGCAAAGGGTTTGTACACTCTCTCCTGGCCTGAGAATAAAACCCCTAATTAGCTAGACTTTTGGTTAACTACTCTGAGAACTGGTATGGAAGGTTTATTACTTTTATAGCTTGCTTTTTATCTGAGGGAAAGAAAGTCAAAGCATATTGTGAGAAATGACCACAGTCCCCTCAAGGGAAACCCATAAAGAAGATCATCATGTGTCTTAATTTCCATGCTGTCTCAGTGAAAGGTCAAATGTCATTATTTATTTTGAGACAAGAAACTTATGGGGAGATGAATAAATGATTGTTACTTTCTCTCTCCTTACTCCAATTTCCTGTTCTGGAATGTAGGCAAATCAGCTGAAGCACAGATCACGTACAAGACAGACATTGGAACATTCATCTCAGTGGGGATGAGACATTTATGTTAACACAGAAATGTGCTGTTTATTTAACTCGGACACAGTCACATGACCTTAAGATGCCAATGGTGAGGTCAAACTTTTCAAGAGTGACAGAAAGGACTAGTTGGAGGGGTGTAAAAAGACCAGAAAAATTTCCTGTAGTGGGAATCTTGTGAAAATAGGGACTTGTTAACGATACTGCAGTGATACAGTAGTTCTATTTCATAATTTTCCTGATGGCTGTAGTAAGGATGGCTGCCAGCCAATATGAGATTAAATGATTGCCTAGGATTCAAAAGAACTACAGTAGGCCGTAAAGCAAATGGGGAAAAAAACCTTGATCCAAATAAAGATGGTAATTACTTAAATGGATTTATCCATTTCTGTCTGATATGCAGGGAGTACTAAAAGCTCTATTTCTGAACCTGAATATTTTCTGAAATCAGGAAAAAATATTAGCCATCTAAAGAATTCAGGAGCTAGCAATGATTATAATTACCTGTAGTGCTTTAGTGCTTATCCAGTGTACACAGTTATAGAGCCTTAAAGTGCAGCTAATCAGATGGAAACACAAAGGCACGGGGTAGCAGCAGTGTCAGTAGTTGGATGTATCAAAACTCTAAAGGCCACATTATGACTAAATAAGTACTTATCCTACCTAGTCATAGAAAATATGTGTACATGGAAGGTGTAAAACATACACAATCTTGATTGAAAATGCATATTTTATGTATGCAATTTGCTGCTTTCCCCTATGTACAGAGATTAACTATTAACTAGTTATAAAAATAGTCAGTGCTTGGGTACCATGGTATCTCTTTGAGTGAAGGCTACTGAGAAACAGACAAGTTGTACACAGAGAAGGGAGCCCAATCATAATAGAGTATAGTCTGATTTCTGATTTCTTAATCTCCAGTCTTAGAGAACCTTGTGCCAAATTCGCTGCTGGTGTAAATAGTCAAAACTTTATTGAGAGCAATAGAACTCTGACCATTTATACCAGCAAAGAATTTGGCCTTTTACTGCAAGCTCATCATAGTCTCACTGTATGCCAGCATTCCCTAATCTTTTGGAAGATGACCTCCCTTCTGCACCTCCCCTGTCCACCCTTTGGGCTGGTCTTTTGTTGCTAAAGGTTTGCCCATATTTTAGAATTTGAATGAAATTCAATTTAATTTCAAAATGTATCCAGACAGTTTATTCGAAGGCATGACTTGTGACGTATCATCACTGACATCTGAAATAGCAACCACTGAGGCGAATGAAGCCGTTCACACCTCTGAGCTATAATGCCAGGTTCTCTGCAAATGCAGGCAGACATCACTGCATTAGCTACATGTGGGTCATATTTTAAAGATTTTTTCCCCATAAGCACAACAAGAGTCTTCTTTTTAAGTGTATAATAACAAGGTGATCAGAGAGGGTGTGGGGCCCTTACTGGATGAGGGGGGTAACCTAATGACAGATGATGTGGGAAAAGCTTGTAACACTGGAATGGAATTTTGTAACTAATAAGTCAGTTGTAATAAATGTATGTTATACCAAAAGGATTGGATTAAACTTAAATACAAGTTGTAGGCCTCACAGGGCCAGGCAGCTTTGTTAACTTAGCTCCAGCTCTGTTTGATGTTAGCATATTAAAATGAAGGGATGGAATATTGTAATACATAGTGATATTAGTGTTAGATAAGGCCTTGTAATAGATAGAAAGAAGTTTACTGTTGAAAGATTTTGTAATTTTGTTAAAGTGATTAGACGTACTCCTTTGTTCCATGCTGCAATTCTGTAAATGTATTGTTTGTGTGAATAAGAGAGAGAAGGTGTGGAGAAAGTGATTATAGAAAAATTATTTACCTTTTCCCATAATACAAGAACTAGGGGACACCAAATGAAATTGATGGGTAGTAGGTTCAAAACTAATAAAAGGAAATTTTTCTTCACACAGCGCACAGTCAACCTGTGGAACTCCTTGCCCGAGGAGGCTGTGAAGGCCAGGACTCTATTAGGGTTTAAAAAAGAGCTTGATAAATTTTTGTAGGTTAGGTCCATAAATGGCTATTAGCCAGGGATAAAGTATGGTGCCCTAGCCTTCATAACAAGGGCAGGAGATGGATGGCAGGATTTCTTAAATCACTTGATCATTGTCTTCTGTTCTCCTTCTCTGGGGCACCTGGCATTGGCCACCGTCGGCAGATGGGATGCTGGGCTCGATGGACCTTTGGTCTGACCCAGTATGGCCATTCTTATGTTCTTATGTTCTTAATGTTTTAGGAGAGATAAGTGTAAAGGCCACTGCATGCTCAAATGGTCAGAGGAGGGGCTGGAGACTCAGAAGCACCAAATAATAATCAAAGCACACTGAAGATGCAGACTACCCGGGCAGATGGATGAACCCTGAAACTAGAGGCAAGCACCCCTTGATAGGGAACCAAATACAACCTTCACCAGAAAGACAACACCCCTGAGGGGTCGTCAGCATACTGATATCAGATGACTGTGAGAACAACTTCTTCCCGATAAGAATATGTCATAGGAAGACTGATTGTGATGCTCAGGGCTTGACAAACGGCGGTGAAACCTACTCGCCAGCCCCGTACTGTGCATGCGGAAGACCCGCATTGCTCATGCACATGCCGCCAGTGAACGGGGCGACCGGCTGAAATCTACTCACCACGGACGAGTAGATTCAGTGATTTGTCGAGCCCTGGTGATGCTGAATGACTAATTACGGCCTGACAAAGCAAAATTAATAGACTTACATGGAAGGAAAATCCTATAAAAGATGTGGTGTCTTATATGGTTCTTTGGGTTCTGTCCTGCTAAGCAAGACCATGAGGAGCATCAGTCCGGACTGACACAAACCCAGCTCCTTCCTCGCATCCGACCTATCTGGCCAATAGATTGGGCCAAGCAACAGACTGATAAATATTCCATCAGCAGGATGTGTGTGTGTGTATGTCTGTGTGTGTGTAAATGCATATGCTACTTTGTTATATTATCAATAAATGCGGCATGTTGCCTTATCCCCCTGAAAAAGATCCTGTGTGCTTCTTATAAGCATAACAAGCTGAAGTACTCAATGCTTTTTTTGCCTCTGTCTTCACAGACAAGGTCAGCTCCCAGACTACTGCACTAGGCAACGCAGTATGGGAAGGAGGTGGGCAGCCATCGGTGGAGAAAGAAAAGGTTAAGAACTATTTAGAAAAGCTAGACATACACAAATCCATTGGTCTGGATTTAATGATTCTGAGAGTACTGAGGGAGTTGGCAAATGTTATTGCAGAGCCTTTGGCCATTATCTTTGAAAACTCATGGAGATCAGGAGAGATCCCAGATGACTGGAGAAAGGCAAATGTAGTGCCCATCTTTTAAAAAGGGAAGAAGCAGAATCCAGGGAACTACACACCTGTCAGCCTTACCTTAGTGTCTGGAGGGGATCCTCAAGGAATCCCTTTTGAAGCGCTTAGAAGAGGGGAAAAGTGATCATGAATAGTCAACATGGATTCACCATGGGCAAGTCATGCCTAACCAATCTGATTAGCTTCTATGATGAGTTAACTGTCTCTGTGGACATGAGGAAGTCAGTGGATGTGATATTCCTTGACTTTAGCAAAGCTTTTGATACGGTCTCCCACAATATTCTTGCCAGCAAGTTAGGAGAGTATGGATTGGATAAATGGACTGTAAGATGGATGGAAAGCTGGCCAGATTGTTGGGCCCAAGAGGTAGTGATCAACGGCTCAATATCTGGTTGGTGGTCGGTTTCAAGTGGAGTGCCCCAAGGATCAGTCCTAGGGCCGATTTTGTTCAACATCTTTATTAATGACCTAGATGAGGGGATGGATTGCACCATCAGCAAGTTTGTGGATGACACTAAGTGAGCGGGAGAGGTAGATATGCTGGAGGGCAGGGATAGGGTCCTGAGTGACCTAGACAAATTAGAGGATTGGGCCAAAAGAAATCTGATGAGGTACAACAAAGACAAGTGCAGAGTCCTGCACTTGGGACGGAAGAATCCTAAGCATTGTTACAGGCTGGGGACTGACTGGCTAAGTAGCAGTTCAGCAGAAAAGGACATGGGGATTACAATGGATGAGAAGCTGGATACAATGTGCCCTTGTAGCCAAGAAGGCTAATGGCATATTAGGGTGCATTATGAAGAACATTGCCAGCAGATATAGAGAAGTTATTATTCCCCTTTATTCGGCACTGATGAGCCCATATCTGGAGTATTGCATCCAATTTTGGGCCCCCCACTACAGAAAGGATGTGGATGCATTGGAGAGGGTCCAGCAGAGGGCAGCCAAAATGTTTAGGGGGCTGGAACACATGACCTATGAGGCAAGGCTGTGGGATTTGGGCTTATTTAGTCTGCAGAAGAGAAGAGTGAGGGGAGATATGATAGCAGCCTTCAACTTCCTGAAGGGAGGGAGGTTCCAAAGAGAATGGAGAGAAACTGTTCTCAGTAGTGACGGATGGCAGAACAAGGAGCAGTGGTCTCAAGTTACAGTGAGGGAGGTTTAGGTTGGATATTAGGAAAAACTATTTCACTTGGGCTATGCCTAGACAATGGGGTTTTTCCAGGATATCTCTGATATCCCGAAAAAACTCTGCTGTGTCCAGGGAACGCGTCTGTTCTTCCGCTTTTTTTGCGGAAGAGCAAACGCGCTCTTTCAGAAGCCCTGTCTTCCTCATCCCAAGTGGAAGAAGGGCTCTTCCAAAAGATGTTTTTTTTCCAAAATTTGGCCCAGTGTAGACGGGCCAAATTTCAGAAAGCCTCTTCCGAAAAAACTATCGGAAAAATGTACGCAAATTGCAGACCACAATTTGCGTTCCTTTTTCCTATAAAGCCCCATAGTGGAGACATAGCCTAGGAGGGTGGTGAAGCACTGGAATGGGTTACCTAGGTGGAATCTCCATCCTTAGAGGTTTTTAAGTCTTGGCTTGACAAAGCTCTGGCTGGGACGATTTAGTTGGAGTTGATGCTGCTTTGGGCAGGTGGCTGGACTTGATGACCTTCTGAGGTCTCTTCCAGCCCTAGGATTCTATGATTCTAAGTGAAGGCTGAGACTCTGGAGAACAGTCGAGAGATCTGTCTATGTCCTCCTGCTAGTCCTTTATACATACACACACCCACATTTCTAGGGAACCACATCCCAAAATGTAGAAAATACTGTTATAGGCATTGATAGCTTCTGTGTCATCAATGAGTTCAAGATCATAAATAATAGAGCCCCCTGATTCAAGATAATTGAGGGCCCTGAAAATTATTTGGACTCAGAAGCAAGTGGGGATCCAGTGTGAGGCACAGAGTTGTGTGCAAAGTGCGTTCAGGGGTTAGCTTCACTCACAAGACATGCAGCTGCATGTTGTATAAGTTGGAATTCCTGGCTGGCAATGATGAAAAATCCTAAGAAGAGGAAGTAACAGTAGTTTTGTCTTGAGATGATAGCTTCATTGATCATGGTTTGTATGTCCTAGTTCAAAGGGACATTATTTGCTGTCACGCTGGATGTGGAAGGCTTCCCTTGTTCCTGTTGCTACCTGTTTTTCTCAGTAACATGTGGTGGCAGTGTCTTGTCACTGAAGCAGTGGGAAACAGGGCACACACTGAAATACGAAACAGACCTTTTCAGCTCAAAGCAGGCGGCAACCCTGGTTCCTAGACACTCTCTACTGTGATGCTCTGTCTTTTGAGAGGCATATCTCTTCAACAAAGGCAATGCTTGCATTTTCATAGCTAATACAACATACCAGCTGCAAATATCAGGGAGAATTTTACACTTTAATTAGGCCCGCTGTATCTTCTGTGTGTCTGTTATAATGGGAAAAAAGAGAGCAGGCAAGGAGTTAAAACCCAAGCAAAATGCCATGCCTGAATAATTTCTAAAAAGCACCTTGCCTTTTTTTATAGACCAGTGATTAATTTTATATAGCATAATGCAGATGAAATGTAGCTTGGTGTAGGCTGATTGCAGTTTCATTAAAACTGCAAGTGTGTGACATATTTCTGTGGATTAGAAGGTATGTTTTTATTGGACAAGCAGTGCTCTCAGCAGAGATGCATCATCAGCATGCACTTTCATTGTCACAAATCATGGATCTGATGTTCTTGAAATCTAATTAGACTTGTCACTGCCTGTGCAATCCCTACACAGGGCCAGTAACCAGAACACTTATTCGTGAAAGAAAGGGATGTCTTCCCTGTGCTGGAGAGGTGAACATAAGAACATAAGAATGGCCGTACTGGGTCAGACCAAAGGTCCATCTAGCCCAGTATCCTGTCTGCTGACAGTGGCCAGCACCAGGTGCTGAGCAAAGGCTTCAAGAAATGAACCAAAAATAGACCCATAACTAATCTGTGTATCTAATTTTTACCAGATGGGCTAAGGTAATCTTGCAGAAGGAATAAAATGAAATGGCAGCACAGGCATAATTCGTTTGCTGAACTTTGGGGACTGCTGAGCACAGGTGTGTTCAAAGGCCAGAACAGAGTGTTGATGTTTTGTAAACCTGTCCACTTGTCACCAGTAGGGCAGAGAAATGAGACAACCTGGTCTTTCACAAATTGTTCATACTTAACTGGCCATCTTTACACTATAGAGTCAAGCAGAATTTGGGCAGTGCAATTTGCTGGATGTATGATTATACATCTTGGAATATGAAATGATGTATGAAAAAAAATATCACAGCCCAGTGAACAGTGAATACAGAGTGCTGTGCAATCACTGCTAGTGTCATTGACAGACTGAAGAATCTAGCTTACTTCAGCTTGTTTTGTGCACTCTGCTTCCTATACATAAATATGACAAACTTCCTCTAACTGGTTGTTCATGAACAAGTAAGCTGATGATGGGCAATCAAGTTTGTAAGGTTCCTGCTTAGAAAAGAGGCTTTCCCAGTCACTTTACTGAATTCTGATTTTGAACATGTTCTGATTATATGTTTCCCGTCAGTAGTGAATCAGAACATCTTTCCACTTTCTGTGTTCTCTCCCTTCTCTCTTAGTCCCCAGGAGTTCAGATCAGGGCAGTGCCACTTGCTGCAAAAGAAGCAGAAGTATTGGAAAATAAGAGAGAAAACATTCTATTTAAAGATGGGCGGGGGATGCTGGGTTTTAGTTCTGCAAAACCAAACCACAGCTGAAGGTAAGTCGAATGAAGGTTCCATTTCATCCAAACCCCCAACATTAGAGGCCAGGGAATGGATTAGAATCAGAAGTTTACATTTGTCAAGAACTGATTGTTTTGATCCAAGTTTCATTTTACATCAATTAGAAAAACTCAAGAACTTAGATGAAGGGAACTCAAAAGTTTCTGGAGTTGGTCTTTCTAATTATGAAGTAATGCTACCAAGAACTGCTACTTACTCATTTGGAATACTGGGTCCAGACTGGGCCACTTTACCTACAGAAAAATATTGCTGAGAGATGAAAAAGTCTCAGACAAGAGCAATAAAGATGGCGAGAGGCTTCTTATGTGATAAATGATGGCAAAATCTAGAATAGAGTAGCCTGGAAACAGTCAAGCAAAGATTTGATTGTTTTGTCAATGGTTTGATGGGATCCTATGCAAATCATTTGTTCATGACTATTGATACAGAGATCCTTCTTACTGAGTTGTTCCTCCCCAGTCACCATGCTTTATATATGTCTTTCAACAGATACAACCTGATGACTCAAGCATGGTGGAAGTGCTACTCTCAGTCTGACTGACTGAGACATCAATTTTTTTAAAAGACTTATGCTATGGCTGTCAACTTGCCTCCACCAGAGCATGTGCAAACAGATACAAGGGAATTTTTTGGGGTGGTGGGTAGCTGGACCGATCCAAGATGTGTCACCAGGAAACATAGTTATGAGTTTCTTTCTGTGGGAAATATCCTGCTTGCTTTGAAGATAAAATTCCTGGGTTTCAAAGACAGTTTGGAATACGACATCATAAGAGAACAACAGTGGTAATAATAACAAATCACATTAATACCTTGATCTTGTCCATCATTTTTCATAATGCAGCATCTTCTCTGTTGAGCCCTTAGCCCTCACAGAGCTGAATTGGTTCAGTGTCTGCCCTGCTCTGCAGGGGGGCGGCAACCTCAACTGTGTGCCTTGGCTGGGGGAGACCAGAGGATCTGTCACTGGTCAGACTGAAGGGTAGAAGCAGCACTTTTCATGCCAACATATCCCTTGGAGTTCTGCTGTGGTTTGGGTGGGTCTTACCTATACCCCAGACCAGTGAGTTTTATTTATCAAGAGAAGAAAGTGGGGATGGGTAGGCCACACTCTCAGAAAACCATCATCCAGCATAGTCCATCAAGCTCTCACATGGAACATGCAAGGAAAACGCAAAAGAGGAAGACCTTGGACAACGTGGAGAAGATCTACTGAGATTGAAGGACAACAACTGGGGTACTCCTGGAGTCAGCTAGAAGTTTTGTCTCAAGACAGAGTGAAGTGGAGGAGACTTGTAGATGACCTATGCTCCACTCAGAGTACAAGAGTTTAAGAAGAAATGAGATTTATTACACATTCTGCACTAGCTAGGAGTAGGTTTATTTGCCGCTAACATCACAGGACAGATTATCCAACTATAGTACTATTACCCATAGATACTTAGGTTGAATAAGTATTTTTAGTCACACTACATCTCAAAGGACAAGTGACCACTCTAACTTCGTACAATTCATTACAAGTGCTAGAAAATGTGTTCATGTTACTGTGGCTTAAATAAATTAATCAGAGCTGACAATCTCTTATTAAGCCTCAGTTTTCTTCAGCAGTTTTCAAGAATGCATAAAGATTTTAATCCAAACCAATCCTAGCATAACTACGCATTTCTTTAATGAATTACTGTTTACATGAGCTAGCAAAGCAGAGTAATTTTTCAATCAGTCCCTGAAACAAACTCTTCATAGTCAGCAATAAGCACTTACCCATTTCAGATTAAATCTCCTAACACAACTGGCGTGCAGAGAAGATATCTGTTTTAATTGATTTATTACTGTGATCATAATTCATGTGAAAGGGCTTTGCAAACCAACATACATCACATTGATTAGTTTACTCCAGACAAAGTGTATTCTTTCAAAAAGTTCAGTGGGTGTTCTGTGGTATTAAATATATGCCATGTATTATCTTCTTAGTACAGCTAGTTCTGTCCCCATTGCCACAATGAAATTCTGAATAGCCATCATGTGAAGCATAATGGCATTCCAGAAGGCCTAAGTTCCCATGTGTTTGTGTATAATAGCAGCAATAACTTCAAAAAATAGATTAAAAATAAAAAATAGATGAAAAGGGTAAAAGCAACTGCTTATTACTAGCCACATTGTAACTGGTTGAGTCAATCTGTCCAGTTTATAAAACTAGCTATGAAGCATGCTAAGGTTCAGCAAAACTCCTTAACTTGTGGAAATTGTCTTCAGCATATAAACTGTATTAGTAAATTGGAAATATTGCCTATGATGCGTGCAGTCATGACCTGTCCTCTTAAACTTCATAGCAGGAACATTTGCCTATCCTGCTGACACCTCATCATATCAAAATAAATAAATAAAATAACACCTACCTCTTATATAGCACTTTTCATCAGTAGCTCCCAACACTCTTTACAAAAAGAGGGAACGTGAGACACAAAAGTGGTCAAATGACTTGCCCAAAGTCACCCAGAAGGCCTGTGGCTGATCCAAAAATAGAACAGACCCTCGGAATAGTTCTACCTGGCACGTGACCTTCTGTCTGATGTCTCTGTCCAAATGACTTTTTAAATTTTCTTAGAAAGCAAGCACCAAAATTAATTTGATGGAAATTCCTGGGTAAAATCCACATTTTTTATTAGTTTGGTAAAAAATGTGGCTTTTTGCTAGATTAAGACTGGCAAAATTATATTTACACTAAAAAAGTGTTTGCTCTATTTTTTTAAATTGAAACTTAAAAAAATGAAAGAAAAAAATTAAAACAGTCTGGGCTAAAACTATCCTTCCTCTTTCTTCTCCATTGCTTTTTCTTGTCCTTTTTCACTTTCCTTCTTTCTGTTCTCTTTTTCTTTCTTATTCCTTCTGCTACTTTTGGGAGGGTTCCTTATTGTGAGCAAAAGTATTATAATTCTAGCTCACAACAAAACCTTAATTTATTGAGGTTATACTTCTTAGGTGAGCTATTCTGCTGTAAATCCACTTATGTTATTGTAGTATGTCCTTTGAAACCCATGGAGTTACTATGGTTTTATCCATGTGCTATGTGAGGGTATGTCTACCATCGGAAATTATTTTGAAATAACTAAATTTGAAATAATAACTCCCAAAATAACTACAGTAAAACCTGTGCTATCTGGCACTTAACTAGCTGGAAAACTTTAGAAACCGGCAAATTTCCAAACCAGGAAAAAACTTGTTAAAAGCAACAGCAAAAAAAAAAAAAAAAAGGAAACTGGCACTTAAGCCAGGCCACTCCTCAGGCATTCCCCCCACCCCCACTCCTGCCAGATATGCGTGCAGCATGTACCTGGGGGAGAGGCGAAAGGCCACTCCAGTTGCCTGATGCCAGTCTGCATCCTGGCCCCCCGGCAGCTCATGGCTGATGGGCTCCCCCTGTGCCTCCTGGCCTCCTCCCCAGCAGGTCAGCCCCCCCCCCATGGTTCCTGGAAGCCCGGCACCCCGGTGGCTCGTGGCCCCCTCATGGTCCCTTCCCCCCCGGCAGGCCGCCCCAGCCATCTCTGCCCCCCGGCAGGCCGCCCCAGCCATCTCTGCCCCCCGGCTTGCACCCCCCCTCACAGGCCGCATCCTGCCCCCCCGTGGCTCATGCCCCCCCCAGCAGGCCACATCCTGGCTCCCACACCGCTGCCACCCCCCCAGTAAGCTCTGCACAGCACATGCCCCTCCCCCCCCGATACCCAGAATTGTTAGAAAACCGGCACAACCTGTTCCCTGAGTGCGCCGGATAACACAGATTTTACTGTATTTCGAAATAATCATTATTCCTTGTGGCCTGTGTCAACACTGCGGAGCTATTTCTGGAAACTGGAAGTATCCCAAAATAGGTATTCCACATCTTTTGAGCAAGCCTGTTATTTTGAAATGTAATGGACTTGCTATTCTGATGTTCCTGTAAACCTCATTCCATGAGGAGTACGGGACATTTCAGAATAGCGCTCTATTTTGAAATTTGATGCTGTGTAGACAGCACCAAATTTTGAAATAAGTATTTCAAAATTAACTTGAAATAAGCTACACAATTTGCATAGCTCAAATTGCATAACTTATTTTGAGCTATGGATTCAGTGTAGATGCACCCGTGGAAAGCAGGAGTACAGATTTCAAAATAACCACCCACTATTTCAAAATAATGAGCTTGGGAGTGTGGACTCCACTTATTACTTTGAAATAAGGGGAGGTTATTTTGAAATAACTTCCAAGTGTAGACCAGGGCTGAGTGAGGTCAGAATTTAGTCCCTAAAGAAGTGCATTCCTTGATTAATCAGCTAATGAATTTCACCTGGGTACTATTTCAGCAAAAAGTGTTTCTTCATG